>OU342799.1:5256621-6545822 GCA_910591515.1 Cerceris rybyensis | reverse complement strand
CTTCCTCTCATTCTCTCTTTCTCTCTCTAACAGCAACTAGAGAATTGACTGTTTCAACAAGAATCGTTAGTAGCTGAATTAGTGCAATTGGCGAGACACAAAGTGGAACACTTTGTTTTATCCTCTGTTCGCTGTGAAATACTTTTTCACAGATCCAAACGAAAATAGAGATAAAACGAATTCGCAACAATGCCTACATTTGTTGATAAAATTCCAAAACACTCTTACAATTTTTAATTAATTTCTTCTACATCCCAATCATTTTTAACAACTTTTTCATAGTCTGATTTATCGTTTTCTTCGACGACCTCAAAGAACGGAACGAAGGATTCGTTACAGCCCTCTCCCCTTTGCAATCGTCCTCATGGAAATCAACCCAGATAATCCAGGTAACTCTCATCGCGACAGTATTAACTAGGAATGAATCTTGAAGAACATTTTACGCACACTAGAGCGTCCGTTAGCCGCACTTAAATTAAACTGTACAATAATGGCCCACTTTGTAACGGCGACCTTTCCCCTCGGGAACGAAAAAGATCAGGTCTCTAACGGTGCAACGTTCTCCCTCAATAAAAGATCAATCTCTCCACAACACAATCATCATTACAATTATCGTCATCCACGTCCAAGTTACCAGGAAGATTCTTTACTCACTGGTTGATTAATCGAAGGAAGAAATATTAAAAATAATCATCCATTCAAAAATTCTCATTACATCGTTTCGTCGAATTTCTCTCTCACTTTCATTGCGTTCAGTTCCACCAAGTTTTTTTTTTATTTTTCTGCTCTTCCTTTTCGTTTTAATTGTTATCCAACTCGCCAAAGAGATTCACTTTGATTAGTAGGAGGAAGAGATATTAAAACCAATCATTCTTCCTGAAATGTCCTCAATATTCTTTCATACTTTTTCTTCTTCCTCTTGTTAAGTCATACTCCAATTAGTTAGAATGAGGGAAAGACTATCAAAATGAATTGTACAACACCGTTTTTTTTTCGTTCACTTGAAAATTTTTGTAAGATCGAATGTTCCTTGGGGCTGGTTCAACGATCAGTTCCTCGAAAGGTGCCGAAATCTCGTTTAAATGGGACGATTTGCATCGTTCCATCGTTGCACCTGTGCACGTAGTTTCTGTCCACGTATTTCGCGATGTCCCGCGCCACGAAATTGAATCCAGATTGCCGCTGGACCTCTCGGCGCTCTGCTGAAATCGCCTGTAACAAATAAAAGCCAGCTGGCTGGGTATATTTATAGATAGAGACCGATTCTGGGGAAATAATCCTCGAATCGGGTTTCGACTATCGCTTCAATCGCGAATTTCGACGTTCAACGCGCGAATCTGGGTAAATGGGGAAACTGAACGTTGATTAGGAACTCGCTTTCGGATCATTATCGAAGTGATTTGGTGTTTTGATCATTTCCAAGCTTAACAGGCACGGTGGGAATGGTTGATTTGGATGCCGATGCCAAGCGATGGGATTTGACGATGACGTGAAGTACTGCTATGTGATTTTAATTACCACTAATTATTAACTGACATTTTTCCCTGGCGGGCGTAAAAGAAAGGAGTAACATTTTTGGAAGAATTAAAAAATTAAGAATTCCCATTCAACAGCATCGGGAAGACAAAGTAATGACATATTTACTATTTTGAAAATTCCTAGAAAATGACAGACCTAATTCTTTGAGACGTTGACTACTATGGGGGTCGCCGGTGACCGGCGCTATTGAATTCAATGAAATTCCGTATAAAGTTTAAATTGCGATATTTATGAATTTTCTCACATATTGAATATTTAAATATCGGCATTAAAAAAATGAAGGTCTTCTGAATATATGTCTATTGGTGTCTTTGACGTTTCTGCCTTGTAAACATGTGATTTTAATAGAAATGATTTTCAATAAGTCGAAATGATGAAACTACCCGAGTCGAACTTCTTATTATTTACAGGTATTCCTATGTACAGTATATCATTGATCATCATTTTTACGCAAACATTAACAATGTTAATTATGTTAACAGCTTTGATATTTTCACTTAAATTTCTTGAAATTAAAAAGTCTCGGGTTGTATATTGTACATTGTGGTCCTCTAGAACAAACATTTCATCAGGTTCAATTTCTTGTACTATTGCAGTATTAGTTATTACTAGACTCCGGATGTTTATGCAAATTTCAAATTCAACAAATGCAGTTAAGACAAGAGAACCTATTTAGGGATTTGTTGCACTCGATAAATGTTACAACGAATACCATACTTTGGATATTTCGGATATATTTTTATATTATGTTCGTTTTGTGTATTTTAGCCGTATTCATTTTGTCATAAATGCATAAACATCCGGAGTCTAGTTATTACTAATATAACTAAAATGTTATAAAAATAAAGTTTCCGTCAAATTAATTTTTTCGTAGTTGTCACTCAATTTACTTTTAAAAAAATTAAGTAATATTAATAATTAATAAATAATGAAAAATTACTTCTAAAATACAATGAAAGAGGATTAAAGGAGAACCTAGAAAATGTTTTATAATACTCTTTCGATTTTCTTCAAGTGTGAAAACGGAAATATCCGCATCCACAGAGTACCTACAGATAATCAAAATAATATAGAGTTTAATGGTCAGATCATACAGATTATAATTCTCTTTTGATTTTCTTCAAGTATAAAAAATCGAGAAAACCAACAGAAAATCAATCCTTCGACACGGGTAGCGAAATACGGGAGGCGTTCAATGTGTTAATTATTTCTCCTCAAAGGGAAGAAAGTGGCATTGACCCTATGACCTACTGCCCTTGACTTCACAAAATCTCAACACCTCACCACATTACACCCCATCACGGACAAAGGGTTCGACGAAAAAGAAAGTATACATCCTTAGGAGAATTTTAGAAATTAAGAATTTTTATTCAATAGTATGAGGAAGAGAAAATAATTAACTCCATAGGTCCAAAATTTTCTTAAAAATTCTTACACTCTCTACAGATCTAATTCTTCAATTATTTCTCCATCAAAAGGAGACAAGTGACATAGATCATACAAAACTCCATTACCATTCGAAATCCTTACAAAAAAAAAAATTAATTCTCCTCTTAAAAAATCACTAACAATTCAGTACGTCCCTCCATTTCCTCCAATCACCATAAAAATCCACCCCCTACAGGAAAGCAATTAACCGTGAGCATAAATTTAAACGCAAACCGAGACTTACATCTCCCCACGGAGCATTAAACAAATAACCCACGAATCCAAGCGTGGTTTCGCACTTGGACAATGTGATCTCACAAATCGAAATACATCCCTTGCATCGACGGTATGAGTGCATACGTGTACGTACTGGCGCAAATTTAAATGCGAGCACTGTACGAATACGCGTAATAGATATTTGAGCGGATCGCTGTAGAACACGATGTACAGGAACGTCGGATGAGTGGCGCTATGCAGTTTAAGTGCGTTTCATTTGAATATATTAATTATTCATTTTACATGCCGCAACCAACGGTACAGTTGGCGCGTGTCACGGTTAATCCCTCGCGGTACATCGATTGTTAATGTATTTCGGGCACGATTGGATGTCGGTGGCGATTTATTACTATCCATGGTGAAGCGTAGGGGGATGATACGGGTAATGAGAATAGCATGGGTTTCAGATTGCATGGGATTACCGAATGCGTCATTATGGTGAGTTCGGTAATCGTTGTTGGGAATTCGATTACCTGAGGTGATACTGACGATAGCATCTGTAACAAGTAGACCAATTGGGGGGGTAAAACAATGTGAAGATTCTGGTCTTTGTGAGATGTTTGGAAATTAATTGTTACTTAAGTCATTCAGTCGCAGGAAAATTTAACAACTTTTCAATTAGGTGAAAAAATTTCGAAAGGGTTAGAGAGAGTTCTTGGAATTATGTGTTAATATTGGAATTATAATTATAGAATTAATAATTATTGGTACAATACAACCCCGCTTTTACGTTCCTGGATTTTACGTTTTTCTGCAGTTTACACTGATTTTTTCCGGTCCCTTAAATTTTCCTATGCTCATAATGTTAAATTATCCTCGTTTTTACACTTTCAAAATTAAATTTTTCCCGCTGTTTATACTTTTTGAAGCCGTCACGGATCTGTGAATGCCATTTTTTTCATTATATTTTTGTTTTCTCTCGCAATATTCTCTCTTGCAACGACATTTATCTGGTCAGTATCCATGCACTGCATTATATTGCAAAGGCATGGAAGGACGTGAGTCAATCCACCATAAGCAATAGCTTCAGAAAAGCTGGCTTCTTCCAAACCCATGAGGAAGAAGTTCCTAAGTGAAGAAGAAGAAGATAGTGATCTTATTTCTGCATGGAAGAAATTGAAAATAGATTATGAAGTTAAAGACTTCCTCCATTTTGACGATGAACTTGCAACTGTGCAAACGGTGTCAGTAGAAAGTTTGATCCATTCAGTTCAGGAAGAAAGTGACAGAGACAGTGATTTTGATGATGATAACAATGATGGTGATAGTAGTGTGCCTACTTGTGTAGAAGTAGTTCCTGCAATAAACACTATAAAAAAATATATTTCTGCAGCAGATGATGGTGTTAACACATTTTATGCGGGCCACGTAAAAATACGTTTTTTGGACTGTGCATAGACAGTTTAAAAAAGGCGATACGTGGCACTAATTACTTAGACTTGAAAAGTTAAGTACATTTTCGAATTTAGAGAGAAAGCAGTTTCCAGCTTATATTAATTCTTTGTAAAAATTATATTCGTACAACTTTTTCAACAAGTTTTCCGCTTGAGTCTTAATGAAGCGTTACGAAACACCCGCATATAATGTGTTAATAGTTTTGACCATGTGTATGAACTGGAAAAATAAGTTGATAGAATTCACCAGAAGAAGGCAAAACAGTCATCCATATTAAACTTTTTTTAAAAAAACCGGTAGAATTTTTGTATTTTTATGTAATATATATTATTTAATATTTAAATATTTAATAAAAGTGGATTGTAAATTTCCAGTATTTTATTACATGTGCAGAAGGGTTTTCCCTCCGTTTACACTTTCTCGCGATTTACACAATTTTTTTGTCGTCCCTTGAAAAGTGTAAAAGAGGGGTCCTATTGTATTAAATTGTGCTTTCGACATTGAAAATCACTATTGATTATTATTGCTAACTAAATGAGTCACAGTTGTGATACAAATTGCAAAATATACCGTAGTTTGCAGTGAATGGGTTACGAGAAATTTTTTGTGGGAGATGTTTTAGGGTTAAAGAGAATTTTCTGGTGGGAGAAAATTGATTTTAAGATGAATTGTTGCAACGTAGGATTGAGACGTACGGCTGAATTTTATTGAAAAGTTCCTCTACGTTAAAGTCTGCGTATCGTTTGGAATTTTATTACCTAGAATTGAAGAAAAATCGACACGATATGGAAAGTCTCCCTTTATGATATACAAGGGGAAGGTTTCTTTTTTTCAGCACCCTTCGCAACAACTAAAATTCCCCTCTTAAAGTCATCCTGATAGTGGCACGTTATAATATACGGAGAAGCATTTGAAATCTCTCTCTTTTATAATCCAATGGAATGAAAATAAGTCCCGAATTCGTTCGTATCCGAAAGCAGAATAATGTCGGTATTTTCGTGCGAGAATCTGGATTGGAAATGCCGAGCAGAAAACGTAGAAATGGCGCGCCGCTATTATTTTATATTCACCCTACCGTTTATCTGTACTTTCGCCGCCTCCTATATAACGCAGAAATTCATACGATTGTGCCGGATGACAGATTATGGTTATCCGGATGTAGAAGAACGTCCCTTGATGTAAATAAAAATACAGGGATTTTTGGAGAACAAGATTTATTCCTTTATGCCTCATTAGAATCATTCTTTCAGAAGAAACATTCATTTAAACACCTCTATAACATTTAGTAACTGTGTTAAAAATTTCTACATTTAACCCTCTATGGTGACATTGAGGTAACGCAAGACACATATAAGCTTCTATTCTGCAAAATCAAACTTTGAACTTTGCCAAATACTATAATTTAGCTCGTGAAAATCATGATATTTCTTAGAATTCAATATACAATTTTCAGGTTTAATCCATTATTCAAAATAGTATTTTTATCATTTTCTAATTGTCCTATCGTCAAACTGATCTTCTAATACCACAAAATATTCGGACCACAGAGGGTTAAATTTTAAGTGAGAGATACTAATGCAACAGAATCCTTTCGCTTCCACTGTGTATAAACATTCTTCTATAAAAATATAACAATTTTAAATTATTCCAAGTATAAAAATCATCTTCTACAACAACTCCTTTGGAAACCCCCATAAAACATAGAAACTGTATTAAAAATTCCTTCAAGCAATCTCACCTCCTCAAAACCTGCAACAAACAGAAGAAGAACCAAATCAAACCGTTCTACATAGGAGCGAAACAATCAAAGTTAATTCAACGTTAAAAATAGAAAAAAGAACTCCACTTAACTGTTCGAACGGAACGAGTGCAAGATTAAAACGTTGGATGAAATAAAATTCTCAGCTTGAATATTTTCAATGTAACTGATATTCTTCCAGAAAGAATAAACGAGGAGGAGGAAGCGGAGGTGGAGGAGGAGGAAAAGTAACTTACAGCCATTCGCGAATTTGCTTATCAATCGGTCCGTTTAACGAGAATGGACCTATGGAAGCGGAATAAATTCCGATCTCTGCGGCGGCCAACGAGGAAAACAAAATATCTGCACGGAAATGCGGATCTGCACCGATAAAAGAGGAAGAGGTTCGATGCAGAGAAGGAAGGAAGGAAGAAAGTCGTGTAATAGATATTTAAATTGTGCGGTTCGCAAAATGCAACGAGGCCGGAGTGTGTTGCGGGCACCGGTGTCATCGGGTATCGATATTATTTCATTCTGCTTCGTCCACGTCCGCGAGCATAAATATATGTACGAGGAAAAAGACCTCACTGTATTGGAAATGAGAGATCGAAGAGTGCCGTTGCTGTTTTGTATTCGCCTCTTGCCAGGCGATTTTTCAGAGGCAACTCTTTCGCCTCTCTGCATTCGATGTGGATTAATTTCTTTCGAATCTTTTTTCACGGGAATTTTTCTTCTCCTTTTCTGATCGACTGATTTTTTAGGATCATTGCAAGAGACATATTGCAAATTGAACTGTAGCATTGCTACTTCTACGAGATTGTTGAATTTGCATTTTAGAAAATAAAGAGTAGCTTTGATTAAATTTTCAATCAACGAAAAAGAGAATGTCTGACTTACAGATTTCAATTGTTTTGTGCTGCGTCAATGCACATTGTAATATGGTGAAATTACTTTTTAAAAGTTAATAAATTGAATTTTAATCAGAGTTTGTAGTCATCTCGTTACACAGAACTTAATTATCATTCTAAATACCAATTGTCTAAATTCTCACTTACAATTAGCCCACTTTTGTAATTATCAGCATCTAAAGAGTTTAACTGCATCGCAGAAAAAATTCTGCAAACTCTGCATTCAATCTATCGCCTTACAAAAATAAAAAAAGGAAAGAAATCCAAAATTCAAAGTCGTTCTCGATGGACGTCGATGACGAAAATAAAACACGAGTGAACAATTGAGATACGTCGGTTATAACTCTTTCCTACGAGATTTATGGAATTTTGACGATCCAATGTCCAGTTTCTAGTGACTGAAAACTATAAAAAAAAAGGGAAAAAAGAGACATCTCAATGTTTATCGGTCGTCCGAATTTTCGAAACACGCAACTATACCTCGACGTTTCGTAACTTCGTCGACCGCATTCAGCCACTCTTTTGTCGCACGAGTGAAAATTATTTATCTCCCTTGGCGACGGAAGTTCGACGACATATGGGAAGCTCGCGAAAATTCGCGGTTGTTAATTCGAGACCGGTTGAAAAATTCGGACCGGGAATTTTAACGAATTTTACGCCCCGGAATTTACATGAAAACCGTTATGAATTTTAACGCGCACCGTTGCTTTTTTCCTGGGAAATTTCGTTCGTTTATTAGCACCGGAAGTCCGAGCATGGCTCCTCGTATTTTATACGATCAAAATAAATCTAAGTCTTCTTTCGTTGCACCTGTGCAATTCGTTAACGAGTTCAACACCATGGCAGTTATTCGCAATGAGACCTACTCGATATACTTAGTGATATTTCTTACAATTATTAAACAATAAGAGTTACTAGCCACAAATTGGCTGATACATACTCCATATTGAAATAAATAAATTAAAGTTAATTATAAAATAACTAAAGTATAGTAGTAAGTTAAAGTAAAGCAGTTATAGTAGATTAGAATTTATTAAAAAATAACTAAAACCGTGATTTATTTCTAAACCTCATACGTTGCTTTCATAAAATTACATCCAATCTCTGGTTTATCCAGAGTTATCTTTTATCGATACATATCAGTTATTTTATTTAGTTGTTCGTGTTATCTAACGTTTGATTTATGTTTGAATATATTGTAACTTCATTTAGTTCCAGTGAAATATTATATATGGCAACAGATTGTAAATAATGTTAATTAAAGTGTAAAGGGAATTAATAATCTTACTGTGATTAATATTTCCAATTGACAGACGGAGAAAAGAACGGTCGATCAGACGAGTCAAATAGAACGAATAATATCCGGAAGAGGAAGAATGAGCGACATAGATTGCCCTCGAAATGTAAAGTGAACGTTTGACTGGAACACTGAATCAGAAAAAAGCATATCAACAATAACAAAGGATGGTTCGAGGCTGAAACTAAAATAACAAAAGCTTCGAATTACACGTAATCGGAATTTAACGTCCGAATTTACAGAGCGCGTAATCGGCATTGGGAAAGTCAGTATATTTACATCCGAGCAGAAAAAGAAGGGGAGACAGTTCAAACTGAACGCACGCATTGAAAACGTTCCGATCGATTTCTATTATTCAATTTTTGCAACATGAAACTACAACAGGCTCAAATATGCACCCCTCAACACTGGGAGTTTGTAATATTTTTTTCACAAAAAATTATTTTTCCTTACATTTATTTTGTAACTTGTATCGTCAATAAAAATAGTTACACAAAATATTTTCAGGTAATATTTCACTCACTTTCCCGTCATGCCTTGATGTTATTTCTATACTGAGTTAGTTGTATACCGGGGGTTGGCAATTTCTCTTTGGCAACAATTTATTTTCCCTTAAATTTATTTTGTTATTTGTATCGTCAATAAAAATAGTTACACAAAATATTCTCAGGTGATATTTCACTCATTTTCTCTTGATACTTTAACACTAGATTTATGGAGTCAATTTGACTCATTCAAAATTTGATTACTACATTTATAATATATTGGTTGGTTAATTTTTTAGTAATAAATCTTTCATTTCAATTGATTTGGAACTATTTTCTTTGCAACAAATTTCATTTTTCTTGTATGATTCAAATTGGCTCACTTCAGAAATATAGGTATACCAATATCCGTAAATCTAGTGTTAATTGATACTATTTGAAATCAATTAAGTATACTATATTTCTCTGAAATGAAATTAAGTTACAACATAATAAAAAAAAAAAAATGGTATCTAACAATAAGTATAGTCTATCTCTTTGTCTAAAGTATAGCATCTATAAAATGTATCTGGAAAGGGAAATCGGATGAAATTTCATTCCATGGGGGAAGGGGGAGGGGTGGAAGTATCTTTCATTATAACCCGAACTGCATTCTGGTCATCCTTCCCTTGGTACTTGATTGAATCATTAACAACAAATGTAAAACATCATTATATGACTAACAGGCAGAAAATTAAAAATATAATAGCAGGTTGTCGATTAGCGTTTTAGATGGACATTTTTAATTCCACTTTATTTCCACGCGTACGAATGATTCTCAATAAATTTCCATCGTTCCTATGAAACACGAATATAAAATGTTTGTATTGCAGATTACATAAATTTCCGGTGCTCGTGGTCGTGATTTTCGTTTTATTTATATTCTCCTCCGGAATACGATAAATATCGACGAATAAATGGGGGATGGAGGTGAGAAAAAATAGATACTACGAACGTTTGGACTGTGGTATTCTGCAAGGGAGCTCGATGCAGTTACAGAATTAATGAGTCCGATGAATGCGCGCTTGTTGTTCCATCGATTCTCCATTTGCGGCCGGTTTTTTGGAGGTCTTCCAAACAGAGACGGAAAAAGGAATCGGCGGATTCGAGGGTGCATGAAAAATGCCCCGGCTGTTCGTTAAACCCGGCCTGAATTCGCTTATCTTCCCGCCTGATTAAACGACTTCGCGGCCTCTCGGACTTGCAGAGTCGATTAATCGTATCTGCTGTGTAACAATCGCACAAAACTCTCACAACAGACATGGAAATTGTCGATGTGTTTAGAGAAATAGCTAAGAGAAAACAATAGAATGAAAACTTGAAAAATTGGAAAAATGATAGATATTGCAAATTACCAATTTAACATTAAAACAACCGATATTAATTCTATCACATTTCAATATATTAAATAAGTACTTAGTTCAGAAAAAGAAAAATTACGAAGCGTTTTCGTATAATGTTGGAAAATTTTTAGGGAAAAATTGAGAACAAGTCACTTGCTTGGTAGTTCTATTGTTAAATGTCCAGTTTAAAATGGTGGGTTTTTGTTCTTCACAATTAATTATTGGTCCACGTATGTGACCTTTTATGAACTTAAATTAATCACAAAAGATGTGAAGGTAGTTTCAGTGATAATCTTGAAAAGATTAATGGAAATGGTCCTAGAAAAAGCAGAAACGATGACGAAAGAAAATGTGAATATGAAAAAGGGGGAATTTACAGTTTGCAAACGGTGTATTAAAATGTAAAAGAGAATGGAAGGAAAAGGAATTGGCAATCGATAAAATCAATCGGAATTTTCGGGATTTTTTTTCACGAATACGATGAGCCAAACGAAAGGTTCGGACTTCTCGCTGAGAAGTGCATTTAATCGGATGTCACAGTCAAACGGTAGAATATAGTGAATCCCATTAATTCACGGCTTCCCGTTCCAAGAGTAAGAGTTTTTTGTTTTACCAACGTCTCGTTTCACTCGGAGGTCCGTTTTTTCTCCGATTATCGGTCCGACGCCGATTCAAAGGGAAGAATCCGCCGCGGGATTTAATGAGAAATTCGCTTTGGCGCACTTTTTACAGGGAGTAATTGGCACTTCTTCTGGCGCTAATTGACAGGTTCGTTCGACGCCTTTATGGCCGTCACGAGAAATCGAGCGTGACAACGGGATTGCAGTTAATGCCCGGCCATTTTTCGCTTCTCGTTTCACGATAATGACGTTAAAGTGCGCAGTTAACTTTCAAATTGCATTTTTTACCGTCAATTTTTACCGTCACCTTTTGACGAACATTGTTCGAGATTTTATCTTCTCATCCAAATCATTTTCCAATGAATTTTACGTCAACTTACTGCGATTTTGTCCATTACTGACAATGAGAAACCGTGTTGCATATACAGAATGGTATTTCAACACTGGCAAATCTGAGACATTGCTTTGTACGAGTCGCATTCGAAATAGTTTTGTAACACGAGATATTCGCGGTGTTGCAGCAAGAATCTAATGAATTTACGGAACGACAAGTCTCTACGGTAAAGGGCGGTGTATTTAATATTTGCACGGTGAAACTCTAAGCTGATGATTAGCAGAACTTTTCGCTCAAAGCACGTACGATGTTGTGTGATAAATGCAAGGCTTATTGTACTTCTACAATTTCTCTAATAACTTATAATAAAATATGGTATAATGCGAAGTGAAATTGAGAATGCAGAAATTTCAATTAAAGACAATTTTTACGAGTGTAATTAATATTAATTTTTCCAGTATTTCTCAATCTTTCCAGTAAGTTTAAAATTTTCATATTCTGTAGTCGGATCGGGGCGGTATCCTCCTATAAAGAACTTAGGAGAAGAAGACGTGAGAAAAAAGCGTGATCAGGAAGAAATCGCGGGCGCAGTGGGTCTGCTCTGACCCGGGGAATCTCTACGTTAAGCTACTCAGGTCAAATATACTACTTGGATGGGTTTCCACGAACCTTTCTTTTGTTGTATTACGTGTGTGGTCAACAACACTTTATTTAAGAACTATTTCGTACTCGTTAACAATTTAAGGTTAACGTTGTCGCGAGAAGCGGACTGTCAGCGATTCAGTACAAAATTCTTGAGTTAATCTGTCTGATTTTGATAACCAGACCGGTTTTTTAACAGTTTTGCAACAGCGTGGTGGCAGATTCTGATGACCCCGACTACTCGTGAGTAAGGTTCCAAAAGGACGACCGTTTTTCCTTAGGACCAAAGGTCTTCAAAACATATTTTGAGGGAAAAGCGACGACGGAATCGAAGATAGCTAACAATTCTCGTTTGGACCCTGACTCACGTTTAGAAATATTTGAGTATGAAATCTTAAAGAATTAGGTCGGTATCCAACACTTTCTTTTTTACTACCCTACACTATTGAATAATAACTATGGATATTTAGAAAAGATGTAATTAACACTAGGAAATCATATAGTTATATTATTGAATCGTTATCGTATTAAATTTATTTTAATGAAGAGAGAAAAAGTTGTGTAATCATATGCAGTAATGGAGTGTTCAAATGCTCCAATTTTTCACCACCTATTTCAATTGATCTATCCAGAATGAAATTATTAACACGTTGACTGACATTGGGGTCACCGGTGACTGGCGCTATAGAAATCAATGAAATTTCACCTGACTTTTCATTTACATTATTTACGAATTTTCTAACACGTTCAGTATTTAAATACTGAAGTTCAAAAGATAAAATCCTACTGAATATATATTTATTTTTGTCTTTAAAATTTCTGCTTTACAAAGATAGGATTTTAATAGAAAAAGTATCACTTCAATAGAAATGATAAAACGTGCGAAATATCAACGGCGTTCAACGTGTTAATAAATACTCTCTCCAGCTACTTACAAATTAGATATCAGCAAAGAAGCATTTCGCACACTTAAAGGTACATTCTTAAAATACATTTGAGCCGAAAGAGATTGTAATATCGTTGTCTCGCAACATGAGTAGACGTCGAAAAGAATCCGGAGGAAAATCGACGAGGAAATTTATGAATTCACCTTAAAGCAGGTCTGCGTCTGCGAAGATAACGCGAGTCCGCCTCTTGTAATTGGATTAAACCGATGAATCACGGCACTTAAACTGTTTACGTAACAGATCGTCGCTCTTGAGCGTTTCTTCCTTCTCATTCGTGTATATAATAACAAAGGGGGATTTCGTAGAGCCTTGAATATTAACGGTGATTTACAACGTTTCACCCCCATGGAGAACGACATTATTCAAAACAGTCGTCAAATTCGAATCATTATTCTTGGTAATCGTATTAAAAATATCATTTTACCTGTTTATCGTACAATTTCTTGTTTACTTTCTTCGAACATCATCACCCTTTATCTCTCTCAATCTCTTTGGCTTTCATTGATTGTCTCATTTTCCATAAATTAATTATCCACCGGACGCAATTTACACGGTGAACGGAGAAGAGTGTATGGGTGTAATTAAAAGTTACAAATGAATGTAAACAGTCGGTGAAATTAAAAGTTCACGGCCGGTAATTAAACGACATTAACGTCCTGAAATCTGTTAATTAAATCTAGCCACCCGTCGATGTACGCGCATCTTCATGGATAATTACGTCAGGATGGAATAGTGTCTTAATTTGAATAATCACGACGGCCTTGGTTTATTTGCTGCTCTGTGTTGATGAGTTGGAAATTTCGGAAATTATGCAACTACTGAGTATTCCAGGAATTTACAATTTCTTGGGGGTGATTTTTAGAGATTTCTGCTAAGGGGGTGCAAATTATAGCACCTCCAAAAATTACGACCACGGAAATTATAATTTTTACATTATGTTCCTCGATTAGTAAGGAAAAAAATGGTAGAAATATTCCATTTCATCCAGTTAAATTACGAAATACCTTTGATTCGTTAAAATATGAAGTAGTAATCCACCACTACATGATGAAAAAATTCACAAAAATATTAAATACACCCGAGTTAAATGACAGAATATCTTCATCTTCTAATTAAAACTTCAGCTAAATCCTCAAAATACATTAAATCGCATCAGGACATTTTCTAAAATGCCCATAAGGCTTAAAGAAAATTTCACAAACCAAATCAAATATCACGTAACGTTCGACCGCACCGCACACCAGCAAAACCGAAAGGGTTAACGAAATTCAGAAAAAGCATAAAATATCTCGACGAATTTCAATCTCCAGACTGTCCAGCTCCCAATAACTCCACCCTTGATTCTCCCTCCTCTTGCGCAGATTGAAAAATCTCCGATCCGTTATCCGTGAGAGGGAAAAATAGCAAAAAATTTCATTCTCCCCGACTGCTCTTTTTATTGTCTCGCATAAACGCGAGACCGTCGTTGCGGATCCGTGCGAGGATAGGAACGACAATGCAGCAACGGAGGAGACTTCGTCCTCGTCGACGGGAGATTTCGAGCCGATGAGGGATGGACGGACGTGACGTCATTGGAGCTCACGCAGTGATCTATGGCGACTGATAATGAAAGCGCGGAAGGTGAGATAGCGTGGTCGTTGTTGTTGGAAACTGTACCCGGCATAAGCTATAGTTTCCGTGGCTTGGTACCCGTCAGCCGGGACCTCCACTTCCTTTACCACCCCCGTTGTGAAATTGTAACGTTACAATGGCTGGTAGGGGACCATAAAAGGGTGAATCATGAATATTGGTTAATTCGGATGGAATTGGTGGTGGTTGGAATTTTAGAGAGAGAGAACAGACATGGAGGACCGCTGCAAAGCGGTGAATGGAGGAAGGGGAGGGAAAATGAAGATTTAGAAGATGATAAAAAATGTGCCGGGTACCAGTTGTGACTGCCACCCCCGTTGCGCAATTGCAGTAGACTATAAAAGGGTGAACTATGAATATTGGTTAATTCGGGTGGCATTGGTGGTGGTTGGAATTTTAGAGAGGGAGGAGAGACATGGAGGATAGCTGCAAAGGGGTGAGAAGACGATAAAGAGGGAAAGTAAAAATTTAGAAGATTCTGAAAAATTTGCCAGCTACTAGAAGTTGTTTCCGGTGGAACAGGGAATTCCACTTCCTTTGCCACCCCCGTTGCGAAATTGTAACATTACAATGGCTGGTAGGGGACCATAGATGGGTGAATCATGAATATTGGTTAATTCGGATGGAATTGGTGGTGATTGGACTTTTAGAGAGAGAGAGAGCGGACATGGAGAATCGCTGCAAAGGGGTGAGAGGACGATAAAGAGTGAAAGTAAATATTTAGAAGATGATAAAAAATGTACCGGGTAGCAGTTGTGACTGCCAATTGCGTTGCGCAATTGCAGTAGACCATAAAAGGGTGAACTATGAATATTGGTTAATTCGGGTGGAATTGGTGGTGGTTGGAATTTTAGAGAGAGAGAACAGACATTGAGGACCGCTGCAAAGCGGTGAATGGAGGAAGGGGAGGGAAAATGAAGATTTAGAAGATGATAAAAAATGTACCGGGTACCAGTTGTGACTGCCACCCCCGTTGCGCAATTGCAGTAGACCATAAAAGGGTGAACTATGAATATTGGTTAATTCGGGTGGAATTGGTGGTGGTTGGAATTTTAGAGAGGGAGGAGAGACATGGAGGATCGCTGCAAAGCGGTGAATGGAGGAAGGAGAGGGAAAATGAAAATTTAGAAGATGATAAAAAATGTGCCGGGTACCAGTTGTGACTGCCACCCCCGTTGCGCAATTGCAGTAGACCATAAAAGGGTGAACTATGAATATTAGTTAATTCGGATGGAATTGGTGGTGGTTGGAATTTCAGAGACGGAGAAACAACATGGAGGATGTCTGCAAAGGAGTGAGAGAACGACAGTAAGTGAAAGTGAAGATTTAAAAGATGCTGAGAAATGTACCGAGAAACATTTGTGGTTTCCAATGGTAAAGGGAACTCCTCTCCTTTTTTCACCCCTGCTATAAAATTTTAGAAACACAATAAAAACTGGAGAAAGGTTCAGTTACAATTATTGTTTAATTTTAGAAGCGTCGATGACTGCATACATTTTAGAAATACAGAAAGTATGCGAAGAAGGGGTGAACTATGAGAAAAGAGGGTGAAAGTGATAGCTGAATGATAGGGTGGATTAAATTCGTTAAGAGTAGTATACGAAAATTGAGAGCAACGTGTGAATATATTGCTGTGATTTACGAACGGATCCAGGTGCAATTGAATAAAAGAAGACACTGGAAAATGTATCGAACACAAGTTATGGTTTCCGGCGGGGTAGTCGTCAGTAGGGGAGTCTGCTTTCGCTTCCACCCTTTTCGTGAAGCTGTAACGTCACAATGAGGGGATAGGTGCCGATAAAAGGGTGAATTATGATTATCGGTTAATTTTGGAGGCGTCGATGGCAAACCCATTTTCCGGTGGCGGGGAAAATGCGGAGAATGAAGAGCATGGGGTACGAGAAGACGAAAGAGGGTGAAAACAGATGCGTGGGTATGTATCGAATGACTGAACGATGGAAGATACGAATGGTAAATTATGAAGGACGACAAACATTGAGCCTTTGTTTTCCATTTATGAATTTAGGTTTGTTTAGATGATTGTTCGCCGTCAATAATTCAAATTATTTGGATTAGCTTTATTACACGGAAATTGAGAGGAAAATTCCAACGTATAGTCACAATCTTCCAATATTCCATAACTGTATCCATTATAAAATTAATTTAAACACCATTATTTATTTCAATTTCACAAAGAGAACCGACGATTTTCAATATTTCAATCAAAAATATAAAACATTCACGAGTCAACGTTCTCTTTGTTATATGCAAAAAAATTTGAAATCCGTTATCCTTTTTTTTTAAATATTCAACAGAATATATAAAATATTGATAAGCCAATTTTCCCTTTAAGACATCCAACGCAATTTTCACTCTATTCTCCTCTGTTCCTTTCAATATATAATAACAGGTATGAAATATCTATGACTCAACTTTCTCTCTAAACGATCTACCAAAATTTTGAGTACATACTTGCCAGTATACCGTAAATGCAACATATCGTATCAAAACGGCGAAGTAAACGTCTCTAAGATTCGCTCATATGAATCAGCAAACGTAGATGAAACAGTTTGGCAAATATGAAAGCAAGTCGATATCTTTTGCTCAATGAAATTGTCGTCTTAATTTGCGTTTCGATTTCACTGAAATGCCACCATATCCTTTCGTTCGTCTCTGTCGCAACGAAAGCCAGGGGTAGATTTCGCGTTAACCCAGAAACTTCGTGCAACTTTCTTATAAGTCGATGGGCTTTCGAGCACCCGTCTGGGAAACTCATCTAAAACTCGGATTAGGTGGTCGCGCATAAAAAAAAGGATAAAAATACGCGGCGAGGGGGGAGGAGGATAAGGAAAAGAGACGAAAGGATACATCTTGAAGAAGTCGATGGAAAAGGAGAGCAAGGTGCAACGGTGAAAAGTGAGACTGAGAAGTCAGAACAGAAAGAAATGAAGATTGAGAATTGCAAAATAGAGAAGCATAAGAATTGGATGATAGAAGATGACAAAATGTTTAAAAAGAAATTGCGAAGAAAAAAAAAGATAGCAGGAAAAAAGAGTAAACGAAAGAGGAATTTTATGGGAAGAATAAGTTAAGGATGGCGAAGAAATTGAAGTGCAAGAAGCGAAAGGTCTGGAAGAAAAAAAAGCAAGAAATTTAAAATGAGTGAAAAATTTAAAAAAATAGAAAGCACCAATATAGGGAAATGCGACAAAGGACTTTTAGATCGGGAGGAAAAATCGATTAAAAAAAAAAGGGTAGAATTCGCAGCACGTAGCTGAAAGAAGAGGGCAACTCTGAAGGAATTTCAAAGAAGAAAAGTGAAAAGTAATCGACGGTAAAAGAGCGAGACTGATACTACTGAATAGGGGAAAAATGACAAAAGGGATGGAATAGCCGACAAGGCGAGAAATCGAATCCGTGAAACTACGATCGTTCGCAAGGTATCGACTGGTGACTCGGGCATAAAGATATCGAGTGCTCTTTAAACGTTTTACGACGTCGAGACGTTAATAATTATGGAAATCCAGCAAGTTCCCGTGGAAATTCCAGTGACGAGCGACGTAATAACTCGGCTTTCGCAATGATTGCAGTTCGTGGATGGTTTTATGCGGCTATTTATAAGTCCTTGCAAATTTTCACATTGATTTTCCACATCTCGGATTATTCGTTTCCACGGAAGAAAAGAATTCGTGGATCATCTTTTCTCGTAGATATTTCAAATGCAAAATTGTAATCGTACTAAAATTTTCGAATTCGTTTGGATTAAGATAGATATAGATACATTTCGATTTTGAATAGATGGAAGATGATTCTTAAGTTTCTATAGTGAAATCTCTGGCGATAATTCGGAGATACCTTGACTCGAAATTAACATTCACTCATCATATTAATACTAAACGTAATCAAGTCTTAGGAGCGTTGAGCAGCCTCTTTCCTTTGTTTAATCGACACTCTTATCTCAGTTTAGTTAATAAAAGACTAATTTAATACGGTTATATCAGATCGCTCCTTACTTTTACGGTACCTATATGGTCCAATACCTGTCCCACAAATTATAAAAAGCTGCAGCTCATTCAAAACAGATGTCTAAGAATTATGGAAAACTACCCGAGATGGACCAGAGTAAACTTCATGTATTACACTCTTAATATGCCTAGCATCTACAGTTTTGTATTTTCATTATGTGAAAGATTCTTTTCCTCCCACTCTAAAAGTCCTTATCCATATATCAGTGACTTACAAGGGAACATCCCGAGGTGTAAATCACCGATTTTGATGAAATTTTAGTATGATATAGTCCTCGCGAAAATATTTGACCCGTATTTTTTTTACCGGCAACCGTCCACGTTAAAGGGGTGAAAACCACCCTCAAAGTTGGGGTCCTGAAACTTATTTATCGAATATCTCGAAAACTATTAGAGATACGAATATTTCGTAGAGAGTGAAAATTAATGCCTCCGGATTTTGAATCCAATGGTATAATCATTTTAAAAAAAAATCCATTTGTTTAAATAATATGCTAAAAAATACCACTTTTTGAATAATTTTGTCAGTTAAACTTCAATCAATTTTTTTGAATATTTGTTTGTAAATACTATATATCGAAACACAAAATACGGATGAATTGAAAAATTGATATTTGTATTACAAAAAAAGTTATTGCATTTTCAATTTTTACGCTTGCGTACTTGTCAAGTTATTCTTTCGTATATACATGAATGACTGCTCTGAAAGGTCAGATTTTATTGTCAGTCACCCATATTGCTTTTATCTAAAATTAAAAAATGCGATTGACTAATAAATAATTTTTAATAATTATTGCAATAGTGGTATTCATTGTTATTGGCATAACAAATATTTTCTACCACCACGAGCATTCTAAAGCAGCTATATATCAGTTAAAGCAGTTTATGTTTGAAAATTGTAAACATATAAAGCGCACCTCTTATGAAACTTGAGTAAAAGGTGGATTTTGTGTAAATATTTGACACCTAATTTGTTTTATCGGCAACCGTCCACGTTAAAGGGGTGAAAACCGTCCCCAAAGTTGGAGTAACGAAAACTATTTTATCGAATATCTCCGAAACTATTAGAGATACGAAAATTTCGTAAGGACTAAAAATTAATGTATTTCGACCACAAATCTAATGGTATAAACATTTTTTAAAAAAACCCATTTGTTTAAACAATATGATAAAAAATACTTTTTTTTTCGACTTTGAGGGTGGTTTTCACCCCTTTAACGTGGACGGTTGCCGATAAAAAAATACGGGTAAAATATTTTCGCGAGGGTCATATCATACTATAATTTCATCAAAATCGGTGATTTACACCTCGGGATGTTCCCTTGTTAGTTAATTACGATATTTTCAAACCTTCAGTACAAAAAATTCAAATATACAAGAGTAGAACACGTGTTCTCGTTGATGAAAATTCTTACTGACTCGGTCAGTCAAATAGTATAGTCACCAAGCGTTGAGGTTTTTCTTTTTTTCCTCAAATCGATATTCTAACACTAATACCGTGGCTGTTAAGCGCACTTTAATATTTTCTTACCATGTTACATAAACTGTTCGTTTGAAAACATGTAAATAATTTAGTATAAGCCTGGTTTACTGTATTCAATAAAATTATTATTATTATTCGAAGAACTTCATGACAATTCAACGTACCTTAATATTGTCATCTGGAAAGAACGTAGCTCATGGTTAGGTGAATTAACCATAAGTTGAGGAACGCGCGGGAGACACCATTGCCATCGTGGACAGCTGCTGGCAGTTCACCTGAAATCAGAAAAACGGAATATGTTAGTATAAGACTAAGAGTATTTTGTTACACATTTCATCATAATCCCACTGTACGTGATCCTATTGACTAGTTCTCTATTTCGCCCTTCTATTCTTAATATATTTCCTCTTTAACTTCACCTACGAGGTCCTACTGGTGTAGGTTATTTCCAGAATAATAATTTACTTTCCCAAAACCGACAGACGAGGGTTTGGACTCGACTTCATTGATTGCAAGTCCGAACCTTTACCTCCTCACCCACCATAGACCCCTAAAAGTTCTTGAGCCTGAAACGTGACTTCTCAAACCACCAACATCCCCCGGAGACATCCTCCCATAAACGTCATAAAGCCTAGAATTCCACCTACCACTCTAATCTCAAAGTTTCCAACCCTAAAATTAAATATAACCCTCTCTCAAATCGACAAATCATCCAATTACAAAGTCATCGTGGAAAAACCACGAAAATGTATTTCCCCTGAATGGTCAAAAACGGTCTTCGATAGCCTCAATTATAGAGTTCGTAAATCAACGAGGAATAATTTTATTTCCCCTGCATCGGCCAACGTACACGCTTGTAAATGCTCACGAGTGTGCACGTCCGTGCCGTCGACAAGAACACATTTGTCATTTCATTAATGGTTGTTCCGTCTATAGGTTTTCTGTCAGGCACAGCCCGCCGTAGCTTGACGTATTTTGGTGGCGTCCGTTTAATCGCTCTTCGACCGAGTTATGTTTCCTAGATAATAGTTGGAGGTTCCGCGCTTTCATGAAATTAGGGGGCCCCTTATTAATGGCTCTTAACGCTGGAACGACGGCTCATTCTCTACGGTTTTCACCGTGCGGATGACCCTGAGAATGTTTGACCTTTTCGCGACGACAGCGTTATTGCTGGGGAAACTATGGGGATATTTTGGGACAAGAATTTCAAAGCTTACCCTTACGGCAGCGATTTTTGGTGCGTCGTCCTTTGGGGACTCCCTTAAGCCGACAGCTGGACGTTGAGATAAAGCTACTTTTATCTAGTCATGCCATATTTTTGGTAGATAGAATTTTGGTTAATTTTCATTTTTAATTTTGACAAATAGTTAAATAGACGGGACGAATTTTAGATGTGTGTTGACACTAATCGTACCGACACTTTACGTGTATCGATTCGTACCAGGGTCGGTCACTAGACTGATTATAAAATAAGGATAATATTTATCCGAGAGATATTAAGCAAACTGTCAATTTAATATTCAGAAAATCGTAAAAATTCAACAAATTAGAAATTTTGGTTCCACTGAACCGATCATTTGACCTCGGGTAATACTGAATCGGATGATACACTGAACCGACTATTTGACCTCAAATGATCCACTGAACCGATCATTTGGCCTCGGATGATACTGAATCGAATGATCCATTGAATCAATCATTTGACCTCGGATGATCCATTAAACCGATTATTTAACTCCGGTTAGTGTTAAGTAACCGTAACGTTAAATAGTGTAAAGTAATTGCAGTTAAGTTTCTAACATAGGACGTTGAATGTTAGGACTTTTAACATTTCGCTAAACCTCAAAAGACGGAGCATGGACGAAAGTTCAGCTTAATCATCGCCGAATCGTGATTCTCAGCTACAAAGAACCCAGAAGACTTTGTTGTCTGTGAAATCTGGCCAGTGGTTATTGATCATTCGGAAGATCGAACGTTCTTCCGATTAGCCGTAACAAACACCCGGATAGAGAACGTGCTTCTGGCCGATGTCCAGGAATCGCCCTGGAATTTGTCGATTCGTCTCTTTTGATTTCTTTCCTCGCTCGCCGCATGCGTTTCTTCCTTTTGTTTTCATCCTGGAATTTTTCAATTCGATGCTTTCGTGTCCGGATGCTTCCACGTTCGTCCTTCTCCGTGTGCTCATCGAGATACCTCTGCTACTGGTTTATTTCTCTTGGTTTCCTTCTCTTTCATCTTGCTCATGGAATTACGCAGCTATTCTCACTGTTTTCCGACGATTCTTTGTCACTCTTTGATACGTGTGCTGTGTTTGTTTCTTCTGCTATGAATTTTTAATCCGAATGTCTTAGCTCTGACGATCTTTTGTCTTCCTTTTTGCAACTCCATTCCTACTCTGTACTACGTTATTTATTAGTGTCTTTATATTTTGTTATGTGTCTTTATTTATATTCTGTACTACGTTATTTATTAGTGTACTAATTGTAAGAATTTTTATTAATTTATAGGAAATTTAATTTCCCCTTTTCCTTACAAATTTGACTTTACTGTGATGTAATAAAATTGGTAAAATTAATCAAATTAATTTTGAAGATGCGAAATTTATTTATTTATTTACGGGTAAAAATACCCTTTGGTTCAAGGTACAATAATTATTGATAGGTTAAATTGGATACAATTGAATGTCTGCAGGAACGTAAACAATTGACAAAGAAATTCGCAGACTTACAATGAGTGTTAGAATTCAAACATAGGCGATTGATAATGTTATATCTACCATATAATCTACGATGATTCTCAATGAAGAAAAGGTCACGACAGCTGAGGTGTTTGCTAGGTACATAGAGTTTAAATAACGAAAGTAATTCAGGACAATTAGGTTGTTAAACAATTTAAACGTAAATAAAATATCAGATAGTACGCGCCGTTTTTCAAGAGTTAGGAGATTGAGCTTTTGCGATATAAGTTCGTAATTATGGCATGTAAGTGACATCGGAACACCCATACAATACGCCGCGAACCGAAATATTCTATGTTGCACTCCCTCTAACAAGCGAATATAATAATTATAACAGGGAGCCCAAATAATGCCGAAATATGTTTATAAAAAAGGGTTTTTATTGCTCGGAGTACGAAATTTCTTGGATTTTTCGTTCTTTCTCTGGATCCACTTTTTCTTCTCTTCGATGCGGTGTCCGTGCCGTTTCTTTTCTTCTATTTTTTCCAATTTCATCACGAATCCTTTTCTTCTTTCACGAAGGGCAGCACGGTGAAAATTCCCCTTTCGTTTCTTAATCCAGGCATTCGTCTCTGCGTCCACCTCTTGCACGTGGCACAGCTAGGGTTTTAAAGTACCCCGACATTTTTCAATGAAACGCCGAACGAACGATGAAGGAACCGAGAGAAGGACGATCTTTCGACGTTCGACCGGTATGGCTGGTTTAATGATTGCTGGCGAGACCTCTTGATCAGCCGAAAGCCTGGTATTCTATACTCCTTTTTTCTTCGATTCCGAGATTTTTTTAATCTCCGTGGAAACGAGAGAAGAATCATACACTTCGGATTTTTTTTTATACCGTGTAACCTAGTTCTATTCTTCCTCTCGATACCTTCTTCGTATCTGCATCTTTTATGTCTCAATATCGAGCACAACTGGAATATATATTTTCACTAGAGTTTCTAATAAGTTAGAAAGTAGTTCTCAGTGACGTCCATGAAAAGTTTCGCCTCAGAACCATAGCGATAGACAGTTTTGCGAAAGAACGTTTGCATAAATTAGCCCCGTGCCAGAGAATTTAGATAATTTATTATACAATAATAGACCATTATAATGCGAATTTCTCTAACTAATTTTCCATCAAGATAAATCCTACTTGGGATACTCATAAAAAATCAAAAACCTCCAAGTTACCGTAAGCTTCACTCAAAAACTTGCAGTGTAAAGAGTTTCAAAACCACCCTCTCCTTTCATCCACGCCTTCGCCATTCATAAAACATCCCGCAGGATCCTTTATTTATAAATTCTCCCTTCAGAAAAAAAAACTGAAAAAAGATCCAAGCAACTTTAAGCGTCAATAACGAAAAAGTACAAGATCAAAGGATTGAAAGTACACACTTTTTCTTCACCATTCCTCTCATCCTCCGTGTACGATAATACCCCACAACATTCTCGTCCACAGAATTCTTCGGCAAAGCCGGAAAACTACGCGGCACGCGTACTTCCGGCAATCAAGCCTTTACCATTTAACGGTAGCCAGAGTTGTACGCTCGACAATGTATTCTCAGGCTGTCGTCCCAATTGTTACTTCGATTCATTCTCGTTGGATACATTTCCTGCGCTCGGTCGGGTGTTCTGCAAGCCCCTCTGAAGGGGCTGCACATAGCGCAACTTCCTATTGACCACTTCCTACCTCGCCGCTTCACAGTCAGGAATTCCAATTCCCGGCCCTTCTGTTGCGGCTAACATCTCCCAGCAACGGATTCAGATACACGAATTAGTTTTTCCTATTTCAAACTCATCAGTCGGCTTCATCCTTTGATAGAATTCGAATTACGGGATTTATGGTATCGTTGTTGTTCCGTTCGATATTGATGATTGATACGTGGAGATTTGGAATGGAGAGGTTTTAACTGGGGGTGCGATTGATGGAGATGCGTATGGAGGGTGGTTTTTGAAAGACTTGATGGCTTTGGAGAGTTGTTTCAAGAATTTTTAGTAGAAATAGTGACATTGAATCTGTTATATTTAACTGTGGGAGTAGCATGGTAGTTAAAATTATTAGTTTTCTAAATTTTTATAGAAGTTTTCGAGAGTAGAAGTAGAAATAGCGGTGTAGTAGAAATAACTGGTTTTCTAAATTTTTACAGAAATTTTGAAGAGTGGAAGTAGAAATTGCAAGGTAGTAGTAGTTATTGGTTTTCTAAATTCTTATAGAAGTTTTGAAGAATAGAAGTAACAGTACCAAGGTATCAGCAATTATTGGTCTTCTAAATTTTTTCAGAAGTTTTGAAGAGTAGGAGTAGAAGTAGTAAGGTAATAGAAATTACTGGTTTTCCAAATTTTATAGAAGTTATGGAAATATGTAGAGAAAGTGCGGAGTAGATAATAAACTGCTGTTCAGGGCGAGGTTACAGCAAATTTCTACAGAATTCCATGAGAACAACAGGAGTTCTTGACAAATACATCGAGGTGTTAATGCTCTTTGTGGTCTGGAACGAGGGTAAAGGATTTTTTTTAGGGTTTCAAGCTCTCCCAGATGTATCCTCGTAATGTTTTTTTCATGGAGACGAAAAACGTGCTTAAAGTCGATTTTTGCCAGGCCGTGCGACGACGATAAAGGGAAAGATATTGATGACGATGGGGTTCTACGGAGGATCGAGGGCCAGAAGGTACCCTTAAAATTCCACAATCAGTTTACCTTCTCCGAAAATGATCTACGCTCTCCATGTATACTCGGGGATCTCAATTCATTTTCCCTCCGCCCACATTTGTCTCATACTTTATTTAATTTTCTATCCAATAATTGTTTTATCACTTTATTAATTACGTAAAACAATAAAAATTCATATGTAAATAAATAAATTATTTAATATACGTTAGACATTAACTACATAAAGGAATTTTTGCAAAATTTCCTCAAAATGAAAATAATGGAGAAAATGTATCACAATTTGAAATCAAACTTTACGAGCATTCGAGTAGCATCTAGTCGATAATTCAACTGATATTTTCGTTCCATTAAAATTATAACTCACATTTCTTTTATCATTTTTACGAGCTTCCACCCTTTTTCTCACGCTCGAACCTTTTTCCCCTCGATAACGACAGAAGGGGCTTTCTTTCGTCATATGTGTGGTGGCGATAAAGTCGTCGAAACGATGGCCCTAAGGCCATTCTGAAGGATCTTCGGAAGGGCTTTTCTCTTCATACCTGAATACGCTTCCTAGACGCAGAACCCTCCTTTTCGAACAACCCCTGTAGACTTTATTATTGGTCATCTTCTGTTTCCCATGAGTTTAGAAAAAAACACAAATTGCCACTGAGGGAATGGCTATCGCTTACAAATCATTTGTGGTTTTTGCAAGCTTCCAAAAATCTTTGACAAACCCTTTTAACTTAATAAACTCACAGCTTAATACATCATTATTTTTACATGTTACCAAACAGACTTTTTCTTTAATCCACAAATTTTTCCTTTCACTCCTAAAATAGAACATTCAATTCAGAAAATAAAATTTTAAAAAATGCAAAGAACAAAAGGAAAATTTGTCACATTGCAATTTCTCAGCGAACACTCCCACAGCAGCTTAAATCATTATGACTAATGATTTATTTTCAAGGTTGCCCAAAGCGACAGGAAAAAAGCGAGTCTCTTGGTGTTATTTTAAGAGGGTGACAATCGTCTCAGGAGAGAAATCGTTTATGGTGGTTCTTGGCCGGCAGCCTCCCGATGTAATCCAGTAATTTCTCTTTTCTGGTTGGCAGAGAGGTCAAAGCGGTAAGCCCGAGGACTCTGGCACCAAGGGATTCAATTAAAATACCAACCGACTCGGTTGCACTACGCTAATCAACTATGTACAGTGCAATCTTTGGTTCGCCTAACTTTGCTTCGCCCTGCCGAATTTCTCGGGGACCGGATGTTCTCGCGCCAATTTAAGCGAAAGACCCGTTCCAGTCCTTCGCCTTTCTGGAATTTCTCCGCCAGATGTGCTTGCGCCAATTTAAGCCGAGGCTCGTTCGACTCTCGTGATTCTGTTTTGTTCGACGTCCTTTCGAAAGATGTAATTAATTGTCCAGGTTTTGATTACATCTCGCTTTCGAATTTTTCAATCAAACTGTGCTTCTCTCAAATCGCCTTGAATCTTGCTTTTGATTCTTCTAATCGTATTTCTAACTCTTCTTTTTATTATTGAAATATTTCGAATTTTTGAACTCGCGAAATATTTCAAGTATTCATTTTTTTAATTCATTTGATACCGTTTAGGAATTGTTTTTTTATCACAGTGAAAGGAGAAATTTGTTCGAATATAGAATTATAAATCTTTGTATTTTTCGGAATAAAATTAATTCTGGGCTGAATTTATTAACACTAGATTTACGGAGCCAATTTGACACATTCAAAATTTGATTACTATGTATATAATATATTGGTTGGTTAATTTTTTAATAATACATCTTTCATTTGATATGATTTGAAATTATTTTCTTTGCAAACTACTTCAATTTCTTGTATGAATCAAATTGGCTCACTTCAGAAAAATAGGTATGTATTCAATATCCGTAAATCTAGTGTTAAAGACTCTATTAATTTAGTGAACTTTATGATAGGAATTTAGAATATTTTTAGATTGAAAGTAATGTGATAAAGTTTAGTTTAATACTTAATAAACTTTAATTGCCATCCATTTTTAGAGTTTAATGCCTTTCAAAGCCTTCCTATTCTCGTGCGATTTAAAACGATTATTTATGCAGACTCGATTTCTTCCGGCAAATCGCGAAGTTAAACGCTCAATTATCAATGCAGCAGTTAAAGTAGACGTTGAAATTTCGCAACAAAGTTTCACGAACGACTCGAAACTTTTGACTGGTGGGTTGTTTATGTTGAAAAAGACTATTTGCGTGGGAAATAGCTGGACACATCGAACCGACCGATGTGTTTACTGCAACACGATGCACATTACCGTTAGACTGCAGTTGCCGTTGTCAAACTTTAACTGCACTATAAACTGTGCATCGTTGATGTTGAATGGATGGTTCGCTGTAATCAGTCAGCGGCTTGTCTGCCTTTTATGGCCACTATCGATTTGCACAGGTGACGAATTAATATTTAAGTCTGCTATTGCTGGTGTTTAACAGAAACACTCTAATTGGAATAAAATTTGTTGAATTTTAAATTCTACCTTTTATTTTCGATGTGGAACTTTTCCTATTAAAAGGACACCTCTAGAAAATAAAAATGTCAGAGAAAAAATAGTTATATTTTGAGTTTTCCTTTATATATATGACATCACCGTTTTGGTAAAAAAAATATTGAAAAATTCGTGCATGATGGAAGTTTACAATTCTATTGAATTTAGTAGGGTGATTGTAACATTCCCGGTATTCAATATGTAAATACCAGAACTACAGTCGTTTTTACAGAGTAATTACTGAATTAATCAACTTTACACCGTTTCCTTTTTTTGAAGTACTAATTTAATATATTAAAAACTCCATTGTATTTAAAAGATGATTAATACATTAATTTAAGTTTCATAAGATGGGGGTAGAGTACTCTACGCCAAGCCCGTGGAGAATTTTTCAAAGTATTAGAAACCCATCATTTTGACTGTCTTACAAGGGAACATCCCGAGGTGTAAATCACCGATTTTTATGAAATTTTAGTATGATATAGCCCTCGCGAAAATATTTGACCCGTATTTTTTTTATCGACAACCGTCCACGTTAAAGGGGTGAAAACCACCCTCAAAGTTGAAAAAAAGTATTTTTTATCATATTGTGTAAACAAATAGGTTTTTTAAAAAAATGTTTATACCATTAGATTCGTGGTCGAAATACATTAATTTTTAGTCCTTACGAAATTTTCGTATCTCCAATAGTTTCGGAGATATTCGATAAAATATTTTTCGTTACCCCAACTTTGGGGGCGGTTTTCGCCCCTTTAACGTGGACGGTTGCCGATAAAAAAAAACGGCTCAAATATTTTCGCGAGGACTATATCATACTAAAATTTCATAAAAATCGGTGATTTACACCTCGGGATGTTCCCTTGTTAGTAGTTCAAGTGTTAATGTAGTAAAACACCATTAAAAGTAGCTTCCTCCAGAGATGATGGACTCGATCGAAAATATTTCTACTATTGCTTTGAATATAATGGACGAATTACTGCACGAATAGTGCACGATTTTGGCGGAATATCATCTTATGTTATCCATAACCATCAATTTCGAACATTCGAACAGTTAATCTTCTTACACCGATGCGCTCTCGATTTCAGCCCGAATTGTTCTAATTCTCCATTCAAATTCCGTGCCCTTTCCCCCCGTTACTTCCGGTAATTACAGAAATATCGGTATTCGGTATCATTCGAACCGTTAGACCACGTAATCCGCGAATTACAAATGATACTACTTACGTTCTCATAAATTATTAAAATGTATCCTTTAAAAAAAAATCGTGAGACATTTCCCCGGGAGGTTTTCTTTGCGTACAAGAGTGCCATTAGATATTCAGCGATATTAAAGCTTCAACATACTGCCCGGAAAGAAGTGGTCTCTTAGTAATAAATGTTTTTTCTCGGTCAGAAATTCCACGTGAAATTAAAAGATGCATGCAGAGAGAAGCATCCTTGCATTATTATACTCGTTTAAAATCTCCCTCTGAGTTTTAATATGGAAAAATATTTCCAACCTCTCGTCCTCTATTTCTCTTCATCTTTTTTCTTCCTTTTTTCCTTCTCTCTGGACGTTTGTGTATCGACGAGACGACAGTTTAAGGCCGCCTTTTGTGAAAGTCAGCTTTAAACGAAATCGAGAAGCTGGCGCTTCTAAGAGAATGGCAAAAATCCAAAGTCTTCAAACGAAGACCGACTCGTTATAATTTTAATCCTTCAAAAGCTTCCTGGCTACCCGATGCTTTAACTTTATTCAACTTTTCCTCGAATTCAACCGGGAACTCCAGGGATCTCGACGTTTTAATAAAAAGCTTCTATTATTGTTCGTAAAGTCCATAGTCGTAAAATATTTCTGACCGTTTGGAATATCGGGCATCTTTAGGTAGAACGATGGTATTAATTATTAATTCAAGTCTCACCTTGAAACTTTGAGGATATCCCTTTCGTAAAAGTCATTAATGTTTGCTCGATCGTTTTGTGGGCAATTTTGGTTCAGACTGCGTCATGATGAGACAATATCGACGTAAATTCGGCCAAAGCTAATATTTTATTATCGTCAAATTTAATATCTTTTGACCTACTTTCAAGAGAATGCTGCAATTCCTGTACATACAGTGCAACGATTTTTTACAGTTCACTTTCGCTCCTAAAATTTCATTTCTTACTACCGAGATTTCTTTTTATACGCTGACCTCTTAAATTTGTGTTAAATTGACAATATGAAATAAATATAAAAATTCTAACAGAACGTAGGAGACAACACAAGTATTTCTATTTCTCTTCAATTGTTAACACTATTTTGTATAAGGGTCAATCATTCCAAAAAGTATATACGAAGGCAAAAATCACGAAAATATCCACCTTCAAGTTTCTCTTTAATTTTACATTTCATCCTCGACTCCATCGCTAAATCCCATAAAGGCAAATGTCCATTTCGCCCCCGTGATTCCACCATTCGTTGATCGTTACCTTACGTCGTCGAGTCACGTGAAGAATTTCCATTGCAAATTTCAATATTTCTCGGAATAGGAAATTTCCTTGACTGTTTGACGAACACCTAGCAACCCCATGTTAACGTCACCCTTATCCAGTACGAAAGCGCACCCTGGAAGGCATTAGCACCGAGAATGCTCGCCGACAGTCACGAACGGTCAAAGATGCCAAAAAAAGTGCAATCAGGATAAGTCTTGGAAACGTTGGTTAAAAAAAAAAACTGGTTCGCACGATAAAGCGAGTTCTCTTTTCCTCGACTTCCGTAGCTCTTTCTTCCCGTTATTCCGCACCCCCTACGTTTTCACCCCCGACGCGGTACCAGCCGAGCAGTCGCCTCATTTTCATGCCGGCGTCACATTAGGCTCCTGGCATTTCCATTTTCATGAAACGTGCATCGTTGTCGTCAACGACGAGGTGCTAACGTCCCAGTGTTGCATAAAGATTGCATCACCGTGTAGCGAAAGCCAACTCGTTCTTGCAGTGGTTAATCAAGAGTTGCGATTCCAGCGAATTTGATTTCTTTCGACTTGGAATTTATGATTTCAATTTTGAGCGGTGGTGTTGGCTTGGAATTGGTAGATTTTAAATATTGTATTATGGATATTTTGGTGGGCGGGGTAGTTTCGGAGCTACTGTGATTATTTGGTGATTGGTTTGGATCTATTGGTTTGGGTGAGTGTAGAATCCACGAGGTTGCAATATGTTAGATTTTTCTTATTTGTACTTGGGTAACTTATTGTAAAGGGGACCCTCACCTTCTTAGTCACAATAGCTCCCTTTAGATTAGTTTTAACGGGGGATCTATCTAGGCTAGGATTTATTTAGTATAATTAACAACTTAGAAACAATTTTTTAAGGATGATGGGGAATGTGAACTCGGTTTCATTGCTTGCGAGTTTGAGCCTTTAGCTCCTTAATCACCATAGACCTGGTTAGATTTGTTGAAAGTGGTAGTAGTCACCTAATTTACAATTTAATGCGTGGTTATATAGCATAATAATTATTTAAATTAATAACTCCCATAGTCTCTAATTTAAATCGCCATAATCCTCAAGACCAATGCAACTGTATAGAAAAATTATTATTTTGTATTTAAACAAGCTACGTGAAGGATTGATATTGACAAAATTTGGTCTATCGCGTTTTCATCATTTTAATAAAAGGATGAAAATTGTTGAATTTTTTTTGCACTTTTAACTGTTTTCTATTTGCTCACGTTATTGAGGTAGAATTGCGAAGCATTTCGAGGGTTTTTAAGAGCGTCATAGAAGAAGAGAATCCGGTGCATCGAGAGGGAAAATATTAAACAAACGGATATGCAAATACCCGAGCTCGATACCCGAACAAACGGCAAACTGAAATGATTCAGCACTTCGTTCCTGAAGAGGTGAAATCACGAAAAACATTCGACACGATTGGTATGCCGTTTGCGAATAATTAATATTCTAAAGTCTCTCCGTCTCCCTGTTTATTTGCGACTGTTATTTGCATTTTCCACGTGTGCCGTCAAATATCCGTGCACATCGTCAATTCAAAATAACATCACGTTAACTATGACTTATTTATTTTGGAAAATTTTCAACGGCTTGAAATCAATAAGAGACGCGAATCAGATAAAATCTATGGTAAATTGAATCTCACGGAATAACGAATTATTTACAACACTCGAAACAATTTCCATTGCGATATCTCTACGAGCAACGTTTCCTCCCAATTCCCAAGTTCATAATTAACAAGATTCTCCGAGTGTTTCGGAATTAACAAGATGCATCGTAGCGCCGTGTAATTTCAAAACGACGAAATTCTACGGACATTTTATCACCGTTTGCAATTCCAACGTGAAACTGTCTCATGGTTCCTCGTAAGTACTTTCATCTTAAATAACAAAAAGAAGGAAGAAACTCATCCAACCAGGTTTATTTCTTCTTTTTTTTTGTACACACTGTATGTGCGTCTCGATGATATTATTGCTTTGCGATATATATTTCTCGCTCTTTCGAAATTCCACGAATTCACGGGTGAGGAACAGCAATGACAATTAACAAGATATATGTGCGGAGAAGATGAGTTTTTAGGTTCGTCCTGAAATGCGATGTCATTAGGGAAAAAAGCGAGAACAAAATTCCGCGAGAGTTATAAGTTCCCTCGAGTTGGTTCACGGTTTCCTTCTTTTTTTCTCTCTCTTTCTCTTCGTTACTGATTCATGACGATGTTTCACCTTTAAATGACTATTTTTATCGCACACGTGTTACGCTCTTTCGTTATCTTCCTGAAATAAAGTCCGAATTACATCGGTAATCCCGTGAAATATGACGGCGAGGGAAACCGCGTCGTGGGAATGTGTCAAATTGAAAAGCAATCGTAAAAGTTGATTTTAAACGCAATGCTGCTGCACTTTCTGCACGTTCCACGGAAATGGGATCAAATATATTTGCGAAGCTATATCGAAGACTGACGAAGTGTTCGGGAATACCTTGCAAATTCTACGCCAACTAAATATAGAGTGTGCTCGAAATTGAAAAAGTTATTTTCGAAGTCCGGCTACTATATAAACTTTTGTTTCCATCTCGGGACTGTCGTACAAAAACTAGTAGTTAAAGGACGATTTTAGTGGCATAGCTTGAAAGCCTGAAGTCTGAGGAAAGCGAGGAAAAAAATCTCATCATTATCGGCCGTGAAATAACCGAGATATTTCATTTAAAAGCCGATGGTGTCCGATTTTTTGGGAGATCCATGGTCTGGCGTCATGGCGGTCACTGGGCGCGGTGCAGGGTTCACTTTGATTTTCCGTATCTCGGCTTCTGGTGGTCGTTAGGGGATGCTCTTTTGTCGTTTTAATCGAGAAAGAGTGTAGTTTAACGTGCTTCCATCGAAGAATTTATATTTATATTCGTTTAAACGTGACAGGCTTTTGTTCCTTCTTGAGCCCGTCCTACAAAAACTTATGTTTGCTTGACGATTCTAATAATGTAGTTTGACGTCATTTTTATGGTTTTTACGTCATTTTAACCGGGAAAGAATGCAGTTTAACGTTCTGTTTAAACTTGAGAGGCTTTTCTTTCTTGTCGATTCCGCCTGATGTAAACTGATATTTACAGAACGATTCTAATCACGTAGTTTGAAAGCCTGAAGTCTCAGAAGGACGAAGAAAAAAATTTCATGGCAATCGGTCGAGAAACAATCGAGATATTTAATTTTGAAGCCGATGGTATCCGATTTTAGGGTGGCTCTAAGCGAGGGATCAGGGCCGCCAGGGGAATGGTTCAGGGTTGAATTCCAGTATTTCGGCTTCCGGTGGTCGTAGCGGAATGATTTTTTTGTCGTTTTAATCGGTAAAGAGTATAGTTTAACGCGTTTTCATCGAAGAATTTACATCTATATTCGTTTAAACGTGACGGGCTTTTGTTTCCGTCTCGGGGCCGTAGTATAAAAACTAACCACTGAAGGACGATTTCAGTGGCCTAGTTCGAAAGCCTGAAGTCTCAGGAGGACGTGGAAAAAAGTCTCATCACGATCCAAATAGTCTAACACCCCACGTCACAAATTTTCTAACTCTCCTTTCAAGATTAAAAATTTCGATATTACACAATTGTTAATTGATTCGATAAAAATTCTAACATTGTAGTGTTACTTTTATTTTAATATTAATTAAATGTCCAACACAAATATCTTCTTCCATCCATAATTATTCAACGATTCATTCTGTACAGTCAGCAAATTCCCAGAGCCATTAAATCGCCTTCTCACTTTTCACATCCATTACAAAAACCAAGCGACTCATCTTAAATTCGTAATCATTCCACCATCATCTCCTCTCAACCATTTGAAACGAAAATAAACCCAGATTTCTCGAATCATGGACAACAAATGTTCCTCCACTGAACGTAAAATCCGTAAGGAATCTTCCGCCTTTCACCATCGTTCTTTCGTGTTAAAAGCGACTAGACATTCGCGAAAAAGTACCCTCCCGAAAAAAGGAACGTTCTCTGGTCCTTTTATCCTTTATCCATCGAAAACGCGAGGCTTGCTGTTACTCTGACAAAGGACTATATAAGTGCATCGTGTTGCCGAAGTCGCCGGCATTACCAAAGAGCACGTTGTCAGTTTTTGCGAACGTTTAAACGCTCACTTTCCCGTGTATTATTTGCACCCCGAGCTCGAGCACCCTTTTCATTTCACATTTTCTCCCCCTCCTTCATTCCGGACACTTTGTACTCACAGGATTATTACTTTAACGACGTAATAATAAACGTTTTACCAGGAGAAGAGCATTTATTGTTCGCACGGTAATAAATTTCTTTGACGGAAAGAAAAACAAACATGGCGATGCAATTTTTGGTTATATTTGTTAATATTTCATTCAGCGCTTCTTTCAACAACGTTATCGAGCTTTTTTAGGAAACATAATCCATTGTCGTTGAGGTATGATATTTAATAATAAGAGAGACAACGAGAGATAAAATCACCGGTTGGTTGGAACAGGTGAATTTGTTGCTCCGACCTGTTTTTATCGTGGATATTTCTGAATTAAATTCCATATCAAATTAATATGCTTTCCAACGCGATTATACCGGTACGGAGAGATTTCGCGTCTGTCGATATATACCGTTAATTAATGCTTGACGTTGCTCTTTATTTTGAAAAATGATCAGATAGCTCGCTGCATCACCTGTTTCGTTATCTAAATAAAATCGGTAAGCTAGACAGAAGTATTTACAAACAAAGTTTTGTTAGTAAATATTTCACTTTTTTGTTTCAAGTAGTACTTTAGTTTTCCTAAATTGAAAATTATTATATGGCTTAGGTAGGTCTACCCCCAACCCAAATTAATCTAAAAGGGGCTATAGTGTGTTAAGAACCTAAAGTCTCGCATTCCCAATCTCAATTTCTAGAAGCAAAACCGTGAAAAACACTATAAAGAGCAGAATCAGCCATCGATAAATAACGAACCGCAGTTACAGGCAGATCACATCGATCTCTCGTCGAAAAATATCAAACGAACGAAAGACTGATCGATGGGGTAGACTTTTCCTCGATTTACGTGAGAAAGGGATGAAAAGAGAAAGAGAGAAAAGGGGTGGGAATCGATGATATCGACGAGTGGTTAGCCCAAAGTCCGAATTTCACGTTGGACCACCGCAGCAATCGATGGACGAAATGGATACCCTTTTATCTTTCCTCGACATCGTGGGCACACGCGCGATTAGATACCGTGAAATCGGCTCGATCGAGCACGATCGGGGACGATTCGCTTCATCGACTTACCCCCTTGGAATGGATAATGATGCGAGAAACACCATAGCACTACCTCTTCTTCTTTCTTTATATTTTTTTTTCTTCTTTCTTTCTCCCTCCCTCCCTCTATTTCGACTCGTTCCACGAGTTTTCGGTACACCTAGTAAGCGCATTATCGGATAAAGGAGACTTCCATCTTGAGCGCTTCGTTCGGAAACGTGCCGAGGGATTTTTTCGAAGACGTTTGCCACCGGATGGAAGGGATGCTTCGATCGCTCGCGGCAACGTTTATTCCGGTTCGTTGTACGACAGAGGCGATGATTCGATTCGCATTTTGCACGTCTGCTATATCGATTTAGCCTGATGCGATGGGTCTTTGGGATATTGAGGTACGATTAGTTTTGTGGTGTGATAATCTTCTTGGAAAATTACTGTGCATTTTATCGTAGAATTTAGCGTGACGTCTTTTCAGAAATTCGAATCGTTGAATGCAATCTCTGTGTTTCTAGATTTATCGGTTGATGGGAGATTAGTTATTGAGGTGTATCTTGATTATTTTAAATATTTAATATATTACACGGGTGAAAAATATTGTTACGCCAATATAAAGTTAGCGTACAGAACGAAGCTGTTCGCTCGAACCCACTGGATTCGAGTATCGAGTCGTTTCATCGATCGGCCGGTCGCGTTGCGTTAGCGACCGGAAGTGTTGTTGACAGAAAGTCGCTACTGAGCATTGGAAAACGACGGACGTTCAAATTCGCATAGTCCGAGTAATTTTTATAATAAAGAATGCCGAAGCTCAGAAGACCCTTCGCGAGGCGTAACAATATTAATCCCTTGCCGTACAATGACGAGTGACACTCGTCATGAGGTGAATAGGACAGGGAATTTTTAAATGTTGCAAAACCTATCAAATTGAAAATGTTAATGAAACGCGACTCGATAATATTATATCTATAATATTAATATTACGGTAAATTGCACGAAAAATTAAGAATCATCGATGAATTTTTATTTTAATAATTAAATTCTGAACTATAGCGGAGGAAGTTACGAAACAAATCGTAAGGCAAGGGGTTAATAAACAAGTAGAGATCTAGCGTTGAGATTTCTCTTGACTTTGTAATATTCATCGCGTAAGGAAAACTATTAATAAGTGATACATTATTACCAACTATCGATGATAAAAATTGATAAACACAGAGCCTTGTGGCCTGAAGCTTCCTTTTCACTTTGGCTCTGAAAATGTTGAACCTGCAAATACGGTATTCCAGGAAGCAAACGCCTCAGGCAGCGACACCCTAAACCCGGAATTTCGGTAGCCCAATATTCGCGCCTAAGTTGGGCTACTATGGTGGATTCAAAGTAGGAGGGCTAAATTCACCGGTTTCACGGCACCCCAATCGTCTTTATGAGGGAAATGACGCTGGCTCCCATGGAAGGAGACCACTTCATGCAGCTTCAAAAAGGGGGTTGTTCAACGTAAAGGGGAGGATATTTGTAATTAACACTTTGCTTTATGACAACGACCGACATTCTGCTAATGAAATAGTTAAAATTCCACGTGCTTGGCCCTTCGGCCTTTCGTCCCTTTGTCATTTGCAGTATAATCGACGGACAAATCTCTCATTATTATTCAACCGCAGAACCTAGAGAAAGAATATATATATATCAATTAACGATCCTATTAAATTTTAACCCGTGATGAAAGACTGAAATTAAAATCTCTTGTACTATTACTTCATACATGTATTACGTGTATTATATCCTACCTAATTACTTTTGTATTTTATTAAATAACGCGTCGAGCACTTAACAATTTCTAACTCATCGTAAGACTCTTCGTAACATTAGAACTACCAAGGAAGTCGAACTGACTGGTTTCTCATTTTTTATAAAAATTCAATGTCCATTCATTAAGTCAAATTACTGAATCAATCATCTTTTCCGCTTTTTTCTAAAGTAAATATTTCTCTTCCTCTAAAATACTTATTCAATATATCTAAAAATAACAGACTTAACGTCAGTAGTTCTAGCGTTAAAAGTTTCACTACCCCACGTTTCCAGTTTATAAATACTCCGTAGACATTCCTGAATTATTCCGCCATTGACTTAACTCTTTGAGGCACGAAAATTCAAAGAATAAAATGATCAAAGTTGCACAGGCATTTTGTAAAATTTTTATTGAATGAAGTTGGTTTATATTTATTCGCAAAGTTATATAATAATATAAATTTTCGAGGTGGGACAAAAAATGTCCCATCATGCATCTTCACATATGAAAGAGGTGGGATACTTTTCACCCTACTGTGCCTCAAAGAGTTAAAGAACAACGATTCCGATATCTCTAATTATAATATACCTCAAAACACCTAAACAACTGTAACCCTTCATATTCTGACCATACACTCCTTTCATTATCATCGTAAGAAAAAAAATATTGGGTTGTTCGGAAAGTATTTTCATTTTTTTCGGTGAAAATGAAAGACGATTTTCTTGTAGTCCATAAATATTTTATTGAATTATATATTCTTCATTTTGTTTCAATACCTTTGGTCATCTTTCTGGCAGTAGCATGATTCCATGCTCATAAAAGTTTTGATCTTTGCAATACTGACCCAAGCCATTTTTGACATCCTCATTCGAAGTAAAGGTTTCGCCGCTTAAAAAATTTTGCAAACCAGTTTTGGCACTGGTGTTCTGTTAATGCGTCTTCTCTATACACATTGAATAATTTTTTTCTTGCTTGAACAGCATTTTTACCCTTCCGATAGTAAAAAAGTAAAATAGCTGCTTTCGACTTTCCATCTTTAATAGGGCACCAGACAAAAATTATTGTATAGAATCATCCAACAAATTTTTTCACAAACAAGCGTTACTATATCAACCGTCAAAATATATAATGGCAATGCGAATTAAGTGTGAAGTTGGCCGTGAAAAAATATAATTATAGAAAGGGATCAGAAAGAAGTCACTTGGGGCGTAAGGGGAGACTGCTCTTGCACTACCTATCTCTTTCTATTCTATATGTCTGCTGTCCTCGTCATTCATAGTCGTAGCTATTCACATTCATTTAACTCTTTCAATACGGCGAAAAATCCAGTCCGAGTGCGCCCCATTACCGGGATCAGTTATTTCTCCTCCAAGCGATTATTAGATAAAATAACTTTTATGCTTAAAACTGAGCAACCTTAACAGTTGTCGCTTGCTTGATTAGATTGGGGACGATCGAGATGAGAAATTTATGGACTCAGAACGATTGAGAATCAGTTTGGAGGCCCAACTTGTTATTTTCTGTCCTATATGTTTTTCAGTAACTGGGACATATGTTGTCCCAGCCGTAATATCAAAAGTTATCCAGACTGAGACAGCACATGTCCCGTCCGGTGCGAAATGTTTAAGTAGGTAAAATCGGTGTCTACCAATGTGATAATAAAAATATCGTGCGTACGTCAATAATTTCAATCACAGTCACCACCTTCCCACCTCAAAATCCACCCCAAATGTAATTCCATCCGGTCTAGCTCTCCAAAGTGTGGCAAGGTAAAACCCGAAAACGACTCACCATTGAGAACATGCACAGCGATGGTGGTTTTCGCTTTTCCCGGTACGACGCAGCTATAGTTGCCGGCATGCCTCGGGCTGGCTCTCTCGATGATGAGGGTGCTGACGATCACGAGGACCTCCTTCCCTGCCGAGATCTCCGTCGTCCTGTTCTCACTGAAACGGAAAACGTGAGATCGTCGAGTAACCCACATCCGGCTCACGTAGCTGGGTAATGCCGGGATAGGTAAGAGTGCTACATATTCGCGTTATGGTCTCGAAGAAAAAGGCCATCGACGCGACTAGGAGGATCCCGTCGAAAGGCGAAACCTCGAGGAAAGTCCTTTCCTCGTTTCGTGGATGATACGGGTCTTAAGCGAGTCCTTGGGATATTTTTGTGCTTTGGTATCCACGGTGCATCTGATAATTTCATTAACGTTTCTTGGGTCGAGTATACACGAGGAGCCTTTATGGACTTTGAGTAGATTGCTTTCCGCTTGGGAAATGTGTCCGGAAAATTCTATCCGGACGAGGAGACAGTTTGGTTTAAATAATAAGTTTTTAATCCGTGACGCTGGGAATTCGTAATTTGGGGAGGAAGGGTGGAAGTGGATTGAATGATCAATTGTTTATGAGCTTGAATTTCGGCTGGTAATCGAGGGTTGATTTTAGTGTGGCTGATTTTCAGAGGGCAATTTAATTACCCTCTACTTTTGCGACTGCTTCTGCAATAATTCTGAATCAAATTGCTAACTAAATATCTAACATAAGAATAGTCTAATAAATATTTCTCGGTCTGATTGATATTTCTAATTTAATAGATTTCGTGAAACTTGTAAATTTTGTTTAAGTGTGTCACTCGTTATTGCAGGGTGAAATGTCAACTCTGACTAATTCTTGGATGATTTTTAAATTAATAACCTGGACGAAGGAAGCTCGAAAATTATATCATGACGCAAGAAGATTAATAATTCTGCACTTTTGTAGACATTATCTTAACAACAGCCTTTCTTAAACGATGCTCCGACCTTAAAAGCTTGCAGCATCGCAAGGATATCTTAAGGGTTCTCTTTGTTGCAACAGGGGTGGAAAGTTTTCAAGATTTTCTTTGCCCTCAAACCGGAAGGAGTTTGTCTACAATCTCGCCGAATTGGTTCTCTAATCTCCAAGCTTTACTCGGATTGTTCATATAAGAAAAAAAAAGAAATGCAATTCTCTCTTTGTTCTCCGCAAGAAATCCAACCGATGACTTTTCCTGCGAGTCCTCTCATCGAATTCTTTCATCTTTTAATGTTTCCCAGGGAAATTTTCATGAATTTCGAGATTATTTCTGGGATGTTAGAATTAAAGGTGGAAGGATGGGAGAGTAGGAAAAAATTGTGGAAAGGGTTGAAATCAAAGAGACTCACCTAACATCTTCCGTGAGCGTTTCATCCCCTCTGGTCCAAACGACGGACTCCTCGAGGGATTCAAGAATATCTCTGGCTTCGCACCTGAGCTTGAGAGCACTTCCTGCTTTTAGGTGCCTCTCTTTAGACACTACCGGCCCAGAGTCGTCTGTTATCGTCAATTCGGGAGCTGCAATGAAAAACGATCCTCTGAGACTCCTGTACATTATTTTTCCTTTGTGGCACGATTATTCCAACTGGAGAAAAATATAGGTTTTGTGTTGGCATTATTTCGTTGCTTTTTGACACTAAAATCACCGGCGTTAAATTTGTTACATTTATATATGTTAAATATAAGATAAGAATTAAAGAATTATCAATGTTTAATTTGTATTTTAAGAAATAGCAGTGAAATATGTAGTTTATGGTTTTCTATTAATTTGGAAAAATGTGATTTTTGTGTTGGAATTATTTGGTTACTTTTTAATACTAGAATTATCGGCGTTAAATTTGTTATATTTAGCACTATTTCTACCACGATTTTCTGTATATCTATTTCGACGAAAAGGTGTCTTTTGACACCTTTTCGTTTAAATGCAAGTAATTGCCAAAACTATTGAGATTTGAAATTATCAGTTAAATGTAGATAATTTGGGGAATATATTTATTGATACATTGATGTGTATTTATTAGAAATTATTTAAACAGCTTGCAAATTCTAGCAGCGGTGTGAAGCTAGTTGTAAAGTCACTGGAGCGGTGTACGCTAAAATGTAACATGGCGGGAAATAAGCGAATATCAAAGTTATGCCGCAACTCTTGTATTTTCTGTTACAACTGAAATCGGGATTCTCTAATCTGCTTATAATTGATATGGTACTGGAAAATGGTGTTGATGTTTAATGTAAAATGGTTTAAAATTAGGCACTGTCATGAAATCCTTAACCTATTGCCGTGCCATTTATTTTGTGACTATCTTCACAATAATTCAGAATTAAATTAGTAAAATAAACATTGATCAGTGATTCTTTGCATATCGTATAATTTAACATAATATTAATATTATAGAGATAGTTTTATCGTGTCGCATCTCACTAATATTTTTAATTTAATAGGTTTTGTAAGACTTAAAAATTTCCTTTCTAATTTATCGCATCACGAGTATCACTCGTTATAGTAAGGCAAGGGGTTAAAGTGTCAAGAGACACGTCATGGTAGAAATAAGTATACCAAATGCATATATTTAGATCTAGGATGTGCTGGTGGAAAATTATATCGCTGAATTAATTTAACAACTACTGTATGAAAAGTCAACAAATTAATTGTGGAGAAATGATTCAACTTAAAATTTGGAATGTGTCTTTAAACCCGTCTTGGTAGAAATAGTGTTAAATACATTAAATATAAGATAAGAATTATCAATATTTAATTTATATTTTATAAGATAGGTATGGAATATGTGGTGTATGGTTTCTCTATTAATTTGGAAATTTATTTTAACTGGATGTCACTGATTGGAGTTGTTTATAGGATTTTTTATCCGATGATGCTATTTTAATAGAAGAATTTTAAAGTCTATTACTTCCGGATGCTCGGAAGTCTCCTCAAATCGCTAGAATTAGGTAACCCGGCGAATTACAGGATAAAAAATGTCTTCTTAATTGACAGAAAATGAATTCTGGTTGAAAGTTGGCCGAGGTAATTTGCATCGTATAATTAAATACCCCTTGAAAATTTCCCCGCAGTCTTACCGTGCTTCTCTTAATTGAAATCAGTCAAACCAAAAGAATTCTGTCTCTCGTAGACTCTCGTCGAAACTTGTGGAAATATTCGATGAAGCCATCAAGAGAAAGAAAGCTATCGTCGATAATCACCAAGATTTCGATAAACCGTCGTATCCAAGCCCCCCGGAGGGCTTGACAAATGGGCGAAAGATGGTATTGGAGGTACGGCCGTCCATATAAATAAGAGGGTGAAAGAAAAGATACGAAACAGTGGACGAGAAACGTACGATTTCGTTGGCCGAGGAAAGAATATCGTCGGAAGTCCGTGATCGGGAGCATAAACACACCCCGAAACATCTAAACATCGATGTTTTTCTTCGTTCCTCCTCAGGATAGGTCGATCGAAACCTTTTTCGAAGGAGTCGGACAAGAGCTTTTCCGGAGAGCATTGTTAGAATTCAGTGCAACCATCCGGCTGCAATTCTCAAGTCGACCGCTATGCAAATCCGATGCTGCTGTTACTTCTCCCCCTTGTCCCCTTTTTCCACCCTCTTTCACGAGGTCGACGTCTTTCTACCCCTTGCGTACACATCTTTTCTACCACGGATGAAACACTTTGTACGAATTAATCTTTTCTACGAGCAACGGTACAGTTTTGGTCGTGGCTTTGCTGAATTTTTATTTGGTTCCTTGCAATGATTTATTTAGGAAAAGATCCTTTGTAGTGATCCACTTAAAAAGGTAGCTTTACAAAGTGAAAAGGTATGTCCAGTTTGCAAAAGAAATTGAAAATAATTTTGGCACTCACTGATAAAAATGTAATGAAGATTTAGATAGGGGAGAGCGGGGCTAAAAGTTCCGATTTTTAGTTAACTTCAAAATTTGTTGAAATACTTGCTTTTAGTATTCATACGATGAGATCAAAATCAACTTACATATGTAACGTTGATATTAAGACAGTTATTTGGGTCATTTTTTGAGAGATTCTTTTATTATTAATTTTTCAATGACTATAGTTTTAGACTTTACAAAGTCGGAAAGTAACAACTTACCACGACTTGGGGCAAGTTGTTAACAAGCCGGGATAAGTTGTTACCATATCTGTTAAAGCTATTATTTGTGAAATAAAAAACAATAAATGATTAAACCAAGTCTGTTTATTTAAGTACTACTCAACAATATCGTATGAATCATTCGTGAGATAGACTACACATACCAAATATTTTCTTACGTGGACCAGCGAGGCACGTGCTGTCGTTCCGTTATTTCGGGTCCCACTCGTTTGTTTAAAATGGCTATTGCCGGTGCAATGTAGCGTTCCATTTCATTACGAATTTACACAATATTCTTATCTCTTCTCCGCGCTGAGTTATTTCAATCGGAACAACTTACCTCTGTAACTTTTAGCTCCGCTCTCTCCTACTATATTGCTGAGTGAAATTTTAATTGTTTAAAAATAGTGTCAGTGATTAATTGGAATAAAATTGATTCCTTGTTTTGAACAAATTTATTTTAAATTAAACCGAGTTTATTTTCATTTTATCAGGTACCAGTTTCATTTATAAATTATTCCAAACGATACAGATGTTAAAAGTGTTTTAAAAATGTCCTTAAAATTAGAAATGTTGAATAATTATAGTTGATAAAGTAATTTTCATCTAAATTTCACAGCTGGCAGGGTTTCACAGAATTCATCCCCCGAGCAATGCGTCAAGTAAACACGTTAAAATCTACGAAAAGTTCGTTCCCCCGTGATTTCCATCATGTCAGCATGGATTTCGTATAATTCAACGATTCTCGTTTCTCGATGACCAATGCCATCGTTCGAACGACGTCGTAGCTCGACGATGTATCGATAAAACGACGAGGCCGAGCGAATTTGCTGGCTGATTTATCGATCAGCCACGATAAGGAGGAGTTCCGCTGATCCTGGCGGTTTTATCGCGGCATTTGCAATAATTTCACGAAAGGAAATGGCTCTATAAATTGGTCATGCAAACGAATCGCCGTCGGTTGGATTTTATTCTCAAGTTATCAAAGATAATCGTGCCGAGAGAAAATCGACATAACCGAGAGACGAATAACAATTTTCCATTAAAGTCGATTATTATACTGAGCGATCTTTAATACCGATCATTCCTGAATTCCCAATCCCACCATAGCTGACGAGTGGTCGAAGAAAAATCGCGAGGAATAACCTTCCTCCGACAGAAGACCCTCTAGCAATTTTTTCTCCCTTCTCATCCTTATTCCTTAAATCCTTTATAAGATCTACTCACCGATTTCACGACAATGAGCGCAGATACGGTGGTACCTCGAAATTTATAGAATTCTTTAAGAGAAATTTGCATACATTCACCTTTCCCTCAACTTCTCATTTTTACAATAATTATTTATTCATCCATTTATCCACTAGAAGATCCAGAAGAACATAATTCTATTGAAAAATTCTCCCATTTCTACAATTCTCTTTTTCCACCCGTGAAGTTTTATTTCACGTTTAATTTGCAACTTATTTCCGTGTACAGAGAAACACGTACCTTTTATTAGCCGAGTACTGCGAACATGGCGTACGACAATGTTGAGTGAAATTTTATTTCAACAACGTTCTCACGGCACGTGATAATGACACAGTCATTCGACGAGGTCACACGTTGCGTTCTAAGGGAATTCAAACACCAGAGAGCCGAGGAAACTTGAAACCAGGTGCGAATACGTACACGTTTCTACATACGTTATGTTAATCAAGTTTCCGTGAGAGGAAGGAAGACATCAGCACCCCCATGGCGACATGTAATCTCGCGTGGACATTTTTCGAAAGGTGTAGTTTATGCGGAGACCCTTTTTCGCGGTTTCTGCTCGAAAAGACGAGACTTTTTTTTTATCCACGATAAATCGTCGTGGCTTATTCGTCATGAAAAATGACGCGACGTGAAGTTAATGTACGAGCAAATATCGCGATCGTTCAAAATGTTGCTCTTTCGTGGATGTAAAAGGACGTTGAAGATCTTACTTAACAGTTTTTACACCCAGACTCGTTGAAGAGGAATATCTAAAGTTTCAAGTTATCAATTTGTTTTTTTAATTAAGTAAATAATGCTTTGAGAAACTGTAGTCAAGTTAAGCTAACAAGGGAAATTCAGAGATGTTAATTTTATTTGTCTGTCCGCAAATTTCTTTGTACTCTATCTACGACGAAGCTGGAGTTTTAACCCCTTGCCCTACAATGATGCGTTGAAATTTAGAATTTTTCCAAAAACTATTAAATTGCAAATATTATAAATCACGAGACAATTAAATTATTTCTACACTAGCAAATATTTCCACATAATTTGGAAAATAACTCAAAATTAATTGCTGAAATAAAAAATTATTATTATTTCTAATAGCATTGCGTTAAGTTTGTATTATATCAGTGATAATTTTTTGTTTCAGCAATTTAGAGTTATTGTTCATTCAATCGCAAAAGAAGTCGTAGGGCTAAGAGTTAACAATCGAAATTAAATCCTTTCCGGAGTACTCGATCATCGAGCAACTGTGATCGGTAAATTAACATTGAATGTATCGAGAATCGATGTGGAGGACTGTCGAACTACCCTTTTACGTAAATACGAGGAGAACCTGTGAGATTTCGACGCACTCGAATCCCTCGGGAGGGAAAGTCTTGATTAATACCCCTAATACCAGCGATGATGACACGCCAAGGGTACTTAGGGTTAAATGAAGCTGCTGAGTAGGGGACCGACTCCGAGTTAATACGTATCCGCCTTTGTATACTTGAGATCGGACGTTAAGATCGGCCCGAATGGATCGACTTATCGTCCTCGTTGATCTTCTCCACTTCGAGGTTATTAATTTGCTTATTAGGTATTCAAAGGTATACCTCTTGGGAATTTGAATAAATGTTCGCCATGGATATTTCTTTATTTTGATTAATTCGAAGAAACGGGTCGTTAATGACTCGGAGACTTGAATAAGTGTCGCGATGTGGATTTTTTCTCTCGTTAATTTCAGCGTTATGTATTTAATGGTGAGTGGGGGCTTAAAATATGAAGGATTATTGCGATGAATATTTCAGTAGGTGTTTTTCTTAAAGAAGTATTTTTGGTAAATATTTTGGAGAGATTGTTTTATCGTTAAATTACTTTTTTTTCGGGATTCTGTGGAAATAATAATTGTTAACTTGGATTTTACAATTTTTCAACTTTAATTTTTGCATGTAATTTCAAAAAGATTTCCACAAGTATTATTTCATCGAGCTATGGTTTCTCTATGGTTCAATCCACATTGGAAAAAATCCATTTGGAAAACCGTAAGAGGCAGGAACTTTTAGTAAAAACGACGAAAGGCATAATTCGCGCGTGAAAATGTTAAAAAAAAAAGGAAATACAGTTTCGATGTCCCGGTGTAATAAGTTACACAGATGGATCACTTAAATGGACGTGTCAGGTGATTCATCATGCCACGTGAACACGCTGAAACTGGTTCCTGATTGATCGCGACACGTTGCAGATAAATAATTGCAGATGTAACTGTGAAAATTTATTCCACGAAGAATCCAGCATCACTTCTGTGAAAATTCGAGCACAAACAGTAAAATAAGACTGTAAAAACAACAAATTATTTACAATTTTATTAAGTATCGCAAAAATTAAATTTTACCCGCAGAATATAGAAAGGACATCGGCGTCATGATATCCAAGGGAGCTATAGTGGTTACAGACTTCATGGTTTTGATTTTCAATTAATGCGCCCGAGTTCAAACCCCTTGCTACCACTTGGAAAATTTTTAAAACTTATTATTCATAGGAAAATCTCAGTGGTTCAGAATTAAATTGAAACATTCAATTCTAAGTGAAATCACCATAGCACTTAAAGCTGAAAGTACAGAATACCAATAAGGCAGCAAGAAAACTATGGTGTACTAAAAGTCAATAGTTTCCACTCCTAATTACTAAACTCAAGTTGAAATCACCTATGACCTCTGAAAAAATGGTCCTAAATTATCATTTCCTATATCTTTACCTTCAAGGTTCAAAAACCACTTGAAACAATGACTTCAACTCAAAATAAGTTTATCAATTAAACTCAAGAATTAAAATCCAAAATACCATAAGGTCAAAAAATTGCCAATCTCAAAAGCTTTGCTGCATCCATTCCAAATAATCGAAAATCACGAAATCCTTCGGTATCGGATGAGCAGACGCAAGCAGGAACTCAATGGCTAATTTAATCCGGCAAAACGGAATCGAAGAGACGAAGAATGGCAAGCGAGGAAGGAGGCACGTTCGGAATTTCTTTTGACGGATCATTTTTTAAGCTCCTTCGGGACGAATACTTACGGTGAGGGGATGAAGAGCTCCAGGGGAGGGTGGGAATATCGAGGACGAAGGGAATATTCAGCCGGATGCTCTCCCAACGGGACGTCTTCGCTGCCGTAGTCGCAGTAGAACGAAGAAAGGCAAGTATTATTTAAATTGGATTTCGCGATTCCGTATTGCGCGCGGTTCCGCGCCACTGTACTCTCTTCGACGACTACGGCTTCTCTTCGAGTTTTGCGAATTGATTTCCTTTCGATCCCGAATATCGGCTTCGTCCAAGACATTCTTTGGCTATTGCACCAATACTTCTGGAGAATTATTTATTTACGTGCTCCTGTTTGCTGAAGGATTCGATAGGTGGTTAAAGAGAATTTTCTAGTGGGCTGATATGATCATACTAGAAGTTTTGCAATTCTGTCTGAGAAATGAAATGGTGGACTTATAATTTTAATAGTTGAGAGAAAGAAATCGATTATTTTATTAATACATTGTATGCGAGATTTTTGTACCGCCTTATTGAGACTGAAGCTGAAGAAAAGAATTTTATTTTTGCAAAGAGTAGTATAAATTGGAAATTATTTACTGTCCAACTTCGAAGATACAGTGACCCACACATTTGTTCACATGTTCTTAATGTACCTATTCGTCTTTTTCAAATCACAGTCGGAAAATTGATTTTTGTAGTTCAAAATTTGAACTGATATAAGCAAATAAGGTTGGTAATGAAATATTATCGTTATATTTTGAAAAAGAATACAAAATATTTTAAAGGCGAATTACAAACTAAGTACATCTACGTGAACAGTTATGAGACTCTGGTAATTTATTTAATTAATATTTGGTATATCCTGCTCTTGCTATCAGAACTGCTTCAATTCGTCGTGGCATACTCCGTACTAGTTTCCTGTAATATTCTGTTGTAATATCTGCCCATTTTTTTTTAACATTTTCCCATAAAACCTCTAAATTATTGTTGCCATTAACACAATCTGCCACTGATCTCTTCAAAATATCCCATAGGTTTTCAATGGGGTTCAGACCAGGTGACTGTGGCGGCCATTGAAAAACTGTAATTTCTTTTTCTTTTAACCATAATTTGGGACCTTTGCAGTATGTTTGGTATCATTATCTTGTTGAAAAATGACCTCGTTTATTTCTTTCCCCCATTTTTTTCACACTGCTCCTTAAATTATGCTCTAGAATATTTACATAATCAATAGTGGTCATTATTCCTTCTATTTTATGGATATTTCCAACACCTTGAGCCGTCATGCACCCCCAGACCATGATGTTGGTGCCTTCAAACTTGAGAGCTGGACGGATATGTCTTCTCTCTTATTGTTAGATCGAACCAGTGGAATTTCACTGGTTCACCAGTGGAAACTCACTTGTTTACCAATGACACTTACTGGTTCCGCCAGTGATCTCGTCGGCCATCAAAGTTCACTGGTTTACCAGTGAATCTCACTCCCCAGCATATTCAAAAATAAAACACGGCGCATGGCGCTGCGGCAGCGGACGCAAATTTCATTGGTTCGCCAGTGAGATTTGTATTCATTGGTTGAACCAGTGAAATCTCACTGGTTCGATCTAAGAGAGTTGGTTGTATTCTTTCGTTCAGTCCTTTCAACACCCATCTCTTTCCATCTGAACCAAATCTGTTAATTTTACTTTCATCTGACCGCACGATATTAGCCCAAAATTCTTCACTGCAATTTTTATATTTTTTGGCGAACTCTAGTCGCATTTTCATATTCCCTGTTGTGAGAAGTGGCGTTTTCATTTTGCCCCGCCCTTTCATTCCAACTTTTCGTAGAACATGTGAACAAATGTATGAGCCACTGTATATTTCCTGTTAGCTTTTCAAATCTAAGGGATTAGAGTCTGGCTGTTTTATTATCCAATATGAGGTATAGGGTATTATGCATACTATTTCAATAATTAGAATTATATTTCCTTGTAATAAATAAAGTCTGTTATAAAATAACCCACAATTAACAATTTCTCCGTGGCATTTAAAGTTCTCCACTTCAAAATTCGCCAGCAACCATATGCTCCAAATGAATTGGAGCCATAATTTAATAGTCGCTCTAAACAGTTCAAGTGACAAAGATTACAAGCCTCTCATTAGAACTTTTCTCCTCATCCTAATAAACTTCCTGTAATAATTCAAAGTTCCATGCTCCTACCGTCCGCTGCTTAAAACAAATTGATTTTAACAATACCAATTATTAATTTTTATTAGTATGTCGTAGCAATTATCTTCAAAAAAGGAACAATTAGTACCTTAATTTGTACTTTTAATTGTATACGTCCAGGTTAAAATTGTTGGACATTATTTTCTATGTGATTAACAGTTTCCGCGACGTTGAATAAAGTTCATCTCGGTGTGCATTTAAAAAAGTTCTGCCGGAAGTTGCTGAATAATTGGGAGGAACGTTAAATCGTTAGAATGGTCAGTCTTCATCTAAGTTCGCTGTGATTAAGCACCGGAGGCAGCCACGTTAAATTGGAGAGAATTTTTTCCCCACGAATCTGCAACTGACGTAGATTCCCGCCAACTTTTCCCTTGGCTTACGTTGTCGCCGATTTTCAAAGGCAAATGGACAATTTCTCTTGATATTCTGCAGCTGATGTTTCACCAGAGGAATTTCCTTACCTTGGACTTAACACGCGAAATTGAACAATTAAATGGTAAATAATTGAACGCTTACGTTTGTAATAGTAAAAGCAATTAAATCTATGTAATTTAATTCACGTGGATTTGTTAGAACTCCTTTTTATTTTTCCATTGGGTTATATAAATTCGATAAAACATCCCCGTTATCTTTAGGTGAAACAGAGAAATTCACGTAACCCATTTAGATAGTCTGCCTCTTATCTCGGATTTTAATTTCTATGGCAGTGAAATTGTGCGAAGCTACTTTAAATGCAAACTCATATGTCTCTTGGAAAATAAAAGAAATCTGTATTTATCCTATCCTAAAGCACTGGGGTAAATACTACTCAAGTCTTTTATTATCTTTTCTAGATAATCCATTTCCTCTTCCTACTCAAAATTTCTTTCCGAAGGAATACATAAAGGTTATTTCACATCCGATCAAATAATAACCTACTGCCAAAATAGGCATAGATAAAGTGTTAAACAATGAAAACTATCAGCATTTGCAGCTTTTATAAATTCTTTCCGACGTTGAAATCCACACGAAATGTGACCCATTACTTCCAGGATGAATTTACTATAAAGATAAGTCATTGTTTGTTCTTCCACGAGACAAAAGAGAAACAGCTCTCTCCAAATGCACTTGGTCCATCCTCTACTGTGTATAACTCCATGGTTCTCGGTGCCATTCCATAAAGTCACTCAATTAAAAGCGAGTCCGCGGAGGATGAGTTTAATTCGTGAGCTCCTTTAATTAGAAGAGGCTCACGTTGACGATTATACGAGAGAAGAGAGAGAAGAGAAAGCCTTGGAGAAGACCTCGACGACTTTCCACCGGGATTTTGCATCGAAGTGTTCTCCATTCGTTGTCGATAGCACGTACAAAAAGCTTAACAATCGTTCTCAAAACGAAACGGTTCCCTTTCATTAATTTATTTTTTAATTAGCCACTGCATTACATCGTGTAACGTGAGATGCATTATAATACAGGTACAATCATCGAATACATTCGATAGCAAGTGAAACAGGATACTTTTTCACGTATGGTTGTAATATCGTATTCCTTGCATAATTAAATGCTACAAAAGAATCGATTGCCAGGTGTAATTAAAACTGGACATTTACGTATTGTATCGTTGATAGAATTGGAGACAATGGACAGAGACATTTTGGGAATTACGTTCTATTTGGCTTTAGTAATAATTGTATTAATTTTATGGTTAATTATTGGAAATGACATATTTAACGTTACTTTGTCGTTGTCTTTTGTGTGGATAATAAGAAGGATTTTTTTACGAAATGAACGAATGGACAAATGTAAAAGTGTGTCCATTGTTTCGCAGGGAACAATCGTGGAAATGGTAAATTGTTGACGAACCGTCAACTGTCCCGAATAAATGATAAAGTTTCATGAATAGTGGATGAGAGACTTTAAATGAATTTAATTCGATATTCATGAAACGCGAATATTCATTGATCTCATTGACGAGAACGGGGATTTTAATCGATACCGGACCGGTGTCATTTGTGCGTTTTCAATTCGGCGAAGGAATACAATTTTTATGTTTGTTCTTATCGGCGAGCAATTTCGCAATAACCTGTTTACAATCGGGAAACCCAATTACGTCGAAAATACGATTCTCATTTGAGAATTAAACATTTAATTGGATCCTAAATCGTTGCCCTGTTGCGTTAATCGCGGTTATAATAATGTGAATTAATAATTATATAAATAATACAGGAGATACAAGAAACAAATTAATTTCCCAAAAATATAAAAATGCCTCCTGAATTTGCATAACGTAAAAGTTGCTCAGACTATGAACCGATAAATCAAATTGTCCAATATTGTAACAATCAGTCGTTGCTTAAAAATCAACTAATTATTGTCATTAAAATAATCACACCTGATTTTTAACCCTTATCGCTTCAAGTGTGCCTCCCAGGAACCACCGATGTGGGGCGTTCTACTCCAAGTGTGCTTCTTAGGCAACCCTGATTTGAAGCATGCTACTCAAAGTGTATTTTTTACTTCGAATATTATTCGGGTCGTTATTGTTAATTATTTATAGATAAAAAATAGTACTCAGTCAGTTACAAGCGATCAGTAAAGACAGTCAGATCTCAACCTGCTTTATTGCAAACCCACGTATCTTTCAATTATGTTGAGAAGGAAAATAAGTTATCTTTGTGAGAAAAATATACATAGTGACTATGAAAATTTTAATTTTCGTATCTATACTGATATAGCTGTTAACTAATCAAAAAGAAGTAACGGGGTAAAAAAACAAACAGTTTTCTACTGTGACACCAGTGAGCGCAAACCTAGTTTGCAACCCAATGACTATTTTAAAAACTACCACACATTAATCAATTATAATTAAGAATATAAATATTACAATCAAAATTATATTACTTCTGAAGCGAATAACGATTGTTTTCAATGACTTTAATATTATTATTTACACGTAATTGTAGCATTTAAAGTCTAACACTTAAAACTTGCAAGTCAAAATATGACGAGAATAAGTTGGAGTTGCCGGTCGATGTTCACACTTAAAAGTTGGAGCGTTAAGGGTTAACTTTTATTGAAATTCCGGATAAAATATTTGTCAACATGTCATCGTCAAAGTAATCTTCACAAAGGACAACAAATTCAGATCATAAATAGTTTAAAGAAATATGCATACACATTTTTTAAATCTCCTTTGGGAAACATCATCAATGGCATCGTGCAATTGCGCATTATCGAGAAATCGAATCAAGCACCTCGTTAAAATTCGATTCTTTTTTTAGTCTACAGATAAGAGCATAAATTTCATGGGAATAAAAGTAAAAAAAAAAAGAAAAAACTTGGAAAAAAGGATTTCTCTGTCGTCGTTCGCGAATTCAGCAGCGAAGAGACGCCGTAATAAAGGATTTAATAAATCGCACCGTGCGAAAACAGGCGTCGCACGGTTGGCTGCTCCCAGCAAATATTGTCACACCTTTCACGACGTAACAAATGGGGTTCGATGAATGCGGATCAATCTTGATATTAATCATATCGATGATCGATGACCACCCGACAGGATGCGTCTGTCCTTTGACGGATGCTCCTACCTACGAGAAATCGTTTCGCGCGACCTTCTCCTCTGACAAATATGCAATTTTCAGCTGTTCGAAAAATCTCCTACGGAATGAAGGACGTTTCTACATTCTTTCCAATGCACCATAATTCAGAAGTTCATATCTAATTTGTACAATTAGAGAAGGAAATGTGAAAAACGACGGTTTCTCTAGCCTGCAGATAAGCGCGTAAGTGCAAGAATAATAATTCGCATTGGAACGTCTTGGAATAACGAAATCAAGGGGGTTTGCCCTTTCTTTTTTTTGTCACCGGTAAAACGAGGGTGCTTTTAACACAAAATATTACAAATCACAACTGGATAATTAAAAATATTGATAAAGCAAAGAATTATATTTGATATGGTCCTTCTGATTATGAGATCTTTTTGCACTTATGGTGTTTACCATTTCAAAAAAAATTCCTTGCCTTAGAATAGTAGAATAATAGTATCAAGGGATTGGGGTTTCCTTTTTCCACCGATGAAACGAAAGTGCATTTAACGAAAAACATTACAAATTGTGAGGGGATAATTGAAAATAGTGGTAGAGCAAAGAATTTAATTTGAGATGGTACTATTGAGGTCATTTTTGCATTTATGTTATTTGAGTTATTGCAAACGAAATTACTTGTCTGATAAATATTTTTAATAATTCCTCCGTAATTTGTAATATTTTGTGATCAAAGCACCCTCGTTTCACCGGTGAAAAAAAAATAAAGGGCAAACCCCTTGATTCTGTTATTTCACGCCGTCGGGGGTCCGAATTTTGCTTCTTGCGGGCTTTTTCATCCGAGTAGGATGTACGGGCTGTTTTTCCAGCTGGCTAAATAATCTCAAGGCATCGGCTGCCTAAGAAAAAGCCGCTCTTATTAAAGCTCGCATAAAGAAAAGTAGGGTATAAAGTGGATAGTCATGGCTCCTCTTAGTAGAGACTGTCACTAAAGGATAAAATAAATCGCGGCAGGATGTCGACGAAAAGGCACCGCGAAAATAAAGGGGTCAATTAAAATCTAACGATCCATTATCTTCGCGGAGGAAGCTGGAGGATTTCTCTTTCATTTTTAATCTGATCGACTTCGAGCTGTTGCGAAATTTCATAATTATTGTTTTAATATTTACATTAATAGATTGTTCCTTGGAATTATAGCAATTATAATATGATAGGTCAATATTTTGAATTTTGGACATTTTGGAAAATTTTGACATTATGAAACGGAATTGGTCAAAACTGTATTTACGATCAACAATGGTATATTACATAATTTCTAGCTAATCAAAATGAACGTGATCGAAGCTACGTTATGTGAAAAGAAATCATTCAAATTTTCACGAGTCAGTTGAAATATATTAGCCGATGATTTTTACATGGATGAAACTATATCTCGTTGCAATGAATTCATCGAATTAATAAAATCAAATACTATTTTATTAAAGTGTAATTATAACGGGATATGTAACGTAGAATTTTACATCGGCGATATAAATACGTTGGCTTACAAATTAAATTAATTTATGTCAAGCAATTAAATATAATTATATGAATGTATAGAATATCAATGAAGGGGCTACCAATTCTTATTGATATTACGAAAAATATAGATACTGATTAAAAAATCCTCTAACCATTCTTCAAAAATTCTATTTAAAATCTCTTTCTATAGGAATATCATAAAAATCCATTTCGTAGAGTTCGCTGAGAATGAAAAAGCGAATTGACGAATTACAACCAATCGATCTTCCTTTCGAACGTGCGATTTAATCGACATTCTCTCTCTAGAATCGTCAAAACGAAAAAGTAGGATGATTTTATATCGAGATAATTAAAAATCAGGGTGGATAAAAATTAGAAATTTTTATAGCTGGTAAATAAATGAGAAGGCAAAGGATAATTGTAATCTCATTAAGTGGCTTTAGCATGGTGTTCAAGCTGTGAAATTTTAGCAAGAAGAAGGAAATGCTGAGAACGAAATAGCTGGATTGGAAGAACGATCGCTGAGACAGAAAAGGGAAACATTTGACAATGAGTTCCACTTGCTTGCACGTCGATGCTTTCTGGATAATGGAAATATTTTTCGTTCCAGTGCATTTACTCTCCTTGCAATTACTTTCTACGAGGAGATACCGTTAATTAGCATAATTTCACGCAGACACATGTCAAATTTGCAATTCAACCGTTGAATAATTGCGGAAGGAATATGAATACCGTGAAAGAGATTTCTGCAAGTTCCAGTTAGGAAAAAGACGAGAAATGTTTTATGAAGAAATTATCGTTGATTCTATTGGACTTTTTCGCCCTAATTCATTCAGATTTCCCTTAATTTAATTTTTGTTTTTCCACAGAGAAAGATTCAGAGCTCGACACGCTGAAACTTTTATATTATGATGGATATTCGATTGGATACCGAGCGCTACTTCTTCATTTTTTTTTAATGAGCACGCAGATTTGTTAATTTAAAGTTCGAAACATGTCACATGGACATTTTGAAAAAAATTGAAAAGAAAGAGACCAAACAGATTCCCACATTTTCTCCATCTCAAATGCGATCTAGCATCAAAGACCTTTCATAAAAGTATCGACGAACCTTCAAATATTCCACAACGACTCGAAGAATCTAGTATTTTCCAGTCAGTAATACGAAAAGTGGAAATTTCCCGATAATAAGATCCATTCCTGCGGAATTGCAAAATGTTTTTATCAACGAACCAGTCGGAAGTCAAGCCGCGAATTTCTCTTTCGCAGATATGTTTCTAAGATCGAAAAGGCAACGCGTAAATGAAAAGGCTGCGTAACCGTGTTGAGTTTTCGGCATATTTTATGCACCAGAGAAATTCCACGTACGCGGAGGGGGTGGTTGTAGAAGGGGTGTAAAAGAGGGCACAGTAATTTCGTCCACGAAGTGGAAACACACCGACTACCGTGTGGTAGCATGTAATGAAGTGGCGTAGCACGATGCATCCGAATTTCCCAAAGTTTATTCCGGTAAATGTTCTCTCACCCTTCCTCCTTCCTCTTCGTCCCATGCTTTTTCTACCCTCTCTCTTGCTATAGCCAGATTGCACGCTACGAACCTTTAGTTTCTGTGCTATTCTTCTCTATTTTTTTTTACCTTGGTTGTCTTCCTTTCAACGTGAAATTTTCACGAATTTCTGTGACTCTGTCTGTCGGGGGTGGAACGTGTCATTTTTCGGTGAAATTCGAGTCGTTAATAACGGATGAGGAGCGTGGAAGAGAGGGTGGAATTAAAGTGTGAAAATATTTTATGCAATGGAATTAGAATGTTTGGACTGCGATTGTGTAGGTGTCCGAGTTGATGAGGATTTTTTTTTAATGGAGGTGAAAATGTACTCGGGGATATTCGATGGAAATTGTTGAAACTAAAGTGATTAACCCTTTGCGATCCTTGCATTTTTTTCCGCCTGTTGGTAGTCTACTCCACGGACTTTTAAGCAATACTTTGTAATCACAATATGTACTTTGACAAAAATGCTGCAGTTTTTAGAAAAATGATTTTTTATTAACGAGAATTAACTCTAAAACTTCGTTAACTTCAAGGTATCTTAAAATAAATTCAGATTCAAAATATAGAATTTGGTTGACATTTTTTTACAACATAAAGGCAAAACACCATTTTGATGAAATTTTTGTAGAAGTGTATCAAACATCGATTAGTTACTTAAATATTGATTAATAATATAAAATTTATTCATATATTAGGCTAAGTTAATTAAGCAATATAATAATTTATTTCTTATAAACTTGCAAATGTATACAAAACAGCAAAGAGCAAGGAGAGAACATGTATAATGTTGTTAAGAAATTAACGGTATCAGCTATACATTCACTAAATATAGACCCATGTAGACACTGTATTTCGCGCGTCGAACGGTACAATTTCAAGTTTAATAACTTTATTTCTGGTGAAAAAATCAAAATTCTGATTTATCCGTATTTTTGTCAAGGACATATAGTTTCTATAAACAAAAACTCAAGAAAATTCATTGGCATTAAAGGGGAAATACTAACAAAAAGATTCGAATTTTTCATATATTGTTTAAACATATTGAGATTTTGCAAAATAATTTTTACCATTGTGTTGATTGTTAATAGACGCAAAGGGTCTAGCCGAATAAGGGGGTCAAAAGTGCCCTTGAGCCGATTTTATTCGACGATGGGTCATTCGATAGGTGATGATGAAAAACCATTACACACAAATTTTAAATCCGATACTATATTGCCAGTAGAGCTGGTAGTTGGAGTAGATCGTCTTTACTCGTTATGCCAGCCAGACTGGTAGTTAGAGCGCAAAGGGTTAAAAATTTTGGCAAGTACTTTTTGTCTATGTAACTGAAAGCTGCGCCTAAAAGTTGCCTGTTTTGTAAAGGGTGGGTGATATTGAAAGTTCAATCTTCATTTGTCATGTTCTTGGATATCGATAAAAGCGATTACTTGAAACGATAGCTATTCCTTTGACGATCAGGCTCATTTTCCTCGGACTGTGCAATGATTTATTGTTAGTCGAAGAAATTTATCAGCGGATGTGACCTCGGAAATACCGCCAAAGGTCATAACTGCGGGCTAAACTATATAGTGATAACTAGACTGCGGATTTTTATGCATTTATGACAAATTAAATACGACTAAAATATACAAAAAGAACATAATATAAAAATATATCTAAAATATCCAAAGTATGGTATTTTTTGTAATATTTATTAAGTGCAATAAATCCCTAGATGGGTTTTCCTGTCTCACCTGCATTTGTGAAACTCGAAATTTGCATAAACATCCGCAGTCTAGTGATAACAGAAATCTGATTCGAATCGGCCAGCAATTCTGCTCTGTGACAAATATTTATTAACTATGATTATATGACTGAATATTTTATATTCTGTTATCTAAATATGTTCGTTAATTATTTTTCCTCGATTTTACCATTATAAATAACGAAACTGTATTGCATCAGCGTAGTAATGTGTCACAGAAAATAAATTACAAAATTATAAAATCATGATAATACTATAATTTTCTCTACTATCTGGAAAAGAAACGGGTGGAGTCAATGGCCAAAGAAGTTGCTGCAACTTGGAAAACTAGTAAAACTAAAAGAGAAAGGAAGAAAAGAAGACACGAGTAACAACGTCTACCTACTACAGATTTGTTCTGCCCCAGTTCGTCTCTATGGTGGCTTTTGTTCATTATCCTTGACTAACCATTCCCTCTTAGGGAACACTTTTCGAATTACTTTTCTCTATGTCCTTTTATTTATATTTATATCGTAACACTTACGATTTATTAAACACCTGCTGATAAATCACTCGCTGAAACATCCATTTCTATTTCACCCTACAAACCATCATAACAATTAAATTACTCCTTTTAATGTAACTATATACCTTCAACAATTAATCCGACAAATTTTTCCTGACATGATAAAACAATATTTCTCACTATCTAACACAAGAACCACCAGGTAAATTAATACTAAAATACCTGGTACCCAATTTTTTCCAAAAATTCTTCCAGTTTATAGGACCGCCACACATCAAATGCTCTACCTTTTCCACCTTACGATTTCTTTCCTTTTAAAGTCGAGTTTCATATATTGAAATATACCAGATTTAATACCGGTATCTTTAACTATCAAAACATTACTAAAAAAAAATTGCCCAGAAACTTTGAAATTTTTAAGCACAACTCTTTCATCAATCTTTCATTCTCTCATCAACTCGATCCACGCTACAACCCTTATTTTCTCTCACGGCAGCTACGTTCATGAAAGCACAGCAGCGATTAATCGCAAGGCAAAGTTCCAAGGAGCGGGCCATCGTTCTCCAAACTACCCGCCGTTGGAGAACGTGGCGCGCGACGTTCATCAACCGTAAGAGCGAGGGTACGAGGTCAAAGAAATAGCCTCAGTGTCGCAAAATAAGAGGGGAAGATGGCGAATGGAAACAGAACGAATCGAGAGAGAAGTGAGAGACGCGTAACAATGTCCAGTCCATCCGGGTTTGTTCTGCCCTACTTCGTCCTTACGGCGGCTTTTGTTCACCGAGCGGCCCTCTTTGGATCAGATCAGATTACCGGCCACGAGGCGCTTTAGCCGAGGAAATGCGGGTTTCCATTGCACTGAATTGGCGACGTAAGGGGATTGAGGAAACGCGAGACCGGCAATACCTATCCGAGAACCCTTTCCATCCACCCTTTGCTTCGTCCATCCCCTTCTCGGTCTAGAATGTCGCTACCCCGTACTCGTCGAACCGAACGAATCGACCTTCCTTTCGTTCTCGGTCAAGCTTCCATCGAGTTTCTCTCTCTTTCTCTCTTTTTAACTCATTACTTTTCTCTTTTTCTCTCTTTCTTCCTCAACTCTTTGCTCCGTCTTGTTCTATCTACTTACAGGTATAGAATTTTCTCGTGAAAAAGATCGACAAAGAGAGAGGAAGAGAGGAAGAAAATGAGACGACAGGATGGAAGTAGCAGCCGAACGAAATTTTATTTACCGGGAACACGCGACTTTGTTTATGTTGCCTTTGACCCGCCACACTACGTTTATTGAAACGACACACCGGCCGGAGTTCATTTAAGTTTCGAGAGTAGATTGGATCTGTTCTGATTTCTGTTAATTACGTTACGGTTCCCAGATTGCAATTCTTGGGAAAGTTATTTTCGTTGTTTTGCGTTAATTCAATTCTTGCCGGTTGTGTTTCGCTGGTGTCGAGTTTTATGAATATGTTGGTGCTTTATCTTAATGAAGATGGAGCTGATCGTTATTTAATTACGGTTAACGAGATATGTCGTCCTTCACGGTCTATCATTGAAACTTGCAATTTAATGGGATAAGGTTAAAAAAATAAATTAGATGAAAACATTACAGTTATTTTTAAAATAAAATTGCATATTAACACTAGAACTACCAAGAAGGTCAAAATGACTTGTACTGATTTTTTTAAAATCTTGCTGAAAGGGTCTAGCAGAATAATGGGGTGAAAAGTGCCCTTGAGCCGATTTTATTCGACGCTGAGTCATTCGATAGGTGATCATGAAAAACCATTGAACACAAATTTTTAATCCGATACCTTCACCGGGAGGGTAGTTATAGGGTAAAATCGAAAAATCAGTTTTTGCCTTATTTTCCCCAATTAATAGGGTGCAAAAATTGCAAAAAAATTCTGACACATTCTAAACATGAATGCACACGTTAGGAATTTTTTCAGATTTTTCCTTTGCAAGTTCCACTCACGAAAAATGAAAAACCGAAAAAAAATTTCTTAAACATCGATTTCGTATTAAAATCTTCCTAGCACAACTTTTTCCTTTTTAGAGTAGTTGCCTAATGTTGTCATTATTATACCCTAATTTTTTCAGATTTTTTGAGTACGGTGCATCACGGTCGGAAAAATCAAAAACCGATTTCTGGGACACATTTTGGGTTGAAGCACAGTATTTGCCATTCTTGCATGATTTTAATATACTACGTTCATATTGTCCCCTTCAATGTTTCACCACAGAAATATGTAGATGTTAAAGAGCAGGATCGGGATAATTAAATAAATTGCTGATTGTATGGTCTTTATAACCTAGAATTTTCACCGTTCTTTCAAAAGTACTAATGGCGCAGTGGCTATGGTGTCTGCCTGTGGAATCGCTGAACACTTTTTTGTCGTGGGTTCGAATCTCATGTGGGACTTAAGTTTTTTTCTGTATATTTCATTCTCACTATTTATCTAGTATTTTTAAATATACTGAATTAATAGTCGTTAGTTCTAGTGTTAATTACGATACTTTAACGAGTATAAAAATGTTATTCTCATTATTTTCAATGTTTATCTTGTTAATTTTTATGAACTTTTGTTTTGATTATTTTTCTTTTTGAGAAAAAAACTTACCGGTGATGATAACGTTGATTTTTTTAACCAACGGTGGATGAGTAGCTACTTGGCATTTGTACAGACCGGAATCCCTCGGGGTTGCATAGAGGATCTGCAGCCTCCAATTGCTCGGGTACCTGCACAATCAAACGGTTCGAAAATCTCATTTCTCTCTCGTCGTGAAACCCCAAGCCTCGGCAATGCGTTCCGATGCGTCTCGATGCATTCGCGTTGCAGGAACGTTTGATTTTCATTCCGCCGTGAAATGTACGATTTGATTTGATGCAACCTAAGAAATTCCGCCGATTCGAACAAAAGAGACACTGGAAAGTGACTTAATATGTCCTAGACGAATTCGTTTCTTCATTACACGTGCAAATATTTAAGTAAGTAATTTTGGAATTCGTGAATGTGAACATTATAGAAAAAATTAAAAAATAGTGTGAAAAATTATTTATTGCAAAAGCAAAATAGTAATGGTTAAAAGCATCCAATGAACTTCGACAAATAGCGCAAAGTACAAGATGCTATAATCGCGAATAAAAATTCTATGATCATGATAACAATTCTTACCGAAAATTCAAGCTGAACCTCTGATCAACGCTGTAAGGCGTCGTGTCGACGGTGAGCAGTCGAAAGGAGTCCTTGCTGTGTTGCAGCCACGTCACCTGAACACAAACGAAATAGCCTTCATTATTATTTAAACAAAGGACGAATAATTTACAATGATATTACTCTCCTAGTCTCAAGAAGACGAGAAAACAAATTTTATGGTGACCTGTTAAGAAACAATCGAGATACAGTCGACCCTTGGTAATCCGACAATCATTTTGCAAGACGGTGTCGGATTATCAAATTTGTCGGACTATAGAGTACTGTCATAGCCCCCTATAGTCCGGAACTTTTTGGAAAAGCGTACCTTGTAATCCGACAAATAAAATATCAAAGCGGTAAGATTCTATATGTACTATACTGAACTCATACGTTGTGGAATTTAGTAAATTAAACAACACAATAAACAGCTTAGGGTTTATTATAAAATTAACATAATTATTGCTTTAGAACTTACAAAAAAATAATAACTAAACATTTATGTTAATGTTTGCCCAGGCATTCGCGAACGATTTAACATATTTTTTCATAACGCAACTCGACTGTACCTACATGTTATAGGCATGTCGGATTACAAGGGGTGACGGATTAGACAGGGGCCGGATTACCGGGGGTCGACTGTATTTAATTTTGAAGCCGATGATGTCTGATTTTAGAGAGGCTCTTAGCGAGGGTGTGGTGAAGGGTTCACTTTGAATTTTTGTATCTCGGCTGCTGGCGGTCGTAGCGAGATGGTTTTTACGTCATTTTAATAGGGAAAGAATGTAGTTTAACGTTCTTTCATCGAAGAATTTCTATCTTCTCTCGTTTAAACGTGAGAGGCTTTTCTTTCGTGTTGATCCCGCCGTACAAAAACTCATGTTTGCAGGACGATTCTAATCACGTAGTTTGAAAGCTTGAAGTCTCTTGAAGACGACGAAACAAGTTTTATGACAATCGGTCGAGAAATAATCGAGATATTTAATTTTGAAGCCAATGGGGTTCGATTTTAGGGAGGTTCTTAGCGAGGAATCAGGCCCGCCATGGGAGCGGTGCAGAGTTCAGGTTTGAATTTCCGTACTTCCGCTTCTGCTAGTTGTAAGGATATGATTTTTTTTTCGTTTGAATCATTAAAGTGCGTAATTTAATGTACTCTTAGGTAGAAATGTCCATCTTTGTCCGTTTAAGCGTGAAGCTCAGTTATCAAAGGTCAATGTAAATAACATTCTTTACAATTTCGTCGACTCCTCTCAGCGAAATTAAACAGAGGTGCGTTGAATATTATTAATATTATAATGTACAATCAAACCAGGGTTTTTCTCGCGGATCACCGATAAATGCACCGTGCAATTTCTCGCTCGGCCTCTCGATGAAAGAACGGCTTACCGAGATCGTTTTCTTCGACTGGCTTTTCATAAGTTTTCCTACCGCCGACGTCGTTTCTCGCCTTTTTCCTTTTCTCTCCGGAGACCCGACTTTATACCGTACGTGCCGACTGCCTCGACGGAGGGATACAAGACCGTCGAAACGGCGAACAGCGACGGCGAGTTTATCAAGGTTTGTCCCCGCGGATAAAAGTGGCCCTCGCCTTTTGAAATTGACACCTCTCGACGTGCGCGCGTAGATTGGTCAGAGTTATAAGGCTCGCCAAGGGAAAAGGGTTCTTTTGCTTTCGCGGGAAATAAAATTCGGGAAAATTACGCGGATATTGGATTGATTTTTCGAATGAACGGGTTTAGCAGAAGTTGAATCTTGAGGATAATATTGTTGCGTGCAAGTTTGGATCGCTGAGTGGATAGAGCCGATGTTGAGTTTAGAAATTAAATTTTGGGACAATTATAAATAAAGGTAGTACATTTTTAACAGTAAAATTACCAACGTTAAATCTAGTATATTTAAATATATTAAATAAGTAGTTCAAGAGGAATCAAACGGTGAAAATTGTTGGAATGATTTAATATTGTAAGAAACAGTAGATACATCTGCTATATCGACTTGAGCAAATTGGCTGTGTTGATAGGATAGTGGGGCTCATAATCTTTTTCGTTTTTCCTTTCTTTTGTTAGTCACCGTCTTGATGCCACAACGTGGAGACATGTATTTCATTTCGTTTAATTAAACTCTATTTGTAAAGTGTGATAATATTGTATCTATTATATTATTATCAAAAACTTCTGTCAAATATTTATAGAATCAAGTTGTTGCGTCTTCAGTAACGTTTTGTATGGACTGGGAAGGTGCTAATTTGGCAAACACCTTTGAAAATTTATTGGTCTACAGATTTTCTTCGAGATCGACTTAATTTTCATTATTATAGTTCTTCTAATTTGTGGTTTGTATTACGAAGCTTTTGGTATCGCAAACGTGCCTGCGAATCGATTGATGGGATTGGTTTCTTTAGGATCAGTTAATTCGCAAAGTGCGAAATTTTCACATCTTCTGCAATTTTTCATTCGAATTGCCAAGTTCAACGTTCCTGTCACACACTGATTATGATCGATGGACTGTATTGTTTATGTGTAATTTTGAAATTAATTGAACTCTCGTCAAAGAGTCTAATTATTTTATTTTAACTCCGTTATTCCTGATGGTGGTATTGAGTTTATTTAGGCGCAATTATTCCTAGTATTAATTTCACGGTAAAATTAACATTGCGGTAATTCTTGTATTATCATTAACATGTATTACCGCAGTATCGCGTTGTGGAAATACCGCAATTCGATGCGAGAAAACTATGCAATTAGACGAGTATGTGTAAGCGCTGCGTCGAATCTGCCCGAAATTTTGTTTATTTATCGAATGTAAATCCTCTGTTATCGCGATTTAAAATACAATACCGTTGACCTACTACTTTTCCTTATCGAAAGCAAAAATTGGTTAAATCACACGCACTTATCGCAATGCTAAAATACCTCGTCGAGTTACACTCATCGTTTTCTCTTTATTTTTCGCACTGTGAGAAAATTAATGCCAGAACTACCGGTACTAATTATTTCATTCTAATTTGTAGTAGACTATTAATAATGTTGTTAATACGTTGAATATTACACAATGGAAAGGAATTCTCCGGATATACAGCCTTTTGTTCATAAATTTTAATAAGAATAGGATCAATAATTAATATTAGAAGTATCAGCGACATATCAATTATGTTTATTATACTGAATTAAGTACGTTAGAAAAAGAAAAATCAAGAGGTAAAGAACATGATCAATTATGTAATTTAAGTTTTATAAGATAGATGTGAAGAATTTATTGAATATTTATAAACTTGTCCCATTATTGGAAAAAATTAACCGCGGTAATTTTACTGTTAATATCCATATATTAACAAAAAAAAAAAACATTAATACTTTATCACCTAACTAGACCGGAGGAAAATTCAATTACTTAGAATTCATATTTACCATAAAACCTAATATGAAATTAATGTCTTTTATGTTCCCCCTAGAAATTCTTAATTTCATTTTGATAATAATTTAATATAAAACGCAAGAATATTCTGGCAAATTTATTAGACATAATTTAACGTTTGGAAACAGGCCAATCGAAGTTTCAATTTCCATCAGCGATCACAACGTCGTCGAAATTCGGGCAGCACGATGCGAAAAGGCATGCAGAAACAAAAGCAAAAAAAATGCCTTCTTTCTTTTCGCACCAGATTTCCCGACAAAAATCAGTTTTGCATTACGTATTCCGAGAAATATGAATCTCCGAGGAATCCTAGGCGTCTCGTTCCGACAGGATCGACAGGAAGAGGAAGAATTGAACGAGAGAAGGAACTGATTGAAATGCGAAAAGTTTCTCAGTCAACTGGCCGAGCCACGGTCGAAGGAGACACTAACAAGTGATGTTTGCAATTACAATCGGCTACCATCTCTCCTCTATTTTGATCTATCGGTCGTCCTTTTGCGCTGATTTCACGAGAGAATTGATTTTGAATGGATATTGGCTTTGAAAAGAATTTAGATACTTTTGAAAATTTTTTTAAATTATTATCTACATATTAACATTATATCTTATTTGCAACGTCAATATAAAATATTTATTGTTGCAATTAATTTGAGGAAAATTATAATAAGTGTGTACTAATAATTAACGTATTATTTATTTGCTAACATAGAATCTTTTCAATATTAATACTGTGATTTATTCGTGGAATTAATTAAATGTATTTGTCACTGCTATTAAAGTTAAAGTTTGATAAATGGGGAGTTTATAATTGTTGTGCAACATATTTCTAATGCAGGCTTATTCAAACTGAGAATGGCTGAAATAAAATATTATTTTAGTATGAAAATATTGTTGAATGTTGATTATAGTGTGAACATTATTTTTTATAGTAGACCTGACTATATTTAAATGGATGGTAGGAATCGGAGGAAATGCAAAAATACGAGAGAAAATATAAATGTATGTCTGACGCATGGATATCGATCTTATTTTACTCGTTTTGCGTAGCTCCTGAAAGGAAACAGAGATCTAAGGAAAAGTGATGTACGATCCAATACGTCATCGTTAAATTATGCTCCATTTGTTCGACCTTTCGATGCAAAGAGAGAGAAAGCTCAAGAATTTAAATAAAAAGACAAAGATTTTAAAAACATCGAAAGTACGCTATATCATGCAAGTAGAATACATTGTAATTATTTCATTGTTTTCAACGTATCGAGAAAAGTTCAAAAATAAATTTATTTACAGAAACGAAGCAATCTTTTTACGTGGTACAAGATAAAACTGCCAAATTCCCAGACGACGTTGCGAGCAACTGCAAAATTACCATCGATCCACGTTCCCATTTCTCTTCTCATCACCATCACCCCTTTTTTTATCCATATAACCTGACAGATCGTAAAAATGTAACAAGCTGTTGTCATATTTCTGTCACACCCTCGCCCATCCTATTTTCTCTCGAGCTATTTTCACGAAATTAATATCGACGTCATACAACGAAATAATAATAACTGGAAAAAGGTAGATAAACAGGTTTTCCTTTAACAGATTCACTGAATTTTCCTGCGTCCAAAAATTCCGACTATTTATGTCACGTTATGATTTCGTATACTGCTGATTGCAAAACTAACATCTCAATTGTATTTTGCGAAGTAGAAATTAGCAGAATTCAAATTTACGGCATTAAAAACCATTGCGTATTATGTTTGCAAACAGAAACAATCACTATTCATAGATACTTACTTAAATAAATCTATCGATATATCCTCGCCTCCTAATTTTCGACATTGTAAACTATTAACGTCGTATATGTACAAATAGAAATAGCCATTATTCACAGATACTTATATAAATCTGTCGAACATCGTCACCTCCTAATTTTCGATATAGTAAACTACTGCGTCCTACGATCACTTTCACGATACCACACTTAAAAATTGATAAAAATAATATGTTAAATAATGGATCAATCATGAATTTTGCAAATTGAATTGAAAAGAATTTCATAATTTTCACGGATTAAATCATAATATTTGACAAAGTTGAAAATTTGACTTTAAAGAATAGAAGCTTATATGTGTCTTGCTTTATTTCAAAGTCACCGGGGCCCATAGGGGATTAAAGTCACGTCAATGTCAATGACCTCATGCGTCGCTCAACGCAACCATGTCAACACAATTCGCCTCCTTCCGGTCACGCGATCACACGACGATCAAACGAACGTTTCAAACAAAAATATCAAATCTATCACATACCTTAAATTTCTTATCCTGCAGCATGCCAATCTTGCAATCAAGAAGCACAGTACTGCCGATCCTGGCCGTGATATTCATCTCCTGATCGCCGTCCACGAAGTACGGTCCATATTTTCCCAAAGCACTGTCAACACTCGGTAGAATGAATTTTCTTGCAGTCAATGGTTTCAACGTGCTCCCAGTGATCTGACGATCATGAATCTTCTCCATCTCCGTCTTAATCGATGGCTTGATCTCGTAGAACACTTTCGTACTTTTCCCACTGCCAAGAAGTAAATTGTTCACCGGCCTGGAATTATCCTTTCTTGTATCACCGTGTCTTCTCGTTTCATTGTTCCTCTCCATTCCTCCTCGCTGTCGATGCACTTCTTGTTCCTCCGTGTCCTCCATTCTCGGAGGTGGAACTTGAAATGAGATCGCTCTGATGTCATCCACGTTTTTCTGTTCGACTTGCTTCGTCTTGCTAACGATCGTTTCATGAATCGTAACGATCGTCGTGCCAGAGAAGTCTTTGTTGTATTTCGTAAAAGTGTCAGTTCTTTGACCGTCCTCTGCTACGTGTAAATTCGTACTGTCTATTCGGCCAACTTTGTCGGCTGTCCTCGGGACGGACGTCGAAATTTGTATTAAATACTTCGTATAATATTCGGGTTTATTCGTCAATGACGTCAATTCATCGACCACTGTCGTGACTTTGGGGCCGATTTGTTCCGATGTTCTTTCGTTTAATTCCGTAGGACTGTTTCGAATGCCTGAGGAATCGTTGAGCGAACTTTGTACAGGTACGTCGCTTTGATCTTGCTGAAGGTTGTTGATGTCAATGGGGATAATGCGAGATTCGTTGGCTGCGTCTTGACGATTGGGAAGGTAGAATGATTCTTTGAACATTGTTATTTCATTGGCAGTGTCATTCATGAGAAGGAAACTTGAACTTTTGAGTGTGTCCTCCTTGGTCTCGTTCGCCATCCTTTCGTCCTTATGGTTAGGTCGATCGTCCTCGACTTTCGGATGATTGATATCGTGCTCGATGGCGCCGCTCTCGGCTTCTAAGGAACAGACAAAAAGAAAAAGAGTAAACAACTACTCTTGTAGTATCCGGATATTCGGTTATTTTCGTTCTCTGTCTTTCGTTCGGTTCGTTGGCTTTCCGCGTTCTCTTCCTCGTCGAGGGAGGGAAGAGAAATCGTGGAATTTGCGAGATATAGCTTGTCCGTCATGTTCGATCGATGACCTGACGGTGGAAAAAAGCTCCGAAGATCTCGCGTTGCACGGGCTACGAGCCAGAAAAGATCGGAGAGAGAAATGACGAGGTGAGATGGCCTCCGTGTCGGGGAAAAAGAGAACGATATTTTCAGTGATATCGCGGAAGCCGTCACCTGGAGCTTTTTCAATCTTTGACACGAATCTGTCGAATCTTTTGGAACATGTTAATGTTGTGACACCATTTCTTTTATTAGTGAGAAGGTAGGTGAATTGAAATTTTTGAGTCTTTGCTGTGAATTGGTTTTGATTTGTTTTAAATGACACGGTAGATGGTAGAGCTTATAATGACGTGATTGTAACGTTGGGGAGTACTTTTTTTTATGATATAGGGAAATTTTCCGGGGAATCTTGTCTTTGGGATGTTCGAAATGTGATTCTAAATTCGGGCGTATCTATTCCTCTCGTTTTGCATTTTATTTTCAAAGATTCGCAACAGGTGGTCATATTCGGCTAAGAATTAACCTACCATCGCGACTGACGTTTTAAATCCTGATGACTCTCGTCGATGCGTTTAATTTGCGGACTTTAAACCGCCTGACAATCAGATTTTACAGTTAGTTTCTCTCGAAGCCACTAATTTCTCATGAGATTCAATGATCCTCTAGTTTTCAAAACTATTCAACCCCTCCACGATTCCTACTTTAGCTGCATGAGCAATTACTCGGTATTAATTAATCAAATCAAAATTTCTCTCCGATTCCCAATACTTCATAATTTAACCCAACATTAATAGTATAGAAATAATTTAATCGATATTTTCAAATTAACGTTTGGAAGACTTAAAAATTGTCTATTTCCCTAGTTTCATTATTTCTAATGAATGAAAATTTTATCAATTAAAATCAAAATTAATTGTTTTTAACACCAGTAGTTAAATGTTTAATCTAATTGGAAATTCACAAATATTATCCACTGAAAGCCACAGGAAACATTCAATTGAATAACGTCGGTCACCATTAACCCCCATGGCATTCAACCTGTTAACCGTACCAGTATTTTATTCACACAGATCGTTATTGTATTCAGTCAATTAACCTGTTATGAAACAACGGTCATATTTTCTCAAAGGAATTCAGAAAATTGTCAATTTAATATAAAAAACAAGGCACAATAGAGCCTTTAAATAATAATTTTAAAAAGTTCATACTTTATTCCATTGAACCAGTCATTTGACCATGCATGATATGATTGGATTTTTTTGTATAAGTTTCAACGTAATTCTTTGTTTCCCATGGATTGTCGTTTGACGTTGTTTCTTTTCCCGGATGTCCTACAATAGGATTACCGCAGCGAAGAAATATTTCCTTGGGATCCTTCCTATATATTTCATCCCGACGTGTCTGGCTTATCATTCATCGAAAGAAAAAATGATGCTCTATCGTTTCGTGAAACGACCGGAGCCCTTACACCTCATGAATATGTCTTCCCCCATAAAATGCATCTCGATAGAAGAACGTAGGACGAGATAACGAGAGAAAGTGAATACCATGGCCCTCGGGCCTTGGTTCAATATCCAAAGACTTTGAGCTATTCAGTTCACGAGGATCTTTTGAAAACTTTGAGGCAGAAATATGCATCGTTTGCAATTCTAGATTATCTAGAAAAAGGGACGAAAATTATGGAAATAGAAAATTGACAGAGATGGGGGACGTTCTTAAATGGAAAATAAGGTAAAACAAATGTTATTCTTTCGTTATTTCGTATATCTTTGGCTTTAACAGTAAAACTGATGGCAATCAATTCAGTACACTTGAAGACAATTAACAGAAAAACTACGAAGTAAGTCAAAATTATTAGTTTGCAATTTTTTAGAATAATTTTTACAGTTTATAGAAGAGTCATACAGAGGATAGTCTATGCTGATCGTATAAAAGACAGATTACCGAATCAATCGTGTTTCCAATCTCTTGACTCCTCTTTTTTCAAAGTATTTGTTTAATATATTGGAATAGATTTTAATAGAAATAATTTATAATAAATTTAACAACATTAGTTCTAGTGTTGATAAGAATGTTCAACAAAAATTAATAAGAGGGGAAGAATTATTGAACGATAGAACTATTTACATTTTTAAGTACATTAACACTAGATTTACGAAGCCAGTCAAAATGACTGGTACACAATTTTTTTCAAAAATTCTACGGGTTTTGTGAGAGAGCTGTAGAATAAGTATTCTTCGTCCATCGTATATAATATAAATTAACCGAATCTCTCATCTTTTCCACGTCTAAATTTTCCTTGCTTTAAGGTAAACGTATTTAACATATTTAAATATAATAGATTTCACGCTGATAAATCTAGTGTTAAGAACCAGTCGCTTCGACTTCCTCGGTAGAACTGGCATTCATTGTCACTTGTTTGAGTTTTTGTTGTTGTTATAGATTATTGAGCTCTTTTCTTATGTATTATCAATCTCTGGTGCTTCAACGGTAAACATTGCAGTTAAAAAATATTTATGGAACCAAGTATTCCTTTTTTTGTCATTAAACATGGAAATTGTGCGGATTAAAATTTCGCATTCTTTTGCAGCCGTCGTCGTTAAAACGGAAGTCCTGGAATGCTTCTTCAGAACGAAATATCTACTGCTTTAAGCGACAAAAAATGTCAGACGGCGGTAATAATGGTAGTAACAAATTTCTTTGTCCGCGGTCGCGTATTTTCCTGAAAAAAATATGGCCGTGCTAATCCCAGTGGAATTTCATTTTATATCCACGTATCGCGCAAGTCGTTCTTCATACGCGAAACTTTCTCTAACCGTGAGACGATTTTTATGCTTCGTTTCCTCGAGAAACAGAGAAAGATAGAAATTATTTAATGAGTATCTTTATAAATTTCCAATTGGATTGACGTCAATTTACACAGACCAATGGAATTTGTAAGTTACACTTGCAATGACTTTTTTTTTATTCGTTTTTTATCAACAATTGTGTAATGGGCGATGATGCGATTCGCGATCAGGATCAACCAAACAAAAGAACTTAAACTTTAGGACGTTTATATATTAAAATAACTTGACTCGTTCCAAAAGAGATTCAGTGTGTCGAATGATTTGATGAGGACTTGTGAGAGTCTTGTATTAGATTTAGGATTTGGAATTAGAATTAGAAGATGACTCTTACAATTCATTGGACTTAGTAATTATGAACTTGAACTAGCGTAAGAGTAAGAGAAAACTGGTGACTTTGAATTGAGCTTAGGGTTTTTACAAGTTTTAGAAGAGGAGAGGGGGTAAGATGACGGTTCTTAGGAGTCTAGGGGTAGGAATAGAAAGTTGAACTTTGGATGTGGATGATGACTCGTGGATGAATAAGGATCAAAACAAGGAGTAGGATTTTGGACTTGAGGTGGTGATTCTAGTATGACTATTGATGGTTATGAGTGAGTCGCGTACAAAATATTTGTGTTCATAAAGTATTCGTTAAACCTATCTTATATACTAACTCATCGGAGGGTCGGTACATTACAATTGCAATCTGACAATTTGTAATAAAACAGTGAAAGTTTTAATGAATGGATTGGCTCTTCAAATATACTTTCATCCGGGCCTTCTAAAATTAACATGTATGAAATAAACGAAATGTTGTACGTATTTGCACGAATTGTTAAAAGTCTCAACGTTGCAAAGTACATCATAAATTTCATACGATCTTCTTTTTAAATTCAAACCAATTCCTTACCCGCACGGTTCTCCAACGTTCTACAATAAAGCTTTAATAAACTTCAAATTTCATTCCAATTCCGTTGCAATAGCGGACGATTTTATTTGTAGCGATTTTCGCGGACGTCGAAGGCGTCGAAAATTGCGTGCCTTCGCCTCGTTTCGTCTTATGGGAAAATAAAGGAGAGCAGAGTGTCTTCGTATTTCGATTTCCTCGATCGAGTGTACTTTTCGTATACAAAGCGTTATATCGAGTAAGAAAAATGAAGTCCGGATATCTAAGAAACACAAACCCAGTTATTCATCTAATGAAAGAATAATAGATAACATCTTCCGAATTCCAGTGTCTTTTCGATGCCCTCTTACGATTATTTGCAAATATTCGCGTGCCTTGTCTTACGGAATTGAATCTTGAAATTATTAGAATCGTTCATTTATTCAATTACTATTTTCTTTTCTGCCATTGTTTCATATCCTTCGAAGCTTTTTTTACTGTATTTTGTGAAGCTTATTTAAACGAATATTGTATGTGTATTTTTCTATGTGATTTTATATTTTTATCAAATTTTCTCTTTGTGCATTTTACGTAATTATGTCCTCCTTTTATTCAACAATTATCAAGTTTTATTGAAGTGGGTTTGCAAGCGCGCCATCTAATTATTATATGTTATGCTATGCAAAGCTGTCATTATCTATCTGTTAACAAAGCTTTGGTGTATCTTCCCCGGAATATACGGTTTCCAATTATCTCGTGATGCTGTATGTTATTAATGCTACTTGATATCCAACATTTTCTAGCATTTAAATATCGCGTAACAATTAATTACAATACGGGAACAGAGATAATAAACATATTCACAATTTTATCTGTCTCTGGTGTCCCCCAAAAAAGCAATACAATAAAACGTTATCAATGATACTTCAATAATGACATCATTATTCTCAAAATTGTCGTATTCCCAAAAACTTTAAACCTTTCAAGTCTACAATCAACAAATTATAATTAGTTTGAATGAAATTTTACTCGACTTTGAATCTTCAAAATTCAATTCACCTTTTACAATTTACAAAAGTTTGTACAATTTTTATGATATTTTCAAAACGATACCCCCTTTACACGCATACACATGTAACGTTTCAAGTTTCACAGGAATTTTTTTTTCGTGCAAATATAAACGACTCGATAAGTCGACAAATATTTGAAGCATTTATTTGTATGAAAGTATATGAGACTTTGGAAATAAATTCAAATTCTACGGTCACCATTGAATTTCTATCATAAGATTACATTATATATCTACATGAGATCAATGATGCCCATGGATATACAGATCAAGGGAGTATCGTGTAGCATTTATTGCTCGCATGTCGAGCCACCGCACGTCCTCGATTTCGCTGCTCGAGCTTGCACAAACGTCCAGCTGATATATACACCGTGATATTTGGCGATGGTGATCTTGTTTACGCAAGTGGATATTGCTGGTCCTGCCAATATCACTGGCTACAGCAACGATACTGTAACATCTGTAATAGGAATAGCAATAGCAACATTCACGACGATCATCGCGACGTCTGCTCGTTCAAGCAGTTTCGGGAGTGTCGAGTAATTTCTGGAGTTTCGGAATTTTGGAAATTGTAGTATTTCCCTTTTTCCCGGTATTTTGAAGGGGTCAAAAGTCTTTGGATAGAATTTCATAGGATATCAAATTATATTGTATTTGAGTTTCTAAAGTATATAATTGAGACATCTTGTATTGGAAAAGAAGCACTTTATTGAATTCTTTTTATTTTGTTGAACAGCATTCTAATTGTGACGAAAACAATTGATTTCTGAGAATTTTAAAATAGTTCTTAGCGGGAATTATGATACTAGTATTTTAAATTATCGACTTTAGCTGAATTAATTTTTTTTATTTCTAAAGTATATAATTGAGACATCTTGTATTGGAAAAGAAGTACATTCTTAGGATTATTTTATTTTGCTGAATTTCACTGTAGTTGGGGCGAATAGGATTGATTTCTGAGAATTTTAGAAGATTTCTGGGCCTGAATTATGATAGGATTCTTAAGAATTCTTAATTCTTTTATATTTCTTGTTTCATGAAGGGTAAAGTTTACCAATTAGTTTTTATTGTATGCTATACTTTAGGATAAAATCGTCGACATGAAACTGATTTAACAGGTTTGTGTTATACTAAATATTTCAACTCAGCAGCTTTCGGGATTTCAGGTACGTTCGTTAGATTTCTGCATCATTAACGTGACTCAATGTTACGGAGGATACTGGAATCTTTGATGTTTTTTTGTAAAATATAAACTCGCTTGTACTAAGAAACTATGGAGAATATTTTTCAACGGTATTATTCAAAATTTTGTTGTTATCTACAAATATACTTTTAATTCAACTATTTGCTCTGTTCATTTTTAACATAGCCACGTTAACACTCTTTGTCCCATGCTAACGTATGGTGCTCCCGTTTGGAATTACACATGCGTAAGTAATTACAAAAAATTACAAATAGTGCAAAACAAATGCTTAAGAATTATTGGAAATTTTCCTAAATATACTAGTATATTATTTATACATAATAAACTAAACATAAGTTTTATAAGCGATTTTTACCATTTGTGCTGTAAAAGCATAGAAGATTCTATCAACTCTATAGGAAATTATTCCATATTAGACTTCCAAGATAAGCATAAACAGAAACGTATTAAACAAATGTTACTTTAGATTAAAATCAATTACATGTTCTATATTACTAAAAGTCTCCTAAATGATGAGACAGGTTTTTTTTGCTCATTAGACAGTCATTTTTCTGTTGTGTAACAAATGTCATGCACCAATATTCTCTACTTATTGTTAGTACTCCGTTTACTCGAAGAGTAGCGATGTAAGTATATCTTGCAACCCAGTTATTGTACCATAATGTAAAAAGAAATTTTGTAAATTAGTTGATATTGTTAATAAAAAAAAAAACACGTTAACACTCGTATTTGAGGACGGTTTGAAGGACTTCAAAACGGAGCCACTTTTCAATGTAAAGTTTCTAGCTTTAATTGAGAATTGGAAATACCCCGCAATTTCGGCATTATTACAAAGACTACTTTCTTTCTCGAGTTTCCTGCTAAAAGTTTTTCTCTCGTGTTAGCATTAGAATGGCAACAAGGTTTCAAACAATTCTGTTGTTACCGGAAAATGCAATATTCGAATATACTTCCAGGAAATTTTGAAGCTCCGAGCGAGTTAAATTCCATGGTATCGTTTTTAGCAAATTCCATTTTTCTCTTTCGTTATAATTTCACATTTTAAAGGAAATTTAAAGTATCGCGATTATCGGACTGATTTACATGGCACGAGAGGAATTCGATTCGACTGAAGTTCCATGTAGAGTGTTTTCGAGGATATTCGTTCGTAGATCAAAGGAGCCATGTTATTAATTTTAAAGCTTCATTTTTCATCCGATGTAGTTCGTATCGTAATAAAAGTCCCTGACAGAATACCCTGTGTTGAAGAATATTTTGCACATTTTTTCGCCTTCCACCATTTTACTTCTATTATTTTCAGTCCGATTTTAATCTTTCAACATTCTGAATGGAATCATTTTTACAAAATACTTGGCATTTAATTCTTCCGAGTGTTGCCAGCGAAATTCGAATAAAAATCAGAGATATATTAATTAACGGATTGTTTTCAAATATGTATGAAATTTTACAGAAAATTCGTGACCCATTTAACAAGGATATTCAATGAAATATTAATTACACGGTGTATTATTGTACATAATAGGAAGAGAATTTTTTAACGGAATAAAAAGCATATTTTATGGTAGGTTTCAATGTTTTCAAAACTGTGTTTCCCCTTTTATGTGAGATATGTTTGTTTCAACGGCTGCGATTATTTTATTCAGAGTCCACAATTTTTCCTAGTAAATCCCATTGTAAACATCATAAAAATTTAATCCAATGTGACCTCTTCTGACTTTAAGATGAAATAATAAATCCGTGACTTTATTTCTCGCTTCTTTATTTCATTCCCTGTGCCACTGTAACTTCAAAGCAACTGTATAATAAGCTTATACTTATTAGATATAAACTTACTAATTTACATGTCCTCTCCTGTACTTGTTTTTTGCATCGTACTACGTATTTTTCCAGAAAATGGAAAGTTTAGCTTGCCGAATTCTATGCGTTCAAAGATTCAATGCAAATATAATTCTCCTATTTATTTCCCTATTCCTATATTTCCTATGTTTCCCTGCATATAAATTTTGAAATATCAGTTAACGTGAGATATTAAAAAAAATCATTAGATTCGATACGAGAAGTAACGCCTTAAACTTGGCAATTGTACAATTTTCTTATAATAAAAAACTTATGGTGTAATGTAAAATCGAAAGTCACATAGAGTAAATCAATAAGTTTACAGACTGAAATCCATCTTTAAATGCAATTTACCGCCAAATAGCAGTCCCCACCATCAAAACGGCATGTGTCAACTTCAATTCCCACAGTGGATATCGAAAATTCTACTTTCCTACCTAAATTCCCATAACAGTCAATAACGATTTGCTAATCGCGGACGAATTTGCAGAACGTGCGAAAAACCGAGCTCCACGGATTTCCACAAGGTTCTCATGTACGTGCCAAATTTGTAAACGATCGTCGCACATTTGAAGTATTTACCTAGAACAATGTAATAATGATAATAAAATAAAAAGAATAACACATAATTCTCTATTGTTTTTTTTTTTTAAACATTTTCAATCCCTTTTTATATCCTGCACGATCGATCCCGTTCAGCGGCTGTTGCATTTTCACGTAATCGAATTTCAGAAAATTACTTCCGCGAACTGCATCGCTAGGCGTGTAATAAAAGCGACGAACTGTGATCTTCCACTGTTATGTATGTTTTTTATCCGACCGATCGAACACGGTGTACGGTCAAAGCGTTTATCGCGAGTGGCGGAAACTGTCCGCGGCACAAACCGCTTACATGGCGTGATACATACAAATAAACTAAATAATTCCTGGTCCGAATGAAATTTTGAGATCTATTCGATTAATGAAGAAGAAAGGAGAAACAATCGATTAATACTTGACAATACAGTTAGGTTCGGAATAATTTGAATTATGGCGATGGATGAAGTTGAAGGTTGAAGTTTATGGATGCTGTGGAGTTTTGTTCCTGAGATTGGACTTCTGTGGCAACATAAAGGTAAAAATGATTTGGTGGTTGTTTTTGAAGTATACTATACACTCTTGGACGTCGAGATTGAAAACTAAAGGGAAGTTGAAGTTACGAGCATTGATGAGGCTCTGTTTTTGAAGTTTGATCAACCTTCTGGGTTGTTGAGGTGAAATTCTGAAGCGACTTGGAATTAAGTGTATTTTCGTGGTTCTAATATTCAAGTACAATATTTTTTCTTTGTTATTTGCAGGGAGATTAAAAATTCTGAGTGACTTTGAAGTTAAGGGTATTGGTGGGGTTCTATCAGGTTGGTGCATATGAAAGTCGAATTTTCTTTATATGTGAACGTCTTTCCCCCTGTTCTCATTATTCTTTTGCTTTTAGCATAATCACGTTTACAGTCATATTGTACATTGCCAGAGTCACATTTCAGCAAAGAAGATTTTCTCAAAAGTTTTCCCTTTTCTTAATTGTTTTGAATTTTGTACCGATATGAATTCAATCGATATTCGTGTAATTTTTTTTACATGTGTATGAACTTGTCAATAATGGTGCAAAAGCTGCCATTTTTCGATCACATTATTACTTGTAATGAAAAGTGGGTATTTTACGACAATAGGAAAAGGTTTCCTCGATGGCTCGATAGGAATGAGGCTTGTTCTCATACTCCAAAGCTATCACTTCATTCACAGAAAATTTTAACAACAGTTTGGTGGAATGTTAGTGGAGTAATTTGCTACTCACTACTTAGAAATGGGGAGACAATTACAGCTGAAAAGTACTGCAACAGTACATTGATGAAATGCATAAAAAATTGAAAATTATACGCCCATCACTTGCTAATCCGCATGGTCCAATGCTTCTCCATGCCAACGCTCGGCCGCATAGGTCGTATAAAACAATTTCGAAATGAAATGATTAAAATATGAAATTGTGCAACATTCAGCTCATTCACCGGATCTTTCGCCAATCGACGTTCATTTTTTTAAACATTTAGTACAGTTTTAACGGGCTAAACAGCATGAAAATGAAGACAGTCTGAACAATTCAATATCAGAGTTTATTGATTCTAAAGATCAGAATTTCTTTAAAACAGGTATTTTTGCATTAAAATCTCGTTGGGAAGAGTGTATTGAAGCACATAAAGCATATTTTGATGCAATAAACAGCTTTTGAAAAAAGATATGAAGTTTTATATATTCACTTAATCCGACATTTCATACGCACCTAACCTAATATTTCTGAAATGCAGCCACCCTTCTCTATTGTGGAAATTAAAAACTCTGGACACAGTAGTTAAGTGCATTTTCGAGGTTCTAATGTGAGTTTGAAAATTCTGGGAGAATTTGCAGTTAAGAGGCGGGGTTCTATTTTTGAATCATAGTCACCTTTCTCTATCGTGGAAATTAAAAGCTCTGAGAAAGCTTGGAGTTAAGTGCATTTGCGAGGTTCTAATTTGCAGCTACAGTCATTCTTTTGTGTTACTTACAATGAGATTAAAAATTCTGCGACAATTTGAACTTAAGAGTATCGGTGGGATTCTATTGTTGAAACACAGTCACCGTTCTCTATTGTGGAACTTAAAAATTCTGGGAAAACTTGTAGTCAAAAGTATTTATAAGGTTGTACTTTTGAGGTTTAATCAGCCTTCTCTGTTAAACTTAAAAATTCCACGAAATGGAATTTTCCGATCTAAGACGGCTAAAAGTTGCAACAAGTCTATTTCACGAGATACTCTGAACATATACCACGAAGTAAAAATTGCTATAGCTCTTTTGTACTTCGTAATCTCCTACTAAGCTGCAAAAGTATAAAATAAAAAGTAAATTTGCCGGACTGACCTGATGCCGTGGCAGTGATCATGAAGAATAGGATGGCGATGACGCCAAGCGCCGAAGCCGAAGCCATCGGTCGCATTTTCCAGCTTGTCGTATCGAGGATCCGCACGGTCTCAGCCTTCAGGAATCTGCTCCATCTCCTTCATCTTCCCTCTGCACAGAAACGAGCAATTGCCACGTTAAATTTTCACGATCGAAGGGGGTAGTTAATGTGCGTGAAGACGTCCTCGTAAAACCGATTACTACCGTGCTCTCGTAATTTACTTCTTACGACTTAAGATTTACGCAATTTCGACAAACTTTTGGTAATTATATTCTATACCTGTTGCCTTCATATCACTTTCCTTGGAGTACTTTAAAATATGAATTTTTAAACAATTATACTTTAGTATTTTCTACTAGTATCTCGCTTGATTTTGTAGAATATTTAAAAAGTAGAATATTCTGAGATTATTGCTTTAATAGAATATTTGGCAATTTCTGTATTTTTTTCGTGATTTCTACCTTTATAGAACGATTGCATATTTATAGACTTTGCTCTGATTATCGTTTTAATTGAATATTTGTCAGTTTTTCAAACATTCGATGATTTTTCTATCTATAGAATATTTGCAAATTTATGGAATATTTGATCGTAGCGATTTATCCTCCCCAAAATGCATTTATCATTCCCAGAGTAAAATTTGTCAGAATGCACTTCCCCGACGTCCATTTCTTTCGTGTATTGTTGCATCAATCTCTCAAATAATTCAATGATTGGTTAATTAGCCCAGATAACGAAGCAGGAGCATTGTAGAAGCGGATTTAGTTATGGATTTAAACTTTCGCAAACACAGGGAGGTAATTAGCTGCTACTACTGGCCGTTAATGAATTAAATTGTGCAGAGAAGAGGACGAAATGCGATACGTGAGAAAAATGACGACGTTGTTCTGTTAGTTCTACATATCGTTTCGCAATTCTTATCATAACTCGATTTAATTTATTTATTTACATCGAGGAGCGAATCATCGCAATTTGCGTGAACTTTGATCCATCGATTTTCATCCATCACGAAATATTATATAAAATGAATATGGTTCGGATGTATATAACTTATCGTATTAAACATGTATTCTTTTACCAGTAGAATATGTCGTTAATTAAATTCCGCGGCCGCTCTACCTTCCAGGATATTTTAGTGAACGTTTAATTAAACAAACTTTGTCAAGCTCGTAGAAGCCGGCAGTTTGCTTTCCCTTGAAACAAAAATATAATCTTCGCGCTATTTTTTATTGCGAAATTTCTTACAACAAATTTCAAAGTATAGGTAAGTATAGTAAATTTCAAACATATCGATTAATCGATCTCCGTTGAATTACAATTTTAAACACTTCGATGATTCATTAAGAAAAAGTCATTCCAATATATCTATTACGAAGGAGTCGAAATGTTAATGAAGATAAATCAATAATTTAGATGTATCAATTCCGAAGATCCTTGAAAACAATTTCTATTAAAAGATATCTTAAAAATTCGAGGAAATATCGCAAGTTTCGTGGGAAAATTCCTAACACTCGTTGTCCGCTTTTAACGAATTCAAAGTGCTCGAGGAAATTCGAAATAGGCGGGCATTTTTCAGGGCAAGACACACAGAAAAACATTCAGAGCTGGCTCGCTACTTATCGAGCAACCAGGACGATTGCCATTGACCGACTTTATTTCTTTAACGTAATTACTCTCGGCCCCGAATGCTCATTTCTTCGTTTCACGCTCGTTATTCTGTGCAAATTTAATCCGCGCGATGTCCAAGTACCACGTCGGCTCGAAGAATAAATGTTGTTCGTGTTTGTTCTTCGAATTAAACACGCAGAAACGCCGTCACTAATTTGTCCTTTTTACATCGACAAATATCAACGTTAAACGATAAACTGGAATTCGAAATGGTAGTACAATTTAAACATCACCTCGTTAAAATGATTAAAACGAAGTTCGGGGTTTCAACGATGACGAAACTGAATAATCCCTCGTTTCCTTTCAAGTTCGCGTGGAATTTTGAAATGACGCCTTAAAATAATACCAATATTAAACATTGCTTAATAAATTATTTAAATCTTCTATAATGTATGACGAATTTTTAGAATTTTGATGTGAAAGAAAATACAGTAACGACTGAAGCTCATTTTTATGTGAAATATTTTATCTCGCTGGAGGACTCCATTTCGCGTGATTTTTTTGTGAAACGACATTCTGAATTAAAATTTTCAAGTGTGACGTAAATGTGATATTAGTACGTTCACTGTCATATTTCCACTGACAAACAGAACCTTACCAGATATTAAATAATGGATGTTTAACAATTTAATACATTATAACATTAGCAGAGCACAGATTTTACATTAAATTTCTACGCGAACAAACAAAACAATTTTAAAATCATTGAAAAATCATAAATTCTTCAGATTTCAATTTTGCAGTGCCGCTATAGTGGACGAACAAAAATCTCGACGAAATTCTAATGTCAATCAACCTTGTACCAAAATAAATAAGAAAATAATGCAAATACGGAACAACAATCGATAGAAATTTATCCAAGACGTAAAATCGAGTAATTTCACGTTCTCGAATTCCCACGCGAGGTTTCGCCAATGGTGCATTACCGAAACATTTCCCTCGTGATTTTCACCAGCTGTTAACGCAACAACGACGTTTATTTTATCGGTACATAAATACACTACCGTGAAAATTCACGCTGAATACAGGATAAGAGTAATACATAAACTCCCACGTATGTGTAGCCAAGAGGCAATAGTGATATCGTGGATGACACTGACACGAAATCGCATATATTTCGAAAATTTCAACCGCACGTTCCCCGGGGAGTTTATGAATGCCTGCGATACAACATTGTTTACATTACATGTTTATCAGTCGTGTATTCGCGGATACTTGCAACACCGTCGTCCGGCTTCGCGAGATGTACAGAGTGATTCTGGAACGGTGACGGTGAGTTTAGTGGAATATTTTAAAGCGTAAAATTGTCAAACAGTCTCGATAAATACGAGTATCATAGATCCTTGCTGGCGGGACGTTAAGACTGCCAGGACTTCGGGCAGAATTGAAGATATGGAGAAGATGCTAAAGTGTGACATCCGGTGACATTTAAAATTGAAGCTTTTTTAATGAAAATATGATTGCTGTAAGAATTTGGAGTTAGGAGGATTTAGAATTTTTCTATTTTTTTAAAGGATAGATGGTATGGTGATGTTGTCTAGAATCTATATTGGGTGGTTCGGAATTGATATGTTAACACTATTTCTACCACGATTTTCTGTATACCTATTTCGACCACAAGGTGTCTTTTGACACCTATTCATTTGAATGCAAATAACTGCCAAAACTGTTAAGATTTCAAATTATCAGATAAAGGTAGATAATGTGAGTAATATATTTATTAATACATTGATGTGTATTTATTAGAAATTATTTACTCAGCTTGCAAATTCTAGCAGCGGTGTAAGCTAAAAGGTAATATGGCGGGAACTAAGCGAATATCAAAGTTATGTCGTAACTCCTGTATTTTCTGTTACAACTGAAATAGAGATTCTCTAATTTGATTATAATTGATATGATGCTCCAAAATGGTGTTGATATTTATATGTAAAATGGTTTCAAATTAGGCACCGGCATGAAATTTTCCCTTATGACATTTTATGATATCTACGACAGTTTGTGATTGCTGCGTCTTGCCGTATCCGCGCAGCTTGAGTATTGTAAAAAACAAAATGAAAAATTCGTTAATTCTGATTTTTTACAAAAACAATAACGTTCTAGATGAGGAGGGAAGTATTTGTTGCATAATACATTTTATCCCATCATCACTCGTTTATCAGATATAGTGACGTTAAGTGCCAAAACCGAAAAAAGGAAAGGGTTAATTCCACGACTCCAGAGTAAATTAGGGAAAAACGAAAAAACGCGTAACTTTTGTTTTTGATTTCTCTATCATTTAAAAAAAGGTTGGTTAAAATCGGATCGTAAACTTTAAAGATGAGACGAAAAAAATGTCATTTTTAAATAAAAAATTAACAAAAAATCGTTAAATCAAATTTTCAATTCCATAGGCCTTTAGTAGGCACCGAAACAAACATTTCGTACATTCATAAAAAATGTCTATCATTAACGGTTTTATAGTTATAAGCGAAAAAAGGAAAAAATCGGGAAATTTGAAGGGTGGTTTCACCCCCTAAACATGCGACTTAGCAGATATAAAAAAATACGTATCGATTATTTTCGCGTCCTGAACAACTGTACCAAATTTCATCAAAATCGGTGCCGGACACCTCGGGAAGTTCCCTTCTTAGAGAATAATTTTAAGTTAAAATTTGAATGGTGCCTTTTGACACCTCTTGGTACAAATAGTGTTAAATAATAATTCAGGAAGAATTTTCCAGATGTTAGGTGAGAAGGTTTTATTTGGGTGATTTCGAATTACTGAGGCTCAATTTATTAATCAATTATTACAAACTAATTTTAAATTAATTTACCCACCATAGCCCTCTAGAATTCAGCTATAGGAAGCCTAATGTCTAATCTGTTATATTTGAATTTATTAAGTAAGTACCTTTATGATGATAGGATCGAGGAGTGAAGAAGAAGATTAATTAACTTATTCGTGTCCTATAACATATACGTGAAATATCTACTGAATTGATACCTCATAAATTTAAGAGCCTCTTCTAAAAAAGTAAGAATTTGTTTTGCTACTTTACTGTATCATAGAAAGAGTTATTTCGAGAAACAAAGTATTCCTCTAAGCGTTTCTATTTTTGAATTCGTTTAATGTCCTCCAACTATTGTACTTTCCTCGCCATTTACGTTCGCATATCCGCAATTACGCTAATTAGCCGCGATACCATTAAGATTAACAGTTACAGACAGAGGTAGAATTTCTGCAGGATCTGCGAGTGCACTTAATTGTTAGCAGAATATGTCTTATTTGCAGAGTTTGAACTCCAACACTCATTCCCTCATCCGACAGAGGAGTTATAATGTGATTTAGTAACGAGTCCGCGGAAACGATGTCTCCGATGTACAGGGACATTCTGGCCCTGGATGCTTCTGACAAATCTCGGCTGACTCGCAATTATAATGTTTAATCAGATGTGTAATTGTGTCTACAAAGCGAGCTCGTACGTACTCGCGCAGTGTCTGTCACTCGCCAACCAGAGACGGATGAAATTTGCCTTCCAAGGCGAGTCAGACATTCGTGCCGGATATGTGATTACACGATTTAACGTGTTTCTACTTGACACTCTCGAGATTTCATGGGTTATGCGTCGAATTTTGTCTGCTTTTCGCGATGAGAGATGGAAAAATCGAAGAGATATGAGGATATGGAGATGATGTTCTAGTTTAAATGTTCTGGTACAGTGAAGCCCTGGATATGTGCCGGATATGGAAGTACAGAGTTGGACTTTCGATCAGTGGAGAGAGTTTGAAATTATCTCAAGTACTTCTGAGAAATTTGTTTAAATTATTAACCATTCTATTAGGAGCCTTGGGTGATTTAGAAGCCACCTGAGACGCTGGGTCAAAGGTGAGAGGAATATAACATTGAAAGTCACTGAAGTCGAAACTTGAAAGTTTCTAGATAGAGTATTCCTAATGAAGAAAATTTCCTGGCTGATTATGTCTAATGAGGACACATTTCCTGATAGAGTATTCCAGAAATAAAGTTTCTGATAAATACAATTATCTAACAGATATATTTTTAAATAAAATTGCCTAACAGGAACTATACGACACTGACACTTCCCTCTTGAGTTAAAATTCAAAATTTAAATTTTTCTAACAACTAACTATACCTATCAGTAAGAAAGAGTTAGCATGCGACATCTATTGTCTCCATCCACCGACAGAATCGAACAGTTTATCAAAGCTATGATGAATTATTAAACAAAAAAAGCTCACATTTTTCCCCAGATTTTAGCTCCTTTTTCTAGCAGCATTAATCAGGATTACGACAAAATTTTCAAGCCTATTATACGCGACAGCCTTATCGAGTATTATTAGAAAAGTTTCTCTTTGTTAGAAAGCCTGTCCTTGAAGAAAAGGCATGGTAAGTCTTCCCGTCGAGAGGCAAAGGTACTCGAATCTCTTGCATTCCTACAACTTTGAAGACTGGATAGGAAAAACTTGCCGTTTGTTTTTTTTCCCCTGTCATAAAAACAGTGTCAGACCTCTAATTTAAATCGAGAAAGGGTATTATTCTTCGAGTTGTTTGTCTACAAGGGTTTGTCTTTCGTGAAAAAATTCTACGACTACGATTTTTAGTGAACGAGTCGATCGATTCAATTCGTACTACTGAAATCTTGACCTCGAGTGTAAATAAAGAAACGGGAATGGAAAGAATGGGGCAGAAAAAGGAGGGATACCCTTCTGTCCTAATTCTACGTTAAGAACCCCATTTGTAATCAGGAAGCTGAGCTAGAAGAATGGCTCTCCCTGCTCCTTTATTCCACGGTATCTACGTATTCTTTCGTTCCAACTCCTTTTAATTTATCGATTTCGAACTTTCAGTTGCTTGCAATTAATAGAAAAATAGTTGAACTATATTTATGCCCGAAACTTCTAATATCTTTTAATTAATTTTTGATCGGTAATTATTCTTAGGAATACATTCAAAGGTGATAGTTATAACTGAGTAAAAATTCCTATTTCATATTAAAACGCAGATTATTGAATAATTCCTTATTTTACTCTCTAATTTAATCAAGTTTCCTATCTTTGAAGATCAATTTCACGAGTGTAACTCTGTCATCTGCTTTTATTCGCAGGAGTGAATTCATTCTCAAATGCTCAGTTCAATTCGACGAAGTTCTACTAGCAGGCACAATAGGCGTTACTTGGCAAATACAAACAATCCTGTTTACCCCTTCATAAATTGTATTCTCTCTTCTCTCTGTTAACTGTCGAGAGAAGTTTCCAGCGAGGTATCATCTATGATTATGACTTGTCCACTTCACATCGTCGAATAATCCAACAATTCGTGGAGATACGTTTCTCCATATAGAAAGGGGTGAGGGTGGAAGAGACAAGAGCAGAGAAAAGTGAAATCCTGAACAGAGAAGAGCAAGAGAAAAGAGAAAAGCCACAGAGGAGAAGAGAAGAGAAGAGAGAAGAGAAGGGAAGAGAGAAATTCCAAAGAGAAGAGCAGAGAGGAGAGAAGAGCCACAGAGAGAACAAAAGAAGAGAGAAAAGTCAGACAGAAGAGAAGAAAAGAAGAAAGTTAGAGAGAGTAGAAGAGAAGAGAAAATAAAATCGTGAGGAGGAGAGCATAGGAGAGAAAATAGAAAGAGAGAAGTAGAAGGATATAGAAGACAAGAGAGAATGGACAGAGAGATGGATGAGAGAAGGGATAGATATTAGTTAAGAAGATTCGACGTGAACTTCTCTGATCGAGTTACGACGACTGGCCCGGATATTCGAGTTAATAGCAATTCTCCGGAGATCCTGATCTGACTGACTGCTAGAAATTACGTACAGATAATCGGGCTTCAAAGGGATGTAATACGTAACACTGTCAAGCTGCAACTTCGTGAGCACCGGATGGAATGCACTGGGTAAATTGATAGGTTGAGGTTCCATCGAATTACATCGACCGTAACTAATAATTCTATGTCGAATACATAGAGAAATTTATTGATTTCATTTACCATACGTTCAAACTTCCAATAAAATTATATTTTTTATCTACAAATATTTTTTTACTTTTTACCGCAACACGACAAATTTATTTTCCTTTTTCGTTTGCATTTTTGGATATTAACTCCTATGACAAATTTGCAATTACAAATTCTCCAGAATTTTTTCGTTCTCCAAATATAATCCACATCTAAACACTTTCTAAAAAAATGTCCAAACTATATAAAGAACTACCGATATATCTTCAACTTCATTACAATCTTACCAAGACTTTATATTTCACAATCCACACACTTCTCACCCAACAACTTCCTATGGAAAAATTCCTATTACAAATTCCCCAGTTTTTTCACGTTCTCCAAATATAATCACATCTAAACAATTTCTAAAAGAATTCCCAAACTAAATAACTATCATCTACAATTTCATTACACTCTAACCAAGACTTTATATTTCACAATCCACACACTTCTCACCCAACTTTTTCCACCCCTTTCCCAACATTTTAAAAACTTCTCCAATCCACCGAAAACCGTCTGCTATACCAAAAGGGGTTGACTAATTCCATCCGTAACATCCTCAACCCTCTGTATATTTTGTAATTTATCACCCAGGGCAATATTCTCCCCGCCATCGTCGATTCCTAATCGCGGGTAACATTTCGGACCCGGCAAATTCGACCTTTAAATAAATCCGCGTCATTTGCCGGCTATAAACTCGCAACTCCCTTCGTGGATTTTCGTTTAACAGGGAAACGAAAGTGTGCCGCTAAGTATTCTGTGATTCTCGTCGTCTCCATCCCCTCGGGCTCGATCGTAAATGAGGCATTACGATTTTATCAGCAGGGAGATTATAAAGGGCTATCCGTTTAAGGGCTACCCCTAAATCCAGCCGGCTTATAAATAATTCGAGGCTCGATTGTGAATTACGGCTGTTTCATTTTAATCCCCCTTGTTTTCCTCATACACGACTGTCTGATGGGAAGTTCATTTTGCAACTTTTCAGTTGTTTTCGATAGGATCAGGTGTATTCTGTATTTATTGCGGGGCATTAACAGTACGCGGAATATGGGGAAATTAAATTTGTCGAGGGGGTTTGCATGTGTTTTTAAAATGAGGACTGCTTGTTTCTACTTTATCCTTTGGTCGGTTATCGGAGAATATACTGAATATAATTATGCAAATTTTGTAGTTTTTAGAGAGTATTATATTAATTTCTGCTTGTCGAACTTTTAATGGGAGATAACCGGATGAAAATTAAATGCAGGTAAACTTTTAAATCCTGCTTGGTTTCATTGTGTATCAGAGTAATTATTAAATGTGAAAACACTGCGTTTTGATTAGTCATTTAACACTAAAATATCTACTACAAGTTAGATATACGGAATAAGCACTTTGAAAAAAAGTGATCAAGAGATGAAAAAGATGATTACTAGTAATAATTTAAAATAAAATTAGTAAAAGAAACATTGATTAGTGATTCTTGGCACATCGTGCAATTTAACGTAACATTAACATTATAAAAATGATTTTAGTCTCACTAATATTTAGTCTCAGCAATATCACTTGTTATTAAACAGTAAGGGGTTTATTGATTTAGGTTTTATAAAATAGAAGTGGTAAATTTAATATCTAACTCCGCTATCGGCTTAGGGAATGTTTAAATTAAATTAGAAACTGATAATTTCGGCTTGGTAAGTATAATGTTAAATCAATTTGTATCACTTTCACGCATAAACCTAACTTGCCTTTTTAAATGGATAAGTCTGTATAAATAGGGGTTGCGTGTTTCCTTTACACCCTCCCGTTAACCTTGAAAGTCGTGCATCAACCATGACGCAGGTGGTGGTGAATGAAGACGAACGGGTTAAACTTCTTAATTACGGCAACGACGCAACTCTCGTTCCAAGCTTGAATTTGACTTAATATTTAAACTCACATCCGTGCGCCCTCGGGATACGTGCGGTAATAAACATTTCAACATTTTTCATGCATTGTTTGAACTCTACCAGTGAAACATAATCACCTATTTCTGCTTCTAAACAACAGAATTTTCAATTATTTTGAGAAATAATAGTTATTAAAGTAATACAAATATATTTGAAGTAAAAAAGGAATATTTTTCCACTAGTTAAAGTTGAAATTCAAGGTGGGATAATAATTCTTGTATATTCTCCATATTTTTCAAATGTAAATTCACACTCATATCAATTTATTACGTATTAAATGGAATCTGGCTTATTGGACGATCAAATAAACGTTAATAAATTGTTATCAGATTTATAATTAAATTAGACAAATTATTTCCAGCGTATATCCTTTAATATGGAATTTCATGGAGATTAATGAAAATTCTACGTAATATCTTAATAACTTTATGGATTATTATTAACGTTAAATAATACGCAAAGACGAATTTACCAAAGCATGCGACGTCCTGGAAAAATAAGGATAAAGCTCTTCTTCCCTACGATTTTCGATATTCTTCGCAGCGACCTTCGCAACGACACAAAGTTCCACCGATTTGGCCGGTGGATTTTATCGAATAATAAAACCTGGCGGTTGGAAGTTACCGTTTTTTTTCCAGGTGAGAGCAAATCGAAAAAGCATCGACGACACTGAATGGCGGAAACAATATAACCGAATCCGTCGATATATAACGCGCCTCCAACCGATGGGGATGATATCGTCGAAAGTGGAAGAGACGGATGAGAATCGGAAACGACTGCGGGAACTCTTCGTTGAAATTCAATTTTTAATTGTATTCCATCTATTTGACACGATGAAATTTAATCTCGTACGTCACTGCCGGCAAAATTCTCAGCTATTTTCGAAGAAATAATAAAATTCTGTTCAACGTTAACTGTAACTTGCAAGAATTATGTTTCCGGTTTGTCTCTGATTTAAGTGATTAATTTAACAATATACTTTACTATTTAACGAAAAATTCTATTTGGTATTGTAATTAAAACTGATGAAATTGTTATCAAATTTCAACTTTGAGATTAATGTACAAGTCCAAGAAATAATTCTAATTTAATTTATCTGCATACAATTAAAAAGAATGAATAGGAGAGAAAATATAGAAATAACATTTTGAATAAAATAAAAAAAAGATTGTATTCTACCCTTCGAGAGGGTAGAAACTTAAAAAATTACCATCCAACCTTAACGATTTACTATCAATACGAATCTCACTGACAATTCATCCCCTTGGACGCTTTCAACTAGAGTGTCGTTCCTTCGAAACGGGGGAGGATAAAGGAGCAATCTAACACCGAAGGGGTGGAAAAGCAGTCGTGTTATTCGCTGGAAAAAAGCAAAGAGCGGATGCGCTAATTTCATCGCGAAATAGGAAGACTTCAATGTAATTTAAGCGCGAATTGTTCCAGTTCTTCATCGACACGTCACAAGAATGGGGTTGAAAATGTTGTAAGGAATAAATACCTTCTTCGGCGATGCACGAAGATTTAAAATTAAGCTCGCGACAAACAGTTTAATGAGGAACGATAAAGAAAGTAAGATCAAGAGAGAGAAAGAGAGACAACGAAAGAAAGAGTTAAAGGAGCAGAGAATGAGAGGGTGGATGGCTGAATTGTATTCCGGCCAAAATGAGATACGTTTTAATACCCTATTATGCATCAAAGGATGCCGGCCTTTAGCGACGCGTGCATCTAACCGTTTGTTTCAGTATTGTATGCAACTTTGCGAAGAAGGATAGTAACGAGCCGGTTCCATTAGAGAAGAATATAACGCCAACGGAGAATACCCTGAAAACGTCGTTAATCACGAGAATGCGAAACTTGAAAGCATCCACCGACTACCATCTACTTCATGGGGATGCGTCGGAAGTACTGTTCAACGCAGAATACTGTTAATGTTAAATTAATTCCTGTGAAATTATGCAACGGTAAATTCCACTTTGTTCCTGTCAAAATGGCAACTCTGAAATATCTAACACATATAAATATAAAAATCTAACTAGATAAATTTTGTACCGGTCACGTAAAACATCTTGCAGACTGCAATGCAAAATATACTAATATCAATTATTAAAAAGTACTGCTTCAGTTCCAACGATAAATCGACCAATGATCAAATACGACTCGAATATTCTTTCTTGCAAATGAATTGTTTAAACAGAAAATTAACAAGCGGCAGATTCTCAGTGGTCGTTAATTAAAGAGATAGGTACGTATAAAGAACATGAAACCATTTAAATTGATATGTTTAATTATTTAAACGAGACGCAGTCAATTTTCCAAGATATTTAACGTTCTAATCCCTTCAACGACAGCGCGTGCACGTAAGCTCAAGATATCCAAGAAAACTACGACAGAAATACGTGCTTTACGTCGTTTTCCCTAACGTACCTTTAATGATTCATAAATTTAACTCTCGCCCTCATATTTATTGGCTACACCATTCAGAAAGTTTTCAAGATAACTGGGTCAACGACCATCGCGTTACACGTAAGGATAATCCAGGATTAACCAGGATCGATTTCCGCCTACTGATATCCCCTCTGTCGTAGAATAACGTTAACGCATCTCTAAAACGAATAATTCACATTTTTCCTTTGACGACCGATAAAAGTTACGACATCCTTTCCAACCTAAGAATTTTCTATGATACGTGAAACACGTAAGGTTTTCCCACAGAAGCAATTCCATTCTTTTGCTTATTCGTACACGCAATAAATATATCGCGTTTCCTCGACTTCCCTTCATCCCTTGAAATTTCCCTTCGACGTTAAAATATCCTGGTCTAAATTAAACGCAGAAAAATATTACGATATTTTCTTTAATCGCGGCAGGATAAATTCATAATTTCCTGCGTCCTCTCGTAAGCCACCCTTTTAGAAACGCACACCAGGCGGCAAAGTCCGAGATTAAATTCTTAATTAAACGTGCCTGAATTTTTAAACTTACATTTAGCGGTGTTATTGCCGAGGTAGAAACAGGTTCAATTCGATCTAGTGGAGGAATTCGTTTTAGTTCAATTGGAAAAACGTGTATTGTTTGTGAATCACTAAAGGACTTTGTTGCAATCATGTGTGTACCTTGTTGGAGAACACTAGGAGTCACTTTGTAACATATGCAATTATATTTTATGTTTTTATTTGGATTGCTATAATCATTTTGTAGGACGCACAGTTTTACGTTACCTTCGTGTGATCTTTAAATTGCTAAATTACTGAATTTTTTAGTATTTAGAGTTTAGTAGAGCCATAGTATTTACAGTTTTATAGTTTCACACTATCTTTAACAAAGTTATTCATTGTTATTTTTGCATAATCTTAGATTTTAGAAGAAAGGACAAACTATATGGTAAAGAAATATATATACAGATCTTATACTATGTTGGTAAACAATTTAGAAAAAATGTCTCAAACATGACAGAGGTTAAAATTCACTTTGCGTAATCAGAAGACTCAACCCTTTAACTGCAACCTTATCATAGCCTCCGTATCATTTCGAATGAAACTTCCACATAGTCTATTTATTTCTACCTCGAAATACCTATCAAACTTTTCCGAATACATCTTTGAATCACTCCAAGGATTCGAAACGGTCTTGCAGTTTCATCGAGAACTGGAGAAAAATTCAAAGAGTGTTATGCGCGAATATATTTCATAGACCGAAGGAACTTTCGTTCCTGCAACACGCATCGCTCCGTCGATTCTTGCACGAACCTACCGAATGAATGCACCAAACTTTACCGGTGCATCTTTCCCTGAGGGAAACCAAGAACGGAGCGAGCGAATCGAAGAAAGGAATGGAAAGTTTCGTGCGTGTTTTATGGCGAACCGTGAAAGAGGGGTGGGAAACGCTCGAACAGGGGTGGTTTCACGGGGTTTCTTTTCGAGCGGATAACGATAGACGGACTTTATCCGTGCCCCAAAACTGCCACGTCTACTTGCAGTTTCGATAAAGTTGCATTCCTTGAAACCTTGCCAAATGGCACGTTGCTTTTGCTATTTTCAATTTTTTTTTCCCACAGACGGCCATTCAGAGAGGGATGCAATCAAGCTTTATCAATTTTTCTTGTGTGGATTCTAATTTAAATTATTACTTTCGTAATAGCTATTCTACATACAAAAATAATGGATTTCTATTTAACTGATACTTCATTAACCCTCTGCGGACGGAGATATTTTTGAGAATTTGGAGATAATCATTTATTTGGCGATTCATTGTTGCTGTTCAATTAAAAAGTTAGAATAATAATATGTAGAAATAATAAACTACTATTTGTGTAACCATATTCCAACGGCGATATTTCATTTTTAAACTTCAATCGCGTATACATGCAACAATAGATTCTAACTGAATTTTTTCTTAGGCCACATAGGTATATGCGTCGCTAGTCCGCAAAGGGTTAACACGTCCAACAGCAATGGTATTTTTCTAGATTTACAATGTCTACTAAAGTGACAACTTTTCTATTAAAATCATATCTCTATAATACAGAAACTTTACAAACACAAGTAGATATATATTCAACAAAACTTAATCTTTTTTACGACAATATTTAAATGTTCAATGTATCAGAAAACGCGTAAATATTCTAATTAAAATACCATATAAAATTTCATTTAATGCAATACCAGTTCACCAGTGATCCCTATAACATTCAACGTATTAAACCGTTTGCATTATTCTCCATAACTTCAAACACGCATCGAAGTAAATTAGTGCAATCAAGCGACCCATATTTTTTCCCTCCAACAACCACACTGTCCTACTTCCTCAGAATTCTAAAACACCACAATATATTGTACCTCCCGACATTTCTTTATTTCCCAGCTGACAAAAAGATGAAGAAACATCGCTAAAGAGGGTTAATAAATCTTTACAAAGCCGTTCTAGCTGTTCCTAAACAACGAATAATTGTCTCACGAGGTAAAAGGTATCGTTAGGTAGCATTGTTTAGTAGCAAGAGCTATTAGAATCGTTTCGAAGCAACGCACGGCTCTTGATTCATCGTCGAGGTTACACGTGACCAGGAAGCCGAGGTGATCACGGAGTGGCACTTCCGCCTATATGGCGCAAATCAACTCCAAAATGGTCCCCAAGTGGTATCAGTCGGTTGAAGCAGCCGGGCATACAACAAAGATACAAAGCTTCACTGTCCTTCTCGTCCCTTCTGGCACGTCTATGCGTCACTTTGTCCTGGGAAACTCCTAGATAGGGGTAGAAGCAAATATAGTGTAAATGCGATCGAAACTTGACGAAATGTGTGCTCAACATTTACCAACAGCTGCTACACTTACGGGATCAATAGCAGGGGCGAGGGGTTGACGAAAGTAGGAAGATTATGAAGATGGGCATTTAATTAGGGAAGAATCGGAAAGGGAAAAGAAGTGGTGGTACGTTGCGAATTTGAAGGGATGCTTTCGTATGCGTCCCGAACGCGGATGCTCGATCGGTAGTTTAACCTATTTGCATCATATGACAAATTCAAAAATATATCTTTACTATCAAATTTCTTAATATTAAGTCTAAATCTAACAGTATTTCAAAAAGTGATACTGTAGTTTAATCGACAAATGTTGTATAAATAATTTAAACTGTTCATATGTGTTTCTATTCACCCACAATGTGAATGCATAAATGCGTTTCGATGATAGGGACAAGAAAATGTGCGCGCATATATGTGCTTATGATGCAAATGGGTTAAAAAGTAGAATTATTAATATAAATTGACGGACTTGTATGGTGAAAGAGGGAGGTCGACCTGATGCTCTCGGATCTTTAATTGACAATTTAAATCAGAAATATTACTCGCGACGGTACGTCAGGACGATGTCAGATTTATTTTGGAAAAATTCTAGCGGGGGAAACTTCCCTAATTTCTAAGGTTGACAACAAATATGATTATCGAAGTTAGCGCAGGACACTGGGGGTGTGTCTAAGTTTCTGCGAGAGGTTCTATAATTGGTAATGGCAGACGTAAGGACAAAGATACCCGGGAAAAAATTTTTTTATATAATTATATAAAATTATGTATAGTTGACCATATATAATTATATAAAATTATATCTCAATTTTGGCATGATATAATTTTATCTCATAATATATAGAAATGTATAATTTTATATAATTATATATGACTTAATATATATAAAAAAATTCTGTAGAATTTTTCTTTTATTGCTGCTCATTTTTAATTTTATTGCTTAAAATACATTTCGAATTTTTATTTTTTAACAACCATACAAATAGCTTATTTAATAACAATACAAATAGCTTATTTTATAGAAAAGAAGGTAACTTATGTTTCATTATTATAACAATCCTACAGGTGTATTATTATGAGGCTAGAATAATAATATATTTTTTTATATCTTCATAATGTACTAATTATAATTATAAAATTAGTCTTTTTTATATTAAATATATAACGAAGCTATAAGTTAAATATTTATTCAAAAAATACCAGTTTAATTTTTTTTCTATCAGAATAAGTTATGAATGATTTTATCAATATTGTTCTAAGAACATATTGTAAGGGATGGCTTGGGCGGAGGCAGGGATAAGGCAGAAATGCTAATTGTAAGACGTTGGTTTTCGAGATTACTTTTAATGCGTCCACCTCCTATGACGGGCTTGACGAGACGGCTGCTCGTTCGATGAGCAGCGATGTTCGTCTTTTTCGCAGCCGGTATTCGGAGAAAAGATTCTCCGAACCGGGCGGCGCGATATCAGACGCGATACAATACACGCGCAACGGCTCGCGGCACGGCGTTTGATGGCTCACTACTTACAATATTGGTAATATTATTTTAAGAAGACATTGGTTATACTATTTGACTAGGAAATTTTTTTTTTATTATAAATAATTAGATGTCGTTATAGAATTTGTTTCATCACAAATAATAGGGCAATGAAATTAAATATTCATTTAACCAATTTATAAAAAAAAACTATCTAGTCAAAATGTTGATAAGGTCTGAGAAAATTCTATAAAAAAAAAGATTATTTTTAACTTCCAGGAGAAAGATCATATAAGTCACACAGGATAAATTATGAAAAATTTAAGAATGATATGCCCTTTAGTTATTTAGCTGTTTTAGATCATATGTTAAAATTATTTTTTCTTAAACTCAACATTTTTTGGGTGAGCCCTTTTGATGTCTCCTATCTTCTGAGTCATAGCTTTCTGTAAGTCACGCCACTTGTAGGGAGCTCTATCATTTTCATATATATTTATATACAATAATATAAAAATTTATAAAATTTTATATATTTTAATCTAAGAAATCCAATAAAGTTTTATATATTTTTATAAAAAAATACAAAATATATAAATTTTTATATCTTTATATATATTTATATATCATAATATATAAGTCTACAGTTTAGGATTTTCTGATTGATACATAATAATATATAATTATATAAAATTTTATAAAATTTATATAGTTTTATAAAATTATATAAAAATTAATAAAATTTAATATAAGAATCTAGATATAATCATCCAAAATTATATAAAACAAGATACAATTTTATATAATTGTATATACTTATATATAACTTTATATAATTTTTTTTTCCCGGGATAGGGGGTAGATGGTGAAGGGCTAGTTTGGAACTATTGTGTAACGCAAGTCTTACCTAACTAAGCTGATACGTCTCGATGTTTAATCGACGATAATGAGAAAGTTACTTCGTGAACTTCGAGATTATGATAATATGAGAGATAATTTGTATAATATTAGCTGAAAGTTAGAACTTTTTTTCGCGAATTTGCTATTTTACATATTGAAAATGAGTCAGAGTGTACGTTTTGTTAGTAGGTAGAATTCTTTCACATTTGTAAATTAAAAGAGAAAGATACTTTATAAGTTCTTTTCCTATTTTCTAGCTTTAATCACTAGGGTAATTCCTTCTAAAAATTAATTTGTAATCTGTTTCAAAAAATTATATATCTTAATGTTCAAAGTACCAAATTTCCAATACAGATATTTCCAAAACTTCATTCCTATTTTCTAGCTTTAATCGCTAAAGTAACTCTTTCTAGAAATTAATTTGCAGTCTGTTTCAAAAAAATTATATCTCTAAATATACATACTAGCAAATTTACAAAAGAGATAATTCCAAATTTTTTTCTATTTCCAAGCTGTAATCCGGACGAAAATTTCGTCTACAAAATTACTTTGCACCCTGTCCTAAACCACTCCAAACAGTCTCCAAATTTCCAAAATAACTAAACTCCAACAAGAAATTTTGCCCTTTTTCAATATCCCCACAATATTAAAACCTAAAAATACAGTAGAAGTAAGTTCAAACGAAGCAGCAGTTTCCCAAAAATCTTACAAAATTCCATCCCATTTCATTGCTGTACAGTTATTAATTTTCAAACTACTCGCGCACAAGGGTGTTCTACCCTCCGTTGGATTTTAATACTACTTCCAATGAACTTGATCTCATCTCTCCACTTATCGCTACAGAACAGCAACGACTGACTTTCATCAGCGGGACGAAAGTTTTGTGGGTTTGTGGGGCGCATTCGCGAATGTGTAAGTCCTGTGTACGTGTAAATGTGCCAGTAAAAGCAACGAGGGTGCGGTTTGAAGTTTAACGACTGAAACGGACGAGGGTTAAGTGTTGTTTCAGTAATGTGTATCTACGCGAGGTCCTCCTCGGTGAAACTGAGGGAAGGCAGACCTTCCCGGGAAATAAAACTTCCGTCTTCCTTGATTTCCTAGCGCCACTACGAAAGAGGGTTGCTATTCGCCGACGAACATTTTGCATTCCACGTTTTAATTCTCTACGAAATTTTATAGACCTAGAAAAAAATCCGTGTAGATCTCACGAAGAGAAATTTCGTGTCGTTGACTTAAAATGGAATTTATTTGAAGATTTTCACCGTGAAGTTTCTACATGTTTAGTTTTAATCGAAGAATTATGGAGGGTTAATTTTCGCGGGAATTACAAAAGTGTAGATTCATATTATTCAGTGTGGAATGTATATAATGAGAATGTGAATTTTTTAATGGCTTTTCTTCGTGGGAAGTGGTGTTTAATTAAAGGTGAAATCTTCAATGTAAAATATTCATTGTTTCGTGTGGATGGATTTGAGATTTTTTTTTTCGTGTCTCATTTTCGCGGACTTCTATCTTTGCTGTTTTGATTTTATTTAATGAAAAATACAATTCTGTGGTTGAGTGGAGTTTAAAAGCAATCGAGCAAGTCGATTCCCGAAATACAAAAGCTCCGGTCTCAGGTGAGTGTATATAAATACGAAAGCTTTAAATAATACTTGTGACCCATATAGAATCTCTCTCCTGGTGGATTTCGATGGAAAAAAAAGAGTATCCCAGAATCAACGTCTTACCACGAGTGGCTAAAACAAAAAGCTGACCCACTTTAATTTACGAAAATGCGGCGAGAAGACCTGCGTCAACTTCCTGAAAAAAGCTTCTGAATCGCCGCATTCCTCGAGGCTAGACGAAACAGAAAGACTTCCTTGTTGTATCCTACGAAAAAAAAAATATTTAAACGTCCGCGAGATATTTTTCCACGGTAACAAATATCGTTAATATTTTCACGTGAAAACACGTAGCAAACGGTGAGCAGAAATTGACTCGTTCGGAAGAATGAAAACAAATGTACAAAACGTTGGAAAAATAAATCTTTGCTTTCTTAAAAAAAAACAAAAATCCGCACTGTTCTCTGTATTTGGAAATTCGTTGTTTAATTATTCGATCTACAAAAATATAAAACTGAAAGCTAAGTATACTAAAAATTGAGTTAGAGTTTCAACAATTCTATGTTAAATATTTGCAAACTTCGTCGAATTTGTTTTAATAAATTGGGAATAAAATCTATGATATACAATTATTAAGTCAATGTAAGGACTTTAAATGAAGATTTTCGAAGGGCTGTCATTTAACGCAAGACCAAGGGAAAAGCTTATCGACGAAGGTGAGAGAAAATACCTACAGCTGACTGTCGTTCCAACAACGGGGGTGGCTCTTATCCCTCGTGAAAGCTACCAGCCATTGGCTGCCAAGAATAAAACTCGAACCTCTTATCGTTGGTTTGAGTAACACGGAACGAAAACCAGACACCCTGACCGACGTTTTACAACCGTCAGTCTGGAGGTACTAAGAAAAATTCGACAGGAAGGTTTTGGCAGCGAACAAAGCCGAATGATAGTTAACATTTTCCCTCTTCTTTCCCCTTTTGTTATAATTCTTTCTCCACGACTTGCCAATTTCAATTCTCAACTACAGAACTTCTGATAAATCGAGCGATCAGGAAAAATTTGCAGCAAATAGTCAAAATTTCAACTTGATGTTATTTCTTTAATTCATCGATAATAAAAATAAGTCTTGTCAGACTAACGGTTATATTGATTATTAACACTTTAAATGTGAGAAAGTTCATTAATTCTTCTGAATTCATTAAATTTCACGTAAAATACAAAAAGTCTGTTACGTGTGTGGCTTAAAAATTCTATAAAATAAAAATTCAGGGAGTAAGAAATAAGTTGAAGCAATAAGAATTATTCAGCGGAACGATCTTCGACAGAAATACTTTCGTACAAAAGTAAATGTACTGTTGCGCGCAAAGGAAATGTCCATGTAGCTTTTACGACCCGAAATAGAACGAAAGCCCCCGGAGAAGCTCTCACGAAGAATACGCCGATCTTCTCTCAAACGTCTACTTTTGAAAATATCAAAACTTTACTACATATGAGGCGATATTCCGCGGGAGAAGGTTTGCGCAAAATGATTCATATTATGCACACGATTTCGAATTACAGTCCGTTTTCCCGAAAGAACGTGGAACATAACGTTTCAACGTTATATCGAGCAAAGAGTTTTTCCGTTTCGCGAATCAAAAAAAAGATAAAGAGGGAGAAAGAAAAAAAAACGCTGGTATCCCTTTAAAGTAAGGATCCTCCAAAGGAATCCCCTTAAAGAAGGGTTTTATGTTCTCCTTTTCAATTTCAACGTCTTCAGTTATTTATGCCGAGACATATGCCATAATGTCCGCCGAGAAGGACGAATGTTTCGTCATGCAAATAGATGCACCGTCGCGTATTTATTCCACTTTCGACGTAACTGAGAAGTAACAGGATCTCTTATGGTCTCAAATAAATCCCCCGTAAAAACGAATGGGAAGAAAAACTCGAAGAGCCCTCCTACTATTGGGATGCACAAAGATATCTACTTAAACGACACGGGGGCAAGGGTGACTTCTCTCTCTCTCGAACTTTCTTTCGTTTCGTTTTCAATATAATTAGGTTCTACGAAATTAATAGACACTTCGGATAATTATGAAATCGGGGAATACCCTTCCTATTAAGAACTTAGGAAAAAAATACGTGAAAAAATAATTATCATCAGGCAGAGGACCTTGGCGCAGTACATTCTATTTTTTTACTATAATTAACACTTACACGACCGAGAAAAAAAGTAAAGTTCAACAGTAAGGCGAATGAGAGGTCATAAACTGCCTTTTTTGAAATGGAAGGCCTCCCCTTTCAGTCGGCTAAATGTTAAGTACAGTGAACTTAACAGCGGTGATTCTAGTCAAATTAGATTTTCTACGTTTCTCGTTGGAGCAAAGAGGTTTGAATATTCGCGTGAGATTATGAGATATGGAAATATCTCGTCGTAAATTATCGTTTGTTTCAATTATCCCAATTGGGTGACGCGTGGAGAGAAGCATAAAACTCGAAAAGGGCATACTGCAAGAGACAGACGGCTCGTTTTCTTATTCCATTATTCGTCTTCCTATTTCGCGGAGAGAGAAAAAGAATAACTCGTTTAGTGGTAAGTCCTTTTAGTAGTTGGCCCCGAGGTGCGCAGTCTTCGCCATTATTCCAACAACATTACAGGAACGACGGTGCTTTAAAGCGCGGCATAAATATGAGCTTCTACGATATAAATTTCCATTCGTTTCGTCCAAACGAATGCAGGTCGGAACGAGGATTCTCACTATCTCGCTTCCTCTCCAACGAGGACGATGTTTTTTCTATGCTTGGGGTCTTCTTGGTTTGTTATTTCATATTCTTCTGCGTTCTTCATTCGTGAATCATTCGGAACGTCAACTTTAAGCGAGCCACATCGATATTCATTCCCCTTCTGCTCATTCCATCAAAATATATCCGAATATTTCCATCGTTCAAAATGTCTTTCGTCAGATTGGATACGCCTTTTTTTCCTCCATCCGATACACGACAATTTGATACGATTGAATGAAAACATCGGATCTTTTGATGAAAATCATGAAACCCGGTGGTGTCCTCGATTTTCTATGGGTGCAGTAATATGTAGATTTATTTATAAATCGTGATATACGCTTTTTACCCTCTACCGAAGTATTTTGGAATAAAAATTTCTTTGTTATGATTTTCTATCCATTGGAAATTTGTTCACTGTACATTACCCTCTCATTGTTTCATTTATAATTGAAATTTCTTCCAAAATATTAATTTCAATTAATATTCTCTCCACTAAATTCCCATCTTGGAGAATAGAATAGAATATTGAAAGAATATATTCTCTCTATGGAAAAAATAATAATATAATTAACTCCAACGTATTATTTCTAGTAGGAAATTAATATCACCATGATTTCCATCTATACATCACCGTCATTACAATTCCTGTCGTGAAAACACCCCCACAAATTTCTTCGTTCTCTCAACCCTCCAAAAACTCCAAGCCACGTAGCTGCAGCAGGAGAGGTAAACTCCAAAGAACAACAAAAGGTTGTCCTTTATTACAGCGAAAATGGATATTATATTTCTACCATTTCATAAGCTGCATTCTCATTTTACGATGCAAGGGGAGACTTCTCTTTTGCAACGCGTTGAAAGCTTCGGAGGGTGTTTTCAAGTTCGCACTCATTTACAATTAGGATCCGGCAGTTTTCCGTGGAAAGAGCTTTGGTATTTCAGCTTCGTGGACCTTCTGCCGAAGGAGCCGTTTGTAATTTCAAGGTTTTAAGGAACAACTGGTCGGGTAAGTCGTCACCGTTGAAACGTGCAACGTTTCTGCAAAGGTATAACGAGTCTGGAGGATGAATTGTAGAATTTTCGTAGAGTCCTTTGGTCTTCTGGTAGTTCGCGAGCGAAACTGTTACTTCCTCTTTAAGTAACGAGCTTCTTATTTGCAAATTTTCCACCGCCACGTTACGCTGATCGTTGCTCTCACCCTCTGAGTGTACGTGGATTTTATGGGGCAAGTTTGAATCGTTTTCCGGGTTAATCGATGTTGTTTTAAATCTTACATGTCGAATTTCATGATTTATTCATCGTTTGCAAATGGGAGATATGAAGAATGGGAGTAGTATGTTTGTACGTACATTTGGTCCTGTCTGATCAAAGACTGGATAATCTACTGCGAGAATTATCTTTCATCGTCCACTGCAAGGTTTTGTGCCTTAATGTTTCATCGCTTTGTTAATTACTGAATGTTATATTAAATTTTCATTATGTTGCTCCAACATCTGAGGGTGCGTGAATTTTGTGGGGAAGGTTTGAATCGTTTACCGGGTTAATCGATGTTGTTTTAGTTCTTACACGTAGAATTTTATGATTTATTCATCGTTTACGAAAGGAAGATATGTAAATTATCTTGCATTATATGTAAGTTCTCGATCGTCAAAATAAGTCTAGATGTCTGAAACTAGTTGGATCTATTGTTTCTTCAAGGAGCTTCATCAACATTCCGCTCATCCCTGGGACTTTTATACCAAACTCCATTTTTAAAGTGGTTAGTTAGCACATTTCGATGCCGGCACCATCGGTATGTCAGAGGTTTATGGTTAACCGGATAAAATCGGATTTCCCAGTTCAACTTCCAAATCCTACGATCACCCTTTTGAATTTTCTATGCGATACCTGTTTGATATTCGCGTGAACCTTCTCTCCAAATTGTATAGAACACTTTTTCAAATACTATTTTCATGAAATGAATATTTTCATCCTTATTTTATCAATAATTTTCTCTCCTCTTTACCTATTATTTAAGCAGCCAATGGAAAAATAGATGTTGCACGTAGGGGGGAAATGGTAAACAACAATCGTGATTGTAAATTCTCAAACAACTCAAGGAAACTGGCGTTTCGACGTTTTAAAGAGAGTATCGTATTAAATAACCGATAAGCGTAAGAGGATATTATGGGAGGTTATACAGAGTGTTATCACGAAACTTCCGAACACCACGAAACATGTACATTAAGCGCATCAACTTCCCGTATCGCGTCGCTTTTCTCGACAAAAGCGTACTTTATGCATCGGCAGTAAACGTCCGAGTGTCTCTCGTAAAAGTGCGAACAATATAATTCATTGAACACTTACAGACTTTAGCGAGCTTCTTCTTTTCATTTGATATCGTGTACTTAATTTTAAAGTCGATGGTCTCCAATTCTTTGGGACGTCCTAGGTGAGGGGTCGCACAGTGGTTCATTTGGCCGAAAACCTGGCCAAAAAGCCAAACATTTTTTTCGCGATTTTCAAAATTCAGCAATTGCGTTTGATTTGTAACATATCAGAGCATCGGTTTCCATTAATAAAAGTTTTTATTGAACAACGTTCTTAGAGATATGCAATGTCAAAGTTGGCACTTGAATAATGTAACGTATTCACGTCGAAATTCAGAATACGTTTTCAATGTGAAATAATAGTACAATCAACTTTGTAAGTATTTGTAGCTATTCGTCATACTTTTAAATTATAAGTACCTTGGTTTCATTTTTTTATTTAATATTTTACAACTGCGATGGCACAGGTTGCAAAACCCATACATTTTTTTCCTTTTGCAGAGGAAATAGTTGTGAAGTATGCAAAAGTACAACGCGAATTTTTTTTTAAATTAAACTTTGAAGCTTCCCGAGGAAGACCTCGTTGAGTTTTCTTGCGACTTTTTGCGATTCTTCGAATTATTGTTATTTGTTTGTCGCGCGCACCATGCTTGGGGAAGTGCATTTATGACATAGGGCCGGGCTATCATAAGACTACTGATTTTCGTGCCGATCCGACAATTTTTCGATACTCGCACCTGCCATATTAGAGCCACCATTTTGTTTTTGGAAATTCTGAGTTCGGATTCTTAATCAGCGACCGGAAAATCATAAGACTACTGATTTTCATGCCGATCCGACAATTTTTTGACACTCGCACCCGCCATATTGAAGCCGCCATTTTGTTTTTGGAAATTTTGAGTTCAGATTCTTAATCAGCAACCCAAATAATACTAATACACCAATTTTCAGCTAAATTGAAAAACTCCTTGGGGTTTTGAACAGGTTTTCGACCAAATGAATCACTGTGGGTCGTGGCGGCCTGGGCAGCAGTGCAGGGTTCGCTTTGAATTTCCGTACATCGGTTTCTGGTGGTCGTAGCAGGATGATCTTTATGTCGTTTTCAATCGGAAAAAGTGTAGTTTAACGTACTTTCATCGAAGAAGTTTGTAGGATCGTGAAAAAGAATGAGAGGCGCGCGGAAACCCATCTAAGACAGCAACTCAGCCTGAGTAGCTTAACGTCGACGATCGTCTGGGTCGGTGCGGAAGCATTGTGCCAGCGACCTTTCCCTTCTAACACTTCCTTTTCATGTCCTTTTCTTCCTAGGTTCTTTTATAGAAAGTCTCCACCGCCCCGATCCCACAATTTTTATCTACATTCACTTAAACATGACAGGCTTCTGTTTCTTCTCGAGCCCGTCGTATAAAAACTCATGTTTGCAGGACGATTCTGATGGCGTAGATTGAAAGCCTGAAGTCTCAGGAAGACGAAGAAAGAAGTTTCATGACGATCGACCAAGAAGCAACCGAGATATTCAATTTTAAAGCCAATGGTGTCTGATTTTAGCGTGACCATCGGCGAGGGGTCAGGGTCGCCAGGCGACGCGGTGCAAGGTGCACTTTGAATTTCTGTATCTCGGTTTCTGGTGGCCGTAGCGGGATGATCTTTATGTCGTTTTCATCGGAAAAGAGTGTGACGTAACATGCTTCTATCGAAGAATTTTCATCTACATTCGTTTAAACGCGAGAGGCTTTTGTTTCTTCACGAGGCCGTCGTACAAAAACTCATGTTTGCAGGACGATTCTAATGACGTAGATTTAAAGCCCATGTAGTAGCCAGTGTAGTTTCAAAATTTCATGAAGACGAGGAAAAAAGTTTCATAGCGATCGGTCAAGAAACAATCGAGCTATTTAATTTTAAAGCCGGTAGTGTCCGATTTTCTGGGAGTCCATTTTGGGAGATGCGCTCGAAGCATGTACCAATTAATTTTTCCTTTTGTAAATGTGTAATGTGTACTTTAATCAATTATTATTGAGAACTGAGCAAATGTTAATCTGCTTGTCGTGGTAGGTAGCCTGGATGCGAGGGATTGTCCTTTGATGGTACATCATTAATTATAAAATGAAGTTCCTTAACTAATTTCTCTTGAGGCTTCTTGCCATTGTAAATTGATTCATTGTACGAGTTTAAGTTATCGTCTGCGTTGAAAATAATGATTTTGCAGCTAAATTAGATCCTTATAATGTGAAATATCAAAGTCATTGTATTTTCAATAGATCTTTAATTATTTTATACCGTTATTTTAATATGAAATGTATTAAAAAATTTGTTCGTTTTGTAGAGAATTTGGAAGGAATTATATGCAATTTAATTGTATCGATTATTATTACTTGCCATGGTGTCCAAAGTGTAATTTATGTAATAATTTAATTAAGAGATTACCATAAGAACATCGCAATTGCCAATGAGAATATCAAACGGACATATTATCGCGCTTCTAAGTTTACAGAAATTTTCAACGCGACTTTCTTCAACGTTCCCCAGACAAAAGTTCAGCTAAATACCAAGAGAACTTTCCTCTCTCAGAATTCCTGCAACTGATATTCCGTGTTAAATAATTGCTAGCCTTGTTAAACGAAGAGGATAAAAGTGGTTGGAGAACGTGAAATACGACATTTTTATTATCATCCGTATTTTTAAACGAGACATTTTATAATCTGCCAATTCAACGAGGGAAATCCTTTCATTCTGGAATTATATTCTTCGAGCGTGAAATTGTAACGCTTAAAATAAATGTCTACTCGAAAGAACAGTCAATACGGGTTTTGATCGACGACGATGTAAATTTATCTACACCCCCTTTGAATTTTACCGTCAAACGCTATCTTTTGTGTGGAATAATTGCTTGTAATAAATGACACGAGTACTAGAGAATATCATTTCCCCTTTTTTACGCTGTCATCGGTAAATAATGAGCTTCTTGTCGCACAGAGGAAAATGCAATCCATTTTTCTTTAATGCAAATATGTTGTTTCTCTTTTGGCAAATAAAACTGTTTAGTATAACTGGATAATTTCGAAATTAATTAAACTATCGTTTGATTTTTGAGAAATACTTTAACTTTAATGATCATAGAAAATTAAAGTTCTACCGGCCACGAATATAAATGATTCTGAAACCTGTAGTGGTAACTTTAATTTCCTACGCGTCTTAAAATACTGAGGCTATCATATTTATATCACATCAACTCATTATCAGTCCCACTAATTAGAACTCTAAACATTTATCACACCATTCGTTCAATTTCTTCCATTAATCAAATGTTTCAAAGCTCATTATCCACTACAGATTCGTAAAACAAAATATTTTCTATCAACTAACAAAGTGCATTATTGATCACTTATGAGACTAATTGGCATTAATCATTGTTTATTAAGGTGCACATTTCAACCAATGCGACCTATTAAATGATAATCAGTCACTCAATATGACTGATGTATCTTCTGTTCCAGTAAAACGGAATGTTCTGCCTTTACAGGCATCATTGAAAGGAGAACAGCACACTTTATAGACTATTTTCAACCGAAAGCGATAAATTCCTTCGCACGTGCGAACTGTCCTGGTCTTTGCTTATGAAACATAAAAGGTTCGCACGCGCAGTTTACCGTTTTAGTCGTCGGTGTTGCTTTTACGCTCACAGCCGAGAAAAATATTGTCGCCGCAGTTGCTCCCCCGGAAGAACTAAATTGGTATTGCTACCTGCTAACTGACGCATTGCAGGTAACGACACGAAAAACGACGATAAATTTTTCCACGGAGAAATTATAACTTAGAAAGTGCAACTGTTGTTTTTGGCGGTGCTTGCAAAGAATTACACTGACAATTCGGGAAATAGAAGTGTTCCATTTGGAAAATTTCTGCTCTCCAATAGAAAATACCCCTAAGAGAACCGAAAAATAATCAATCCCTGTAATAGTTTCAAATTTCAATCCTTTTTAGATAATTGTACTCTAATAGTTTAGAATTTCAACTCGTTTATCTACACGATACGTCAAAAATATCGAAGCAGAGAAATTAAATCACGATTTGCTGACATATATTCTATTACCTTATCAAAATCCTCCCTGCTGCGTTAACTTTAATTAAGGCAACCACGCGAAAAACGATGATTAATTAGAATTAATTAGAATTTCTTTCTTAGAATTTCAACCCCTTTGACTGTATGATACCTTACAATTAGAGATATCGGAGAAGGGGAATTAAATCACGATTTACTAACATATATTGCATTACCTTATCGAAATCCTCCCTCCTGAATATTAATTACCGAATTACCAAAGCCTACCCACTGCAATTTTAATTTTCAAATTAAGCCTAATATTCAAAAATTAACAAAATACCCTCGCAACTGGCCCACCAATGAAAAACCAGAGGCTAAGGTTTCAGTAGAATTTCCCATTAAATAAAACGGTAGTTGACCACTCAAGAAACGACGATCTACGAAGAGTATTTCCATCCCTCACTGACCGACGATTGCACCGAGCCAGAGGTGGATTGCAGTCGCCCGGCAGCGATGCATTCTCTTCCACAGCAGCGTTCCTCCTACTCGACGCTTTCGCTCAAAAATGTTCCACGACTTTCGTCCCATTTCTTTCACCCTCTCTTCTCTCTCGCTCCCCCTCTCGGTTCGTTTTCTCCTATTTTTCCTCTATCTCCTTTCACCCCCCGTTTTTTCCCTCATTCTCCTCTTTCGAGCTCTCCGCGACCTCATCTGCATTCCCCTTATGCATCGCGAGCATCCGACCCTTGCTAATGGTAAACGCAGGTCCGGCAGGGTGGAGAAGAGAAGAAGAAAAAAAAAATGAAAGCTCCTACCTTCCAGCTTCCGGGTTCTTGTTCCTCTTTTTTCGGCACGCCACCTCCGGGGCTCGAAGAAACGGAATTAACCGCTTAATTTAGCTCGCTACCTGATCTCTCGACTCCATCTTTTTTTGTCACCGGACCGCTCTTAACCACTTCAACTTTTTCTAGTCTGCCAGCCCGAGTGCAGAATCTCGCCTTGACTCTCTTTTCCAACATTTACGGCGTATGTACAGAGAATTTTTCGAATATTTTAGAACATTCGTCGATCTGAAAGAAAACCTTGAATGTGTAATTGTTCTTTAAGTCAATGTTCGAAGGTGATACCTTGAAATGTGAAGTGTTTGAGGAGTTTTTGTGTTATGAAACTGTATATGAGATTGTTATGGTGTGGTTCTAAGTGTTGGAGTAGGAATGGGCGCGAATTTTTAATACTTTTGTCTCTAGAGAATGATGCGGGTGGGAAGGTGCAGGTTGGGACTCACTATAAGTGGGTCTGAGCTCAATTTCCCATCCCATATGAGAATTTCTCGTATGTGTTATGTATATTCCGTCCTTGGTGGTTAGTTATCTACCTGAAACTTTAGGCTCCAAGCGAAATTACTATAGCAATTAAACCCGGAAACTAATTCCTTTAATTATTAACACTAGATATACCGACGATTAATTTAATATATTTAAAATTGTGAAATAAATCTGTCCAAGTTAAATAAATGGAAGGGACAGAAAACTTTATAAATTTAGTCATTAATATAGACATAGAAAATTGAAAGAGAAACAGAGTTAGAAATTTCAGGAGTGTTTTCAAAAAACTTCAAGACAAGTTATTTTGACCATCTTGGTAGATGTAATGTTAATAATTAAAATATACGTAGTATTAGTGATTCAAAACCTACCTAAAACTGCATGTCTCAGGCTAAATAATCATAACATAGTTCTCTAAGTATTGCAGACTCAAAGGCTCGACCTGAAATTCCATCCTGTCGCACGTCTCTCCGCGAAGATTACGCGGGTAGCTTTCAATCTCGATAAAATTTCAAGAGTACGTAGCATTGCTGTCTCGTTTCAGAACGAGCTAAAAAGTCGAGGGTGCAAGTCGATAGTAATTTATGCGACACTCGATCAAACGCTGCTTCTTCCTTTTTTTCCTCTCCCTCTGCGGTATCAGGTGTTTGACACTTTAAGGGGGGTGCGAGGAAGTGAGTAATCTCGAAAGTGCATTAATCGACGAGATGCAGAAGAAGGGTGGCGCGCTCAACCCTCTCCTTTTTTCCCTTCTCATCTGCATTGTGAATTCTTGACAGCGAGGCGAATACAAAGGGTGAACGAGGGTGCTTGTTTATTTTTTCTCATGCTACTCTTAATTACCCCATTATGCGAAAACTCTGTCACCTACTTATGCCACCGAAAGCTGCTAAAAAAAAGAAAGGAACAGAGTCGACGTTCCGTTTTCGTCTGCGATAATGTGACTGTCGTCGCGCGAATTAATTAAAAATTTTCAGATTTATTCACAGTAGAGTAAATCTGCTAGTGAGGACTCGGTATCGTCACTGGGAGTCGCGAACTGAATCGTTCGCAGATGCATGAATAGGAGGAGGCGCAACGTCCCTAAAACGTACGAATTTATGCCATTTCGTTTGAAACAAAAGTTCGAATCTTTTGTCCCACGATTTCAGCGAAAGAACGTATCCTATCTCTACCTCTTTCCAAACTGGTACTTGTTCTCCAAATACGTTCTATATTCCTTAGTCAATTTTGACTTCTCAATCAACCACAATTAACTTGATAAAACAACCATCAAAAATCACGTTGCAATTTAGTTCTTTACAGTCTGAATTATTTAGTTGATTTTGTAGTGAGCTAAATCAAATTAACTTCACGTTTTCTATCATCAGTTATTCAGTTTTTTTGAATTGATATCAATAACTCTAACAAGGGTACATCCCTAGGTGTAAATCACTGATTTTGATGAAATTTTAGAATGATATAGATCTCGTCAAAATATTTGACACGTTTTTTTTTTATCGGCAACCGTCCACGTTAACGGGGTGAAAACTACCTTCAAAGTTGAAAAAAAGCATTTTTATCATATTTTTTAAACAAATGGGTATTTAAAAAAAAGTTTATATCATTGGATTCGTGGTCGAAATGCGTTAATTTTCAATCTATGCAAAATTTTCGTATCTCTAATCATTGTCGAGGTATTCGGTAAATAAGTTTCAGGACTCCAACTTTGAGGGTGGTTTTCACCCCTTTAACGTGGACGATTGCCGATAAAAAAATACGTGTCAAATATTTTGACGAGATCTATATCATATTAAAATTTTATCAAAATCAGTTATTTACATCTCTGGATGTTCCCTTGTAAGTACTGATGGATATTTAGCTGATAGTGCAAAACTATTACAAAATTGGAAAGTCGATATTAAATTTTCAGAAAATAAAAACAAATGTGAAAAGCTATGTCGAGTTCTGCTCGACATAAGACTCCAAAGGGCTAAATTAGCAATTAATTAATTATATTATTAACCATATTTTCACCTCCTGATTTCTCTCTTTCTAAAATTGTTAGTCAGCGCATCTAAATTTTAGTAAATATAATATTGGCGGTTTTATTGTTAAATGGTTCTCCAAATTGTTCTCCAGACGGTACCAATGGCATCAACGCTGAAGTACGAGCAGCAACGTCACGATGGGCACCAGCAGAAGCGTCCCCGCGGCAGGAGAACAAAAGCATTCCCGAGTTTTTTTCATAAAGCACTAAGAGGGACTGGCGAACACGAAGCAGGGGTTGTTTGATCGTTATACGACGTTGATTGCCTCCGTGGTACGCGTGCGCTATTATAAGTTAATGGGTTTTCGAGTTCGCCTTCAGGAGTATTAACATCGTGTTGCGCCCCGGGGGTTTATTGCGCTAACCCCGCATTATTACCAATTGCGTACCATCGCAAATCATTCTTGATTCGCAGGAGAGCTCCTCTTCGGTTGTATTTACACGACGAGCGATCCCTCGCAGATGAATGGCCATTGCAGCCGGTACTCGCTTAACCTCCGAATTACCCCTTTTTCTTCCAGACGTTTTCTTGGTAATCCAACGTAGAATGTGACTTTGTTGGTGGAGAATCTTGTTAGGGATTACTGTCTTAATATTGCAAACTTTATTAAGTGGACGCGCAGACAGATATTTGTTCTAGATTATTAATTTCGCTGGCGTTTAGAAGTCACCTTTTGACCTTCAGCGGAATTGTTTGAATTTGTTGACTATATTTTAATTATTTTATGGCGTGATGCATTGACGTTTTTGTGTTGGAAATTGTTTGAATTTGTTGACTATATTTTAATTATTTTATGGCGTGTTGCATTGACGTTTTTGTGTTGGAAATTGTTTGAATTTGTTGACTATATTTCAATTATTTCATGGCGTGTTGCATTGACGTTTTTATGTTGGAAATTGTTTGAAAACTTTTATATTTTTTCTTCTTCTACCCTTTACTTTCTGCATTGTGGATGTAAGAATTCTGTCAGATTGAAATAGCGATAGGGTTGTGGATTTGCAATTGTGGGTTGATATTGTATATTTGCAGATGCGTTGATATTGTATACTTGGGATTGTGGTAATATTGTAAATTTGCCATTCACGTAGTATTGTAAATTTGCGGATGCTATAATATTGTACATATTGTACATTTGATCAGCTGCGATTGTATGATCGCAGTATACCGAACTGATTGTAGCGTACTAAATTGATAATTATGGGCTGCTGACACTGACTACTATTGGCAGCTAGCATTATCGATTCTCATTAAAGGCTACATTTTTTTTATTTGCTACCTCAAGATGAAAATAAACAATACACTAATTATCGACACAATCTTTCAATATCAGAAATTCTCTATCTCTATCAAATTCTACAAATACAAAATAAAAATTTAAAAAATACTTATTACCATACTGCGGATTTTTATGCATTTATGACAAATTAAATACGGCTAAAATCTACAAAAAGCACATAATATAAAAATATATCTAAAATATCCAAAGTATGGTATTTGTTGTAATATTTATTGAGTGCAATAAATCCCTAGATAGATTTTCCTGTCTCACCTGCATTTGTGAAACTCGAAATTTGCATAAACATCCGCAGTCTACTTATTACATTATTCTGATTTCAAAAGTTGCTCGCCAAATAATTAATAGAGCGTCGTGTATTTCTAAATGAAAGTTCTATTAATATCTTGCAAGTAAATAAAACGTTACAGAATTTTTTCAAGGGAGAAAAATTCTTCGAAATTCAGTCACAGAGAAATCACTCTAGAAAACCATGAAATTGAACAGAACAGGAGTAACAATTCTCATCGACATCTCTCCCCGTCACAAAATCGACGACCCGTAAGCGGGAATGCACCGCGCGTCATTCATGCTCCGGTTTGATCCTTCAAATTACATCCCGCGGAATACGAGAAACGGCGGGCCTTTCGTCGTGTGAACATCACCCCGTATTCTCCTATAAACAACGATTTCCCTTTGCTTTCTCCCTCGTAATATCTTGCAATCGGTGTGTCTGATTATTTACCACCACGTTTGCGAGCAAACAATTTCACCGCGCAGTGAATTTTCAGCGCGAAACACAGTCAATCAGAATTGGGTTGGATGAATGAGTTCATTTATTTCTCAACGCCATAAATCTCGTCAAATATTCGAAGCTACCGTTAACCTTCCCCTTGAATTCCCCGTAACAAGAACTGTTATTTACGTTCTTAAATAACTTACAATCGTTCTCCGGAAAGGGATGTTCGGCTTCTTCGACCTTCTGCTATATGGGGTGGCTACAGTCATCCGTTGAAATTTGTTTGCTCAGACGAATTGCGTTGTCTTCGGGGAAATAATTAAACGTCACTTATTTTAAATGTCTTAGGAATTTCAATTGTGTCGAAAATTGTAACAAAATATTGCTCTGTCACATTGGACATTTTGGGAGTAGTTCAACGAACTATCTAGTCCTGTATAATTCCTGCGGTTTTAAGGTAAACTTTTGTCTATCTTCGCTTCTATTTTCCAACACCACCTTATAGTGTTGTTAATTACTATAATTTAACTTCCAAACCTCTCAAAATTCCTTTACTCAAGTGATTCTAAATTTAGTTTAGTCAGTACTTAAACTTCTATGATTCAAATTTCTCTCTGTAATATGCTATACACCCTCATAATAAATTTCTAAATCAAATGAGATTACATAAAATTAATCCCTTATTACAAAATACGTAGCACAAAAATAAAATATAAACTTCTGCACCCTATCGTTTCTACTTTATAGGAAATCATACAAGTTTGTAAATCTAATTTCGAAATCTCCGAAACTTCTCTTACCAAAATAATTCTAAACAGAACCCAATCATTATTCAATTTATCAATTAACTCCTAATACGTGCAACAACCCTTTGATTTTGTTAATTACAATAATTTAAATCCCAAATCTTTCTAACTTCCTTTACTCAAATGATTCTAGATTAATTCAAACCACTATTTAAACTTCTGTGATTTAAATTTCCCTCTGTAGTACACACCTCCGTAATAATCTTCTAAATCAAATCAGATTACATGCAATTAATGTGAGATCGGGGCGGAGCAGCCCTCCTATAAAAGAACTTAGGAAGAAAAGGACGTGAAAAAGAATTGTCAGCAGGGAGAGATCGATGGCGCAGTGGTTCCGCGCCGACCCAGGCGATCGTCGACGTTAAGCTACTCTGGCCGAGTTGTTGCCTTGGATGGGTGAACGCGCACCTCTCGTTTCTTTTTCACGATCCTACACTACTTCCTTATTACAGAATACTTAACACAAAAATAAAATACAAACTTTTGCACTCCTTCGTTTCAACTTTCTAAGTAGATAGTCTCACTTGATACTTAAAAATTTTTTCTTGATCCCTTATTGTTAGCCGAAAGTACGATCTTCCTGGCCGCGTTTCCCTCCGGGAACAACGGCTTTTGTAGTCAGCTCGAGCTAACGCGTGCTCTGATTGGCTACAAGAATTTGGTGGCTTGCAGTCACAGTGCCATCTTTATGACGTGCGTAACCGTTCAACTAAGCATCATATGATTAAAAAATGTCGTGCAATCTTCGTGTACCTACATTTATGTTGTTGTGAATGTTTTTTCATTTGACAGTGAAACACGTGAAATATAAACTGTTAAAAATGGACAATTCCTCATTTGAAGATTCAATTGATGAAGAGGAGATATTGCAAAGTTTTAGGTTAATAAAGTTTGACATTCAAACAATTTCGGTTTTTCCATTTTTTTTTCCTTTTTTACATCTAATATATACGATTTTAGCGCCCGCCCCGACCAGCAAAAACCTCGGCTTCGCCTCGGTTTTGCAAAAGTCGCCGGCGATTCCCAACAATCAGCTAATCGAGAGTAGCAGAAGCCGGGCACACTGCATTACGCTTCGCAAGGATGCCGAAAGGGCGCGCTGATGCCGGCCACAAAAATCAAAACTAATAGCTATCAGCGTTCTTTTAACAATTAAAATTGATTATTTAACGCCAGGAAGTGGGATGCCCTAACGTGCGTGATATAAAAGGAGAGCCAGGAAATCCAACTTTCTGGCCTTGGGTCGTAATATACTATTAAATATAATTTCCAAATCTCAAAAAATGCCTTCACTAAAATAATTCTAAATAGAGCCCGGCAATTATTCAATGTATCAATTAACCCCTGACACGTGCAATTCCGTGCAAACACCGGGCGAGAAACGATTGCATCGCGCCGTACAGAAGGCACTGCACACATTTTCGCGTGTGACACGCGATAACTGTCGTTAGCGATAGTCCTTCCGTGGAGCGATGCAAATTGCAAAATTATGCACACTCGTACGACTCGTGATAAAAGGCGGCATTCCGTGAATGTATTTCCAGTTTTGCGAGAGAGTTCTCGCGATTGGAGACGAGGTGCCGCGGAAAAATCGATTCAGATGGCGAAATTCAATCTACGCCTTTTACATGACACTCGCGAAACGTCATTTCGCGATCGTATATTGGATCGGGCGCTTACATCGTTTCTCGCGCTTTTCTGCTCGGCGAATGTCAAACTCCCTTCTGAATTCTGCCACTGCGCCACTGTCAGATAAACAGTACCGTTCACCCTATTTTTTTTCTGGGTCACTTTTATACAAAATTTGACATTTGATAAGGTAAATTTAATTTCACGGTTGCTCCGTGTTGAAGCGAAAATTTTTAAGTGGAGTGTCTGAAAAATTCCTCCTCTCTGTATATTTTTTTTATATTTCTTTTTTTGATTGAAATATGAGGACAGCCAGACAGTTATAAAAGGTTGTCTGGTTTCACAGAGAAGGCGATGAGACGGTAATAAAATTCCAGGTCTGATACGAAAACAGGTGAGCAAATATTACGAAGTTAATCTGAAACTAGTCGAGTTCACGAAGTTGGAAGTGGTACCGAGCTGTTTGCAAGCCTGTAGAAGCGCCGAAAGGACCTCCCGCTTGCTTTTACGATGATATTTGGACTGGTTATTGCGAAGATAATAGTTACATGAAACAGTAATACCCCTGCGGTGGCGTTTTGAGATTATTGAGTATAGTTCTCTGATCTCTGCTCGAATGTCTGCACGTATTTCCAGAGAAGGAGCGTTAAATCTCGACGAACAACGGGTAACAATAAACCTACGGATACGATTTTATCACCCATTTTACGAACTCTAATAAATATTCATATATTATCTACAGACTTCTATGCAAAAACAATTTTCATTCACTATAACCCAGACATTAACATTTCTCTTTCTGTAAAAAAAAGAACACGTCTTTCTTTACGGATTTAACAAAAAAGGTAGTAAATTCCCTAACAAGCTTCACCGAAAAAAAAACAGAAACGTGGAATATATTTTTCTTTTGTCATCGCAGCATCGATCAACTCGGAAGCAGACACCATAACCAACCCCGTCCACTTTTTCTTCTTTCGCTGAATAGTTACGTGGTTTTCACCACCACCACCCCCCTCCTCCCCTTTCCACGGTATTCTCTCAGTTCTCTTCCGTTAAATCCTATAAGCGTCATTAAGCGCGGCATTAATTTGAATTTCAATGGGCTTCCCGCGATTCCACTTGGGCAAGGTTGGAGAGATGCAGGGTGGTTTGGGGGTTGTATCGCGAATGCGTCGGGTTTAAACTTGAAAAAAATGAATGTATCCGTCGAATGCACCCTTATTCGATTAGCAGAGATAATTGACCTCCCATAGCTATGGGGAAAAATGGTAGAATCGTTGTTTAATCGTAATGTAAATGATAAGCAATCGTGAATTATTTAATATGAACTATGATAGGGAATGAATTTATAATAATAGATTATCATTTTCAATCGTCGATGTTTGATTTGGAAAATGATAGAAAATGAGATGCACGTAATTGCAGAGCAAACAGTGGTTTCTATATTGAAATTAGAATTACAAACTGACTGATTCACATTCACTGAACATTGCGATTTTGATTCCTGTTGTTTCTAATCGTAATCTAATTATCGGGTAATTAGCATTCACGTACGCGTTAGTCTTGCGAATAATTCAATTACACAGGCACGAAATGGACAATTAACCGCAACAGATACAGTTAATTACAGAACTAAGCGTTATTTAATCGATGAATTTGCGTGTGTTGAAATTACTTTCCTTTTTACGGAAGCCCCTTGAGAATCGTTACAAAGAGGAACGCTAAATTGTTCATTTCCCCATTAAACTCTACGTTTAATGGAATTCTATCGTTCCATCACTTAATTAACTAACAATGATACTTTAATAATGCCCAAATAAACTATCATTAATTATACAACTAACCTATGAAACAAACTGGATCAATCAACGATTACAATTTCAACCAGTTCTCATTTCGTTTAGATTCACTATTTAAAAAAATACCTCAAACTCTGTGACGTCCTCCACAAGATATTTCTCTTCCCACGGTTTGTATATTTAATAACCTCGATTAAACGTAGCCCCATTATTTTTTAGCCTGTAGCTGCCTTGACCGGATGGCCCCTTTTTCCTCTTTCCTTCTTTCTCTCATGCTCTCTCCCCCTTTCTTTCAACCCCCTTTCCAACTTTCCCTACGTCTCCGCGAGCTATCCGACGAGGACGTCTGAATTATTGCAATTGGCATTTTTCCATGGCCCTCGCACACGTTTCCTTTGCACTGTATAAATTATCGGCTCGGGATAAATCTCGTGGCATGGTCCAATGGCCGATCTGTAATCCGCCTCGGTGGATCGATTCGTTCTTTGTATACTTTTCACGTGCAATAGCGGTTCAACGTGTGCACGCGTGTCCCATTTCGAACGAACGATCGCGAGAATATTGTCGCTCATGGTGTACCATCATTCATGTCTTTAGATCTTTATTTTTAGTTTTAATTAATCAGATTGAACGCTGTGTGACTTGAATTTTCAAGGTTTCTGTAGAACGAGGGGATGTTTCGTGGGTTTTGGATGTATTTTTTTAGGAATTAATTGTGCAAATTTGTTGATAAAATTACTGCGATTTTTTTATGCTGTATTTTTTAATAGTGTAGTCTCGAGGGTAGGAAATAGTTTATAATCAGTGAGGGTGGATGGATTTTGTATAAGCGAGAATGGAATTTTTACGGTGATATTTAGGGGGCCAGTTGGAAAAATTTTATGAATTAATTTGTATCTTCTCATATACTGCTGAAATTATACCGAGAAATTTACATCAAGTGTATTTTTCATCTGAGAAATATTTAATTAACTCCGATGTTTACTTAGGGTTTTTTTTGGACGCACAGTCTTGTCGCAAATAATTCCCGGTTGGAAAATAAAATTTCGGGAAAGTATACTTCAGCATTTATTTTACCGTGTGTATTATTTTTTAATTTAGAAAATGCTCGTACCAGTATAACATCGTTTTAGAGTATAATTATCCCTATGTTTATTCAACTCTATGCTTGAACATGAGCAAAAAGAGAAATTAAGCAAAAAGTATATTTTACATATCCTACTTTTCGTCGACAGGCTTGCAAACTCTTTCCAGGGTTCTCCTATTTTAGTTTCCTCCTGGCCGCAGTATGTGCACCGTTAATTAACAGAATTCTTAACTTTAAACTTAATTAACCGCTTCCATTTGAACGATCTGCACACGGTTATGATGCGAGTAGCAACATTTATACAGAGATTCAGAAATTTCACTATTCCTTTTCTTCTTTATCTTTAATTAGCATACAAGATACAAAGTTACGACAACAAGAAGAAAAATCAAAGAAAAAAAAAATGAAGCAAATTGAAAAGAAGCAGAAGTTAGAGCAACGGTCCGAGGTTAAAGGGTCAAACGTGCAATTACTAAGCTCCACATCAAATTTCCATTACCTCCCACAGATTTCGTTTAACTAATTATTAATAACTTATTATTCTCTTGAACTGTAGTCTACTTGAAATTCCCATGATATGTAAAACTGAGAAATGCAAAAGAAAAAAATGCAAACGATTCGCTACAAAATGAATCCGATCATTGTCACTGCAATATTTTTAACATTCTTAAAAAGTAATTAAAAAATTAGCTAAATTCCAATACTTGACGAATTATCGACACGTGCGTGATTTTCGGTTCCTCGAGTGGATTTCCTCACGTGATACGTGCGTTGTTCGTTGCACACCCTTCAGCAGAATATAAACTGCCGACGTGTAATTGGTTCGCTTCCAAATTTATGTACAACATCTCGCATAAAGCACGCTTAACGATGTCAACGACATGGTATTGGCTATATCGGTCCGGTATTATAAGCCTACGCGGATAAAATACGAGCTCGTCGATCGGCTAAAATTAGAAAGCGCTAGTAATACTATCTGATCGACTTGGAGACCGCGCTGAGTGATTTCAAGCGAATTTACGCACTGCTTGTTGCAAATAAAATTTGTAAATTCTTTTACACAGTGCAAAATAGTACAGTGACAAGATTTTATAAAAAAATAACATAAAAAGAAGGTTTATAATACACTGGGGAACGTGGAGAACGCTCTAATGGACTCCAAGTAATTTTAATCGTACCACTATTCTACTTACTGCATTTATTACCGTATAAAGGATAGAAATCGACAAGACTTTTTATACAGTGCAAAATAGTGCAGTGACAAGATTGTATAAAAAAATGTTTAAAAAAGAAGGCTTGTCACAGACTGGACGACTTAGAGAACGCCCCAATGAATTCCAAGTAATTTTAATTGCACCACCGTTCTGCTCACTGTAGCTATCAAGGTGTAGAAGATAAAAATCGGCAAGTTTTTTACCAACAAATATAGAAAACAATTGTGTAAATAATATTCGTCAAAGTAATAGTGCGTCAAGTTCTGTCTTCAAAATGTAAAATCAATAAAGAATACAAGCTAAGAATCTTTTTAGAAACTCATTTCTAAATAAATGAAATACTTGTTTCTATGTTGCATCGAAAGAATTAAGAGAGACTGAGAAAAATAAGAGCAAATAAAGGGAGCAACACGTCGTCGATGCAATTGTTTATTCAAACGTCGAGTAAAAGTTTACGCGTCATTTATACGTCTGGAAAATTAGTATAAATTTAATGGCCGTTGAAAGAGAAGCGTCAGAGCGAATGTAAGCCGACAATGCATCTCTCGCAATGCTAGAAGCGCATCGCGAAAATGAAGATTACTTCCGACTCCATTCATTGGCAACGTTGATGCACCAGAAGTTGCTCGAGTTTTTGTGCCATTGTTATACTCAACGCGGTGCAACGAGTGCACGTATTTATGGAATTTGTATACACCTGAGTTACGTGCATATGTGTGTATTTTGTTTTGTATCCAAGAGTATAAGAAATATTTCACATTCGTGTATTTATTACCGTACACGTTTAGCTGCACTTTTGCGCGATATCGCAAAGCAGAGAATCGCACGATATAAAATATTTAAAGTTAATGCATTAAACCGTGCAGCGAGTTTTCAAAGAGCGACAGTTATACTGTTTACGACCACTACGATGCACTCGAACTCATAAGATGCGAAGAAAATTCCGTGGAGTATCGAATAACAATTTCATACTAATGGAAAACTGTGGAGAATTTGTAAAAGTTATAATTCTCAAGATACTCCAAGATTTTACTAAAAACCGCGCACCGAATTTTTCCTAAAACGGAACGATGCTTTTAGAAAGAAATTTCCTCGTAATTAATTTCACGTATATTCACCTCGTAGATTGTTTAATAAGTAAGCGAATTTTTATCACCGTTAAAATGGAAAGTTACTTTATATTTGACTACTTTGCCCTCGGCTGCTTTTAGTCGGCAATTTTCCATTAACCCGAAAGCATTTTTTACCACTCGAAGAAGGTAAACGTGGTATTTGCATCTCAGCAGAGTTTAATTAAAGATGCACCAGAATGCACGCATATAAACCTGTACGTTGTTGTATCGATTAAAAATGAAGTTTTATCGTGTAAAAATAATTTCAATGCTTCTATCTACTCTTGTAAATTGATACGAGCCATACGATAATTAATATTTGCGAATATTCTCGATGTATTACGAATTAATCGTTGCATTATCATTAACAAATTTTCACACGTTGTATAAGCGGCTGGACACTTCATAAGGGTAAGTGCATAGGTGAGATAATAATGTGTATTATACCGTACCCGTAAAATTCCTCTCAAAAGTTTCGCCCGGGAACTTTCGGACAAAATGCCTCCGCTGCAGGTGCATTATTCGCTATACATTCAGCACAATGCGACCGGTGCATTCGTACTTAGTGCAAGGAATTTCGTCATTAAATTTCGAATGAATTAATACGGCCCGTTACCGAAAAAATAAAAACTGAGTGGAACAGAAGAAAAAAAGAGGACTCTGGCTTCGTTATATTTTTAATTGCACACCGCATTTTAATTATGCGCTGTATAATTATCATTGAAAATTCTTGTGTTTGCCCTTTACGATTACGTGTCTTATCAGTTAACACGTTTAATGTATTAGTTGAATTATTCTCCTATTAATTGATATGAAGGTTAAGCGCCTTCAAAGGGAAGCGTGAAAATATATGAAATGAATAGAACAGCGAGTACCATGGAAAAGCGACGAGATCGGGCAACAAAGCAAAGACAGAACATTATCTCAATGGAAAAAATTTTTTTATATCTCTAAAGGAAAATCTAGGCATTATTTTCATTGAGAATTTGTATATTTGTCTTTCATGATTACGTGTCTTGTGAGACGACACGTTAACTGTATTAGTTTAATTATTCTCCTATTAATTGATACGAAGGTAAAGTGCCTTCAAAAGGAAACGTAAAAATATATGAAATGAATAAAAGAATAATTTTTTTCATATTTCTAAAGGGAAATCTAGGAAGTTGTATCATTGAGAATTTGTATATTTGTCTTTCATGATTACGTGTCTTGAGAGACGACACGTTAACTGTATTAGTTTAATTATTCTCCTATTAATTGATACGAAGGTAAAGTGCCTTCAAAGGGAGACGTGAAAATATATGAAATGAATAGAAGAAAAGCTGGCAGCATGGAAAAGCCACGAGAAGAGAAGAGATCGGGCAACGAACGGCAGAACAAGAAGGGTGTCTCGATGGAAAAACTTTTTTTATACCCCCAAAGGGAAACCTAGGAAGTTTCCCTTCGGGATTCACGGTTGGGCTCGTGTCTCATCGAACTGCATAGAAAATGATACCTACGTACAGTTATGACGAAACTTGGTGTCGCTTGCAATCCTCCCTTTTCGCCTTTCTTCCTCCATCGTTGGTGGCAGTGATGTTACTGATGCTTCGTTTCTTCTTCTTTTCTCTTAGTGTTCTTCTTCGTTTTTCTCCTTATCTTTCTGTTCTTCTTCGACGCCACTTCTCTTCTTCCATCCATCGATGAAACGAGAAAAGACGAAGTTCTTTCGTGTTGCAGCAACGCCAATTTCCGCACGAGTGAGTGGCGGAAAAACTTTTTCACTGGTGGATCTTTCTTTGGCTTCGTTCCTTCTCTTTTTACTACCCTTACGTTCTGCTTTCCTTGTACCAGAGGTGTTTTGGAAAAGGGATTCCAAGATTGTAATGAAAAGCGGGTAGAAATTTTCGAATTGTTAGGAGAAAGAGAGAAAGAAAGGGAATGTCGAAGTTTTTCTTAGATGGGGGAAAGGAGTGGTCTAGTTGGAATTTAAATTAAAAGTCCAATAGGTAGGATGATCGGATATTGAGAGCTATAGATCCTGAATAGCTCAATGGAAGGGTTGTTCTCTGTTCGAGTAACGGGTGATTCGCTAGAGTATTTTCCGAGTGCTGAATTTTATAGCACCCGTGAAATGGCCTTGCAATAAATTGTCCATCGAGCTGATAGAAGGATTGTGCGATACTCGGGGTGGGTAATCTATCTTGAAATTGCATCGGCAAGTTTTCAAGGATTTTCTGTCGTTCCGTCTATGCAATTGTTGCAGCTTGACAGTTTGGAATTTTCAACGATTTTGTAGCCTTATTGACACATTTTTTCCAAGTGGCGCGAAAATATTTACAGTTGTTTGAAAAAATATTGTGTGGATTTTATAAATCCCGCGAGAATAATCTAGAAACATTCGCCATAAGACAATTGACTGACGAAAAGATGAAAGTCGGCGGCACGAGGACGAGAGATCAGTTCAATAGTAAACGAGTTAAAGAGTAGACAATTTAGAGAATAGACGAACGAGAAAGTAGACAAACGTATAGACGATGCAACGATTAGAGTTACAGACTAGACCAGTGTTTCCCAACGTGGGGCCCACGCCCCACAGGGGGGGGGGGGGGGCAATTTGATTGTTAAGGGGGGCAATTCGAAAATGGACTCGACACGAGTTTAACCCTTTCGCTCCGGGCCATTTAAATGCAATGCTAGATTTCGGTGCCAAATTTAACGAAAAAAGCAAATTCTTAAATAATTGCGGTAAATAATTAATTAATAATTTCGCTTGACGAGACCAAAATATCAACTGGGTGTTTGGCGTCGTCAAGTAAACTTCCCTGCGGCAGACGGCAAGCTCCGCGGGGAACCCCGGACGTTTTAAAATCTCGCTAAACAACGCAGTTGTCCGCAACTGAATGGCAAATCGCAACTTCTGTAGTGTTTCACAGCATTCAGTTGGTATTAATTTGAAATAAGTGTCCGTCAAAACTGTTGTAAAAGCTAACCAAATTGGAACCTAATATAAAATCTCTGTGCAACAAGCATCAAGCGCAAGGATCTCACTAAATTAAAATAATAAATTAATATAGAAAAATCTTTATTAAAATTATTTGGAATTTGAATTTCAGTTTTGCATTATAATGTATGTTTTGAAAATTTACTTACTGTGTATCGTTAACAATTTCCTAGTGATTTCTTCCTAAAACCTATCATTTAAGTTTCTTAAATGAACAATTCAATTTATTAATATTAAAAATTATGTATGTTACATGGGGAGGGGGGGGGGGGGGGCATAAGAATTTTAGAAAGGCTAAGGTGGGGCATGGCACAAAAAAGGTTAGGAAACACTGGACTAGATGAATGGAGTTATAGATGATTAGACGTATAGAGGGACTAAACGAATAAACGAACAATTAGACGTGACTAGACGGATTTTATATTATAGTTTATACTTTATAGAATTAGAGTGTGTGTGTATGTGCTTTAGAAGAGTGCGTTCCCCATAATTCACACAACATTTAAGTTTCCACTTGCATATGTCTCTTTTAAGTATATTTATAATAAATACCCTACAATATGAAACAATTAAAACTTCTCCAGCAAAATGGACTGTCTTCTCCACAAGCACTATGTCAACCACTTTCCTCCTCGGAATTGCGAGTGCACTCTTCTCCTCGACGAAACTTTTCAATTCCGCCGCCAATTATCTTCGCTATTTGTTCCAAGAAAATTTTCTCTATCCTCCAAAAAATTAATAGTCCCCAGCAAAATAAAAACTCATCCTTGGTGGTCAAGTAAAACTGTAAACCAGACAATTAAATATCTTCAATATCCACGAAAAAAATTCTCCACCAAAACGATCTCTCTATACCAGCACTAAATTATCGTCGATCTCGAAATAGCGCAGTCTCTTCTTTCCAACGAAACTTTTCAATTCCAACAGCTCTCAATTATCGTCGCCATTTACTCGAAGAAAATTCATTCCTCGACATCGAAACGAGGCAGGCACGTAAGTACATCGCGTCCGGTGCTCCATCAATTTCTTTTTCTTTCTCTTTCTTTTTCTCTTTTACAGAGTGTCTAACCCCGTTGGTGGTTAATGACCAGCAGCTGCAAGATCACCCTGGGAAATCAGCTACCCATTCCTACGTAGGGTAGACCGAGGCCGACTGAATCTACTAGCTTTCTCGTCGATGTGCTCGTCGCGTTCAAATGGTCGGCTTTTATTTCGACAATTAGCCTCCCACCTGCGAACGAGGCCAGGTGAAAAAGGCTTTGCTGTAATTTTCAGTTAACGACGTGTACCGAAATCGCCGGAGGTTTCTTTGTTACCATGTGAATTTCTCGCGTACCTGGAAACGTTGAATGAGACTCGCGTTTGGGGCTTCTTTGATGGTCGCTTTAACACCGTTGATCCTACGAATGGTTTTCAACGAGAATAGTAGTACTGTATATATGTTTTGTTGAAATTGCAGTTAATTCGATGGTGAGAAATACTGAGAGTTTTTTTCTGGCGGATTTTTAAACTGGTGGTTGTTTAATCTCTTGCCATACCATTTATTTTGTGAGTGGCTACAGAATAATTCAAAATTAAATTAATAAAATAAATATTGATCAGTGATATTTGATTTTTCTATAATTTAATGTAATAATTATATTATAAAAGTAATTTTATCGTGTTGTTCTCACTGATACTTTTAATTTAATTCTAAAACTATCGGCGTTAAATCTATTATATTTAAATATGTTAAATAAGTACGTTGAAACAAGATTAATTAACAAGTGGTAGAGGTAGTCCATTCGGCAATTTATTTTTTATATTATAGACGTGGAATTTATGTTCTGCGACTGTATAATAAACTTGGAGAATTTTTGGAACAAATTAAGAACCAGTCATTTTGACTTGCTTGGTAGTCCTAGTGTTAATAGATTTGGCAAAACTTGAAAATTTTCTTTCCAATTTCCAACATCACAAGGGTTACTCGTTGCAGTACGGCAAGAGATTAAAAGGAAGAGTTTAGGGTGAAAATAATTGTGAGTATTTATAAATTGGGTAACTACAAATGTGAGACGTAAAATACTTTTCTTTGAAAAAAATTGTAGGGTTGAAATATTTCCAATGTGAAAAATGTAGGCGCACCGATAATTATTGGATAACATCTCGGACGAAGAAATTTTCCGTTCTGCGAACAGGCAAAGAGAACCATAAAGAACGTTAATAAGGACGATAATTACTTACGTCGTTCGATTTAACGTACGCCGTTAAAGAAAATTCGCAACGGGGCGTTTCGTTAAAACGCTGCATAATTGCAGGATAACGTATTCATCGTTGCTCGTAATAATGCGCAATTAACCGTACATTTCTTCGACAGTTATCCTGGTTAGGAATAATGAGAATTTTTCCAGCTGCGAATACGTTCGGGTTAGCAAGAATCAAGGGAAGATAATATCGAGATGAGCTCTCACGGTCTTTTCCCACTTTATTTGATTTTCTCTGCAAGAACTTTACGAAAAATTCTCTGTTTTTTTTTTATCGACAAACCTTTCTTAAAATACCCATGAAACATGACTATTTCTTTTTCATATTTTGCACTAGAATAATGTGATATTTCCTTGTAATTACTTGTTTCTAAATTGTTTTTGATAGTCCGTCGATTAATTCGGTTGATTTAGATAAATAGCGCAATTATAATTATGAGCAACTACTGAATAAATAGGTGGGTGTCTTCTAGTGTAACTTTAATCAATTTTAATTTCTAAGAAATGTCTGCATTGCATACTTCCAATTGTTCTTCCAATTTGTATAAGAATTATTGCAAATTAATACGTCACTTTAAGCTATTTCGAATAATTTGTTCACTTGAATTCATACATCATTTCCCATCTTAAAACTTCCACAAAAGAATACCCATCGAATCGATTATTAAAAGATAGAAATAAATTCACGATCAACATTCGATCCATTTTTCACGGAGAAAAATGAAACTCCACTTGGAAAGTTATGCTCCGAAAGATTGATTCCCAAGGCTTTTCAAGGATCCGGAAGTTTTCGAAAACAAGCCAATCGATGGGTACAAGTATAAAAATAAAAGAAAATCACTTGAAACGCAGATTTTACGGACAGACGCGAGAATACCGTCGCGAGAGTTCCATTTTCGCGAGTCAGCGGCCCGGAGGATATTTCTGCGATTTCCCACTTTCATATCAAACTTTTAACACACATAAATATCCTTTTATTGGAGATGTTCGTCACGATGGAGGGAGATCCCTTTCTCGGCATTGTCCCGGAAATTAAAGGGCGTTCCTGAACGGGGTTGGAGGCGGTAGGAACGAACGAACGAACCCTGGCTAGCTTCGGGGCAGACAATCACCGTTTTCTCTCATATCCAGATACTCGCTCCAGATTTCAACTTTTATCGGCCAGACCGCTGTCTCTCGTTCCTCTTTTTTTCTTTGTCGCGGGTGGAGCTACCACTCGTATCTATATGCTTTACCTCTCATTTCTGTATTACCTGTTTACCAGGATCAAATTGTCCTGCGGGTCGACCGGCATGGATTTATCCTGGAGAATACTTCTGTGTCGTGGATGAAGGGATATTTCGTGTATATAGGGTGCACCACTTTGTTCTATCGCCTTAACAATTTTTTATGGGGGTTGAAGAACGATCTTGGCTGATCTAGATGTACGTAGCATTTGTTATTTTATTATAAGTTATTCTATTCGACTTGAAAGTGACTGTTACTAGCAAGTAAAAATAGTATATTACGACCCAAGGCCAGAAAGTTGGATTTCCGGGCGTATGTGATATAAAAGCCTCGGCGAAGCATTTCAGGTTGATTATATTCCAATCAAATACGATAATTCTGGACAAAACGTTGGCGCTGTGACTGCGAGCCAGAAAATTCTTGTAGCCAATCAGAGCACGCGTTAGCTCGAGCTGACTGCAAAAGCCGTTGTTCCCGGAGTGAAAAGCGGCCAGGAAGATCGTACTTTCGGCTAGGGGATCAAGAAAAGAATGTTTCATTTAACACTTTACCGACCGGTATCTTTTAACATCCTACCCACTTCTGATCGGTCACTTGCACGCAAGTATTTCCCTGATGCTGATATCTCTTCGAAAATTGCAAAGTTTCTTCACTGAGTCCTTGGCACAGTTAACCGCAATGAAAAATAATAATTTATTAAGTGCCGTAGCGACCAATTAATAAGTTAAAAGTCCAAAAGTGTTGGGCCCGAAAAGCCGATTAATCGGCTACCGGTCGGTAAAGTGTTAACAGTGAAAGTGCTGGTGGTTACATATGGTATACCTATTTTAATTTAACTTGTGACTGACTTAATTTATTTTGTGACTGACTCCAAAATAATTCAGAATTAAATTAGTAAAATAAAAATTGATCAATGACTCTTGACATATCGTTTAATTTAAGGTAATATTAATATTATAGAAATTATTTTTAATCGTGCCACGTATTACAGACATTTTCAATTTAATAGATTTTAATAGGGGTTGTTTGTTATAGTACGGCAATTAGTGTATTTTATAGGAACTAGTGTACTACATTGTCTTACTATAAATTTATACAATTTTTTTAAAAGTTATGGATTTATCAGTTTGATTGTCTTGGTAGTTTTAGTGTTAACAGAAATCAGAATCCATATTTTCTCTGATTAGCCCTCTGCACCGGAAAAAAATATCACGCTGTTCTCCACAAGGCGCAAATTTTTGGAGAAATATTTATGCAAATATATTTTCCAATTTTCCAAATGGAAACTCTCCAGATGATCAAGTTAGATAGTACACCCCGTATATTTCACTTTTTACTTCGGCATTACCTGCTTACTATCTTGCATGAGTTTATCCTCGAGGAAAACGTCAGCGTTGGAGGCAAACCGAGGTTGGAATTTTCCATCGTTTTACATTACTTGTTTACAGGGACCGAATTTTCTCCTACAGTGAATCATCCACATATATATTTGTGCATTTTAGTTTTTACTTTTATTTTGTCGCTTTATAATAATGGAAGCATTTAGGGGATGTTATTTGACGTGAATTTATCTCGATGGAAATCGAGAATTTTCTGTCTATCACTATCACTTTATTACTTTTGTAAATGGTAGTCATGGTCAAGTGAAATACTATTGGCAAATCATGTCCTTCGAATACGTTTAATCTGAGGAGACTGGAGGGATTCGGAGCACGATTCGAATTCTAGCCGAACGACAATCAGTTCTTCTCAATGAGAAATCGTGCTTAGAATTTTTATACACAAATTTTCCATTTTTTATATAAGCTACCTTGAAATCCCCCTTGTACGATTACATTTTCAAATTTTCCTTATTAATGGAAGAGGCACACGGATAAAAAGGTAAAAGAGCCCATTTCAAGGGTGAATTTCACCGCCTTAAAACCAACATAAATAAGACATAATGATTATTTACGTCTTGAATTACCATTTACAACCCCGCTACTTAAATTTCATCATCCACGAAATTTCTCAATTCTTAATTCCGCTTTGAGAAAACTTTACAAATTGTTCTTCCACTGAAATGTCTCAGTTGCAAAAATATTTCAAACTCTTCTCTCATAAGAGAAAATCACAAGTACGCCCGTAAAACATGCAGTGATAAGTGGCCAAACAAATTCAAAACACATTTTCGTGCTTTTTAAACATTAATAAACAATGTTCACAGTTCTTGCAGGTAAATAAAACCGAAGAGTAAACACAGGCGCGAACGATTCAATGTAATTTGCACAAAGTTTGTGAGAATAATTAAGGCAGCAGAAAATGGCGATAAGTAGGTTCTTGGAAAATGGGTGAAGCTTTAAATCATCGAATCGGGGAACCGCTCGTATGCTGGCGGACAAAGAAAATTCTTTCCATCGAACAGTCGCCAACTACTCTAGGGAAATAATATCGGTTAATCGGTCGCCGAAGAAAGTTCTACGTCGTTGCAAAGCTACAATGAAATTGTTAATGGAATCGGAATGCCTCCTTTGCAGCGATCTTTCGCTCAAAACTTCCCTCGCGAAAAGGAAACGTTACCGAAGTTTAAAAGAACGGTTTCAAGAAACGACACGATATTTGCTCGTTGTAAAAATACATTCAATTGTTGTACAAATTGACGAGGAAAATTCCTACGAGAAACTCTTACGAATTTTCTTGAACCTTCGACTTTGCTACCATTTAATTAATCCGCAGTTGCAATTCCTACTTACATTAAACTTCTGCATCAGTTTAAAAGCTTTTTAAATTTCCTACGAACTAAAGAAAATATTTAACCCTTTCACAGTTTAGTAAAATTACGAATTCTGGTCCAAAAAATGTCTGGTTTTTTTATGATCGGAAATACTTCGGCATGTAATAAAAAATGTAAAAAAACGTGTTTTATATGTATCTTGTTAGTACTTAGTTCGTGTATGATAGATTTTCAAACACGGGATACATAAGCCGACGTCACAATCCGGGCAATAGTATCTTGTATCTTCTTCAGTTAAAATAATCTTAGAAAACAGAGGAAGCAAAGAATCTAGCCATAGTCTTAGATATCTTTGGTAAAATAAACAGTTTGAACGCCTTACCCTGCCCGTGCGTTGCACGCGAAAAGCTGAATGGTGTTTGACGCTATGCCCGTGACTGTCACGGGATAAACCGTTTGGTACTTGACGCTCTGCCCGTGACTCTCACGGGATAAACTGTTAATGGGTTAATAGATCTGTTGAGGCGTAATTACAACGCGGGCCTTGAGGTTGCGGGGGCAAGCTTTCTAAATTTTATATTTCAATTTCGCAGCTGTGTAGACCCGTCCATCTGGCAACCACCTTCGAATATCGAGGAATGGCACGTGGCTACCAGACTTGCACTCAAGAATTCCTGCGCTAGATTTATGACACCTGTCATAAATCTAGCAGTTTTCATCTACACCTGGGTCACCCTCGCGGCCCAAGGCCCCCCTCTGCCTGGGCCTTCCGTGGGTTTTGGCAAAACCAATGCCAACTCTGCATTTTGGTAACCACCCACGAAGCCCAGGCAGAACCAATAACATTTCACCAGGGCCCAACATTCTCCTCCCTATCAAGCCACCCCTTCCTTCTCGTCGGGGTTGCCGACAGAGGAAGGGGTGCTTCCGAAATTGATAAAAGGACCGAAAAGTGAGCCAATCCTCAGATTCTCCCGTAACTAGATTCTCTTCCGTAACAACATTCTATTCGCAACGACAAAATTCTATCCAGTGAGTGTAGCTACTTGATCAGTTCTGTTTCGCCCAACCAAGCTTGCCTTGCCTTTCACCTCGCAGGTTCGGATCTATTGGCACGAGCGTGGTAACATACTGGGGCGACATTCGCAACTAACCGCTCGCGCTGGAAAGACGTGCCGCGCTCGCCGACGACAGTAAACAAACCGATGCGCGTGACGCATCGATTGAGATTATACGTCGAGAAACAGTTTCGGATCGCACTACGTTGCGTGTAGGATAAAATAAGTGTTATTCGTAAAAAAGTATGCTCAGATATGTCTTAAAATCTAAGTCTCAGGCGATATAATTTAATTTCCAGCGCAAATAAATGGAAAATTCAGCGATGGAATAACGTTAGCCCTCGCGTCAAACAATACATTGTTGCCGCCGCGATTGTGTTGCTGATAGATTTTAAGATTTCAGGCAGTTACAACAAAGAAGAGCAGGTAGACGAACGAAATCTTTGCGGTAATTACTGAATACATATGAGAAATTTCAATCCGGTACCTTTCGGTACTTCTTAGTTATTCAGTTTTTAAATGAACCGTGTATAATGGGTACATGATATATGCGACGTAGTGCGATCTGAAAATGTTACTCGACGTATAATCTCAATCGATGCGTCACGCGCATCGGTTTGTTTACTGTCGTCGGCGAGCGCGGCACGTCTTTCCAGCGCGAGCGGTTAGTTGCGAATGTCGCCCCAGTATGTTACCACGCTCGTGCCAATAGATCCGAACCTGCGAGGTGAAAGGCAAGGCAAGGTTGGTTGGGCGAAACAGAACGGTTGGGAGAAGCAGGCGGAGTTGCTCGAAGGACCCAGAAATGATCAAGTACCGTGCGGCTCGTCAGACGTGTCACCTAGGAGGTAAGCCTGTTTCGGCAGAGCCTGATTCGCCAGGCGTCAAGCGTCATGCCTCTTGTCACATGTACACGAAGGCACTTGATGTCCTACCTCGCGATTCGTTAAAAGAGCTACACAAACAAATCGAACTATAAGACGAAAAGAGAGAACGCTGCAGATCGAAGCAAGGGAGACAACGCGATTTGGGTGGCGACAGTGAGGACATCGGCGTAGGCACCAGATTTCTAACATCTCTATAGTGAAAACAGAATAAACTCCGGCACAATTACCCCCACCACATGGGGAGATTCTCCTTGATGAAACGAAGCGCTCGACGAGACAACAATGTAATACAATGTCTCGCTCCTCCAGACAAACTAATAAGAATATTTGAATGCTACGACTTTGTCGGGTGCTTCCTTTAACCACTTAACGCTCAGGTTTTTTTCGAATCGTCCGTCCAAAAACGCACAAGTTTTTTTTTTGCCTGAATGCTTATCTTGTGCATATTATAAAATGTTTTTTGTACTCCTAGTGGCGAACGAATTATTTTTTTCGGAAAAATAACAAGTTTTTCATCATACCTGTTTATCTAAGGGAAATCCTTCTATAACTTATATAACCAAATAACATTAACAGCAACAATTAATTATAACAAGCAGAACATAAAAGTAATAATATAAGAAATAAACACACTATAAACTAAAAATCGTAAGACGAAAAAGATATTACAAGGATGACGTATACTGCACACTGATCGCTCAAAGACTGAAGAAACAGACAAAAGGTAACGGCAGAAGACGGAGAGATTATCTGTATTTATTCCTCCAATATACAATGTATAAAGTTTTTGGAAATGTATACATTTCAGTGTAAGATGTCAAAGAACTGAGTTCTAAAATATCAGCGGCTAAGATAAACAAACCGCAGAGTGGCGGCCGTATCAGCTATGCCCGTGAACGTCACGGGCATGCACAAATTCGACCGTTTGGCGTGCCCGTGAACGTCACGGGCATGAGCGTTAAGTGGTTAAGAGGCTGAGCGAGTGGACTCCAAGAAACAAAATGGTACGAATAGGCGGTTGAAAACGAGAAGCTCCGCCGCCCAGGTGACAAGCTTGACGAGCCGCACGGTAGCTAGACTCACTGTTCTATACACATTTGGCTCGCTCGTATTCATATTTGTTATCTATTTGTTATTCTCGTTTTGTTATTATTTGTTTCCGTGTATATACTAGTTCTCTGTTACAATAAACAAACTCCAAAACCATTTCGGGAGTGTAGTGTTTATTAATCTCCGAGAGAAGAAAACAAAACTAGACTCCAACGACTTAACTGTCCGACGAGTCGCAACAAGATCCTTTTCAACATCTCGACTTCAACCACTCAAATGTACAGTCCCATTTCAACCACCAGAACACAAAAGGTTTTGCCTAAAATCAGATGAATAAATATAAATAAATATAAATCTAATTAATAATTAATATAAATAAATAAATACACAATTCTATAAAACAATTCTCTCTATCTGCATCCCCTAAAAATACAATTTTACCCCATCCAGAAAAATATCTCAATCAATCTTTCTAACCCAACAAAACCTCACAGCAATTTTTCAAAACGAAAACCTGCAGAATGAAATCCAAGTGAGGTAATTGGTACACACAATTAGTAATTAGGATTATCCGAAATTAATTGAGTACCTCCACCGGTAGGCCGCAGTTTAGCTACAATAATATCGAGCCAAGGGGTGGTTTCTACCACAGATCGGTCGATATTATTCGTCCACTATTGTATATTCGTCCACGAGTATAACCGATCGAAGATCGTTTTGTTGGGTGGTTATTATTACTCCCCATGGTAATTCAGTTTGCTCGGTATACTTCATTTAGTTAGGCCGACCAGTATATACGTCTGTATAGGGTTTGCACGTTTGCCATCGGGCCTGCAGGAGTAACAACACACTGCGGTAGCAATTTTCCTGTAATTACATCTGCCAAGATCAGAATTCGCCTCATTGCGGGGCCAACATGTACCCCTCTCATCTCACTGGACAACCTAAACGCAGATAACGCTCTCCAAAATGTTCTTATTATTGTGGAATACTCGAGGCAGATATATGGGCAATTTGTGGAACAAAAACGTGGTCGTGCGTGGAGAGATTTGGAAATTCTAATGGTGTATCGGTTTTGTCGTTCGTACGGGAACCCTGTTTGACGGAAGGTTTATGGGGGGAGGTATATACGTACTCTGTTGTGTGCGTTTTGATTGTAATTTTGTAGGGGCGTTTCGACAAATAAAGGAACTAAGAATAAATAATTAAATACTTTACATAGTTAATTATATTTTTTATATATTATAAAAATGTTATTATTATTTATGTATTATAAAAATATATATTAATATTAGTGTTGGATTGTTACTGTAATATGCAAAAAGTTGTACCTCGAAAATCTCGATACGAAATCTACTTTTTTCCGTTCTTTTTTGCGCTTGCTCCTTTGTTACACTTAGGTTCTTCAATGGACAAATCTGAAAAATATCTCAAACATGTATGGTACCGTGTAGAATATGTCAGCATTTTTTCGAATTTTTTGCACCTCAATAAATAGGCAAAATGGGGCAAAAACCCGTTTTTTGAATTTTCCTCATAACTACCCTTCCTGTCAAGATATAGGGTTAAAAATTTGTACACAATGATCGCCGAGCATTATCTATCAAATAAGACCACCCCCATTAAAATCGGTTCAAGGGCACTTTTGACCACCTTATCCTACTATACCCTTTCAAATATAACAAATGCAGCTAATTGTAAGACAGGAGAACCTATCTAGGGATTTGTTGGACTCGATAAATTTAATATTACAACGAATACCATACTTTGGATATTATAGATATATTTTTATATTATGTTCTTTTTGTATATTTTAGCCCCATTCAATTAGTCATAAATACGTAAAAATCGGAAGTCTAGTAGTTATAAATCACAGCCCTTAAGTCACGAAATAGATACTCCTCCAAGTAGTCTAACTTTTCACAGGCTACAACCTCAAACAATCATTCCATTCCTCTCTCCACGGTAAAGAATGATCCACAAAGATTCTTCAGGATCTAGCGCGAAATATAAGTTTATTCTCGCAAAGAAACATCCCCGTGAAGGAAGTGTAGTTTCGTAAAGCGAAAACACCGTGGCAACCTAGAGAGGAGAGACAGAGAGAGAGATGAGGAAAAGGAAGAAAAACTTGTTAGATCGTATCCGACAATGCGATACCGGCGATGCACGTTAAGAAGGAAGCAAGAAGAAAATTTATCGTCGTTCTTACGAGGTGCCATAAAATTCGGCGCTACCGCCTCGGAGGTAATGAAAAAAGCTGGAACGAAGAGATCGTAGAATGGCACGGCAGGCCACAGAAACGATAAAGCATGCAGCCGAAACGTAAACCTCGTTGCATAGCTCTATCAATTAACTGCTTTTCTACGTTCTAACGTTACCTACTCACCGTTAACTCGAGATTATAAAACTGCAACACGAGCCTCACGATTATGGCTTCTGAGTTTATTCTCAGCACCGCGTGAAATGCACCCTTTAATGCACACTTTCTTCTCGACGGAATGTACCTTTTACTTTGAAAATATCCATTTTAATAATTTTTAAATCGTTTCGTCTAGGATCAACGATTTATGAGTATATTCTATGCTTGAACGTCTACGGTTTTTTTACTTTGAAAATTTTACTTGTACAAAGGGATTTTCTGAGAACTAAATCCGGCGTTTCATATTTGCATTGATGTTCCATGTATTTTCGACGTTCTAGCTTTTGTTCATTCAGTGGCTATGGTTTTGATATTTAATTTTTCATCTGTGAAGTGATGAATGCACTGTAGTCGTTTGTTGGGATTAATATCTCTCGTTCTAAAAGCCTTTGTTCGTTTGATTCTTCGAGCGCGAGTGAAAATCTGTTGTTTTAATTTGTTTTTTTTATTTCGTATCTCCTTTTTCTTTCTCGTCGATTTTTCAAAGAGCGTCTTCGATCTGAGAGATTAAAATCGCACCACTTTATCCTGATTCATTTCTCTGCCCGTTGTTCGACGATTTTTCAATATAAACTTCAGACAGCAACGTTCCGCGGGAATTCCGCGAGATCGTGTTTTCCCCTTGCGGTTTCGCCGCAGTTCGGAACAAATTACTTACTTGAAAAACAAAACCGCGGTATTTTGGATGGTGCATCGAATGGAATCCCATTTATTGCCGTTCTACGTTCGCAACCACCGAGACTTTTTCGTAATTACCGAATCGATTCGAAGCTAGATTCCGTTCGAATTCTATTTCGAACCTTCGTTAATGAAATTTTCACCTTTCAATTCTCCAAGAAGATTACCAAAACAAAATTTCTTTTTATTACATGTTTTTTTCAATAATTTTATTGAGAATGACACATATTCAATGTACACAACTCTGGTGACATTGAATCAAATTAAATTTATGTTTAGAATTTTTTATTTAAAATGAACAAACTAATTTTGTAGTTGATCATTTGGATCTTCAATGGCCTGAAAAATTAACTTTCGAATTCCTCTTTCGACGAGAACGACGTCTTTCACGTGTAGTTAAACGTCTAAAGATCGTGCACTTGCGTCTGTGGTAACGCGGTTTTGCACTTCACCCTTAGGTACACCAAAACCGATATACATATGTACATTCATTCACATATACACGTCTACATACCCATGTCTCCTCTCACTCGACTCAAATGGGATAGAACCGAAAGAAGGTCGAATATTCCATCGTTGGATTTCGGTACCCGTAGACATTTCAACCCCCTTTAAATCTTTTACCATCGTTCTACCTTTTCTATTACAAATCAGTAAGATTTCTTCGCCCACAAATAATTCCCCATTGCCAATTCTCAGTCCGCAAAAAAATTCTCGAAAATGTTCCCCATCCTTCTTTCACCCGCTCGTTTTTGCTTTGATCGCTTCTAATAAAAATTTGAGATTTTTCTGACCCCTTAATTTTTGGCTAAATTGTAAATTATACCGACAGATTAATAGATATAGTTCAAGATTTTAGCAAGGTATGAATTTAAGATAGACATTTCTTTCTTTGTAATTTCCTTTTCAACGGTTTGAATTACGGCGCACAGTGGCAAAATATCGTCGAATAGTGCCAAGCAGCGCGACTGCGCTTCTTCGTCAACGGCGATGAAATAAAACAAGTGTTTTTGATCCAAAAAATTATTAAACAATATTAATGTTCAACTGCATCGAAGATCTGAATAATTAACACTCTTATATGCACTTTTTATAAACAGGGATATACCATAAATACTATTTACTCTTTTAGAATATTCAATATTCAATTACTATTTTCTATATTTATTTCAATAATAATTATTGACTGATTTCAACTTCTAAATAAACTCTGAATATTGCCCCACACCACTGATATGTAAATAGAGAATTAAAAATTAATAACGTCCACTTTGTATTCTGTAACGAGCTAACCGCAATCAGCTCCACTATTTCTGACGATTTTTTAAATTTCAGCGCAAATTAGCTAAACGTCCTGAGCTTAATTTCTTCACAAACTGCTTCTGAGTATCGCAAACCTTCTACTCTTTGCTATTAAATGAGAAAATCGCACCGGGTGGCCGCTCATTGATTTCTCCAAACAGTAAACTTATTTTACTGGCCGTCCTCTCGCATATTTAGCTGGGAAATACAGAGATTCGGGTGAGCCGTAAATTCTGTTTTATCCGTCCCCCGGTGCTATGAAATATTTCAAGTTTTCCCGTCTATCTGGATATTACGAGCGAAATGTAACGGATACGTGGAATTTAAAAACAACAACGAACGTACACCTGTTTTCTTTCATTTATTCCTACGGTGAGTATGGTTTATTGCAAATTTTCCCGCGTGTTTGACCGAGGTGCAATTATTTCTGTAACTCTACGAAATTGAAGATTAAATTTGCGTATATTTTCTGCCATTGTAAGTCGAGTATCGTGTTCCTGAAGGACTAGACTGTGTGAGTGGGACGATTGAAAACGTAGAGATTTCAATAGTGAATTTTTTGCAAGTATCTTGTAGCTTCCACTAACATTTTTTAACTCTCCTTATTTCAGAGTAATTTATTCTTTTTCTTTTAGATCTATTTATTATTTTTCCACTCTTCGACTTTGACCTGCAGTTTTTGGTGTATTTCGAGCCACTGTCGCGAGAACAGAGTTTGTAATAAATTATTTTTCTTTTTCTAAATCTTCTATTTTTATTTTACTTTTTCTTCCTGCTATCCCCTGGCGTACCCTATGTGCAACAAATAAAAATAAATACAGTTTCACCATTTTCTAACACTGCTAATTTATCAATCTACAAACTTTTCACGACTAAAGATACCAATTGCAGCAGGAAATAGAGGCGAGTGAGGGTGTATATTCGTATATTTGCAGAAAACAGTAGAAAGCGCGCCTTCCCGAGGTACAACCTTACATCGGTTGTGCTCGTCGATCGGCAAATTCTAAAGTAAAGTGGCGGAAAAGTGCATCGGCGCATCCTGGAATGCACCCGAGGGTGGTCGCGTCTTTCTTTATTCAGTTTACCGCCGGGGGATGCTCGTCGACTTTTATCCGACGAAGGGCGCAACGACGACGAAAAATGCCTTGTTTTTGCGCGTTCTTTGTATTGGATTGCTTTGATAGCAGTTAAACGTTATAAAACACGATGAAGCTGTTTACCTTCTTCCTTTATAAAAAAAAAAATAACGTAAAAGAGATGCGATGCAGTAATTTAACTAGAATTACCAAGCAAGTCAAAATGACAGGTTTCCAATTTTTTTGTATAATTCTCAAAGTTTATAGGAGAGTCATAGAGCAGATATTCTACGTTGGTCTTATAAAACAGAAATTACCAAAACGAGCATCTCTTCAATTTCTCGATTCCTCCTTCTCCAAAGTACTTATTGAAATGTGATAGATTTAATAGATAGAAAATAATATAATACAGTTACTTCACGACTCCCCTACCAATTTGGGTAATTTTTCAAAAATAATTTTGACACATTTTTCTACATCTACTAAATATTCTGTCACGAAAATCGAAGTACTATAAACCTTAACATATTACGATCTAGCAAGAATAATAAAATGAGCAAGAAACTACACTCTAAAATATTCCACCCTATTCCCTAATTGTTTCGAGATTCGGAAATAACATCCCTTCATCCACAGACATTCACTTGACGATGGAAAAAAAGCGGGTATTGTCTACGTCGAAGGTTCCTCCATCGCCGAAAAAAGCACCGATTCTCGAAGTGTTCTCCATTAAAAGACAAGGACGCGGCTGAAATCGGTGCATTCAGAATCGTTGCGGCATTATTTTCATATCCTCCGGCCAAGCCGTTGGTATATCCGTATCCGCAATTATTCTGAGAGCATCCGTACGTCGGCAATATTGCAAAAATTGTTGCACTACCATCTAACACGATGTACCGTTTCGTGAGATCATTAAGTTAACCCTCGTGATTTCCAGGACCGGTGAGAATGAACGAGCGAATTCGTACATGCAAAATCTCTGGGACGTTGATTAGCCGCAAGTAATAGTCGCTCGTTGGAAAAGTTTCGCTCGTTCGCGTAGGAAAATGCGGCGTAATCAGTCAGTGCTTTTGAATTTCACGTCAGTTTTCCACCGCTAACGAGTGTTCGGCCAGTGGTTGCACGTCGACGTATGCAAGTAGAGTGGAGAATTAGTGTCGAGATAATTTAATGTGCTTGTCGCCTGGAAATTAGGTTTCTGCGGAAAAATAATTTCCTAGAGGTCGGACACTTCATCGAGAAATTCTCAGGAGTACTCTTTGTTACGTGGAGGACACATTAAACATTGAATTTTATATGACATATCTTAGACACATCGAAACTTTACGATTTTCACACCGATTTTTTTTAACAGTCCCTGATCTACTTTAAGACATACGTTCCTCTTGTGATTGTCACGTATACTTCAATCTTTCTCTATGCTGCTGATTTTTAGTGTTCCACTTTCTTTTCATCCCAGCTCTTCAAAGGTGGAAAGAACGATTGAAACCACAAAAAGTTCCACATAATCGACGATCGTAGACATCAAACGTTTTCCAACGCCGTTGTCTAAGCTGCAAATAGTCGGTCCATCGAATGGTTGGAGGTAAAAGGTGATCCTTCTTTCGGAAGAGTGGCATAATCTCAGAAAAGGTGGTGAGAATCCTGGTGGACGTGGTAGCAGGTCGAAGCCATAAGTCAGCTAGGAGACTTTGACTCCTCTTGGCATTAAGCGGCTCCACGAATCGGTTCTTCGCTCCCGTGGAATCGGGTCATCGATCCTCCCGTAAATACGCGAGAAGTTTGTCGAGGGTGTCTGCTCGTTCTCGCGAATACTCGGCCGCGCTGCCTAGCCGCGCCTCCAGCTCTCGTGGCTCGCTTGGTTAACCCGCGAAGATGAAGTTAGCGGGCTTTACATAGTTGGAGCTTTGTTTCATAGCCTGGCCTCCTGCCAGAGGTGGGGCCGCGTGCCTACTGAACATCCCTCTCTCTCCCTCTCTCTCAGTCTCTGTTCTGTCTGGTTATGTCTTTCTTTTCTCTGTCTATCTCTCTGATCTCTGTTTCTTCGCTGCTCTCTTTTTCCTGTTTGTCTGCCTGCACTCTTATGTCTGCCTGGGATCCTCCTTTCTCCTCTTCTCTCTTTCTGCTGTCTTTGTCTGCGTTGCCAAATTTCCCTGAGCCTTTCTGAATCTTCCTGCATTTGTTTGAATCTGTCTCAGTCTGCCTGAGTCTGCCTGAGTTTGCCTGAATCTACCACGATCTATCTGAATGTTCCTAGGTCTTCTTGAATCTTCCTGGATCTGCCTGAAACTTCCTCGATCTGCATGAACGTTCCTGGATATTCTTGAATCTTCCTGGATCTGCTTGAACTTCCTTGGATCTTCCTGGATCTGCTTGAACCTTCCTGGGCCTTCCTGGATCTTCTTGAATATTCCTGGATCCACTTGAATCTTCTTGATCTGCTTGAATGTTCCTGGATCTGCTTGAATCTTCCTGAATCTTCTTGAATTTTTCTGGATCTATTTAAATCTTCTCGATTTGCTTGATTGAATCTTCCTGGATCTGCTTGAACCTTCCTGGACCTTCCTGAATCGGGATCTTCTTGAATATTCCTGGATCTATTTGAATCTTCTTGATCTGCTTGAATCTTCCTGAATCTTCTTGAATTTTCCTGGATCTACTTAAATCTTCTGGATCTGCGTAATTGAATCTTCCTGGATCGTCTTGAATCTCCCTGGATCTGCTTGAACCTTCCTGGACCTTCTTGAATATTCCTGGATCCACTTGAATATTCTTGATCTGCTTGAATCTTCCCGAATCTTCCTGGTCCTTCTTCAGTTTTCCTGGATCTATTTAAATCTTCTGGATCTGCTTCAATCTTCCTGGATCTGCTTGAATATTCTGTAGTAAAATTATTTGCAGCAATTTTCATGCCATAAAATATAAAAGCAGTAAGACACTTGACATACACAGGAGTCTTCCAAGAGCAACTGGCGCGAAAACGCATGAAGTTATTTCGACGTATGAGAAAGGAGTCGAAAGACAAATACCGGCATTACCTACGATTAACTTGCAGCTCCGTTTTAATTAATTACCTCACGAATTATTAGGTGGTCCGTTTAACGAGAACTCCGGCGTTGATTTAACTTTATTGGCGAGAAGGTACGAGGTCCGGGACTCTAGATTTTCAAACCACAGAACGATTCTACTCCCGACTTCACCGTCTACATTTATGTCATCGTTTTTGCAAATTTTCGTGTCCCTGGTATTTTAAGGATGGCACAGATCTACACTCTAACTGCTTGAATGTGCGAAATTACAAAAAAGCACGAGAAAAACGTTATGATTGCATCTTTGTTGAATAACACATACCCACGCAGCTTTACGGTTCGTCCATGTACTCTAAATTTTGGCGGGAATCTCGTTGGTGTATCCGTAGAATTGCTCCTTCAAAACCACGGCGTTTTTGCGGTGAGAAAAAGCACAAGGATTCACAGAATTATGGTAAACAGTAACAAGAAACTGGCTTACGCGTAATTCGATTCGTTCGTGTTTTATAAAAGGGAAAAAACAGGGCTGAGCTTCGTTAGCACGGAGTTTCTCAAGTTGATGTAATAATTTCACTTCACTGTAATAAAATGCATTACTTCTCTTCAAGTTGTGCAATTTTTCCCAGCAATTCCGTCGATTCGAATCTCTGCTCGAAATCCCAACAGCGCCGAAGAAACTACTACCAAAATGAAAGACATTGCAATTTCCAAAAAAAATAACATACAATTATTAGCTTAAGACAGAAATGCAGAAATTTAACTGGCAATTGCACTGTAAGTATTAATTCCACTCGAATAAAAACGATTTATCAATCTGTCTCCCACAAAAGACTATCTTCTTCCTTTGTATGTACATTTTTATAATTAATTCCCTCCAATGATAGATGCAATTTTAATATAATGTTCCAATGATACATCACTCCCACCAAGAGCAATGTGCGCTCAAAAATATTCGCGAAAAAGGATACTAAAAAAAAAGAGAGAAATTAACATTCCATTCGAAATTTCGCGTATCGAGGTGATGAGACGATTCTCCCACGCAACGAATGCAAGCTGAAAATTGTTTATAATGCAGCCACTGCATTTACGCCGACGCGTTTTAATTCCATACTGTCGTTCTCATTTTAGCAAAAAATATCAACTGGCGGTCAGGTGATAACCAGAAAACGCACGCTCGCCACGTTAATTATACTTCACCGCAAAAGCGATTAAGGTACACCTGTACCGTTTCTATTTACACGTTTCTCGAGCACCTCCAATTATTCGGCCACTCGTGCCCCGCAAAATGAGCGGTCTCTTAACTTCTCATAATTCGAATTATCTTCCGACGTCGAGCAGAAACCAGGCAAAACAGAGTCGAGGAGAGGATTTGCAGAATTCTTCGGGACTCGAGATTGTAAGGCGGAATAATCAAGGGGTGAGAAATGGAATGTCTTTGTTTCAGATATAATGAATTTTTTCACGCTTGTGTTGAAAAAATGGTTAAGTAATTAAAGAGAGAAAGGTTGTAGTGGTTAACGTTGGAAAGGTGAAAAATGCAATGTGTTTATTTAACCCTCTATGGGCCCCTGTAACTTTGAAGTAACGCACATCTGAGGTTCTATTCTTCAAAGTCAAATTTAAAATTTTGAGAAATATTTCAAATTATCTCGTGAAAAATATGAAATTTTTTACAATTCAATGTTTAAAATTCGAGTTTATTTCATCACTTAAAATATTATTTTTATCATTCTTTAATTATACTATTGTGAAACTGATCTTCAGGTACCAGAAGAAATTCGTACCATAGAGGGTTAAAATAAGTCGATTCTATTAAGAAGATGACAGGTAATTATTTAGAAAATAGGGGAGTTCTTTGCAAGTTGAGATTTTTAGATGTTAAGTTTGAAAAGGGAAATGTAAAATAAGATTTTAGTTGGACGATGAATCTTTCAAACCTGTCGAGATGTCAGGTAAATAGCTATAGGAAGAAATTTCTTCCAATTGTCATGTAAATGGTTCGATCAAATGCGGACAAATGGAACAACTGTACGTAGAATTTTTCAAACCTATCGACAAAATACCAAAGAATCGTTGAAATAAAAGGAACGAAATAAATAATGCCACTAGGAAGGAATAAATGTCGTGGGTAAATATACCAAGAAATTGAAGTGGTAAAAATAAATATTATCGAAACGGAAATCGAACTGTCCCGCGAATTAACAACTAATGGATCGTCCTTTTAAAAACGACACTTCCTCTTCCACTTCGTCCGGCAATAAGGAGGAACTTTTAATCGTTTCCTGGCTCTCCGTAACAGGCAATAAATACTGACCATAGATTACCGAGTGCAGAACCCTGTAAAAGTCCACCCCTTATATTTCCCTCTCACGGGCCATCGAGTTCCTCCCACCCTCTTCGCGACACCCTTCTACACTCGACAAACTTAACTCTCCGGTACAATGCCTTGAATAACTTTTAATTGGCTCTTTCAATGCCCCGTTTGCACGGCCAACCGGCTGGCTGGCTTTGTTACTTACGATTAAATTTCCTCCCACCGACGATTCTAGTGGAAACAAATGGAGGAAATCGGCGGGAAAGCCGCGAAAATCGACACGGTTTTGTGGACTTTCCTGTACGGATTTGTGAGGTTGGAAAAAAGCAATGCTGTTATTCGATCTTTTGGGAAAACAAAAACAATTTAGTCGTATCGTCCTGAATTTGTGCCAATTTTTATACGTTTTAGTGTTATTAATTTTTCCGCGATATTCTCTGGATTTCAAAATGAAAATCCTGTTTCAACGAGCAAAGGTACGAAATTCTAAGTTAGAGCAGTGAAAAGTAGACAGATTTATGAAGCAAATAAACAAAAATTGACACTATGATCATTAGATGTCGAGAAATGCGAAATTGAAATTTGGCAAAATCGGCGGTTGCCGAAACTTGTTTCAGCGTGTTTCTTGAAGTCTAAACTATAGATGTAACACCGGGAAATAATTTTAGCATCCCCTGTCATTCTTTTGCAGCAGTCAGAAATTAATGCGACAATTACTATTTAATCGGAAGTTGCAATTTCCGCCTTAAATATTCTTCGTGCCCGAAATCGTTCTGATGACTGTAATTAATTACGAAAACACAATCGTTTCAGCGAGTGTAATAATTCTTCATTTGGAATTCCAGGCGCGAAGCGATGCAACAAATGGCGAAACTAGAACTTCACAATTCCTCCATTTTCTTTCAGTCGATGTTTGCACGGCGTGAAGTAAATTAAGTCGGTTTATTAATTCTGTTTGTTCAAGCTGGCACGATAACGCACGCGTTACAGGAACAAATAAAAGGCCAGGCCAATTAGTTCATAGGTTTTACTAGAAAATGACATTTGCTTTTCTAATTTGAACACGTGGAATCGGCAAACGCATTGAAATCACCATATCAAATTGAAATTCAAATTCGATGGATTTATCGGCTCCAATTTCGCCATTAGTTATCCTTTTTTCAACATAAATACCGAAAAAAGAGAATCTCTCATTTCTTTAAATAAGAAACCCGATGTTAATTAAAATACTGGAAAATTTTGCCCACGCTAAAATTATTCATGGAATGAAAAAGAGAAGGGAATTAAAATCGAGGAGCAAATGAAAAACAGGCCGTGTGCCTTCGAATAGCAATCTAATAAAGTGCGTTTAACAGGTACAAATGAAGTATCCGCCCTGCAATTTTCGTTTCTTGATCCGTATTAATCAATCTCCCACTGCAACAACAAATTTTCACGGATTCATTAAACCACGACCCCGAATTTGACTTTCGCCTCGAGCACTCTCGGCTCGCTCCAAATCGACGACATTGTTCGCGAGATGTTGTTCGAGCACGTTTGCGAACGAGAACGAAAGAACACGTGCCGAATGAATTGAATTTAACAGAAGAAATATGACTAGAAAACCAACCTCGATAAATCATTTTAAAGTAAAACTCTGAATATTTCAAATGTATCAAATTTTTTGATAAATCCTTTCGACTTCTTTGCGAAATAATTAATAATGTGAGATAATGATTGATATATAAATTGCAAAAAAATTGTAAATTTAGTGCCAAGAGTATCTTCGTTTGGAGAATCTCCTCGAGAAAGTTCTCGACTTTTCTTATTCTCCAGGAACATATACCCGAATTTATCTCCGGCAGCGTGGATTAAGTTGCGCGGAAATGAATTTTTCACTCTCTGTTTCCCGCCAGAAGGACTCGGAAAAAAAAGATGAAGCGCGTCGACAAGCAAGCTCTAACCTTCCTCGATTTTTGCACTGGTACGCGGAAATCTCTGCAATGGGGTTCGCGTGATGCGAGCTAATTTGCACCTACGCCTTCCGTCCGAATCGATTTTTTTTTACCAGTCGTCGCACGTGTTCTCCTCCTCTTTTCACCTCTTCTCTATACTTTTTTCCAACTCTTTCTCTCTTCACGTTCCCACTGTCTGCCATGATTTCTCGACTTTTTGCTATCCGCTTTCGCCCGGAACTTTTCATTCTTCTTGCTGTCGGGCCGATATTCCCGCGGCGTATTCGGCTCGCTTTTGAAGTCGATTCGAAAGCGATGCGAGAACTCGACCCCTCTGTGCGACAGTTCGCCCCGTCAAATTGCTGGAAAAGTTTCCATTTGCTCGTCGATTGTTCGAACTTTGCTGTCCACCCTTTCGTATTTACTTTTGAAAACCACTTTAGATCGTTTCTCCCTTCGTCGCGTTGTGCCGGCGACCCTCTCGTCCGCGTTTAATATATTTCATTGAATTTTGTGGTATCTTTGTCTCTGTTTATCATATTTTTAAAATTACGATTTGTGTACTCTTTCAAAATATAATCGGACTATTTCAACTAATAGTTAAAGTTGCGCGATCGAGATTTGCAACCGACTAAGTCATTAACCCCCTAAGTTATTAACCTACTATGTTGTTAACCCCATAAGTTATTCACTTCCTATGTTATTAATCCCCAAAGTTATTAACTTCCTATGTTATTAATCCCCAAAAGTTATTAATTTCCTATATTATTAACCCCTTAAGTTATTAACCTCCTGTGTTATTAACCACCTATGTTAATATCCTAAGTTATTAACCTCCTATGTTGTTAACCCCATAAGTTATTAACTCCCTAAGTTATTAACTTCCTATGTTGTTAATCGCCAAAATTATTAATTTTCTATGTTATTAACCCCTTAAGTTATTAGCCTCCTGTGTTATCAACCGCTTAAGTTATTAACCCCCTATGTGCAGAAAGTTATCATTGATACGGTTTAGAAAAAAATTCTATATCCTCACCACCCCTGGGCAATTTATTCCAAATTGCCGCATCATCCTCCATAATCATTGCATCTATGAAAACAGTAGGCCCGGTTCCAAGTAGCCATGTCACTTCTCACTAAAAAGGGAAGAAAAAAAATCGTAAATGCAAGCGCTAACACTTGTACTGAACCAATTACACCGAAACTTTGATTCTTATAATAGTCAATATCGATGTCCTATCGGCGATTAGGGAGCGCGGACCCTCAGGATGTCTTTCACGGTCGAAATAATTGCGAAAGTTTGTGGATCTAATTTCCAAGGGGTGGAATGAATTCGTCGGCAGAGTAATTGAAAAAAGGCACGTCAGCCGATGTCGCGGGTGTCAAATCCACGTCATCCAAGAAAGCTTCGTTCTTCGAACATTTAAGCCATCCTGGGGCACATCGATCAAATTCCAGAAGGAGCCACGATCAAAGACGTCTTTCCAGGACATTATCGAGGGTCCAGCTGTGATATGAATTTGTCGACGTCGATCGACGAGCGAAGGGGGACCAACAAGAAACTCGTGTTTCCGTGGAAATTATGACTGACAAACAGGCTCAATGTCTGAAAGAAGGGTGAAAGAAAACGTTCGACTTGCCTTCTCACTGGGAAGCTCGAAGAAAAAAAGAGAGGGTAGAATGAGAGGGGTGAGTAAAGACGGCTGAAAGCCGCGGCTACGTTTCGAACGTTCGATCTCGACTTGAAAAGTCCCACTAATGGCTAGGGGTGAAACGTACCACCACCCCGAAAGCACGTCGCGTGGAATTCCCTCTCGTCAGATGTTCCAAGGAAGTTTTCCTCGGTTCTCGCAATGCCAGGAACCGGGATTCGTGGGAATAGAGATCTCGAGATACCTTTAATTCTGTAATTACGAACTCGTTTCGTATCGGCGTTATCTGGGAACTTGGTCCTTTGATTTGTTCATCCGTTCTCTCGATAACGATGACTGGAATCGCAGAAATTAGATTGGAGGTTTTTCGAGTATCACAATAGGGGTTGTTTAAATAAGAACGTTTATGAGACGTTCGATGATAGAGGCGTGATAGAAAGGGTAAGAAAATATGTTGAATGTTGTTGTTCTGGGTGTTGTGATGAGTATGGTGATAAGGGGAGTTTGGAAATTTTATATAATTTGTCACTCAAGATGTTACAACCTCAAAAGGTCAGTATCTACCTAAATCAGTAGGTTGTATGTAAAGGAACGTGGCAATTAGATTTGAAAATTACAAAATTGATAGTTTCAGTGAAAATGTCCAATTTTGTCAGACTTAAGTTTCAGGGTCAAACATTCTATTTTAGTTTGAATTAAATTTCAAGAGAGAAAATGGATTACTTAATAATCGTACTGTGAAGAGTAGAAGATGAAACGTATTAATCTAATATCGTAAAAAATTTGTAATGAAACGTATAAATCGCGCTGAACAAACTCCCTTTTTCTCTCGACGTGCTTCGTCACATCGCCCAGTATTTTAACCATAACTCCTACTAGCAAGCAGAAAAGATTTAAGGGGGTGGTTTAGCCCTTAGGGCAGCTAATACTGCGACATTAATCTTACCTTGCGGCTTCCAGAATACACGGAGAGTTTCATTAAAATCCACGCCGCCATAAAATTCTGGAGGACGTATCTCGTTTGTATTAATTAATCCGTAACACGTTGCGTAATACCTTCCTTTATAGACAAAACCGGAACGAAATAATAATCCCGTATCTTCTATCCATGGTACACTATATCCACGAACCTTATTATTTTTTATCCTCCGTAAATAACGAGAAATTAATATAAAAATGATTTACATTCTAAGCTTAATTCAAAAGAATAAAAAACCGAGGCTTCATCAAGAACTAATCGTAAGTAGTGTCTCAAAAAGTCACTATACCATGTAAAAATAGAGCTAACTTTTACCTATTAAAAATTCGCAATGATCTTTTCCTAAGTAATAAAATAAATAAGTATCACAAATTATGTTTAATTGCTTTTGGAAATTAAATCCTTTAAATGACCTCCATTTGCCCTTGAAAATTTGATTTACAAAGTAGTTTAATAACTTTAGAGTCATCCAATGGTTCACAATTTTTTCTACTGGAATCTATAATTCCGCAATTTCTCTTGTATGTAAATTGAGTCAGAGCACATTCTATAAACTTCTCTCAACTCCATCATAAACGTTAAAAGTACAATTCGAGCAGCCACGTCGCGACGTTTTAAAACAAACTGTAAAAGTTTCGCGGGACACAATAAAAAAGGCAGGTAAATCGTGAAACGTAATATTTGCGGGTAGTAGGCGCGAATGAGCCTTCGTCGTTAAAGTTTCCCTTGGCGATAAGCGCCGAAGCGTAAAACGGAAAGAGTTCAGTTCCTTAAGATAACCCCCGGGAATGAAAACGTCTTCGAACGTAGAGCTTCGAGTATGAATTACAGCTTCCGCTTTACAGCTTTTCTTCTTTTATATGTGCTGTTCAGTTTTTAGTATTATTACTTCCTTCCCTTTGAAGCGGCCCGCTCGTTGTAATCGCAAAGTGGCGCGCAGAGTACGTTTATTTCCGTGGAATACGGTAAACGTAGAGCGGTGAATAATTAAAGAATCTTTCATTGCCGTTCCGACGACTGGAATGGAATTAATTGTGTCGCGAAAGAGGGACTTATTAAAATGATTTTTAGCTTCGTAACGTTTCGACGTTTTCGACCCAGGGATGAAATAATACGGAATAATTTCAACCTTGACGTTCATCGCATCTTGTCATCTTGTCTAATTTTCTAATTTTATAAAAAGTGTGTAACCCAGATACTTTTTTTCATATAAGTTTGCACTTTGCCAATGTGTACTTTTAACAACGCAAAATTCTTTGTAGTCAAAAAGTATTGCAAAATAAGAGAGAAACGTGGTATAATATTATATTTTTAAAATTTTGAGATTTACAGAATGGAGAAAATTCTATCAAATTTGCAATACCTGTGAAGAAAGCACACTTTCATTCTCCCTAATAATACAATTGGAATATCAGAGCAACCTCCCATCGCCAAAAAGTTGCCTCGTTAATCATAAACGTCGGGAAAACGACAGATTTTTTGGTAGGTAAAAACCAGCCGTCGCGCCCTGTAAAGAGGGTTTTTTTACGGTGTCGTTCCCATTAAAGTGTTTTAACATCCCTAAGGAAGAGAAACATTCGACACTCATAACCCGCGACGGGAAAAACGGCTGACATTTCATTCGCGCGTTTTTCCTTTTTAACGGTCTCCCCATCAGTGGCCATACGTTCAACTCGTTTCTGCGGAATTACAGGGTGTAGATAAGGGGTGGCATTACGAGGACTTTCGTAACGCGTGGATCCTGTACCGGTGTACTGTTATTAAGCTTTTAAGATAAGCACACGGACGCATAGTCCTTGCTAGAACGAGAATGTCTTCTCTTTCCTCCGGTGTTTCTCTTTTTCTCGGTCTCTATCGTCGGTGTCTCTGCTTCACGGACTTTCTTATCGTCGGCCTGTCTTTTGGAGTCTCTTCCTTTTGAAAACCCTTTTGGTGCTTGGTATCGTAGCTGTCTTCTTTTCCTCTCTGTCTAACTCTTTTTTAGAGGTATTTCTACCCTTCTCTAACCTCCCATTCTTCTTTCAGTGAAGCATTCTTCTTTATTTATATTATCATAGCTTCCTGTTGATCTCTTTGTCTGGACTGCGTCTGGTTAATTATTGACTCGTCTTCCTTTAGGTTTCTGTTAGCTGTCTTCTTCGTTGATATTTCTTTCATAATTTTTACAGATGTTTCATCTACTTTTTTATGATAACAGTCTTATTTTCTTCTATATTAATTTAGTCTTGATGTCTCTTTTCCTCTGTCTCTGTTACCATCGAATTTTTTTCCTTTCAGTTTCTGCTTCCATCGTCTCGCTTTTCGTTTCCGTTTGCAGACATTCCTTCTTCCCTTTAATCTGTTCTTCTTTTATTAGAGTCCCCTTCTCTATCGCTCTTGTAGAAGTTTCCTCTCAATTTCCCTCTCTGTTTGGATCTTCGTTCCTTCCAGCTTTTCTTTCTCTCAGACTCCGTCACTCTCGGTATCTCTATCCGAACAGATAGAGACTTTCTAGGACTTTCAAGTACACGGTTTCCCATGGCATGGTATTCGCGACACCAGATAAAACCTGCTGCCGGAAACGTAAATGTATTCCAGTATTTTTCGCCGTCCTTCCGCGGTGGACGTCTATTTTCCAGCGAAAGCACCGGGGAGGAAGACCAGGTAAAAAAACGAAGAAGGAAAGAGAAAGAGAATACATTAACATTTCCAACACAGGAGACTCGTAAAGTTGAAATATACATACAATGTTCTACGACCCTAAAATTATCCAGTTTTTCCAATTTGAAAATGTAGACGAGTAAATGCGTAAAAAAAGGAAAATTCTTGGTGTGAAAATTAAAAAGTTACACTCGGCATAGGTCTTCACTTCATTTTAATTTCTAACTATTTAAAATCGACTATTAAATTTAATAATGATTTTGTAGTATGTTACGTCCTAACCCCAATCTATTTATATTAATTATCACTATTACTATTATTGCTATTATTATCAGTATTATTATTATTACTACTATTATTATTATCATTATTATTATTACCATTATTATTGTTATTATTAGTATTATTATTATAAATGTACTTTGATTATGTAAGATACACACACACATACATATGTACACCGATTTTCCTAAGGGCCCATCCTACTCCTCGTAAACCTCATCCCCACCTACCGAGGCCCCTGATCCCCACTCCTAACATCTCCTAATTTTCCGCACCCACGACTTCCCTGAAAATTCACACTTCCACTCTACTCTCAAAAGCAATCCGACAAACTTCCATTCTATCTTTTCCACGAACCACACACACACACCTTTAAAAACACGCACACAGACATAAAAATCGACAAATATAGTATATTTATATATAAATATAATATCAAAGAGTTAATTTATTACATAAATTCACTCGAAAGACAAAGTGGTGCTCATTTCGTAACAAGTATCACATAAATATTTTTCAAAATCTATAGATATTGCTATTATTTAAAAAAGTTAATAATCAACAATAGAAAATATTAGGAATTAATTTAATTAAACTCATTACAAAATTGTACAAAATAATTCGTACTGCAAAGAGTTAACATTATATTTGCGCCGTCAAATTGACGGGTGCCTACTTCTTTTATAAATATTTCTCAAATTTACAGAGAATCCGTGCAGTAGATATTTTACGTATATTTTATAATACACGAATTATTTAACGAATAATCATATTTGCCGCTTGGTCCTCCTTTTTCTAAAGCTCTTATTTAATATATTGCAGTGCAACATACTTTACGCCCGCAAATCTAGTGTGAACCCTTTGCAGTCCAAATTATTTTGTCAATTTTGTACTGACCTAAATGAAATTGACTTTCCAATATTTTCTATCGTTGGTTATCCATTTTTTAAAATAATAGCAATAGCTATATGTCCTGTCGGGTATTTATTTAATATTACAAAATCATTATGAAATTGGAATACCGATATTAAATCGTTAGAAAATAAAGTGGAGTGAAAATCTATGTTGAATATAGCTCGACATAGGACACCTATTAAACAGTACCAATTATTTAGAACGCCTGCAATTCTTTTATTCTGAGCTAATTGACCTTTAATTTTCCTACCGTTGTCCCCATCAATGAATAACGTCAAGAGAGCCAGTGAACTTTGGAGTATCATTCACGTGCTCTTTTTCGCGTATACGTCTCTTGTTTTGCTCTCGACGAGGGGAACTATTTGAAGAAGCGTGTCAACACAATCGAAGAGATGCGAAACCTTCGCGAAAAGGCGAACGGAAGGGTTCTCCTTTTTGACTCACCTCTCACAGACAAGAGGTACATACAAGGTAGATAGAATGAGAGAGATGGAGAGAGATTCTCCGATCAGTCTCAACGGAATTTCACTCGGCATTTCTGCTTCGTCTCCTTTCCTTGCACACTTTTTGTTTTCCACCTAAAAGCCCGTGAATACGTGGCACGATACAATCCATTAAGACTTTTCCACGTCGCCGCGGGCGAAATTTCAAACCTACCGAACTTTCGTCGCGTCTACTTGTACCTGAGTGCAAACCGAGATATCTCGAAGAAGATACAGCTTTTAGAAGAAAATCTTGAAGAAAGCCACGAGGTATTTCACCTTCTTTTCTTATCGGTACACCTTATGCTCTATATTCTCGTTATTGTTTTCTTCTTTTTCGTGTTCCCACTTCGTTTGTCCGACTTATCGTTTAAATCTACTCTTTTACCTTGGTACTCCGTTCCGTTGTTCTTGAAATTTTGAATATTTGCTTAATTTCATTTCCAGGGAAAATTTTATTAAAATATATCCAGCTATCTGTTTGATTTAACACCTTGCGCTACGAATTATTTTGTCAATTTGATAGTGAGCTAAGTGAAATTAATTTCCCAATATTTTCTATCATTGGTCATTAATTTTTATTTATTGTGTAAGGATGCCTTTTTATTTTAATATACAAAAAATACAAAAGAACACGTGCTCAATTCGTAACCTCTCGCTATCGACTGCCGCTCGCCACGTTTCGCCTTCGCAACCGCGGTCGCGATCGTTGCTTGTTTCTCGCCTCGTGGACGACATACAGACCTTCCAGAATTTTCTGGAAGCAGCTGGAATGCCACTCTTACAATTGATAGCAATAACTATAGGTTCTAAAGAATATTTACGTGACATTAAAAAATTATTGTGAAATTAGAAAGTGGATGATAAATCGTTAGAAAATAAAATGAAGTGAAAATCATAGGAATGCAAAGGGTTAACAATTGAAAAAGTACTTTGCTGAAAGAGAAATCGAGAGTTGAAAAATATAATGAATTAAGTGATTGATGTTTTATAAGATAGAAGTGGAATATAGAATTCATGGCTCTCATATAAATCTGAAAACTTTGAAAACTTTGAAAACTGACCATTTCCACTGTCTTGTTAGTATTAATGTTAATATAAGAAATAAAAATATTCTGCGCACAGTGTGACAATTTTTTCGCAAAGAATCGCAACGAAATCTATTAATCCGTGAAATTTCGAAATTCACTGCACGTTGAATCAATCAAATTTCATATCCAAAACGTCTGCACAAAATAAAAATTTACGGTAAATGAAAATTCAACGAGCCTTCTCCCCGTAGCGGCAGAACGCGGGAAAATAGCGCTAAAAGGAATCGAATCCGCTTGTAAATGCATTAAACAAAATTAACACGGTAAAGGAGAAAAATGGAGGATGTTTTATATCAAGGAATTATAATCTGCATAAACGTCAGAGTAGTCGTGAAATATTGGACGATCGTCGAAATGCATTACTCCGGGCGTTGCATCGAAACACCTGCTTGCGACAGATATTGTTCGCCGGCTCGTTTTCATTATGGATTTTATCGTTGTGTCATTCGACGTCGACGCAAATAAACGTCCTGTGTTTCCTTTACACCTAATCGTTAACGAAGAATGCCACCATCCACGTTTGACAATGCGACGAAGTATCGACGAGTAATTTTCTACCGGTATTGTTCCAAGAGAGAGTGCCGATTGAACCACCTGTTTCCGAGATAATGACTACTATCAGTCGTTTGTCCATTCATTAAGCTATTTATTTGTTATTGAAGCGAAAAATCACGAAAAGATTCCGAGTCCTTTATAATGGATCAATGGATTCGCGCTAATTTGCTGGAAGAATTCTTTGTACCTACTTTATACAATTGTATTAATTACTATTGCAGAAACCAATTTAAAAATTCTTCATTAACATAGCTTTAAAATTACAAACAATAAATGCAATAAAATTTCAAATTCCTAAAACAGTAATAAGAAAACTTTCCTAACACTGGGTCAACAGAAACGTTTCTGCCGACGCAATATAATTTGTTGTAATACTCAGTACAGAGTCTATAAAAATATTAAAAAATTCTCTAATACCAATGGAACGAATTAAGCTGTAGCACGAGCAGAACATTGCCTACCACATTTCTATCCCAAAACCTCCATCAGCCGTAAATGAAATTAATTCCAAAACATTTCATTCCATTATCAAAGAATGTTCTTCAAATATTTCTCGCAAATTCCACGGAACGTATCTGCAGATACAATATCCACTATTACATCAAATTGCAAATAACGAACACAGAGATTTACTTTACAAAGAAGATAAAAAACATCGATACAAAAAAATCACTCGAATCTTCGCAGACAATATACAATAATTAGCCAAGTTCCGAGGAGAATGACAGTTCGACATAGCTCGTTTTCCATCGCGCGAATCACAAGTGCATACAGGGTGCATGCACGATGCATACACCACGGGTTTTCCTGTTTTCTCCGCGTGTCAACGTCGATAAATTCCGAAAAGTACGCCGAACAAAGGTAGCCCGCCACGAGGTATTTGCGTTGACAGTATCGAGAGACCGGCGGAGAGTAAAACGTGTCAGATTCGGAAGCGAGATGCGTTTGCACATGCAACTACACACAGATGCACTCGAATCAATATCCATGGCTTTGATGCAAGCCCGGTTACTGTATTTTTCTCTCTATCCCTGACTACGACTCTTACCACTGGCCTTTATTCCTCGCTTTTTTTTACGATTTCATACTCGCCAGCCGTGAAAATCGTGAAAAGCCAATCTCGTGCCAATTTCGCGACGAGATCAATTGTGTTTCTCCGGTGCTGCGTAGGCTCGAATGAAACCAATTACGTTGGATTAGATATATGTGGATTTGGATAATTTTTTCTTAACGTTGACAAGTGAAATGTTTACTTTTTATTTGGTATTTTTTTCTATTGCTTTCGTTAGGGGTAGAAATACTAAGAAATGTTTACCATTTGGTGTACTTGGGGTGGAATTTAATTTTTTGAGGTTTGCGGCAAAGGATAGCACAAAAAAATATAATATATATAGGGTGTCCCAGTCGATTTCGACATCTTCATAACTTCGATATTGTGGTATGTAGCAAAAAATGTTTCATAGGAAACTTATTGAAAGGGATCAGAAAGAAGTCACTTGAGACGTAAGGGGAGACTGCTCTCGCACGACCTATCTCTTTCTATTCTATATGTCTCCTGTCCTCTTCATTCATAGTCGTAGCCATTCACATTCATTTAAGTAGGTAAAATCGGTGTCTACCAATCTGATAATAAAAATATCGTGCGTACATCAATGTTTCGATTTTCACGATCGATATCGTGCTGTCGCACTCAGTTCCACGGCTTTTTCGTTTTTCTCTTTGTCTCGCAGTGCGATTTCCCCTCAAGTGACTTGTTTCTGATCGCTTGCAATAAATGGAATCGAGTGGGGCATAATCTGGTGTCATTTATTTTTCCGTAAGTGGACGCGTCAAGGACATATGAAGGTCAACTCTGTTTTTTTAAATGGAATGAGGTATGTATGGTTCAATATAACGACCATTTGCATCACAGCAGTTTTGAAACCGATGAAGTAAGGACTGGTGTACGTTACTTAATGTATCGGCTTATATGATTCATCGATAATGTGCTGCTTCATATCACTCACTTTAGTTGAAACTTTCGCGTTTTATTCTTTAAATAGCCCAGAAGGAAAAGTCGAGCGGCATTAAATCAGGTGACAGACAGATAAACAGATAAACAGAGCTCACGTCCTAGTGCGGCAGGAATGATGCCTTTGTATTTAGATTATTTCTACTGAAATATCTTCTTAACTATTAGCTTTTCGACATACATAGGTCAGTACATTTTTATAAAGAATGTCTAGCTGTATCGCTTGAAGCATAGAAAAGTACCTTATTCTATTTAAAAAAGCAAAGTTGACCTTTATATGCCCTTGACGTGTCCACTTACGGAAAAACTAATGACACCAGATTATGTCCCACTCGATACCATTTAAGTTTCCTATGAAACATTTTTCGCTACATGCCACAATACTTGTAGAAAATTAAGGGATTTTCTAGTTACTGATTTTTTTTATTGGTATTATTGTGGGAATCGCGATGTGCAGATGTTTTATCTATCGCTCCTGGTTTCAAATAGTAAAAAAGAAATACGTGTAACGTGAAAGGTGGTTTTAAAGGAGAAATAAACAAGTCTTGATAACGATATTGAATTTTACTTTTCTCTATCCGGGACAAAGGAGGACCTACATTTAACGAGGTTCTCACAATACCGAAGTTATCAAAATGTCAAAATCGGCTAGGACACCCTGTATAATACAGTTAGTGTTAAAAATTAGTAGATGTTTTTTCGTTTGATAAAACTATCAAGATGGTTAACACGTTGACTGCCAAGGGATCACCGGTGTCTGCGGTATTAACTCTTTAGCCTATAACTACGTACTTGTGAGACTTGTAGCGCGGAAAATGTAACTGGAAATTTTGAAGTCTTTCAAAAACTATTGAATTGACAATATCAGCCGGTCACGAAAGGTCCCATTATTTCTATACTATTAATATTTATACAAAATTTCTATACTATTAATAGTTATACATTTAGTTATACAAAATATCAGAAATCAGTGAAAACTTTTGATTTCAGGAATTAATTTTGAGTCTTTCCCTGACAAAAAAGAAATTGTTGATCAAGGGGTCAAATTCAATAAAATTTTATACGATTTTTCATTTGTAATATTTACGAGTTTTCTAACACATTCAGTGTTAAATTTTCTGCAAATTCCCAAGGTATTTTACAGATGGAAAGTAAGAAAAATCGTCGGAAGTTTGTGGGAATGCTAACGCGATAAAGTTGAGATATTCGAAAGGAAGAAGAAACGGGAAGAAAATATAAATGATTGAAAAGTAGAATGGAGAGTAGCAGTTTTCAGGAAAGACAGAGATCGCGGAAACGTTTCAAGAAGACAAGAAGGCCTTCCCGTAAAACATAAGTTTCAGGATAAAAAGCCTTAAAGTGATAGTAAACTTCCAAGCGTTCTTTTCTTCTCTGTGAAATACAGGGAAACTAATAAAACCGTATTGTCCGACTACATTCTTCTCATTCTTTCACGGAAACCAATCGGAAAAACATCCGACTAATTGAATTCTTAGATCCTTCTTATTAACATAAAAACGAAGCCTCTACGTAGATTGTAACCGAGATAAAAAATATTGTTCTCCAAACTCTCATGACCTTTAGACGCACAATTTCTACAAAAAATTAAATTTTCATTAAATTGTTAGCAATAATTGCTTGTAAAATTTACACAAAACTCGACAATCTTCCTCGTGAAAATGTAAGCCCTCCAATTTCAGATTACGCTTGATCATTCTTGCAAATCTTGCTTGCTCAGTCAGCTTCGAGATCTTCAATTCCTCTAATAATCCACTCGAATTACATGCACCTGCGTTTTCACGATTTCTCGAATCTGATCCCCGTCCCATAATTGGACCGTTGGAAATTTTACAAATTCTCAATTCACCGAAACGACTTCCACAAAACGACTTCTCCTATCATCCAAGGAGAAGTGTCTGCAATTTTCCATACCAATCGACAGAATCGTTCGGTCGAAAACGACATTGAATACATTTAACATCTTCCTTTAAGAAAAATAAAGCTCTTTTCCTTCTTTGAAAAAATGAGAAAGTAGGAAATGTAAAAGTAAAAGTGCAAGATACTACATCAAAGTTACATCCGGTTGAAATTGTGCCGACAGAAATCTGTCTGCACGGTTTCCTCTTCCTCCCTTAAGTTCACTTTGGAATGGATGCCGCAATCAGAAAAGGAAACGTCGACACACCGATGCATTTGCATTCGTGGATGTGTTTGCGAATCTGCGGAAGTATTCTGGACTGCAACGTTACCGGATACCTTTAAGTCAAGCCACCAGAATGCCCGCGAGAGCATTTAACGTTTACGAGGCAATTGCTTTTAACAGCTTCAACCACCGAAAGTAACGTCTGTCAGTTGCACGACGAATTAAGGAATCCTCGAGTCAATTTAATATCTTATCTCGTCAATATTTATTTTCGATGTTGTCTGAAAAAACTTGATGAGTTTCATTCGTATACGTCACCGAGGATGAATTGTTTCTTTTTTATCTTTATGGTTTATAATTTTTTTGTCAAGTGTACCCTTTTATGTCGATATTTGAAGATTTTTACATAGCATGCATTTAAATTTTATTTTGCCCATTGTATTTTATCACTGATTCGATACTCGTTAATTGTTTTATATTTGGCAACGGTACTTTATGATTCGTTTGATAATTACGACAATTATTTCTCCCAGAATTCTAATGAATTTCACTTGTGTCTCTGCGCAATGCACGAGTTATCGAGTTTAGTCTGGTGGAAGTTTATATTATTTTACGTGTCGCATTAAAACTTCTGGCGCCTTCTACTTCTTTTTCTCTTTTTTTTTTATTAACTCTTTTTTGTCGTAAGTTAGTTTTGTTACATTAAAGTACCGAAACATAAAATTCAGGCTCGGTTTTCGCTCGCGGCTGACCAGTCCTGGCTTTTACTACTTGGAGAGTAAATTCTGAAGAATTCTTTTTTCCTCTCGCTGTAATACGTAAAGTTTCTCCCAGAGGAGTTTGCTAATCTGTTTTCAAATAAGATAGAAACCCAATGAAAGAGTTATTACTTGTATTTTTCTTATTTTTAACATCGATATTGTAAAGCTTGCAATTTAAGGTAATCTAAAAATACCCTTTTCTCGATGTCAATTGGAGTCATTTCTTTTTATTGATTTAATAAAAATTCATTCTCCGCCGTTTCACGAGACGTTAGCAAATATTTCCTATAAAAATCTTCGTTAAATGATCGACAGAATTCGACATCTTCGCAGATGGACTTTCGTTCCGTTTTGTGCCGATGGCTTCATTTAACGAGAAAGCTCCGCTCGAACTTTCATCTATGACCGAAAGATCTGAGAACAAGAGAAGTTTGAAACCATCAGAAAGTCCAGACTTTCCTGTTCAACTGTCATTAAAATTTGCCCCGTTCCCAAGGATCTTTCTGCTTGTTTGCCATCGTTTCGAAAATTGCATTGAACATCCGTCTTTGAGGATCGAGCACGAAAACGTTTAGTTAAACGTGTCAGCAATATTTCTTCGCGCTCGCGTTCACAAATTCACGTTTGCAATATTTATTACAGGTGTAACTCATCTCAATGCACGAACTGATATTTAACACGTTCCCTACTGGCTTTTGGAAAATTTTATTTTCTATATTAACACTAGAATTACCGTAGCTGTCAAAACGACTGCTTTCTAATTTTTTTGTATAAATACTCTAAGTTAATAACAGAATTATAGAGCAAATCTACATCCACCTAATAAAATATAAATTACCAATGTAATCATCAATTTCAATTTCTGACTTTTCTCTTCCCAAAGTATTAATTTAATTTATTTGAATGTAATGGATCTAACACCAGTAGTTCTAGTATTAAAAAATTAATCGACTAATTTCTTAATTGTAGATATTATAAATGAACATGATAATAGGACGAAATAGGTTTCGAATCTGACGAAAAATTAATAAAATAAAAATTCCCACTCAACATACCACTTATCATCTCCCGAAATATGATAAATTTTCACTCTCCAGCCAGCTTAATTAAATCATCGCATATAAAATTCTTAATTGCTAAAATTACCACTATCATTCTACACACCTTACATCCTATTATTCCATCTTTTCTCTCACCCCCAGTATGTAATTCTCTTCCAACCCTTCCACCATCTAGCACTCTAAACGGCACCCTCGCCAACGACCTCCACGAGTAGTCTCAAAAATGATTTCTCTCTCTAAAATTCTTAACGAGTTGCACTCTACATTTACCACGAATTTTCCTATGCAACCGTATTCCCCATAGAACAGGAAGCGATTCCGCCCAAGAAAGTTGGGCCTACAGGGTGCAACGGCCATAGAACTTTCACGATCCTCTACAGAGCGAAGATGGATACCTTTTGAGGCAGTAAAGCTGGTTACCAAGGGTATACGTAATAAGGTTCCGTATGCGACGAACGAATAGAATTATAACGGAGTCTCAGAAGTTCTGTGGAAAATTATCGAAAGTTACCTATCCGCGCCACTGTACGTTCTCTTCGTCCTAATGCAATTCCGAGAGGCGAACTTGCAGAGGCGAATGTGCGAAAAGGAGGAATCGATGGAAGACGAGAGAATCGTGGATACGTCGACCATTGGAAAGATAATGATGTACTTAATACGGTGGGGATAAATAGGATGCATATTGACTTTAGGATTGCGTGAAGGAATTTTCCTGGGAAGAAATTAGGAATTCCTTCAAGAGGAAATTAGAAGTGCGGAGAAATGAAGCCTTTGTGGAAGATATGCTGGAATTGGATCTCTGTATCGACGTTTTCTATTGCAGAGAATTACGAAGCTTCTCTGTTCTGTTCTTGAAGAAACAGGAATCACTTCTGGAGATTCTTTTTGTTTCGTATCTGAATTATTGGTTGGGTGGTTTGATATTCGTCTGAAATAGTAGGTTATGGCCAAATTCACCTACACAGTTTAATTAAAAAAATACAGCATGAAGAAAAAGGAAGGGGAAACGGAAATGGCTAAATTATTTTCAATATTTAATTGAAATTTCTGACTGAAATTCCAATTCTATTTAATCCGTAACTCTAAATTCATGGATTTTTGTTTGGAATATTGTGCGGCAATAAATTGTTCATTCGAAATGCTGCAAAAAAAATTCCAGGGTGTATAGTATCAAACGGAAATTCCTCGTAAATCTGTAATTCTCCTCGCGCCTTTCTTATTGCGTTAAAAACAAATATCCGTGGCAGAGATAGCAGTGCTCCTTTCTCCGGACGCGAATGGAACTATAACAGGGTCTCGAAAGTTTTCTCGGCAAGTTACCGAAAGTTACTCACCTGTTCCACCGTGCCTAGCTACCTTCGGATGTAATACCGTCGAGGAAACTTCCGGCAATCAACATTTAAAGTGGAAATCAGTGTGCACCATGAGAAAGAGGAGGACAGAGGGTGAGTGTACAGACACTAAGAATTAACGTGTAATCTGAGTGGCATTCGTGTAAAATTTTAAGCCTGGCTTTCACTCGACAATCTATGAAAATGGGTGAGAAAGTTCAACGACATGGATACGACGATGATATCTGTTTCGAATTTTATGCAACCACGCTTCCAGATGCACCGAGAGGGCAACTTTTCATGCGCACACCTGCACGAACGGGCATGAAAATTTATGAGTGACTTTACGGGAAACAAATTCCTGGCAAGGAACATCGCCATTGCCGGTTTTCATCGTGATGCTAAATTGTCAATAAATTGAATATCAAATATTGCGGGGAATGATATTTGATTTCTTCCTATAAAATATCGTTCCAAACTGAATTTACATGGATGAATATACATGTGACACTTCGAAAAAAAAAATATATATATATATATATATATTCACAGTTTGATATTGCTGGTCAATGTGAACGATAATTAATACTTTAAACATAAAATACACACACTGTGTCCCTAAAGTCACCAACAATTCAAGAATGAAATAACTCTTGGAAAACATACATCAGATATTCCACTTCTATCATACGAAACCTAAAGTACATTTAGATTTCTACATACTCTGTACCTAATCAATCATCTTTCCACCTCTAGATTTCTTTTTCCAACGTACAGGTAGCCCTCCTACAACACGGTATCCTATAACACGGTTTCGGTATAACACGATTTATGAATTGCGGAAACCCTTCTACAATACGGCATCCTATAACACGGTTTCGTTGTAACATGATAAGAAAATTGCAAAAATCTTTATACAACACTGTACTTCTATAGCTGCTGCGAGGCTTGCCATCTTAAAGATACGGTGTGGCGTAAACTATTTTGATTTCATTTCCGTGGCTTGAAAACAAAAGTATTTTACGCTGCTCATCGGCAGTCTGCATCGAGCCATGGTGTGTCAAAGAATAACTGTTTCGTCTTTAAGATATTAAGGAGAAATTAACATTGACCCGGTAAGAACCAGAAAGCAAAGTAAAATTACAGATTTTTTAAAGAGGAAAGAAGATACAAAAACTTTAAATGAAGAAAAGAGTTCTGAAATTGAAGGCGATGTCATTCCACCAAAAAAACGTTCTCGATTGATATACCGAGCAGTGACGATGAAGAAATTTATTAAATTATAGTTGCATTAAATTAATTTATATTTTTAATAAAAATTAAGTTGTTTATGTAGAATTTAAAAAGAAATATTTGTTTTTAATAAGTTTTCGGAACGTAACCCCTCTTTTTGTACTTGTTCTGGGTCTCATGCAACACGGTATTTTCTAGGAACTTATCTACCGTGTTATAGAAGGGTTACCTGTACTTTTCCGATATATTTAATTATAATAGATATAAAGCCGGTAATGTTAACAAAAGCCTTGCAGTTTACAAACTTTAAGGCAATCCTGTTACACTCTCTCGTGGATGGTAAACAATTTTTCCACCCTACAGAAATTCACAGCATCCCGAATTTCACGTTCCAACCCCTTCGCATAGGGTGTGCACGAAAGCGCGCAACGTAAGGAGATTTCAATGGCACTTTAAAGGAGGTACTACAAGATAATAATCTCCTAGAAGTTTCAACGAAAGTAGCCCGGTATCTCGCGTACGTTCCGACGTAATTCGTGACGGGAGAACTTGGCGCAATCAACATGTAAAGCGAGGAAGAGTGAAGCGACACACAGACACGAGCAGATACTCCGAATTAATGTATAATTTAGCTAATGCGTGAGCGGAATAACGCGGCCGAAATTCGCACGGAAATTCAGAAACCGCGAGACGAAAGTGTAACGTCGTCGCACGAATCGAGGGTGGAGGTTTGCACATTCCCTCGGCCCTCTTAAGTTCTCACGGTTGAAAGGAACATGGAAGGAGGTTAACGAGGCAATTTCGTGATAACGATTGATTTCCAGCTGTTCGCACCTGCTAATATTTAATCCTTTCGGCAAATTGGCCTGGCGCACCGGCGACTGTTTACCTCTCACGTTACAACGGATAGGGTAATTAATGTATGCCGGTGGTTTGGCAGCAGATAATGGGACAAATTGTATCGAATGACAATTCCGAGTGTGTTCGAGCTTGTAATAATTAGCGTGGAGTTTGCAAGGTCGTTGCATGCCATGGTGGAATTGTAGGTTTGGGAATGCGCTAATACCTTGGTCTTTGAGTTCAGGAGTAGAAGTGTTAATTAAGTTAGTTTCATTATATTACGTAAGATTAACTTAGAAAATTGAAACACTTATAATTTTCGAAGTTTGTAGATTTTTTTTCGAGATATTAAACCTCCTTTGAGTAGATCTAATGGTTAGTTCGACCTAGCCCTGACGTAATGTCATCATTATAAAAATTATTGAATTTACCAAGCTGTTCTTCCAACAATTAAGTCAGGAATTATGAAAAATTTCACAAATTAAATTTCTACAAAAATGCTTACCTTCAAAAGCACTTGAATCGTTCACCGAGAAAACTTTCAATTGTTTTTTCGAACAGATAAACGATAAGAGCGTTATGGCATTCTGTCAAATATGAATTAATTTCGCAAAATAGCATCTGTCAGTGTAGCGACTGTCAGCGAGTCAAATAATCTTTGATACGACACGACACCGAAGCACGAAGGGAACGATGATCGATACCGAAACAAGGAGAATGGCCCGTCGCGATCGTTCTCGGGACGGTGCGATTATTCAAACGAGATATACCACGGATATTTTCCATTACACCGAAATTAAATCTCCAAAGCGGCGTGCAAAGTATAGCCGTAAAGTGCAAACCCGATTAAACGGATTAGCAGCTCTGAGCCACGAGTTGCCGCGAGGTGTTACGAGCTACCGTGGCTGGCATTAATCTATCATCACACAATGGGTTTCGCAGCTTTTAATCTGATAGCTCACTGATATAATACACTCTGGTGTAATATAATGGGCATACCTTCATAAATTACACGCAGTTGCTTGTGCCAAATGTAACATATCTTTGGCGTTGCGAAAATATCTTCTCGAAGGGGTAAAAATAATTATTGATTTGAAGAAGTTTGGGAAAATCATTATAAATACATCTTAGAAATAAATGAAACATGAGCACAATAATTTATGAAGACTTTTCTAAAATATTCTATAGAAATCGTTGAAAAAATATTTTAAATGAAGTTTGATTAAGGTAGTTGCTCCACGCAGGTACCGCCGCTAGATCGGGTTCATCCCTCCATAGAAATAAAATTAGTATTTTCTACGGAATGTATTAGGAAGTTGTTCCAAAATCTAAAATATTTCATTTTAGAGTTTTTGATATTAAAATAAAACTAAAATCCAAAATTAATCATAATGCAACTTGAAAAAAGTTTTTAAATCTGCACTTTAATTATGCTACGTTATTGAAACACACATTGTGCTTATTCCGTATATGTACACACGTACACTGGTTATCAGGTTATCTGTTTAACCTGTACATATGTATACTGTCATACGGTATCTATAGTAATATCCCCTCCTCTACTAATAATTATGAAACGAAGACTTTATTTTTCCATATTTATGAAAAACTAACTGGTAACAGCATGTTTTTTTTTCTAAATGATTCAGAATATATTATTCTATTACACTGTGGTTTTTCGTTTCAACGTTGTTTATTTTCGCCACAATAAAAACACCGGCACACAAAAAAAATTAAGTAGAATGTGCATTTGACCGGACCTACCTACGGATACGTATTTTGGTCCGCTGAATCCGAATTCGTGGTCAGTTTGACCCCTACACCCTCGAAATTTCGAGAAAACTTCAAAAAACCGTAAAAATGATGAAAATTGGCAGTTTTAATGATAAAAAAATTTTTTGGAACTAAACTAAGCGTGATTTTCATGTATTTCGATCCGCTGAATATGAATCGAAACTTTATTGAGACCATTCACATTTTAAATGTGAAAAAATCACACAAAACTCTCGAAAATTCCGAAAAAATATAGAGTTCATGATAAAAAAACTTCTTCTGGTCCAATTCAGATAAAATTTTATATCTTTTGATGTCTTCAATTCGCATCTTATTTTTTTTAGTCTATTCACCCTCTAAAGCTGGAAAAATTCGAAAAAATTGTAAAAATTACCATTCATAACAGAAAAAAAATTGATTGAACATGATTTAATGCCTAAAATAAATACTCTATAACGTAGATATATCAAATAACTTGAAATCTGTGAAAAACACAAGACATAAAAAGATAGAAAGAAATGATTTTTACGAATCCTAAACTTTCCTTCGTTTGTATCGCTCTCTTTTATCGTCAAATGATCTTCGTAGTGGATTCCTCTTTCGTTTACGATTTTCTTCGGGTACTTCTCTTTTCAACATCCAACAAAAATCTGCCATCATTCGATTCATATTCAGCGGATCGAAATACATGAAAATCACGCTTAGTTTAGTTCCAAAAAATTTTTTTATCATTAAAACTGCCGATTTTCATCATTTTTACGGTTGTTCGAAGTTTTCTGAGAAATTTCGAGGGTGTAGGGGTCAAACTGACCTCGAATTCGGATTCAGCGGACCAAAATACGTACCCGTAGGTAGGTCCGGTCAAATGCACATTCTACTTAATTTTTTTTGTGTGCCGGTGAAATTAATATATACTACTTTCCCACGCTTCTCCCATGCAGTGTGTACAAAAGTATCATTTTTAATTGCAATTATTTTGCGTATAACGTGGTGAACGGTCATCAAATTTCACTATCATATGTATTACATATCTATTTATATATAGTTCAAGTTTGAACAACTTCTTGTTTATTTCGAATCATGAGACAACTACCATAAGTAGTTCAAGACACATGTTGAAAATTGATTGAACAATATAAACTGTTTTCATGATAACTTGGATATAAGTCTCATATCGATAGACCGAGAAACAACCGAGATATTTAATTTTAAAGCCCATGGTGTCCGATTTTTTGGGAGGCCATGAGTGAGGGTAAGGGCGATCAGAAGAGCGGCGCGGGTTTCGCTTTGAATTTTTGACTCTCGGCTTCTGATGGTCGTAGCGAAATGATTTTTTTTCGTTTGAACCGGGAAAAAGTGTAATTTATCGTGCTGTTAACAAAAAATTTCCATCTACAAGACCCCAAAATATACTTTAACTAAAGTTAGTTGGACAATGTAATGTGTTCCTCTTAAAATTCGATATGTTTGAAAAGAGAATTCTAAATTAAGAGTGAAGATAATTTAATACAGCGTTTGATTCATCATTTAATGCATCAGCATGTAATGGCATTCGAGAATGTCTTGCTGGAAACGTTTAATTGTATAGAAATGCATGTATGTGATATTTATGGTATTGTGATTATACCTGTCGTGCTTAAGAGGTAACAAAAGTTGGGCATGTATTAGAATTAATGATTCGAGAATCACCATTGCACCCGCATGCATCTCCATTTATCTTCGTTCACGTTATACACCGTACGCTGCATTATACTTTCGTATAATAGTACATTTTACATCTCCTATGGCGAAACGATTTTCACTGCTTTCGACGCGAAAAGCAGCGTGGATTAATTCACTCGATGCAACGTTTTATGCCAAATTTTCCAAGTGTGTCTTTTTGTAGATTAAAATAATAAAATATTACCGATTCGCAATTAGGCTAATTGCAAGATAGAAAACGAATTTCCGTACGTCGAACGGAGTGCTATTTTTATTATCTTTCTTTCATTACGACTTTCATTTTCCCCTCGATCTCGATAACGAGGAAACTTTGAAAATGATAACAATTCGCCCACCGAGGTCCACTCCCTTTGTCCCTTTCTTTTCAACTTCTACGAACAAAGAGGCGAATCTGAAGGTGGAAGAAAAGGAGGAAACGAAATCATTTGGCGAAGAAGATATTCTTGAATAGAGTTGTGATTCAGAATTCTCAGAGGTCCGGCGTGCCGAAAATCCATCGATTTTAAATATTTTTATCCCTCGATCGTACATCGCTCGCTTGGAAATTCACCGAAAGGTAAAAATCTCGATGCTCGATGTTCATCGGCGCAGAATTTTGCGAAGCTCAGAATATATTATGCATTTTACGCCACGGGGTCCCCGTTTCGATGAAATATACAATATTCGTCTTAAAATAGATATCAAGGAACAAGTTGGAAGCATGTTTAAGAATCTCATCTTTGCACATTTCATCTTAGCCTTCAAATATTCATTTCTTAAGATGATTGAAAGTAATCTTCCTAAATCTACTTCGAATAGACAAACCAGACAGACAATGAACATTAAAATTAACCATAAAACCTTTCTAGCTTCCGCTCAGACTTCCAATATTAATCTCACAAACCTATTTCAAATTACTTAACCCAGATAATCAACCCCTATAATTAACTACAAAACTTGCAATCCACTATTCCCTCTAATTACAAAATTAATAAAAAAAAAACTTTCAAACTACTCCGCAAAAATAGCTACAAAATTAACCTCCTTAAGTTCATTTCATCACACAAAAATTCAACCCTCAACCCCTGCGAATTCGTTGCATTATAAAACACCAACTTCCGCAGACATTCGCACCCCCGTCAACACATACGTTACACGAAAAGCAAGAGGGAGGACTACACCCCTCTCCGCCGTAGTAAACTGTTCGCAGGGTTCGGCCACTTTGAAACTACCCCCGTCGTGGCGGCCAACTATAAAGTTGCACCGGCGAAAGTTACGGCGAGGTTGCAGTTCTGCCAGAATGTAAGAGGCACCGGAAGAGTCCGCGTTTATTCGCAATAAATCTCGCCAGTCTTTTTTCGCCCCTTCCGCGGATACGAAGCCGCACCCCCTGCGAATACTTCGCGCAAAGGGTGTTTTTTTTTCACAACGAGCCATCCGTCAGAAGTGTTTTGGAATATTAAACGGTTTTACGTGCTCCCTTGCGCGCGATTAAAGCTGTTCACCGTGATGGCTCAATTTTCTTTCTGGTTTCGAGCTTCTTCGGGGGTGGTTCAATTTCTTTTATTAACACTAGAACTACCGGCGTTACATCGGTCATATTTCCATTTATTAAATAAATATTTTTGTAAAAGAAGAGTCAAGAAGTGGAGACGTTAATCGATTCGGTAATTTGTGTTTTGTAAGATCAACGTAAAATATTTGCTCTAGGAATCTGTTATAAACTTAGAGAATGTTTGGAAAAATTAGGAACCAGTCATTTTGATTTGCTTGGCAGTTCTAGTATTAATGTTGGATTGTAGTAAATTAGCGTTTTTGGATTATTCTTTCTATTATTGCGACAAATATTTCGTATTACTGATTGGAGAACATTTCTTTTTCATTTTTTAAATTAAATTATAAGGATATAAGATTGAGTGGTAATTATTCTGTAGTCTATTTGTCACAATCTGTAAATAAATAAATTTAATCAATGTTCAGAGTTATTGCTGGAGAATTTGATTAATTCAAGCGTTCGAAAATCACTCGGTAGCTTTTTCGAATGCCCATTAAAACTGAAACAACCCTGGAGTCGCCTGAAATGTAGAAAATAAATTGTACAATATGTTACACACTTAAATCCCACGTAAAGCATTCAACGGCGAGCGTTTGCGTTTTTAATTACACAAAAGCACAACCGCGAGGACAAACGAGAAAATGATCTCTTCTCGTTCCCTCGGTAATCTCCTTATTCCTCCCTCTCGCAATTACGACGGAGAAAAATAAAATGAATCCAGACGAATTAAATATCCTCCATTAGAGAATCCCTTTGAACTCTTAACGCAGATAATGAAATGACCTTCGACAATCGGATTTCCTGGGTCTCAGCGGATGATCGCAACTACGAGTACAATGAAATCGAAATCTAGTTTGAGAAGGCCAGCCAACATTGTCTGCTTCTTGGATAAACCGCTCTGGAAAATTCATTCTATAAATCTAACGTGTACGATTAACATTAATGCAATTGACAATGATTGTTACATTACTGAAAATATAATATTCTTGAAATCGGATAATGTGGACAAAATGTTCAACTACACTGAAGAGTATTTTGCAAAAATAGGTAAAGAAAAAATGATGGACTTCTCATTCGACGATTCAGGAAACAAAATTGCAAGGGATGAAAAGTTGAAATTTTCAAAATTTGTAAACTCTATAACATTAAAAATATTAGTGAGACGGAACACAATGGAATTATTTTTATAATATTAGTATATTACTTTAGATTACACGATATTCCAAGAATCACTGCTCTACTTTTATTTTACCAATTTAATTCAAAATTATTGCGGACACAGTCACAATAGAAATCGTACGGCAAAGGGTTTAAACTACAAAATCACACATTCACCTTTCACCGAGAAAATTTCGAACAGAGTAAAATTCTCTCGTGACAATTAACGAAGCAACACTTTTAACATGCCCCAGAGAAGTTACTTCCCCGAAAAAAATGATCACCCCATTTCCAGGTCACCCTTCTCCCCTTCCTTCCTCCACTGCTACCACCACCATTCTCCTCTCGCTCGTTAAAATGCATTCTGCGTTCTTTCCACGGGGTTGCTATCCTACCACCAAGGCAAAGGAAGAAAAAAATACGGTCAACGACGAAGAGAGAAAGCTGTTAGAGAAGAGAAAGAAGGATGAGAAAAAAGGGCAAAGCAGAACGGAGATCGTAGAAGCGTGAAAGAGAAAGGGGAGAAAGGAAGACCACCAGCTGGAAGTGGTTCCTGACGTTTTCAATAACGCACCGATGGATTTTCTCAGTTCACGTACAAACCCCATTAGGTATACCCTTAGCCCGGTCCTGGCACAAAGCAGAAAAGTCATGGTTCATTGATTGCGGCCACCGAGCGATGACGTACCTCACTAACGTAAATCATCGGGCTTTATCGTGCCTCGGAGAGTTATAAGGAGGTTACGCGGAATTGCCCTCGACGGACGTGATCCGCAGAACAAGCGCCACTTCCGGTGCGACATTAAAAGCTTCTAAACGTTCTTGCTAATGCCGACGGCACGGTTTCTTCGCTCTGTTGTTTTTCAACGTTAGGGTTGCATTGGGAGTAGCCTACTTAAGTTGCTGGATTAAGTCATGGACAATGAGAATTTACAATGCGAGAAATTGCGTGAAAGTTTACGACCCACAGAATTTTACTACGGAGAAAAGGTATTTAGGTATTTTGCAACTATTTTGTGTGAGTGGTGTGATGAGATTTTTAGATTATTAACGTTATTCTAATTTTTGGTTTGAATTTTTTGAAATTTAATATTGATGGTTAGTTTTATTAGGAGATAGTGGTTTAAGGGGGTTGAGAACTATTGATTGTTTAATATTCGTTGTTTCTGGGTTTTATTTATGCATTTTTTCCATAAAAAATTTTGCTAATGTGAATTTGAAAGTGTACGTTAATAACGGAATATTTGCAGTTTGCTTATAACGATGTAAATGATACATTTTTATTTTTGTTTTTGAATTTCCGGCGTCAAAATTCCAAACGTCCCTGATGTAGAGATAGGTGAATGTAAAATGACACGCGGACACGATTTGCGATTGCGTTTTTGAGTTTATCTACAAAGCGAATCAGAAACGTATCTACGGAACGGAAAAATCGATGAATATTTTATTTCGAAATTTCAACGCGTATAACTTTTTTGCGCTTATTAAAAATACAATCCATGCAGATGAAACGAGAGATATTCTCCTCGGTTTTTCAAAAATTCACCGTACCGCCAATTTTAAACGAACGATATAATACCACAAATTATAATATCACAGTACGTCCCATAAAAATCTCCATTTCCTATAGAATAAATACTTTTTAAATTCAACGCCAGTATAATACGATAATTCTTACGATACAAAAATTTATACAATATAAAGGCGAACACTTCCAGCATCTTAACTAAACATTAATTAAAGTGACACGATTATTCGTCACTTCGTTTCCAGCAAACCATTGAAATTAACAAGCCAATGAATAAAACACTTTGGGGGTAAATAAAAGGGAAATAAACCAACCGACGAGTATCAACCCCTGATAATTTAAAAGCGTCGTTAAATACTGTTATAATAACACGTCCACGAGTCGTATAAAACGACTGAGCATCTAGGGGTGCGAACATCCCAGTGACAAGTAGGGTAAAATCACCCTTCCCCTGGCATAGAAGGCGCGAAACGTCTCTCACCCCCTGGCGATGCCCGATTTCCGGCGATGTAACGGAAGTATGGCACACTTTGCCGTGGCAAATCGAAAGACGAGACTTCGACCACGATGCTATGCCAGATAGAAGCCGAATTTTTCTTCGAATGCGCCGCACCGTGAAATCATAGAGGGGTGAGATTCATACATTATTTACAAACTTGGGTGGAGACGGAAAAGAAGGTGGAGAAAGAGAAAAAAAAAGGGACGAAAGAGATTTGAGGGAGTCGGTAAGAGAAAGGGGTCGAATTAAAAAGTCACAGGGTGAAAGACTCTCAACTTTGCGCAGGGGGTGAATTTTATCTGATGACAACCCTGTTATGCACAATTTTATTATTGATTTGAGCAGAAAATTTTTTCTTCTTGCAGATAGTTGAGAATTATATTAATTCTAACTTGTTTGTAGTAAATAAAAAATCTTTTGAGATTTATTCAACTTTAACCAATTTATGGGGGGACGGTGACCCTGAAGTTTAAGTTTATGCGCGTCGAAGAGTTAAAGGGTGAGGAAAGTGTTTTTTTTTTTCGAAATTATATTTAGACTAAATTAGACATGAAAAATAAAATTTCTACCGTCAAAAACTGCCGAATTAAAAAAATTTTGAGTTATTAGTGTATTCATAAGAATACAATGAAATTCGAGTGAAAAAGGATAAAAGTTTTTGATCATTCAGAGTGGAATAATTCAATATATGGCAAATTTTGCTCTAAGTTTCATTTAGAGAAAATCGAATCGATTAACTCACAAGAAACGTTCCACATATATTCACCATATACGTATATCCGACTGTCCGATATTTTCCCGTTCGCCGGAACGATCGAATCATTCTCCTGCCCTCGTTTCGAGAGCCCCGATCGTTCCTCTTCGGATTCCAGGACGATTTTACGACCGCTCATACTCCTCCATGGATCCCTCCTTTTTTACGTCGTCCCATATACCCTTCTGCGTTTCTGCATCCACGAACACACGTCAGAGATTCGCAATTAAAGGCACGATCGCGCTTCAAGTTACGACACGCTGTAGAAAATAGCATCGATCCGTGAATTCGTTCTCTCTAGCTGATTTTCAACAGGAAATCCTTTGAACCTTACTAAATTTTGAAATAAAAATTGTAATTTAAAAAATCTAAACTCTTTCCTAAATCAATCGCTCAATATTAATTTTACAATTAGGGTGGTGTCGGATGAGTGTTCTGACAATTACACCGGCACACAAAAAAAATTAAGTAGAATGTGCATTTGACCGGACCTACCTACGGGTACGTATTTTGGTCCGCTGAATCCGAATTCGAGGTCAGTTTGACCCCTACACCCTCGAAATTTCGAGAAAACTTCGAAAAACCGTAAAAATGATGAAAATCGGCAGTTTTAATGATAAAAAAATTTTTTGGAACTAAACTAAGCGTGATTTTCATGTATTTCGATCCGCTGAATATGTTAACATGATGTCAGATTTTTGTTGGATGTTAAAAAGAGAAGTACCCGAAGAAAATCGTAAACGAAAGAGGAATCCACTACGAAGATCATTTGAGGATAAAAGAGAGCGATACAAACGAAGGAAAGTTTAGGATTCGTAAAAATCATTTCTTTCTATCTTTTTATGTCTTGTGTTTTTCACAGATTTCAAGTTATTTGATATATCTACGTTATAGAGTATTTATTTTAGGCATTAAATCATGTTCAATCAATTTTTTTTCTGTTATGAATGGTAATTTTTACAATTTTTTCGACTTCTTCCAGCTTTAGAGGGTGAATAGACTAAAAAAATTAAGATGCGAATTGAAGACATCAAAAGATATAAAATTTTATCTGAATTGGACCAGAAGAAGTTTTTTTATCATGAAAACTATATTTTTTCGAAATTTTCGAGAGTTTTGTGTGATTTTTTTCACATTTAAAATGGCTCGTGGTCTCAATAAAGTTTCGATTCATATTCAGCGGATCGAAATACATGAAAATCACGCTTAGTTTAGTTCCAAAAAAATTTTTTATCATTAAAACTGCCAATTTTCATCATTTTTACGGTTTTTTGAAGTTTTCTCGAAATTTCGAGGGTGTAGGGGTCAAACTGACCTCGAATTCGGATTCAGCGGACCAAAATACGTACCCGTAGGTAGGTCCGGTAAAATGCACATTCTACTTAATTTTTTTTGTGTGCCGGTGTTATTGTAAACTTAACGATAAATTTATTAATGCCGTCAAATTAACAGGGAAAATTATTTATTAACAATATTTTATCTAATCATCTCCTTTGCCTGATGCACTAATTACTTATCTGATCTACTTTGTTAATCTATTTAAGTATAACAGACTTAACCCTTGTAGATTTGATGTTAAAGTACTACTACTAATAGACTAACTACTACTAGTAGTCTAACTTTGGCATATTAGTATTTGGCACGTTTAACACATCGACCACTCCAGACAAATTTGACATTCCATTAACCTTCAAGGGTCAATACCTTTCAAATACCTCACCTTTACTTAACACCACGTACCAACCCCATACCGTTATCGCCAAAACCCTATACAAATCGATAATGATACTCTAAAAATATATAATTTTTAATTTCCCATGACTCTTTCTTCCAGGAAACGAGAAATTCACCGTCTGGAAACTCACGAGGCAATGTCGCCTTGCTCATAAGTCACTATGAGTTGTGGAGGGTTAAGAAATGTGTCCTGGGCTCAAGACTTCCAAGTATGTCCCCGAGGTACACGCGTACTTTTATTAATACACTTTCGCACGACACGATGTATCCATTTCGCGATCGTACTGTCTGTTACGTATCGTTTCTCCTCTAGGATCGAATATCTCGAAAGCAAGGGAAAAAGAAAAGCCGTCCGACGTGACCCAGTGAACCAAGTATCGTGTTCTACATAAGTCTTGGCGTTTCTCCAAAATCTTCTACTCTTTTTCTTTTTCCATCCTTCCACACTTTTCCCCTGTCTTTCTTCCCTCGATCGTTCCTTTTCGCCAAACAGAAATCACCGTTGACATATCGTACACAAGCGAGTCGATACGATTCTGTAACGTAAAATGCGATCGTGATTCGTTGATAATGACATTTTCTCTGACAGAGGAGTCGAAACGAAACCAAAACGAATTGATTGCTGTAAAATGCATCAAGATACTCGCAAGAACGAAAGGACGAGAGGGCAAATCGTGTAAACGTTTTGCCAATTACCCTACGTTCAAATTCCACCGGATGGGATTTCCATTTTATCTTGGGAAATCATATATTTTTCAATCTCAGAGACGAAACGAGTCTTTCACGGATTGCCATTAATATTGTTGGCTATTTTACGAGAAATCTGTGTCGGTGACTTTATCAGAAACTTTCTGACCGATATTTTCTCCGTAACTCTTAGTTGTTTATTCGATTCTTGAAATTTGGAATAATTTCTCAGTAAAGAAATAATTCAAATTTAAAAATCAGTCGATCAGTCTATTTTACTATTATCCCCTTGCACTACCGGTAAACTCGCAAGAATCCATGCTTAAACCGAACGCACGATATACGATATCTTGCGACTGACAAAGATTATCGTGCCAGTATATTTACTTCACGCAATAGAGCTTTTATGAAACTCAAATAAATTTGAATCAAAGTCTAAAAGTAATAATCCTACATGGGAACACGCGATCTCATTCAAAATGTTAATACTTGGCCCGAGATTAGGACAACGATTCAGACTCATGATATTCAAGTTTGGCCTAACATTTTCATCGCGAGTCAGACTCGTGAAAATAGTGCAAGGGGCTATTAGATTTCTCCATATTAATTCCATGCGCCTACGTATTCTGCTAATTTTATTGATTCCACGTATCCACGTATTCCATAATTTTTATTAATTCTACACACCCACGTATTCTATCAATTATATTAATTCTATTGGGTTGGCAAGAAAGTAATTTCGATTTTGTAGTGTCAAATGGAGCTTAATTTTTTTTAACAAAGAATTTTTTCGATGACCTTTTGCCATCGTTTTGACAAATTCGTGATTCCGTTTTTATAGAAGTACTGGCCCATATCAATAAAAAACTGAACCCAATAATAAATGGTAATTTAACGGTGTCAAATCAGGGCTACATGGAGGCTGTAACATCACTTCCCAACCAAGCTTAGATTTTGCAAAAAATAAAAAAGTAAAACATATCAGAAATGTTCGTTTTTCACTCTATGTTAAAATTCTCCTAAACAAACAATTACAAACAAAATAAAGCGCAATTCGTTTCTAAGCCAAGTCAAAAGTTTCACAACTTTCGATGGTTAGAAGAAAAAAATCATAACATTGTCAGAAATCATTAAGAACAAACGTAACACTGGCTTCCATCAAAAACCGAAATTACTTTCTTGCTCAGCCAATACGTATACATTCAAACATTTGATTGATCCACAAATTAAATCAATTTTATGAATTCGGTAAATCTGCGCATTTTATTAGTTCTATAAATTCTATGCACGGAATCTCGCCAACATCAAGAGGCGCGCGATTAATCCAGAACTTTAAACTCAAAGCTAACAGAATATCCCAAGCAACTTGTGTCGCAATTTATCAACAATATCCTCCATTTATTCGGCAATGGCTCGGCAAGTTTTTGAAATACGTATAATTCGCCACACAAAAGCAAACCCGCCGTCGCCGTCTCCGAGCCGGTAGTTAAAGAAACTTAGCGACGAACTTACTTTCACGTCCTCCTGTTCGCGTATCAAAAGGCGCAGAACCCGTGAGAAATGAAACTGCAGTACGGAGGCGAGGGAACACGCGAATATAAGGCTCCAGAAGTTGCGTTAGAGGAGAAACACGAAGGAGAGAAGGATAGAGAGAAGGAGAAGAGGATGGAAGACACGTAGAGGGGTGGTTTCCTCAAAAACCTCCCTGAGATTTATGCGACTGGGTGTAACAGTGCTTCTCTTCTTGCTCGAGGCCACAGTGCAAGTGCATTAAAAGGATGTAGATAAAAGGAAAAACTACGTCTACGATATGAGCTTGCATTTCGAGACTATCGAGAACTAGGTCGATTCGATTTCAGAATTTATCGTTGAGAAAACTGTGTGAGCAACGGAGGAAAATCTATGGAATTAATTTCAAACTTAATACGGTGTTTACTTTTTCGAGAGCAAATACAATTTATAGTAGTACTTTGTGAATTGTGATTTTTAAATTGATGAGCTTCGTCACACGTGTAAATAATTATTTCAGCCACTTTGCGCCACTCGAAATTGATCACCATCTCCTAAATTCAACGTCTAAACCAAAAAATTATATTTCTCGCCAAAAATTCGTTTCCTAAAGACTAGAAGATAAAATTACATTCAATTTATTAATACACTTTCGAAAAATCTTAACGAGTAAGTCACAAGTGTAAATAATTACTGCAACCACTGTAAACTATCCTGGAATAACAACCATCACCTAAACTAAGTATCCTAAATGTCAAATTTTTCTAAACTTCCTAATGAATTTGCTCGTTTGCAACGTACTCGAGGCACGTGGAAAGCAGAATTTCCCCGGTAATCTGTGCGCGTTTCGTCCTACGAAAATTATGCGCTCAAAGACCAAGTCGTGCTAAAATTCAACTCGGAAGTCCGCCAGCCTGCAGGTCAGGCTTTCTCTACAATAATCATTAGAGTTATCCGACCGAGTGTGCGTTTGATGTCGCCGAGTGGTCCAGCTTCCACTGTGACCTATGTATAGACATGTATACACATACGTGCTCATGTATTATATGTACTCTGCAATGTTTTCACGGGGCACCGTGTATGCTAATTAGTCGCGCGGTGAAGTGTGTTCAGAAATTTAGACGCGATGTGGTAATGGTTGTCGTGTGACTCATTCTTCTTGTTTCCACGGTTGGAGAGAAAGGGGAAATTTCATTTAAATGAATGGGAGAAAAGGAGAAATTGAAGAGGCAAATAGATCTGTCGCGTGTATTATTGCCGCTCGTTAACGTTTTAATAAAATCATTGCTTAGGATTGTTGTAGGGTGTTGGAATTTTAGGGAAGTTCTTGTTTGTAGTTTTAGCTGTTTGAACTTCGATTGTTGCGGTTATTTTGTCATTCATTGATGTTTTAGGGTTCAGAATCACCAAGTTTATGGTATGGTAAGTGATAATTTAGGGGAGGTTGTGTTACGGGAGTTTAGAGCCACTAAAGGAGAGTCTGAGACTGGCGGTTCAAATATTATACCTAGTTCTTGATGTATTATTTTGTATTTTATTAATTTTCATTGGTACGATTATTTTGTCTATGACCTACGCTTTAGGTGGCTCAGGTACCCCGGGTTCGCCAAACCCGTACGTGGGATATTCCCAGGCCGCTGCAGCGCGCTGGGGGGACTCAGACCTGCTGGTTACCCCCTTGCACTATCGGTAAACTCGCAAAAAACCATGCCTAAACCGAACGCCCGATATACGATATCTTGCGACTGACAAAGATTACCGCGCTAATATTTACTTCACGCCATGGAACTTCTGTGAAACTCAAATTAATTTGAATCAAAGTCTAAATTTAATAATCTTGCACGGGGACATACGATCTTATTCGAGATATGAATACTTTGACCGAGATTAATACCACGAGTCAGACTCGTGATATTCAAGTTTGGCCTAAAATTTTCATCAGGAGTCAGACTCGTGGAAATAGTGCAAGGGGTTAAGAGTCTAACAATAAGATGCTATAGTCCCTTATGTACTTTTTCGTTTTAACTTGGTGTTACTACTTTAACCAGTTAACTGTGAAATTTAAATTTGAGAACTCCTCGCAGGGTACGGAATTAAAGTGGAGCAATGACGTATATATACGTTAGAGAAAAAGCTTCTATTATAAATTTTACGAAAAGAAGAAAACGAAATGTGGAATTTTTACATTTGTAGTCGATAAGGAATTGACAATTTAGTGTTAAAAGGCTACCGCAATAGAACTTTCGATTAACGTGTATATACGTCGAATCCAGTTAACCGGTTAATTGAATTGAAAACTACCTGTGCAACATATTAAATAATTAGGCAAAGTTTTCCATTGCTGATGGAAGCTTTTGAACACTGAGCAACTGACTGCAAGCTTAAGCCTTGACCTCTCCTTCCATCGCAGCCCCAATAAATAATTATTATGTCTTCGTTCATCAACGTTCACCAGTCACTTCACAAAGAACACCACTAAGTGAATACAGAACCAGCAACTTGTTATTCTTGGTACGTTCAAGGAATCAAATCCTTAACAAGAATCATTAACCCCTTCTCGCAAACCCATGCAATTTCAACACCCAACCTCATCAAACCACCAACAACCATTCCCACCGCAACATTCCCCAATCATCAAACTGTTAACGTAAAATCCGTCCGGATGAAAATACCGAACATTCCACCGTGCCGATACATTTGTCTCGCACTAAAACATCGATGTTCTCACGATGCACCGGTCTGAATGCAAAACCGCGTCAGCGATCCAGCATTTCATTGCACGTTCTAGCTCGCACAAACACTCTCCAACATACTCGTCTCATTTCGCCGAGGAAAATCGAGCAACGTATTAGTATCGAATGCAATGCACGTAAGTCCTCGGTCGATTACATGTCACTGCAACAGACTTTCCAGGGAAATAAGAAATCTTCTACCTTTTCACTCTCCCCCAACCTTCTATTCTTTCCCTCAGGGAGGATTTGTATACATAGATCTCGTTGCAAGTCGGTGGGGTTATTCCTTGGGTATGCATTGAGATTCATAGGAGCAGCTAGCCAGTAGATCTTACGTAGACCGCGGCAACTGACAATGGTGGTATCAGAAAATGAAAATGGAATGCATTGCTGATACTGTTGCACCTTACGAAATGACCAATTTCATTCCGGCCGTTCTGCTGACGCGTAAGAACACGCCGATGCATCCCTCATTCGGCCATTTTCGAGGGAGGATAACTTCTCTGGTTTATGGTGATTCGGTCGGGGAATTTGAATTCGGTTCGGATTTCCGGTAGTAATTTAATCCTGGGATTTACTCGTTAATTTCTGATATATTTCCATGGAATACTTGTACGTGTTTTTAGGAAATATACTGTATTGTTGTGACACTGTAAAATTAACTACACGAATTTTACATTATAGTACGTTTGTTTAAGTGGAAAAAAGTGTCGGTCGGCTCGAAGTTAGAATAGAAGTGTCGTAGGTTTTTGGGAACTGAGTTGGAAAGTGGAGCGTACGTGGTGAAAGATAAGTAAAGGTTTTAAGAAAAGTGGAAAGCAGGATAAAGACAGAGAAGTTCGATAATTTATGGTGGTAGTACGGTAAGGCCCAAGTGTGGATCTCTGTTTTTGCTTTGACCCGAGTTCGACAGTCTTAGGGAAAGAGTGGGAGTCATATTTCACTAGGTCCCTACGAATTAACCTTTTGCGGACCAGCGACGCATATATGCGGTCTGAGAAAAAATGTAATTATGTTTTATCGCTACATGTATACACAGTTGAAATTAAAACATTAAAATACAATCAGTGAGATATGATTAAAAGTGAAGCAATTTATAATTTAAATTATTAACAGTAAAAATGTATCCGTCCGCAAAGGGTTAACAGAATCGCGAAAATAGAGAGGTATCCAACAGTATGAATAATCGATGGAAAATGGACCGTTGAACTGTTTCAAGTTTCGAAAGTCTATTGTTAGAAAAATATTTATTGTCTAATACTCTTAAGGTTTCTATTATTATAATATTGTATTGTTGAAAATATAGTATCACTGAAACGAGACGGAATTTGGCGGGAAGTTCCAGTGAGGCAGAGAGACCCATTGAAATTGTGCCTGGAGGAGGGTGCATCTCTCATTCGGCTACTTAGGGAAGAAAGCTTAAACGGAAATTTAATTAAAACTGACATTAATATCACTGGACAATTAGCCCTTTACCTGGCCTCACGTCATGGCCCGTTGTCGCGATGGCAACAAGGGCAGGGCAAATTAATTACACGTCCCTGCAAAAAGAACTTATCCTCACAATGTCGAACGTCAGGGCGAAGAAGAAACGTGAAAGAATTCTCTAACAGAGAGAAGGACAAGGGCTTCTTTCACTGGGTTTCTTTGTTTCACTTGATCGCCGTGTAGTGACAGATTAGTCCTTGGAATGAAGAACGAGCCTTTGGACCAAGGTTATAAGCGTGAACTCAGCGAATTTTTGTATTTCTTCAGGAACACTGTCCTACCCGATATTAATTATTCGCAATTTAACAATAATTTCGTAAAGGAATTTTTTTAAGTTACAAAGAAGGGGTTAAATCTGTGCAGAGGGAGAAAGTCTTGCTTTTTCTTCAATAATAATAATTAAACTGTAGCACCAGACACACAACAATTTACAAGGACAACTCTTACAATATACAATACAAATACAACTCAAAATTCTTACAAGACGACTACCAACTTAAAACTCTTCCAACGTTCAATTAAACTGCTACACGACTAACTTCTCAAAAGCTGAAACTCTATCTTAACTTTAAGCCTATTTATAAATAGTCTTACATCTTTCTCACGCAATCAATCAATCAATCTCAAATATTCGAGACCTTGAGGCCACCCTCGCAGCCCTTCGTCGTTTCTAACGCCCCAAACTAATCCGCACAAATATTTTCCACATTGACACTTTCAACCAGAGGAATACGAAAGATTCTTAAATAATCGCCATTTTAAACCTGCATTGTTATAATTGTTCTCTTATTACATCAAAACCAGGACATTTGTCAACTATATTTTATATTAGACAGAGAAAAAACAACGATTCTCTGGACAACGTCGAACTAACGAACACAGGGTGTGATAAGAAGCCTGAAAACGTGGGGGTAGTACGGCGGTTGCCTTTTGTCACTGTCCTTTATTCATCTTGATCGCCGTCGAGCGATTAAAGTGATAAATTATTCCTGGCCGAAAGAAGAACGAGGAACGGGAAGAAAAGCGTACAAGTAATTGCACTAATTTTACGACGCATCGCACGGCGATAAGAGGGTGGGATAAAGTCGCCTTGTTTTTGCGCGGGAAACCGTTCTGGAAATAAAATGGAACGAACCGCAATGAGAATGAAAGGGACTTTGCACGCGGACGTGTTCGTCGTTTACTTTTTGCCGGAGGCTTTTTCACCGTGCTCGTGAAATCGAATTGACAAATTGGCGCGAATGGATGAGAAACGGCGGAGAGGTTGGGGTTGAAAAAAAAGAACGGCGAGAACAGGTTGTCCTCGCGGGTAATTTTGTAACTGGCGAATGGATGATTAGCCTTTTGTTGAGGGTTGAATTTCAGGTCGTTGTTGTAAGCGAGTTAGCATCACGACGAGTTGCTGGGAATTAACCCCCTTGCCTTATAATTCCTTTTGGACTTGCGTGTGACGCAGCAACCCATAGCTTTATGGTTTCCAACTGTATTTTTTATATTTAAGTGGCACATTAGTGAAATAAAAAAATTACAACGTTCCTGCCCTTGTTAACCCTTTGGAGATCGTGACATTTTTGAATATAGAGAGATACACAGTTATTTGTCGATCTAGAACTACATTTTTAGCAGAAGTTAGGCTGTTAATGTAATTAATTATATATTATTATTTGTGTAATCATTTGTCAACAGTTGTATCTGAATTATAATTACATTTTTCACAGAACACAGTCGTTAGTCCTCAAAGGATTAATATCGTAATTAAAGTTTCAGGTTGGAAAATGAAGGCTGACTAAATTTCTAAATTATCGCAAATAGAAATAAATTGAAATTTGCAACTTATTTTTATTATTTCGAAAAATGGGACGTGTTGAAAAATGATGGTGAATATAACAAATTGGAAATACAGATTAACGTTTAACTCGACGGTCCAGCAAAGTTGCGAGATATTAATTAATGTAGACTTAACATCCATTTGCTGCTGGTAACATCAGTTATTAATAATGGCCAGTGCGATTACGTTAAAAACTATGCCACTTTCGGTGTACCAATTAACTTTCAAAGCGATATTACGAATTATAAATTATTGATAATTACATTCCCAATGAATTTATCGAGAGGCTTTACCCGTATATCCTCCCAGTGTCATATTAATCCTCTTTAATGGCGTGCAAAATAATAAACTGTCCCAATTCATTACGAAGCTACAAAGAAAAACAGTTCACCCCTGCTCGACACCAAAATGTACGACCTCCTATTATTCCCTCTTCCTTCCATATTTCCTTCCGTTTCTCCTTATTTATTTTCAGCCAATTTTCACGTTTAGTCGAAGATGTCTTTCAGTAAAAAAATACAAAAGGAAAAACAAAAAGAAAAACTCCAATTCAACCTGCACAAAACCCTGCAACCTTTCGAAGGGGGAAAAAAAGATCTAAGGAAATAAAAGAATGCGTTAGAGCCTGGAGGGTGATACATGGCAATTAAAACAGACACGAGGCTCGTTTATTGCCTCCTCTCGAGAAGGGGATCCCTTAAAAGCAGAAAGGGCCCAACGTGGGCGCGTATAAAGTATCCAAGTAAAACAGAGGCGGAATTACGTGCCGAAAGAAAACGGTGAAGAGGGATACCGAAAGGAAAACAGGCCACTAAATTCGACCTCGAAGAGATTCGACGGAAACGGACGAAGATGAAAAATGTCAGAAAATGCGCCAACGGAATTTGTATTATTTCTTTGAGACTCGTGCCAGACGATGTTAAACTCTCTATTGGCTCTGAGGTAATATGAGATACATCTGTGTTTTTCTACGTTGAAGTAGTTCGCTTTAACTTTACGAGCTGTTGTAATTTAATTCTTAAAAATTGCTATTTGTATTTGCGATTAAATTCTGCTGATCTAATTGTCAAATATTAACACTAGAACGATCGACATTAAATTCATTACATTTAAATATAGTAAATAAGAACTTTGGAAGAAGAGGAATCAAGGGACGGAAAATATTATCTGTTTGGCAATCTGTATTTTATAAGATCAACTTAGAATTCTTAGTCTAGGACTTTGCTGTAAACTAAGGGAATTTTTGGAAAAAAAAGTGATCAAGTCATTTTGACTTGCTTGGTCGTTCTAGTGTTAAAGTAATACTGTTTGTAAATTATTAACTGTAGTCGGAGGTAACAGAGACATCTTTCAATTGAAAGAATAGTCTGACAAACACGATTTTACCAAAGTCGATGTTTATTTTGAAAAAATTTTGAAAATTTCAGTAATTTCTTTTCCTGGCGCTAGTTAAACAAAGGACCTCAGTCAGAAACAATAGAAAAGCCTGTCAGATTGGAAAGAAGGTGCTACAATCTGGTTTTGGCAACAGCGATATTTATAAAAAAAAGTTGTGGATATGCCAACCACCAGGATATATATTTTTATTGAGCTTATTTTCTGCGAGTCGCTACGAAATGAAACAATTGAAAGAGCAGAATATTCCGAAAGGCATCTAGAAATAGGATAAACGGACAATGAGCTTGGGAACCTGACAGTTCGTCGATTAATCGAGCACGTTTTACGATGAAATGGATTCGTGAAAAATCGAAACCACCGGTCGTTTTCCAAGGGATAACATCGCGCATTTACCCCTGGTGAAGTACCCTTAAATAATCTCGCAGGTAACATATGTAACCGCGAATGTATTTGCGTAGAACAACTCGCTGGCTCGTTAAAATCCGACGAGTATTGTATAGCAAATAGCGACAGCAATTCGCAATCCTGAAATTAATTCACTTTTGCCATGAGATGAAACATACTTGCTGTGTTCGAACGAGAAAAACTATCCTCTGTTTTCCATCGTATCCACTGCTCGTTGATTAATGGAAATTTTTTCTTAACATACAATTTTTTTTAGATACACAGCAAAATTTCCAACAATATGGTACTTGTATAATAAATATTATACAGTAATTGTTTGCACAGAGTTGTTAACTGCTTTGGCAATTTTAAAAGACAATTACGAGATTCTTTCACTCGGATTGAGGAGAATTTTGAGAAGGAAAGGTGACATTGTCATTGAGGATGTATAATCTATCAGATAACGAAGGGATAAAGTGATTTTGCAAGTGGAAAATATTTTGCCGGCAAGGAAACTGAATTTTTAATAAATAATGTCGGTGGATCTTCATTTTAAGTGGTTCTAATAATTTTAGAGTTTCTGACTATTTCGCTTTAATAATTATAATGTCGCTTAAACGTAATTACGTATTTGTTATCTGAAAGACTGAAAAATATTATAAAAATAAGAGGTTTTACTGAAAAATATCCCAAGGTATGATTGGCAATAGATAAAAAGTACGGAAGTAAAAGAGATAATAAAGTTGTGAATCTTTTCGGAAAGGTCTATCGAATTGCCTTCGTTTCATTCGCGTTTTCCCGCAATTTCCATGAAGCGTGAACAACAAATCCAATCCTGGACTTCCTTCCTCTCAGATAATATATTTTTATTTCTCGTCGACGAAAATGCTTTCGACAAAGTCACTTTGGCGGTTGCTCCAAACGTTCCCCGGCCTTTTCTCACCCTTCGCCGGATCTCCTTTTGTATTTTCATATCGTGCCGAATGCGAAGAAAGAAATAACGAAGTTATTAGGCAACGTGGCGACGTAATAGGGTTTCTTTTAAGCGCATTGTCGTGCAAGAGTGTGAAACTGAAAGTTGGAAGGAGAGAGAAGATAGAAATTTAAAGGCAAAGAGAAACGGGAGGGTAGTTTTAGACAGAGAGACAGAAAGAAGAAATTAGAAACAGCAAGGGGAACAAATAAAATAAGTTACAAAAAGAAAGAAGAAATTGTACGAAATTAGAAATACAAAAAAGGCAAATAAAAGAGTAAAAAATAAACTACAAAAAAGAAACTTGGAAAATTTCTTTTCTTTTGTGCTTCTCACTATTAACACCTACGCTCATTTCTTCCAAAACTCATAGTTCTATATAAATTGCAAACCACAAAAGCTACAAATTTGATAATACAATCATAAAGTAAGAAATATAAATATCAGCAGGAGGGTAAAACAAAGCCTGTCTGAAAAAAGACCTGCAAATTGAAAAGTTCGTCAACGACGTCATCCAATTCCATTCTCCATGTTAAAATATCTACAAGAAAATATTCTCAACAAACTCCACCTTACGTCGTAGAGGCGCGTCTTTTATTTCACCCCCTAGAAATGTCACCCCAACGAACTTTTTCTTTCTCAAAAGTCCTCGCGTATCAAAGTGCCATCAGAGGCCCCTGGAACTTTTATTAGGACGAAAGTATTTCTCCGCGAATCCGTTCTTATTCCATCGTTACGTCGACCGATCGTGAGAGGTGTTTGCGATGATGTAAAAGCTCGTCGAGGGGCCACGTCGAGAGCGATATTCTTCCCTTAAATGTTTCTTCTCGAGGAAAAAAACAGGGTGAGACGTAGCTCCAATATGTTGCCACAATATTTTCACTTGGTAATTGCGACTGGTGGATTTTTCGAGGGTTTAACGGGTCAGGAACGAAAGATGCTCTCTTTTTCCAGCGGAAGAAAATGAGAGGAGGCGAAAGGTGGCTGTAAACTCATCAGAGATAAACGTCCGACAATTTTTCCTTTCTACCGGATAAACGATGCCATCGTCGAGAGGGTGTTAAACAAAATAAAGGGCAATTTGTTTGGAATTAAACGGCGAAGAATTTGAGGAAAATTGATCGGTGCGAGGAAATTTTCTGTTATCCTTTTTCGTTAGATGATATCGTGGTTATTGGATAACTTTGACTGATTGTGAGCTCGGGAAGGTGGAATACAAAAAGAAAACAATAACACTGATGACACCGGGACAGAGTAGAAGTAGAGTTGTATTTACCAGTAATTTGTTTCTTCTAAGATTTTATACTTAACCCTCTGTAGTCTGAATTTTTTATGGTATCCGAAGATCAATTTCAGGATAGCACAATTATAAAATGATGAAAATAATATTTCAAATAACGACTTTTAAATATTGAATTATAAAAAGTTTCATAATTTTCAGGAGAGAAATTATAATATTTAGGAAAATTAAAAATTTGACTTTGAAGAGTAGAAGCTTAGATGAATCTTGTGTAACCTCAAAGTCACAGGGGCCTATAGAGGGTTAAGATAATTTTTCACAGCTTTACGGTTGTATCAACGAAATAATTAACATTCTTATAATTATTATAATTAATAAATGTTTTTAGGAAATTACAGATGATAAATGCGCAGTTATGAAGTAGCAAGGCACGTGAATTCATACGACTTAAGTCCTACAGAAGACGATGTATTTACCTAGATTGCTAATTAACTATCAAAGTGTAAGAAAATTACAATTTCCAGTTACAAAAAGTATTGTTGTTACCTTACTCTAATTTTTCCAAACGTTCACCGATCTTTGGGAATTCTTCACATCTCCAAAGTCCGACGAACGTGTCGAGACGTCGTTCGGTCTGTCTCTCATAAAATTCCGAGTTTACCTGAAGAGGAGCTCTCCAATTAACAACTCGTCGAAGAACACCGAAGGATTCCTGCGGTGTCCTGACAGGCAGGAGCTACTACTTCCAAGTTGGAGTACTCGCGCAATTACAAGTTTCGCTGTGGCGAACAACGCTGCTTGTTTCGAGGAATAAGTACTTGTGGTTTAAACAAAATGGCAGCAGAAACAAAGACTTCCGAGATGGCCGTTTGCAGCTTCATGCTACCAGAATAATTCTTGTAGTTTAACTGATTGATTTGTTAAATGTTTTATCCATTGATCGAACGAGCATGATCAACTTCGAATCACCGAGAGAAAAGTGATTTAATGGGAAATTTACTCGATTCAGGGAATTTCGAAGTTAAAGATTATTAACGAGTTGAAGTTGAGAATTCGTAAGGTGAAACTGGAACTCAAAGGTCGTGTAATTAAAAAAATCGAGGATCATGGTACTGGAGAGTCGAGTATTTAAATAGCGGGTTAAAGTTACTTTGCCTTTGATGAGGACACAGACAGGGGAATTGCGAAGGTCTAATTGAAATTACAAATTTCTTCGTACTGTCGGAATTGTTGGTGGATTCCTCGAAGAGGAAGGATTTACAATTGATATTGTTGGATAGTTGGTAATACTTGGAGAGAGTGCAATTAATATCGGTTGGAATATTGGATGAAAACAGGAAGTGTATGTTGGAGATTGTTACAGGAGCGATATTATACGTTTATCAACGCAGGCAATAATTAATATTGCATTACTTAAAGTCTAGTAAACGAACGAGCACGATTTCGAGGCAAACTCGAAACGGGAACCGGGGTGGAATTAGAGTCTCCAATTGCTCGCAATAAATCACATTTTATTTCACCCTTATCGATCAAACTAATTGCCGCTTGCATTAAGTGTATTAGTTTCGCTTTCCCGCGAATGGCACCGATCAATTTATAAATTGACGATAGAGAGCGAACGATTAAATTGACATTTAACTGAAAAATAATCTGCGAAACACAAACAAACCTTATACTTCTGTCAATCTCGTCTTCATTCTTCTTATCGACCTTTCTCTAAGGAATAATCCTAATCTACTCGAAGCTCGGGATATTTCAAACTGCTAATTAATTACAAATTGCAGAAGAATCTTTCAACCTGAAAATTCTAATTACTCCCGCAAACATCTAACAAATAATTCCAATCAAATCCACTCAAATATTTCTTTAACACATAAACTACTAAGCCATTCAAAATAACCGATTCCCATTTTTTTTTGTAAAAATCCTAATAAAAGAGTCATGAAGTAAACATTCCATAAATTTCTTAATGATAGCAGAAAAGTGAGTATCAATAAATGAAATACTAATGATTATATCGGATAGTCTAATGTAGTTAAATAATTAATTAGCAATATAAAATAAAATAAGAAGAATACACACTAAAATTACAATATAATAATAAATAGAATATATATTAAATAATAATAATAAAAAGAATAGAATGCACTAAATATGATATAACTAAAATCAAGAAAAATATCTAAAAATTTTAAAATGTGTCTTTAAGGTGTCATTCTAACGAAATCTCTAATGCGAGACGCAACCCCTTAAAATGATATCCCTCACTTCTTTATGGAGAGACGTCGCTCTCAGGGTATCTATGGCTAAATACTATCCCGCATAATTAATCACCTTTTCTACCTCTTGATTCCTCATTCTTCAATCTTCTTATTTAACACATTTAAATATAATAAATACAACATCAGTGATTCTACTCTTGACAAATTTCAACTGTCATACACTTGCCCTACCGTACTTTTTTTAAACATCAAACGCAAATCATAAACTTTTCTTCCACCCTCATAATTATCTTAATCTTGCACATCCTTTCACTCTAACGAGTCTGCTACCATCCGCCAGATTCTAAGCATCGGTGGATACTTCGTTAATTATTATTTCCACAACGATCCGAACAGGACAACGTAAACTACGGTCGCCGTACAAAGCGGCCTCGCGGCGCTCATAAATCTTATCCCAAACTCCCGGGACAAATCTGATATCGAGTTTACACGCATATACAGCAGAGCTCGTGGGCTTCGCAAACACTTTAATGTACTGTACATATGCTGCGGGTAGACGAGAGGAAAGAGAAACGAAGCTGGAGAACGCTGAGGATAGAAGACACCGAACCTACGAGAGACTAAGAGGACACAGTCTTCTGTGTACGTTCAGGAAACTCCAAGATCGTCGAAAGCCTCGTGCAAACATGGCGTAAAGGCAACGATGGAGATTGCTTGAATTGCAGAGGAAATATATTCATTGTTGAATCGTATCGTACGGAGAAAGATCGATCGAATGGATGATGTTTCACGGTGACGATGCAAACCGTTCTTTTCTGCGTGTTGTTTGGTCACTTTGGAAGTACGAAGTTTTCGCGACGAAGTCCTCGTTTTCTTGGGCTTTTCATCGGGGAGAGGTCGAAGTGGAAATTTGAAAATGATTGTAGGTCAGGAATGGACCGTTGGGTATTTTGGAGTTGGAGGAATTTGAAAGGCAAAAGTTTTCATATGTCGAGATATCTGTCTTGCATTTGTTAAGTTTCTTTGCGATTTGTTAAAGCATAGCGAAAGAGAAATTTTGAAATTGTTGAGAATTTAAGTATAGATTGATGGAATGATTTTTGTAGACTTTTTGAAAAATAGTTCACATGCGTCAAGTAGGAGGGTTTCAATGACTTTAAGGTAATGGCACGATATTGCTGCAGTTTTCGAGCAGTTTTTTGAATTCGTAGCAAAGTTCTACTCGCCCTTCGTTTTACTGTGTTACAATATACCTAAATGCGTAGTTTGTAGGAAGTTGCAGTACATGATACGCGGATAGAATAATTCTTTAAAATTCTACTTAGAGAGGGAGAGTGTGAGAGAGATTAGAATAAAACCAATAGAGGATCGAGCGATGGAGATGAAACTGCATTTTTTACAAGGCCACGCGAAATTGAGTGCTATTTTCCATTGAAATTTATATTAAAACCGGATAGAATTAAACAGCTCAATGTCCATTAAAAATTCCATTAACATTCATCATCCTTATATTACTCCATCATCGTCCTTTAACGAGAGTTTCTCGATGATTCAACGAATTGTTCTTTCACCTCCTTTTATTTATTATAATATTCTCGATATTGGTATTACCTCTATTTACTCTATATATTCTAAAATAGTCACCAAACAAAAAAGGTTCTTAATTACGAACATAATAATTCAAAGTTAATCAGCTAGACGATCATGTCATTGACTAAAAAGTCAATACGAAATAAACACATTTTGACGAACGTAGGGCAATACTAATTCTTATTCATATCGCAAAATCACGGCACGAATGTCTTGCAATTCCCACGTGGTATTATCTCCGACTCGTAAAGTTTGCATGACTAATTAATCCCACGGCAAATTAATGTAATACCCAATGGTAGAAATGTTCAAAACTTGGTACGCGACGAGGATTCCCTTTGCCATTTGGCTTTCCGTATTTTTCCAAATAAATGACGCGCATTAATTAACTCAAATTAAACGATCGCCCATTGTATCGTCGATCCTTTGTTAACCGTGACGCAAATTGCCATTGAATGTTTGCAATGCATGCACGAAATATTAATATCGTTGTCATTACTTATAATATTCGTAGAGCTGTTTTAAACAATAGTTATTAACTTCCGTATTAAAGAGAAATTTGAGATTTAAAAATGTGCAAATATCAAACAAAGGGAGAGGGAAAGTGATATATCCTTTGGAGCTTTAAACGTTGAGATATTAATTGCGTACAATTTTTTAAATTTAACTCATTCGCTATTCTAAAAAAGTTAAAGTTAATTGTATTAATTATTCAATAAATGATGACATTCTAATGATGGTTATACTGAAATAATTTCATACTTCTTCTTTCTTGTACTTGGAATCTTCGAAGCTTCGTAGAAATTTTAACAAGTTGCATCTAAAGTCTTAGAAACTATCAAATTATATTATTCAAATATTCTCAAACAACTACGACGCACTTTTCCAAGTTCCCATTCAATGAAAAATTTCATTTTCAGTTATTGAAAATTTATATTAAAACATCGCAGCATCCCAGGTCATTTTTAGAGTCAAACTAGCAAAAACTAGAGCACCCATTCAGAATTTCTCTCAAGACACAGTCAAAACGAATCTGCATTTTGTCCAAAAAGAAATCCTGAAATTCAAACCAGCCGGTATTTGCAACACAAAGGCTTAATAAATGATAATCCGCCGATTTTACGTAACTCCCGTACGAAACGACGTCGATTCTGGGATTTAATAAAACGATATTCAACGTCCCGTAAGATTCCTTTTCACGTCATTGCATGGAATTTCTCCTCAACGTCGGAGGCTCGAAAAATTCCCTGGGATTATGCAATTGGCTCAATTCGATGAAATCTTGTTTCGAAGCTTATTGCGCCGAATTGACTTCAATAGGAAACGATATATATTCCGTATCAGCGAATCCTTTTTCCACCGGCCTCGATTCAAGGACAATCCTAACCGTTTGCACAGTGTCTTATTATTGGATTTAGAAGAGGAAACAGATGCAGAAGGATGCAGTTGTAGGTGCACAATCCTCTCATTTGTCGCAGTGTCCGAGATTTCGAAATGGCTCAAGTACAAAGAGGAATAATGTTTGGAGAACGCTCTGATTTTACGAGGGAAATTATTGTGAGGATAGAATGACCATTAATTCCTTTGTTTAATGCTGAATTTACTGCCGTTTAATAATATAATTAAATCTTATCACTGCAAATGACATTGTCACTGACAAACGCAATTTAGCAAAATACAAATATTCAAAATACAAAAATACAAATATTCTTAGTTATTCTTCATAATAAACCAATATTTTATAAAATCCTATGCAATATTTCTATTTTTCTCTTGGACATTGAACAAGTTTATTTGCAATTTTGACAAGAGCTAGAATGTTTAGAAAGAAATAGAAAATCTCTAATTTAAAGGCTTCTGTAGATTTACTGTTAAAAACGAAAATAAGGTAAACGAAGTTCACGAAATTACAGGTGAAAATTTGTAATTCTGCAAATCCCCAAAATGGGACTTCAAGCACAATGGTCCGAACTCTAAAGCCATCACAGCGGTTAATATAATTCATCCTCAACATCCGTAGAGAATCTTAATTATTTACACCGTAGAGAAGTTAAATAACGTTAAACAAAAACGAATTTCTCGTTCCCGGTTGAAACGAGAGAAAAAATTTCTACACTCCAATACAAAGAGACTAAAAATTAAATCCAGCTTATTTCAACTCGCTGGAAGAATAACGTAAAATTCGTCTCACCGGAGCAAGGTGTTAATTGTGAAAAAATATGACCTCTCATAAATCCCAAATTACAATCTTTCGTACCAATTACACCTCACCCTTTTCAAACACCTTTAATTAATCATCCTTCATCGAGAATAATTATCCACAGGAGACAGTTTCAAATAAAAGAAGAAAACCTTCTATAATTTATTAAACGAAACAAATTACCGCAATTTAAATCCCACAATAACGTAATAAAATTCAACTAAAATTCATGAAAAATTCTAATAGAATTATCTACAGGCTTTTCGTCACTCTCTTTCCTCAATTAATCAAAATGGCAGATAAAGACCACGAGATGCTTTCTTGTCGTTGCATGCGTCGTCGAGTTAAGTGCAGGTGTAGGTAGTTGCGAAAGTTCGTTATCGAGCTTTTACATAACATAGTGTGCCGTCTAAGTACATGTACATGGAAATACACATACTTACATATATATACTTAGACCTTCGTAATATATAGAGCCGCGAGAACTTGGCGAGGACAGTGTCGTAAAGGAGTTTGAAAAAATCATCAATAAGGGTTGCAGGGTGGATAACGGGCCATCCGGGTACAATATGGCATCTAACGCGTGATTCCTCCTTCTTTATGGCAGCCGCGAAATTACGTTTTATCGTCACGTTCGTCGGTAAAACCGTCGCTAAAATTGTCCCTTCTCTTGCTTCTTAAAGATTAAAATAATCGCGCGAAGAGTAATAACCCTGCGTTTTAGAGACACGAAAACCCATCCGGAAGTTTAAGCCCTGGGATTAACGAGAGTCCGACCGAGACCGGACGAGATCTCTCCTGGGAACTTTTAACTTTTACGTGTATGTCTTTCGACTTGAGAATTTTTCTATTAATTCAATGGTTTCACGACAGCTGGTATAGGTATATTAATTCTCTTACGTGTATTTAATTCATTATAGCTTGCGTCGTTAATGTACGTCAATTTGTTCTTTATGGCTTCTCTATTGAAGAATTTTACTTTTCATTGTTCCAAGAATTTTCCTTGGTTGAGGGTAAGTCATTAAACCAATCCTTTTTATATTAACATTAAACTATTCAGACAATTAAAATAAATGGTATCTAATTATTTCTAAAAATTCTAATCTGCAAAAAGTAAATTACTAAATTGGTCGTCTTCTTCACCCCTTGATTTCTCCTTTATCAAAAGAAATTTCCAAATCCCTATGCTCTTGATTTGAATTGCATTTTGGAATTTAGGGAGTAATGTCTAATAATTAAATTCTATGAGTGCCGTCAAATACTTAAATTCTACGAATACTGTCCAACTATTAAATTCTATGAGTACTGCCAAATAATTAAACTCTATGAATATTGTCAAACAACTGCCATAGAATTTTTTAAATGACCACTAGTCATAGAATTTCATTGTTGAACATTACCCACAGAATTTACTGTTAATTTTGTATTGTTACGATATTAACCTGTTAACCGGGCGTGACGTATAATTCCGTCATATCTGAAAGAAAACTCCAGTAAGTGTCGATTTTTTCTTCCTTAAAATTTTTAAACGTAATATGTTGAACGCATTACATTTTATGTCGTTCGTATCCGTTTAATCCTGACGTAGTACTTTAGATGTAATGATATTACTTCTCACTGTAAAAAAACAATATTCCAATTTGAAACAAGTTGAACAAAAATTAATTCCCCAGTTAACAGATTAAGTAAGAGAGCATCAATTTTTGTGAGTCTAAATGAACAATGCTGATCAATCACTGTCCTTATCACCCTGTTAATTTTGCTTCATAAACTGTCAACCATTATTAGAACACCAGAAGCAAGCTAAGTCTCTACACGACCTAATCGAGTGGAAGTGACGAGGCCGATGACAGAAACGCAATTACGGAAACGAGTTTGGATTCGCAACGACATCTCGAACAGCTACGATTATCTGATTATCGTAACCCCAGGACATTTAGAAGCAAGGCGAGCGAACGTAATCGTTAACCCCTTGGATTACATCTTCGTACGGTCGAGGTAACAGTCATGGAACACCGTCTACTAGATTGCACTATGGTGTACAGCTCAACCTATAGTATTTACATATCTGCCCTGATTACATCGTTGTGCTTTATGAAACTGTTTCCACGACGGACGTAATTTCCATAAAAAAATTCACATTTTTCTTCCACGGAAAATTCTCAAAAAATGCGGGCGATATTTTTTTTAATTATACAGTTCAATTTCGGGCACACTCATATCTCAATGAAATCACAAATGCAATATGATTCTGCGGAGGACAGATTTTTTTATCACCACTATAGGGTATGATTGATACGAGTTATTAAAACGAAACGTCGTTTGTTTAACAAATTACATATCTGAAGTCAGCAGAAAGATACTGTTAGAATTACATACTAAACCTCTTCTGTCAAAAAAACTACTTAATCCCTCTTCTAGTCCTTTTACATTAACTCTTTGCGGTCGGATTTCATTAAAAACAAAATATGTAGTCGCACTTAAAAACTGGTAAAATAATTGACACGAGTTATTAAAACGAAACGTCATTTGTTTAATAAACCACATATGTGAATTCAGCACAAAAGTGCTATTAAAAGTACATGCTAAATGTATTTACATTAACTGATTGCAATAAGATTTCATTAAAAACAAAATCTGCATCGCAATGAAAACTAGTAAAGTCTTAGTATTTAAGAATATGTACCTCAAAAGCATGCCGATTCTTTGCATTGGTATCTGAGCAGCTCACGATGGCAGGAATGACTGTACGTTGGTGGCTCAGAGTAGACAAGGGGTAGCTGACTAAGGGTTGATACCACCGTGAAGATGGATTACCAAGCAGCCCACAAAAGGAGAGGCGTGGGTGATTCACAATCTCATATTCGAAGGTATCACACACGCATAAATGTGTAAAACTATTTGAATCCGATCGCGGAGCAGTGCTTACTCGTCGGCGGTCACGGGGAAACTGATTGCGAGGCGAATATCGAAACGACTTGTTATTGTCCACGGATTAACGTCGCGAGCACCTGAAAGGTGAGGCCGTTGAGACTCGGCATCTGTTTTGATAACACGGCCATGGCGGTCGTATTCCGTGCTCACTCAAGTGGAAATAATTGCTCTGGCTGCTGGTAACAGTTACACTTCATATTTTAAATGAAATTTAATAGCACAATTTATTTAAGTATATGAGCAAAAACTAAAAAGGGGAAATTATTTTTTAATACGAAATGATTCTTTATTGTGTATTATTGAACGAAGGGTGTTAAGGACTCGTCTTTAAGATACCGGGTTTATTATACGGACGACCGGACAACTATTTTTGAGCGTTAATTAGTTTCTAAAGGTTCACGGTCTCAAGTCCGAGAGTGCACATCTGCGGACCTATTCGCGCAAAACATCCTCGCCTTTAGGTTTGATTGCTTCCGTATTTTTGACATCCAATAGTTCACATCCCCTCACACCCCCTTGAACAAAGACGTCACTGCATTCCGCCAAACCATCAAATTCTTCTGATTGGTTCCTACAAAAGAGTGGGGGAATACAGTGACAAAACGCAGTGCATAAAAAGGACGTGCTACTCTTCTTCCGGTGATGCATTAACACCTCGACAGTCAATAATCAGTTTCACGTTTTGTAAATATTCTTGTAACAACAATTCATTAATCCCTTGTCGTATATTAATGAGTGGCACTCGTGATGCAATAAATGAAACAGTTCATTTCGAAGTGCTCCAAAAATTATTAAATTAAAAATATCAGTGGGTCACGATCAAATAAAAATTATTCTATGCTATTTAATGTTGCATTAAGTCATGTACTGTATCCGAAATTAGGAATGGATCGCTATTTCAACAATTAATTCAGAGTTATTGCTTATTCAACCATAAAAGAAATGGCACGGCAAAGGGGATGAAGGATTTTATAATTTGTGGTCGACGGAGATAATTAAATATGTGTGGCAGATTTAATTCATTTTCGAAGCATCTGTGTTCTCGTTTTCAGGATGGAAAATGGGTGAAGCTGGGGGAAAAAGAAAAATTCACATTGCGACGATAGAAAAAGGAGGCCGCCGATAAAACGAGCCGCGGCACGTAACTGCGTAATCAGGATTGTTTTTGTAGCGCGCGACAGAAGCACTGTGGAGCGGCAACTTTTTCTCTCCCTTGCACTCTTTTCCAACCCTTCTCGCTCTGATTTCATCCCCCTTCTCTTTCTCCTCGTAGCGACCGTATTCGCGGATTTTTCTATCGCGTAATCGCATTCCAAGACGAATCGTAATAACTATTCCTCATTAAGGAACACTTTTTTCTTTCCTGATATCTTCGACAATTGTTACCTCTCTTCGAAAAACTTCAAATTTATTCAAATAAATAATATGCCTTTAAACTGTGACATTTCACTGAAAGTCAACTTTTTCACTTTTTCTTTTTTGCTATCTTCGACAATTGTTACCTCTCTTCGAAAAAACATCAAATTTATTCTATCAAATAAAATGCTCTTAAACTGTGATATTTCACTGAAATTCAACTGGAGAATTTTCTCCAATATGGTAAACAAATAACGAGCTGTATTAAACTGTAAATATTTGATCTACCGAGAACAATAAACGGTAGCGATAAGCGGGAAATTTGTTATCCGTTGTTCAAATTGGCAACAACAAATTTCGGACAAATCGGCAACAATTCCTCCTCTGTCGATTACTATTTGCAATTGATACGCGTATTAGAAAATGTGGTAAAATATCCACACAGAAATTTTGAGATCTACGGAAAATTTTGCTATTAACAATAAAACTACCAAGGTAGTTAACACTAGATCTACGGTAACCGTCAAATTAACACGTTTCCACATTTATAAAAATATTTCTCTTTATAGAGGAAGAGTACAGCAGCTATTTCACGTGTATCTTATAATAAACAAACTATTTAATTGATCGTATTTTTTGCAACTTGATCCATCATTTTTTAAAGTACTTATTTAATATAATATATACAGAAAATTTATCTGCCGTAAATCTAGTGTTAAATTACTAGCTTAACAAATTTAAAACATATTCCCACCCCATAATTTCTTTCAACGTATCCCTTTGACCCTGCTTAGTTCACACCTTCTCCACTTATAGGGTGGCCTCTGAGCGTTTTATCCGGCATTGCACGGTACTTTAAGCCCTTCAGATCTTGCCCATCACGTAGCCAGTCGAGAGAGTAGCACTCCGCAACTTTGATCTTCGCCAAGAAGAAACTTACGAGAGAGCCACTCTGTGCGCTTTATACCTAAGCCTATTTATAGGTTTCTCTGTACACATCGAATGACCTATATTCGTAGAACGGGATATTTTTATCATCGTGCCAAAAATTCGTTCGATCGAAGACCGGACCTCCATAAAGAGAGAAATGAAATTCTCCATCCTACTTGACCCACGTACGACCATTCATGATCATTTTGATAAGGAAGTTCGGCACGATGATTAGAGAGGATCGGTGAAATTGGAGGATCGAAGGATTGGAAGTATTGGAGTATCGATAAAATGTACTAACGAATCGTTCGAGTGGGAAAGTTGAATTAGGTTCTAATTGAACGTTCCAATAGGTATTTATAGCTTCTTTTTTAGCTTTGCAAAACAGAGAGTTTCTAGAAATGACTATTAATCGGAGAAATATAGCTGTATTTGTGCTGAAATTAATCTACTTCATGCAATATCTACTAATGGCCCTTCATTCTTTTATATTTTTTTATTTCAATTTGTATGAAAATTAGGAAACTTACATTTTTAAATTAATTCTTCGAAGAAATTTCAATTTGGACTCAATAGTTGGAAATTCACGTATGTAATATTCTATGAAACTTCATAAAATATTATTCCTCGTCCTCTCCACCGTAACGTTACGATATTAGAAAAAAATATCTCGGCCCGTTCCCATCGTGCAATCCAAAAATCAGCGTTTCACGCATCCGCGATCTTGAACCGTCGCGAATCCAGCCTAAACCGATTTGCGTCACCGTGAATTTCAGGAAAATTCTGAATTCCGTGCCTCCAGCGACGATATTGCCGTTTATACCTCGCATTCGCATTCTCGTTTTGTTCCTAGCAGTCTCTAACGTAATACCTGTCCGTCACGGGGCGCAAGATAGATCGTTCTAGACGCCGCGCCGCCAGTTTCAGCCGAATCTATACACTTTCACGTGAGTCAAGTTAAATAGACATACAGTGTATGAAAAGCTTCGACGAATTTCGTAAATCGCGTATCGATACCACCTTTGCCATTGTGCACGAAACGTAACGTGATTTATGGCTTCAATCCAGCGATTCTTCGCGACGAAACGAACTTTCGGTTGTACGTGGCACGGGTTTCTTCAGTTTTTTTCTCTTTTGACTTTCTTATTGCTGTTTTTTTTTTTTTTTGGAGATATTCGTACGTTATTTTGCATTTAAGTGAATCGACTTTGAAGTTTCTTTGTTGGATGGACGATAAGGGAAGGGAGGGGTTGGAGGAATTTCGTAAATCGGTATGGCGTTTGCTATTGTGCGAAGTTAGGTGATTTATGGTCCAATCGGGGATATAATGGTTGCATGGGGAAAAATGGGAGATTGACTTTACAAGTTTGCTGAGGTGTATTTTGTTGAATATTGTATCAGATTTGAATTCTTTTTTTGATAGGGTTTTTGAGGGAGTAAAGGGTAGTGGATTTAGGGTGAATTTGGTGAAGAGTTTGATGTTTTATTTTTGGCGATTGTTTCTGAGTGATGAATCTCTTATTGTGAAATATATTTAAAGAAGAACTTTAAGGCTTGTTATTGTAAATTTAAGAGAGAATTACAGAAACTTCGTACAAGTCTCCTTCATTGTAGAATTCCATGAAAATTAAAGAAATACAAAAATAAAGGTTATCCTTAATTTGAGTTTGAAACTTTTAAGTAAAACTTGGACTGCTGCCTCTTTATTCCACTTCCACGAACGAACGTCTAAGTTCAAATTACAAAATTTTAAAAACTACCCTCAAGATAATCATAAAGATTCTATTTTAAAAAGCAAGAATCCCCGTAAAATCCAAAATTATCATAAAAAAATTATCCAACAATTCTTTAAAACATGCTACAGTAACTCTTACCACATAGGATCATAAAATTCTAATCTCACCCTTCGAAACAACCCTACGAAATTCCCCAAAAATTACAAGTCCCTTATCAATGCATAATTCCAAGTTTCTTCGCCCCAAAAATATTCCTGGAGCTGTTCTAATCGCACGAAAGCAAAACCAGGTTAACGCAATAACGCCATATGCGTAAACAGCACCGGCAAAATCAGAACTATAAAGATAACCAAAGCGAGAAGAATCCAATTGTCGAAATAAAAGCAAAAAAAAAATAACAAAAAAGGTCGGTCATGCGAGATAGTATTGTTCCCCGTAGACGCAACCTGCATATTGCCGAGTTTTACACGTATCCTCCTGCTCTTTTCATCCCATACCACCATCCCCATATCGTGTAAATTACGAGTGAACTTTTTCTCCCCCGAAAAAGGTTCGAACGAGCCACGGGCAAACCGTGAAAAGAGATTTGTCGTATCGAACATACGTACAGCCGAAGGGGAACGTATTTTTCGTTGAAAAATTAAAAAGGGCACATTATTTCTGACCGGAAGAAGCACGAGTGTCTGAGTGGTTTTACGTGAAATACGTAAAATCGTTGGTCTGTCATAAATATCGAATTAGCAAGGGCTCGTAACATTTATCCGGGCGAGTATATCGAAATGAAACGAGCAGAAAAATCGAATAGATCGGACTCTAACATTTTCGTACGATCGTTGTAGGATTTATTTGAAAAATAGCACGGATTTATTATATCAATCTCGGTGAACATCAATGAAATAATTCTACTATGGGAGTTTGGAATTTTTTAGAAGATTAACCATGGCTTTTACGATCGTATAAAATTTACGCAAGAGTTTCCATGGATGTGGGTCTCGTTAGAGAAGTTTTCTGAAAGAAGACGTAGGAGGGAACTGAGAAATTTGAAATTTGAGAAAAAAATCTTCTCAGGATGATCGTAAAAGATCCAATTTGTTAGGGAAAGAAGGTTTGAGATTTCTGACGAGGAATCATTTGGAAAAGTGCGATTATGTCGATGTTACGCGTAGCTACTTATTTTTAATTGTGTACAGGAAGTACCATCGGTCGTCCTAATTGGATCTTCGGTCGAAAGGAAGTTCGGATCGAAGGATCCAATTTGACGGAAGCCTCGTTTCTTATTCGCGGTTCTTTTGAGTAGATAAATCTCATTAGCGTTGGTCAAAGGTACCGTGGAAATAAAAAGGACAGATTCGGCTACGAAACGAACTTTTCCCGAATTATCTGTTTCTCCATCTTCCAGGGCTATTTTTTTTCTTTCTCCCTCGAGCTATTTCGTATTCGCGCTTTCATCGCTTCATCCCCTTCGGCCACTCGAACCCCTACATTTTCCGTTTATTATCGGATTCTCTGGATAATTGAGAGAAATGGCAATATTCGTGTTGTCTTGCTGGGTCGAACTTAGACATTTGATTGCAGAAAAGGTACGATTAATTAATCAATAGACTAACAATTTCAGAAATCACACAATGAATACAATCTTGAAAGCTCAGCCTGCCAATTAAACAAACAAAATTAAAATTCTCGTCTCAGTTTTGAGAGACTTTCCTTGAAATTTCAATAAACAGATTTCGGCAGTTCTAGATTCATTTAAAATTTTGAACTTGAAGACAGAAGATCCCAAAACTTAATTTCACATTTACAATCCTGGAAAATATTTACAAGGTAACAAATATGAATGGCTACAGCCTTAAAGTGGGGTCACTCAAGACCTTAAATATTTAAAAAAATCTTTTTAAATACTTTTCTATATATTCCTCAAGGTATTAAAAGAAATCAAAACAGAATTCGTCCGTTTTTATAAAAAAAAAAATATTCCCAGTGCCCCGCAATGAGCCTGCGATCCAAAACGAATTACCTTCAACAAAAATGAGAATACCCCAATAAAAAATGACGATTCTCCCATAGACATAGGTTGTGTCCGGAGGATTAATCACGAGCAACAAGAAAAAGAAGAAAAGAAACCGACAGTAGGAAGCAAACCCGACGAACCTGAAATTATCCAACGAGAAAATAAAGTCGGCATGAGAAACAATATCCTCGCTGTGTGGATGTTTTATTCAGTATCGTGGAGCAAAAGTTGACAGATAATTATTTCCCCATGGTTCAGCAGGGACTGGCCGTATCGGCGAGCAGAATGGAATTCCCTCGAAGCCGGAGAATCATAAGGAAGATATTAGGTAACGCTTTCCCGCAAGATTTATAGCCTGAATGCTTCAACACGCAACGAGCTTTTCAGACGCGAAATGCAAGCTGGCATTAGCCCAAATTGCCGGAATGTCTAAAGACACTGAATCCTTATTACTTACTAGGCTTCCCTACCAAACGAACGATTCAACTCGAGAATAGAGGCAAATTTTCAGAAGCCGTCGTTTTGTGGGGTGACGGTGATAAAAGTGCGGGAAACGGGGAAACTTTTAGCTGAGGACAAAGTTTACGAAGTTGTAAATTTTTAATTTTCCAGAAATTAAAGGGAACCATTGTCAGAGTCTTCTCTAGACTACCTTGACTTTTGATTGCCAGAGGGTTCATTAACTTTGAGTGATTATCTTCCTCTATGTTGGATTTGACAAAAATTCTCTGACTTCTTTCCTTCATATTTCAGACCGGTATTGTAACAAAATACATATACGTTCACCATAAATTCTATGGATTTATACATATACCTTTTACTTTTATCGACTTCATAGGAATCTCCTTCCGTGCATCTGTCCAAGAACGAGTGTTTCCTGTCAGATAAGTGACGGAGGTGAAAGGGTTTCACGGATTTTGACAGAGCGAGGGAGAGAAAGGGGATGCAACCACCATCCTCCAGTTCTCCAAGGAGGAAAGTGGCGAGTTTCGACTGAAACTGGAACGCTGTCTATTCGGATGCGTTTCACGCGCTGCGCGCCTGTCAAATGCACTTCTGAGTCTACGTGAATTCACGCGTGTAACTATGGGAAACAGCTTACAAGAGACATTAGGGAGACTTGTTGGAATAATAGATACAATCAGTTTTGCTTCACCGAAGACCCCATGGAATTCAAGTCTTGAGATTCTAGAAACTCTTGTCTACTTATGTCACAGAAGCTCATTTTTTCTTGAGAAAAAATTCTGAATTATTTGTAAATTAAAATATAAATAAATGTTCGAATTTATTACCAATTTGATAATATTTCAATCAAATTTGAACGGTTGCTGCAATATCTGAGGGATTAATGTTCTTTGTTTTATATTATCTCGCTGAGGAGGCATAGTAAATATTAATTAATACTAAGGAAAATAATTACAAATAATTGGTTTGCAACATTTTAGAAAAATTCAGATTGATGATGATTAGAAGATCCAAAATTCCACAACGATTAGACTGGTGTATCCACGAACGAGAGTCTAATCGGATGCATTACGCGCGCTGTACGACCGTCGAATGCATTTCCGCGAGTGCAACTAGAAGCACTGTTTTGCACGCTCCGACTGAGCCCGAATGCAAGTGCAGCAGAACAAGATCGGCTGGAAGCTTTGACCGAATAATAGTTGCAATCAGCTTTGTCCTAACAGCCGTCCATCTTTGTGGAGATACCGACAGGATTGCCTTGCATCTAATGCGTTCAATTGCAATCGACGAGATAGTACTGTGTAATTTTTTTCCAACTTCTCCATCCACTTGCAGTTCACGATCGAATTCCGTCCTCTCCACCTCTTAGCTTTTTCCTGGGTTAAGTGATTAAAGAGTCGCTTAAGTGTAGCCTTTTAAATCGCGGAGAAAACTACCGAGTTCTCGGTGCAACGCGCAGGTGAATCGTTTGAATCGGAAATGCATCTATCGGTGATCTTTAACGTCCCATCGACTGATTGGTCTCATTATTTCTATCATCCAATTGACTCTAAGGATCTCATGGTTTAATCTTTCGAAGTGTAATATAACAATTTTTATCTACTTGTCAAAATTACCTAGCAATGAATATTACCAAATCCCGAGGTATCTCATCTACCTAATAAACAACTATCTCACTGGGAGAACTTTCTATGTTGAAATTTGTAATGTGAAGTCTAACGTTAAAAAAATCCTAGCAGGTGTACCACAAGGTTCCGTACTCGGACCCTCACTTTTTAATTTATACATCAACGATATCAAAGAGCTCAAAACCACTGCAGAATTAGCCCTATTTGCTGATGACACTGCTTTTATAAAGTCGTCCTTCAGAACTGACACTATTGCCAATCAGCTTGGCGATGCTATAAATAAATGTTTTAAATATTTTCATCGCTGGAAAATCAAGCCAAACGTACATAAAACTCAAGCTATTTTATTTACGAGACGTAGACCAAACTGCACAAACTTAATCACTGTAAGCGGCACGACTCTTCCTTGGTCAAAAAACATTAAATATCTTGGAGTGTATCTTGACTTGAAATTAACATTCACTCATCATATTAATACTAAACATAATCAAGCCTTAGGAGCGTTGAGCAGCCTCTTTCCTTTGTTTAATCGACAGTCTTATCTCAGTTTGATTAATAAAATACTAGTTTATTACGCTTATATCAGGTCGCTCCCTACTTATGCGGCGCCTATATGGTCCAATACCTGTCCTAAAAATTATAAAAAGGTACAGCTCATTCAAAACAGATGCCTAAGAATAATAGGGAACTACCCAATGTGGATCTGAGTAGATTTCATACATTACACCCTTAACATGCCTAGCATCATCAGTTTTGTATTTTCATTGTGTGAAAGATTCTATTCTTCTCACTCTAAAAGTCCTTATCCATATATCAGGAACTTAGTTAATTATGATATTTCAAACCTTCACTACAAAAAATACAAATACAAAAGACTAAAACACGTGTTGTCGTAGATCCAAATTCTTACTGACTCGATCAGCTAAATAGCATAGTCACCAAGCGTTGAGGTTTTTTCTCTTCTTTTTTCCTCAAATCGATATTCTATTACTAATACTGTAACTCTTAAGCGCACTTTAATATTTTCTTACCATGTTATATAAACTGTTCGCTTGAAAACATGTAAATAACTTGTTGTTAGTATAAGCCTGACTTACTGTTTTTCAATAAAGTTATTATTATTAAATAAATATCAAGATAACTCTTTGAGGGACGGCGGGATTAACACTAGATTTACAGAGCCAACTTGGCTCATTCAAAATTTGATTACTATATATATAATATATTGGTTGGTTAATTTTTTAATAATAAATCTTTCATTTCATATGATTTGGAATTATTTTCTCCGGAACCTATTTCAATTTCTTGTATGAATCAAATTGGCTCACTTCAGAAAAATAGGTATATACTCAACATCCGTAAATCTAGTGTTAAATGTGTCCCACCTAGAAAATTTATATTATTTTATAACTCTGTCAATAAAAATAAATCAACTTTGTTCAATTATAATAAATATATTTATGTTCAAAACCTTTTTTCATTTTATTTTCTGAATTCCCGTGAATTAAAGAGCTAAGTCGCAACTGTCCTTTCAGCATAATAATGAAGATTTAAAAAAATCTAAGTTCTCATTGTCACTGATTTTCACTAATTTATCGTGCAATCAGGGAATATAATGAGAAATAGTTTTGACCCTTTTAGTGCCAGACGACGATATATCGTCATTAGCAATAGTCCTAACCCTCGGCATCGAAGGGTTAATATTCAGTTTCCAATATGATATCAATAATTTTATGACAGATAATGGTAAGTACACAGTTTATGCTCTATATTGCGTGTTCTTTTTAAACTATTGCCAAATGCTAATTCTTTTTATTCGGAATTACATTTGTCATTAACTCAATAAATTTTTTCGGTCGGCACTAAAAGGGTTAAGAAGGAAGGAATTGCACATTACAAATTTAGCCAATGGAATGATTGCTCCTGAGGATCAGATTGAATAAATATTATTAAAGTGTATCATTTTGGAATTGATTATTGATAGTTTGGAAGTACGATTTTCCTCCGGTGAATTCCGGGAGGATTCTCGATACACAGCTCCGCGTTAAATACTTGGTCGACGTGAGTGACGAATCTTCCTCGCGGAACGACGGCTCTCCCGAGTAATTAGCATGAAAAGCGGCACTCGCCTAATCTAATGCATTTCGCGGTGTTCGCGCTCGCCGAATGCGCTTTCGGTGCAACCTGCACAGTTACAGCGGCTTAAGCAACGAAGACAATGCAGTATGAGGTGTACAGTGGAATGCAAAACTTTTTGATGCGAGTTTTTCATTGTGCATTTACATGCTTCAATGTTATTAACTGTCGGCCGTATACCGAGCCAGTTTAATGATTTTATTATCTGTAAATCCTTTTGCGTTTGATTTGGATATTTTTGTTCGTGTCCATATAAAATTATTGAACACGTATATCTTTCTTCCACACTGTATTGGATAAATTAATTTAATTAGTACGACTGTCAATTAATTCTGGGGCTTCTAGTTTATCAATTTTTCTCTTCAATAGAATTAATAATTAACACTGTAACTGCTAGTGTTGTGTCTATCGTATTTAAATAAACTATTAAGCTATTTAGTCTTTTTCTGTGAAATAGAAGTAGATTATATCTATCATAACGCTCCTCTCAAATTCAGAAATTTTTTCAAAATGGGTAATTTTCACTGTCTTGGTTGTTTTAGTATTAATAGAAAAAACTTTGCCAACATTCTTTCGCAGTCTACGGAAATTCATTTACACAAGATTACCAATTTCTAAATAATTTCAAAAGACAAGAAACATTCCACGTTATTTTAAATTCCGGACACTTTCAACGTTTCTTCTTAATTCAAGAAAATAGCACACCTTAGTAATTTCCCTCGTACCACCCCCGACACAATTTCAAATTCCTCCTGAGCTTCCTCCCTGGGAAGGAAGAACCTCGCTGACCGGAAGTTCTTTCACTGCATGCACGCCAGTTAATACAAGCATTTATCTCTCTTACTCGCAAAATACCTCGCCGATCTGTAATACAACCACCTTAAAATATTCTCCTCATCGCCATAAATAAAGCAGCATAAAAAATCGCGGTCATTTTATAGGGTACTCGAAACTCCGTCAGAAATGTGCGATATGTTTTACTTTATATTAGAAATGCGAGGGATATTTTAGGAGTGCCGTTTCCTCCGACCATAACACCTTCGTGGACTACCTTCTTGAACAAAGAAATTTGAAATGCACCTAGAACTTTACCTAATAACTTCTTTCTCCTATAAACAAGATAGTCCTGCATTATAGAATTATCCCGGTAACGTTGGTAACAAAAGTACATTTAATTCATCGAGTACAATAAGAAGTTGGAATACGTAAAAGGAATCCTCTAAACGGGAAAGTTTCCAACCTGGAAAACTCCCAGGACCAACTTTCCATGGGATTATCGAGTGAATTGTATGAATTAATTCGTCTCTAGGTAGAAAAACAAGTAAATAGGTGCGTGGCGGGTAGGTACGAATTTTTAATTAATCCGTAAAACTTCACTCTCAAGTATCGCTAATATCTATTGCTAAAGGAGCCACGATAAAATGTTCTTACTTCTTTCCCTGAGTGAAAATAAGAGCGATGTAAGCATTGTTATTCGTTAATATTCTCACGAGAAGATAGCGCGGTTGGATGAGAAGGGATGGAAAAAAATAAAAAGTTCGCGGGGAAGGGTATTAAAAGAGGAGAGAAAAAAATGGGAAACTTCTTTCCACGCCAAGGGAAAAGTTCAAAAAGCACGTAAGCACGTGAAACAAAAGTGGGCAGTGTGCGCGAAGCTCGTCCGTCCGCGCTTTAACGGTGAACGCGAGCTTAGGAAGTAAATTCTTTTTACGGCAATACAATTTAGGTGCTTTTACCGCTCCAACGGGCTGTAAGCAGAATTTTCTGATGTTACTCGGCGAGAGAGGACACGGCACTCTTTTCCGTATTTCTCTCTGCCACGTAGAATTAAGATTCTGCAGGGAAATTACACCTTGCGCACTTTGTTAAACTGCAAATACAGGGAAGCTGTAAATCTCTTTTGCTTGACAAACGTTAAACGGGATGGACGTAATGTTAAATTATTTAAGAGAATGGAAGGACGAAGGAATTTGCCGGAGGAGCGTAGCGAGGAGAAATCAACAGAAGATGGTTGGAAACGAGGGAATCAAATTTTCAACGAGCCTCGCCACTTCCACTTTACAGGTGGGGTTAATTAAAAAGGGAATCGAACAGCGCGAAGGAATTAAATCGATCGTGGAAAGAGCGGTGAATTAAGTTCACCGATGGAGGAACACGAAAAAGGCGTAGCCTTTGTGGAAAGTCGAAACCATTGCCAAAGAATTTCACACGTACAGACAGAATGCTTGAAATTCAGCCAGATCGACCGCGATGTTTGTGTGCACGACTCTTATCTGCTTTTCTCTTACCGTCCGAGAGAATTATTCGTTGGATTGTAAAGATCTCAGAGACAGTACTCGGAGAGTAAGGGAAAAATAAAATGAAAGGAATCGGTTTTATTAATGGCAAGTCCATTACCTAGAAAATTTCCAGTCGTTTAGAGAACACCATATTCCTCCACAATGAAGTATTTTATTTTGTTAATATTTTTTGCGATTAACTATGCTTTGTGAAACTATGGACCTGATGATCGATTCTGTAAACTGTATTTTATAAGATCAACGTAGATTATCTGCTCTATGAGTGTCCTATAAACCTGGAGAATTTTTGAAAAAAATTGGAGACGAGTCATTTTGACTTGCTTTGTGGTTCTAGTGGTAAATACTATGGTCAGTTGGTCTAGAAACAACTGTTTTATATGAATTTCTAATCACTGGGGTGAAGAAATATCAAATGATAATTAAGGAAATATTTACAAAAAACAATGAGGTAGGATTTCAACTGGGGCCTGCTAATTACAAGTCTTAGGAACTTTATCTTTACCGCCTCGCTCATTGTAGTCCTCAGGAATGAATTATCAACTGTTGATATTACATTAATAAAATCTGTCTCACTTGAAGCATCCTATGATGAACAATTCTTCTCGTAACAGGAAGAAAAGGACGAAGGGAAGATGTTTCCTATTCGATTCCCAGCAAATAAATTCTCTCATTCTATCAAAAAATCGTCCCAGTTAAGGAAAAAAAGGTTTCTGCCGCGGACAAAAGCGTTGGCGAGACTAGAAACGTTAATTTTGTCTTGGTCCACAAATGTGTCAGAGAGTTTGGACAAAATGGCCGTCTCAAAAGGCGTTCCTCTCCTTCCCAGTGGCAATTACCTGCACGATTGTGGAAGGAGATACCTGTTAAAGAAGAGTGGATATTCCCAGAGCCATTCTCACGTTGATAATAGAACTTTTCAATTGAATCCTTAACGATTATTCCTCGTTATTCCGATTCATTCGGCGGCCGTTGAGCGGCGATCATCGCGTACTCAGTCTCTCTGATCGAATTTATCCGCAAGAAAGTTCCAGCTTGGAATAACGACGTTTATCTGAGCGTAAAAAAGGGATCTTGTCTCTTGGTATTTACTTCGGAGAAATTACATTATCTACGCGGAAAACCAAGGGAGAGCCACGTTCCTTTCCTATTCCCTCGGTTCCTCATTTACATTCAATTCCGACGATTCACAGATTCAACCTCCTTTCTTCCTCCGGTCTCCTTTTATCAAGTAGGTAATATACTTCTAATTAATTACTCTTTCTTCACAAATATATCTCGAGTCATTCAAAGAATTCTTGCATTCAACAATACTGCAATTCTACCCGATTAGAGACACTTCTTTTCATACATTTCTTCAACTTCAATCTCAGCGACTAACCAACAATCTACAATTTTAGATGAGTTACAAACTACCTAGATAGATATACCTATGAAGCAACAGAATTTCCTCGTAACTCACGCCAATTGCTTTCCAACTCTCCAACCACACCTCATTCACCATCCCCATTTCCTCCACGAAATAGTTTTTCAAATTTTTCCCTTTCAAACGTAACAACAATCAAAGATACAAACAACCAATGCAAAACTTTGATTGCGACTATGCAAACTGCAAGATTAAAAAAAACTGTCTGTACGAGATCAATGTGTTCACTTATCAATAAAATAAAAATTACAAATTATTTTAATCACAGCCAAATTAATACAGTCTTACAATTAAACAAATTACTACATTTTTAGACACCTAAACACTCTCACTTCTCAATTATATACACTCTATTACTGGAACATAAGTAACAAAAATACCATGCCACTTAGAAGACAGTCATTGATAAAAAAAATTAAAAACGCCCTTCAGAATTAATTCATCCCCTTTCCAAACTTCAGCGGAATGATTGCACCCTGCATCGAGTCGCTGACAACGAGAAGTTGCATTTCGATCGTACAGATTTCAAAGTATGCTACCGGAAGACCAACCACCGTCTCGAATTTACCACCCTCTTTCGTCGTTGTTTGCAAGTGCGATCCAATCACCAAGTATCCTTTCAAAGACGAAGGTTATGAAAGAGCCTCCAGCTTCCACGACTCGACTGATCTCGATTGTATAGGATACGGTATCCGTGATAAAACTTTTCCCACGACTTTTCCGCGAGTTTATCAATAAGAAGGAACCGCGCGTATCTTCAAGAGGGTGAAGTCGATCTCGAGGGGACGATCTCGCGCCTGAGCCTCCCGGAAGTCTTCTAGAAGTTCAACCGAGCTGGAATATAAAAGGCAATATTTTGGAGACAAAGTCTTCGAGAATATTGAAATTTGCAACGTGAACAAACCCGAGGATTCGATGCGGCGATCACATGACGAGGACAATAATTCAAATCGGTCTGAACGGATTATAAATTGTTCGAGCTTTTTTCGCTGAGAGGAACATCGATTCGATGTGGAATCGTACGCTATTCTGAGGCTTTGGTGGTGCAAGAAAGAAAGTGGAAGGGAGTTCGTGAATTCTTTGATGCACTGAAACCTGAATCAATTTTCTACGTATGAAATATGAATGAAGAAATCTGTTCTTATTGTTAGAAGACTGTGAACGGAGATCGTAACAACGTAGTTTCTTGTTAAGTGCTGCTTAAGTCTGATAATTCGAGGGAATTCTCGGATGACTGACGAATATTTACGTCATTGAAATGTAAAATATTCTACAGCAAATGGTTAATTTTGGGTGGAATTGATGGACTGATCTTTGTATCCGCAATTTTCAAATTTTTGTATCATTGAGGTAGAAATACTTTTCAATACTAAATTAATCAGTTACATTTCGTTAGCTACTCTCTTAGATCGAACCAGTGGAATTTCACTGGTTCGCCAGTCGAAACTCACTTGTTTACCAGTGACACTCACTGGTTCCGCCAGTGATCTCGGCGGCCATCAAAATTCACTGGTTTACCAGTGAATCTCACTCGTCAGCATATTCAAAAATAAAACACGGCGCATGGCGATGCGGCAGCGGACGCAAATTTCACTGGTTCGCCAGTGAGTTTGTATTCACTGATTGAACGAGTGAAATCTCACTGGTTCGATCTAAGAGAGTAGGTTTGCACTTTTTGAAATTTCTACTCATTAGGCACATCATAAGAATTCATTTTCACATTTGTGTACTGAAATTCAACCTTTTCCTATCAGTCATTTAACGTCGCTAGTTTTAATATTACTAATTGTGCCAGAACTTCATTAACATGTTTCTATTTTTACGAATTTCGATTATTTGACAAATTGCAAAATACTGATAATTTCATGTAGCAAACAGCAACCTTCACTGCAAATCCAAGTGTGTTATTTTGAAACACATAAACGTATTATTTCCTTGTAGTCACGTTTTACACGTTTCCCGGTGTGTTATTATTTAACACAGTACATGTGTGTTATTTTGAAGCATGTAGGTGTTTTATTTTAAAACACATAAATGTGTCATTTTAAAATATACATGTATATATATAGGTAAATCAATTATTCACAGAACTGAATAAAATCATATTAAATATTATTATTATAATTGTTCAATATTTTAAAAACATATTATATATATCATATATATTATTATATATACTATTAAATAACACAGTCGCGTAAACGATCGATGAGGAGTATATCTGATATTAAACTGATAAGAACAGATACTACACATTTTGATCTTAAAATTAGCAAAAAGACCGGGAAGCAATGCATTTCCTGAATTTTACTCGTCTTTTATTCACTAGAATGTATAAAATAAACTTCGAGAAATTGGGACGACACCTCGTGGCGAAATTTCAGTACGAAGCGTCTGGCGATTGAACAAACATAATGCATTTAAATACATAAAATACAAACGGCTAACGCTTAGAAACGTATAATTCTAACGAAACGTTTAATTTTAATACATTTTCGTTCACATAAAAGTGAAGTGTGTTTAAATTTAACACACAAAAAAATGCATTATTTATTTACTCGGATAAATCGTGTAAAATAATACATTAGATGTGTTAAAACTACACGTTACTTTTTTCAAGTGTTTTATTTTAATGCACATAATTGCATTTACACGTTTAAACGTGTTAATGAAATGTGCTTACACATTTTGGTGCATTTAAATAACTCGCTTTTAACACACTTGGATGTGCAGTGTTTCCACGATAATAAAAAAAAAGTTAGAAATTATCATTCCAGTGAGTCGAACATTCACCGCGGAAAGTACGATTGAATTTAAACCATTAGAAGCCCGAAATATCTCGATTGAAAAAGAAATCGACTTATGCCACTTTCAGATTAAACCTCTTATATTCAGCACCAGTCATGTCATCCAAATTCCTAAAAGCGCGCCTGCATTAACGCTGACGAATACGCGAAAATCGCTCTTTCGCGGTGCCAAAGTGAACCAAGCTCCGAACTTTGTCCTCCAAGTGGATTTTCTTGTTTCATCCCCCACCAATATTTCCCAGGTATATCGCCAAACCCACCCCGTTGAAATTCTCCATCCCCGTATGTGCCTAGGTATACACATCGACCGAGTCGCTCCATCGAGGCGTGTATTTAATCGATAGGAACTTAAGGGGATCGAGACTTAAGTCTGAATTATGGATCGGCCTATAAGGCGCGACAGAGTTCACTGTGATTCTCGATACAGCACGTGCCGAGAATACGGTGCATCGTATGCAACTCGTAGGTGAAAATACACTCGAGATTCTGGCGAAAGTTTCACGAAGACTCGTGGAAAATGGATGATATAGTTTGTAGCGATTTCAGAGAGTAAAAAAGGGGGTAGTTTGTAGGTTTAGGGTGAAGTGAAAATGATCATGGGGAATTTGGAAGTTTCGTGTTTTCTTTTTGTGGAAGATAGACACTGTGGGAGAATTGTGTTTTACGAATTTTTTCACGAGGATGTTTCAAAAGGGTGCACACAGTGCGGAATTTCGCCGTTCTAGCTGGACAAAACTATTTTTTGAAAGAAATTATCGTTTTCGTTACTTTTAATGACATTTCTACTAGTAAACAACATGGTGCTATACTTAGCGTTAATAATAATACATATATCAATGATTATTTAACATTTATACGTAAAATAAAAAACTCTCAACTTTAAAAATGAGTTGTATTTTAATCGTAAGGCTTATTTTAATTTTTTTTGTGTAAAATGATTCTGTAAACTCCATCAATTGCAACGAAACATGTCATTTTAATGTTGCAATGATTTACATATGTTTAAACAATGTTCAAAGCGGAGCAGCGTCCAAAATGCCGCAATCTTTATGAATATTTTCCGATTTATTTTAAATTTAAACGACCAAGAAAATATCTAATAGCAGGACGTGAAAGGGCAGACATTTTTTTTAGAGAAAGCAAACAAAATTCCAATATAAATTTTATTTTCAACTGAAAAATTTAAAAACTTGTCATTTTTCTTGGGTCTTGTCAGCGAACGAAGCTAAGTAAATGCCTCGCGGAAGTCCGCGTGGTATAAAACAATAAATAAATAACAGATGTCATCATTTGCCTTCAATAACGCTTTGCATTTTCAATTGTTCCTACATTTAGCTTTGAACACGCAAAAGTTGCAAAAGTGTAATAAACAGTATACTTTGTCAAAACTTAAATAAGTTTCCGAAGCGCAAACGAAATTCAGAGTCCGCGCGTAGTAAAACACTAAAAAAGTAACAGATGTCATCATTTGTTTGAAACGGGTCTTTGCATTTTCAATTGTTTATACCTTTAGCTTTAAACACACAAAATTGCAAAAGTGTAATAAATAGTACCGTATGTTAAAAGTCTACATACATTTCGGAACGGAACTTAAATTACATGTTAATTGTTAAAGCGGATTAAAATGGTAATGAAAGGTCGTTTAGAAAAACAAAAAATTGTAAACATATCCCAAAGTCCATTCTACCCTTTGGTTACAAAACAATTGTCGAGAATGTCTACGGCATGACACGAGCGTGTAAAAGCACAAATTTGACGCCTGTTAATTAACTATTACAGATTATTTTTTCAAATAATTTTTACATTTTCTGTTTCTATGGACATTCTACTATCGATTTCCAATAAAATTTGATTCATCTGGACCGTTACGAAAATTGACTTTTGTCCAGCTAGAACAGCGAAATTACACACTGTGGGGTGGTGAGAAAGATTTGAGAATATGCAGAATGTCCATAGTCGCCATAGAACAAATTTCTTAGGAGTTGCAAAGGACAATTTCAATTTGGACTCAATTGCAAATTCTCAAGTTTCAAAGTAAATTGAGCATTAGATAAATAAAGTAATAGTTGATAATATTATGTATTCATCGTTGCAGTAGCACCTATGGTATTGTGAATTAAATATACATGTAATCACGGTAGTAGTCTATGGAGTGTAAAGGGTTAAAATGAAATTCACGTGTTTGTTCATCCAATGAAGAGCCGTCGGTGGTTATCCTTCCAAGTGTCACACGAACGTTGCGGTAGCTGATAAATTATTGGTGTGTTTAATGTTTTCGCGACAGGACTCACCGCCATGCAGATTCTCGGTTTTGGAGCTCCGCCAACAATTACTTGATTAATAAATACGCTATTGTTTGCTCCCTTTTTCGTCCCACGGAGAATTTCAGTTGTAACCGAAACGTTTAGCTACTTTTTTTCACACGTTGTACTTCGACGAACAAAACTGACCTTTTAAAATTTTGAGAAGAATTTTTGGATTCTTTCACCAACTTGTATCACGTATTTCTAAGGTGTATTTTTAAAAGAAGAGTTCCATATCTGAAACGTATATAGGATATAGGAAAAACAGTGTACTTTATTCAATCTTATCCACGCTCTTTCCGCGATGCACGATTCATGTACCACGATCTCGCGGAAGAAGAGATGAATCCGCAAAATTCTCATTTTTCAAGGTGATAACTTATTCCACGCGGATCCGAACGCATTAGCGTACGGCGAAAGATATCGAAGTCGTTTCAGAAGGTTCATGTATTTTCTGGAGATAATTTCAAGAAAGAGAAGAGATAGTGCACTTTGAATTTCGTGCAAACAACAAGCGAAAGATTCTGAAAGTCATTATTTCAGTAAGTCGTTACATCATTTCTAACCGTACATACAAACCGGAGTCGAAATATTGAACCTATTTTCATGGTATTTACTCCTATTTGAACCTAATATGATACTTTTCAATACTAAAACTCCAAATTTAAACCTGTAACTCCTTCTCAGTAAAATAATACTCCTATTTAGCTATCATCAAAACCATTATCCCCTGAATTGGACCTGTTACTCCTCTTAGGCTAAATAACAATTTTTGTATTCAACATATATTTAATATTGCATAAAGGACTTTAATTTTTTTTAATAATCAATTAATAAGGAATATATACATACATAAATGTAACTAGTAGATAAATACTTCAAAAACAGTTATTTTTTATTTATTCCAGCTCTTTTTTATTAATAGGTAATGAAACATACGTTTGACAGTCAAAATTCATATGTATACAATTCATAATGATGGCATCTACAAGAATAGCCTTAAAATGGTTAGTTTCATGACAATTAATAAAAAATGTAGAAGTATTAAACGAGTGATGATTACCATTCGCAACAAAAACATGATCACAATTAAATTCTTGTATAATACAATAGTGTTGATGCATATAGTTACATATCCTAAGCCTACATCTACAGTGAGCCGATTTTATTTTGGCCATTTTCTAAATACTATATAACAGAAGAGTTCAATTTACATCAATATGCATGTACTCTTTTTATATATAAATTAGTTAATACCATTACGTTATAACGAATTTTTATTTGTTTGTAATTATAGTTATCACATTAATTCGAATAGTCGTACACTTATAATTGCTAACGACTAAAAATCCATTATTTTTTAGTGATTTTGACTAATTTATTTTTGAAAACGATGTGTACAAATATATATAGTAATAAGAAGAATAATAACATTAATAACTGGATAAGATGTAAATTCTCAACGGAAGTTGAAATTGACGTCCTACTTTGCGCCTTAATTTGTGCCGCTTCTAGGCGCTAAATAGGATCTTATTTTTATTTGAATTTAAACCTATTTTTGTACTTCTAATTCCTAAATGTTGGGTGGTAAAAGGTTCAAATGAGGTTCAATATTTCGACTCGGGAACACTTCAGAATTGTCTGCTCTCAGCAGATCTTTAAGAACAGATTTTTTTTAATTGAAATATTCGCGAATCCTGTAGTGATTTTCAACAAATCTGAAGAAATCAAAAGGTCCACCTTTATTTCGAACACATAGTTACTCAAAAGGAAGCACATACTCTTTCAAAAAAGTGAGATCATCCTTCAAGGTGTATGATTTACGAAATGGAATCACATAGAGTAGAAGTATACTCGCCACGAATTCCATTTTTCAGTGCGATAAATAATTCCGCGCAAGTTGAAAATCTCGCTGGCATATCGGAAACGAGATTCCACGGAGTTTCGAAGGTGTGTTTATTCCGAAAGAGATAATTTCAGTGTTTTCTTGACCAGCATAACCTTTATAACGGCGCGCCACCATTTTTCATCCGACGCTCTCGTCTCAACGATGATTTATCGTGCCATCGTCGAAAAACTTGCTAATGCGTACCGTGCAAACGGGGATGAAGATACACGGCTGTTTCTGGCAGGAGAAACCCCGGAAGCCGGCTTCGACAAAATTTCTCCTGGCTGCGTTATCGGAAATTAATCTCTCTTTCCAGCTTCGGCGTTTTGCCTCACAGCGGGCAAAAAAACCTCGACCGATGATACTCGAGTGTCATTGTTCCTTCATTATTGAGTTATTAGAGTGGAAGTGTCATATTTTATCGCGCCGTCTCTTTCAAAAATGGCTAACCTCTTTCGCGATGAGGAAATCGTGAAAATTGGTATTCGTTGATAGTCGATTGTTTCATTATAGTAATAAAAGATCTTAGTAAATTTCTATATTAACCCTCTATGAAGCCCTGTGACTTTGAGGTAACCTGATGCACATCTAAGTTTTAATTCTTTAAATTGAAATTTTTTAAATTACCAAATGTTATAATTTAGGTCGTAAAAATGAGGAAATTCTTTGCAATTGAAAATTTAAAATTTAGGTATGATCTATTATTTATAATAATATTTTTATCATTTTCTAATTGTTCTACCGTGAAACTGATCTTCAGATAGCACCAAAAATTCGGACTATAGACAGTTAAACAGTGATTTGTATTGGAAGGCTATTGTTTTATACTAAATTAAAAAATGATTTTATCAAAAGGATGGAATAATTTTGCTCTATGACGTCAATCTATAAGTATAAGATTAGATATTCACTTCCTGTTAAATATTATAACACGGAAATAACCGGTAAATTCGTTCATAAATTCACGTACGTGAAATTACCTCTAAGACGGTAGAATAATCTTTTAATCTCTTAATCTCCCTATCCGCAGAGTCCCCAATTTCCACCGATAGAAAACAAATATCCTGTCTTCTTATCCAACGTTTAATCCTAAACCTCCATAAGATAGGAAAACTCCTACATAAGAATCTTAATCTTAAAAATTTTGTAATTTTTACCACAAGCCTTCGAGCAAATCTCTGACAAAAGGTGGTAAAAAAAGTAATATTCTCTTACCCTTCCAACGTTGTCTCCAGGAGCTTTCAGCAGCAATCATCGCGCAGAACGTCGTACAAAATCACGGCTTCCTGAAACAAAAAAAATGCATGCATGGTTAGATTAATCTATCGATTAATTATATTCCATTAATTTCGCTTCGATCATCGTGATATTCGTTGAAACGTGAAACTTCAAACGCGTCGGTTGATCGTTGGTTAAAGAAACACCATGGTGGATTTGACCGCGCTCGCTGCAGTGTGCAAACTTTGGCACGTGTTGCGGCGGAAGTTCGTACCGTTTAACGAGCCGATAAAATCTCAATTATAGTTGCCCGTGTGTCGTATGATCCACCGGTAACCATGAATACGGTATACGGTCGTTCTACAAACATTATCATACGGGATAATTTACTCGGCTTCCCTGGTCGACTTCGTAATTTCGAGCTCGTTAAAAAATTAAAACCGAACTCGTCGTAAAATGTCATCGTAAAGTCTGTTATCATGGAACTTGGCTCTCTGGATACCCGCGATTATATCGTCGCTTGGTATTATCCGTGAAAGGTCGTCAAACACCATAGGTTCGACGTTGAGTCGTAAAGCTCAATGGGCAATTTTATTTATTAATAACTTTGGTTATTGGTCGATCGACGTGATGAACGTCTTCTGTGATATGAAAGATTATCGTAGAGATACGCAAAGAAGGACAGAACTTGACTGAAGAAATGCTAAGGGTGTTCAATTTGAATTAATTGTTCCAGTAGGTGTGGATTTGATTTGAATTTCCGCTACTGTAAGACAATTCTAGGTGTGAAAAGTCTGATCTAAGTTTCTTCTACTATAAGTGGGACCTAGCTGCCGACGATTTAATTAGGATTTTCCCGTCTAATACAATCGTGAACCTATCCATCCAAGGCCAATTTTAAAATGGATTTTTTGCTATTTTAGAACATCAAGATACAGACAGTGTAGCGAGAATTTTTACTGCTATTATATATTATATGATCATACTGTAGAGTTACTATCAACAGCACAACGTTGCAAAACTTCTGCAAAATCGACCCAAATGACGGTGGTTGACACAATTCCAGGGTGAGGTAAATTGACACGATCAATCAGCCGTGTCGAAAGTGATGAATAATAACTGTTGCATCGCCGGAGGAGTTGTACGGTTATAGTTTTATTTAACGTACGTCTTAGAAATGCAAATTCTAACGATAATCCTGACTGCTCGACTATGCATACTAACGCCCCACAGATCCCTGGAGCCGTCTTACGCGGATACCAGGATTCATAGATCGTCTAACGCCGAGGATTTTCAACCTCCTTCCTCGGACGACCGTAGAGATTCCAGTTGGTAATATAATAACGATTAATACTAAATCAAGAATTATTAGAAGTTGTTGCAGAATTTACTGTTAAAATTAATTAACCAAAGAGCTGTATTCTTTGGCCCTCTGAGACTACGATTTATTAAATAAAAATTAATAAAAATCTCTCAAAGTTAATGGAAACTTTGAATGAGACCTCGTTAATTGGAGGTCCAAGCCTTGAACTTTCATTCCAACACAGCCCCTTGATCAAGCTGTTATCCAATGACTTAAATGATAACAGTACATTTATAGAAATTTCGCGACAAATGCACAATGCAAAGTGAATTCAGATTTCTTGCGCTAAATTCGAGGATTTACGTAAAGACAGGAGCTAGGAGTCGGGTTAAAATTTATCTCCTTCTCTTGAATACGTTTCAGGAAGGAGTTTGCCTCGAGCTAGAAACGTCTAGGAATTAGACGTTGGGATAATTTCACGGATGATTCTGTGACTGGTAGAACTTGAGTTTCTGCATTTCAAGGTAAAAGTACGTTTGACCGAATTTCCAGAGACAGTTTGAACGAGGAAGATGGACAACCATTAGCCAAATTCATTAAACGTAGCGTATACCATGTACCGGGAACTTTGACATAATTAAAGATTGACCAGGGAATCGTTAGACGAACTCCCCAGAAAGTTAATTGGTTGAAGATTAATTAAAACACCGGCGGATGTTGGAAACAGCGTTTTTAGACGGTCGCCGATTAGCATTCCGTAAACGTTACAGAAGTTAATTAACCTGGGAACACTGGAGCTAATTAAATTGTTTTATAAATTCCCAGAGCGCTAAGCGATAGTGCTAGATTTTTTGTGGTCTATTGAAATTCTTTGACGACTTCTCCGAACATCTTAAGACGCAATAAAACCAATCTGATACTCGGGTTTAATTAAAAATTATCCTCGATAAATTAAACGACCCTGTCTTATAAATAATCATAAAATTCGATATTAACTGATAGAATATCTCAAAGGTTCCAAAGAAATTCGAAATTCAAATAAAATTGCAACTTTATCTGTCGATGAAGAGGTAGATCCTTGAAACTTAAGGGCAAGGAATTTGCAAAAATTCTCCCCTCAGGTTACTTCAAGAAGACAAGCCAGCATTATTTACCTCTGAGTTATGGCCCAAACTGTAATTGAATTACGATCGCAACTTTGTTCGGCTCTTCGTAAATCTTCTTTAAAGCAGAATGCTCAGAAACTTCCGAGTTGTCCTCACGTATCGCAACGGCAAAACGATAAACCTTAATTGCATCTCGTTCCTACGGAACTTCCGGGGTATTTGAACGTGAAACCAGAAATCTTCTTTCTTTCTTAAAGTCGTATAATAAATTACAAGTAAATTCAATTTTCATACTGTCAGGAAGAGAGAAAAAGATAGAATGACAAAACGATAAAATTCGCAAGTCTCTTAATCCACTGATTTTTATTAGTAACCATAAAACTTCAAATCACCGTCGGGACATCGTAGACCGTCGATTCTGCGAATTTCATTTCCTAACGTGATAGCTTCTTCGCAAGGATGTACGAAGAACCGTGTAAAAGCTTGCCAGGAAATATAAAGACATTTACAACTTTCTTTTACCGGCCCTATACGATCTATGTTGAGCTTTATAAACGATTTTTCATTTTTTTTTGCAACTCTAACGTATTTCCAGCAGAAGGAACTTTTGAATTTACGCGCCGTTTACGTTGACTTGCTTTCTCACTGAATTATCCCCCGGAAATCCGTTCTCCTCGAAGTAATTAGTCTCTCCTCGAACTTGAATCTTGCACAGCCAATTAATCAAAGGGTTGCTTATCATAATTAATCCTGTTAAGAACGACCGCTGCTGCAACGCGGACAGTGAAATATATGCGCAAGATTGGGAAAGGAATTTCGATCCAACGAATTTATTCGACGCTGTGATATTGTTATAAAATTATAACGAGTCGACCGCGTACGCATTATCCTTTCGAACATAATTAAATAGAACACAATTTATAGAAAAACTGAGAACTTTTATTTAAGATAGTTCTAGCTGGATTCAAAACTAAAAGTTTCTTTTTTCATTAGAAATGAAAAAAATTGCGGAAGAATTAATGCAGGGGCTAACTTCACAGAGGTCATTTCATTCACTTTTTAGACATTAAAAAACACCTTTCTCTATAACTATGAAGTAAAAAATTATGAAAAAATTCAATAATATTCCAAAAGAATAAAATAATACATTGCTAATTTTTTATTAGAATCCATCGACTCGTTTTTCCATTAGAAAAATAAAAAAAGATTTTACGGACTCAGCGAAAATTTTTTTCCATAAGGACCATGTTAAATATGTTATTTTTAAACACGATTTATTTATAAACTGTGTGGACGAACTCGTTGAAATTCCGGTTATAATTATAAAATATCATGAAGAATTTATTTTCAAAATTTTAAGGAAATCTATCGAAAAATGATAAGTGACTAGAACTACCTTAAGAGAACACGTCCGTCAATGAGGACCACCGACCGTAGAATCTCATCTCTTTATTAATAACTAGACTTCGGATTCTTATGCATTTATGACAAAATGAATACGGCTAAAATACACAAAATGAACATAATATAAAAATATATCCGAAATATCCAAAGTATGGTATTCGTTGTAACATTTATCGAGTGCAAAAAATCCCTAAATAGGTTCTCTTGTCTTAACTGCATTTGTTGAATTTGAAATTTGCATAAACATCCGGAGTCTATTAATAACAATTGCCAAGTCTCGTTACCCAGTAACATTTAATCTACTGGGTGCTTCGTAACAATATTTATAATATTATTTATTCATAGTGAACAACGTGCTTGAGGCAAATTATGACTTTCGCAGGAAATCTGTAATAGAAGATATGAACTTTAAGCTCATTGAGAGGCCTGAAACCTCAGGAAGTGGTGGATATAACTCATCACGATCGGAGAAGAAACAACGGAGATATTTAATTTTAAAGCCGATGGTGTCCGATTTTCTGGGAGGCACTTGGTGAGAGGTCATGACTGCCCGGGGAGGGTTCGCTTTGAATTTCTGTCTCTCGATTTCCAGTGGTCGTAGCAGGATGATCTTTATGTGGCTGTCACCGGGAAAGAGTGTAGTTTAACGTGCTAATACAGAAGAGTATCCATCTACATTTGTTTAAACGTGACAAGCTTTTGTATCCTTCTGGGGATCGACGTGCAAAAGCTAACCGTTCAAGGAGGATTTCAGTGGTGTAGTTTAATACTAGAACTACCGGCAGGAAATCTACTGTATTTCAATAAATTAAATATGCACTTTGGAAAAAGAGAAATCAAGAGGTGGAAAAGATGATCGATTCGGTAATCTGTATTTTATAAGATCGACGTAGAATATCTGCTCTGTGACTATACTATAAACGTAGAAAACTTTAAAAAAAAATTGGGGCCGAATCATTTTGACTTGCTTGGTAGTTCTAGTGTCAAAAGCTTGAAGGCTCAGGAAGAGATGGATATAAGTCTCATCACGATCGGCCGAGAAACAACCAAGATATTTAATTTTAAAGCCGATGGTGTTCGATTTTCTGAGAGGGTCTTGGTGAGTGGTCCTTCCGGGGAGCGGTGCAGGGTTCGCTTTGAATTTCTATCTCTCGGCTTCTAGTGGTCGTAGCAGGATGATCTTTATGCTGTTGGAACCGAAAGATACATTATGAAAAACAACAATTATTCGACAAGTTGGTAATTCCGTGAGAATTTGAAAAAAAATCGCAAAAAAGCGAACGTTAACACGAAAGTTTTATTTTCGCGAAAAGAATGAGATAAAAGAAAAACAAAGATCACAGAAACGATCGATCAACGAGAGAGAAAAGTCTGTTCTCTGCGAATTCCATTTTGCGATAAAGTGCATTAATAACTGCAATTCAACGGTGTAAGTCAGGGACGAAGGGAGGATAAAGCAATCTCGTCAAACTGCATTATCTCTCATTTTTGCACGTTACAAAAGCGTACTTATTGCTTCCGGACGAGGGCAACGGGTCTGATAACGCGAACAGCGATAATTACGAGGGTACATTGGGGATATATTGAAACCGATACAATTATTCTTCCTGCCATTTCACGGTGACATAAAATGCAACGTATGCGGGCATATAAAAATACCATGAAACACGTACTAATTCCCGGTGATCTGATAGGGAGAAATGTTCCAATGGAACGATACGAATGATTGTAAAAAATGGCCGCAAAATCGAAATTCCACTGTTTCGAAATGTTTCTGGGAAATTCTGTTTATCGGATCTCGCAAAACTCATAAACCTGTTATTTATGACCGACGATTAGATAAGGAACGAATTACATAAATTATAATATACTGGACTATTCGTTAGGTGAATATTCACATTGTAATTCTTCAAATTTATATATTATTTTCTTTGGATTAAAACACTTGTACTAAATATTTTATATTTTCATCATGTAGAAATTAATAATTAAAATAATTTCTTTTTGATATCAGACGTCCAGATAATTTCAATTAAATTTCATAAAAATATTTGTAATCTTTCTGTCAAAAATTCAACAATAAACCGAATATAACGAAGATCTACAAATAATAGAGAAAATATTGTAAAAGTTGGTCAGACATTGCCAGAAAATTTCCAATAGGAATACTAGTCCAAAAATCTAATCTTAATCCGGTTGCTTCAGTTTCGGATATGCAAAAATCTGCATATGCTGGGCAAAATGTTCGAAAAATTGCCGAGACATTTCTTGGAAATTTCCAGCATACATTTCTCTCTGAAATGGCGTAGAAACACAAACAGTTTCACTCGTGAAACCGTAGATGCACCCAACAGCGTGTCCCATTTGACGTGCCAAAACCGAAGACCGTACTGTTTGCCAAGAAAAGATGACCGACGTTATAAATCATTTTGTCGCGATTGCCGTCTGTATGGTGAATTTATCCGAGCACTGATAAACGTCACGATCGGCTAACGACTGACAGGAAAATTTGACGGTGAAAATCCAGTTAGAGGAACGCGCATCGATCGACCGACGAGCAAAAAGTTCCACGGGATTTCGTGACTCGCGACAATTTTACGGATGAAAATCCATTTATAGTCTAAACGATATGCGCTATGACGTTATCTCGTTCGTAGATATTGCCAATTAATTTTTTCATAGAAATAAATGCTTTTCTTTCGTGTGAGGAAACGCTCTTGGTTACCGCAAGGCACTGATTTATTGTTGCTGTTTAAATGGCGATAGAAAATTTATCTTTCTCTTGGTTGGAGATCGGGAGAATTTTTTAACTGCACATATATAATAGGCTTTCAAATTTTCTTGAGAAGATGCTATGGTGCTGGAGTTCCATTGCGATTCTAAATTTTTACTCAATTTTTATTCATTGCAACAAATTGTAAATGATTCGGGATCTTATTACAATTCAGTCTAGCAAAAACAAGGATAATTTAAAGTCGATAAATTCATAAGAAAGATCTACGCAATTTTTTATAATTCATAGACACATCCACACAGATATATTTAAAAATGTTCAAATTAAACTACTTGCAAAAGGCAAAGTATCTTTTAAATATTCATGTCTCACTCGAACCAATCTACACATTGTCAAAACCAAATGACTCCTACGTTATTTCAGCATTAAATAAAATTGCCAATAAATTGCAATTCAATAAAATACACATATCACGGCAAGAATAGACCACAGTTTACGTATCGAGCCACGTAACGTCGCAAGTTTTTCGCGAATTCGGGCAAAATGCCTGAAACGAAAGGAACGTATAAAACACGAAAAATATTTCATCGTCTCGAAGAAGAAAGTTTCACGGTGTTCCTTTAAATTCTCGTTTGCGAGTATACAAGATTGCCAGGCAGAATCGAGGGAGAATTGAGAATGTCGGGCTTTCGGTAATCGGGTAGTATCGTTATTTCGTTCTGTTTAACGAACACTCGGTCCCGGTGCACTTGGAAGTTCGGGCATCTCGGAATGAAGGGTGCTCTTGCCAAAAATCTCCTTCCCAATAAGCACGGTTCCTGCGAGAGAAATTTCTGATCCTAATTTCTTATGCAATGCTACGAAACTGCACGGCATTTCAAGATCCTCGCAACGAGTCCTGTTTTCACGAGGGCTCACTCGAATCTCCGGGATCTCCTTATTAAATAAACTCAAACTCGATTTCAATTCTCGAGCACTCGTACGACCGAATCGTGCATTACAGGTTCAACGATCCAAAAGAAAATTTCTTTTGGGCGTTGGTTTAAGAATAATTGATTTTTTTATTCATTGTTTCTATTGTAAGTAATGAAGATTCTCCTACTGTGAAAGGATAATTAACTTTTTCAGTCATTATCTGTGTTACTGATAGAAGCCGTTGATTTGATCGTGAGCGAGAGGAATTTCTTTTACTCTTCAATCGGACTATTTTTTAAATATTGTTTATCGTATGTTTGTTAAGTTGATGTTTGTATCGATAGAGTTATTTGCCATTTAAGATATGTTAAAGCGAGCTATGCTAAAATTTCACTTTTGTGTTTCTAATTATTTAATTTATCACCTGCAATGTTATTCTGCAGACCTAAGATACCAACGACGCTGGACAGTTGGTCCCCAGAGACGAACCTATTCGTAGAAAGGACCATGGCGATTTTAAAGCGGTTAGTCATTTTAATAAAGGTAGGTATCCGTCCTGGGAATAAGAGTTTTATTGGCAATTCAACCGTGCACAAGTCCCCGCCTAAAATCGGCTTTCCAATAAGTGGAATGTAGAAACGTCGGAAAAGCAATTTGTGATTCCCAGGTCGAAAACGTTGTTCCACGAGGATGGGACGCACGTTCAGTGGCTCCGATCGGTTTCCAACTTGTTCGTGTACGTGCAAGGTCCCCTCATAAGCCACGAATCAATCGGAGAAATTCACCGTACCTTGTTGAGAGAATGACTGACGTTAAAATTGCATAATTCAACTATCAGAAATCACGCGAATCTCTTCCTACCCTCCTAATATTTCAAATTTGATAATCTCTAGAAACCTTCAAAATTACTCTGAATTAAACTAACTTGAACTTAAAATTTCTCTCTCCTTTATGTCAATGTCCCTGCTATAAAATAGTAATTGCCAATAAATTTAAAATTAATCTTTTTCATAAATTTTCCTTAAGCCAAGAAGTAAAATACAGTGAATTGAAATATCAAGATTAAGAATAATTTAAAGAAATTATTAACTCGAAGATAATTCATACCAATAAGAAATCTACCATGTCATTCTCCCCGATATGTGTACACGTTGCGAAAATATTCCCAATAAAATGATACTGCCAGAAAAGCAATTTCTGATTCCCATTTCCCGCGCTGTTCTACGAGGCTGAACGCGTATGGATCACGGAGCCGGTTTCCATGTTATCTTTGATCCATTCCTACCGTCATCTAATACGCGGATGCATCATATCACGACGTGTAGTCTACATACGATACGCTTGATAACCTTTCGCAAAATAGGATATGCACCGTACGTCGTGAATGTTTCTCGAAAATCACTCGGACGTCTTGATAAATGGTCACAATGAATGACGAATAATGAAGGACGCAGTACTTCATCGTTTTTGATTGCTAGGAAAGCTGAAGGATGTATAAAAGGTTGAACTTGATTGGTAACATATTAGAAGCTTGATTGTTTGCAGTTCAGAGCACTGTGCGATGATCGATCTTGATAGATGTTGTTTACACTTCAGTTAAGCGCATATTTACTGACAAAATCGATTTTAATCGTTGTCTAGAAGTGTGTGTAGAAGTCGTTCGGAAAGTTCGTAGCGTTACTTGGGTGATATTCAAACTCGATAAACTTTTGGAAAATAAATACTTTATTTAATAATGTACGCACCATTTCTATCGATTACTTTTTGCCATCTATGAGGTAGCTTCATAATCCCCTTCTCAAAAAACTTTTCATTTTTCTTAGCAAAGAACCGCTTTAAATGATTTTTGCAAGCCTCCAGGCTACTCAATTTTTGGTCATTCAAAAAATTTTGCATAGCCCTAAATAAATAATAATGGGATGGTGCTAGGTCTGGTGAGTAGGTTGGGTGGGGTAAAATTTCCCAACCGAAATCCAATAATTTTTATCGGGTTTTCATTGACACATGCGGTCTAGCGATTTCTTGGTGGATAATGACATTCTTCCTTTTGGTCATCTCGGACGGTTTTTTAAAATTTCTTTCTTTAATTGATCCACTTGGGCGCAATATTTATCATAATTACGAGTTTCTTTATTGTTTAAAAGTTCGTAATAAATAATACCTTTCCAGTCCCACAATACACTGAGCAATACCTTTTTCGAATGCAATGCATCTTTTGGTGTTACTAATGCGGATTCTTCTGCGGTTCTCTAAGATCTTTTCTTACAACATTATTGTGGGATCTGAGCGGAAGAGCCCTCCTATAAAAAAACTTAGGTGAAAAGGACGTGAAAAGGAATTGTCATAAGGGAGAGGTCGCTGGCGCAGTGGTTCCGCGCCGACCCAGACAATCGTTGACGTTAACACTAAATTTACGGAGCCAATTTGACTCGTTCAAAATTTTATTACTATATATGTAATATTAGGGGTACCGAAAAGTAATCAAAATTTTTTTTTGCTGGCGAAAAATATTTATTTATTAAAGAAATTTTAAATACTAATAAACACTAAATTTCCATAACTTTCTAACACTTTTTGCCAGTGTAAAGATAGTTGTTCGATTCCCTTTTTAAAAAGGTCCTTCAATTTTTTGTCGAAAACTGTTTCCAATTATATTTTCACTTCTTTAATTTTGATTACTTTTCGGTACCCCTAATATATTGGTTGGTTAATTTGTTAATGATAAAAATTTCATTTAAATTGTTTCGGAAACTATTTTCTTTGGAAAAAAATTTAATTTTCTTGCTTAAGTCAAATTGGCTCACTTCAGAAAAATAGGCGCATCAACATCTGTAAATCTAGTGTTAAGCTATTCTGGCCGAGTTGCTGCCTTGGATGGGTTGCCGCGCGCCTCTCGTTTCTTTTTCACGATCCTACATTATTGTATAAAATCCATTTTTCATCTCCTGTAATCACTTGTCTTAAAAATTGACAGGTTTTGTTGCGCTTTAACAGAGAGTCACACATAGAGATGCGATCCTTTAAATTCTTCTCCGTTAAGTTATGCGGCAGCCATACGATATAACAACTGTTGAACTTAAGTTGCTTAAGATGTTCATATGCGGTACTGTTTGATATTTTCAATATCTCAGCAATGTCCCTAGTTGTGTGCCGTCAGTTATTATTTATTAACAACTTTATTTCGCCTTCATCAATAACGGATGGTCGACCAGACCGCTTTGCATCTTCCAAACAAAAATTACCACTTTTGAACTGGGAAAACCATTTTCTGACGGTGCTATCACCAACAGCATCACCTCTGTAAACCGCACATATATTTTTTTTAGTTTCAACAGCATTTTTACCTTTATTATAATAATAAAGCATTAAATGTCGGAAATGTACTTTTCTGTTTTCCATATTCCTGCCACTGTTATACACACAAAACACAAATAAATTTTATTGCCTTTTCTTCTGTATAATGTCTGAAACTATGATTTTTAATGTTATGCTGCTACAAAATAACATTAATAACAAATGACAATCATAAAAAGCTTTAATTGTGACATTTTTCGAAAACGCTACGAACTTTCCGAACAATCCAATATTTTAAAACTAGATTTGCCGACGATTAATTTAACATATTTATAATTGTCAACTAAACATGTCCGAACCAAATAAACAAAAGGAGCAAAAAACTTGATGGAGTCAGTCCCTCACAGTGTTCAAGATAGACGTAGAAAATTGAAAAGAAAACACGGTTGAAAATTGCAGGAACTGTTTCAAAAAGTTTAGGGCAAGTCACGTCTACCATCTTGACAGATCTAGTGTTAAAGACTTAGGCTACTAATTAGCAGGCTTGAATTTACTTTGCCACTTAAAACTGAAGGAATTGAAGTGGAATTTTTCTTAAATTAATATTTACTTTATGATTTAGAGTCTACCTAAAACTGTATGTGCCAAATCAAAATGTTAGAATTCCTCAAAGTCAAAGAATATCAAAGGAAAAGAGTCTCCCTCTAATTAGTCCATAAAAGTACCCAAGCAGCCAACAATCAAAAGTAAGGGTACAATTACGTCCCTCCTACGTCTCAATTAAACAAAACGAAACAGGTAACATAAGCGAAGCAATCGCGGCCTCAACCACCGTGATCGTTGCACGGTTGGAAAGTAGGGTATAAAGATTTCTCGATTACCGAAAATGCTATTCCGTGCGATAAGATAACATTTTTATTTCGCTACAAAACGACGGCGGAACCGGAACAGCTCGGTATTCTTAAATAGCACTTGAGGCTGATTAAAATGTGTGGATCCAGCCAGAACGTCGCTCGAGCAATCTTACGAAGGCAGCTGTTTCGCGTTGTTTAACGAGCGATACGGTTTTCGATTACTTTCTTTTTTCTCTTCGACGTGTTTGTAGGAAAAAATTGCCTCTCGAATCCGCAAGCCGTAACGACAACTTAATAAATACATACGAGGAAGAAAGAGACGTTGAAATAGCAGAGGATTCGTGCGAGATTCCGGGAAAATGTTTATTAAAAAGCAAAGAGAAGGAGGACGTGAAAGAAAGACAGTGAAACAGAGAGAAAAGTGAGAGACATTTCGATTCGAGGGAAACGATTATGGCGTGCCGTTTGCATGCTCGTGTCATAACATTTGCGTTGCTTCCGTGCCTCGTGAAGCGAAACAACGTCGTAAGAACGAATCTGTATTATTACTTTCACCATGGCGCGCGTTACGGGAAAGTCTCCTTGTATGCCTACCATACGGGGAATTCCTGGATAACGCTGTTATCACAGAAAACAGATACACCAATTTCGAGCGCTGTTCGTGCTGCCCACTCGATGCCAATTCTAAGGATCCTACCGTATTGTTCTATCGTGCCTGGTCGTCTATTCTGTCCTGGCTTTTGTCACGTATTACAAATAAAGGAAACTCTGCTTTTTCGATCTACCTTCTCTCCATACCTCTCCATCATTTATTTCTGAACAGTCGAAATAAAATGTATCTACATGATTTTTAATATTCTATCGAGGAATTTGTTAAAACTTAGCTAATTGTAGGTCAAATATACCAATTAAACCTTTGCACTGCGAGCCATCTTTGACGTTATTTATTAGCAACTTGTTGGCGCTTCACTATTTGCTATTTTATGCTATTTCGATAGAAAAATTCAGGGAAACATATATTTCTTAAAACCTTGCAGTGCAATAAGTTCATCCTCTGTAATTGCTAATAAATTCGAAGGTCCCTTTAGAGGGTGCAACAGAGTGATATGGTAAACTTACGATGTCCCCTCAGGTGGGACATCGGAGTGCAAAGGGTTAAATGTGAAGGCATAAGAAAAGATAATAACTGCACATCACATATGTGGAATCGGTGCACGGTGTTAAACAATAAAATGAGGGTTCATTGATAAACTAAGGGGAAAAGGTTGAAATAAAATCAAGAGGGTCTTATTTCAAATCCTTCTTATATTCCCACATATACACCCATGCACATGCATTCCTTCAGCTTACAATCCCAAAAGACTAGGATCACTGCAGCACCCAACACTTAATCAAGGTCATCATTCGAATCCTCCTCGGTGGACCTAGATCCACCTAAAATTGTAGGTCCTACACAAAATGACCAAAGCTGTTAAAGTCAAAATCCCAAACCAACAAACAGTTTCACTCTACTCTCACACAATACAACATATACAATTTCCAAATATCCATACCCCCATACCAAACACACCCATCAATTCTCATCCCCTAATCATTCAAAACCACAACCTCAAAATACCTCGTATCCTCAACATTAATAAACTCCACCATTGAAACCCCATCACCGCAAAAACCCAGCCGTCAAATAATTCACAAAACCACCCCACTTCAGTGCAACCCCACAGAAACAATCAGTCGCTTCGGTGTAGACGTCATTGTGCAAGGATGTCAGGAGGTCGGCATGGTATCGGCTTTGATCTGTCCTAACGTCACCACAATGCGTGGACGGGCCGAATCCACGTGTTTAGCGACCTATGTTCGACAGCTTTGACGCGCCACCCCCGGGGACGGGCGACACCGAGGGGGATGAAATCTGGAGATGACCAAACCGCTGTCCCACCGGCACCACCACGACCAATTCAGGATTGGCGCTATCCAATCCTGCCAGGGTGAACAGGTATCGATGTACACAACCGAGTTACGGCACCGATAACGATATCGACGTCGCATTACTCCGGATCTACCTGAGCAAGATTGTTCTGTTTACGTGCGCGGTAATTCCATCGGACTGTATCAAAGATGGGATTGAAGCCAGTGAATAAAATCGACAATGTTGCGGGGCATATTTGTCTTTTAACACTAGATTTATGAACTGAGCCAATTTGACTCGTTACAAAGATTCCTATATAAATATAAAACTGAAATATTATTTTTGAAAAACAAATGTTGGTGTTTAGTTACATAATGAAATATCTTTAAATGTTGATTCCTCTCCCCCGCAGAACCGTCATTTCGCATTATCGAATGTGGTATACCTATTTTTACGGTTGTGAGCCAATTTGACTCATAAAATGATTTAACAGTTAATCGCATAAGATATGAAATTTGTAGCTTACATCAGACCTGGGTATCTTGTGGCTTGCAAGCCGCACGTGATTTGTTTCAACTCTAATTTTTCTCTCCTTGCATATAATGTTTGTTTGGAAACCATCTTCTTGTTTTCGATACTCCACTACACTATCTTTCTTGCCAACCCACTCTTGTCATTATATCGATTTGTACATCGCGCGTAATCAGAGCATGTTTAATGAAAATGTATATCAAAAACAAAGTTTCTATGTAAAAAAGATTTTCAATGAATTTTTTTAATAATAAATCTTTCGTATAAATTGATTTGGAACTATTTTCTTTGCGAGAGACTTCAATTTTTTGTATGAGTCAAATTTGCTTACTTTAGAAAAATAGGTATATAATCAATATCCGTAAATCTAGTGTTAACCAGTCAGCTGTTGCGCGCTTTTTTTGGAACGCGCACTTATTTACGTGTGTCGCGAAAACCAAACGATGGCAGGTATAGTCGTCAAACATAGAGTAAGTCTCGCTGTTAAACTAATGAATCAAAAAAATCGACGTTATCTTATAAGACGAACAATTTTCTAACCAATATTTTTTACTTGACTTAACATAAACATATACTGTATACACAATAAAGGAGAAACTCAGAATAAATCAAATGTTTATGAAAGTTTAAAATTCAGAATGCTTCTTTCGAATGATATTCACGAAAACAGGGAATACATATTATTATGTATCACGACTCAATTTCAGGCTCTAGCATTGAGATAATTACTTACTCCTCGACTTTTACTTTTGCGTTATAATAAGTAGTTCCAGCTAGAGCATACGGGGATGCATGAATCTATCTCAACTTATTTATAACTTTTATTTCGTCTTGATCTCTAAAGATTCTAAATAAATTGAAGTTTACGAATATATTTCAGTTCTTGCTAAAATTACAATTTAAGTTGCAAATGGTAACAACATTTTACGGATGACGGATAAAGTCGTCATAACACAAAATTCTGCCATTTCTCCATGACGAATATAGTCGTCAAACACACTTAACTGGTTAAATCGATTGAAATTGTTGAGGATTGAGGATGAAGAAAATTGCTTGTTTCGGATTTTTCGGCGTTGACTGCTGTGATTGTTTTTAATGGAATTTTCTGTTTTAGGTAGACTTGAAATCTGTGTGGGTATGATATTGTGATATTGAACTTTTTTAGAGTTTGGGAATTGTTCATAATTAGTGAGGGTGGATGGATTTTGTGCAAGCGAAAGTGAACATTTAGAATATGTAAAAATGTAAAATCGCGGGCATAAAAATAGGAATTCTGCTGGGAGTAGAAAGATTTATGTTCGATATTTCCTTTCGAAATCTGATGATCAACTTTGGAGATACGTGCTTCGTCGATCTCTACCCGGTGCGGAAGAATCGCGCGGGAGATTTTCGCAATTCGGTCGCTTTGAATATCGAATCTGAATTCTAACACCTTCACAGTCACGGTTAACTCGTGTTTGAATTCGCATATTGTCACGTTTCCGCGGTAACAGCTACCGCTGTCAAACACAGAAACGCACCAGAGTGCGATTTCCTCGTTTCTCCAATGTCTTCGCGAATCCCATATCCTGTTTGTGCTGAGTGAACGTAAACGTTGCGTGACGAACGTACGAAATAATTAAGGATTCAATAATCTACGACCGTTTCTCTATCAAGCTTCTGCTTCCTATCAGTCGTAAATTCACAAAATATCTATATTAATAAAAAAATACCTCATATCCAAATTCTCCTCAAAAAAGGATCTCCTTCAAAACACCTAAGTCTCTTCAAACGGCATAAAACCCAAGTATTTTTCAAAATTGTATATTTCAACACTAGATTTACCAGCGTGAAATCTATTATATTTAAATATGTTAAATATGTACCTTAAAGCAAGGAAAATTAAGACGAGGAAAACATGATAGATTCGGTAATTTATGTTTTATACGATGGGCGAAGAATATTTATTCTACGGCTCTCTTCTAAACCCGTAGAATTTTTGGAAAAAATTGTGTACCAGTCATTTTGACTGGCTTGGTAAATCTAGTGTTAAACAACACATAAGAGAATTTAATTATCCGCAAAAATGTCTGAAGCATGAAATTTGAAGTTGCAGTTATAATTAAATTTTTACCATTTTCTACAAAAAGACTATACAAACTTCCAATATTTTCCAATTGGGTCTACGAAAAAATACAATTGCTTTTCGAAACATGTACAAACAAATATTACTCTCAAATTTATAGATGAAACATTGTAAAATTAACTGGAAACAATTCACCAACAAAAAAAAACACACCGGAGTAAATTTTCAAGAACAGTACGTTGAATGCAACAACGGCGGAGACCATTTTTTCGTGGAATCAACATTAATCGAATATTCCCAGCAAATATTTGACGAGACCCGACACGGTTTGTCTATCTCTGCGTGCAAATAATACGCGTATACACGTCGGAACGTTTCGATTAATCAAGATCACACAGTCCGCCCGTCGTTATAAACAATGAAATGCCAACGTTGCATTAGCAAACACCTTCGAATGTGTACGACTCATTCTCATTACGATCACTTATGTCCCTGGATTCCGATTTTCATTTCCATTAATTTCATGTAATTGTACACACGACTGAATGAATGAATGAACGAACGAATGAACGAATCAAGTAGGAAACCCCCATTGTTCATCGGGCACGAGCGAACAATACTCGTTACCCTGGGTTCCCTGTTGCACGTCAAGTACACGAATGGTTCCATAAGCACTTGGGGTGGATTCTATCTCTCACTTAACCGAGCCTGGATGATTGAACGAGTTTCACGTTTGCCTCGCCGATTAATATAAAAACGACTTCACCACGGTGAAAGGTGTAATGGAAATTCCCATGTTTGCGCGGCTAGATATAAATTTTATTATGACGATTTCTGAGGAGATTTTGCTGAGAATTTGGGGAGAATTCGGGGTGAGATTGTGTCGCTTGGTGTGACGGTAAAGATGTAATCGAAAGAGGGAGTTTGAGGGTAAAAAGTGTAGGGTGAGAAATATTCAATGGAAAAGAAAGAAGTTAGCTTACAGATTGCAATTCTTCGGCAAGATCCTTGCCTTCGCATTTAACTCCTTTTTTTAAAGATTTTGGCCCAAACATGAATATCACGAGCCTGGCACATGAATAGATAGTCGGGTCAAACTTAAACATCACTGGTAGACACACAGATAGATAGGGAGCGCAGAAAAGAAACCGCACAAAGCAATATTCAGAAATTTCATAAACACTTATAACAAATAATTTTTTACAACATATTAGAAAAAATTTTTTTATGCGGCAGATTGGGACCGCATAAAAAAGTCGCGCTTAGAAAATATGTGGAAGATTCATGAAACTTTAAATAAAATTTAAGAAAAAATTAATAAAAAATACGGCTTGTATTGTAATTTTTCTCGAGCATCAGCCTGGTTTGGGGACCACGCGTTGACGCCTACCACTTGGGTCTGAGTTTCATCGAGCTAAATGGCACGGCAAGGTGTTAATAAGATGTGAATCGAGCAAAGGAAGCTGAATAGCGCAAAATAGAAATGACAACGGAGTAAATAAACTTCAGATTAATTTAATTTAATTGATAAACGCATATGGAGGTAGAATTTATGAAGGCGATGCATCAATGCGATCGCGAATTACATGAAAATTAGGGGATTTCGTGACGCTCGTAAGGAAGTACGAACGTCAGGCGAACCGGAGGTAAGAAAGTAGACCGTCAAGATTAAAGCGCCTCTAATTAAAGCCAAGAATATTTAACCGCTCCAAATCCTACAAATCGACCCGATCTTCCCGCCGAATTCCTCTCGTGAAGCTTAATATTTTCAAGCATCCCTCCAAGTAACAATCGTTAATCCGTAATTTTTATTACATCAAACTCATCCGACTCTATTTATCCGACTATCATTTGCCCCATCTTCGTCTAATCACTTACAATAAAGTTTCCACGAGGACTCGTAATTACGCGAATCGTATTACACGTCGGCGAGTCTTAATCGTTATTTAACGGCGCCTTAATTGGAATCGCATCGTGATAAACGTCGACGTAATATTATTAAAGGGAATAAGCTTCGTCCGAGAACAATTAATTCTTGAATATAAATACGTGACGTCCGATCGAAAATCCTATCGTCGATTAATTATAACCGATCGATCCTTTCCTATAGCCCGTGCATGTCGAGTAGAATCAGCGAGTGAGCGAGCAAAGACGGATATAATCGCGACTTGATTGATTCGATCGACCTCGCAATTACAGCGACCAGCAGTCCTCTCCTAATATCTTATCGGATACAGTGAGCAACCCTCTCGGACAGTACCTTGCAGCTAAATCAATTAAACAGAATCGCGTAATGATCGATTCGACAACCGGTAAATCAGTGCCGCTGCCAATCAGCACCGGCAACTCAATCCTGGACGAGCGGCTCTAATAAGTTATAATTCCAAGTGTCTCGGTAATAGTCGACAATTAATTCCACCTGGAATTGCCACTTGGACGTATCGTGGTAGCAAATATAGGGAGATTCAGAAAGATTTATCTTCAAATATTTCAAACTTTCTTGTAATGGAACATTACAGAAAATAAAATCTTATCAAAATTGAAATTACAATTTGAGGACTTAATTTCAGTGCTAGTAAAGACAATAGTGTAGCCTAGGCACCCACCAGGGTGACATTTTATTTATTTAATTATTACCTTCGGTCTGTAGCCGCGAAATATTGTAATGTACCACCCTTCTAGGGTGCTGTCCTCTGAGGGAACATTAACTGGAAAATAAAGGAAATATATTGGAAGTTTTGAGAGCTTGGAAATTAGTTTATAATTAGTGAGTGGTGATGGATTTTGTATAAAACCTAGCGTGAATGTTTAATCTGTGGATAAGGAGAAAATAGAGTGAGTGCAATAGAGAATTCATGCTGTGAGAAGTACGAAGATTGCATACTGTGAGAAAGAGTATCGAGGGTGGATGGGAGCATGAATTTTAGGGACAGTCAGTGGTACTTTTCCGTTAGCCGGGCGCAAAACCAATAATGTAGAATTCCGCCAAATTTCTTACAACCATAAGGTTCTTTCTTACAAAAGTTATTTTTTACAACCAAATTTCAAGCAGTACCTTTTTTTCAAGAGAAATATATATTCATTGTATTCATTAATATATATTCATTAAAGAAATATATATTCATTAATATTTGTTTATAGTTGAACTTGTTTTGCTTACTATTAATTAATATTTGCTTATAGTTGAATGTTTTCGACTTTTATTCCGTTAACTGTTTTGTCATTCGCTTCGCTTGGCGACTTGGCTCGCGTTTGGTTCACAATTGGCGACATTTGCGCCCGGCTAACGGAAAAGTACCCAGTCAGTTAAACCATATACAGAGTTAAGCTATGAACAGAGCTGACAATGAGTGTAGAACAGTGGAGAGTATAACCTTGAGAGAAGAGTTAGAGAATTTGTGAGAGGACGAGTATTTTTAACTTAATCGTTCCAAGTTAAGAAACCTTTAAGTACTTCCTACGATATCAAATAAGACATAAACTACCAACCCTACAATTCTCAACTATACCAACGTCACCTTAAAAATCATCAGTCTCCCTTAACCACCAAAAACCCCTATTAGAGCCCATAGGTCGTACTTAACGGCAATCGGTTTGTATTGACTTGAGTTCGTGGGTTGATCATTAATGGATAAGTCAGTCAATACATGACCCATTGACAATGTCCCAATACTAATTCAGCCGTATAACAGTAACGATCGACTCTAGCCAACATCGACAGGTAGTAAATATTCCTCCTGTTACTGTCAAATTTACTCTTTGAGGCACAGGAATTTCGAAAATAAAATAACCCATGTTGCACATGCATTTTTTTCTTCTTTTAATTGACTAAAGTTGGTTTATATTTATCGGTAAAGTTATGTAATAATATAAATTTTCGAGGTGGGACAAAAAATTGCATCTTCATGCATCAAAGAGGTGGGACACTTTTCATCCCAGTCTGCCTCAAAGAGTTAACGGACATATTGGAAAGCCACGAAAGATCATCGTGTGTGTGTCTACACATGCCCATAAACTGAATCGCGTGTATCTATGTCGCTGATAATCCACCTGCGTCAAACAGCCATGTGCTCCCCAAGTAAACTATACTCTCCTGTGGCTCTTCGCGTACCAGCTTGCAACTACATTTGCAAATACATTTGCAAATACAATGGTATGCATGGGTTTGCAGCAATACGCTCGACTTATCGCGATTCCACGGGGGATCGTTCTATAAATCCAATAGGATTTTAAAGATCCCTGAAAGCACCACTCATTAGCTTTCTGGGGTCAATTGTTGCGACGTGAAACCGCAGCCACAAATCTCTGTTATTTCGGGTGTGGAGCCTTGTGTGCTCTGTTTGTGGAGAAATGATAAAGATAGAGGAGAATGACGTAGATTTTGAAGGCAATGAACGAAGAGACTGTGAGAGAAACAAGTGGTAAAAGGAAAGAATTGTAAGGTAACAGAGCTTAATTCATTTTCAAGGTGTACGTGCTCCCCGAGCTAGGTATTTTTTACACATTGTTGACCGGGAACGTCATATGACGTCTCTTGATAACTATACGTTATTGACCGGGTACGTCATATGACGTCCTTCGATAACCTAATATAATTGACGAAGTATTATAATGTTACACCTCGCGGAGGGTCTACCGAGCTTCGGCATTCTTTATTATACAAAATTACTAGTACAACACGAAATCGAACGTCCGTCATCTTCGAATGCTCAGTAGCGACTTCCTGTCAACAATACTTCCGGTCACTAACGCAACGCGACCGGCCGATCGATGAAACGATTGGATCCTCGAATCCAGCGGGTTCGAGGGAACAGCTTCGTTCGGTACGCCAATATGAAGTTGGCGTAGCAATACATTCAAATTGTGGTTACTGTTAACACATTGTTGACCGGTGACGAGCTAACTCGTGATGTGTTTTTTTGTATGGTGGTTCTTCTCTCTTATTGGTTATCATATAACGCGATTGTTAATCAACATGATAAGATCCGCCTTGTTGCGCTATTTGTTGCAAAATTTAACAAATCCAACTAGTGTATAAAATGTCATTATCAACGAAAAAATAACACTGGATTAGATATGGTTGTAAAAGCTGTTATGTTTATTACACGTAGGTGATTGTTATACTGCTTATCATATAAAAAAGAAATAATAAAAGTTGAATAATAAATAATATTTATTAAAGTTTATTTATATTGTTTCACTTATACATCTAGTTACGAAATAATAGCTGGTGTCATGAGATAATTTTTCAGTAAAACTGCCGGTCAACAATGTGTTAACAGAAATGCAAACTATGCTAAGAAAAGCGAAAGGAATATCTCCGATAAATAAATACCATTGCAGCTTCTCAAAGGAATCTACAACAATAATAAAATTCCTACAGTAATTTATAGTTTCGTGCTGTTTTCCCGACAAAGGTGAAATTCCCCTCCTTGTTTTCTTTAATCCATAATCGAGTTCCCGATTAAACCTAGTTAAGCTTTAATTACTCGGTGCCGTAATAAACCAGGAATTTCGCTCTTCCCTTTCAAATTAAATGACTCAATTTATTAACAGTATACTCGTCAAACGCTTCATAAAGCTGGTGATATAAAATCTATAAATAACTCTCCATCGTTTCAACTGTAACCCAAGAAAAGCTAACGTAATAAAATCAAACTCCATATAACACATAAATAACATTTTGGATTATCCTATTTAAAGAACAAATCTTCGATACAACGGCCATGCAAAATTGCACCAATTTCTCATCTCTTTTCTGTGCTCTCGAAATGTTTTCAGATCGCCTCGTAATTTCTTCAAGTAATTACGCGATCCAGCCATTTAGCCGAGTATCGTAGATTATACACAAACTAGGGGGTTAATTGTATGAGAACGAGTTGCCCATACCGGCATACGCGTTATGACCAATTTGTTTTCCCACGTAACTGCACTGCGGTTTCCTCACCAACAGGCAAAGTGCATAATTAGGCGGAACGTATACGCGTAATCAATGGAATTGGTAGATAATGTAATTGACGTTCCTTGATATACATATACATGCGTGTAGTAAAGGGATGTTGGTACATCCTCGACAAGAACGGAGCTGGTATGAAATTGCTGGTATCCTTTAAAATATGGATACCTATGCGAATTTTATCAGCCTGGTTGGTCGACGTCGGCTAAATTGGATCGACGGTTTCGAAGATTACGATCGCGATAAAGGCACGGTTTAGCGATGTTCGATGTAATTATAATGAGAAATGGAAAATTCAAAATGTCATTTTGCAGCCTGCATTTGAATTGCATTTTCGCGCGTAATGAAGGCTTGGCTTCTGGGGTAGAGAAATTTGAGGGAGGGTCATTGTATTACTTGGATAGCAATTTTTTAGATACTAATTGTTAGTAAAATTTCTAATTAAATTTCTCTGTAACGAAAGATTGCAATTTGGTAAACTTCTCTAGAGATTGTCAGTTTAAAAAATGATCCAATGCTTTCTAAATCTTCCGAAATCTACCGATGAAGTCCGTTGTCTCTTGAAACGATAGATATCGGAAATCTAAAATATAATCTATCTGCGAGGAACACGAATAAAGCCTCCGGTGAATACACGCGACACGCAATGTTCATTTCAACGGCAAAGGATTAACCAAGAAGAATTCCGGAGGATCCGAGAGCACCGGGTTAACATTTTTTAACGAGGTCATTAAAAACAGGGTCAATTTGCCGGCTGGAAAGTGGAAAATGTAAGCTGCGCGTGGAAGTTAATCGCTTAAAAGGCCAGAGCAATCCCTTCGTACGTTGTTTCCCGCGTTCCCTTTGTGTTCGTGACATCCCCAAGTACACCAGAGGACTGACTGCACCCGAATGCAGTATAGTGCACCGTTGGAAAGAATGTCAGATATTTCTCTTTTCGATTTTTCCCCACCGAAATGTGTGCACGTTTCACGAATCGCCCGATTAAAACGCGAGAACGTGAAAAAACAGAAACGGCGTGAGACAACTGTCTGATTGATTTCCATTCAATCCTGATCCAATGAAGCAACCACGCTTCAAAACTCGTTGGTTGGATGGTTCGGTTAACAATTGAAAAAAAAGAAAGCGATGGATATGAGAAGTTGCTGATAAAAGTGCAAATGATCAGGCGAAATTAACGTTGGAGACGTTTATGCTGATGCATGTCGTTAGGAAGGGACTTCCGGCGGCCATTTTGGTATCATGGTGATTCCTTGTGGTCTGCAGGATAGGAACACTAATGCATGATACTACGAAAAAGGTTCTGATAGCCATTTTGGTACCAGGAACTATAACTGGTGGTCTGATGATGAAAAACACTTACGTATGGCACTATGGAGAACATATTTCGACAGCCATTTTGGTATCAGGGTGGTTGCTGCCAGTCTAGAGGATAAGGACACTAAAGATGACAATATGAAAAAGGTTCTGGTAGTTATTTTAGTACCGGGGATGGTAACTGGTGGTCTGAAGATGAAAAAAACTTACGTATGGCGCTATGGAGAACATATTTCGGCAGCCATTTTGGTACCACGGGTGATTGATGCCGATCTAAAGATCAGAGATGACCGAAGAAGGGATATTCCTATTTTTGGTAGAACAATTAAGTTCTATCGGATCAGACAAATATTTTGGAAGACCCAGCGTTTAAAATAAAAGTTATATTACTCACAAAATTTTAAGAATTATAGAATCGGATCGTAATTCTCCTTTATTTGACAGTATAATTAATTCTCTTCTTTATTCGGACGCAATTAATGTACGACAAAAACAATGAAGTTTAAAACACCTGAATCAAATAAAACGCGTTCTCATCCACCCTTCCAATGGTCCAAACTTAAAAGTGCTCCTTCAAATAAATTAATATCATTTAATCTCCTTTTTTGTGCTCATTCCGTCGCAACAGTCTGCGAAACTTTCCCCAAGGTTCTTAATTTTCAGGGCAAAACAAAAGCTCCTCGAAACGCTCGATGATTGTCAAAAGCGCCGAAATGAAATACTTTGAAAACGAAAGGAGGCAAATGGGCGTGCGAATTCGGGCCATGAAATACGAAGAGCCTATAAAAGCCGACGTTAAACGAAGCTACGTCGTCGTGGATACTAATGAAAGCCATTATACGCCTCTCGCAATTTTGCGACGGGTTCGATTAAGTGTCAGTGGCATCGCAAAGAAGCCAAAGTAGATAGGATCGAATCAGGTCAGACAAGTCGAATGAAAAGAATCCGAAGATTCGCCGGATTGCGGAAAATCTGGACGAAATTAAACCCGATGGAAGAGAGTTTGTCGATTAGTTCGTAATTATTTGGCCGATCGTCGGAGAGTTTCAGCGGGTTTCTAGCTAGCATTGTTTCGTGGCGTAGTTGCCGAGGGACTTATTTCTAATTCATTGTTCCGTTAAACGTCCAATTTCATCGTTTTGGCGTGAACATTATGGTAATAGTTTTAGGGGACTGTTGATCGAGTTCTATGCAGTTTCTGGACTTCTCAATACATCAAACTAATATTTAACTTATTGTATTTCCAACTTTGTTCTTGATGAAACTTAATTATTAATATGAGACTATCGTTAATTAGAGAATAGATTATAATTTGTAATAGCAACATTTCTTTATTAACACATTGAGCGCCGATCCCGCGATACTGCGGGATTATTTGTCATTTTACATGGATATTCCCATACATCACAGATCAAAAGATGATTACCCTCAGAAACTTTGGAGTGATGTGAAGAACTATAAAGATGTTAGAATCATTCAGTTAGGGAAACAAATTTTGCTGATATGCATAAAGTATCAAATATTTTCTTCGGCTACTAATTGTTCAGAAAAGACCAAATGTAGCTGGCGCTTAATGTGTTTAAAACCAATTTTAAATATTGGGTTGTCGGAAAAGTCGTGACGCATTTTGCGAACAGGTGGCGGTCGATCATTTTTTAATGCACTAGAGTCATTCACATCGATATTATCCCTATATTATTTAACAGCTGGCGGTTTCAACGCCATTTTAAAAAAACAGTTGAGTTATATCGATGATTTTTAGAGATTTTTCGCCATATATTGCTCTTTTACTTCCGTAAAGGGAAAAACGCGTGTTAAGCTTGTGAAAAATAGCGTAAAGTTTACGGTGATGATGCTCTACACTGAGAGTCTACAGAAACGTCAGCGCCAACGATGGTTCACAAAATGTGGCCCGAAAACGGTCTTGGTCCCGACATGGTAGTCCGCTTCGAACGACATCGAAAGCAGCATGCATCAGAGAAAAGCATTGCTCTCAGTGTGGTGGGATTTTAAAGGTGACGTATTTTTCAGGCTCCTACCAAGGAACCAAAATATTAATTCGACTATGTACTGTCGGCAATTGGACAATTTGAACGAATCGATCATCCAAAAACATCCAGAGATTGTTAATCGTAAAGGAGTGGTGTTTCATCACGACAACGTGAGGCCACATACAAGTTTAATCACACGTAAAAAATTGGTGGAGTTTGGATAGGATGTACTGTCACATCCAGAATACTCTCCCGACCTTGCACCATCAGACTTCCATTTGTTTCGTGCTCTACAAAACTCCTTGCGTGGTGTATCTTTTAATTCCGATGAGGCGGTAAATCAGCACCTTGTTCAGTATTTCGCTTATAAAGATAGGCCCTTCTATGAACGAGGAATTATGAAACTACCTGAAATATGGCAAAAGGTCATCGAAAAAAACGGACAATATATCATTAATTGATCTTTGTTCTCTATATAAATAAATGACTTTGAAATACATACAAAATATGCGTCATGACTTTTCCGACAACCCAATATTATTCAACCACTTAAATGGTTTCTCTAGCTACAGCTATCAACACAGTCATTCTAAACGCAAATAATTGCCAGTAAACAGAGGAGTGAAACGTTGACGCTACATTTTGCTTTTATGCGCCATAAAAGAACAAACTTCAGTATTTTACAAATAGGTATATCTGAAAGTTTTGCCACTTAAAGGATTAAAAGCGATCGCGACAAAAATACCACTTTGCGAAAAACTTCAGTATCATAGTTCGACTTGCCTCTTCAGAATAAAACTTTACAACTGTATTTTATATTATGTAAGAGTCTACATGGGTTAAAACACATCCCAGAAATTTGCCAGAAACGATGGAAAGATCGATAAGAGCGCTTTATGTTGTCGTAGCCGGAATATTTGTCTCGAATGAGGTAATACAAATCAGCGGCGCTATTTCTTGTAATTTACTAGGACCGAAACATTGTGGAATATGTTCTCTTTATAACTTGGAGTTATTAAGAACGCTGCCAACAATTTCACGGGCCATTGTGCCAGAAGACAGTCCGAGAAAACACACCGTTCCGTTGTATCGCCTCCATAAATCGTCAGTGAGAAAATCGGTAACGAAATAATAAATTATTCTTGTACGTTCTTTTCCCTTTCATCCCTTGACGCTCGATTCACCATGGAAAATGGACCGTTCGTTGTGCTGCCGACGGGAAATCACGAGGTATTATTTAATAAAAAATTGCTTATCGTTAACGGGTCACCGGAAAGTTTGGGAAGTTTCGTTCGGCGCCCTCCTTGTAATGGATTCAGGCCAAAAAGTTTGCCGAAACTTGGGTGAAGGAAGATACCTTTGATTTGGAAATTGCAGAAAGAAAATCCTACATCGACGATCTTCTGATTACGGGCCGATTGCAGATATTCGCTTTTCTGCGATATCGAGTTAATGTTTGAACTACCAAGTCTGACCGACTCCTCATTTTTTAGAAAGTCTATTTATTTATAGAGCCATGGCTCCATCTTGTAAAGTACAAATTACTTACTGAATTAATCATCTTTTCGGCCTTTTGATTCCTTCGTTTTTAAAGTACTTATTTGATATATTTATATAGAATTGATTTAATACCGATGGTTTTAGTGTTAAACGTGGTTTTTTCTCGGTCTTATGGAGTACGTGTTTTTAACCATTTGCAACCCTACAACCAACAGTATCGAATAGGGCTTTCTGTTGTAATTATTGATATGGTTAAATGAAAATTAATAATTGACAGTTGACAAATTTGAGAAGATTAGTTTTACTTAGATTAGCCAAAGTTAGAAATCCTGGATACTTTTCCTAAATTATTATTTAATGTGATATTGCATCAATGGTTTGACAGTCAATTAAAATTATAGGGATTGAAATAATTAGGTTGACGGCGGAAAATACGAAAAAGAAACTTCGACTCACCCCGATTCTTCTTTAACCCCTTCCTGTCCAACTTCTAAGTAATTCGGAGACAGATGAATCATCGGAGGACGAGGACATTGATTGTACTACATCGGTGATGAATCTGAAATCAAAATAGAAGAATTTATGAAGTTAATTTGATTAATAAGCAAATTAATTAGGTGGTTCAGGGTATTTGCGGTAGCGTTTGCAACTATTCGATTGGTCTAAAATTTACGAGGGACGTGTGTCAGGCGTGTCAGTCCTCCAGTATTTATTCGGCGATTAATTAACGATTTATATATGTAATTTGTAAATTTTATTATTATGAGAGGTACGAGGGAAATGAAATTGTACCATAATTTAGTATGTATTAAAGGATAAATATTACCAACCACAGATTGCATCGCTATGATAATTGTATTTAGTTAATAATCCCTATAACCAATTTGAATAAATATCAAATTTTCTACTAAATACTCATTGATTAAAGCTTGTTAGCAATATTCTGTCAATTTTGCCCGCCAAATGTTAATATCAATGCAAAAAAAAACAGAACAAAAGAGGTGTCGAAACTTCGTCAAAAGACACCATTTCTTTCTATAATAAATGCACAAACGTATTCAAATATTACGAACCCCTAAAAAATATTCTCACAAACTTTTTCTCAAAGTCTTTGGACATTATTAGAACCAATTAATTTTCACTCAGCAGATAAAACTTGTACGATCACGTACAAAAGGGTGACGATACTTTAGCCAGCACACGAACAACGACATCGTCGAAATCCCTAACTATGATCCCGCTTCGTGCGTTTCGGACTCCGAAATTGGAATTCTCGGTCAGATATCACGTACGGTCTTCGTCGGCTGTTAATACAATAATACCCGGCAAGTTACAATTTCTGATCGGCTTATAGACACACCCGTAATTCCACTTGAGCCACGAAACACGTACAATCGTCGGGTACCTACGACTCGTCGGAATAATCATCCCCTCTGGCAGCCCGGAAATTCCGGATCGTTCTCCAGGACATTCTGCCTCTCGTTTCGACATGTTCGCGAGTTAAGTGTCCTTCTTGCGTGTTTCGTCAAAGAAGACTTTCTTCTCGTCTGCTTCGTGAAGAATTCTACTTGCGCACTTCGCAAAGAATACTTTGTACAAGAGTACTTCGCCAAAAGATACTTTCTACTAGCGTGCTTCACTAAACAAAACTTTCTACTTGCGCACTTTGCAAAGGATACTTTCTGCTAGCGTGCTTCGCCAAAATATACTTTCTACTAGCGTGCTTCAACGAGGGACAGGCTCTACTCCCGACTCTACTAATATCCTTCGACAACGTCAATTAGACTCGCGAGCGGCGGAGCTTCTCGCTAACGACCGCCTATTCGCACCATTTTGTTTATTTAATCCGCCCTGCTCAACCTCCTGAAGGAGGCGCTTGACAAAGTCGCAGCATCGAAATATCTTTATTTATTTGGCAGGAGGAGAGAGAATATTTATCTCCTCCACATGGAATATCGATCCCCTTGACGAAACGCGATACTCGATAAAGACCAAAACGCACGATATTAAGCTGTTTCCTCGTCGCGCGTCGCGTTTCGTCAAAGGGAATCTCCCCGTGTGGTGGGGGTAATTCTGCCGGAGTTTGTCTTGTTTTTACGATAGTGATGTTAGAAATCTGGTGCATACGTCAATGTCCTCACTGTCGCCACCCAAATTGCGTTGTTGCCCTTACTCCGATCCGCAGCATTCTTTCTCTTCGTCTTTTAGTTTGATTTGAACGTGTAGCTCTTTTAACGAATTGCAAGGCACAACTTAAAGTTCCTGTCCGTGTAATAATAAGCATGGCCCTTGCCGCCTGGCGAATCAGACCCTGCCAAAACAGGCCCACCTCCGGCGAGTCTAGTTGAGGTTGTCGAAGGATAGATATATGAATGAAAGGATGACTCGAAAAAAGAGACTACCCTCTAAAATTTTTGTATCCTCAAAATAGTCTCCTATCAGACTTAATTTTGTGATATCTAAAATCTTCTTGGAAAGTTACATCTGGGTACAAGGTACAAATTGGATAACAATTGGAAACTATGTGACATGCTCCTATGAAATGTATATGGCTGACGTTCTAAAGGCAAATGTAGCAGATATCGTTTCACAGATGACGGATAAATCATCGAAACCTGGAGATGGATCAATCGCGGCCAGCATCCAGAAGTGTTCCGCGCATTAGCGTTTACACGAAGATGATCGAACGTACAAGCCGGTAACACGAGAATGGCGGATATCGACATTGCAAATTCCGCGGCGAACGGCCTCCCACGAAACACAGGGCGCACGTTTCGGCCGCAGGTCGAAGTCTACCAATCACGCTGATGAAGCGAACACGTCGAGTGCTGCTGTATCTAGATCTACCAACGTACAGGGTGTCCATGAAATACACGATATCCTTTCTACTGGGTCTAGATTTAGGTGCCAAAAAAAACTGGCGACTGAACGGCAATTAATTTGCTAAAAATTGAATTCTTCGATGTCGACAGACTGAAATGTTTTAATAAAAAGCGATAGGGGGAGATTAACCTCTGTGATTGATGAGATTAACAATGTGCATTTGTAATGTACATAATAGTTTTCGTGCTGTATTTTATTACGTATAGGTTTAAACTTAGTTTCAATACCTAATTAATTTTGTTTTTTTGTACAAATATTTCTCAGGATCTCCTTAATGTTACAAATTTTGCGTGAGGACCATATGTCCATTAAAATGTACATTTACAAATCATAAATAAATAAATAAATATGTTCTTAAACGAAAAAAAAATTATGGTCTGAAGGGGTTAACCCTTTGGCTTACAATGACGTGTGGCACACGTGGGGCGGCAAATGAAATAGAAAATTTTGAAGTTTTCCAAAAACTGTTGAATTGAAAATATCAGTTGGTCAGGAGACGTTGAAATTAGTTACCTGCTATTAATATAGATTATTATTTCAACAATTAATTCTGAATTATTGCTATTCGATCACAAAAGAAGTCACAAGGAAAAGCGTTAATATACAATTTACTTTCAAAAATGTTCACAATTGTTTGATTGAGAATGCAATATTTTTTAAATCGCCTATTTAATTTCTTATTTATTGTTTAGAATTTGTATTATATTTTACTTTCGTTTTATAGCCAATTGAGGTGACCAGCTTTTATGGAACATTCTCGTCGTCGTTTATAAATAATTGGAGGCATGGCTACCAGTTATTTCATTTGAATAAAACACGTGAAACGTTAACAATGTTGCAAGTATATTTTTTTTTTATTTGGAAAGAAGGCTATTTCTTTAAAATCGTTTGTCGCAATTTTCTCTAAACCGAAACATCGCTTTATCACGGAAAGCGCACGTATTCATGTCACACGCGCCTTGGAAGTTTTCAATCGGATTTTTCGCTCACTGATGAGCGCTACCGCTAATTGCTCCTCCCTGGCATGCAAACCGACAGCAACAGCAACTGTCCCCGTCCACGGGTTTTCCTGTGGTCATTCCGTTTCGCTCTATTTTTTTTCGGTTTTCATTACACCCTACCAATCTTGAATTCACCTTTTTCCATCCTATTTCGGATGGCGGAATTGTTTGCACAACGTGCGCACCCGTCGATTGATTTGTTCGGACCAGCCGATCCGTGAATACCGACGTGACCGTGCAAAAAGCCGATTGTTTCTGCGACCGGCCGATACTTTCCAAAATTTGCAAAATTGTTTCGCCTTGCCCGACAAAAACTGTGCTCGCCTCGAGAAAACTTTTTGCTTGCTTTACCTTTTATCGTCATTCCATTTGGAGTGTGCTATTATCTATAAAGCCTTCTTTTGGACTTTTGATCACTGAGATTCTTTTACGAATTCTCCGGATATTACTTAAATTTAGTGTAGATGATTTTTTTTTGGAACAACGTGAATTATTCAATGGATTTTTAAAAGATTTTTTCTAAAGAATCTGCAAAAGAATAAGTGTTACTTTGTTTAGAAAAACAATGAGGGAAATTTAGTAGCATTCGATATTTTCTAGCGTGTATTTAAATTCTATTATTCTCGTTATTCGATGTCGATAACTTTTTCCAGCAAACAAAGGAAACTTTGAAAAAACAGCGCCATTTCACGCGAAACTTTCTCACAAGCGACGTCCAACATTTGACATCCGCGCACCGGATGCCGGGAGGAAGCTTAAACGTTGTCTCTTTGTAATTTTCCCGGCGATTTAACTAAAAATTCCATGAAAACTTTCAGAAAGGAACCAGAAAGACATCAAACTTCAATTCGGCCACGGCGTTTCGTCGTAGCCAAGCCAAAAGTTTTTGGAATTGCGAAGGTAAAAGAAAGAGTCACAAACCGACCGCGAAATTGACCTAGGATTCGGGCTAACGAAGATAAATTTCTACAGATCTTTCTTTCACCTCTATTTCATCGAATTTTGTCAAAGACTTAACTCCAATCTAAACAAATGCAAAAATATGGACCATTTATTTTGAAAGTGGTGTAAGTCCACTTTCTGTTGTGTCGAAAAAATTAAAGGTTAGCATATCCGTCAATTAAAAAATATTGGTTAATTATAACAAGTCCGATAATGTTTCTATCAATTTATCAATATGTAATTTGACTATACAAATTTCTTTTAGGCAAATTTAACTAAAATAATGTATATTTACGGGATGCAAATGGAATTACACCACTTTCATAATTAATTAATTGTAAGAATCATTTAATTTCAATTTTGAAAACTCAAATATCACTTAAAATATATTTCATATTAATCCAATTTGGTTTATAGATAATAACAAGAAATAAAATAGAAATAGTATTTTTTATTTTGAACGTTAATTATACTTATATATTGTTAAACTCAGCATAAGATATTGGTATTATTTATTTATGTTCTTGTAACAGTGTTTTGAAATTCACAGTAACAATATCCTCAACTGATGAAGATTCTACCTCTATAATTATTCTCTCCTTTTTACGTTTCGTTAATTTATTTTTCATAGTGGAATTATATTCATACTCTGACCCCTCAGATTGCTCTTTTGTTTATACTCCTGAGTTTTACTTCTGCGGGTATTTATTTAAAATTAAACAGAAATAAATATTTTTAATTGTCATAAAATAATATTATTATAATATAATATTGATTTTTTACTTCTTCTTACCTATGTCACTATTTGTTTTTAATATGAAATTATTCATTTTTAGAGGAAAATCAAGTACTTAAGTAACCTTAAATTGTAACTGTCGCAATGTTAAATGAAAGAAATGCAGCCACCAGTGGTCACTGATACCGCAACCTGTCTACGGAAATAGGACTTACACCACTTTCATAATCAATATCTATGCAATTTCTTTTAGAGGTCAATTTTAAATTGAACAAAGCAATAGCATTTTTTAAGATATTAAATAGTAACTTGTAATAAATAAAAAGTTTCCACTAAATTAAGCATAAATTGCGTGATACTTCATTTTTTTTAAATAGACTTACACCACTTTCAAAATAAACGGTCCATATATCACAATATGTACTAACATACTATAAATCGTCTCCATTTTACATCATCTAAACACCTTCAAATAATTCTAAAAATTCAAAAATCACATAAAATAATATCCTATCGTTGTAAGTGTATCCCCTTGCCAAAATTATAGCCTTACTCTTCTCACATCTCTTTGCAATTTTTAACGAAAAATATCCCCAACCATCAACTCTCAAATAAATCCTACTTGCCGAAATGACGGTTTCACGCTGGCAAATATAACACGATCTCGTTAGCCATGCAAACAACAAAAGCCTCGTAAATTATTCTCGCTGTATACTTTCGTTAGTTAAGAAGATCGGCGCTGAAAAGATGACAAGGAAGAAACTGGAAACTGCAAGGAAGCAGCAAAGTCTCGCCGCTTGGTGTCTGCTTGTCTTGCAATTAGTGGACTTCGACACCCTTTCGCGAATACGAATGGGATTGCATCGTTAAGAGGAGATGTTTCTTAGTTGCTCCAACCTGTCCTAAACCTGGTCGAAATCAGTCGAATCCGTGGTACTCCGCATCATTTACCGCCACTGGGGAATTCCTTGCTCTCTGTTTACAGGAAACACCTCTAATCGTGTTTAACATCCGATTCTAATGGACTTTGTCCATTTCACGTTATAACACTTCGTCGACCGTTTACAAAATTGCTGCAGCACTATCACGTAAATACTAAAAATATTATTGATATCTGTTTTATTTACGTGAATGTAGAATTTTGAAGGAAAACATATAAACGATAATTGGAAAAACAAGTTCAAATGGTTACAAAAATATCTGGCTCGAGGTAACTTGCTCGGATTGTTATGAATTTTATTTAAACAATGTTTTTTATCATCAGTCATTCGGAACTAAAAGTACCAAGTTAATGAAAAATCCTGATAGCAGATTATTTTTGAAAATTCTCCAAGTTTATAGAAAACCATAGAGCAGATATTCTGCGGTTATTGCATAAAATATAAATTACTTTATTAAAAATTAAAGATCCGATAAAATATAATAGATTCAATGATAATTTCAGTGTTAATTTTAATTCCTTCCATTTCCAAGAAACTATCGAGTAGAGATAGTAATTTCCATCAAATAGAAATCTGATATAGAATGTTTTCTTTGTCGCAACAATTATTTTCAAGATCTAATGTCAATTAAACTGGAAGCAACGACATTCCAGACAGTTCCTCGAAATGAGATACCATAGTAAAGACAGGGCGCAGACTAATTAGGGAGATTTTCGAGTGCAATGCATCGATTTCCGTGCATTATTGATCGAGCAATTATCGGAAGATGAAGTTTCATCGCGCGAATAATTAAAAAGCTCTCCGTCGCTGTTTTTTCCACCCCGCCTCGATTCCTAGTTAGTGGCTAATGGAATATCTGTAACGAACGATGAAACTAATTCTCAAACGTGCCACAAGTTTCACGGCTTCGACGAACGACCTAGATTCAACCGGATTCCATAAACCGAACAACATTTCCCATTAAGTATTCCCATTAGATTATATTTCTTTTAATATCCATTAAAAGTTCCTATCGAATTATCGTAGCAGTTCTATCTATGATTTTATCGGATTATACGGGACGTTTCGTATTCCTATTCCCTCTGTACATCTTTATTTATGAATTTTAATTTTCATTTACATAGATACCGTCGCGATATCTCCCTCTGGAAACGCAGAGTCTCGTATTATAATAAATAATTCAAGAACTTCGAACGTCGAGTAGAAATCGTCCACACATTGCAACAGTGGTATAAGTAAAGCAATCTTCTCGATATATTATTTAACGATTTTAATTTCCATTTGTTTCTACAGTCGATTAATATTCCATCACTATAGAATATCGTACAGTAACGAACACGGATTGCATAGAAAATATAAACCCTTCATTTCTACCTTTCCATCAGGAAATATGAATAAATAAATTCACTTTGTATTTTATTTACTTGTTTGAAGTCAGGTAGATTTATGTGGTCACACATTTTCTACTATAATAATAAAATTCCCTTGTAACAATAAATATTGCAATAAATTCCATACTTTATTGAAAAATTGTATTTTCTTGCCACGAGATCCAAATAAATCTGTTGTTATTTCTCAATTCTATATATTTTGCCTTGAATATATTTACCTGTCGACGGATTAAGTGTAGTAATTCGTGATTATCGAACAAACGAAACCAACAGAGAATACAATTCATGAGGTTTCAGTATGTTTGAGTCTCGCACTCCAACTACGGCAGCAAGGTGTGCAAGTAAAGCAATTCCCCTTTATCATTTACCCCATAATCCGCCGCGGTGGAGTCGCCCCAAGTCGTCCAATATACGACGTGCCTCTCCATGCCAGGAAAATCCGACGTCGTCTCTCGAGATGCAACCGTGAAACGTTTCCAAGTAAAATCACGCAGCAATATCGCGATGGCGCATGCAATCATTCGTATTCCAGCGGTAGAGAGCAACGACGTCCGGTCAATTTCCAACTGGAGTCTTCCTCCGATGCTTTGATAGCTTAATAAGCCTACCTCCTATTTCCTAATGGCACGATACTATTTCCAATTTTTTGGAGCTTTTAATGATGTCGTCATTTTGCCTGGATACCGTTTTAAGTTGGTTCCCAATTAATGAGGCTCCGATATTTTAAAAAAACCTTCGAGAGTGATAGGGGATTAGTAATTGGGACGACTGATTGGAAGTACTAGTATTTAACTTCATGGTAGCATGCTATTCCAATTTTTTATTTTTAGAATTCAGCTGTTATGGTCATTTTTTCTAAGAGCTACTTTTTTTGTGAGTTCGTGATTAATTGGGCTGTGATGTTTTGAAAAAAATCTTTCAGAGTGTTAGGATATTACTAATTCGGTCTATTTGTAAGAGTCTTCGCATTTAAGTTCATGGTAGCACCCTTTTCCTATTTCTTTGTTATCAGAATTTGTCTTTTATTCCCATTTCGCCTAGGAACTATTATTTTAGATTGATTACCAATTAATGAGAGTGAGGTGTTTTAGGAAAAATCTTCCTGGGTTGATAGGATATTTGTAATTCGGCCTATTTATGAGAGTTTTAGTATTTAACTTCACGGTAGCACCCTTTTCCTATTTTTTGTAATTAGAATTTATCTATTACGGTCGTTTCGCCTAGGACCCACTGTTTTGAATGGATCCCTAATTAATAAAGGTGAGATATTTTAGGAAAAATGTTCCGAGGGTGATAGGAGATTTGTAATACGGCCTATTTATGAGAGTTTTAGCATTTAACTTCACGGTAGCACCCTTTTCCTATTTTTTGTAATTAGAATTTATCTATTACGGTCGTTTCGCCTAGGACTCACTGTTTTGAATGGATCCCTAATTAATAAAGGTGAGATATTTTAGGAAAAATGTTCCGAGGGTGATAGGAGATTTGTAATACGGCCTATTTATGAGAGTTTTAGCATTTAACTTCACGGTAGCACCCTTTTCCAAAATTTTTTATTATTAGAATTTATCTAGTACGGTCGTTTCGCCTAGGAGCTACTGTATTGAGTGGATTCCTAATTAATAAGGATGAGATGTTTTGGGAAAAATCTTACTAGGTGTTAGGGAATGTGCACTGATCGAAAATCCAAGAAATTTAATATTATATCCATTGTACAACTCCTCTGCATTTTTCTTATTTGCAAAATTCAACTATTATAATTTCACTTAAAGTTCGGTAAAATTATCAAGAATAATTTTCCAGAGCTGAAGAAAGATTTTACCTCGGACTTACTAATGGAGAGTTCCAGCTTTTAACTCCACACTCATCGCCACCCTTTCCGAATCTTTCCTCTTTCCAATTGATCCTCGAAAGGGCAAAGATTACATCCGTGGCAACTGTTCTCCGATCGGTTTTTCCCCTCGCTCGAAACTGCACCTTGAATTGATGCGACGAACGAGTGCAATCGAGCCGGTCGTTCAAAGAGGCTTTTGTCTCGGTCCTTAAGGCGAAATACGGGAGCTTTCAGTCCACGTGGACGGGAAAGTGCGACGGGATTATTCGACGAGAATCGAGAGTCGTTGCGGGTGTTAATGTTTATTGGAGGATTGAGATCGTGATAGGAAACGAACACAATTTTTTTAGTCACTCTAATGCTCGGTATTTTCAGTATAAATAAGATGTCTTAAATTGATTCAAGTTTTCGAGAAAAAACGTGAAACTTGAAAGGAGCTTTTGATGAAACTCAAACTGCGATAAATAGACTAATTCTGCAAAACTGCTAATGAATTTTCAACTACAAATTTGTTAACAATTAATTCGTTTTTCACTAATTGGTCCTGTAGGGACGACGGTTTACAATCAGGTCTCCGCCATTGTTCAACTTCAGATGGTTGACCGTGTGCGGGGCCTGTTAGTTATTACATAGGAATTTAACGAAGTTCTCAAGCTTCGGGTCCCACAGGTCTACGGCTGTCCGTGGTGGACAGGGACCGGATCGTGGGCCGTCAAAATGACAAATTCTATTGTCTAGGTGGGTACTTCGCCTCAAGGCGGCCGGGCCTTGAGGGGTGTTCACCAGATGTGGAATATTCCATACAAGGAGCACCCCCATGGCCTACGGACGTTTTGAGGCAATCTTAACAACTATTTTGGGGACCCACCTAGACAAGGATAAAAGTTCATGTTCCCCTAACCTCGAACATCGAGAGTAAGAAAGTAAATCTTGCTAAAGGAGTAGGGAGGACCGAAGTAACAAAAAGGGTGACTCGCGGTCCATCGAAGGAATTTTCGGAAGCGCCCTTGGAAGTGTAAAACGTACCTCTGTATAATTGTAAATAAAGTCACCGAACCGTTAAGAAAAGAACTTGACTTCTAAGGTCCACTAATTAGCTTCACAAAACCAAAAAATCCCGTTTTAAATGTAATAGAAAAACTTTCCTCTAACAAAGTATAAAATATTATTATCAAATTTTATATATCAAATGCTTCAGAAAAACCCGAAAATTCCATATCTTCCTACGATTAGTGTCCTCCCCACGACACCATTGACCAATAAATCGTCCCAAACAATACAGCTATTTAACATCTTCTCGATCCCGACCGGCACTAAATCCTTTCCAGCAGCGTGCGCATAAATCGGCAAATTTGTAACCATTTCGAGTGTCAGTGCCGCACGATAAATTCCCACGGAACTACTCTCAGATCTTTCTACTCATTTATCCTCCTTTCCGTTCTACCGTTTCGAGACTCGTCCCCGTAATCAGTTTCCGTTAAATCGAGCAACGACGCTAGAAGAGAGAGAGAGAGAGAGAGAGAGAGAGAGAGAAAGAGAGAGAGAGAGAGCATACGATGCGTCCCAGCAGTTTGGCTGCAACCGGGTTTCCAATGGGGTTGCTCTCTCCTCCGGGGGATGAAACGGGGAGGGAATTCAAGAGGGAAAGAGAAGAGAGCAGCTGGAGAATTTCCGCTTCGATGCTGGTACCACAAGTTAGGACCATTAGTCTGTTACGTCTAACGTAAATACCCTGTGTCGACGTCCCCTTCGCCGTACCCTTGACGTCAGGTGTATCTATCGTTCTAATCAAACGGATCCGAGGAGTGTCACTGCAGAGAAACAAGTGGACAATTCCAGTTGGAAGGAAGAGAGCGCTAGAAAGACCTGCCTCGAGGGATTTTATTTGTTACTGCGAACTGACCTTTCCCGATCCTATGTTACGCTCGGTTCGATTGCCTCTTGACGATTCGAGGGACATTTTTAAGCGGATGTTTGAGACTTCTGTGACAAAAGCTGATGTTCGAAGAGAAACAGATATTTTTTGGATAATTTATGTGGACGAGGAGAGTGGCGATTGTGAGAGAAATATAACAAAGTGGAGGATTTGATTTGGAGTCACAAAGGGGTATTTTTCTAATTGTTTCTCCTAGTTTCTGAAATTTTATTCGTTGCTGTAAGCTGACCTTCTGCGATCTTGTATTATGGTCGAGTCGATTGACTCTTGACGTTGAGACGGACACCTCTACAGGGTCCGTCAGCAAAATCCGGACAGAATTAGGAGTTCATTCAAACACTTGTTTAGTTAAAAATTACTTGTATTGATGAAAAAAAATGTGTAAATTAATTAGGGGATCCTTATTAAGTTTTATCATTCAGTATAGCCTCCTTCCGCTGCGATCATTTCTTGGATTCTTGATCTGAAGCGCGAACATACATTTTCACCTGATCCTTGTTCAAATTCGCGAATGTTGCCTCTATAGCGACCTGAAGGGATGCCACGTTGGGGTGCCTTGATTTATTAGACACCCTTTCAATAACGCTCCAAACATAATAACTTAGAAGCTTCAGGTCTAGTCAATTGGGAGGCCAGAAGTCTTTGGACCGAAATATTTCGACGTTATCGGAAAACCAGTTTTGCATTAAATGACTCGTATGAGTTTGTGCGTCAACCTATTGTAAAATGTGGGATCTCCCGGATGCTACACTTTCCATCTTTGGCTTCACTAACGAAATTATAATCCGAAGGTACAGTTTATTGTTAATGGTTTCACGCTTCTTAAAGAAATGTGGCGGGTTGCTGAGCTCTTTCGTCGGCAGCCGCTATGCTTACAGACTTTTCTTTGGAATAAATTTCCCTTGACCGATTAGTATACCTATACCCGTATACCTTCGTACAATATCATAAACAGTAGAATTCGGGTATCTAAAGAATCGAATAATTTCAATAGCTGAACGCTCCGCGTGAAGCGCTTCAGTTATTACTGCTTTGTGAATATATTCCGAACACTATCTAATCAAATCTGCCATTTAGATGTTACATACGTATTGTACATACATATCCCTTGCTTGAAAAGAAAGAAACATCTACTGCTGACATTACATGTAGCGGGAAATTAAAATAGAATTTTGTCCGGATTTTGCTGACGGACCCTGTAATTGTAAGTGGATATCTTTTTTAGGTGGGAAGTTAATTTAGGGTCTCGAATGTGCATTTTTCTAATTGTTTCCTCTAACGGTTGAGATCAGAACATGTTCTACGGATGACAAGCCTGTTGGTATGTTTGCGAAAGTTTATATTTAATGCGAAAAGTTGTAGATGCAAAGTAGAATACCGAGGGCTAAGCCGGTTGTTTCGCGAGGGCAGACTGAATGCGAGGAGATTACGGCGCGATCCGACTTTGCATTCCGTTCAGTGTTAAATACTGTCGTGGAATTTGAAATGATAAGGCAAACGTTAACGGGTTAACACGTTGCGCGAATATTCACGGTGATTCACTTGATGTAAAACGCTATGCAACAATTCCACCGTGTCCCTGTTACAGTTCAAGAAAGCCAGGAAGTTCCTAACGTCAGGATTCCAGGAGTGTCTCTCATTATTAAACCAATGCAATCCATGAACACCATTCCTCTCCTGCTCAATTCTTTACCAATTTCTCTGTTTCACTTTGGACTTAAATTTCTACTCAACTACCCCTTTCTGACTTTTCTCTCTTAGCTTCTTCTCAATTACATTCTTCTCTATTTCTCTCTCCTACTTCCTTGCTTTTCACCAGTCAGCGAAGAACCATCGAAAGCCGCGATTTCCAGAACAAAAATCATCGTTTCCTTCAACGTCAACTTTTTCGTTCGATGTCACCCTTTCTTCTCATTTCGCACCGACAGAATTTCTTCCAGCTGTGTAATCCAGCGGAAACGTTTCCGACTCGTACTCGCAAACATGCCGAAATCGCCATGAATACGACGCGCGATCGCTATTCTTTTCCAGTAGGTCGCCATTAATACCGTCTCTTGGGTCGGTAAGTCGGGCAATAAAGAAAGAAAATCTCCCATGTTTCTTCGCCGAAGTCACGCTATTGTCTGTCCAGCAAAGAAAGAGTTTCCCCTCGAACGAAAGAAGAATCCAACGAATCCGCGATGCTCTTTTCTTTTATTCGTCCTCGAAACGCCAAATGTCTGACGTGTGCTCTGTAAACTCCGAGGAGGCGATCATCGATCGTCTTGGAGAACAGGGAAATCGGTGATACCGAAAATTCGTGATAAAATTATACAACGCTCAAAGTATTTTTAACCCTTTAATGATTACGAATGCATATATACGTGGTCTAAGAAAAAATTTCATTATATTAGGTGTAGAAAAGAGTTCTTTCCGGTGAATTTCAGGTGATTGCCACAGTTATATGCAGCAAAAGATGATTCTAATTTTGTAACAATTTTAACTGCTGATTTAGGCAAAGTGGATGCTCTATGACAATGTGAAGAGAAAGAAATCTTCCGCGAATTCTGACCAGTCTGCGACTTTCACTGCGAAATCAAATATGCACGCCAAAGTTGTGCATTCGATGAGATATGAAAGGAGTTTTACAAGTGAATTACAAACTGTTAAATTCGGAAAAATGGAGTCCGCAAAACATTATTAGCAACAATTAACAAAATTAAGCAACGATATCGTTAATAAGACAAAAAATACAATTGTATTGTCAAGAAAGATAATAAAAATGCTCATTTTGACACTGTGCTAAGAACACTGCAAATCCAAGTGTGTTAAAAGCGGGTTATTTAAATGCACCAAAATGTATAAGCACACTTCATTAACACGTTTAAACGTGTAAATGCAATTATGTGCATTAAAATAAAACACTTGAAAAAAGTAACGTGGAGTTTTAACACATCTAATGCATTATTTTATACGTTTTATCCGAGTAAATAAGTAATGCATTTTTTTGTGTGTTAAATTTAAACCCACCTCACTTTTATGCACAAAAGTGTATTAAAATTAAACGTTTCGTTAGAATTATACGTTTTTACGCGTTAGCCGTTTGTATTTTATGTATTTAAATGCATTATGTTTGTTCACTCGCCGGACGCTTCGTACTGAAATTTCGCCACGAGGTGTCGTCCGAATTTCTCGAAGTTTATTTTATATATTCTAGGGAATAAAAAACGAATAAAATTCAGGAAATGCATTGCTTCTCGGCCTTTTGGCTAAATGTAAGATCAAAATGTGTCGTATCTGTTCTTATCAGTTTAATATCTGATATACTCCTCATCGAGTCGTTTACACGACTGTGTTATTTAATAGTATATATAATAATATATATGATATATATAATTTGTTTTTAAAATATTGAACAATCATAATAATAATATTTAATATAATTTTATTCAGTTCTGTGAATAATTGATTTACCTATATATATAAATTTATATTTATATTTTAAAATAACACATGTACTGTGTTAAATAATAACACACCGGGAAACGTGTAAAAAGCGACTACAAGGAAATAATACGTTTATGTGTTTTAATATAACACACTTGGATTTGCAGTGAAATCTCATGTTATGCAGCTTATTCTCCAAATATTGTCGTATCTGATTTTTATTTATTTAGCTCTCTTCAATATCATTTCGTAGAGATGAGGTATGGAAAAGCTTAGATAATTTGATTGCTTCTAAGCTACCAAACTTTAGCGAGTCAGGATCTAAAAGTTGCTAAAAAGGTGGCGAAAATGCATTGATAACGGTGAATGCTGCAACTAATGAGGTGTGGTATCTTTTTTTAAGTAACGCATTCATTCTATGAAAAAATCGGAAAGAATTCATTTCTACGCCTAATAGTCTATCGTAGTAGCAAACATGGTTAGAGCTGAAAAATTGAAATATAATTCTACACATGTATTCTAATTTATAATTTTCATACATTAACGCTCTGACTTTCTGATAAAAAACTGCTTTCGAATCGCCAACTAATAAGTAACTCTCAATATTCAAAAATGCTTCCGCCCGCAAAGAGTTAAAAGAAACACCTAAAATTCTCAGATATCGACACAGAATGTGAAAGCTTTGAAGATAAAAAATCTGCAAAACTATGGTAATTTTGACATAGAAGCATTCTTTTGTAACAGAAGAAGAGGTGGGATTACTTCAAGAAAAATTATCGTCAGAAAGAGTTATTATTTCTCGTGATAATAATTATCTACCAGGACATAGAAGAAGAACGAGTTTGACGGTATTTCTTCCGAGTAACCATAATCGAAAGGGTTGAGCTTAGAAACACTAGAAAGCTAGAAAGTTCTTCCCTTTTTTCATTACTTCAACCCCATCAAGAAGGATGATAAATTGCTCTTAAGAGCAAGGACGATAACGGTGTTATCAGCGTCAGGAATGAATCGTTGAAGCCTTTTTGGCTGCTTTTCAATTTCCTCCATCTTCTTCTTCCCGTACTCGAAAACGATGTCCTTCGCGGTAACGGAAGAAGGACCGAGAGAGAACTCGGTCGACTCGTCCTTGCCTTTTTTTCAGGGACGATCAATCCTGGCGCAACAGCCAACCAGTCAACAATACTCCCGAGTGCCGTTAGCCTGCTAAATTTCGTCCTTTTTCGCACTTCTACTCGCGGAAGAATCAGCGACCAAAAAGGAAGACCTTCGCCTAGGCTCCTGACGTCCTAGAGAGGAGCAAAAGAAAAAAACAAGTTTCGAGTGGAGCTTGACAGTGGAAGAGGAACACTTCCGAGTCACCTTCCCATCATTTGCGCTCGAAAAACCTTGGGAAACTCGCCTCAACCGAGTTTTCTCCGTTTTCTCCCATCCCCCTGTTCATCCCTTAGCTACATCTGACGGTAATTCGTGACGAAATGGATAACTGACGGAGAAAGTTTGACAGTCTTTTCTTTTTTTTATGGTTTCTGTGATATGGACTTGGTTTGATGTCTGTCAAGTCACTGACTTGACGGGGAAGTTATGGGGGATGGAAGTCATGGAAGATGGGGGAGGGTTTTAATCGAAGGATCTGGATTTCTAATATTCCTGTGATACTTATATTAACAGTTGAACTATGAACTTTTGAATTAATGGATCTTAATTTTTTAAAACAAATAGTTCTATAATTTATATAGAAGCAATGCAGTAGACATTTCGTTTGCTGGCCATCTTCTTCGCCGATTGATTCCTCTTTTTCTAAAGTACTTATTTACCATATTTAAATGTAATAGATTTAACGGCGGTACTTCTAGTGTTAACAATAGGTTAAGGAAAAAGTTCGTGGCGTTTTTTCCCATAGATCTTTGGTCGGCCAATTGTTGAAAAAGTGGATGAAATTTTAGAAAAAATTGAGGAAGAACGGCACGCATCAACCTATGACATCGCTTCAGAAATAAAAATCGACCAAAAAACAGTTCTGAACCACTTAAATAAGGCTGGGTACAAAAAAAATTCGATGTCTCGGTAAATACCTCATGACTTCACAGCAAAAAATTTACTAGACAGAGTTTCCATCTGCGAATCGCTGATGAAACGAAATGAAATCGAGCCATTTTTTAAGAGACTTATAACGGGTGATGAAAAGTGGATCACGAACGACAATAACTTACGAAAAAGATCATGGTCCAAGATTGGTGAAGCTGCACAAACGGTGGCAAAGCCCGGATTGACGCGTCGTAGGGTAATGCTTTGCATATGGTGGGGCTGGAAGGGAATTGTGTATTACGAGCTCCTCCAACCCGGCCAGACGATTGATTCAAATATCTACTGTCAGCAATTAATGCAATTAAAACACGCAATAGAGATAAAACTACCAGAACTCATCAATAAGAAAGGTGTTGTCTTCCATCACGACAATACTAGACCGCACACCTCTTTAACGACTAGGCAAAAATTGAGAGAGCTCGGTTGGTAAATTTGAACGCATCCGCCATATAGTACAAATCTTGCCCCTTCCGTTTATCACCTATTTCGCTCTCTCCAAAACTCTCTCAATAGGGTAAAGCTGGCTTCAAAAGAGACCTGCTAAAATCACTTGGATCAGTTTTTCGCCCAGAAATCACAGAAGTTCTACAGTGATGGCATAATGGTTTTACCAGAAAAATGGCAAAAGGTTATCGATCAAAACAGCGCATATTTAGTTTAATAAAGTTCATTTGAAATATAAAAAAACGTGTTTGAATTTTGGTAAAAGAACGCTACGAACTTTTTCCTTGACCTAATATATTTAAGTATAACAAATTTAACACCTATAAATCTACTATTAATTAACTGCTATAATTATTTTCTCTAAAAACCTACAATTTTAGTAAACCTCAAAGGAACTACGCGTGTCATCAAAATATTCCCAGAGACTACAAAGATTTAACCTCAGATTCATTAACTCCAAACCCTTTAACTCCATAATTGCCATAGTCCACTAAAAGGGCAATTACGATCTCTCTCCCTCTCTCTCTCTCTCCGAGATTCTCCAATTCTTCCTAAGAGATAAACGAACCAAATTTCAAAGCGTCTTCCATCCTGATTAAACCTCCATGGCAAAGTTCAACTCAACGTTCAAAATTCAATTACCAAATATTCAAAGCCTCAAGTTCGTGTCTCCTGCCGGTCTGCAACCGAGCAAGAAAGAACACTTGGACACTGAAAAGGGCAAAACCACCGGGACATCGTAACTTTCCTCTTACTTAGCAAGAACAGAGTCTTACATTCCACGTGCACGAGAGACTTTCACGTTCTGGGCAAAAAGAACACCAAGAAATCTTAGTTAAGTACTCGTAGGAGTTCTTAGACGACGGTTTAAACCGAGACTTGTGTAGTTTGAGATATAATTTTCGCATTAGCCGAGAATCTCGAAAAGGAGAGCTCACTATCTCCGTGAAAGGTGAAAGTGCTCTCTATGTTGTTGCTGGAAATTCATACGTAGCCTCTTGTCCCTTTATCCTTCGCTGTTCCACAGTGTTCCATTACTTTGATAGTCTTCTTTTTTTTATATATACTTTTTCTCAACTACCATCTAGAGTTTCCAAAGTGTTCCGAACTACCGTGGCTATGACGTACGTGGCACTTGCTGAAAATCCACGTAGCTGAGAGGACACGAAACTGGAAGTGCTATTTGAGAAACTCTATCTTTATCGCCACCGTACCTTCTATGTCGCTTGGTTTATGGTTTGTGTTAATACTCTTGACTTTAACTGCCCGCTCGTATCGCCAGGGACGTACAATTTTAACTAGTTTTCAAACCATTCACTATGTTTCTAATACTTGCTAAAATTTTGACATCGAGTGTATCCATACCTAGGACGTGGAGAGGTCGTAAAATTGGTGGGGTACTAAAGTACTCTGAATTTAATTAACAAAATGGAGGAATTTTAAGGAATTTTGATTGATGTGGGAGAAAATTTGTGAATCAATGTCGATATAAATTACAGTGGGCATGGTGTTAGAAATTGAACAGGGATCTAAGAGATTTTTTCTGGCTGAATGTCTTGACTTCGATGATTAGGAATTCACCTAGAAAAATTGGTACTTCTAAACTAAATCCTTGGTCTCTGACCCATAGTGTGGAATGATGAACCATTGAAAATGTTTAATATTTTAATCTACAGCTCTAATTATCCATCCTAATCAAAATAATGTTCCGATCGAAAGCACCCAATAAAAATCACCTAAACTCAGCCACAAACTGATTTACGTTCGCCGCTATCGTCTTCCCTTCTGTGGATCAACGTTGAGCATCTTTCAAAATGAAATTCGAATTCAGTTTTATTTAAAATATACAAGTTTTCCTCCGCCGTCGGGAGCACGCTCGAAAACACGTAATTTAGTTTCCTCGCTGAACGCGGCGAGATGAATGCTTCGTGGCTCGAGTAAGAGGAGGTGAAAGCAGCAGGGGGAAAAAGAAGAAAGGAAGAAGAGGATGGAAAAAAAGAGAATGGAGGAATACGTTCCTACGGCTTTTGCAAGAGCCGCGAGAAATACGGCTGTGAAAAGCGCCGGAGAGTTTTTCACGTCCAAGTGTCCTCGATTAGAAGTCGCAGTTAATATGGGTAAAGATGCTTTATGAGGCGACTTTTCAGCTTCCTCTGGTTGCTCGTTTTTCTTCGGGGGTAAATAAAGGTCAGTTTAGGCTTTAACGTGTTTTCATGCAGGCTGTAATTTATCGGACATTCTTAAATATATTTTGCAAGATCTAACACTTTGAAGGGAAGTTTGCAGGCCTTTTAAATAATTGGATGCAAAAGTGGGGCTGAACTTAAATCGATTGGATCTTTGAAAGACTTTTGGTCAATTTAAAATATCATCGAAGATTCAAATTTAATCTAAAACTGTTGACAATTAACTTTAATGACAGCAAGGATAAAACAAAGGGCTCAGAAGTACAATCTCCCAAGTAAAAAGAATTTTTTTTATATTTGATTAAGATTATACAGGGTGTCCCAGCCGATTTTGACATCTTGATAAGTTCGGTATTGTGGCATCTACTGAAAAATGTTTCATAGGAAACTTAAATGGTATCAAGTGGAGCATAATCAGGAGTCATTAGTTTTTCCGTCGTTGAACGCGTCAAGGACATATGAAGGTCAACTTTGTTGTTTTAAATAGAATGAGGCATTTATTATACATCAAGCGATACAGCTAAACATTCTTTATAAAAAACTACTTACCTATGTATGTCGAAAAACTAATAGTTTAGGAAATATTTCAATTTAAGTAATTCTAAAATTCGTAATTACATTAGCGTTTATTTACAGGTATGGTTCAATATAACAACCAATTGCAACACAGCATCTTTGAAATTGATGAAGTAAGGACTGGCCTACGTTATTTAATGCATCGGCTGATATTTTGCCACATTCATCGATAATGTGCTGATTCATATCACTGACTTTAGTTGAAACTTTCGCGTTTTATCCTTTAAATAGACCCATAATAAGAAGTCGGGCGGCGTTAAATCAGGTGATAGACAAATAAACAGATAAACAGAGCTCACGTCCTAGTGCGGCACGAATGATGCCTTTGTATTTAGATTATTTATACTGAAATATCTCCTTAACTATTGGCTTTTCGACATACATAGCTCAGTACTTTTTTGTAAAGAATGTTTAGCTGTATCGCTTGGTGTATAAAAAAGTACCTCATTCCATTTAAAAAACAAAGTTGACCTTCATATGTCCTTGACACGTCCAGCTACAGAAAAACTAACGACACCAGATTATGCCCCACTCGATGCCATTTAAGTTTCCTATGAATCATTTTTTGCTACATATCACAATATCACAGTTATCAAGATGTCAAAATCGGCTGTGACACTTTGTATTTTATATTGAGTCGATTATTTTGAAAAGAGAAAAATTTGTTTCTTTTTAAATGTAGATATATAAAGTTTGTAACTATAAGTAAGTTCAAGTCATTAAAAATCACCTTTTCTCATTACAATAAAGTGACGTATCTCACTTTCGAAATAAATAGCTCGTTTATTCCCACCCTTCAACTTGAACTGTCTTCGAATCATTATTTCAGATATTTTTCTTCTTCTGAAATGTCGTCAATTTCTCACCGTATTTCCAAGTCTGTCTTGTATCGAGGAAATTAAATCGTAATGCAACGGCTTCATATTTTTCGTCAACTCTGCCAGGAGAAATAAAGGAAGAAATTGGAAATACAAAAACGTGAAAGTATCTCGTTCGAAAGTGGAACGTCGGAATCATTTTGGATCGTTCTATGGGACAACGTTTCGAACGTAGAAATAAAAGTTTCCGGAGGACGATGCCGGCAGTTGAGAGATAGTCACCGCATCCGTATGAGCCATGCGACCCATGGGAAATCTTATGGCACGTAGAACGCGATGAAGTCTGCTACAACCGGAGTCTTAAACTTTACATGCCGATGTTAACCTCTTATCGGCCGTTTGCGTCGGAGTTAACTGCCTGATAAAATACAATCGCTGCGAGCATTAAAAAGAAAAGTTTACAAGGTTGTCATCCTCGCTCTCTCTCTAATTCATCGACACCATACGAATATATTCAGAGATTTCAAATTATGCGCCATAACTTCTTGCGATTATATACCGAGACATTTTCAATATAGTTTTCTGTAATGAATTTAACAATGAGTTCCTATTCTCACGTGAATACACTCCCATAGTTATTCTTACTGTTGTCTTTGAATAATAATAAATATCTAATGCGAGAAAATTTGAGAAAATTAACTTGTCTCTGCTGATGTAAAAATTAGAAAACTAAGCTCATAGAATTTTCCTTTAATTCTGATTTTGTTGTAATAATTACACTTCAATCGACTTCATTAATTCTCAATTAATTCCACCATGATCAAACACATGAATACAAACGAAGAACAAACACATTCAGGATTTAACACGAAGAAGGGTTATCCGTTCTCAGGAAATATCTCATTCGGTATGTCGAAGCATCGAAATCAATATCTGTAACAGAGTTCAGAGTTTCTGGACGTGGCTCCTTAAGTGGACGGTTCGTTAACAGCAAGATACGTTCGGAGGCATTAATTTGATGGTCTCAAAAGCAATTTGCTGCCTTGTCACGGGAAGACGAATGTTAGATACGACGTGGACCACGTTTCTCTCCCTCAGTGGCCACCAAACACCCCTCCGATCCTCCCTTTCTCCTTCGGAGGAGTAGCCACTTCGTTCTGGCAGCTCTCTCGATTTCGCGTTAATAAATTGCAGATGCGGTCACGATGCCAAGTCGCTTCGACGAGTTCGTTCGCTCGAATTTCCCCAACATAGATCGTGTAAAGTGAGTCGTATTGAGAGAAGGACAATTCTTACTACAAACCAACGACCCTACTTTCCATAAGTGACACAGAAAATCCTTAATTCACTGTAGATAATAAGACAGAAAGGAGGCTTTAACACTAAAACGACCGACGTTATATCTACTAAAATTTAAGTACAGTTAATGACTACTGTAGTATGGCTTTAATGTGGTAAAAAATAATATATTTAAAATTAAAATAGGAAAAAAAAGCAATCAAATACAATTGTGATACAATAGGGTTGCAATCAATACAATTTAACTCTGACAGCTCCTTACTAAAGGAAAGCTGCAATCCGACTGGTTCTCGCCAGGACGTCGAGGCCCACCCTGCATTATTTACGTTGAAAAGATGCAGAGCCACCGATAACAGAGAAATAACAGATGTCGCATTCCTTTACTACCTACAGTAGAAAGAGAGAAATAAAGAGGCGAAGAAAATGACTAATTACATATCTAATTTAGACAAAAAATTAAAAGTGGACAATTTTCTTCATGGCTACCCTATGAATTTAAATAGTATTTAGACAAAAATTGGAAACGGTCTTTTGACCAGCTTGGTAGGTTTAATGTTAATTAATAGTAGGGTAAAATTACACGTTTTCATTCTATTAAACTGAAAATTTCATAGTACATTTTACGGTAAGTGTTAATAAATTTGCATGGATTATGTTTTTTTAGTTTTTAATTTGATTAACAGAATTGTGTAACTGTAGATCAAATCAACCTTATATTTTATGGAAAAGGGGTAATTTTCAAGTGTGTTTAAACTTTACAATATCTCTGGCATTTCGTAAACGATGGCCAAACTTGGTCTGGATGCACGTCGTTTGTATTGTGAAAAAAATATGAAGCGATATTTTCAACGAGCCAGATATAATATTTATCGAGAAGCAAAAAGAACGGGACGTTGAATAAATAACGTGCCGGTTGTATATTCAAGCAGGAACTGTAACTATCTTTTTTTATTGATAAAAATGCAACTGCGAAATTCACGTATTCGATTTTTAGATATTCGTAGCATGAAAATAAAGTTAAGGATTAAATAAGAAAACGGTGAATATGCTTATTTTAATTTTAAAAAAAGTTCAAATTATCTCGAAGTTTGAATACTTTCACTCTATCGGCATAAAAAATTATTGATTTAAAATTCCATTCAGATGGTTTAATAATAAACACGATATTAATAGAAGTTGCACAAAGATCTCCTCTTTGCGCGTCAACAATGCAGATGCATCGCGACATCAGCTTTTACCAATCGATAGTCTATCCATTGCTACGAAACTATTATCACGGAAATAATACAATTCTTTAATCATCAAATGAAAAAATCAAGTGTCTAATTTTCCTCAAATTAAAACCTTCGCAAAAATTTACTTCGTCAGAATCAATAACTTCCAGTTCCCAAGAGCCTCCTACGAATTTATCAAAGTATCCTCAGAGATTTCAAACCTCATTTCCCGATCGAAATGAAAAACGACAGATAATAATCCAATCCAAGATCCGTATGAAGAGATTAATTATCCTTTCCAGGTAGAAATCCTTTTCGTTTGCGTTTGGAAGGATCATCAGCCATCGTCCGAAGCTAATTGCAACAAAAGCGTAGAAGCTCGATTCCCTTGAGCTTTGGAATCGTGGAGAATGAGAAAAGAGGGACGCACAATTAACGTGACAAAGGGCCAAGTGCACTTTTTGTTATTAACCATCGTCGGGAGCGGATTACACTTCCAGGATCGATGAAACGCGAACGAGTGTTTAAGCTACGATACGTCGTTGCTTGGAAAGCAATCGAACTCTCGACTTCTCGGTGAAATATCGCGACGAAATATCCCAGGTAGAAATTATCGGCTGTATGTTTGTTCCTCCGTACTTCGATATTTTTCTCTTGACTCGGGCAAATACGAAGTTACGTGAATTCTCACCGCCGGATGTATTTTTTGTCGCATTTTCCTTTCGCGAATTCAGCGCCAAATTTTGTCTCTCCCATAGTTGAACATTTTTCTCTAGATTTTTAATACTTCACTGAATCAAAATAATACTATAGTAATTTAGAAATCTATCGTTTTCTTCGAGAATCGTTTGTAAATAGAAAAATTATTTTATTTGGTCTTGTAATTTGGTATCTTCAAAATTCATTCCCATTGATCAACGTTTACAATGTATCCTCAGGCAAAAACAGAGAATGTCAAAGGTTAAGTGGAGCCTGAAACGATCTCTTGTGTCAAAGGATATCCTGAAATCTCTACGTTTCATTCAGAATTGAAGCTCTGGAGTGCACGGAATTCGGACTATTTAATTAACAGAAATAACGTTCCTACGTCAAAGGGATTGGAGAATAGTGAGGTAAGAGTCCCTTAAAAATTCTTGTTAAATTCAGGGAAGAAAAAAACAAACAAAGGGAAGACATCTCATTGGTGGATTTAGAAGCGTTGAATTTCGAGGGATAACCGGAAGGACGATTCGTTCGAAACGAACGAGAAGCCATGTCGAACGAGTTCGTTCTGAAATGTAGTCACGTTGGAAGATCAAAGGAGGCAAAGATTTTAATTGCTCTAGGAAAAGACCGGAATACCGTGGAAGTACGAAAAGTCTATTATAAGAGAAACCAAAGAGAAAAAGAGTCGCAACCGTGGACCAGTTTGTGCGACCACTTTCATCCCTCTTTGGCCGTTTTCGCTTGGCGCGTCAAGTGGAAGGGAATACGTACAACTTTCGAGAGCTACGTGAAATTCCTGTGCGGAGATTATGCCCTCGCATTTTTTACCGGATGCTCGTCGGAAACGGTACTGCTTTTGTGTTTCATTGACTTTCTGAAAATCCCTAACAAGAAACTGGGCCTTCAATGGGAATAGTGGTCGAAGAGATAGATATTTTGATACAAAATACTCAAAACATTCAACTTGATCCTCTTTTAATGTAATTTTCATGTAGGTAATCTAAAATATACTTATAATAATAAATGTTATTGCAGAGAATACAAAAGACAGGTACACAAGGGAAATGCGTTTTAAACCGATAGGTTTGTCCAATATTCAAACATAAAGGCTGAAGTAGAAGTAAGTAGAGAGGAAAAATGAAATTGAAAAAACCTCAACTGTAGGATCTAAGCTATGAAAAATGCGACAGAAGAGGAAAATATTGAATATAAGAAGAGAGTGAACGATTCCAGCAAATAGGAAATATTTACTTCAAAACGAGGACATCGTAAGGAGAATAGGAAGACTAGAGTCAGACGGAGAGCAGTTAGAGACGAAGGTGGAGAGTAGTTTAAGTCGCTGGAGAATTGCAGCTGGAGTTTCTGGAAGGACATTGTTGCAGTTTCAATGAAAGCTGCAGTATGTGGTCAATGGAGTTGTACACGGAATTTAATCGTCTTTACTGCAACGTATCATTTTATAGTATAATTTTCATTACAGTAAGTAGTTCACTTAACGCTTCTCATTGTCAGTCAAATAATCTCCACATATTCCCTACTTATTCCTTCTATTTTATCCTTAAATACAAATCTCACACAGTATTATTTAATTTGTACAAAAAATAGTAGATAACTTTTATTAGAAATGTAGCATGTTTTTATAAAAAAAAGTGGAAAATTAAGTTTGAAAGAAATGTTTTTCGACAAATGGGTTAAGAATTTCCTCGGATTCTGGAAATTGGTTTACGAACGTTATCAGACCATAGGGGAACGCATAAGGCGTGAAACGCTATATCAACATTTTTCCACGACGTCTGCGAGACTTGCTGGAGAGTCCAGTTTATTAAATTCGTGCCCGAGGACACACGGATACGTATGTCCCTGACTGAAAGTTGAAATTAATTAAAACCAGTTTCCAACCGTGAGAAAAGTTTAAATAATTACTTAGAGAGGGAGGGAGAGAGAATGAGAGAGAGAGGGAGAGAAAGGTACACAGGTGCTACTACAAACTCTGAACAAAATTTTTTTATCTTCTATCCAAAAAAAGAACAGTAATTAACGTATAACGGAGGATGTTAATCCGAACGTAATGAATTTTATAAAAAAAGAGATAAAATCGCCTCGGTGTCATCCATCCTCAAAACAACGATGCGACTCTACCGTACCCTCCTATAATTACAATAATTAAAAGTACTTACTAAAGATTTACAAAAATTCTATTAATTTTAAAATAGGAGAATTGTCGAATTTCTTGAAAAAAGAAATAAAATCATCTCGGTGTAATCGGTTTATTGCTAAAACAACGATGCAACTCTACCATACTCTGTTATAATTACAATGATTAAACGTTCTTGTTAAAAATTTCTAAAAATGCTATTAATTTTCAAATAGGAGAATTATCGAATTTCTTGAAAAAAGAAATAAAATCATTTCGGTGTCATCGGTTTATTGCTCAACCAAGGATGCGACTCTACCATATCCTGCTATAATTACAATAATTAAAAGTATTTGTTACAAATTTCTAAAAACTCTATTATCAAAAAACAATGGGAGAATTATCGAATAATTCCACTATATTCCTCACAATTATCTTTTAATTCGTGAAAAAAAAAACCCTTCGAAGAAACACCCTTAGTGTTCCGCGATACGAGGGAAATTTAGCGGCATGTTTTATGAACACCTTGCACCTCGGACAGATAAGAATGCAGAAACACGATCCACGTCGACGTCATAAATATGAGATGCGATACTATGAGGAATAAAAAGAGACCTGGCTGCTTCCACAAGGTGCTCGAGGTATCCCCAGCCAAAAGGAAATAACCAAGCGAAAGGATACCATCCGCGGCTCGAAGAAAGCGCTTCAGCCATAAAATCGCGAAAAGCATAGTTTCAAGCTCATAAATAAAAGAGAACCGATGGATCACCATGCACGGATGTCTGCCTTCTGATCAGGACACCATCGTGGATATCTCTTGACGAGATCGAGGAGGGGATGAAGGTTCGAATCAAAAATCACGGTGCTTTCGAGGATCGTAAAGGGACGATACTTCTTCTGCGTGAGATTTTCCATGGGGAATATTGCAATTTTATGGGGGTATCAGGTATTACTGGGACGCGTAAACGGACGAACAAATTGTTATAGATGCTATTTGGATTTTTAGTTGAATTTTACGCCTGTTTTGAGACGTAAATTCGGAGTGTATTGTTGTAAAATAAGATCAAGAGATTGAGAGAATTTTTTTTTGTACTGTAATGTTCAAATGTAAGAGAAAATTATTGTGGAATTCATAGTTCATTTAATCTCATTGATTTAACCATGCGAAATTATTATATATTATAGTAACATAATACTACCAGCTTTCGTGGTACAATACATCGCAGTAATTCGAAAGGCTCTTTGTTTCACGTCAGAACGATATCGTTTTGAATTTTGCAGAAACGTTCTCAATGCAACGTAATGCAATGGTACATTCGCGGATGATTGGCAGGTGAAAGGAGCTTGAAAATTCATGGGGATCCATTAAGTCTGCACTTCCGGCCGTTGATGAAATCAATTCGATCTAATCTACGTAAGATTAAGTGTTCCTTTCTTGCTCTACTTCGTTATTGTATTATAATATGAGTGCAGTTGCATTTGACAGGTATGAATAACTACGTATATTCGATTGTACGACATAATTGCACGGTAAAAGCCACACTGTAATTTCCCCTACCGCGGAGTAACCCTCAAACAGAATGAAAAATTCAGTTCAATTTCAACTTTCCTCGTTTCACGGTAGTCGTGAAACTAATACAAAAAAATATATCCTGTGCAATTGCACCGATCGTGAAGATTTTAAATTACACCCTTTTACATTTAAATACGCCACGAAAAAAGGGGAGACGATGCTGATATTATAAAATGTCTAGTTCCTATTGTCATCTGAATACATTTCGATAACTAGACTTACCGCTGCCTTTGAACTATAATAAATAACCAATACGAGAGAATTTGAGGAAATTAATTTGTCTTTGCTGATGTAAAATTGTAAATTCTAAATTACACCATTTTACATTTTAATGTCACGTAAAAACGGAAGTCGATGCTTATACTATCGGAAAAAATAAAATTAAGGTGTAAGTTATGTTAACAACGATGAGAATCCTGTTCCGTAATTAATGTTGCAATTATTAAAAATTTCTCTCGTTTCAGAGCCATTACATATATTTTTGCAGTAGACAAATATCTGAATATTAATAAACGCAAATTAATTTAACACTAGAACTACCGGCGTCAAATTCAACATATTTTAATAAATTAAATAAGTACTTTGAAAAAGGGGGAATCAAGCGGCGGAAAATTTGATCGATTGGGTGATTTATGCTTATCGATATAAAAGTAGAATATTTAGTCTATGACTCTTACATAAGCATGGAGAATTTTTTGAAAAAATTGTGTACCAGTCATTTTGACTGGTTTGGTAGTTCTAGTGTTAAACGTATTCCAGTTATCATCGTTTCCATTGTTCCTTAAAGATTCAAGGAAAAGGAAAAAAGAAAAGATTTTCAATTTTCCGACTGTTTGCCTTCGTCGTTTATCGCTTCCACCCGACAAAGTGCAAATTTAACATTCTCCTAAGAGTAACGATATGATTTGGGGTGAAGAAAAAGGGTGTTTGCTTCCACCCCTTCGTAGCGAACGAAATCAGAAGCAAAAATACACGTGAAATCTCTTTGTCTTTTTCTTTCTCATTCTTTTTTCGTCTCTCTTTTCCACTCTCCTCATTCGTATCTTCCTCCTTTTCACCCTTTCTTTTCCTACCACTCTCCGCCACGAGCCGACAGATTAATTTAATCTTCTTACCTCCATTCTCCGTGTAATGACAAGAACAATTATTGGTTTTGCCGTAGCTGCTAAATAGCTCGAACAAGACGAGTTAAAAGAAAACTTTCAGCCACTTCCCGGCATCCGGTATAAACAACTTTTACACCCTATTGTCAGAAGTTCATCGCGCTCGGAAACTTGGCCTCGCTCGAAATCGAATAACCGCGTGTTGGCTGATCATTGCTGTCCTTTTTCACTCGAGACGCTTTAATGATTCGTAGGATACTCCGAGCAGAAGTGCACTCGCTAGAATGCACGTAATCCTTTTAGAGGAAGCTCTGATATACGGTTGGATGCTTTGTAATTGGAGAATTTTTTCTACTGGGAAAAAAGTAAATATTTGTATTAGAAATTGAGAATAGAATTTCTTTAGTCCTTTGCGATCCTATATCGAGGAGTACTCAACATAGATTTTTACTTGATTTTACTTTATGACAATTTAATATCAACTTTTCAATTTTACAATGATTTTGTAATATCACCTAAATGTCGATCAATACCTATAGTTACTGATATCATGTTAAAAAATGGATAACCAATGATAGAAAATATTGCAAACTAATTTTATTTAACTCAGTACCAAAATTAACAAAATAATTTGGACCGCAAAGAGTTAGAGAACGAGTAAGTATTTATTTTCATTAAGAGTTTGTGTATTAGGGAATTCAAATATAAATTAAATTCTTCTGTGGATCCTTGTGACTTCGAGGTGACGGAAGACACATTTAAGTTTCTGTTTTTCAAATTCAATTTGTTTACTTTAACAAATATAACAATTTAGTACTGACAAAATTAAATTAGATAAATTCAGCATTTGAAATTGTGTTTTTATTTTTTTTTTGTACTGTCGTGCGACAGATTTTCAATCCTACAAGTATCTTCCTGTATCTGAATTTCTGAAGGTTCACACTTTAAATTTACACGTATTCTCTGCGGATTAGAAAGATCATCCTGCTGTCAAACCATGGTAAAACATTTCCGCGCAACAAATAGAACAAACTTCGAAACAACGAAAAGCTCTTCACTCCGTAAAAATCCACAAGCCGACTACAAAATCGGAACGATCAAACAATTCCGCAAACCAGAGAAACTTCCTAATCAATGGTGCAAGATACACACATTGAAATAACGGAAACTCGCTTTAATCCTCCACTTCCGGTTATCCTACCAATTTAGAAAAAGCTCCACCGTAACAAATAGAACTACACCAAAAAAAAGGTTTCATCTCGCAGGATAATTTTTTTCCTAACATCCAGACATCGGCCGAAATATCCTTATCGATTTACGAGCAAAAACGTCAAGGGTTATGCGCCTTCACCCCCATAAATACAAACTGGTACGTTACCTTGCGATATCTGTTATAGATACATATTTTATCTGTCATGGGATTCCAAATAAAAGACAATCTTCAAGATCCCATAGAGTTACTCTTAAAGGATCAAACGTGGTTAATTCTGCATCAAATAAAATATAATTTTATCCTAAAAAAATTCAAATCCATCATTAAACCAGAACAAATTACTTCCTCCCCCAATAACCTTCTCTCGATTCTCACAATTTTCGAAATATTCCAAGCGTAAAATGACTTGCCGAGTCGAAATATTGAACCTCATCTGAACCTTTTACTACTCAACATTTAGGAATTAGAAGTATAAAAAGAGGTCTAAATTCAATGTAAAATAAGATCCTATTTAGCACCTAAAAGTGGCAAAAATTTCCCTTTATGCCATCTTAAGGCGCAAAACAGGACGTCAATTTCAACCTCCGTTGAGGATTTAGGTACATCCTATCCAGTTATTAATGTTATTATTATTCTTATTATTATTATTTATATATATATATATATACACATAGTTTCCAAAAATAAATTAGTCAAAATCACTAAAAAATAATAGATTTTTACTCGTTTGCAATTCTAAGTGTACCACTCTTCGAATGAATGCGATAACTATAATTACAAACAAATAAAAATTCATTGTAACGTAATGGTATTAACTGATTTATATTAATTACAAAAATTATTAATTTTGACTGTTAAATTCATGTTTTATTACGTATTAAAAAAAGAGAGCTGGAATGAATAAAAAATGACTGTTTCTGAAGTATTTATCCACTAGTTACATTTATGTATGTATACATTCCTTATTAATTAATTAATTTAAAAAAATAAAGTTCTTTATGCGACATTAAATATATATTGAATACAAAAATTATTATTTAACATAGGAGGACTAACAGGTCCAATTCACGGGATAAAGGTTTTTGTGATAGCTAAATAAAAGTGTCACTTTACTGAGAAGGAGTTACAGGTTTAAATTAGGAGTTTTAGTATTGAAAAGTATCATATTAGGTTCAAATAGGAGTAAATAACATGAAAATAGGTTCAATATTTCGACTCGGGTTCATTCGTTCGTTAAAATTCATGTAATGTCAGCCAGAAAACTATCACCGAAAATACAAAATGTTCAAAATAATTTTGAACGTATTTCACAGCGGTGACACGAAGCACGATGATAGTGACAATTTCTGGGAGGAAAGTGTGCGAGGTTAATAAAGACTATTGCACGTCGAGAGAAAGGGGAAGAAAGTGGTGGTAAAAGTGAGCACCGGGGTGAGAAATGTCGGTGGTACTCGTTGCCGTACGTGATAAGTGGAGACCGCTAAATGAGTTGTACACAGAGGGAGCCGAGGAGGTTTTTCTGAAAAGCCACGATCTTAATGCCGCCGGTTGGTGCATTCACGGGTGCATGTAAATGCACGTAATCCTTTACATTCGTGTCGACGCATCGCCGACAGGTCGTACCTTATGCGGTGACTTTTTTAAATCAAAGCTCTCTCGCGAACCTGGCGCAAGAAAGGTTTGAAAAATTAAGTTCTCATCCGACTCGTAATTTACTGACGTGAATTTTATCCGCCGCTTTCTTCCTACTTTACACGTAAAAATGTAAACCTTTTAAAAGGTAAATGGTAATACATCCAACGATACTTACTCCAATGATTCCGTAAAGGGTAGAAAATAATCGGAGAAAAAAATAACGATGTATCATTGAATATCGTAATTAAATGAGATCATATTTTCAAAGTATTTGCCTTCGTAACGCTCGCTCTAAGTTCTTCCTCGCAGAGAATTAGAGAATTAAGGTTTCTCCGCGAGAACCGCTGCATTCGAGCTTGCAATACCTCCCTTGAGGCATTCGGGAACTTTAGATTATTACCGAGGTAGAAGGAGAGAACTAGAGAGTGAAAAAGAGGGAGAGGGTGAGTGCCTTAGTGCCTGCACTAAGTATCAACTATAATAACACTCTTCTATCCGGAATACCTGAAGAGGGCAAATAAGCATCAAACCTTATAATTTACACGAAAACCGGAAGAACAAAATACCACAATTCTACCACTTCGATCATTTCAACGGTGTATCATAACGCGGATGTAATATAAGGGTGGAAGAAATGAAAAATCTTGTCGAAAATTTCCGCGCAAAAAAAGCGAGTACTGTGCGAAATAGAAAAATATATTTCACCGCAGACTGGCTATCGAATAACAGATTCTAGAGGTACGTATTGCACGAGTGGACCAAGTTGGAGGAGGGTGAGAGGATACGTTTCATAAACCAAGGCTGTTTCCGAACACTGACCCATTCCTCCCTTCCATCTCTTTCGGGGTCGTTTTTGGGGGTAGGTAACCAGTCGGCTGAGATCCGACGGCTGCAGATGTGATCGACGAAAATTGAACGTCGCTCGATGAAACGGATAGGGAGCCGTGCAACGAGGAAACTACCCCTTGCACCTCTGATCCCTCTTATATTTTCTCCTTCCCTCTTTCTCTCTCTCTCTCTCTCTCTTTCCACTTCTTTTCTCTTCTCTCGTCTACATTCTCCCTTCTCTTTCTTCTTGCTGTCATCTCTCGTTTCTCTTCTCTCGACCTCTCTCGTTTTCATCCCTTTCGTATTTTCCTACTTCTCCTACATCAGTGGCACACATATCTATGCCGCAGTTACCGCTGTACCAGCGGTGAGCTCGCTGCACAGTGGTTTCGGTGCAAACCTCTCAGTGCAGCTTCGACTGCAGCCAGTTAGCTATTTCTCTCAGGGTTAACTGATATTAGGATACATTCATGCTGCACGATGAAGTTAAGGCACGTCTGGTTCAACTGTTTTAACTTGGACACTGGAAAAAGCCACTCGAACGTGGGAGAGAGGCGATAGAGAAAAAGGGTCGTACGTTTAATCTCTTCTGCACCGTTCATCCGGTTGCTTTAGTCCCGTGGATATATTGTTGATTTAAGGAGCAACGGAGAGGAAATAGGGTCTCTATCTCTGGAGATTTATACGGTATATTTAGAAGTAAGAGTACAATTAAGGGGTGAAATAAAATTTCTAAGTGAAGATTGTACGATGAAGTTTGGTAAATGTATGTGGACAATCAACTTGATGAGAATGACGATAATCATCTTCGTGGTAAAGTCTACGTCATTCTGTTTTCGTTCTCATTTTTGTACGAACGCATTTCTTTACCGTATTATTTCGTATATATAAACTTTTCCAAGAGAGATTAACCCCTTAACGCACAGATTTTTTGAAAAAAAAGCGGCCAAAAAAGATCAATTTTTTTTATGTAAAAAAACATACTTTAGAACATTGTCTTGGCAAAAAAATACAAAGTTAATCAAAATTTTTATTTTAATTTTAAATACAACGCCGCTCGAATTATCTCGAGTGTGCACAGTTTGGCCTGTTTAGCGCGCTCGAATTAACTCGAGCGCACACGTTAAGGGGTTAAACTACTTTTAGGATAAAAGACTTAACACTGAAACTACCAAGACTATAATTACGGTTGGTTCCCAAGTTCTTTTATATTTATAAAGAAACCATGCAATACATAATTGTTGGCAGGTAATACGCAGGAAGGGAGTTCGGGTAACTTGAACACTTGCGTTTAATGCAAATACTTTAATTGCGGTTTAGCGGTTCTATACATTACAGTAGGTTATAATATCTTGTGAACAACTACGCTAAAAAGGGCGCGTTCCGCAGACCAGTGGCGGCGCGTAATGCGACAGGAAGTCAAGATAAAGAGGGCCTCGTGTCGCCGGTGTTTAAAATACACCCTATTCTTACAATAATCATAAAATATACATCAATTTTATAAAATATAAATAAACTAATTGAATGTCTCTGTCACGTCTTGATTTCTCTGTTTCTTGACTTCTACTGTTTAAACATAAATATAAAATCAAATCTAGCCTTTTAAACAAACCTATCACCCCTAAATTCCAGAGGAAGCATTCAACGAAGCAAAATAACTGCAGAGAACTGAATTGAAACCTGCATCTCGCCTGCAATTGCATGTGCCAAGTGTAGCCAGACTGCGAGTCTACCCTTACTCAAGGAAACCCTCGATTTCCCGTGCTTTGCAGAAGTCAAAGTCTTTGTCGTATGCGTTTAAGGAGAAACAATTCCACCCCTTCTGCAAGTTACACCCTCTCTTTGTAAGCTTACAACGTCCAAGTAAATTCGGGCGACTCGACAAATGCACGTTTGCAAGAGAATCTAATTTCCAACGTTTCCAAGATAGAATTTCCGAAGGGTTTCAAGGAGGCCATCGACGGCCGTTGCTTTAAGGAGCCACAATTTTACGGACGGCTTCTTATATAATATTTTCTAAAGAGCATCGAAGAGTGATAAAGGAAAATTACATCTATAGTCGTTCAACGCTTCCTATAGGATTTTAGGGTTATTTCTTTGAGGTAGTCGAGCTCTATCGAACGGATCTCGTAGGGATAAACTTTGCTAGATGATGTACACTTGAGTTTTCTCAAATTTCCCTTATAGTGTACTAAATATATTACGAAACCACATCATATTCACAACAGTTATTAATTTTAATGAATTTCTTCATTAATATACATATAAATTCATCGTTATCATCCCCCGACAACACCGATCGGAACTATCCGCCGCAGCATCGTTGCCCTAACGTAACGACAATCGACGGGAGCTTTTAGTGAAATTGGTACATCTTTTCATTAGACTCTACACTACAAGATGCAGTCGCAGTGGAAATCGAAGTATCTTCAGGAAGTTACTACCGTTATTGGCTTTAGTGCAGGCATGATATTTTGGTCTCGGAACGGTGGAACAAAAACTAACAATTGAAGGACGATTTCAATGACGTAGTTTAACAGTCTGAAGCCTCAGGAAAAACGAAGAAAAATGACTCATCACGATTCGCCAAGAAACAACCGAGATATTTAATTTTACAGCCGATGGTGTCCGATTTTCGGAGGCCCTGTGAGAGCCCGAGTCGAAATATTGAACCTCTTTTACACCTTTTACTACCCAACATTTAGGAATTAAAAGTACAAAAATAGGAGTATCATTTTACTGAGAAAGAGTTACAAATTTAAATTAGGAGTTTTAGTATTGAAAAGTATCATATTGGGTTCAAATTGGAGTAAATACCATGAAAATAGGTTCAATATTTCGACTCGGGAGAGGTTTGGGTGAGCAAGGTAGCGGTGCAAGGTTCGCTTTGAATTTGTGTCTCTCGGTTTCTGGTGGCCGTAGGGGGATGATCATTATGTCGTTGGAACCGGGAAAGAGTGTAGTTTAAAGTGCTAGTACGAACGATTTTCCATCTACATATATTCGTTGAAACGTGACAGGCTTTTGTTTCCTTCTCGGAACCGCCGTACAAAAACTAACCGTTACGGGAGGATTCCAGTGACGTAATTTGAAAATTTGAGGCCTCAGGAGGAGGTGGATACACAGCTCATCGGCCGAGGAACAACCAAGACACTGAATTTTAAAACCGATGGTGTATCGGCTCCAGCTAATTGTAATGAATTAAATTGTTTTCTGCCCAAAGCGTTGTTTAATGCTCTGTGAAATTACTTAACACTTTACTACCCACTTCTGATCGGTCACTTGCACGCAAATATTTCCCTGATACTGATATTTCTTCGAAAATTGCAAAGTTTCTTCACTGAGTCCTTTGCACAGTTAACCGCAATGAAAAATAACAATTTATTAATTTCCGTAGCGACCAATTAAGAAGTTAAAAGCCCAAAAGTGTTGGGCCCGAAAAGTCGATTAATCGGCTACCGGTCGGTAAAGTGTTAAGATAAAAATAGCTGTCAAAATGCCTGAAGAGCTATTTTCACATAAAGCTGTGACATTAACCCTGAAAGAGATGAGCCGTATAAAATGTTGGGTATACTGATTTTTAATAACGTAATCTCCAACAAAGTGTGACAAGATTATCTGAAATTTCCCTCTTCCAAAGGAGCAATGCAATTTGATTCATACGGTGTAGGGTGTCGCGCAATAACAACGCTTCTCCATGCAATCGTGTTTCGGATAGTCGGTACATCGTTTTCGGTGTGTTAGCCGTAGAGCTCGCGAAATGTATTGCACTTTCTGCACGAGGTCAGCTGCGACTGTAATTTTGCTACAACATTTATCTCGCGGTAACACCGTGACTGAGGTCTTTATTGAGTCGGATCCAAATGTATCGAGTTTAAACGATCCTGTGTTGCAAAAGCAACGTACGGTGCACAATAGCGGATTGCTGACCCTGATCGATCTTGTTTTCAAACCTCGAGTAATTGGAATTGTTCTACACGATGACCGATTGATCCGTAAAAAATAAAAGCCTGTAAAAGAGACTCCCCTTTCCTTCCAGATTCACGAATTTCTGCTACTTTTAAGATAAAAGCTCATGGACTTTCAATGTTTAACGCGTCACCAAAGTGTTATGAACGTCTTTTTTTATGTAACTTAAAGAATGATTTCTTAGTGAGCAAAGAAAATTACTCAGACTGGACGAATTTCTTGTAAAAAGTTCCCTAAAAAGTTCAAACTCTGTAAAGTTGAATTTATTCCCCCTTGTTCTTCTCTTTATTTCCTATTTCTTCCAAATACAAAAGTTCACATCGACAGAAGAATAATTTAAGGAAATTGAATGAGAAATTCTCACTTTGTACAGAAACAAAATTAACTCATTTCCAATTAAATTATCACTGTTTTTAAAACAATAGTAATATTAACTCACATGCATGATGATTTTAGGAAATTTAATCGCTGATGATGGGATATTCAAAAAGTTTTAATGGAACCGTGACGAAGTGTCGCATCACGCAACAGAAATGAATTCCAACTTGTAATGTGAAACGCTACCTTTTGTTCTCCAAAGACACAGCTTCGAGTGGAAGGTGTAAATAAGACGATACGGAGAAAGAGTGACGCGAGATTCCACTTTTGCCAGAATGTCACCGGTGCTGATCGATCCTCGAGCTTTTAAGATCGCAATGAGAGACACAATGGGAGAAGCACGGTGCTAGGCAAGTAGGACACTTTTAATCGGCACGTAGAAATCTAGGAAATCGCTTCTTCGTATTACAAATGGTAAGCTCTATTGTCTATGGAAGACATTCTCCCTCAACCCAAAATGCATATTCGAATCCTGCGAGGATTATGTTCCCTCACCTAAGCGCCTTTAATACTTCATCGACTACAGACAGAATTCAGTTAAAGTTCCAATCGACCAAGATAATTTACTTTGTTCTTTCCCCTTTTTTATTTGATCCTGCAGCTTTAGAATTATCGATGATCGAATTTCTATGTTTAAAGACTGTAGATAGACACTTTAAAAAAAGCAAACGACGAAGATAAACAAAATGAAACGATTGAGATGTTGAAATATTACGTGAGGGTTGTTAGAAAGCTGAAATACATTTTTTTAAAACAATGGTCAGGATTTTTAATTAGCTTTAATTAGACAAGGTGAATTACGGAATTGTCTTTGTTTTATTGAAAGGGAGGATATTTTCTATTTGAGAAATGGAGAGCCGATCTTTAATTAGGATTCCCAATTTCTTGATAACTTTTAGCTCACCTTAACTTTCTTTCCTGAATATTTAACGCGCCCTAGAATATCAACATTCCTCATTAAATGTAATTTAATTTGCGAATAAACCGTCATCTATGACAATGAGTTACAACTCATTGAAGTTACAACTCAAATGAATTATTAACGTATTAACTTTTAAACGAAGAGAATATAGTAAATTACAATTTAACAGAGTAAAATTTCTCAACCATTCTACACTTTCCCGGTACCAAAAATTCTTCGGAATTAACCACCAGACCGTAAGACGTCGGCACAAGGAAATAAATGGTCCACGAACGACAATGCGAATAATAGCTACGTTATTTCCCGCAGAAATAACATTTCACTTGATTCCCGTCTTTAGTTGCAAAATGCCATCGAGTCTGCAGATACGGTTAATTACTCTCGAGCCTGCAAATTTCGAAGCCGCAATGGGAAAATACATGGACACACGTACAACGGCAAGGTAAATCCGAAACCGACCACGGTATTGTTTCCCAATGAGTAATTAGTAAATAGAACCACCAGAGCTCTACGTATAACCGTGAAATACCGTACGGAATGTTAAATTCACCAAAGATAACCGGAATACCCTTTTAAATTCTACCCTTTCCCTTCTCTTTTCACATTTGACCTCAACGTTCGATTATTCGCATATGTTTAGTCGGTTCGTCGTGGAAAATCTTGCTAATAGTTCATCCTTTCACCGTAGAAATGCAAAACGGCAATCAGAAAATTTAATGGGAATTACGAATGGCAGAGGCCAAAACGAAGCCAAGCACGTATCGCAACGGGAAATGCAAAATTAGTGGTTGTAATTACATGCGTGTGCTAGATCACGATGCGATTTTAGTGGGAAACGTTTCACTCGAAATAGAACGTGTCTTTGATCGTTATGCTGGAATTTATCATGTTGTTACCTTGGAATATTGCAGGGTAGTCGACAGGAAGAATTCTCGGTTTCCGGTGGAGAACGGAAATGAGCATATAGGAGTTTCATTGCGAACAATCATGGTCTTAAGGGGGCATCCAAGTCTACAACCTCATTTTTTTGCTCTTTCAAGGTTCTTTTTTCAGCAAAGGTATACATTTTGTGATATCGACATTTTGCATATGTATATTTATTAATGTTTTACGTATCTCCACAATTTTTTCAAGTAAAAATAATCAAACCTGCCTAAATTATTGTATGAGTAATTGTATTATCGATTTTTCTTTAATTTTTAATTACTATAATGCAAATTTATATACCTAGTTTACCTGCAATACTCTTATTAATGATTAAACTTCCAATTGAAATGGGATCTCTTCGATTAAAATCTAATCCATTTCATAACTCCCGTGTTATTGAGAGTATTGCAAAAATAAACGTATGCACATCTCTTGTAGAAACTCGACGAATTAACAAAATTACCATTTTCACAATTTTCCGCTGAAATTTGATATCTATGCATCGTGTAAACGAGACTGTGACAGAGTTCAAAATATTCCGTAAAACTTGGACAATTTGCCTGTTATTTTGTTGATTATGAATATGACTTAAGTGAAAATATTCGGAAAATTGAGCGATCGAAATTCAAGTTCTCTTCTTATCTCATGTAATTCATTTCCGATGTTCACTAAACGTAAAAATCACAGTGACATCGAGCAAACAGCGCGTGAAATGTCTACTTTTATAGTTATAGCTAGTCATTTTCACGGGATGTTACCTTTCAGCAGTCTACTCAGAGGTCAGAGATAAGAGGAACTTCAACGGTTAATGGCACATATTGGGTTTTGCGAACTCTTCGCCATATATTTCAAAATTTGCATCGCCGACTGATGGATATCGCGGAGAAGTATTTTCCATTACGGTGAATATCAACGTCGTTTCAAAATCACTGCGAAATATTTGTTTATTTCAACGGATTTCAATGGTATTATAATTTCAACGGTATTTTAATTATTAATTTGGTATTATTAATACATTTATATCAATATATTTGTAAGAGTGCTAATGTTTATATTAATATAACACCAAGTACCTATGTTCGTCGCCGCTGCGACGAGTGACTCGCGTTGGTTTGTTGTCTGAACGACGACCCGCATTTTTTATAAATATTGAGTCAGTCATTTATGGAGATTAGAAGGGAACAGGCAGATTATTTAACTACAAATATTTAATTTATGTATCTAAAGTTATGATTTATGTTTGAAGTACTATTGTGTTGCTTTTATGTGTTAAGTGTTGTTTTCGGTTACGATAATTTATTAAAATAATTTATAAAACTAATAGATTTTGTTCTGCTTTTTCCTCTCTTACATATTGGATAAATAATTTTTTCAGAAATAACCGTACACTGTTCTTCCCATTTGACTAAGATTAGCATAATTTTAATTATCTTTCTCTTCATCTTAATTCGATAAATGCAAACAATAGTTTTGTGAAATATCACAATTCGAGCATACGTCTATTACCCGTGAAATCTCGTGAAAACGAAAAATATTCCACAAAGTCTAAAAATCGATTGCCAATCGTGGCGATCGTTGGGAAAGATCAACAATTTCGACAGCAATGATGAAGTACAGTACCATTCGATCCATTCGTCTTCATGATTTCGCAAATCCAGTAGTTCATTTCTCGTTTGTGCTTCGCCGGCTTTTTTTCCGGGGTGCCATTATTCTTCGTTTATGGAAATAACAGGAAGGCTCGATTTTTCTAATGACACCTATACGACTTACTTAGAGTCGATCTATATCGAACCCACTACATATTCAAAGTATTTCCATCGTCCACCGATTTTCCTAAACCACACTTCCCAACGTTTTAACCTAATTATGATAAAACGCGGATAATCCAATATTATGAAAATATGCGGAAACCCTCGGTTTACGTGAAAATTTTATACCTTCCATAAGGAAACCTGGATTTATTCGATGGTTTTCCCTATGTTCTTCAAATTATCCTCCAACAATTGATAAATACAATATTATTAAAATACAAGAAAAAGTCAGAACTATAATAAATTATTCTGCTGTATAGTTTATTTAACGTAATTTTATCCATTCATTATTATTTCTTCCTTCACAGCTACGAAGCGTGGCAATTTAGAGCTGGAGAATATTTTTTTAAAAATTTCTTTCACCTTCCCAGATTGAAAGTACACGTTATTAAAAGTATTACACGAGAAATTAATCTCCTCTATCACCTGCCGGCTAAATAACGTACGAACGAAGGACAACAGAAAATTGAAAAGAATTACGTAATATCCGTAAATTACACTCTGAACAAGGAACGTTAAAGGACTCTATCGGGATACAACGGGCACGAAGAACAGCGACCAACCTGTTTAACGTTTAAATCGCTGTTTATGATACTGTTAACGTAATGACTGTCTCTGCCGTACAATCTGAGAACCAATTGTCGCCGTTCTACAACGAAATATTTGCTGTTCGAGTGATCATACCTTTGAGTTAGGTTTAAACTCCTAAAAAGTCTCCTTTCTTGTGTCCTTTCACCCCTGCACTACCCTTCGAATCGAATCTTAGGAGAAACTTAGGAGAAACGAGGGCAAGATTTTTTTCGTACTCGGCTTTGAGAAGGAATTTTGAATCTTTCATCCGGGAAAAACTGTGTCGAGGAGGATATACTAGGCTTGATCTATCGGTCCTTTTTTTTAAAGAGGGGGAGAGAAAAAAGGGAGAGAAAGAAAGGGGTAGGAGAGCTGTGCAATTATATGTCCACTCCTGGTAATAATTTACAGTTGAGAATTCTTGCAACATCATGAGATGATAAATAAATGGAAATATTACTAACAAATTGGGCTAAATTGTGTATGAACTAACAAAGTTGTTATCACGGGAATTACTGTTACAATTAGTATCCCATAGAAGTTGTAGAATTGCTCCACTTTCCCGTTAGTATTTAGAAAGGCCAAAAATTGAATGACATTAACGTAGCTGTCGATTAAATATTGTAATTATTAATATTATTATGTACTATTAATCGCACAATTACGTACGAAAATTCATTGACTCGATGTTGAAGAAATTTCAATGTTTGTCATAGAAATCAAAGCGCAATGAATCCGGATTAGAAAATCTACGGAATTCAAACGATGAAACGATTGCAATGAAATTCTAGCACCGATTGAAGTGCGAAATTTCTCGTTTGATCAATGACGATTAAGGTGATTTCCAACCATTCGATGCAATCGTTTTGCGAGTAATTGTGATCGGACCAATGTGAAAGTTATTCAACAAATTGAGCACCGCTCCGACGACCTATTCATTAACGTTTGAATTGTTAATCAAAGAGACACCGTGGGCTTGTCAATTATCTATTTTTGCGATTGTTACGAAATTCAACCATTTTCCCGATACCTTTGTCAAACATTTTTTGAGAGAACAAAAACGAATGGCTCCGTTTCATGTGTTTCAAGGAGAAAAGGGAATTTTGAAGATTACATGGAGGTTTTTCCGTTATCTAATTTGCATGGGAAAAAATAAGAATAAACGTCGTGATGTCGTAAACTAGGGTAAGATAGAAGGCTTTTCAACGACGGATCCATTATCGTGTCGTGTATCGTATAAAGCATCGGTGCAATTTTTTCACCCGGTCCAACACCGTAGATAATTCGTTCACGTATCAAGTTTGCCGAAAAAACAAATTAAATTTATCTCCCGTCAAATTGAGAAATGCGAAAATATACTTTAAAAATATTCTTTCATATTTCACAAGACACACTCAATTACAACCACTCAGAATATCGTATAAACTTTAAAACTTCAACGACAATATAATAATTGATTCTATTATTTCTCTAGTAAAAAAAAACAAAAACTAATATGAACGTTAAAGGAAAATATATAATCGCGATTAAATAAACTTTAAAATCCATGATTCTTCAAAGTATAACAGCAAAATCTTCTTTTCTCTGTCCATGCTGCAAATTATCTATCCTATATTTCTCAAAAAATCCGAGGGAAAAAAATCGGACAATTTCGCTAGCATGGTATTTGAAAGAGATAAAACTGCGATACAGAGAATATCTCTAATTAGAAAACTCTGCGGTGAAACACGCTCGCGAAACGCGCAACGTTCCGTCCCATTTTCGCGGTATCTTTCCGGATACCGCAGAAACGCTGTCGCGATTCGCGTTGGATTTTTTTTTTCACTGTCCTTCAACAACGCTTGTCGCGGTTGCTGCGCTTTTGTTGACAGTTCAAAGAGCAATACACGCGGTTTGATCTGATCCGCTCTGCTTCCAACTATTGATGCCACGGTAGCGTAAACCCGCTTTGAAATCGACAATGAAATCCGCTCGAAGACTGCAAAGGACGAGGTTCGCAAAATCAATGTGCTTATTCGGATATACATGCGCTCGCGCACAGCTACGGCCGATTGATATCGTAATTGCATCTTTCTGTAATCATTGGATGATAGGTCGTTTGATACGGAATCTTATTTTTGCTGATGGTACTTTTCAAAATTTTTTCTGCCAATAAACGACAGTGAATATTCAGATGGTTATATACATTCAGACTGAAAGATATGCTGGAAAGATTGCAAGTGGTGCTAATTAAAAATTTTGAAATATGTCTGACTACAAGGGTAATAAAAATTGTACCAATTCCTATCTAATCGTAAATTATTTTTCATGCTCCTCGAATCATCTATTAGGTGTACAAATTAATTCTCGGACTTTTTTGATTAACTTTGACATTTATTTATAACAGTGTTGATATAAATTCAATATTAAATATAATCTTCTTCATTTTCTATACGTTTTTGCCATCTCGCAGGTAATTGTCGGATTCCAGATTGGAAAAATGATAGTGGTTCACATCAATGAAATCATTGAGGCATGTATAGACTTGTTCAACTTACTTGAATTGAGAATCAGTTAGGTGGTGTTGTAGGGATCGAAATAGGTGGTTATTTGAAGGGGCTAAGTCTGGAGAATATTCGAAACTGTTGAAACCATTTTTTACAAGTGCTGCACGATATAGCGTTTCTTTTCTTCAGTTGAAATGCGAAAAGAAGAAAGTGCCTTAAATGTTGCTTACCGAACGACATCGCTCCTACACATAATTTTTCACGTTATGTCTGGAGTAGAGTCGTGCGATATATCTTATTTTGAAGCTAACAAATGGCGCTTTAGAATGACTATTCAAATTTGGAAAAATTCTAATCTGAATAGGTTTTGTGGTCGATGAAATCTGGGGGCCGAGAATTAATTTGTACACCTAATATATAATAGTAAGTGAAATATCACTTTAAAAAATTCACGGTAAATAGAGGAAATTTAATCTGGAAGTCTCGGTGCACAGTGGCAAAATCCGACTCAAAAGTGCCAAGCAGCGCGACGGCGCTTCTTCATCCACAGAAGTGAAACACAGCGGGTTTTTTCCAACATAAAATTCTATTAACTGTAAATCCAAACTATTAAATTTCAAATTTATTAACTCTTCTGTTCTGCTCATTTATATTTCACATTTGTATTCCTTCCAGTCAGTGACCCGGCCAGCAAAGGTTCACGTATTAACATTAGAACTACCAAGCAAGTCAAAATGACTGGTTCACAATTTTTTTTTAAATTCTCGAACTTTGTACCACAGTCATAGAGCACATATTCTACATTAATCTTATAAAACGAAGATTGGTAAATCGATCATCTATTCCATCTTGTGAGGGATTCAGGGAGTCACACAAATAAAATAAATAAAAAAAATAACAAGGTCTCTCCTAATAGTATATATATTCTATTCTTTCTGCGCTTTTTTACAGGCTGACTTCTTTCGTTCTACCGACCAGGCCTACCGTCTTCTCATTTGTTTCATTCACAGATTCTCAATCGCAAGCATATACACACCTATAGGGATTGCAATACTGGTATACCGGGATACCGAATACCGGTATTTTGAGCCATTTGTACAATTTTGTAATACCGGTATTCACAAGTTTAAATACCGTTTTTTCGGTATTTACTAGAAATTATTTAAATTATAAAATTTGATCAAGTTAATAGTAAATTTTCTTAAAATTTTTTACCCACAAACTTATCCACATTCAGAAGAATTCGATACAGTTATTGAAAATGATGATGACACTAATGTCGATACTGAAAAGGAATTGTCTCTTGAACAAAAATTAGAATTAGCGATAACTAAAAAAATTTCAACAAAATAAGATATAATACAGAAATCAGTTATATCCAACACCATCCGACGAGAAATCGATTTATTTGAAGATGAGGGATATAGAGGTAAATACTTCGAAAAAGTATATCGTGCATTGCTAACAATACCACCAACTAACGTAGATGCTGAAAGAGCGTTTTCGACAGCTGGTAACTTTTGCACAAAATTACGTTCCAGGCTTAATGACAGTACAATTGGTGCATTACTTTTTTTAAGATCACATTTCAAAAATTTGTAATAATACCAGAGACTAAATAGTAATATTTACATTTTTTTGTGATTTAAATACATAAGATGTTCCTTGTTCCTTTACTTTTTTTGTGATTCTTTATATACTGTTATAATTTATGAGTTTCAAATGATTTTTTGTGATATTTACTATCTCTAATAAAACTGGCAAGTAAAACAAAGGAACACCTGTGTTTTCTTTCTATTTCTAAAATTCCTACTACCGGTATTAAAACCGGTATTCCGGTATTAAGATCTAAAATATACCGGATACCGGTATTGAACTTTTGGTCCGATATTGCAATCCCTACACACCTATCATCCCAATCGCAGTCACTCAGTCCTCTGTTTATAATGAAACATGGATACCTTCATACACACTGCATACATCCTTACTCTTATAATTTCTTACAATCTCTTGATTCCTTTTCCTTCGGAATACTTATGTAATAATGGAAATGTAATAGATTTAACACCGGTAGTGCTAGTGTTAAGAAATATAAAATATACAAACAGGTAGACGTAAATTATTTTGTGTAATAATATAATCTCCATTAAATAACTAAATTACAAAGCACACAAATAACCTCCCAAAACATAATTCCACCCCAACACATTCACAACACTCGGCAATGTAAATAATGTATCCAGGGTTCATCACTGTTACACCAAACAACAATCGTCCAACCAAAATGACCATTGCAGTTTGAAAAAAAGGAAAATATCCACGAGAAAGGAAGCGAGCGGATAACTGAGCATCGAACACCGTTATCATTCGGTGAGTTTGGATATCGTCCAAGGGTGGCTCGCGTTAGGGGTACATAACTTGTATGCTCTTGCAACAAGCGAACCAACGTCGACCGCATAGATCCACCGTTTCATTGTTCGCCACTGTGAGCTTTAATCGTCCAGTGGAGCATCGAAAATATGAGCCGGAATGATACCGTATCAGAGGCTGTAATTCGTGGACGTCCAAACAGCGAAACACCGATCACCCTCGCCGGAAAGGTCGGAGTTAATATTTTTGTTCTGCCTGGTCGATGGACGAGAAAAGCGGAATGTCGGCGAGCGGTAATTGTAATTTATCGTTAGATTTTCACCTGCGGAGATTATTTATTATCGTCCCGATGAATTTAAAGAACGAGGATTTCCAAAATTTCATAATATTCGAGTAATTATTGAGCTTCTTTGAAGTATTTTTCCATGAATTTTTTTAGAAATTTCTATGAAATATTTGATGAATTATTAAAGTCTGATCTGTCTATTTTGCGCAATTAGAAAGAGGAAATGTTATATATTTTTATACAACTAATGTAAGCATTTTGAAGAGAATTCTGAAACTTTATCACTACGGTTTACAAACACAATAATCATCCACCTACGTTCAAGTCCCCAAGGACCATCTGACCCGGAATTAATATCCAATTATCGATATACTACCAAAATCTCCCAGAGGCAGTGTTAGATCGTCAAACATACATTCCTCGTGCCCATTCCTAACGTGATCCCATTGGTCCCACAATGTACCATCCTCGTACCATCGTAAACCGACAATGGTACCCATTGAACCACCTGCTATCTCATTTCCATACTTCAATTCTTCCCTCCCTCAAAACCTACACCTCCAAACCCTTCAAATCTCCAAAAGAACCCCCTACACATTAACCCTTCAAGGCTTGAATTAAATTCCTCCTACAAAAAACTGTATAATTTATCCCTACATATTTTTTACAACATATTTTTTAACAAATATCTTTAAACTCAATCTTATCGTAATACCACTAAAAATAAACGAATTAAATCCCATAAATAAACTTGAGCTTTTGCTCCTTCCACCACGTCGATTCCAAAGATCCATCGTTGCAATTCAACGTCAAGCGGTATTCGCGAAAGTGCAATGTCTCGAGTGCACAAAGATTACCGAGTGGAATTAATATCTAATTATTAGCATGACCAGGGAAACTGCCAGCGGCAGTGTTTGAACGTCAGACATACACGAGCTACTTGGTACGGGGTCTCATAGTCAGGAACGGTGGTTCGTAGCAATGGCACCGTAAGCCGACTGTCAATGGTAGACGTTGGACCAACCTGGTATCCCATTTCCATTCGAAATGAATCCCGACAGCGGAGTGGCCGCGTTTCCTCGAGATTTCCGATACGGTGCTTGCACGTGGCATTCGTGAATTCACGAACCTCGATGCCACTTCCTGCATATGAAGCTTATTATGCAGCCGAATGCGGAACGCATTGTGGCGCAAACCACCACGGCCTACCTATTCAATGGATGATCGGAGAAACTATTTGGCTCCGTTCTCTGTACACCTTGAGACGGCGTTGTTTGATGACGTTCTTTTAAAACGTACCGTAAGCTTTTCAAGGTGGCTTGATATTTTTGGAGAAACGTGTGGGTGATAATATTTCTTATCGCTTTTTAGTGTGTCAATGGATAGTGCTTAATTTATGGACTTATTTTTCTTTATTATTCTTTTTTCTGAGAATATAAAATTCTGCGATAGTTTTTTCTAAAATGGAAATGACGAATATGGTAAATTACTGCAAAGAATAAATTATGGAGAGTTCTGTAGTTTCTTTTGAAGAATGGAACGTCGATAATGGTTTTGTTTGTTTGATTAAAAATTTGCATTGATTTCGTTAACTGTTATAAAAAAATACATGGATGGATAAGAACGTTGGTCGAATAGCCCAATTTAAAATTCAGAATCGGCGAAATCGACAACTCATTAAACAGCGTTCATTAACGGGTGCGATGAGCGCGAAAGTAATTTACTTATGAGTTCGTCGGCTCTCATTTGTGGAGTTTCAGTCGACGAATTTTAATTAGTTTTCACGCGTATAAACGTGAAACTGTTTTCTGCCATTTTCGGAAAATAAGGTCTATAACTGTATTCGTTAATTGGCCGTAGGGGAATTTCCCGAGTGGCCGTTTAAGTTTACGAGCTTCCAGGCGCCATTTCGGATCGATTTAAAAAAATCTACTCGTGGGTACCGTATTTTTCAAAATATTTCCCTCGGAAAACTCCGTGGAAAAATGTATATTGCATTCCATTCGCACGATGCAACGTTCCAGGCGAATGCATTTAAATGGTTAAGTGCGCTACAAGACAGAAACTGGAAGAAGCCGATGAAAATTCATATTTTCCAAGATCGTTATAGACGTGGGAAATTTTTCAAAATTTTTACGAAATTACAGCTATTTTAAATTATTGAACAAACGTAAAAAAGCTTCTCCAACATAACCGTTACGTTTGGTTTACTCTGACCCACACGTTTTTCTTTTTTTTCTTTGGGGGGGGGGGGGGGAAGATCGATAAAAAAGTTTCGGAAAGTTTCCTATTATTGCACGAATGCAGACACTTCGAATACTCTTACCGTACTTATTTTATTTCTTACTTTTCTTATTCGCACAAAGGATCGATAAAGGCGTTATGAAACTTTTCTATTTCGAATGAAACTTTCCAAATGATTTATTCGAACGAATTCGTTTCGCGCTACGTAATTTCCACGTTTAAAACGTTTCATTACAGTAATTCCACTCAAACCTCTGCACCATTCACAATTATAAATTGACTATACTTAAACCAAATCCACTAGATTCCCAAATCATCTCACTTTTTCAAATTTCACCTCTTCGAATTGAAAAAATTACCTCTAAATATACAAGTAAAAATCCTCTTAAGGAAACTCAAATTTTTTAAATATTTCCTTGAAGGATTAATTTATCATCGAATCACTTTGCAATTTCAACTTATAAATTGACCATAGAGCAATTTTCCACTATTATAAATTACCTCCTACTTTCAAATTTCATATTTTTCGATAAAAAAAGAAATTACCTCTGAAATTCGAAATAAAAATCCACTTAAAACATTCGATATTTCACTTTGCAAAAACAATTTCAGCCGGCAAAATGATTAAAGCAACGTTCATACATCCCAGCGTTGTATAATTGTCACGAAATAATTGGCCAGACACAGGTTTACTTTGACTCATTGAAATTTCAATGTAACACACATAAAGCATTCCACGAAGTGATAAATCGTTTGTCCACGCTTTATCGTTTGTGCGCTTTCAAAAATTGCCACGACTCCATTTTACAATTTTCGCCAAATACATACAAATTTTATATTTTATCGCTGCATTCGTATCACGTTAAAATTACTCGCTAGGTATCTAAACTGTCCATGGAAAATAATGCACAACTGCGAAATGATATTAATCGTGCGACAAAGTAATTGCATTACATGTGCAAAATTTACGAATGCAGAGTGCTACGTTTTGTTCCTACAATTCTAACCGCGTTATTGTTCCCGCTGTAATTAATACCACGATTGCTTATGTTAGTGGCATAATTATCATTGTTCTACGTGTTACTATAATGATGTTAAAATTTCAGGGGAAATATATTGTCGTGGGAATGCAATAAAATTGCGAATAACTTCGAGATAATCACGTGGTTTCTTTTCGCTTGGAAATAATATTTTGGTATTGCAGACAGTTGGAGGAGGTATAATTTATGAAAATGTTTGACGAATACGAGGGATGCGGTGATATTTCGCAATCCGAATGACTTAGCTTTGGCAGAGTTATTTGCGCGACGCATGATCGAGTATTCTTGGTGCAGTGCGATCAAACCCTTTTGATTTATCAACGCTAACTCTGCTATCGACTGTTTTCCCGATAACTTTACGATAAAAAATTGAATTTCCTGATAGCATTCTCTCAATGTAATTGATTTTCTATATCTTAATAAGTTTTCGGGGGATAATTTATTTTTTCCCACTGTTTTTACGCTGGCGTAATCTATTTTACTTGTTGGAAGAAATCGTTAGGTTTTGAGGATTCACTTTGAAAATTTGTTCAATTGTAAGTTGAATTGTCAAAGGGAAATTATGATTGTTCTGGCAAATTATAAAATTTGGTAAAATGTAACATCCTCTGCTTGAGAATTTCTGCGAAATAATTCGTCGAAACGAACTCGGAAGCTCTAGAGCCTGATGTTTCTACAAAGCGTGTAAAACAATTCTCAGAGAGTTGAAGAGCGCCAAATAATTTCAGCACCTCTAGCAATTTGCAGACTTGTATTCGATCAAAAGCACAATGGTGGTTTGTTTTGGCTAAACGCAGGGTGCAATTTCAAGCGTATATAATTCATCATAAATTCTATAACCACCCCAAAACAACTCTTAATTCTCTACAGCCTCAAGTAATTTTACTAGTTTCAAAAACCTTCAAAATTACCTGAGTAATTAGTTTTCAGACTTACATTCAGTCAAAGGCTAAATCAACTGACACTGGATCGAAGAATATTGTTCAATCGTTTAAAGTACAGAACTTTTATAAACATTAAGCTTTGGATAAATTTTAGAAAATTGGTATACCTCAAAAAATGCTAAAAATTCTAGTCTGAAGAGTGCAACACTTAGAAACGTTACCAAAATATAATATGCAATTTCACAAAGGTGAACACGAGCGAACCACCCTTCCTAAACCGCTGGAAACAACCCTCCGAGCACTATACTAACGCAGGTCGAGCTTAACAGCGTTGAGAGTCATTTGGGAATGTCCACGTACACACAAAAGCCAAAAAGAGGATAAGCTCATATTTCCACCAAAATAAACTTTATCTACTAATTTTAAAAAATTCTCAAATCCATTAAAACAAACATTCTCCTATTAATCATTAAAAAATTCAACTCCTTTCACTTCGTCCTTTGTGTCAAGAATTTCTCAACAAACTTTTGAATCTATGATTAACCCCTTGCCTTACAATGACAAGTCGCACTCGTGATGAGATAAATCGTATAGGAATTATTCACATGTTGCAAAACGTATCAAATTAAAAATGTTAAGCGCGACAAGATAATATTATTTCTATAACATTAATATTACGTTAAATAACACAAATTATCAAGAATCAATGATCAATTTTTATTTTAGAATTTAAATTCTGAGCTATGGCGGAGCCAGTCATAAAACAAATCGTAATGCAAGAGTTTAACTGTGGTATAACTAAAACCTAAATATAATTAAATAATCTGCATTAATATCGACACTTTCCAGCCTCCAATAAATTGTCCATAACTCCGCCCTTCTCTTGTTATTAAGCCCGAACTACAATTTTATTTTAGAAATTATATTCTGAGCTATAGCAGAAGCAGTCACAAACTAAAGTGTATTTCAAGGGGTTAACTGTAGTATAACTAAAACCTAAATGTAATTAAATAATTACATTAAATAATATATAAACTTGACTAATATATATACATATATAAACTTGACAAGTATAACATTAAATTAGAACTTTGCTACAATATCGACACTTTCCAGCCTTCAATAAATTCTCCATAACTCTGCCCTTCTATTATCATGCACTACAATTTTATACATCGTTACCAGCAATATCAACTGAATATCACTCGCAGATACATGTTTCTCTCATAACCGAAGTACCGATGAATCGTTACCCATCGTACATATTCACCTTCATTTACACCAGTATTCGTACGATATAGGTACATGCCTATATATATAATACAGCTACATGTCTATCTACACGGACAAAGTCGGTAGACACGATTATACATGGTTCTCATCTAGATATCCCAATGTGTTGCGAGGGTACGTGACTCAACTTACATTAGTCTTATCGCCGGTGACATTATACCTCGACGAAGCTCAAGTTGGTAGACCTAAATCGTGTCTGGCTAACCACAGATCAAGAGTTGACGCCCGTTGAACTTTGAGATCGGCTTGCATTAACATAACGATGATAATACACCCGGTGTTCTCCGGTTTTGTACGATAGTTTACCGAGTTTCGCGTAAAATCGCGACTTAACGCTTCAACGGAGTTATCGAATCGTACGGACACGTTACGCCCGTTGAAAAAGATATATATTCGAGGGTTGAGTTCGTTTCGAGGGTTGAGCTCGATTCGAAGTGAAACTCGGTCCATCGGAAGTTTTGGAAGGGGTGAATCATGGAATATTCTAAAATAACTCAGACGTTAAATGTTCCATTCAGCGTCGCCACGTCGTGAAAACCTCTCGCTGATTTCCGCGGAGAATTCGCGGTAAGGTGATTCTACGAGGAAACTACGCGAATGTCTCTAGGAGGGATGGTATTTGTTCTTTGAGTGATATTAATGATGAACTTTTCGTGCGTGGATTTTTCTTGCTTTTCTCGTTTTTTTTTCTACTGGAAAATGAAGTTAGGGGATGTTTTGGGTTAACACTTTAATCGCGAGGATTTAATGAAGATACGACGAGTACTTGAATGTGCACTGCTATGGATTTTCATGATTGATTTTACTTTCTCGTTTTAGAAAATTCTTTATCAATTGAAAGCTATAGGGTAATTCCGGGGGAGATGGCCGTACGGGAAAGATGGCCAATAGAAAAAACTTCAAGTAATAATTCATAAATGGCAGTACTTTAATTTAGTATCGATTCCTTTTGGCACGGGCAAGAAGTGTTAGTGGATTTTTTTGCGAAATAATTACGGAAAGTTGAGAAATTTGACTTTGTTTTTTAATAACACGTTCGATCTAAACTAAGCGGTTGACATATTAAATGGTCACAAAGAAGTTTTGAAAGTTTTGTCCGTTTTCATGCTTTCTATGTGAAGTAAACAAACTTTCTCGTGTTCTAACTTCAAAATTAACTACAAAATTGAGAAGTTGTTTTAATTAAGTAATGTGGCCATCTCACCCGAACAATCGGGAAAGATGGCCATAGTATTTACGGGAGAGATGGCCATAAAATTTGGACTGAACGGGAAGTTCAGTATCAGTCACCGATCACTTTTGACATCTGAAGAGCATATTAAAAAACGAAAATTGAAAGAAAATGAAAAAGAGAAAAAGGAAGAAAAGTAAAAAAAAACAAAAATAAAAACGGAAACTAAGGCTGATAGACCTAAGAAAAAAAATACTGTTCAGAAACGAAAGGCAATTCGTAGGTTGTCTTATAGCAGTTGCGAAGAAATTCCCATCGGTTTCTATGATACCTCTGAAAGTAAATCTGAAGATAGAGAGAAAGAAAACTGCAGAGGTTGTGGTGATAATTATTACAGGACACAATTAGCTGAAGATTAGATACAATGCAATATTTGCATGTTCTGGGTGCATGGAAACTGCACCGAGTTTGAGGATATGTGTTCTTACTGCGGTAATAAGAAAAAAAGGGAGTTAAAAGATCTCAAGGGCAAAGGGAAAGGCAAAAAGAGTACTGCCCATCTCCCCCCGATCACTATGGCCATCACTCCCATCTCTGGGAGAGATGGCCAGTCCTAGTTTTTTTTTAAAAGTTTAAAATTACATTGTTTGCATTCTTTAAAGTAATTTATCGTTAATGTTTGATAAGAGTAATAAATAAAGTTTATGTTCTATATTAATTCAATTTATTCGTCATAATTCCTTCACAATAGAGTCTTAAAGTTACTAGGACCATCTCCCCCGGACTTACCCTATTTGAACTTTGAAGCTAGTGGAAAAATGAAAGAAAGAAGTAAAGAAATTGGAAGCGCCGTGTCACTGAAAATAATTTGCTATTTTCAAATTTTTCACCTCAGATATTGCAATTTTAACAGTAATCGTACCATCCACGGTTAAATTATTATTTAGCGGCTGTTTTCCGCAAGCTTCGTCTTTCGCAAAAATACTTTCATTCTTCATAAACAATTACATAACTAGCTACGGTAAGAATAAGTATTAAATAATCTAATGATTGTCGAGGATCCCGTGACTGTTCATTTGGCGATATATTTTGAGCCAAACACCGACAGGATGCTCTTTAATCAATGACGCCTTGGATTTCCATTCGAGATTTATTTTCAAAGCGATGAAAGCGAATATCGGGCTATTAGCATATCCGAGTTCGACGGGCGACGGGAAGATGAAGGTAAAAGGGGATAAAAACGGAAATTTCCCAGATAGAAGAATTTATGTGAAAACCGTACGGCCTGTATACTAGCATCCATTCTTACGCTAAGCGAAGTGCATAAAGCGTTTACCTCCTATCGGCATAAATAAACAATCAATCAACGAATGCAGCTCGAACGTGAAATTGAATTAGACCCCTTTTTGCATCGTCCGTGAAATATATCGCAATTTCCGCCTCGACGTTCTATAATTATTTTTAATAGGTAGAATTCGTCATTTAAACTTAATTCGTTTCATTGAATGTGATTTAATCAATACGACTTCGCTGGGATTTCATTATTCGTAAATTAGGGCCATTTTATGACAAATGGCGCGGAGATAGAAATCCATGCAACGAGAGTGCAGAAAAATAATGTTAATGCTGACTATAGAAACAATTTCCGCGTGTATTTCGCTCTATCGTTGATTCGATTATTGTTGCAAAGTAGATAAACAACTTCGGATGAGATTCTGCATAAATTCAATTATATTTAATATCAGTACAATATTTATTAACGTATCGTGAGATATTTACAGGAAATGGACCTTTAATGCTGGTATATTTCAAGGTTTTCCAACATGTCGATGATTGAATACAAATAATTTAATGTTAAGGGTAGCAGTGAATTTTTTATTCGCTAGTTTTTGAAATCTTCGATCCTTTCGCTTCCTTTTTCTGCCATTAAGACAATGAACGCAGAGGTAAGAAGTCGAAAATATAAAAAAATGAGAGTATGGCCAAAAAGTAGGCATCGGAAAGTATGAAAGTGCGTATAGTTATATGTGAGGATGCATAAATGTGATAGGTGAAGAGAAAAAAAGGAAGTGGGAGTACTTTCTGATGGTAGAAAGTCCAATAATGAAGAAAATCAAAAATAAAAGCGGTAAAGGTATAGAAGAAAACGAATAAAAAGAAAGAGGAACTATGAGGGAGGTTTATGTGCATATAGGGGTGTGTTTGCTCGGGGCTCCGGGTGCGCACAACCCGTACCCGTTGCAACTAACTGCGACAGGCATTAATAAGGGGTAAGGACCCAATAGTATGAAATTATTTAAAATAAAAATAATACAAAAACACTACACTCTCTCATGTAAGCGATCTTAATGACCAAAATGAATAACGTAGAATAAATAAAACATTTATTGTCCTTCAAATTGTCAACGAAATTTGCAACCATGAATCACAAATAGTTATATAAGATTCGTTCGCAGTAATTTGGAGAAACATCAAGGAAGAATAAGAGAAACTTTTGCAAACTCCACATAAAATATTTCATGCACTTCTCGTGCTCTTCAATTTATATGTATAACATCCTTCTGTCGAACTTGGGCATCGTATTATTGCGTCTCGGGTCGTATACATACGACGACACACTCGGAAACCGACGGGATTTATATCGAAGAAGTCAAGTAACTAACACAAACAAAATTAAATTTAACAAGGAGAACGAAGCTACCGTCGGTCGTCGAGGGGAAATGAAAGCCAAGTTTTCGTACGAAAGAGACATTAACACGGACGGACTGCCGTTGAGAAACGAGTTACGAGTTACGGAGTTTTCCTTTTGTCGGGGAGGACCGACGCCGATAACTCGAGAGCCGAAAAGGTAAGCATTGTCGTGCCGCGAAGAGGAAATTCGTCTTTCTTCCGAGGCGATCAATGTTTCAACCTCTCGGAAGCGAACCGATCAACTATGTTGGAGAACAAGTTCGGAGAATTGACGATGTACACTGGTCGCACAGGTGAAGAGAAATATTGAAGGATTTCAGGTACTCGAGATTTTCAAGCTTCCAATAAAGAAATTGTTAATTATTTAAGTAATTACGATTGTAGATGCTGCATTGCACTTGGATACCACAAGATTTCGGAATTAAAAATAATCTATTTTTTGAAATAATAATAAAGCTAGATTGGAAAGTCTCCTAAATGCAATTTTTATAAAATCTAAGTGTTCCAAAGTTAAGTTACAAATCTAATTGCAATGTTAGATTGCAGTGGACATACAGAAGTAACAATTTCTACTGATATCCACTGCAGTATCTAATATTGCAATTAGATTAGTAACTTAACACTTTACCGACCGGTATTTAACCGATTAACAGGCTTTTCGGGCCCAACACTTTTGGACTTTTAACTTATTAATTGGTTGCTACGGCAATTAATAAATTATTATTTATCATTGCGGTTAACTGTGCCAACGACTCAGTGAAGAAACTTTAGAGATATCAGTATCAGGGAAATATTGGGGGGCAAGTGACCAATCAGAAGTGGGTAGGATGTTAAAAAATACCGGTCGGTAAAGTGTTAACTTTGAAATTTGTTTCTTTCTACACACTTAACACTAAAACTACTGACGTTATATCTACTAAAACTTAAATATAACTAATAACCACTTTAGAACAAGAGAAATGAAGCGGCGAAAAGCGCGATTAATTAATTAATTTAAATTGTATAAGAGCTGTTCCATTAATTTAGATACTTTTTGGAAAACAATAGGTATCGGTCTTTTGACTGAATTGACTGATTTGGAATTTGTTTATTTCTACAATAATTTCGAAAGTAGAGGCAATCAATTTTCTGAAACAGTAAACGCTTAAAAATAGTGACAGGCCTAATTAGCCAATTAATTAAATACTTTAAATTTACAGTGGGTTATAAATGAAAATAGTACATTAATTAATAAAGCTATAAAGTTTATTACAGGTAGGTTCGTTCAAACTGAAGTCGAGGAAGAATTTTCTCCGAATTGTCAGAAAGGGTTGGCAACCCCTTGCAAGAATCCTCGTAATAACAACGATGACTCCTGACCAGTTCGGATGACCCGGTGCAAAAACACACCCCTCGACTCCCTTTCAGACATTATTGGACTACGTAATGGAGTTTGAGGTTTAACCAACTACTAGCAACTGTAGTTAGCAGCCGTACTCGCAAACTTGGATAGTGTCGGTGTAATAAGGATATCATGTAGGAGAAATTTCTCTGCGAGCTGTAAATGAGACGAATGGCGATCCATAAATTTCTAGAGAATTAACTAACAAAATTTCCCAACGATAAATTAATTGAGGAATAACAAGGCAAGAATTTCAAACGCTGTATGTCCTGATTGACCCCTCATGAACTGAACTATTTTTAAATAGTCTGACAAGAATTGCCTATTTGTTGTATTGCTGATACGAAAGAAAGTCAATGTTGTTAATTATAAAAAAAAAATTGATACATTACGTAGAACAAGTTAACTCGGGTTACGTCCTTGAGCAGTTAAAAATGGTAATTCTTAGTAATGTAAAAAAGTATCTAATCAAGATAAATTTCAACATCCACATTGGAACATGGCACGATAAAATAGGCGCCTACGGTGGAACGTTTTTAGGGGTGTAAAATGTGAGGGAAAAAAAACTGTAGGGATGGTGTCCGCTTTTTTGACAGACATCGCACGGGCTTTCATAGTATTCTTCTTCATTTGCACGAGCCAAAACAATACGGAAGCATTCTAGCGGCGTACACAACATTCCCCAAGATTATTTCTGTGCCAGCCCACGGGGCATTTTTAATTTTTCACAGTCTGCCATTAGATTTTCTGTCTGTCGTTCTAACTCGCGTCGTTACGGAACACACTTCTTGCAAATTTCACGCTTACTCTTCCTATTTTTTTCGTCGTTCTGCTCCATATTTTGTTACGAATCTAACACTTGCAAATAAGGACACCAAAACTTTTCAAATATTTTTGTTACTTTAGAATGGATATTGATACGAATTAATACATTCATTTTTATATATTATCGGTCACAATGTGCTGCAAATTCTTATTGTTAATACAGTTTTACACCTTTTGATACTACTGGTAAACACAGTTATTACCATTGAATATAAATGAGCTTAGTGAAGGAAATTTTAAAGGTAAATAAACGAATTTGATTAATTAAAATTAAATATACTGTGCTATTTGTTAAATAGCTTTGTTCAATAATTAAATCCAGTAATGAAAGAGCAAAATGAAAAATCTGATTTTCTATGGGACTATATTTCAGCACCGTATAGTACCAGTGGTTATGGTTGCTAATTGTCAGACACTCTATACAACCAGTGGTTATGGTGAAGTAAAAAATTTGCACTTGTTGCAATTTTAATAGTATATACAAAAGCTATAAAATATAGCTTAAATTTTTTAAATAGTAAGTTAAGATAGTAATAAAAGTTACATTAAAAATTTCTAATATAACTTAAGAAGTGAACGTGCTAAAGAAAAGGTCGGTTTTCGAGATTGACTGTGAAAAATAACGGGAGAAAAATATTCCTGGAACGAAATTCACGTTTTATTGGAGCAAAAATATTAACAGTTCGCACATCGCTTGTCCCTTTTGATGCTTCTGCGCGTATTGATCATCTCCAGAGATACAGAAATTTCAGAGCGAATCGTTTTTACTTGTAGCAACCATTGAACAGAAAAAAAACAACGGAAGAGGTACCTCGATCTTTGGTAACAATTCGCTGGAGGAAATCGAAAACCGATAAAGCAGCACGCTATTCAAAAGTGCATTACACTCGACACGAGGCTCGTTTTAATAAGGAGAGGAATTTTCAACTGCAATCGGTACATTCTTCGCTTAATTTGGACCCTCCGGATAGAAATGAAACACATTTTGCATTTCCACTATTTACCAATTAATTGTAACATTAAATTATAATACAAAATTTCATTAATATTAATCAAAAATAATTCAAATAGAAAATTTCAATTAACTTGCAAATTCAAAATATATTCTACATTAATCCTAGAATCAAAATTATACGAATAATTAAAAACTATATTATAAAATCACCAGACTCTTGCATCTTCGTCTAAAAGAACATTAAAATTCTCTCGATATCGATTCAAACAGATAACAAAGCAGAAGGAATAAAAAAGACACTCGATACACAAATCACAACGATTACATCACCATCTCCAAGCGTCTTTCGCGAAATTTCAAACGGGAGAGTCTCTTTATTCAAAGCAAGTACTAGGCGCAATATAGTTTCCACTATGGTGCTCGCGAAATAAACATATGCGGTTGGAATTAAGGTCGAGAAGGTCTAATACAAAATGCGAAAGTTTTGAAAACTCAATGTTGGTCCTTCCCGAATATAATCTCGAGGACGAGTTTCTACCCTCGACACGTCAGAGTGGGCAAAGGAGCCTGCTCGAAAGAAAACTCACCCCCTTTCTACATCTCTTTCTCTTTCTCTATTTATTTCCTCTAGTTCCTTCTCTCGTACCCTCTCCCCTTCCATCTAACATGGAAAGTTTGCTTCTTGGCCGACTCCGAAGGCCTTACAGTACTCAAGGGTGCACTGACCGAGGAGCAAAGTCGGTGACGGAAACTGTAAAATGAACGTCTAAGCAGCGGGAGGAAGCTTAAGCCGCCACATGTGCGGATATTCCGAGAAAGCATGTGCCACGGCTCGAGAAGTAATCCGCTCTACCATTTGCAGCCACGAAAACTAAGTACGTGAAACGAATTATTATCAGACCGCGGAACGAGCCTTAAGATACCGTCGAGCCGAGACGATAGGAGCAGGCTTTTTATCTCTGTACTTCTCTCTCTTATTTTTCATCTTTCTTTTTCTCTCGGTGGTTCTCTCTTTGCCAGTCTTCCGAGATCTTGCTTGAGAATCTAAGGAACTTCGGGTTAGGGTGTGACTTTCTTGAGGACGTGGTGAGGGTGATGTTTCTCTAGTTGTTTCAGGTGACTTTGTAAGGTTTGATGAGACTCGTTTTGTAGTGTGGAATTAATGCGGAATTTCTAATATGCTAATTAATTGAGAAGTAATGAGTTCTATAATTTGCGGCCATGGAAACTAAGTACGTGAGAGGAATTATTATCAGTCAGCGTAACAACCCTTAAGATGCCATCGAGCCGAGACCATAGGAGCAGACTTTTTATCTCTGTACTTCTCTCTCATATTTTTCATCTTTCTCTTTCTCTCGGTGGTTCTCTTTTTTTCTAGTCTTCCGAGATCTTGCTTGAGAATTTAAGGAACTTCGGGTTAGGGTGTGACTTTCTTGAGGACGTCGTGAGGGTGATGTTTCTCTAGTTGTTTCAGGTGATTTTGTTAGGTTTGATGGGTTTAGTTGTAGTGTGAAATTAATGAAGAATTTATCGTATATAATTAATCAAGATGTGATCCGCTTTTCAAACTGCAACTACAAAAATTAAGTACGTGAAACGGGTTATTATGAGACCGCGCAACAACCCTTAACTGATTTGCATCATATGACAAATTCAAAAATATATCTTTACTATCAAATTTCTTAATATTAAGTCTAAGTCTAACTGTATTTCAAAAAGTGATATTGTACTTTAATTCATGAATGTTGTATAAATATTTTAAACTGTTCATATGTGTTGCTATTCACTCACAATCTGAATACATAAATGCGTTTTGATGATAGTGGCCAGAAAAAGTGCGCGCATATATGCGCTTGTGATGCAAATGGGTTAACCCTTTGCGCTCCTATATCGAGTTTGACTCGACAGTAGTTTGTATCTCAGGAACTCCTTTGTCGACTCTCACTCGACATTTTCTCAATTCCAAACCAATAATGTTAACGTACGAAAGAAAACCGCAATTGCATCCTAGAAATTTTTTCAAGAGATATTATACACTTGCAAATTAAAATATACTTTATTTATTTAAATTGCCCTATTTTTCAGTTTAAGAAAAATTGAAACAAAAGACTTAAAAGCGTTGGAAGCTACTGGTAATACAATTGGAATATAATTCGGAGTGCAAAAGGTTAAATACACAGAACTGAGACAATACGGAGCAGGTTTTTCATATCTATATTTTCTTTTCATCTTTCTCTTTCTCACACGTTTTTTTAATAAGTCGATTTTAAATGTTACTGAGAATTTTAAGGGAATTGAAAATATAAGGTGTTAAAATTAAAGCAAGTTGAAGTGTTTCTAAGATTTAGAGATTGTTGTACTGCTTGTGAATAATTTAGAAGGACTTTTCCGCTTGGAATGAATAAGGCAATTACGCAGGATTAAGAAACCTCTAAATTGTCGTGTTTTAATTATAGTTGCGGTGTGAAATATTAAAACATACTCGTTAGAATGCGTTTTAATCAAAGAAAGTAGTCAGCAACCACCGTTGCCGCAGGGAATTTCGGCTTGGAAAATTGCGAAAAGTACCGTCGACGCTATTAAAAACGATAAGGAAAGTATTAAATTGATATCATTAGAAAACCGTGTACAAATATCCCTTTACTTTCTCTCTCAAAAGTAATATATCAATTAACAACACGAGATTCTCGACAAACCGCAACACTTAACCGTTCCTTTCTACAACTCAAACCCTTTAATTACATGAAACTCTCACAATATCAAACACTTTCAACTTTATCGCGCCAATAACACCACAGAAATTCGTCGAAAATTCACGTAAAATTCAAAATACTCGCTATTTTCGTAAAACCTCCCACTCAACCTCATATTTCTTCTCTCCACACATTTCTCTCTCAAAAACATCAAACATGGTCTTTATTTGCGCTACGAAAATACTTTCCAGCAAGAATAACCTCCCTGCATAAAGATTCGTCTCAACGTTGCAATATTTCGCACTTCGTCACCAAGAATAAAAAACAGAAACTCAGCCTCAAAGGCAAGTAAACGCGTCGGTTATTCGAGACTTTATCGAAGATTTTATGCAGCGAACGTGCAAAAATCTTGTAGCGGATGAAGATATACTTTGTCAGGAATTCCTTTGCTTCATGACAAATACCTGCTACGACCCGGATTTGAAGCAGGAACTCTGGCCACTTCGTGCGCAGCATGTTACTCCTCCACCACCGTAACCGCAGCGATCCGTTACGGTGGTGACGGTTAAAAGTAGCACTTTTTTTCCCCGTCATCTTTCCACCCCTGTCCCACGGACGCTCGGCGTATCTTGGATGACTTTACTTTTGCCGTATAATCCGTTAACCTGCCAAAAAGCCGACGTTGGTGCCGAAATTACGCCAACTTTAACGATAGATCGTGGAAAAGAGGTACAATTGCTTATAAGACTTGCTTCTTGGAATATTTTCAGGTTCCAGGTGGATGGTGTATCGAGTAGGGTTGAAATGGCAAGTGTAAGGGTGGAGATTGTTGTGGGGGTGCGAAGTGAATAATTCATACGAGTTAAATTCAAAATTCATATACAACATTTCCAAATATAATAGGTACAAGGTTACTGGATGTAGTATTAAAAAATCAAACATTTAAGGAGTTGATATAATTGTAAATTCAAATCGTAAATTGCAGTCTTTAAATTCTATGAGTAATGTTAACCCCTTGTACTACGATTTGTTTCGTGACTGCCTCCGCCATAATTCAGAATTTAGTTGTTAAAATGAAAATTGATTAGTAATCAATATATGTTATAAAGCAAAGTGTACAATGTGCGTGCCGGTAAAACTCAGAAATGAGTCCCGGTACGATTAAGGGAGTTATATGGTGTGGTAGCCCTCTATCTACCGTTCATGAAGAAGTTTCCCATTTTTACCTAAAGGGCGTGATTTTGAAGATATAAGGACTGCACATTTCGCCCTCTACAAATTTCTAGAACAGAGCAGAACATTCAACAGTATTCGAGAGCATTCCACAACACTACAGAATATTGTGGAATGTTATGAAATGTTCGGGAACATCCCAGATCATTGTGGATTATTAATATACCCATTATAAATATACCTCTTATATTTTAGAGTTTATACTTTTATCCCAACAACCACACAATCTCATATCAACTCCCTGAGCGAAGCCGGGAACCTCAGCTAGTTCTTAATATTCCGTATAATTTAACGTTAACTTTATAGAAACAACATTATCGAATCGTGTCTCATTAATATTTTCAATTTAGTAGCTTTCGGAAAATCTGGAAATTTCAGATTTAGTAGTAGGGTAAGGGGTTAAATAACATGATTTTATGATACTGTGATACTTCTGTATATTTACAGCAACAAGTAAAGTATGAGTACTTGCTGGAATCCTTCGTCGTCTCTGTTCATTAAATCGAGCTAAAGAAAGACGCAAAGGTATTGAAGTATACGGTGTAATTCATGGTGAGAATTGTAAACGCGAATACTCGGGAAAAGTCGCGAATCCGCTCAAATTGAAACTCTCAGTCGGTGTAGTATTTTGGGATTTAACTTGCTGCGAAGTTACTGTCACGAAGGGCAAGACGAGACTCGTCTTCTAGCAACTGTAATTAGTTTATCAAGCACCGTTACCTTCGTAAAGTCAAGCCTCGCGACTCTACTGGCGTGTAAGTAAACAAAGCTCGAAATATCACCAATAGTTTCTTCACTTTGTGAAAGAATTCCTCCCTTTCTACTCATCCATTCCTCCCCTTGCTGTTTCGATTGCATTCAGGTTAAAACGGACCACATCTAGTCCTGGTTCTTAATTTAACATTCGGACTACCAAGCAAGTCAAAATGACTGGATTCCAATTTTTCCAAGAGTTCTCCAAGTTTATAGAAGAGTAATAGAGCAGATATCCTACATTGATCTTATAAAATACAATTTACCGAATCGACCATCTTTTTCACCTATCGATTTCTCTTTTTCCTAACAAGTGTAACTCGTAAGTACTTATTTAATATATTGAAATATGACAGATTTAACGTCGGTAGTTCTAGTGTTAATTAATCTAATTAATTTGAGTCTATTTTGTAGTAGAAATCTATCTACATATAAATGGAAACTTTAACGAAGATACCTTTAGGGTAAAAAAAAAATATTTTTGTAACTCTCTATCTTCTGAAATTTTACTAAAAATGTATTCAGGTAAAATAGACCATCTCAATTGCAGTAAACCTTAAAAGGCTGTGAATTTTCCACGAGTATTGTACAAAGTCTATAGAATCAAAGAGTTCTACAACTTCGGACACAAACTTCCCAATGAAAATTCCATCTCACCTCGAAAAGGCTAATCAAAACCATAGAGATTTTGGAGAATCTCGCCGGAATTCGGGTGGAATTGGTGGTTCAAGGGGGCGAAGACAGTCTACGCTTTATAAAATTATCCCTCTCCGTGGAAACAAGGTAATATTTCGCTCGACGATGGAGGGTGAGTTAGCTACGGCGCAACCAGACCAAAACGCTGCGGGAAAGCCAGTCGTCCGGGTCATGCTTTGGATTTATCACTACGTACTTTTTACCAACGAGCTGCACATTTTGAGCGTCCGTGCAGTATCATTTTCCCTGTTCTTGTAAGCCCAGAAACTTCTTGACCGGTATTTATAAGGGTTCGCTTACCCTCCTACCTCGGTATCGAGATAATTCAGGGGTGGAGCTTTGTATCTTCACTTTAATACAGATTTTTCCGCCAGCGATCGTGGAACTTTAGAGGGCAATTCTACTTTAACCCTATCATAGGAAAGGGTTCTGATAATTCCTATTTATTTTCACCCCCTGCCGTACGATTTCGTTTCGGAGCTGCATCCTCAATAATTCATAATTAAATTGGTAAAATAAAAGTTAATCAGTGATTCTAAATATGTAGTGTAATTTAACTCAACGCATTGCGTCCCGTGTGCAGATATTTGTGCATTTCATTGAACTTTACGAAAATTCCGTGTACACATATTTGTGCGTTTTGTTAAATTTGAACTCAAACGCCTTTACAAGATAAGTTACATATAAGTGTATTTTGCTGTGTAAATTACATATAAGTGTATTTAAACTGTATTTTGAGTACAGTTATATATATTTATATATTAAACGAAAATTGAATGTAAATGAATCTATATATCGCCGAAAAGGAGAAGTATTATTGCAAGTGTGGCAAACCAAAAAAACGAAACAAGTAACGACGATTTCAACAATTCACCAAGTAGAAATTCATAATACGGGAAAGAGGGATAGATTGCTTTCAAAAATATCATTGCAATAACAAATACTAAGCTATTTAATTATCCATTTAATAAAATTATTAAAATATATTATCATTTTAGAAACTAGTGAATTATATTATAATTTCTAATTAGTTCGAATTTTGATAATGAAAAGTTGTTTTGTTCAGATTTCTGAAGCTAAAAAGCATTTCAAATATAATTGTTTATTTTTAATTTGTTCCGGTACCAGAAGAAGTTTTTTTAGAAATAACGCCGGGAGGTAATGTGTTAATATTAACACGTTTCATGCCATACCGTTTTTGCTCAACAGGATCTCCAGGCCATTTGTTATTTTTACTAAAGATTGATATATTATCACAAAATATGTCATTATATCACCAATCTATAAGTAATTAACTTATTTAGAGTGATTATCACACAGTGTACCATTTATGGTACGCGTGGCGCTGCGATCAGTTCGACGGTAAAAGTCAGTTAGTTCAAAAATTTTCAATTAGTAAAAATAGTAGTATGTAATAACCCTTTACACAAAACTTTAAAATGGCATAAATAAGTGATTTCCCGAACAAGCCATTTTTATGCATCTCTTGCTTTAAACAAGTTATCCATCACATTTAATTAATAATTATTGTATGTATAACAATTAAACTTTATGCGGTTTGTTCTATACTCCATTTCGTATAATGCCTCATTCTTTTAGTAGAAATATATATTAAAAAATTAAAATTGTCATAAAACATATGTTTTCAGCACAGTAAATAAACATGCCTGCGTGTACCATTTATGGTACACGTGGCACGGAACGTGTTAATATTATGGGAATAGTTCTATCTGTTTCAGTGCTATGTCTGATATTTTCAATTTAAAAGATTTTGCAAAACTTGAAAATTTATCGCATTACGAGTGTCAAGGGGCTAAATAAATCAAAAAGTCTCAAATATACACTGCCGGCGAAGTATCATTTAAAGATGGTAAGTTGATATCAAATACTAATTGACACTAGATCTATCAAGATGGTCAAAATAACTTACTCTGAATTCTTTAAAAATGTTCCTGAAATTCCTGACACTATTTCTTTTTCAATTTTCTACGTCTACCTTAAAGACTATAGGCAATTGATTTATTTCTTTGGGACACGTTTCTTTGGTAATTTTAAATATATTGAATTAACCGTCAATAGATCTGTTGTTAAAAATTCTACAAATTAACTTACCTCAGACTTTCATATCTTAAACAATCTATTTAAATAACTGTAAAGCCACAATTTAGGATAAATTTCAACGAAAAAAGATTGACAAACGTCGAATTAAAATGATTTATCTATCGGCTCTCCCCATAGGGCTCATCGAATCGTTAATGGAACAATAATAGAAGCCTGAGTTGCCGTATTACCCAAGCATATATGATAAAGTTACATAGATAGATAATTAATGTGCGTAATACTCGAGAACGTTCGGCAAAATTATATTCTCGGGAGTTTTACATCGGTAAGCCATACAATGCATAATCTATCGGGCGCGGAGTCATGCATTATTCACAGCGTTACAAATTATTGGTGGTAATACAAATGCTCGACACCGTACCCACGATCATCTCCTATCTCTTTCTCATTCTCCATCCCTATTTTCCTGCGACTCTTCCTCGCCTAAATGCCCGTGTAATTTCTCGGCGAACAACCGACGATATTCCAATCTATGATTGTTTTTCATTGAAACGTATCGCGCGGTCGTTTCGCATACCGCAAAATTGTATTTCATTAACCCTCTCGTTGGGGGAGATATTGCCCGTAGGGCTTTCGAGCTGAGAATATCGAACCGCAGTGGTACTTTTGGTGTAATGAAATTGCAACAATGGATATGACCTTGTAGACAATATTTCCTGGTACATATCTATTTCTTTTTATACTTTTCAGCTTTAACAATATTTTGTAGTAAGACGTATTAACACTAGAACTACTAACCAAGTCAAAATGATTGGTTTCCAATCCTTTAAAAAAGTCATCTAGGTTTATAGGGACGTCATAGAGCAGATATTCAATGTTGATCTTATTAAACACAGATTAGCAACACGGTCATCTTCTCCATTTATTGGCCCCCCTGTTTTCAAAGTACTTATTTAATATATTGAAATATAACAGATTTAACACCGCTAGTTCTAGTGTTAAATACTGAACAAACTCATAACACAAATGAACAAAATAACTAGAGTATATATATGTTTAAAACGAACGAAAAATATTGATTGATATAATAATAATGATAATAATGGGAATACTATTGGTAAGGATAATAATGATATTCTCACGAGCCGACCGAGCACGCATAATCATTCTGCGCATAATTAAGTAATACACACTTACATCGATCGTAGAATCCCCATTTTTTATTAACAAACAATTGCCGTAGCTCGTTACCCGGTAACATTAATTCTACTGGGTGTCCGTTACAATATTAATAATAATAATGGTAATGATAATAATGATATTAATAACGATGGTATTAATGATGATCTTAATAATGATCTTCAAGACGGTATTAAAGGTTTAGCATCTGGTTGGCTTACAATGAGATGCTCTAATCTACCTGCTAAATGATGCACATTGGCTTTGTTGCTAAACCGAATTTTTTATAAAATGTGACGTCGAGATATCAGACCCGTGCTTTCTTCTCGTAAGATTTTCTTAACCCTTTCGCGCCGAGCGCCGCATATGTAGTCGATGGCAACATTTTTCGTTATCAATTGAACATTTTCTGTTGATAACCAATGAGATATTGGATTAATCACTTCTTAAAACTGCTCTTTGTTGAAACACATCAAAACGTATTACGCAATAAACTTCAAACATCAAAACGATTTGTATTTTAATAATTTTGTAAGTCTTTTCATATTAAAAATGTAAATATACTTGTTACGTTAGAGGAATGAGTGTTATATTCAGCACAGTTGTTATTTAAGACTTAGAAAAACGTATATATAGAAAGAAGTGCACTGTGCATATTTCTGGCGGAAGTTTCCGTTCAGTGACGGTACTTCGGTGGACGGGACTGCCGCACAGTGGTACAGAACGTGAATTTAGCTGTTCAGACACCTCGCACAGTTTTCGATCTTTTTCAAATCGTCACCAGGAGCGCAAAACACATCCGATTTAGCTAAAAATTGGTATTCTAATATTCTTTGGGTCGCTGATTACAAATCTGTACTCAAAATTTCAGAAAACAAAATGGCGGTTTACATATGGCGGGTAGGAATGTCCAAAAATGTATGGTACCGCCATTGAATTATGTGAAGAAAGTTTCCGCTATTTCAAATATACTAATTAATTTATACTAGTAAATATATGTGGGATCAGTGCGGAGAAGCCCTCCTATAAAAGAACTTAGGAGAAAAGGACGTGAAAGGAAATTGTGATCAGGGAGAGGTTGCTGCTGCAGTGGTTTCGCGCCGACCCAGGCGATCGTCGACGTTAAGCTACTCTGGCCGAGTTTCTGCCTTGGATTGGTTGCCGCGCGCCTCTCGTTTCTTTTTCACGATCCTACATATATATAAAAACTTAAATAATGTTAACATTATGATCGGAAAAATGTCAGAAAGATAATATATTTTAGAGGTCTTAAAGAGATCAATCTGAAGAGATCATAATATTAACATTTTCATCCAAAAAAAAGATGTCAGAAAGATAACATATTTTAGAGGTCTAAAAGAGATCAATCTGAAGAGATCATAATGTTAACACTTTCATCAAAAAAAAATATGTCACAAAGATAACATATTTTAGAGGTCTAAAAGAGATCAATCCGAGGAGATCATAATGTTAACACATTGCCGGCCGCTCTCACGTATGCGTGACATCTCTTCTTCAAGTGTTATCTGCCGCTGACACGTATACGTGACTTTTTAGAAACTGCGAGAAACTCGCCGCAGCGAAAGGGTTAAAGGAGCGCTATAGCTTCTATCACGGTTTCGTTGATATATATTTCTACTCGAGATGTCCTTTGACACCATTGTGCTTGAATATAAATATCTTTGATATAATTGTTGCAAATAATTTGTGTAGAATGTTTTTTATGGTATTATATAATTAATTGATGATTATTTATTGTCTTGGTTACTTCGGTGTTAATTACATTTGGCTGTTGACTAAGCGTTTTGCAATGCTGATAAAATCCAGTTTACGTTTTGATTGTCTCTTTTTGGGCAAAGCTTTAGATCCAAAACGGCCACTATTTTCATTACAATGGGAAAAACGGACAGAACATAGACGTAGAACTTTGCCAAAATAGAATTTATCGGAGAAAAAATCGCACTGAAAAATTAATCCGCTCGTACTGCATGCAAGCGATTACCCCACTTCCGTTTTCGAGCTTCGTCTTCCAAATTCCCCCATGAAATATGACGCACGTTGGAATTTTCTTCTCGAGAGGCGGTATTTTTTTTATTACGGTGAACATTTTTCGAGTTCGTTACAATGGATTTTTCGAGCATTCGGTCGAGTGAATTTATATCAAACGGATTTAATCCTAAATTATTACTCCGATGTGTTACGAGTTTAACTTAATGCATGGATTTTCTTTCGCGTAATGTCCAACTTTTAAATGAAATACCGCTGGAAATTGTTAAACGGACGAGATAGAAAAAATTAAAAAATCTTCGAGCCCAACGATAGCAGAAAATATGTAGATATCTTTGTCAATTTGTCGTCTTTTCATACTATTGGGCAAGAAGATACTATTTTCGTATTATTTACAACAAGTAAGGTGGTTTGTAACTTAACAACGGCGATTAGAAAAGGACTCAATACAAAATTATTCATTATTCTCTTTTTGAATAAAATTAGCAATACTTTTTTACCAAATTTGAAAAAGCTTGAAGTACAAATATAAAAATTAAATTCTCCTTAAAAAAAATCTATATCTCAGCAAATTGAGAACTATATGCTATCACGAAATCCCATGATATCAATCCTTTACCCCATAAGAGTAAGTACCCATTGCTCATACAACAGAGTAAGTAAACTTAAGACTTTCTAAAAATTGTCAAATAAAAAAAATTAATTAATTCTATGTCACACCATACAATATAATAGACGCACTTGTAAATTTTTACTTCATTTATTTAATGTTTAAGTATCATACGCAGAAGAAACCATAGAACAAGGCTCTTCCTACTGTACACCATAGGAAGTAATATTTCAAAAATTTCTACAGAATTGAGAGAATGAAAGATTCGCTTAAACGACCTGAATCTCATCGTTCCTCAAAGATATCGTTCTTAATAAAGGCTCCTGACTTCGGTTATCGTTAATTACAGCCCTTCGACGGTTAAAGTTGAAATCTTCGGTGTTCCCTCCGGTATCGGTGATGGAAAAAAAAACGGGGGAGTGATTGAAATGTGCGATATTATCGGCGTGTCAAGAGTTTTCAATAGTTAACGAGCTTTTGATCGGATTATCGGGAAAAGTTTGGAAGAAGTGCGACAGCCTGTAGTTAGACTCGTCGTTAGAAATATCGTGGACTAATTTTACGTTTTAATACGTCCCCATGGAAATCCCATCACTTTTACTGAGATAAAGTGTGATGGTGTAATAAATTTCTTAGTACGACCCACAATTATCGATATCAATAAATAATATTTGACTAAAGACTTCAAAATTCTCCCAGTTTACCTTAAATTTTAATGATAAAAAAATTTGAACAAATTAATTCCAACTATAGATGAGTAATTTCGTATAATTAATTCTTGCAATCTCACCTATCGAATACTTTAACAAGATAATTAATTATTAAAATATATAAAAACAGACATGTTCTGTGTGAATAATTAACAAATTGAAAAATTACTAAGTTTCTGGAAATCTGTCGTCTACAATCGCAAAATTACACAATTTCAATCGTCAAAATCTCCAATTTCTCGTGTAATTTATCGGCTAGCCGAGAAGACCAAAATCCGTAGGAATCCCATTGTTCTACGATCTTTCCATTCCAACGATTTTTATCGAAACGATCCCCAGCCTGAAAAACCATTATCTCGTATTTCATTCGCGGCTCCTTTTTCCACGAGCTTGGCCTCCCTTCACGAATTATTTATTTCTCTGCAAAACACTCATGCTTTCCACCGTGGCAAACAAGCCGGCGTGAATCGTTTCGATAATCGAACGGAATCGATGCTTCCTATTTCTTCGTGCACGCCACAAATATACCGTCGGCAATAATAGAATCTCAGTAGAGCACGATATTTTACCATAGTTAGTTCGATACCGATAAAATACTTCTCGATCATGGCTGTTCCTAGCCGTGAAATTCTTTTTGCGAAATATCTTCAGATTTTCAATGCATTGGAAACACTTGAGTTTTTTGAAATTAGTAGAAGGAGAAGTAGTTTTAGTAGAAAATATGGTTTAGAATTTTTACTAAAAGATATGCTTATCTCCCTTGGGACCAATTACCATACTTTAGATGGATCTCAAATCTACACTATAGACTAGAGTCTAGACTATTATTAATTAATTTAAAAATTTCTCAGACAAATAAAACGAAGAATTATCCACATTTCAAATAACCATACAGAAGATAAACTATTTAAAAATATAATTACCTTCTTTATATCAATAGATACTTCAATTATAGATAACTTTATTTTATGTAGATTTACTTTTATTCTTGTAATTTAAAGATACTTCCATCTCCTATATATAGATATTATTTTTTTAATCTATCAACAAATATATTTTTATATCATTAGATGTAGTATATTACAAGAATAAAAGTAAATCTAGGAAAGTTTTGAGTACAAATCACGATGTATGTAAATTGGTGAACAATGTTTGGCCAGTGTTACTGTTAATTTCATTTTATTACTCCTCGTAGAGTGTCGGCAGTTTACTGAAACTTCCATCGGCTAATTGCCATGATGAATTAATTGCCGCATTATGAACGATCGCGTGTACGCGATAACATCGGTTCTGTAATTAGATTTACAGGGAGAACAGAGCCTCTTTGCACGAGAGTGCAGAAAATCGCGTGAAATTTCACAAATTCATTATCTCCATAACATTAACGTAAAACATAAAGCGTAATTTACACCTTAAATGAAATTAATTGAACGGAAAATGAAAAATGATAAAATTCAATGTTCATTTCCAATAAACTTGAAACTTTATATGTACATTAAAATCATTAATTTATACAAGCTTCTGTTTTTTGTAAAATTTTACCATGCTTCGTAATTTAATTAATTCTAGAAAAATCTGCGAAGAAGTCGGCTCGTAGTTTTTAACGAAAGAAAGAGATGAGTTTGATTACTTCTTACTTGAATCTAGTAGCAACTTCACTATACGTGAAAATTAGTAACTGCCTTCCGCATAAAGCTGATGAAATTTGCATATATGCATATTAGAATAACATCTCGAAATGTTTGTAACATGTTGTGGCGAAATTTTGAATGGCTTTGGGAGGAATATAAATGGAGGTGTACTCGTTAACGTGTTATGTACGGAGAACAAAATATTATTTTCTGCTATTGTTGTTAAATGTGTTTGTTCTTGTAGAAAATCATATACAAACAGTGTTACTATCTTTTCAAGGTGTCTGATGAACGATGCGAATATTTTGCAAAGGAAGAGGATCGAGTTTAATGAAAATCAACATCCTTTGTGATCTAAGAAGATTATGAAATATTCACCGAGAAAATATCACTTAAAACTATCAAGATTAAGTTGTCATTTTAAGAAGTTCCAGGTATAATAAGCGTCTAATGTTTCTGATAAGGGAAATAATGTTTAATATACCTAACGAGTCTTCCAATTATTGTCTATTCTGCATAAAATATTATATTCCAACCTAGAATCTCTGTTCAATCACTGTTTTATTTAATATCAAACATATTATACAGCCGATCAAGCAGCAAAAGAATTTTGCTGTGATATTTATTTAATAAACAGAGTTTAGCGATATTTCTACGTGAAAAAAAATCAGTGCATTGAACATTTAACCAGATACTCTGTAATTATTAATCCAACCATACCTCATACAATTCTACCTTCAGTAAAAAAAGTACTGCATGTAGATTTAAATTAAAAAATTAAATACATTTATTAAAAACAATGTTCCTCCTTATAAAAAATTTAACTGTTGCTATCGAAAATCATCTAACGAACTCTTCCCAAGGACACCAATCTCTTTCTTCAAGAATAGAATCATCAAGCTTGTAGATCGTTCAAAACAAATTGTGCAGAAAAATAGCTAATTACATAATTAATTACCAAAATTGTATTTTCTAAAATTTAACTTAGTTTTAAGTTGGCCACAAATTTGTGCAATAATCTCATGCACATGGTAAAATTTACTCAACATTCAACGTTGATTATCATACCTAACAAATATTCTAGCAATTATTTATTTACTCCTCTAGTACATTGCATTCAATAATTATATATCTAACGCCAAAATCAATTTATTCCATTGCCGGTAAATCCAGTATTATCTCAAGTACTGTAAATCCGTTTGCATGAATAGTCGATCGGGGAAAACAACCCTTAAATCGCGCCACGAAGTGCCGACGTGCCGTTTGCGAACGATGCTTGGAACCGCACGAGAGGACACTCTGCGGTCACATACGATAGTTGTCCGGTAGTTGTCCACGGTACCCGTTGCACTGCTGGCATTCGAATCGAAAAGTGTTTACTTCAAGGCAAACACGGTTTTTGGTCTCAAAGTTTAGCGAAGTAACCGATGTTTACGTTCCAGAAAAAAAAAAGTTTGAACAGTGCGGTTCTTTGGTTTGTTCTTACGATATTATTCGTGACTGCGGAATGTTTAGTTTGTTTGAGCCACTGGTACTTCGGTGAGGACTGTAAACTTTTGCAATTATAAAGCTGTATTTGAATTTTAATTATTATGTGAGAAAATCACTGGATTGAGTATTTGTTGAAACTAGTGACTGCTAAGACTGTATTAACCCTTTGCGCTCCTTGCATTTCTTGCGCCTGTTGGTAGTCTACTCCACGGACTCTTAGGCAATATTTTGGAATAACAATACTTTGAAAAAAATGCTGCACTTCTTAGAAAAATGATTTTTCATTAACGAGAATTAACTCAAAAACATAGTTAACTTTAATGTATCTTAAAATAAATTCAGATTCAAAATATACAATTTGATTGACATTTTTTCTATAACGTAAACGGCAAAAAAACATTTTGATGGAATTTTTGTAGAAGTGTATTAAACATCGATTAATTACTTAAATATTGATTGATAATATAAAATTTATTCATATATTAGGTTAAGTTAATTTAGCAATATAGTAATTTATTTCTTATAAACTTTTCTTGTATGTTAATTCGAGAAACAGTCATCTACATGTAGACCGGGTTTTTTTGTACATATATCACAATAGAAAGTTGTTCTTTTTCTTAAAGGACCACCAGGAGTTGAACAAACCACACATATTTTGGTCCGTTTAGCGTCACTTCTAATTAGTAATAATTAGAAAATAAAATGTCGCCAGTAGAGCTGGTAGTTGGAGTAGATCGTCTGTTAAGGCCCAAGCCCTTAATGTATAAGGTTTATTACACATTAGGTTGCTAAGAGACAACTATTTTTGAGGAAAACAGTTGCAGACTCTCTTTTGCAAGAAATCCTCGCCTGCGAGTTTGATTATTTCCAGATTTTCAGCAAAGACTCAATGGTTATTGGCGTGCAATAAACTCACAAGGGAACATACCGAACTCGAACACACCGATTTTGATGAAATTTATGTCACAGGTAGTCCTCGTAAGAATATTAGACACGTATTATTTTTATCGGCAACCATCCACTCTGAAGGGGTGAAAACACCCCTCAAAGTTGAGGGCATAAAACACATTTTTGGGAATATCTCGGTAACCAGCGGTCAAAAAAATCTCAATTTTTTTTTAAATTGTTCGTTTTTTGACCAGGAATTTAACGGTGTAAGAAAAGTCGCTTAAAAGTCATTTGTTTAAAAAATATATTAAAAAATTAATTTTTTTTTGTTAATATCTCCCAGGAAACGTTCGCAATAAATTAAATAAATTTATATACACAAACTATGGTCCAAATTAGCGGATAGGTGATTTTGGATTTTTTCGATTTTTGACGATAAGGGTCATTATTTCGCATTTAACTTTTCTCGCTCCGTGCGGAAGTGGCCGGCCGAAATGGACTTTTTTCATAATAAAGCTAATTTTATTGCCAAGATTAGTATTCTAATAGGTTATGTGAAAGAATGTTAAATATCAAATAAGAACGGCTAGTGATAAATACCAAAAAATCCCAATCTCACGTATCCACTGATTTAGATCATAGTTGACGTATGTATGTACATATTATTCGATAGAGGAATAAGGCTTATCAGATAAAATTAACGAGAAAGTAAATTTAAATTAAATTAATGTATAAGTATTATTCTGCTATCGTATAACATGTACGAGAACTATGACCTGAATCAGTGGATACGTGATTTTTTAATTTTTGGGGTTTTGACGCTAATCGTTATTATTTGATGTTTAACATTTGATGTTTTAACAAGATTATTAAAATTCTGGTCTTTGCCATAAGAACATCTGTGTCCTGAAAGAAGTCCACTTCAGCTGGGCAGTTCCGGACGGAGCAATTAAACGAAAATGTACTCCTTTCAAAACAAAACTGGTTTACTTGTAAGGACTAGTATTCTACGTATATGACAAAAGGAAAAAATGGGGTAAGTATATATATATATAAAAACTTTATTCTGTGTAGCGTTCACAGTAATGGTATTGTGCGCAGAAGTGTGTTAAACATAAATGTTCTTTGCACCAAGAACATTTAAGTGCGATCACACAATTGTACCGGAAACATTTCATATTTTCTAATTGCATGAAAGAAAAGTCCACAGGATGTTCGAATTCTTCAGGTCGTTCATCTATATAGCCACATCTGAACCACGCATATCGAAATAAGTGTTTCAGTAACGAAGACTATATGACTAGTTTTTATGACTTCATTTATATACTTCCGGCTTGTTACGATGTAAAACTACATGGAAAGCAAGTCTGCAATAAAATCAGCTTTGTTATGAAAAAAGTCCATTTCGGCCGGCCAGTTCTGCACGGAGCGAGAAAAGTTAAATGCGAAATAATGACCCTTATCGTCAAAAATCGAAAAAATCCACAAACTCGTATCCGCTAATTTGGACCATAGTTTGTGTATATAAATTTATTTAATTTATTGCGAACGTTTTCTGGGAGATATTAACAAAAAAAATTAATTTTTTAATATATTTTTTAAACAAATGACTTTTAAGCGACTTTTCTTACACCGTTAAATTCCTGGACGAAAAACGAACAATTTAAAAAAAAATTCGATTTTTTTGACCGCTGGTTACCGAGATATTTCCAAAAATGTGTTTTATGCCCTCAACTTTGAGGGGTGTTTTCACCCCTTCAGAGTGGATGGTTGCCGATAAAAAAAAATACGTGTCTAATATTCTTACGAGGACTACCTGTGACATGAATTTCATCAAAATCGGTGTGTTCGAGTTCGGTATGTTCCCTTGTCAGTACGCCGGAGCGTGTTCTTCGGCCGTCGAACAGCCCTCGAGCGGGCCTTCTCCTCCCGCAGGCCTTTACCCCTCCATCGGTCCCAGAAGGGGGACGCGCGCCAAAACCAGCGCTCGCGTCAAATCACCTACGCGCTAGTTATACTGCGGTTCGACGGACCTGGCACCTCGGCGGCGGAGCTTCTCGTTTTCAACCGCCTATTCGCACCATTTTGTTTTTTGGAATTCACTCGATCAGCCTCTTAAAGGAAGCACCCGACAAAGTCGTAGCATTCAAATATTCTTACTAGTTTGGCTGGAAGAGCGAAACATTGTATTACATTGTTTTCTCGTCGCGCGCTCCGTTTCAACAAGGAGAACCTTCCCATGTGGTGGGGGTAATTCTGCCGGAGTTTATCCTGTTTTTACTATAGAGATGTTAGAAATCTGGTGCTTACGCTGATGTCCTCACTGTCGCCACCCAAATCGCGTTGTATCCCTTGCTTCGATCTGCAGCGTTCTCTCTCTTCGTCTTTTAGTTCGATTTGTATGTGTAGCTCTTTTAACGAATCGCGAGGTAGAACGGCAAATGACTTCGTGTACGTATGACAAGAGGCATGACGCTTGACGCCTGGCGAATCAGACTCTGCCGAAACAGGCTTACCTCCTAGGTGCCAGGTCTGGCGAGCCGCACGGTACTTTTGAGAAACCGATTTCCTCCGTACAACTTCCGACGGCGCAAAAATCACATTCTTGTCAGCAAGGTGCCCTCGGAAGGGGAAGCGCGGGTAAAGGCCTCGCGACCTTCTGTCATTCAATTTTGAGAGTCGACGAGTAACGTCTCGTCGGCACACAGTAACCACCCGTCCGCGAGTAGCGTCTCGTCCGGACATCACTCATACAAGGTCTACGAGTAGCGTCTCGTCCATATTCATACACACATCCGTGCACGAGTAGCGTCTCGTGCGGATTTTGCAACTCAGCCGAAATTCACGTCATCCAATCAGTTTGTTACTCACAGTTTGTTATATACTTGTTAAGTTTGTTCATCGTTATAATATAGAATACAGTCCACTTACATCAAGAAAGTTTTTGCTAAATTCACGGAAGGGCGAAATTGTCTCCAAGCAATACCACGCTCAAACCCGTAAACATCGTTTTTACTTGTTATGCCGGCCAGACTGGTAGTTGGAGTGCAAAGGGTTAACACTTTAATGGCCGCACGTCTACAAAGTCAAACATTTCCAGGGGTCAAAAATATTTTTGAAAAATTAATTGTAAAAAAACTTTATTAAAATTAAGAGAAGATCTTATAGGATCAAAGACGTAGCGATGAAATACTAAGCTAATAGCAATATCCACACTTGTTTACATTCACAATTCATCGCACAAACAATGTGATACTGGCCAATAATCTTCAACAATCTAATTGTAAGTAGCATCACACACATGTTGTGTGAGCGGCCATTAAAGTGTTAATATTAGAACTATGAAGCTAGACTTGTAGACATTTTTTCCAAAAATTCTCGAAGTTTATAGAAAAGGTATAGAATAAATATTTTACGTCGATCTCTTAATTCCACTTTTCAGAAAGTACTCCTTTAACAATGTACTTCACGGGCGAGGTATTTGTTATATATAAATATATTAAATACGTACTTTGAAAAAAGAGGAATCAAGCTGAAAATGGGACGGTCAGTTGTGTAATATGCATATTCTAAGATCGACTTAAAATTTCTATTGTAGTGCTTCTCCATTAATTTGAGAAATATTTATTTAAAAAAGCAAGGATTTATCAAATGGATGGCGTAGGTAGATCAGGTGTTAATACGTTGAAATAGAACAGAGTTAACGCTAGCAATTCTAGTATTAAAATGTACTAACAGGGATTTTGATGGAAATTAATACTTTTAAACAACTAATGATTCGATTGGGACTATAAATCTTTATAACTGGAATGTTGGATTTGAAATGTAGGTTTTATTAGGTTCGTGCATATGAAATGTCGGATTTTCTTTTACCTGTCAACGTTTATCTCCCTGTTTTCATTATGCTTTTGCTTTTGGCATAACCACGTTTTTAGTCGTATTGTCCATTGCCAGAGACACATTTCAACAAAGAAGATTTCCTCAAAAGTGTTCCCATTTGTTAGTCCTTTTGAATTTTGTACCGATATGAATTCAATCAATATTCCTGTAAGTTTTTACATGAATATAAAGTTGTTGATAATACTACATTCCTCCGAATTTGGGAGACAATTACACCCGAAAAATACTAGTACAGTATATTGATGAAATGCACGAAAAATTGAAAACTTACGCCCATCACTTGCTAATCGTCATTGCTCAATACTTCTCCACGCCAACGCTCGGCCGCATACGTCGTACAAAACAATTTCGAAATTAAATGAATTAAAATATGAAATTTTGTAACATCCAACTTATTCCCCGGATCTTTCGTCAACCGAGTTTCATTTTTGTTTGACATTTAGAACAGTTTTTTACGTGCTAAACAGTATGAAAATGAAGACGGTCAGAAAACTTCCATATTAGAGTTTATTGATTCTAAAGATCAGAATTTCTTTAAAACAGGTATCTATGCATTAAAATCTCGTTGGAAAAAGTGTATTGAAGCAAATGAAGCATATTTTGATGAAATAAAGAACTTTTGAAAAAAGACACAGAGTTTTATATATTCAGTTAAAAATCCGACATTTCATAGGCACCAACCTAATATTTGAGGACATGGAAGGACTATGTCGTTGCTAAGACTAATAACTTCTGAAATTGTTATAAAATATAATACATATGTTCGTGGATTATTAGTCTTGTCGAATCGTCGATAGTTACACTAAAGGTACAATATTTTGATGATGCTGGAATTAAGTTTTGTTTCGGAACATCGAAGGACGAAGTCGTGGAGAATACTTGGGAATACTAAAGCCATTCAAGGAAGCGACCTAAGAAAAATCGAGTGCTTCATTCGCTCTGAACTTAATTAAATAACTTCCAAGTTTAGGAGTATTTGAGAACACCGAAAACTCTTCGCTGACACTACATCTAAACTGTGCTTCCTTTCCCAAAGAATACCCATATACTTCGTAAAAGAATTCACGAAATATAAATTAAATACCTTCAAAATTTAACTCGTAAACTCAATTAATGGGAAAATGTGTTCACTATTTACAACATCAGAGGATAAATTATTATTATAAATCAAAAGTTACGTTAGAATTTCGTAAAATAAAGTCGAAAAAATCACTCGTCATTATTTTAAAGAACAAAGGGAAGTTATCCAAAGTTTTGCCATCGTGCTACCATCACCGACGAAATAATTTTTAATGAGAGGTCGAGGATGATACTCTCGATAACGTGACTATCGATAACAATTTCAATTTTCCTCCACGGTTTTTTTTTCTCTATATCGATCGAGTCTGAACCTGAAAGGCAGGACCGATTGAAAAGCTCGAAGAATGATCTTAAAACACAAAGAAATGAATGCGACGACTGTATCGCCGATTTGTGGATCTGACTTTCCATTAGCGAAATAGCGTTTCTCCTTGGGTCGGTTGCCACTTTCAGATACAACCGCTCTCGGTTTTGCTTCGTTCGTACTTTTTCCTGTGCTTTTTTCCTTTCTTTTTCTTCTTTTTTTTTTGAATTTATCGAATCTAATCAGAAGCAACGAATAACCTAATGCGATACCAGAAACTTGAAGAGCTAGCTTTTATATCTTATTTTTCGGACGATGAGTTTTCTTTATTTTATTATTTAAAAATTCAAGTTTTACTGGGAAGAATTTGAGATCGAATAGTAAAATAGGAGTAATATAAACGTAGTTTGATGGTAGATAAGATAAAACAATTGCCAGAAACTTGGAGAGCTAGGTTTTATATCTTATTTTTGGGACAGTAGGTTTTCTTTATTTTATTATTGACAAATTCATGTTTCAGTGCGTAGAATTTGAAATCGAATAGTAACATGAGAATAATATAACCGTAGTTCGATGGTGGGTATGGCAAAAAAATTGCCAGAAACATGGAGAGCCAGCTTTTATATATTATTTTTGGACGGTGAGTTTTCTTTATTTTATTATTTAAAAATTCAAGTTTCAGTGCGTAGAATTTGAGATCGAATAGCAACGTGAGAGTAATATAAACGTAGTTCGATGTTGAGTATGGTAAAACAATTGTATAATGCTATAACAGAAGCCCACTTAAATATATTTATATATCATTTTTGTGATGGTGAGGTTTCTATAATTTAGTATCTAGAAATTCAAATTTTGCTAGGAAAAATTTGAGATGAAATAGTAAAATGGGAGAAATATAAAAGTAGTTCGATGTTGGGTCAGTTGGATTTTGAAGTAGGCGAAAAAAAGGAGACGGTTGCTCGCTCTGTTTATAAACAGAGATCGAAGGTGTGGCAGTGGTCTGACGGAAAATTCGACAGGCGAAGGTGATTATATCCAAGTTTATAACATTGTGTGATTTCTTAGTAATACGTTTAATGTCTATCACGGAAATTACAAATAAAAGTATGGAAAAGAATACAAAATATATTATGAGTAAAAATAAGAAGATTATGATGTATCGCGTATTATCTAAACAGTATTTAGTCACACAGGGTTTGTCCACACAGGATTCTAACCACTAAGATTATAATAACACTATGTATATCCACAGAGGATTCCAACACAAAGAATATAACGACACACAGTGTATCCACGGAGGATCCGACCACAGAGTGCCTCGTTGGCCTCTCAGAAAACAAAGTTCGATCGGCGCTCACGTTCGTACATCTTACAGAAAATAAATCTTCACACAAAATAGATGAAATGTTCCATGGATATTATCATATTTCTATAATAAATTAATAATTCTCCACAGTAGATTCTATCAAAGACTGCTGACTAATCGACACTGTCAGTACCTCGAGAATATTTTGCAATAATAATTAATACTCTGTATCTAAACAATTTATGAAACAGTATATAAAACTGTAGAACGAATTTAACTTAAAATTAGAGGAAATGATGCAATCCACAGCTTTTAATTGCATCGATTAAATTCTTCTCTGATGGCTGACAATAAACGGCGTATACTACTTACGCTGTCGACTCACCATGTGTGTCACGTATAAATAGAAAAATAAATCTCTGTTCTAAAAAGTGTCTTAGAAATTAAAATATAATTAAACCATTTAAAAATATATTTAAAAATACATTCTATCCAACGTAGATTTAAGGATTAATATTTTAAATATATGTATTATAAATATTCTCCTGTATCAGATAGAAATTCTAGCCAAGTTAGAATATGCTATTAAATGTAATTGCATAAGCAGATAATATGGGGAGCCGGATAAACGTAATACCAGATATTTCAGTGACAAAAGTTTGTCCCAGTGCATCGTCCACTGCACCAGGCGTGCAACGGTAATCGCAATAATTAAGACCTGAGTTTCATTGAATCGATAAGCTCTGCCGATTCCCGATTATTCTATTAAAACGGAACAATACATGGATAATCTACGAAGCTATGACAACGTCGACGAAATCCAAGTGTTTGTTTCGAGTAAAAATTATTCACTTTTGAGTAATTCAAACGTACTAATGAACAAAGTAAACGTGAAACATGTACGGAGTCGTTTAATTAGTTGTCTAATAATAACATTGTGTCTGTAAATGCCCAAAAGTAAAATCAATTAACGGGAAAATATTTGAATATGGCAGAACGTGGACCTCTCGTCCTACAACTACGAGTCATACTTGTAATGTAGACATTCAAACGAATAAAGGAGATGAATTCCAAAATATCAATAAATAAAGTAAATGTTAAAAAGGTAGGCGGGCATCCTAGCGATTAATTATTTTTCTAACAATCGCACTGTCTTTATGAATTTTCGATAGTAAAAAAAATGAATGGGAACATATTTGATTATGGCAGACCGTTAACTTCTTTTTCTACAATAAGGAGTCATTCCTCGTGACGTAGATATTGGAATATAAATAAATATCATCTAACAATTGCCTAGTTGCAAAAATTAATGATAACACAATCAAATTGTTTACGAATGTCCAATAGTAAAGGAAATTATGGGAATATTTTTGATTATGGCAGACCGTTAAATTCTTTTTTGAAAATAACAAGCCACCCTCGTGAAATAAATATCGGAATACATAAATAACAACTAACAATTGTGTAGTTATTAAAATTAACGCTACCACATTCAAATTGCTTACGAATGTCCAAAAGTGAAAGAGATTAATGGGAATATTTGATTATGACAGACCGTTAACCCTTTGCGGTCCTATGTCGAGCAGCACTCGACATAGTTTTCCACTTGATTTTATTTTCTGCCAATTTAATATCAACTTTTCAATTTGACAACAATTTTGTAATATCACCTAAATATCCCTCAGTATCTATAGTTATTGATAACATTTAAAAAAATGAATAACCGATGATAGGAAATATTGGGCAATTAATTTTATTTAGCTCACTACAAATTTACAAAATAATTCGGACCGCAAAGGGTTACATTTTTATCCAACAACAAGTCACCCTCGTGACGTAGATATTGCCATAAATAAATGACATCTAACAATCATCCAGTTGCAAAAATTAACGATACCACAATCAAATATCCTTTACACTAGCAACGTTACAGTCTTTGATATGAATGAAATAACCGACCAGCTCATACTTCTACGCGTTTACGTTTAATAACGACATACACTCTCGCAAAGTCATTCATAGGGCAAATCGTGAACGAAGTACTTCATAAACGCGTCGAGCGCCTACGAAAATTCCAGGTAAACAAATTCGTTCCGAGAAACCAGTTTCTCGAAACTAGACTGTATACGCCACTACGGAGTTACGCGTTACGTTAATGTACACACTAGACCATCAATTTTGGAGGTCAACTGCCAGCAGTATTGACATTTCTGACAATATCACAGACAAGTAACTGTTCCTGACTTACTCGTAAGATTCTACGTCATTAATCCTCCAAAATCAAACGGTCAACGTGGAAGAAAATTTGAAAAGGTCACTTACGTAAATTCATCGACGTCGTCGAATACGTTGACGTCCTCTCCTTCCAACGAAGTCTGCTCTAATTCGACAGGAACCCTCGAAAGCTGCTCCAAAGTTGGCCTGCTACACCACAGCAGTCAACATCTTCGACCTTCTTAAAATCACCAAATCAAACTACGTCGTTGCCACCCACAACTCCAAATTCTTCAATTAAACACCACAATGTCTTTTTCGCGAACGGTTAAAACGATTATTGAAAGCCGTGATCAAGTTAATGGCATCGATCGATACATCAACGTGCAATGTTTCACCCCAAACTTCCGAGTTTCAGGTCAGGACACGTCTGCACTGAAAACGACGTTACGTATTGTCACTTTAACGGTCGAAAGCATCGATAAAATTCACTTATTATCCTTCCTCTATATTTATTTAATAACAATTCTTCCTGATTAATTTTAAAACTGAGTTAAATCATTGTAAAAAATCATCACTCGACTACGCGCCCTCAAAGTTCAAGCACGCAAGCACAAAGGGGTTGAAGAACACTTGAGTCCTTTCCCCGTTTTGTTATATCACGTATCGGAATTATTTTGATGAATCAATGATAAAGGAGTTAATAATTAAAGTATTGACACTTAAAACACCCTCGTTAATCGTCGATTCTCACGATAAGAGACCGAGAGACGTATCTACTTAAAAACCGTGCGCGCCGAGGATCGGGCGGTGACTGAGAGCACCGTATCTACTTTCGCTCGGTATCCCCCCACTTCTCTCTCTAACGCGTTTCCCCCACTCCTCACCCTTGCCAATCACGTGTCTCTTTCTCGCAAAAGCCAAACTGCAAAGTTTCAGTCTCTCTTCGTTACTGCTCGGTCTCCCTGTATACTCCGTTTCTCTTTTTCCACTATATTCATCCCTTACGGTTGCTCTTACGTTATCCCCTTACTGTTTCAACCCCCTGACATCACTTTGTCTTCGTCTTACTTATTACGTTCGTCGATCTCTCTTTCTTTATTCTTCTACCTGCATTCATCTTTTTCTACCTACTAACCCTGTTGTCCTAAGTTCGTCTTTCACCTGCCTTTTCGAGAGAACGTTAATCCGTCTTTTTCCATCATCCGACTATTCCTCTATGTCGTTAAATACATCCGCCCTCGTTTCACCCTTATCATCTCGTACGGTAAACGCGTGTGTAAACTGTGTCTCCGTTTCTCTCTGTGCACGCGCAAGCATCTAACGGGCCAGCAAAAGGTGCCACGCCTACCCCTTCTGTATATGTGTCAGTGATACGAGAGGGATGTCTAACCCCCGGCTTCCTTCAAAGTGGCTGGATTCTTTTTTGCTTCGATCGAATGCACCCTGCAACTCGCTGGATGTCGCACTTGGTCAGGAACCTGATAAAGAGCTGATCTTTATGGAGGGTGGCGGGTGAATACGACTTGTAGAGGTGGAAATATGTAAGTGTTTGCTTTTAGTTGATTTTGTTATTGTTATTGGATAATTCTTGATGTTTTGAGAGGTTGAATGGCGAGTTGTAACTGTTTTGATATTTGTGTTAGAGCGAAACGTTGTCTGCTGAAATTATGTATGTTAGTTTAACGTATTCTGAATATTAAAGTTGAGTGGTTATGACGTATATATATGTACGTCGTACGGTTAACATAATGGAGTGGAGAAGATGTGTTTATTTCGAATTTTAAATTAATCATTTTAATGTTTCTAGTTCTGTTTTAAGAAACAGAGGTCATTGTTGGGTTTCAATTAGGGTTGTTTTTAAGTAGAATATACCACGGATCATTCAACACTAAAGCAATTTACTATTAATTCAGTATATTTAAATATACTACAAAAATACTTCAGAAGAAAGATAATTAAACGCAGAAGGAACAATATCAATTTAATCTATCACGTTTTACAAGGTAGACATAGAAAATTAATATCTTTAAAAAATTCAGTGGAAGTCATTTTAACCACCGTGGTAGATCCAGTGTTAAATGTCCCAAACTGGAAGCACCAGTGTGCAGAAAATATGACAGTGGACTAGTTAATTATGACATTTTATGCTAAATTTATTATAATTATTAAGTATACTTTATATCATAATTTGATATTTCACAAAATGATGATAAGCTAACTAAGAAAAACAATTCTAATTATTTAATCAAGAAAGTATTATTCATTAAACAATTTTGTAAAATATTGATCTGGCAATATGTACATATAATATCGCGAATGACGAAATATGAAAGTGGAAACGGTCAGTTTGAAATCAGGCGAGTATCGTAGCCTTGTTATTGTTCAAATGTAAAAAGAATCTCGCCATTTCCTACGACTGACTTTCAAAGTCTTATAAGAAACACATAAATAGAAATGAGATGTACAAACTTGATCTTTCGCATTCATTAGTCAATATCAATACATTGAAATTTTGTCGAACGAAAATTCTTTAAACTATTAATGCTAAGCCCTGGAAAAATACAGAACTTATATATCAGAATATAAAAAAATACTCAGTTCCTATTTATATTGTATAGTTCTGTTGGAAACAAGGACAATTTTTATTCAAACAATGCAATGTATTTCAATATATCTTATTTGAGTTTAAATATTGGCAATATTAAATAAAGAACGATGCACGAGATAATAAAAAATAGCAATCTCCTCGGTATAAGGATGGTCGTCTTACATTTATCATAAATATCTTGACGTCCCCATCCGAGATATGAAGCAAACGTCAAGAGAGTTCTTTTTTTCTGAGAAATATGCTAGCTTCACTAATTATCTCCGTATAAAAACTCGCTCCAATGTATTAACTCTTCTTACAGTAAACATTCAAAACTTCCAAAAAGTAAACGCGAATTTATTTACCGTTCTGTGCCAATAAGTATAATCACGACTTTTAATAGTACAAGGAAAATTCGTAAATGTGACACAAACGTAAAGATAGAAATTATTCGCCACTTCAAGGACCATTGCACGTGCACTTCGAGGCGCGTTGTAATTAAAATCAGGTAAAAAGTATTTTCGAGTTCGATGGAAACTTTCCGTGCGATACTCTTCAATTAATCTCCTTCCCGGAAAACATTTTCACGAGAAAAAGGGAAAATAAAGTATGACTAAACGATGGCGAACAAATTTTATTTTCACCAAAAACCTTTGACAGAGGGAGAGTACAATGAAAATTATTCTTCCACTGATATATCATATTCCGATTAAAATCTTTACACCTTACAATTCAACCTGAAACGTCTCAGTACTTTAATGTTAGACTAGGTCAGTGGACTAGGTAAAGAGAAGAAAAAACAAAGAAAGAGAATCAGAATAGTCGTAATGTCTGGCCGATTTAACGAACGATAAAAGTTTCCGTTCGTGAATGGTCAAAAAGTTACATTGCAAAACGTTTTGATTTCTTGAATTTGTAAATCATCAAAATGTCAGCCTTCGAGTTATCCATTTGATAATTCATTTTAACCTCACGTCAATAGAGACATATATTTAAAAAAAAATAATAGGCAACAATATTTGTTTAAAACTACAATATTACTCCTTGAATTCGCAAATCGTCAAAACGTCAGCCACAGAGTTATCCATTTAGCAATTTCTTTTAATCCCACGTTAATAGAGAGATATATTTTTAAAAAAATAATATGCAATGATATTTCCTAATTAGCTAAACAGATATTTCAAATCTTCAACGTCCTATAAACAACTAATTTATATTTACTCCGTCAGAAATTTGTATCTTCAATTTCTACACGGAAGAAACTGTCAAGTGGTAGTGATTCGTGGTCCCATTGATCGCAAAATCGGTTTCACCAGGCACTTGGTGCCTGCTGCGAGGTACAATTTTATTTCTGAAGGAAAGAAATCGAAATAAATTGTTCCGACAATTTTCAACGAACGATCTAGCGGCTTTGAAGTCTCAATACTGCGTAATCGTTACTCCGCCGCTTTCACGAGTATCGCTTTATGTGCCGTTATTGAAGGAAAAGTTCTTTTGCGTTTAAAGAAAGCTGCAACAGACCCAGGAACACATACGTTTGTTCATGCAGATCGGTCGAATCGGTACGAATTTACCATTCGTATAAACCAATAGTCCTTCTTGACGGTAGTATCGAGTCGTAAAGTGTACTCTAGATCTACTTAAACGAATTTATACCGTTGGAAAGCGAGAAAAAGAGGAAAGGACTTTTCTACTTTGGCTGGATATAAACGATAAACTACTGGGATAATCGTAATGATGATAGATTTGTTGTATCTGCTGGAATGGAGAAAAGAGCAGCTATAAAGTATAAACAAATTGTTGATATAGAATTCAATTGTGCTCATCGAAGTGTGCATAGTATTTTGTTCAATAAAAAATTGTAGGGTATAGAATTCTACATAGAATTTTATAAACAATTTTCTTTCTGGCCAGTATAATCGTTAACTAATTCACATTAATGTAAGTATATTAAGTACTTCATGTTAACAACAACTAAATTTATCTTAAAAGAAAAACTCTGATTTCTAAAGCCACTTGAGTATGAAATTAACAAAAACAAAATCTATAGAAAACAGAGAAGAATTGTTTGTTTCTAACGAATCAGCTTTGGCACCTTAAGTAATAGGATACAAAAACAAGGATAGAAGATTTCAGTTTAAAAACCTCTCAAGAACAGTACGACGTTAAATCCTCTGATTTCAATGTTCTCCATTTTCAAACGGTCCCACCCCTAGAACTTTTTGTATTTGTTTTCGACACTTTGCTCCAGGTTTTTTATTCCTAGCGAATGTTATTTGTATCGTCCGATTCATCCTATCCTTGTTTACGATGGCTCGGAAAATATAATTTGAAACGTCGAAAGTTGAAATGGGTTTGCGTTACGTGCTCGAATTCATGCTAGTTTCGGAAGCTGAATTAGTCTTCTCACATGGGCAAACCCGGCTGAACATCTCCCTTCCTACCTGTCGTGCTATCTGAGACATAGTATCACCGCTGAAACACGCCACATTTCTGTTCTCCCTGTTTCGCACCACCGAACAAGAGCACCCTTCGAGAGCATTATGCATACATAAGGCAACACACCCGATGTATCAGAATGCAAGAGATTCCTGTTATTTGAACGAGGTAATAAAATTCTATCGATGCCGTCGAATATCGTCGATTTTGTTATTTTTCGATCGTCGATAGTAGAGACCCTTAAAATGTCTAATGGCAGCTGGCTCGACGAGAAAAATGGCTCTGTTCGAAGAATAATTCACTTTTGCGATCTTTGCTCGCATTCAGGATAAATGATCGTCTCGCACTTTCTTAATAAATAATTGATTCGTATCTCAACCTGGAATTGTTCGTTTTAGCAGGTAGACAGTGTGAGAGAAAAGAAAAGAAAATTTTTTGTATTATTAAGTAATGTCTATTTTGTTTATTGTTACCTGTATTAAGTTTACAGTGTCTTGCACTTATTTCAGGAAGATATTGTTATTTTATAACCGGTCACAATATATAATATGGTAACACATTCGCGACCGGCAATTTTTTTCCGTTTCTAATGCTGAGTACCGGCGAAAATAATGAAATTGTAAAAAAGGTTGACGCAAACTTGTATCGTTAAAACAGAGATAAGAATTATAATATTTGTTTTGAACTATCAATGTTGTAATTATGTGTTTTTTAACACTAGAACTACCAAACCAGTTAAAATGACTGGTACACAATTTTTTCAAAAAATTCTCCAAGTTTATATAAGAGTCATTGAATGAATATTCTACATCTATATCAATAAACATAAATCACCAAATCGATCAAATTTCCCGCTGCTTGATTCCCCCTTTTTCAAAGAACTTATTTAAATTATTATATTAAAATATGTTAGATATGACGCCCGTAGTTCTAGTGTTAAAATACAAAGATTTGATAATTTATATACTTACTTTATAGGTAGATAATAGAGCATTTGTTATTACTAGACTCCGGATGTTTATGCAAATTTCAAATTCAACAAATGCAGTTAAGACAAGAGAACCTATTTAGGGATTTGTTGCACTCGATAAATGTTACAACGAATACCATACTTTGGATATTTCGGATATATTTTTATATTATGTTCGTTTTGTGTATTTTAGCCGTATTCATTTTGTCATAAATTCATAAACATCCGGAGTCTAGTTATTACTATGCTCAGTTTATTGAGCATTATATTACATGCATTTTGAAAAAGCAGAGTAAAGACAAAATTTAATATTTCTGTTTATTGTGATAAATAAAAAAACAATGAGTTTTGCATTAAGAAACTCTACATAATTTTCATATATAAGAAATGTCACGTCGTTTTCCGGAAGTTTTGCAAACTCTGCAACGTTTTTGTAGATATTTTAATTTCCCCGATTGCGCGATTATTTCCAACTGTTGTGTAGTCATGTCACCTGAAAGTCTGTAAGGACAATCAAGGTGTCTCATTGAGATAACGGTTATTCAAAGCGCCTAATGTTGGCGAATTCAAAAACAGAAATTGCAGGACGTGAATTCACGTCAGCAGCAACCAGATATAGGATTTTAAATGACGTGAATTCACGTCAGCGGTCACGAATGTGTTAAGAAAAAATATTCGAACATTTAAACAGTAAATATTACTACACTTAGCTGGCTTGCGATATTTTTATAATTATAATTCTTTTTATTGTAAGTCTCTTTTTTTCAGGCATACTATATACAACAATTCTTGAATTAAACACTAGAATTAATAAGGTGGTCAAAACTAATTGCTCTAAGTTTTGTCTTTGACCCTTTTATTTATTCCATTGTGAGTTATTTATTTAATAATTTTTAATATATTGAATTAATCATCGGTAGATCTAGTGTTAAGTAACATAACCTTTCGTTCATAGTGTGCAATCATGTATTACAATAAGCAGGGGAATATTTTTTATATGAAATTTATCACGATTTTCCACGAATAGGAAAACAAATTCTTCGGTAAATCGCCAGACGAGGAAGTATCGTCCGTGAACTGGCCAGGATGAATCTTCTGTGACAACTATGCAAAGCATTTCCAATTTCCACGTATGCATTCGCGTAGCCATCGATGCTAGACCGCGTGCCTCCTTCATCTTCCTTCATCCCTCCACCATCCCTCCTTCAACCCCTTGGAAGTTTTCCGGATCAGCAGACACTCCGCATCCCCTTCTGCCATATTCGCTTTATTATGCAGCCGGGAGAGCAGTCGCGAAAAGAGCCAATGCAACCTGCTCCTTCTTTGCGATTTTTTTTCACCCCCCTCCATATATCTGTAACATCCAAAGGGTGGACTGAAATTGACATATCTTTCTTGAGAAAAATTAACACCGATAGCTCTACTGATAATGTTACTTTTAATAGGTATTACTATAGATCGATTTGATTACCAATTCTATGTTTATTATTTATTCTATATCATATATTTCATATTTGCTAAACATACAGGGTCCGTCAGCAAAATCCGGACAAAATTAAGAGTTCATTCAAACACTTGTTTAGTTAGAAATTACTTGTATTGATAAAAAAAAATATGTGTAAATTAATTGGGGGATCCTTATTAAGTTTTATTATTCAGTATATCCTCTTCCTCTCCGATCACTTTTTGGATTCTTGATCTGAAGCGCGAACATGCTCTTTTCACCTGATTCTTGTCCAAATTCGCTTATGCTGCCTCTATAGCGACCTAAAGGGATGCCACGTTGGGGTGCCTGGGTTTATTAGACACCCTTTCTATAACGCTCCAAACATAATAGCTTAGAAGCTTCAAGTTTGGTCAATTGAGAGGTCAAAAGACTTTGGACCGAAATATTTCGACGTTATCGGAAAATCAGTTTTGCACTAAATGACTCGTATGAGCTTGTGCGCCGTCCTATTGGAAAATGTAGGACCTCCCGGATGCTACAGTTTCTATCTTTGGCTTCACTATCGAAATTATGATTCGGAGGTACAGTTTATTGTTAATGGTTTCATCCTTCTTAAAGAAATGTAGCGGGTTGCTGAGCTCTTTCGTCGGCAGCCGCAGTTCTTACAGACTTCTCTTTGGAATAAATTCGCCTTCAGCGATTAGCTGAGCCTTCCACGAACTTCTCTGCAGCCGCATACCTTTGTACAATATCATAAACAGTAGAATTTGTGTATCCCAAGAATCGAATAATTTCAATAGCTGAACGCTCAGCGCGAAGCGCTTCCGTTATTGCTGCTTTGTGAATATATTCCGAACACTATCTAATCAACTCTGCCATTTAGATGTTACACACGTATTATACATACACCTGCCTTGCTTGAAAAGAAATAAATATCTACTTCTGACACTACATGTAGCGGGAAATTAAAATAGAATTTTGTCCTGATTTTTCTGGCGGACCCTGTAGACTATTTAGTTATATTTAAGATACTGTGGCGGCAGCACGATCGAGTGACACCACCACTGAACTCTAATAATACTGGAACGGGCACTGGCTGATCTCTCCCATGTAGAAGCAGCGTATCGAGAGAGATAGCGACACCGGGTATCTTTTGCTCCTTCTAACCATACTGCGCATGTGCACAATTACGTCACGCTCATCAGGGTACACGGGCTGCAAAAAGTTTGTTCACTCATCTCATTGTCAGTTTTAGTACGTTTCATCGGTGTCATGTGTTTCAATGGGAGGGAGAAAACTTTCAGACGGGACTGGACAGACAGAGAGAAGGATACCCGAAGTGGATATCTCTCTCGATATGGTTTGGGAGCGTCAGCGTGCGTTCCAGTATTATTAGAGTTCAGTGGCCACCACCGATCTACGACCGCCATTACTCCTACGCCACCCCTAGTTTAAGGATCGTCCACTAGACATCGTGTCCACCGAAGGATCGCTCTCGCGAGTCCTCCAACGACGATCGGTATCTACATATATATACGATCAACCGGCAGATACCATCGTCCCATCCGGGGCACAGCGTCTAGAGCAGGCCTGTTCGGTCAGCCCTACTGACGAGTCCACGAGCAGGCCCAGGACGAAACGCAGCGCGCTAATCAACATCTTTACCCTTTCCTAGGAACAGAAGGACACCCACCGGACCGGCCGCAGCTGTATCACCGAGACCAGCCGGTGACCTTCCAACCGTAGGCGCGGATAGGCCCAATCTCGAGCCGCGGCCGGCCCGAGCACGTGGTTCCTTTAATACCATTAATCCTTTGAGGAAATTTAATTACAGTTCATTGACACATTCATGCACGGTTAGGATTGAAAAATTAAAACACAACCGATGGAATATAATTATACTAATAGTAATTAATAATTTATATATCTTAACAGTATAACTTTCTGATAAAAAGGTGGCTTTAGATCGCCCAATAAATGATTATCTTTCAATATTCACAAATGTGTCCGTCACGAAAGGATTAAGTTTTCTACATGTAATAAACATATTGTACAATACAAGATATATTGTATTCTAAGTACAACAAAAACATGTACAATTAGAAATAATATTGTATTATAAAATTAGAAATATTCCAAAAAAAAAAAAATTCCAAGCACCCCAAGGAAAATTTTTTAAACGGCGAATGTTAACGTTAGTTATCTGGCTTGGTAAAAATGAGATAATTAATTAGAAAAGTCTCGAGGTTTTCTTAAACACCCTGTAAGAGTGCATACGCTCATTTACGTGCACCCCGGTGAAACCGCAGGAGTAAGGTATTCTGGAACGACGGGAAAACAATGGACAATTAATGCACGCCATTCGTCGGGTGCATTCCACAAGCTCTGAACTCTCATAGCAGCCCCTTTGCCCGTCTTCAGAAGTTGCACAAAAGGTCGGCGAATTCCTCGATCAGGCCGGAACGCATCACTCGTGCCGCAAAGCGATTTTGAAAATGAACCTTTTGACTCGTCTTACGTCGATCATGTGAGTGCATAACGAGAATAATCTATGGAAATGTTCTCCGAATGCAAGAGACCGAGAGCTATTCGACTGGAATGTCTTTATGCACGTCTGCACTTATTATCTCCTGTAATTGGTATGCGACTGATATTCCCAATTTTCCTCCTCCTTTTTCAATTCTCATCATTCCTCAATGATGGATTACTGTTTGGTGGCATAGAATTTATTAGCGAATTTTTTAAAGTTGTAATACTAATCGAAAATTTCGCTAATAATATAATATAATAAATAATAATTTTACAAGTTTTAATGGTATACCAGGTTGAAAAGTAAAATATTCTATTTTTTTACATTTGTTTAATTTGTTGAAATTAACTATGTCTCTTAATATTACCACATTTAATAAGTCCTTTATAAATTATGAAGGTAGGTATTCTGGTTATTGAAGAGCTTTTCGGATATTGATGCAAATATTAACGTACACCTACTTCCCTTGATAAAGCATTCCTGCACTGATAACAGTATCCTGGAAAGATGAAGATGCAACGAATGATAATTAATTTGCGCTGTTTGCAGACTCCAAACTTTCCTAAAGAGTTCACTTTTGTTCTCTGTTGCGAAAGCCTCGCTGACCATGCTTCGCAATTGTCCCTTTCTGTCGTCTGACTAAAACAGACCCATTCTACTTAACTTCGTACACAGCAGCCAGCAGTTCTCTCTGCTTGGAAGAACAATCGTATTAATATTTCAACGTGTTAATTAGAATTTTAATTACCTCAATCCTTCTCATTAATCCACATTTAAAATTTCTTAACTTTTTTTTACCTTTAACCCTTTGCGCTCCGAATTATTTTACTAACTATCCGTCAGATAAGCAAATATAGTCTCTGAAAATTGTCTCCTGATAATTATTCATTTTTACATTGTACTAAAAAGATTTGTAATTACCGCGGATATTTATGTTAAGATGCAAAATTATTGTTGATTTTGGAAAGTCAATAATTAATAGATAACACGTTAAGTAGTACAGGAAACTGTGTCGAGTGTAGCTCGACATAGGAGTGCAAAGGATTAACACGTTGACTGCCATGGATGTCACTTGTAACCGGCGTTATTGAATTCCATCAAATTTAAAGTAACTATTAACCCCTTGCCTTACGATTTGTTTTGTGACTGAACTCGCAATAACTCAGAATTAATTTTTCGAATAATAATCCATCACTGATTTCCGATATACCGGTATAAATTAATGCAATATTAATAGCACAGAACTAATTTTAACGTCTCCTGAGCTAGTGTTATTTTCAATTTAACAATTTTTGGAAAACTTAAAATTTTTCTATTCTATTAACCGCGTCACGTGTGCCAAACGTCATTGTAAGGGTTAAACTGCAATATTTATAAGTTTTCGGACATACTGAATATTTAACCCTTAACACTCCGATTTTACGTGTGAACATCGACCAGCAAGTCCAACTTATTCTCGTCATATTTTGACTTCTATGTTTTTAAATTCCAGACTTTAAGTGCTATAATAACGTGTAAATAATAATATTAGAGTCATTCAAAATAATCTTTACTCATTTCAGAAATAGTATAATTTTGATTGCAATATGTATATTATTAATTATAATTGATTAATGTGTGGCAGTTTTAAAAACAGTCATTGGGATTCAAATCGGGGTTGCGTTCACTGGTCTCATAGTACAAAACTGTTTCTTTTTTTACCGCATTACTTCCTTTTGGCTAGTTAACAGCGACATCATTATAGATGCACAAATCAAAACTATCATCGCCACTATCTATATTTTCCTCACAAAGATAAATTATTTTCCTTCTCGACATGATTGAAAAATAGATGAGTTTCCAATAAAACAGCCTGAGATCTGACTTTCTTTACTGATCGCTTCTGAGTGACCGAGGAGTACTATTTTTTGTTTATAAACAATTACCGATAACAATCCGAACCTGGGGGTGCCGGACAAGCACACTTGAAGTACAGTGCGGCTCGGTCAAGTTGGCACCTGGGAGGTAGGCCTGTTTCGGCAGAGTCTGATTCGCCAGGCGTCAAGCGTCATGCCTCTTGTCACACGTATACGAAGGCACTTGACGTTCTACCTCGCGATTCAGAGCTACCAGAGCGTCCAGAGCTACACATACAAATCGAATTAAAAGACGAAGAGAGACAACGCTGCAGATCAGAGCAAGGAAGACAACGCGATTTGGCTGGCGACAGTGATGACATCGGCGTAGCCATCAGATTTCTAACATCTCTATAGTAAAAATATGATGAATTCCGGCAGAATTACCCCCACCACATGGAGAGATTCTCCTTGACGAAACGGAACGCGCGACGAGAAAACAATGTAATACAATGTCTCGCTCCTCCACCCAAACTAGTAAGAATATTGGAATGCTACGACTTTGCCAGGTGTTTCCTTTAAGAGGCAGCGCGAGTGTATTCCAAGAAACAAAATAGTGCAAATAGGCGTTTGAAAGCTGCTCCGCCGCCGAGGTGCCAACTTGGCCGAGCCGCACAGCGCTGGTGCCTGAGAGGCACAATTGGAGCGATAAGGGTTAAATTTTCTCGATGAAAAGGTAAAGGTCTACCGAATGTCTTCCTATCTGTATATTTAATGCTTCTCCTGTATGAAGATGTGAATTTAATAGTAGAAGTTTCACTCCGGCAGATGTGGAGAAACTAGCAAAATGTCGTTGGTATTCAAGGTGTTAACATTATTCATTTACACCATCAATATTCCACCGAAGAATCTTATACATTACTTAAATTCGGTTACTTAGCATGATTTCCCACTTGGACTAATTTCGCAATTTCCACCGTGGCGAGATCCTTCTAGCTGTTACACGAAAATCATGTTTTTTGGAGATCGCTCTATCGGAAGCTCCTGTTTTCCTCGAAACCATAGGTAACCACTGGACCGTCCAAAAACCTCCTAGCAAGTTCTGCTCTGCTTGTACGTGTCCAATTTCGTGCTTCCAGACGTGCGATGCGGTTTGCAAGCTCCAACTTCACCGACGAAGTTGCATCAAAAATTGATATAACCATGGGGAACCCATGCACGTTGTATTTTCCATTCGTCTCGTCGTACACACGTGACATCGTATCCACTGAATTCCGTTGACGAAGACGTTGCCGATTTTGTTTGTAATATGATGAAACAATTTCCTACGGAATACGTAAAAGCAAGCAAGTCGATTGGCTGTTAGCCCAGAATTATTTAGTTGGCTGAGCGTTAATTAACGTAACACTGAATCCCTTGCATAAAGGGAGGGTAGTTTATCGAAACAAGAAAACCGCTTAAAGTTACACACCACGATAATTATAATAATTACTAACGAAACTTCTACTCCCCCCCCCCCCCCTCATTTCTCTTGTAGTTTCCTGGAGAACTTAATAAAACTCAATGAACTGGATGAACCTTTGGGGAGTTTTAAACTCGGAGGTGAACGTTATGTAATTATCGTTTGAAATAAGCGTAACACGGACTTCCTTTCTCGTTATCACCCTCGGATAAAAACATTAACACTATCGGTTGTTAATTAACGGCAATTAATCTGTGCTTCATACAGGTATACAGTGACAGAGAAGAGAGAAACAGAGGAAAATAGAGGATAGTCCCTCGTTTAGCAAGATAAAACAAACCACCCCCTTCCACGTGAAACTTTCAAATAAATTCTACAGAGTCCCATTTAAAGTTCTCTATAAACCGAGTGGGAATAAAACGTTAGGAACGATCAATCGTTGTTGTACGTCGGCAAACAAATAAAAAATCGATCCAACGGCTACGAACGCGCGTTAAACTGCGTATCCAATAAACGTCGAATAGACCGATTTCATTGATCGAAGAGATGGAAAGGAAAAAAAAGAACGTTAAAATACGGAAAGAAACAATTCAGAGAGGTCCAGAGAGGAAGAACGAAATACGAAAAAAAAGGAGAATCATGTTCGTTAATTTTCTCCATCCTTTTTTTCATCCCTTACGCAATACACAAATCCAATTTCCCATGCGTAGGAATTTTACCCTGACGATTTCCACGTCAAATTAAAGTAGATCGAAACCGCGAAATTGCATCGATACTCTCGATGCAACTCACTTGTGTATCAGGTGATTGCACTGTCATTTCCGTCAAATCGTAGGGCTCCTCTATCCTCGTAATTCCATGGGAAGGGTGCAATTTCCAAAATCGTAGCCTCTACACTGAAAATAGCAGGTTTGACAGGGACGTGCACCGGTTTGTGCGAATCGATTTGCACGAATACCGAAGATGTAGGAGACGGTGGAGAGGAAGAAGGGTTGAAAAAAAAATCGCAGACACGAGAGCATACTTGGAAGGGGCTGTACACAGTCGCGCAAAAGGGGTGGACGTACGTGTCTAGTTTATCAAGAAGTCCCTTTCGTGCTCCTCCTTTTCACGGGGAAAAGAGCCGCGTAACATTTTCGCAAACCCGGCTCCGCCTTCTTCTCCGGTGTTAGTACGTACTTTGCATTTATCGTATCCGAGCTCGAAACGTGCCGTTGGGGTGATCTAATAAAAGAAAATATGTCTCTCAACGTGGGAGTATTCGCGCACCGTAATTAAAAGAGTCGCTTCGTTGAAAAGAGTTCTCGTCGGTTACGATGCGGTCTACGAGATCGAGGACGGAGGAATTTGTAACCCTTGAACCCGGAATTATGCATTGTTCGGAGGAGTGCAAGTTTGTATGTTGTCGACTAATTGTTTTCACCTATGCAAATATCGTGGGAAATTATTTGTCAGTGTTATTCAACAATAATGTTGGTAGAGATGCTTTTGTATTGCTGGGTTACAATGGAAGAGTTTAATTCATTTAGGTGTTGACGGTTTTGGTGAGAGGGTGTTTGAATATGAGGGGTTGTTTTTGAAGGTTTGGAGATGTTGGCACTTTAACACTAGATTTACGGATGTTGATTATACCTATTTTTCTAAAGTGAGCCAATTTGACTCATACAAGAAAATTGAAGTTTTTTGCAGAGAAAGTAATTCCAAGACAAATTTAAATGAACGATTTATTATTAAAAAATTAACCAACCAATATACTGTATATATAGCAATCAAATTTTGAATGAACCAAATTGGCTCCATAAATCTAGTGTTAATGGTGAGATAGAATAATTGTTGATGTAATTATTACTGGATCTATCGACGATTAATTCAATATATTTAAAAGTATCAAATAAATATGTGTCAATTAAATAAATGAAGGGAGTAAAGAGCTTGATCGATTCAGCCGCTTATAGTTTTTAAAATAGACGTAGAAAATTTAGAAAGAAACAGTGTCAGGAATTTAAAAAATATTTTCAAAATTTCAGAGCAAGTCATTTAGACCACCTTGGTATTCTAGTATTAGTGTGTAACAGTTGTATTTTTTATATCAATATTTTAATTATTTTATTATTGGTGAATCGTAAATTCAAATGAACACGAGGATTAGTTAAATTTTAACATCTCAATTGCAAAAGATAAACGGTGGTGACATGGTGTAATGAATTTACGTAACCGCGAAATATGTTCTTTCACATTGAAGAATTAATTAGCCATATTAATCCGGCGTGAAAGAAATGAAAGACCGATAGAATCTTACTGCTGTTTAATTTCTAAAGGTTACAGGAAGAAATGGGTATTTCGGAAGTAGTTGATGTATTAATTTGATAATAATGGATCGAGCGTAACAATCGATTCTTCTGTCGTAACATTTTAATCCTTTTTTTACGTTTTGTTTAGCACGGTGTAATTTTTCATTCGTTAAGCGAACAGCTTTGATCGAACGACGGATGCTCATTCATAAAGATAGGCGGCTCGTTAATTACGAATGTCATACACGAGTCGGTCATGAATATTCAGAGGTACGGGAGAATAATCTTGAAGAGAGCACGCAAATTTGAGATTCGAAAACCAAACGTCTGTGTCGAACACGTCAACCTGTCCCGCGATCACTTCACCTACTTGTTTATGCTGCAAAAACTATGCAAATGAATCATTAACATTAATAAATACACCTTGAAATCGTTTAAAAAGAAGAGAAACATTCCAAATGGAAAATTCTCACTGAAAAGTCAAGCGAGCTACTTTTCAGAAATTATTTCTCTATGCACCGATCTTATATTGTGTCTAAAGATTAATTATTGGTAAATTCTAAATTGCAATCATTATACCAAATGATATAACAATAATACAAAAATAAAATGTAGTGGAGAGAAGAGTTATATAAAAATATTTATTATTGGGTTAGTAATCCGATTGCACATTAACTAATGACAAAAATACTCTTTAATAGTAATTAGCAAAATATTTGATTTCCTAAGTATTTAACTACAAAGAAAATGTATGATTTCCTATAATTAAATTGTTATGATTCAATAGAGACATAGATACACATCATGTTATCTTAAAATCACATGAATCCATAGACTACAAAAGGAATATTCGTCCCATAAAGTGTCAAAACATCGTCTCACCGTGCATAAATGTTAAGTAGCTTCCGTCAAACATCGTTGTTTATTATTCTCATTTTATCTTTTATTATTCGTTAGCTAAAGTTGATGCCGCAAGTCGAAGTTTTACTTCACGATGGACCTCAGAAGATAAATGTACGTAAACCTCACTAGAGATGACATAATGGAGAAAGAAGGAAGGAGGAGGAAGAGGCTATGGTATAATTAAAATTGAAAGCGCGCGGATGTAGGGTGCGTTACTGTAAAATGCACTTTGCATACAGCGGACTTGCTTCAGCAGTATGCATACAGAATGACTAACGCCTCGTGTAATTCACTGCCCGTCGCTTCTTTTCCTGCAGACTTTTTATTGTTATACACTTACAAGCATCGTGTTTTTCTTTTCGTTCGAGTTCTGCAAACTTTGCACGGTATCAGGACTTCGCGGTTTCCTGTCCTTCAGACGTGCAGCATAAGATTACTTTTTTCCACGTCTTCCTGAGGCATCAGGCTTTCAAACTGCCCCATTGAAATCGTCCTTCAACCGTTAGCTTTTGTACCGCGGCCCCGAGAAGAAAACAAAAGCCTGTCACGTTTAAATGAATATAGATGGAAATTCTAACGTATTAGCACGTTAAACTACACTCTTTCCCGGTACCAACGACATAAAAATCATCCCTCTACGACCATCAGAAGCCGAGAGACAGAAATTCAAAGCGAACCCTGCACCGCTCCCCCGGCGCACAGTGGTCGATTTCGCCGAAATCCTGGCCAAAACCCCAACAATTTTTTTCACGATTTTCAAAATCTAGCAATTGCGTTTGATTTGTAACCCATCAGAGCATCGTTTTCCATTAATAAAAATTTTTATTAAACAATACTCTTAGAGATATGCAATGCCAAAGTTGGCACTTGAATAATGTAACGTTTTCACGTCGAAATTGAGCATACGTTTTCAATGTGAAATTAAAGTACGATCCACTTTTTCAGTATTGGAAGCTATTTATCATACTTTTAATTTATAAATATCTTGGTTTCATTTTTTTATTTCATATTTTACAACGGTGATGGTACAGAATGTAAAACCTATACATTTTTTTCCTATTGCTAATGAAATAATTGTGAAGGCCACAAAAGGCCACCGTAATTTTTTTAAAAATTAAACTTTGAAGTTTCCCGTAGAAGACCTCGTTGAGTTTTCTTGCGACTTTTTGCGATTCTTTGAGTTATTGTTATTTGTCTGTCGCGCGCGCCATGCTCGGGGAAGTGCATTTATGACATAGGGCCGGGCTATCGTGCCTTAATGAATACTGTTAATCTTATTCTACAGGCACTCTGCTAAATTTTACAAAATAACTTATTTATTTCGTCGGGTTGAAAATTCCAATGGGGTTATGTAGACTGGTAGTCTGATAGTTTTATTTTGAGACAGTACCAAGTAGCAGTGTACGATTCTTCCACTGACCGCCATCCGTGAAGCAGTGCATGTATGACCTCAGACCAGGATATCGTGTTTTATTTATTGCTATTTCGTATCCATCAGTATATTTTAGGACATTTTAGTTTCAGGTTCGTAAGCAGTAGCTCAAAAAACATTAGAATGCCAATTTTGGCGCGCAACCAAACATTTTTTATACAGATGTCCGCCATTTTATTTTCAAATACTTTGAGTTCGGATACTTAATTAGCGACCGAAATAATAATAATATACCAATTTTCAGCTAAATTGAAAAACTCCTTGCGGTTTTGGCCAGGATTTCGTCGAAATCTACCACTGTGCGGCGGCCCTGACCATTCGACGAGGGCCAACCCAGAAAATCGAACACCATCGCGATTACCTAGCTTGTTAGTCTCTAATGGCAAACTAATAATAAGAGCAATTAAGTAATAAAAGTGATATTTCAGAAGTCTCCATTCTTAAATGCCAATGAGATGTTATAATTGCTGAACGATATTCACGTCGCAGACATCTGGGCATTTTTGACCGCGTGCTCCACGGGAACTCGCCAGCCGTGCTGTGTCACATAAACTTTAAACAGCCATAACAACGAAAGGCGTAGCCGATTTTTGGAGGAGCTGCCTCTACAAGGTTCAAACTAAATACCCTCAAAATTTCCGGGGGGTACTGTGGGGTACAATGTAAGTTTTTCTATGCACAAGTTCGCAAATTCCGCCGAAAAACATGTGTCTAAAGAAGCTTACATAACTTGTTTAAAAAATAATTTTTCGAACAATCGTTTATGGGTACTTCAAGGTTAATTAATGGTGATAAACTGTGCAAAAAATAAAAAGTCTCTCAAAATCCTTAATGCCTCTAACAGTATCTTCATTTCAGAGAAGTATTTGTACGTTTTCGCGCTGTTGAAATTTATTGTTTTTAAACGCTTATTATTGCTAACACTGGTCTCAGCAAATATTCTAGATTAAGATATGATTATTAAAATTCAAATCCCAGACTTGATTTTTTTCCACCTAGATTACCCATTTCGTTCCATTGTGCATCGGTTTGAAAATGAAATGTCTCGCTTGTTTCCCGGACGATCGTCATGAAACTTGTTTCCTCGTCTTCGTGAGACATGAGGCTTTCAAACTACATCACTATAATCATCCTGCAAACTTGAGTTTTTGTAAGACGAGCTCGAGAAAAATTAAAAGCATCTCACGTTTAAATGAGTGAAGTTAGAAATTTGTATGTTTCATCTCGTTAAACTACATTCATTCTCGATTAAAACTACATAAATATCATCCCTCTACGACCACCAGAAACCAAAATACGCAAATTGAAAGTGAACCCTGCACCGCTCCCCTGGCGGCCCTGAACCCTCACGTAAAATTTCAAATAATCAAGGTACTAGAACAACACAGAGGTGACAAAAACGTTGGAGAAACGACGAAATAAATGACAAAAATCTCCGAATAGTATGTATTAAGCGTCCCTTAATTAAAATCTTAAACGTACATCGTGATTTGCCCCTTCTCGGCAGGGTCGAGGCGAAGTTTCACCGAGCGAAATATTTAATGGAGAATTTCCAAATTGTAATAGCAGCTGGTGCTAGTGCCGCTGGCAGTGCTCACAGACTATCGCGGGATTTCATGCGCGAAACTTAAATACGTCACACGCTAATGCTTTCGCACGTCATACACATCCACAGTACGAGGTTTGCAAAATCGTATTCAGCGAAAACTCAACGCGGTTCCGCGTCTGCCGCGGTTCTCTAAGGGTCGAACGGTCGAAAGCTTCGAATCGCGCTCTCGCAAAACGTCGGCATTCGCGAAATTCTTTCCCGTTTCTCCTCTTTGTTTCATCCGCGATGCTCGCCGTTTCTTCTTTTCCGTTGCACTTCTTTTTTTTACTCACCCTCCTGCCTCCTTTCTCTCAATCCTTTCTTCGCCTTTCTTTTTTTTCTTTCTGAAATACTGCGAGATCTTTTGAAGTACGGCGGGGGCGAACTTTTAAAGCGAGTTTGTTACGTTCAAATCCCACCCTCATTCGACCTCGTGAACACCTCTCTAATGTAAACTGTAAAAGACCTTTACAGATTTATGTTCTAGCCAAAAGTTCATGCTGTGAGAAAAATTTAACGGTGCACTCTTTTCGGGGGTTGAAATTCACGAAATTTTGATAACAATGGTCTTTGATCTTTTCTTTTTACATGAGACTTTGAGATTGGGAAAGACATTGATCTTTGAGAGGATGTCGAAAGGCAGAGAAATAATGTTGAACGATGATAAACCGTGATTCGATGTAAAGAGCTCTGGTAAATATACCTCGCCGGCTGTTTTTACCTTCTGCTGTCCCGAGAGAAATATTTGCTTAAGGTTACTTCAAAATTGCAGCCTCCGAGCTATAATTTAGAAGAAGCTACCGCCACTGCGAGCTACCTCTTTCAACTTTTTTTCATTTTTATTTAAAGCTTGTAAACATACCTACACGGGAATATCTTGTAAGATGAAGTTACAAGTACACTGTCCACCTTGCCCTTCTCAACACAAAAACCACCGACGTTAAATCTGTTGTATTTAAATATGTTAAATAAGTGCCTTAAAAAAGAGTATGATCTCTGATATATAAAATGAATATAAAATGTTTATTCTATGACCTCCCTGCAAATTTTTATAAAAAATATGAAACCACCCATTTTTCTTCCCTGGTAGTTTCACTGTAGGTTCGCTGTTAACGAGAGATTGTAACAAGAAGGAGAAAAAGATGAGAAAGAAAACAAATTAAAATTATATCCAGAAAAGACCACAGAAATGTCTACCATCGTGATATCATTGACGCGTGATATCTCGTTTAAAACAAACCTTTATGCTCCGTGCAACGATATACACATCGGGGAAATGTAATTATCCCTGGAAACAAGACCGACAGAGGAACCGCATTCGCAGTAATGAATCGTATGGTGCGTTTAACCGTGAAAGTTCATAAAATTCTGCCGTGGCTGAAACGGATGGAAATTGTTTGGCCACTCAATAGCACACGTTCGTCGCTTTATATCTCGCCTTGGCGAAGCGAGAAAATATTCCACGGGATCCGACTGGATAACAAGCTGCAGCTCGAAACGTTTTATTTATGCGGTCACTTTGGGAAACGGGAGAGACCGGCAATAAATGTCGGGAAATCCATTCGTGATATGCTTCGGACACCGTTATATAAACGTTGTATTAATATCAAAAAAAAATTCTGAACTTCTCATTGACATTTTTGTTCGATAGCAACTTTTTATCGGCCTCTTAAATAATTTTTTTGAGAAAGAAGATGTGCACAGAAAGTTGCGACTTATCGAGTAACATGATTAACACTAGAACAACCGGAATTAATTCTATTATATTTCAATATATTAAATAAGTAGTTCGAAAAAAAAGAGAAATTAAGAGATAGAAAAGACTATTGATTTGGTAATTGATATTTTATAAAATCAACGTAGAATATCTGCTCTATGTCTCACCTACGGACTTGGAGAACTTTTGCAAAAATTGAAAACAAGTCATTTTGACTTGCTTGATAGTTCTAGTGTTAAATAAATACTAATAATAAATGCATGTTGTCTTTTTAAATATTCTTTTTAAGTACTCTTTCTTCGTTTATTTAAATTTCTCTGGGAAAAATATTGACTTTTCAGTTATACTGAAAATATTATTTTCCTTTATGCACTAATTTATGATGCTTGGGGTTGGTTAGGTTTAACACTAGATTTACGAATGTTGATATACCTATTTTTCTGAAGTGAGCCAATTTGACACGTACAAGAAAATTGAAGTTTTTTGCAAAGAAAATAGTTCCAAATTAATTCAAATGAAAGGTTTATTATTAAAAAATTAACCAATCAATATATAATATATATGTATATAGCAATCAAACTTTGAACGAATCAAATTGGCTCCGTAAATCTAGTGTTAAGAAGGTGGTGAATGAAGATTCTTTTTTATTTAAGAGAAGTGTTTTTACTTTCTGTAAAATTTAAGATTATTCGCAGGCCGATAATAATTTGTGATAGAACAGGAAAGTGTAACAAAGTGTCCGTAGAAGCAGATGGAGATACCTGGAGATAAAGTTGGAAGATTTCCGAGTTCATGGCTACTTATTGAGAATGCACGATCGCTTCTGGAAAGTTTCGACCACAAATTTCGTCGATTCGCGCCGATCGTGCTCTCACAGCGAAATCTTATCGCGGATTTAACGAGAGTGTCATCGTCCCTGTTCTTGAACTTTATATTCCATGATACTTGGATAAAAAATTATACATATTTCCTTAAATGTATGTAACTATTCAAGCAATATATAAAAATCTTTATCCTTGCCCCCAAAATAATACAGTTCCTTCCAAAAAATATTTTACATCCCCCAAAACAAATACTTCAATTTTTTTGGAACTTCCTTCACAGATTGCGGACTATGGACGCATATATGTGGTTTGATCACAAATTTCAGTATATTTTATTGTTGCATGTATACACAGTTAGAATTGCAAAATTGAAATACGACCGGTAAAATATAATTAAAAACACGATAACTTCTAATTTACATAAATTAACAATTTAACTTTCTGACAAAAAGGTGGTTTTGTATCGCTAAATAAATAATTATCTGTCAATATTCAAAAATATCTCCGTCCGCAAAGAGTTAAACAATTTTAACATTCGATAACAATTAAACAAAATTATATCCACGCTCCATCAGTCTCTTCGTTATTTCCGAATCTTTAATCCCAATCAAAAGAAACCAACGACCGATAAAACTTCCCACCCCATTCCGCCCCTAAATCCCCTCCATAAACTGTTTACTTCCACAAAATTCAACCACACCGTAGCTCATTAAATCTCTCTCAAATTGCAAATTAATCTCGGAATCGCTTCCGACTTGGTTGCCTCTTTTCCATAACTAATATTTCCATAACAATCTAAAAACACCAGACGCATAATTTTCTCCTCCGCGAACGCAGTAACAAAATCCTTGCACGGATGTCTGTAGGACGCTTATTAAGAATGCAGGAACATCCGCGGAAAGTTTCGGCTGGAAAATTTCGTGGAGTCTGCGCCGACGTTGGTTCCCAGTGGCGAAATCTTATCGTGATTTTACTACACGGGAAGCCGTGATCACCGTGGATGTCCCCGGTTATATATCCCACCCCTCTTATTTCCACCCCCTTCTCGAGTCGCGATAAATAAGGGTGACCTATTTAACGACGTTGTAGGCGAAGGGTCAAAGTGCATTCCGTATTCCAACGCAGTGGCAGGACAGTTTATATAACGGGGTCGTGGTAGCAACATACCAATTAGCCGCTTTGTATGTCGAGCCGTTACCGTGTATGCGTCATGGTATTTTCTCGCGAATGAAAAACAACGGGCAAAAAGATCCTTGTAGCGGACTCCACAACCCTCTTGCCTTTTCTGCTTCTATGGACTTTCGTGGATAAGGTATATGATAGATACCGTAATTCATAACATGGATTTACTGGACTTCCTTTCACGCATACGTTTGTTCCAGAGGATTGCATTTATGGGGAGATTTTTCGATTCTGTTTGCGTTTGCTGTGTGTAATGATACGTGGAGGTTGGGTTGGTGGAAAGACGGATAGGTGGTGTGATGAGTTTCGACGGTTGGTTAGAGAAAGAGTAGGGTCATTGGAGGGGGTGGTTTCGGAGGATATTGAAGAAGTGTGATAGTCTTATTGGGGTGGTGTTGAAGATTGGAAATTTCTAGGTGTTGCATTTGCATTTTCTTGGCTGGGAATATTTATGGATGATGGAAATACTTAAATTTACATACTATAACTATAATCAGAAATGTCATAAGTAAATTAAAATTGTTGGGGGTTGTTACAGTTATAGGCTGTCTTATACTACTGACGTTTCAGACAGACATATGACACTTAACACAGTTTCTTTTAAGTACTTCTAGAGATAATATCGCTATGAGAAAACATAACTTATTGACATTACGTCTATTACGATATCCACAACCGTCAAAATAGAATTCCAAAGACTCCCTCCTGATTGAAGTATTTCACTAATTCTCCCTCGTTTCTCCCCCGTCTCTCATTCCGTCTCGTTTACCAGACATTCGTGACACTCGCACCCCTCTTTCAACAAGATCGCATCTCCCTAAAAACACACCTCCCTTATAACGAAAATTTCAATCCAAACAACATGATTCCCAAACGTCAGCAATTAATTAGAATTTCATCGTAATACATCATCCCAGAAAGCAGTACGACAAAGCGGGTAAAACGTTTCCTTCTCAAATCTCCATTCGTTCGAACCTCAGCAGCATGCAAAACCAGAATCTATCTAAAATTCAAGTCCCCTTCAAACGTTAACACACAAGGAAAATCCCATGGCTACTATTCGTAGATAGACTTTCTCCGAGACGGCATAGCTATTCAGCAATTATGCAGGGGAAAAGTCTGCATTACCCTTGCGGACCCTGTGGATTTTTCATGAGACCTCATTGCTTCACCGAGCTTCTATACTTGGATACCAAGTACGCAACCGTGTTTTCAACCCCAAATACTAATACGGTCTAGACAGACTTGGTAAATGTAAAATTAACAACGACACGATGAACTACGAACCGTCAAGTCATTGAAAACATTAAAACGTTGTCCTAATTCAATATCATGGAGATAACGAGCAAAGAGTATGGCGATTAATGTTCTAAATAATTAATACAGTTTCATCGACCAACTAGTAAAATATCTATTCAACACTGTGTAGATTAGAGACAAATATTTCCACGGTAATACAAAGACTCGTGCATTTAGAACTTGGACGTCGAGTTTCGACAGGGGTGGGATACATTTTTTGTCGTGAATTCTACCCTCTTTTTGTGTTATTGCGAATTTTCTGCGAGGGTGACATTATTCGAACGTTACTTGGTGGTTGCGGGATATTGTGGGATGTTGGGTTGGAAAAAAGAAATGATTATTAGCAACTATGGTGGGTATGGGGTTGAAGGCTCGGATTTCCAATTAGTGAGGCAGAGGTCAAATTTCTTGACACCTTTGGGAATTTTTTTTGTGATATCTGCGTCCTAGCTTTCGTGGTTAAGTATCAACGTAAAACATTTTGAGCGAAATAGTTTGTAGGGGTGACGATTTACGATCCGGTCTCCGTCATTGTATCTGCTTCGGGTGGTCGACTCTGCACTGGGCCCATTTGCTACGTGCAATTAGTCAGCACGTGCAAGCACTTTGGGACCTCACGGGTCTAGGACCGTCCGAGGTAGACGGGGGCCGGGTCGCGAGCCGTCGTTTATGGCAAGTCCATTGTCCAGGTGGGCGCGTCGCCTTGAGGCGGCCGAGGCCTTAGGGGGTGTTCAACAGATGTGGGGATTTTCCAAATCTGAACACCTCCGTGGCCTTCGGGCGTCTCGGGGCGACGTTAACAATTTTCGTACCCGCCTGGACGAGGACAGGAATCCTTCCGTCTCTCTCACTCGAACTTGTGAGACGAGAGGACAACGAGGATTTACGGGAAGGAGTAGGGAGGACCGAGGGTTTATAAGAACTCCGCACGGCCCTCCCAAGGAGCTTTTTACGTATTTCCTCGTCGAGCCAAAAGTATTGATTGTACCTCAGTTTTGTAGTTCGGTGAAAATTAATAAAGTTTACATAACGCGAGTTAACGTCAATACCTATAAGTTATAGAAATTGTTATGAAATAGTAGTAATTGAATACTTTAAACATTAATTAGTATATCTTTCAAAAAAGAGACAACAAGATCACGCCTAATGCCCCAAAACATGTTTACTCAAGTTAATAAAATAAAAAACCAATCCAATTCGTACACCTAAGTTACCACAATGCAGTCTCACAAGTGTAACAAGAGCCGCTATATTTCACTCTGATATTGAAGGAACCACGTGCCATCAGAATCGTACGCCCTACAAAATATTCTGCTCACTCTTTCCTTTTTCAGAAAGGATATTCAGCGGATACAAGTCCACGTGTACACAGGTGCATAAATACGAAGGTAGGATTGGCAAGTCTGATGCGATGCCCTCCCAAGATACTCACATGCTATGCTTATCTGCTTTCTTTCCCAAGACAATTTTCACTCTTCCGGCAATGTGATTTAGTGGAGCATCGGGCTACGGGAAACGGTAATTTCCATGCATATTCCGCTCCGAAAACTCTCGCGGAAGGGTATTTACTGCGATGCGGATAGTAAGTCAAAGAATGGAAACGTGAGGGAAATATGCAAAGTTTAATGCCGCCGTGAGACAGTACCTGTTAAAGAGAAAAATCGGTGAAATTTTTGAGAGTACACGTTTTCATGCTGCGTTCAAGCGGATTCCCTCGAAGGGATGAATTTCGCTGCGTATCATCGTGGAAGTACGTAATTTTTATTTCAACCCCTTTCTGGTAGAAATTGATATACAGCCTGACTGTAATATTGGAAGCCATTTAAAGTGAGGTGTTAATTGCCATAATTTGTATTAATATTACGAGAGGGTAGGAGTTTTAATATGTGTATATAGTGACGTTGATTATATAAACGTGAATTGAGTGAACGGTATTTTATACATTTTTTTTTATGTTTAGAGATATTAAAGGGAATCGAAGAATAGAAGGTACGAAATCCTATTGAACAATTGGCCACTAAACAGTAAATCAAATTTATTTACAACACTGCGAGGAAAATTTAGCAATTTCGGTCTTCCGATTTATAGCGGAGAATTGATTATTCGTGTCAGACGGGGTGTATGTTCCCACTGGTAATCGATCTTGTGAAACGTAAAGCACAAAAAAAGGATTATTTGCCTTTCTGAAACAAAAAAAAACGAGGCAAACGTATTTGCGTTAACTAAACAATGTGAAATATACAAGTAATGAAAAAAATAGCTACCTCGAGTAGCAGGAGATTTTTACTAGAATAAAAATATTTCTTTTTGCGATGTAGCTAATTTGTAATTTTCGTCAAAGGACCGAGTGAACTTTATTGAAAATTCAACCAAAGGAAAAGGATTTTCAGTAACTTTTATCTGCCACGCCTTTCGCAAACAGTACTCGGAAAAGTTACGCGAGCATTGTGCACGTAATGCAATAAAATCAACGCCGGCCATTAAAGCGTTTCGTAACATCGATAAATAGAAGGAAGCCATGAACAAATTACCAGCTTGTTTCGCTTTGTTTCGCGAAACGAGACGCTGATTTAAAGGTGGACAAGAAGGTAACACCGTGGAAATCGGCTTAATTCTATTCTTTCGTCAAGTTTTTACTTCTCTCTATAAAGAAGAAAGCCCTCCTCGTGATTCTCTTTACTCTAAACACTGGTCGTTCTCTGGATTAACGCAGATCAAATGTATCTTCTTCCCTCGATGTTGCAAAAAGTTTCGAACATATCATGAAAAAATATTTTGCAGTAAATATAAAACAGAGCATTTTTTTTTACAATATAACTTTTTATCCCAAGGATTATCGAGAAACGGCAAGAACTACCTCGTAAATTATTGTTACATTTTCATTTTTTTATCAAAATTACTATAACATCTAGAGCAATTCTTTAACAATAGAACTCCCAAACAAGTCAAAATGATTCGTGCTCAATTTTTTCAAAAAATTCTCCAAGTTTATAGAAAAATCATAGAGCAGATCTTATAAAACACAGATTACAGAATCGATCAATTTTTCTATCTCTTTATTCTCCTTTCTCCAAAATAATTACTAAACATACTGAAATATAATAGTATTAACGTTGGTAGTTCTAGTGCAAAAACCTATCGTATCATTTTTATAAATTAAAAGGAGAACTATCAATCTCCTATCACCTTCCCAAAATAGTTCATCCCTCTCTGTCGATACTCCGCTTATTTTTAACCCTCGTCCCACCTCCGTGTCTCGTACGTATAAATTTAAAGAAGCGCGCAAACTTGCAGCAGCGCAAGCTGTCCCAATTTTTTCTCCTTGCGCGTTTAAGGTACGCGACAAGAAGCTTTCGAGCTTCTCTTTTTCGGCGAAGCGCGCGGAAAACGGCCAGCAAAATTCACGTGGAAGCAGGTTTCGCGCGTTAAATATTTATGAGGGGCACCGTTGCCTTCGGTATCCACCCCTACCGCCCATTTTTTTTATCCTACTCTCTTTTCTCTAACCATACACGACCGAAAACTTTACAACGGCGTAGGTATTTGTCGGTGCCCGTCCGGGACAGCATCCGGACCGACGGGTCATTTGTTACAAAAATGGCCCCGCGTTATAACCGTGGAAGGATGCGAGAGTATGTCCTTGCCACCATTTTCCTGTTGGCGAATCCCGGGGAGGAGTAATTTTAACGAAACTTCCCAAAAACCCACGCCACTCTGCCAGGCAAACTCACCCCCACTTTTTAAATTCACCCCTCGTGCCGCGAGCAATCGTGGTTCACCTTTTTTTCTCTCTTTTTTTTTTTATTCTCCCGATCAAAGGAATGCCGTTTTCAAATAACGAAAATCACGGGATATTGGTTCAACGTGAACGTACCACTGAGATGAATTTTGGCTATTTAAGTTTTGAACTGGCAATTTTGTGGGATCTTCATCCTGTATTTGTTTCTTTGCGATTTTTATGGTAACTGATAGCATAGGAAATTATGAGGAGATATAGAATTTTGTTATAGCAGTATATTTTGGAGTACTTGTCAAATTGTAAAGTATGTTTAGGAATACTTTGAGATAGCTTTGAATTGAAATGAAGAGCTGTGTTGTTACCAAAAAATTATGTTTTTATTGAAAAGACGTAATTAGGTGTAAATTAAGTTGAGCTTGTAGCAAAGTTATTTATTTTTTTTTGTGTACACACGTGAACACAAACTTCTATCGTCTGTTGTCTAGTTCTTTGTCTTCCTCCAGCTATGTCTTTCTAGATATTGCAATTAACGTCGGTTTTCTTGTTCCCTATTTCCACTAACCGCCAGTTGTACGTCCTATTACAGATATCTGACGAAAAGTACAGCACCAAATAACAATTGCAATTCTCAACACATCCCAGCCTTTCCGAAAAAAACAATATTCTATCAATACTTCATCAACTGTTAACATTAGAAGCACTAAAAAAATGGAGAAACCGTTTTACTTACACAATATTCTAATTACAATGACAAATGATCAAAATATCGCTGACATTTGGAAAGGCCATTTTTTCCAACGAGATTCGATGAAACTTTCTACCTTAAACATACCAGGGAATTTAACTGATCCATAAAAATAAAGAGACTACAACCCTCAATGAGAAATTGAACATCTCATTAACTTTTTACCATACTTTACAAATTTTGATGACACAGACCTCCAAAATTTTCCGATTAAGCCGATTACATCTCCTCGCCCTTTTCCACTAATTTCGACATTAATGTGAAGCACCCTGAATTAATTACAATCCCACCTACACGCTGTCTCCTCACACGATACTTCGAGGCTTCCTCTCTTCGGCTACCCGCTTAATTCGATATTCTGGCAAAAAAGATTCGAGTAACAGTGTGCTTTCATCGGAGCACACTTCACTTAACGGGTTGCTGACTTAGTAATTGCCGTTAAAGTACTACGTAATTTAGTCATCCGTAACGAAGAAGGGAGCGAAAGGAGATGGCGACAGAATATATTACGTCTTTAAGTTAGGCCTGACTCTCGAGCTTAATGGAAAATCTACCGGGAAAAATAAGACGTGGACTAGCGATAATGGCCTGTTTCCATGTGAATACCAATGTGACCGTCCGTTCGTTCGTTTTCAACGAATATCTTTGAGCTCGAATGGCGCGTGCAAGAGGCCCTTTACAACGACGATTCCGAGTTATCGTTGGGGCTTCGGGTTTATCGATTTCGATAGGACCACACCGACTAGAACGTCGAATCTTCTGGGACGAGATGCTGACGGAAATCGAAGTTTGACTCTTCGACTGGAACTGCTGAGAGGTCGTTGACCTCTGGGAAGAAATTTGTTTCGGGTAATTTTGTCCTTTTGCGATTCTGTCGTGTGTAAACGAGTCAAAAATGGGGTCGACCTTCAAAAATAGGTTGACATTGTAATAAATGGAAAATTGTAAAAACGTCCTTAACCCTTTGATGTACTATTTCTTTTGTGACTGCCTCCGAAATGATTAGAAACAATTGGTTTCATCAAAATCTAATGGAAATTAAATTGGAAAAATAAAAACTGATCAGCGATTTTTGTCATGTCGCATTATTTAACGTAATATTAATTTTATAGAAATAATTTTATCTCGTTTACTTTGAAAATGGCATGAGTTATGTTGCCGGAATGAAAAATGAGAAGTTTTTAGTGACTATCCATAATTAATTATAAACTTATACGATTTTCAGAATGAACGCCCCAGATGAAGAATCGCCGATCAATTTTTATATTAGCAATTTAATTTAGAATTCCTGTGAAAGACGAAACAAAGGAAATGGTGGAACAAGGGGTTAAAGTACACCCTGTCATGTAATCTAAGAACAACTCGAGAGAGAGACGTTTTCAGATGAGGTACAATGGAACATGAAAAGAAGTTTGATTCTTTTTCAACCCTTCTCACGTTCTACTAATTAATCATAATAGTATATTCCTTAGCTCAACATGTAAGCGACTTCGTTTAATTATTGCTCACCCTGTACATTACAATATTTTGACCCGCTGACAGCCGTTCAATTATTAATACATGTTGTTCAACGTTGATTGTCGGTTAGCGTGTACGATTTAACGATAAAAAAGTATAACACCAGCTGGTTATTCTTTCCCCTCGTTACGTGCAATCCATTCTTTCAATGCTATTTTTACATCGTTCGGTTGTACGTCACGGTAACTATAAATGCTCTCCGTTCCTTTCATTTCCCGGTATAAGCTGCAGAGTCTCGTTGTAAGTAAGGTGGTCTCGTATTAGCACGAAAGTATAATAAAAAAGTAAAAAAAAAAATGGAAGAAGAAAGAGGGTGGAGAAAAGTGAGACAGTGAAAGAAAGTAAGGGATTCCACCAAATGTATTAATTTGCGCGGACCGTTTTCACCGGTGTTTTGCATGTATTAACATTTTATCATGCATTTATGTGTACGTGCGGGAAAAAATTTAAAATTTAAATTACGATGGCAATCACGACGCGTGACACGAAGAACCGCCCTTACCGTGTTGCGAGCTTTATTGAAAATACATTTCTAAGTAGCAAAGGTAAATCGGTGGTTGGTGGAATGTATTCTTTTTTTCTGCGTTTATGGTTTATTTCAGTCGTTGGTCCATGGCTCCTCCTAACACGGTGGTATGAAATTTACTTTTACGGGGGCAAATAAAAAGTAATATTTCGCCGACGAACGACAGTGTTTCTGACGTGGAATTGTTGTAAATAATTGATACTGTTACGAGATTTTTCGTGAATTGGGAGATGGAAAAAAAGGGACGAGATTTAATTGGAAGCAACGTTGACATTTACTGCGATGCTGATAAATTCATTTCTATTTAAAAAAAAAACAAAAAAAACAGCATGGTTATATTTAAATTAGTGGGAAATTCGCGCGGCCATCGTCGAGGATATTTCGTAATTTTTCCATGCTGAATTTAAATACAATGAGCATATTTATTGATATCATTGTTATCGACGAAAGCGGAAGGTCTCTCGGTTTTATGTGTCAATTCGTTGTAAACAGAATTACTTTATAATCCGCCTGCATCGTGAGCCACGGACAATTTTTGCATATAAATAATGCAATGTGCCAAGTGAATAAAGCTCACTCATAATACCATTGTGTCTATCGTGACTCGGAAAACTGTCTCAATGGTCATTACCATTTTTATTCTTCACAGTTATTCGAACCTAAAAAAAACTTCCGGTTTAACAAATTACTGTGCATATCATCAGTTTAAACGAGGGCAAACAGAAAATACGGTGATCCGAAAAAGAAACACCTAGAACAATAACTAGATTGACATCTCATTAAGTAAATTAGCCATATAGAAATTCCACTACTTGCTACTTTTATCACTCCCTTTAAATGAACCACATCCAATAATGAACGATAACATCACCAAACAACTAAAATAATACCCGTTAAATAATATTCGTTAATTCCTACTTCTAGTCAAATTACATATAATCATTAAATCTCAAAAATAAATCCCATGGAATTATGGAAATTAAAAAAAATACTCAAAATATCACTCACACATCCGATTGTAACATCCTCGAAAAATATTCTCAAAAGAATGGCAGAAAGGCATGAAGAAACCCTGAAAAAACAAGTGTCCACTGTAATTTGAAAAACGTCCACCATATTTGGAAAAGAAACAAGGTGTCGTTGCATTTCCCGTAGCTATGCAAAGTCATTTCCACGGAGGCTCAACACGTATTTCATGTTTTGTCGTGGGGTAGGGTAAGCACGGTAAGCCCCATACCAGTCGTGCTCTCGACTGTTCATTCAGGGTAATCCGGGTCTGACTGGACGAGAAATATACCACCTCTTGAAAAGCGCAATGAATAACACTGTGCAGTTTCAGCTGGCTTCGTTTGCGACCCCTTTAGCATTCTGACCGGGTCTTCGTGGGTCTATGACACCGATGAAAAAAGGAACGACCCTTGTCCGGCCATGGTGTCATAATATGTCGGGGTTGAAAGGCTCGTCACGGTTTTTTTTAACTTCCTGTGATCCCATAGAACTTGAATATTCCAAAGAATATTTGAATATGGACTGAAGAGACTTTACAAATCAATGGGATGAATAATTAGTAAATTTCTTTGTCGCTAAATGAACATTCTCAATTTAGGTTAGTTATATCGTAATTACTTTTTAATAAAAATATAACAATTAGTTTCAGTGGTGCGTAGATCACACTGGCAGTCTCTTTGGTGTTGTATATCATTTGAAAAATGAAGGATAATTGAATTACCTGATGAAACGTCTTCAGGAGTATAATATTTGTGATATGTTATTTTTCAATTTCTTTGATAAAATGACAGGCAAAGTAGATCAACAATGGTATGTTTACATTTCGCTGTTCGTATGAACCAAATTATTCTGCACAAAGTATTTACCAATGGTCAGGACCAATGTTTTGATCGGTGAAAACAAATAATACCATTATGTTATAGCGAAATATATTTGCAACGTTTCCACACCGTAGTTTTGGCCACTTTCTTGTTCTTTAAATTTAAAGAACGACGTGTCTCATTGACAATCGTCAACCTTCCAGTATTTTTAAACTTCGGCAAGTAGAACAAAAAATCCTATAAGTAGACGGATGAAATCTTTGCATGAATTACTTCTATATAGTTTAAGTACCTTTCGCCACTGTTTTGTTCTTCAAGTTTATGTTATTGACGACAGTGGACTTATAAAAGTGGTACTATTTTGACGTCTCTTTAAATAAATCGTTCTCTAAAATCATTTCTGGTAAATTGCGCATAGCATCAATCGGATGTTACACTCCAGTCTGTCACATCAATTGGACCACATAATATAATTTAACATCATATTAACATTATAGAAATAATTTTTGTCATGTCTCTCAGATACTTTCAATGTCACTGGTTTTGCAAAATTTGCAATCTTCTCGGATAGCAATCTGTAAGGAATTCACAAGACACACTAAGAATATAATATAAATATATAAGAAATATATTGAGTATATGGAAAAATATAGAATACAAAAAAAAATACTATAACTAATAATCTAATGTATCGAAGGGTGTCTAAAGTTATACGTCTCACAGTTCCTCTAAAACTTAACTGACTCTTCGAGACGTAACCTCTTAGGACGATCTCCCCCACTTCTCTCTAGGTCACGCATTTAAGGGGAGATGTCATTCTAAGGGCATTGACACCTAATATTATGCCAGAATATTATAAAAGAAAGTGTACAATGGTCGTGCCGCTAAAACTCAGAAATGAGTCCCGGTACGATCAAGTGAGTGATATGGTGTGGTAACCCTCTATCTCCCGTCGATGAAGAAGGTTCCCGTTTTTACCTGAAGGGCGTGCTTTTGAAGATATAAGGGCTGGAAGTTTCGCCCTCTAGAAATTTCTCGAACAGTCACGAACATTCGACGGATGTTACACTCCAGTCTGTCACATCAATTGGACCACATAATATAATTTAACATCATATTAACATTATAGAAATAATTTTTGTCATGTCTCTCAGATACTTTCAATGTCACTGGTTTTGCAAAATTTGCAATCTTCTCAGATAGCAATCTGTCCGTGAAATTATCGCAAGAGGTTTTCTTCTTCGTTGAATATTAATTCGATGCATACCATCGATTCTTTGACGACATCCAAATTGAACTTCGCAAGCAATTGTCGAGATCAACGGAATCCAAGGAGCAACGTATACAGAGGCTAAAGTCGCATAATCTGACCCAACGTTTTCGCGAGTCTCTAATTTCCAGCTTCGCTCTCGGCGCGATACGCCAAAGCCCATCTTCGAAATTAACTAAGAAACTCGGAGAGACGGTAGTCTTTGTAATCACTTTGCCCCGGGCAGACAGATTTTAGATAATTATAGCGCCCAGGTTATAAGCTTACCACCTTAATCCTCGCTTACGACTGTAAGTCCTGCTTGAACTTCCGAGATGCCGAGAAACGTACGCGTTTTATCGAGATTAGATTCGATTAGAACTCCTATTTTGCACGAGGCAAGAAAGAATGCATTTGGAACCAGCAGGGCATAGTTTCCTTTTAATGAAAATATCTAAAATTTCGTTGAGAATAGAAATTTTACTGTCTAAATATTGTATGGTCCTTCATGTCGTTTCGTGTTAAAAATTCTTTTGGGAAGAGCTCATGGATTTAGATGGGTTCTAAAATACCTAAAGTGCGTGACATTAAATGATAATTTGTGAAGAAGTTCGCGGAACTAAGGGACACTTAACTTTTGACCCGTTAATTAGGAATTCGAACCTTTAACTCTGTATCCACTGTAACTCCAGATCAGATTTTCTTAATTTTTATTAATTTCTTCTTCAAAGTTGTTCTTTATTTTAATTCGGCAAATTTCTTGAAATATAATGTTTCTTTTTTGGATCCATCTAGTACAGTTCCTCATATCAAAGGTCTACTTAATTATATTTCAATACTCTTAATATAACTACAATGAAAAATGTAATATTAATTTTAATTTTATCTTAAATTCCACACTTGCAGTCCGTACCGTTAGAAGAAATAAAGACGACTAATTTTAAACTAATATCATCGATTTCTTATGAAATATTTGAATTTCAATGTTCATTATTTATCTATTAAGACTAGATTTACCAGCGTGAAATCTATTATATTTAAAAATGTCAAAAATAAGTACATTAAAGCAAGGGAAATTAAGACGTGGAAAAGATGATAGATTCGGTAATTTATGTTTTATACGATGGACGAAGAATATTTATTCTACGGCTCTCTCATAAACCTGTAGAATTTTTAGAAAATATTGTGTACCAGTCATTTTGACTGGCTTGGTAAATCTAGTGTTAAAGTAATTATTTCGATACCGTGGAACTTCTTTCTTTCCCGGAATAAAATCGAATGAGAATATTTATTTCTGGGATATTTTCTTATTTGAGATGAAAATAAGGAGCACTGAATCGCGATGAAAATCCTTTAAGTAAATCTCCGCGGCGAGGGTTCTGAATGAGCGAGGTCGGTCGGTTTTAAAGTGCGGCCATTATGCCGGTACCCTGTTCACCTCGATGCAAGAATTTCCCATTGAACGCACATCGTTAAACAATCCCCCGCAATAATTAAAGTACACGCCCGTTGACTTCGTTTGAAAAGTCTGATATTGATTTGAATTAATTCAATGTTAATTACGCTTTCAAAGACGTCCATTGTTCACGATAACGTCGACAGAACGATACATCAGAAGTGCAAATTCTTGACTAATTCTACTTGCAAGAAGGAGGACATTTGAAACGTTGAAGCTGAGAGACAATATTTGAATTTTTTAAAAATTCAAAGAATCAAAAAGTTCTGGAAGTTAAATTCAATATTTTTATGAAAATATTAAATGCTGATAGCAGAAAAATTCATTAGTATCATTCTGCAAGGATGGAGATAAATACAGTTAATAAAATAAATAAAATCCTAGGATGACTTTTTAAATTAAGGTAATTCACTATCCTATTTGGACTTTGGAGAACAGATTAATATATTAGTCAGTTATTGATTGCGGAGAATTTTGTATTAACACTTCACCGACCGGTAGCCGATTAATCGGCTTTTCGGGCCCAACACTTTTGGACTTTTACTTTTTTGTGGACTGCTACGGCAATTAATAAATTATTATTTATCATTGCGGTTAACTGTACCAAGGACTCAGTGAAGAAACTTTGTAATTTTCAAAGAAATGTCAGTATCAGGGAAATATTTGCGGGCAAGTGACCGGTCAGAAGTAGGTAGAATGTTAAGAAAACACCGGTCGGTAAAGTGTTAAGAACATTTCCTGGTATAGTTTCAAAGTTTCAATCATCCTAAAATTGCAAGTAGAAGAAATAAAAAGAGATTCGAGGCGATTATATTCCATCAAATCGTTTCAAAAATCGCCACACAAAAAAAGCACGACACCAGTACGAATTTTCAATCTCCAATCGAGGCTCGGATTCTCAATTTTCTCTAACAAATAAAATCGCCTCGGATCTTCGACGAGGGGGACTTCAAAGAGCTCCACTTTTCCAAGAAACTTTTGTTTCAAAGCCGTTCCAGTTTCTTTGTCGCGAAACGTACGATTATCCTCTTGAGCCGCGTTGAGCGTACCTTTTAATTTCGGTTTCATATCAATCGTCGATACGATGAGAAAGAAGGATTTAAAAAAAAAAGAGAGAGAAAGAAACGACAAAAAAGAGAAACGTACCAAGCGGTTTTCCGTTCTCCGGAAGTCCGATCCTCGAACGCACGGAAAGACAAGCCTCCTGTTCGAATAAAAGCAAGCGTTCGCAGCTAATGTAGACGTTTCCGTTGTTTACTTTGAGCTTACGTTCGGTTGTCAAAACTCTCTTGCGCATCGCTGTCGTATTTTCGTCCTTTCTTCCATGTAGAAGCTCTCCCTCTTTGAGAAGGTTTTGCAGGCTTTTCGAGAATAAGACAGGGACTACCGTCTATGGATCTTTCGTAGAGGATAGAAGCCGCTACTTTAGGAGAGCCCTACCTGCAAGGATAAGCGGTTTCACGTCGACGACGGTAATCAACGAAAGCGGAAGAACAATCTGTCGAAAGATCTTGCTTTTCTATACGCTCGTTCTCTTTATACTAGACTCTCTTTGCGGCAAAGAAGCGAATGTCGGGCGATGGTTGCAGTCGACTCGGTAAAATATACATATACTGAAATAATTAATAACGGAGAGAAATTGAAATGGAGGTTTCAGGCTGTACATTTATACAGTTTAATAATATCGTCATGGAACTTTCAAAAGGGAAGAATAATTTTATAGTAATTGTAATTTGACTTTAAAACGATGATAATTAGCGATGGAAATTTTAAAGTGGAAGAATAATTGTTTACTAACTGCTATTTGAGTTTAGAACGATCATTAGGATAATTAGAAACATTTGTCATGATACTGTTTTTCTGTTAGTGTGCAATATCTGTTGAAAGATTGCCGAAAAAATACAATGGCTAGGATCGAAGAGAGCGGAAAAATAATTCGACTCCGTGAAATAATATTCCAACATCGATCGTCAAGCTTTTCTTCCACTTTCTTAACGTCGAGAAGTACTTGAGAGAACTCGTATTTCACTCGTATGCAACGATAAGAAGCCGCACGTCCCGTGAAGACGTCCGCCGAAAGAAAAGGAAGAAAAATAATCCGTCGTGCGTCAAGTAATCGGCGCTTCTGTTGTTTCTCGGCTGATCGTGATGAGACTTATATTCATGCCTTCCTTAAGCTTCAGGCTTTCAAACAACGTCACCATAATCTTCCTGCAAACATGAGTTTTCGCACGAGCGCAAGAAGAAATAAAAGCATCTCACGTTTAAATGAGTTAAGATAGAAATTTGTACGTTTAATCGCGTTAAACTACACTCTTTCATGGTTTAAATAACGTAAAGATCATTCCTCTACGACCACCAAAAGCCGAGATAAGCAAATTCAAAGTGAAGACTGCACCGCTCCCCTGCCCGCCATGTCATCACGCCGAGGGCCACCCTATATTGGGACACCATCGGCTTTAAAATTAGATATCTCGGTTGTTTCTTGGCCGATCGTCATGAAACTTTTTCCTCGTCTTCTGGAGATATCTGGCTTTCAAACTACGTCACTATAATAATCCTGCAAACACGACTTTTTATGCGACGAGCTCGAGAAGAATTAAAGTTTAAGCATATTAAACTACGCTCTTTTCTGATTAAAACGACAAAAAGATCAACCTCCTACGACCTCCAGAAGCCTAGGGACGAAAGTTCAAAGTAAAGCCTGTTCCGAACCGAATTTTCGTCAACGAATCCCCTCCCATATATATTATATATATATATATATAATCAATATCAATATATATTGTAGTAGGATTCGGTGAAATAGCACTAAGGAAGATTTAGTTGGCTAAGGTGTAGGCGTGGATAAAATAAGAACAAAGAAGGAAGAAACTAAATGTCAAGACTAATGAATTCACAAAACACACTAAGAATATAATATAAATAAATAGGATAAATATATATATATATATTGAGTATATGGAAAAATGTAGAATACAAAAAAAAACAAAATACTATATAACTAATGATCTAATACAGGCTGTTGAATTAGTTACACGCCGCGAGCCTTTTCTGAGTCGCTCCGCCTGCTTCTCCCTCCCAACTATTTTACCCAACCAGGAATGATTTGCCAGACTCGGCCTATTACACGAGTATAGTGGCGCTTTAGGGCGCCATTCGCCTCTGTTCGCTCGCGCTGGAAAGACGCCACGCACGCCGATTACGGGAAAAAAAATCGATGCGCGTATCCCGTCGACTGACGTTATCTGTCAACGAACAGTTTCAGATCGCGTCACAATGGCGTTTAGGTTAAAACAAAAGTATTACTAGTGAAAAAGTATGCTCAGATATGTCTTGAATTAAATGCGATTAAGAGATTTTAATGTTTTTGGACTTCCGGCGGTGGTTGGGCAAATTCGGCAGAGAATAGTGACAGGAATAACATTGAAAAACTTATATTGTATCTCAAAATACCAATGGAAACATTGAGGGTATCTAATTTAAACAACGTAAACATATATTTCTATTTGTGAATATATGTTTTCATTCAATGTAGATATATATTTCTGTACAAACAATGAAGTTTTCCTTCAAGTAAAGTTGAAGAAATAAATAAATAAAAAAATTAGTATTGCATCGATATTATCTCCACGATATTATGAAACTTTTATATATACATATAACATTTTCTTCTAAAATAAATGGTTCTACTGTGCATATATTTATACACACAACCAAACATACAACAATCATAACGATAGTTTATTAAAATTATATCCAGTAATCTTGAAATTGTTACCTCTTGTTTCTTTAATTCATATGTATACTAAAGAAACAGTTGTGTTACGATCTAGCACGCGCACGTATAAATTAATTTCCAACGCAAATAATTTAAAAATACGGCAACAGCAAAACGTTAGCTCTCGCGTCAAAGAATACATTGTTGCCGCCACGGTCGACTTAGCAAGAGATTTTAACCGGTTGAGTGTCAAGCAGCGAAAACGCGCTTCTTTCATTTTGTATCGAAGAATCCAACAAAGTAAAATTTCAATGTTTTTCTGCTAACAATCTGTTAATCACATTTAATTCAAGACATATCTGAGCATACTTTTTTACTAGTAATACTTTTGTTTTAACCTAAACGCCATGTGACGCGATCTGAAACTGTTCGTTGACAGATAACGTCAGTCGACGGGATACGTGCATCGATTTTTTTTTCCCCGTAATCGGCGTGCGCGGCGTCTTTCCAGCGCGAGCGAACAGAGGCGAATGGCGCCCTACAGCGCCACTATACTCGTGTAATACGCCGAGTCTGGCAAGTCATTCCTGGTTGGGTAAAATAGTTGGGAAGGAGAAGCAGGCGGAGCGACTCAGAAAAGGCTCGCGGCGTGTAACTAATTCAACAGCCTGATCTAATATATCTAAGGGTGTCTAAAGTTATACGTCTCACAGTTCCTCTAAAACACAACTGACTCTTCCGCATCCTGAAACGTAACCTCTTAGGATGATCTTCCCCACTTCTCTCTAGGTCACGCATTTAAGGGGAGAAGTCATTCTAAAGGCATTAACACCTAATATTTTGCCACAATATTATAAAAGAAAGTGTACAATGTGCGTGCCGCTAAAACTCAGAAATGAGTCCCGGTACGATCAAGAGAGTGATATGGTGTGGTAACCCTCTATCTCCCGTCCATGAAGAAGGTTCCCGTTTTTACCTGAAGGGCGTGCTTTTGAAGATATAAGGGCTGGAAGTTTCGGCCTCTAGAAATTTCTCGAACAGTCAAGAACATTCGAGAGTATTCGAGAGCATTCCACAACATTACAGAACATTCTGGAATATTGTGGAATGTTCGGGAACATCCCAGATCATTGTGGAACATTACATTATATTCCTCTTATAAATATCCCATTATAAATTTAGGAATGGGTGGTGCAGAGGTATAAAATGAACGGTACACCTATCCTATTCTACGTTAAAATATAATTATAATAATAAAATGAATGATTAAATACAATACAGAATAATGCAGCAACACACACTCTTTCTCGACTCTCTTTTCCAACTCTATCTTCAGACTAACTCTCCACTCTTCCAAAACCCTCTTGAATACGCTCTCTCTCTGTCACACTTCATACACTCTTTGTCTCTTACGCACATCTCTCGGTCCCTAACCATATCGGCACTCACTCATCGCATCTCAGTCACACATACACACACAACACACCCCTACATAAATGTACCTCTTATATTTTAAAGTTTATCCCTTTATTCCAACAACCACACAATCTCATATCAACTCCCTGAGCGAAGCCGTGTACCCCAGCTAGTAATATTATAATATATTTATAATTTGATTCATTAATTAGATAAAAGTATGTATTACATGAAGTGTAATATGTTTATGAGCATATGTTTATGTAAATTGTCAGTTATAAACTGACGTAACTTTACTACCATAACTTCTATTCGTCATAAAATTTATTAAAATTGAGACACTTTGTTAAATAATAATATACTTTGCGATAAACAAATATCGATCGAAAATCGTTGTAATAACACTGTTCAACAAATTTGAACTTTTTTTATTTTCTCAAATATCCAATGGGTGATCCTCGTAGAGTTATTCATCCTAAACACGAATCCGTCGCGACGTAATGTATCGCGCATGCTCCGCGTTCCACGTGATGCCTGACTGAGCCAGTATAGCTGCAGCTACCGGACCGATCCACAGTGGTCCCAAATGGCCAAAACATGCGAAAAACCTCAAAGCGTGCTTCAATTTGGCTGAAAATTGACATACCGGGGTAATTTGGGTCGCTGATTACGAATCTGAACTCAAAATTTACAAAAATAAAATGGCGGATCCAATATGGCGAACACATATATCTAAAAATTGCTGGTTCGGCACGAAAGTTAGTATCCCAATATTTTTTGGGTCGCTGAATACGAATCTGAACTTACAATTTCCAAAAACAAAATGGCGGATTCAGTATGGCGGATATGTGTATGTAAAAACTGCTGGTTCGGTGCAAAAGTTAGTATGTTAATGTTTTTTGGATCGTTGAATATGAATCTGAACTTACAATTTGCAAAAACAAAATAGCGGTTTCAATATGGCCGACGCGTGTGTCTAAATATTGCCGGTTTCGCGCGAAAGCTAGTATGCAACTCATATTTACTCTAATAAGTTATTAAATATGTAACAATAAATATTTTTCGTTAATAAGCAAGAAAATCTATCACAAGTGAACAATTTATTTAGTAATTCCAATAAATTCGTTGACGCAGTGCATTTCAAATAAATAGTCTTGAAGCACGGAAAAAATTGTTCGCTTTGAAAAATTGTTCGCCATCAGCAGATGCTGAAATGCAATAAAGTCGCAAAATGATGCATTAGTGATTATAATAGATTTAAAAAAACATAGTTTAGCATGTAGTCTAACAAATAGAAATATTCGCATTCAAAGCTCCCAAGATTCACATTCAAATATCCCTCAAAGTAATGTTTGCTTGGTGCAAAACATTCAATAATTTAATAATATAGAAAAATAATAAATATTAGAAAGAATTTAAACATTTTTGATATATATTAATGAAATAAAACGAATGGCTATCGTAACACTTATACTTGCAAGAAAAAAATTAATTTTACCTTTTTATGAACTATGTATATTAGTTTAAACAAATGTATTATGATTGAATAATAAGTTACTCTCAAATCGTATACAATTTAAATGAGAATTTTTTTTTGTATCGTCCACGGTTGTCGATGAAACGCGCTTGTAAGCTCAGAACGCGAGTACACCGCTGCACAAAAAATTACAAAAATACCCTAATAGCGCCTAATAGCACCTAAACCTTGGAGGTACAGCAAGTTGAAAGTGTAACCTATAAGCCTAAAAAAGAATCATACTGGAACACTGTGGAGCACTTATCTTTTTCACTACATATATGAAATTCTCACATAAAGATTGACCCCATATTTCGTACTATTTGCATTACAGTTTTAAAACATAATCATTAACAATTTTAATTTTTCTTTTATCAATAATTGTTGTACTTACTTCCATGAACTCCATCCATTTTGCAGAATTGAAATAGACTCAATTTCACAAAAGTTATTCACTTTATACTGCGGCCAGCAAAACAGTGGTTACGCTCACGATGATTGCGGGACTAATGAATGCGATTTTCAAAATGCGACAACGTCGCAGGTATACGTGAAAAAACCCTGCCCTTCCAGGTTTTCATAGACAAACTATCTGAGTACCAAATGCAATAATAAAAATGGCCCTAACGAAAAGTACATTATTGAGGTTTTTCGCACGTTTTAGCGATTTGGGACCACTGTGCAAACAAAGAACATCTTCTCGTAATTTAAATAAATAAAGGAATTAGTTTCTCTGCTCTAAACGTTCTGTCTTCTACATAGTTATTACGGGTCCAGACTCTTTTATTCATTGATTATTTTAATAACATTTATGTTCAAATCCTTTATTTCAAGATCCTTTTACAATTATTTGTTTAAATTGTTTAAATCCCTGGTTGCGGTGCAGTAGATTCTACTTACTATAAGATATATCGTGTACCACGTGACTCGAAGCCGCATTCCGATTGGCCCGCTTTCCTCCAATCAAATGGTAGTCGAGCACGGAAGCTATCCCCACTCCTATCAGAGGGGCCTCTACCTCTGTCTCTCTCTGGACTTCATACCTTCCCACGTATCCGACGTGAGTGCCGTCTTTTTACATTTTCCTCGTTTACCGATCGTTACAATACAGTCCTCTCGTTTATCCGCTATATAGTATTGCTTCTACCTTCCATATCTACCAAATTTTACAACAATAATTAACAAATTTAGTAAAAATCGCGAAATAAATACGACGCAATTGATAGCGTCCCATTCCACTCGCGACTTTTACGCGTCGCTTTTCTCGTTTGCGATTTTAATACTTGTTCTATTGCTTCATATTTCCATTTTATTGACAAATAACGCGATTATTGTTGTTCTGAAAATTAATTATACGGAATTGTTGTACTTCTACGTAGTTATTTAATAGTTTACTCGTATGATTGCAGGAGTCTGTGTACCCTTGGCTCGGACGACCTTGCGGGCTCGACGAACAATATACGGTATAACAACACAGAGTAAGATATTACGACGGCATACACAAGTAATCCTTTTATCTACTTCGGGTCTTCGCGATATTTTACTTCAATTTACACTGTTTTCATATTATTTAATATCGAGTCGAACATCTGACTGGTTGAATTTACATTTCTACGCGTTAGTACGGTTCTACGGAAGCATGCAACGGTTGAAATCTTTCGGTATTATTTGAAACCTTTTACAATATACGAGAATTTCGTGAATGTTTATCATACGACAGTTGACTTCTGAGAAATCTGCCCCTTATTCTGGCAGTGTTTACGAACTTTGGTGTTAAATTTCGACGGCTACAATTCTTTGCTACAAATACATCGCGAATCGTTTGTACTTACAATTAGTATTAAGATGTAACGACTTACCTTCCGTTTTGAGAGGCTGTAATGGTTTTACATAGGTTTCAAGGCGTGGGTGTAGAAGTAATTAAAAGTCGTAATTGCATATGCAGGATATCGAGATTCTGCATTAGATTCGTCCGTAATTTCTATGAAGATTTCGGTGAATTTATCGAAGGGGGTTACAGTGTTCATATCTAATAGAGAATAAGCATGACGAATCATGTAACTTTTAAAGCGACAACCCACAGCATTGAAACTTCTTGCTTGTACATTTAATTAGTAATATATCATATTGCACAAAGAATATTAGGAATGAATGTTCAAAGACGTAATTCAAAAGCAGTATTTCTTGACGCAAGCACTTGATCGAATAAGAAAAAGAAAAACATGGTTTTTTGATTTTTTTGTGTCTCCCCACCCCACCCTTTTATTTTCAGCAATATTTGTGGGCCCGCGCAATGCGGTCTAGAGTCAGTGCTTGTTCCGTACTATATTTCATATTTATATATAAATTTTTTTTAACTTGTAACAAATTCACGCGAAAGTAGAGTCAGTGTTTGCAACCCACAATTTTACTCATTAACAATTTCTTGATAAATCTTGAAATTATTAATTCTTTTCTCCCCGAAAGTAGAGTCAAAATTTTTCGCCGGAAATAATACTCGGTCGCGATAACTTCATTATTTTTTTTAATTGATCGCGCCGGAATTAGAGTCAGTGCATCGAGCAGCTGCTGTGGAAAGGACTTCCATCGGGCAAGGCTTCACGAATGTTAAAAGTAAGCATCACATAATCCAGAAATAAAATATTTCAATTGAAAAATAGAAAAAATAAAAAGATATACATATACTAATCAAAATGTTTAATTGTTTGTTACAGAACAAAAAAGGGAAAGTCTGTGAAGGTAAATTGAAGTTTCACCGAATACAAACTTTATAATTTTTAAATTTCCATTCAGTAGTTATCAATTCTCTTGCAGAATTCACATAGTCCTTTCTATCAATTCAATCAACGAAAATAAAGTAGCTATACATTTTTGAATTTCCCACAGAATACTTGCAATATATTTTTACCAAATAAAAACTTAATTAAATTTTGGAATTTTTCAATAAGAAGGTACTTTAAATGTTGCGTTTTATTTTTGTTACAGACTTTCTCCGAATTCGTGAGGCATCGCTGGAGTGTTTGTTTCGTATTTTGCTTATATTTTTAATAATTAAATTAAATTTCTATTAGGTTGGTGCATATGAAATGTCGGATTTTCTTTACATGTGAACATTTGTCTCCCTGTTTTCATTATGCTTTTGCTTTTGGTATAACCACGTTTATAGTCGTATTGTCCATTGCTAGAGACACATTTCAGCAAAGAAGATTTTCTCAAAAGCGTTCCCTTTTGTTAATTGTTTTGAATTTTATACCGATATAAATTCAATCGATATTCGTGTAATTTTTTACATGAGTATAAATTTGTTAATAATGCTGCAAAAATTGTCATTTTTCGATCGCATTATTACTTGGGATGGAAAGTGAGTTCTTTACAATAGGAAAAGGTTTTCTTGGTGGCTCGATAAGAATCAGGCTTGTGCTCATACTCTAAGGTGATCGCTTCGTCCAGGGAAAATTTTAACAACAATTTGGTGGAATGTGCGTGGAGTAATTTGCTACTCTTTTCTTCGAATTAGGGAGGCAATTACAGCCGAAAAGTACTGCCACAATAAATTGATGAAATGCACGAAAAATTGAAAATTATACTCCTATCACTTGCTAATCAGCATGGCCCAATATTTCTCCACGCCAACGCTCGGCCGCATGCGTCGTACAAAATAATGTTGAAATGTAATGAATTAAAAAATATGAAATTTTGCAACACGCAGCTTATTCACCGGATCCATCGTGAATCGACATTCATTTATTTAAACATTTAAAACAGTTTTTACGGTCTAAACAGTATGAAAATGAAGACTGTCTGAAAAATTCCATATCAGAGTTTATTCATTCTAAAGATCATAATTTCTTTGAAACAGGTATCTATGCATTAAAATCTCGCTGGGAAAAGTGTATTGAATCAAATCAACCATATTTTGATTAAATAAACAGCTTTTGAAAAAAGATATACAGTTTGAAATATTCACTTAAAAATCCGACATTTCATACGCACCAACCTAATAGTAATCTCACGCGAAAGTAGAGTCAGTGTTTGTTTTGTATTTTGCAGATATTTTGAATTATTGAATTATTAAATATAAATTTTCCTAGTCTTTCAATTCATTGTAGCTTTACGCGAAAGTAGAGTCAAATTGTTTGCCGAAAATGATTATCGGACGCGATTTTTCTTTTTCGATTAAATTGTATCGTCCCGTAAGCAAAGTCAGTGCTACAGGAGCAGCTGTGGAAAGGACTTCCATCGGGCAAGCCTTCACGAATTTAAAAAGTAAGTATCACATAATCGAGAAATAAAAATCCACAATCGAGCAATACATAGATGGCATGTACTAATGAAATTGTTTATTTTTTTTGTTACAGAACAGTCAAATGATGGGATGGTTGAACGGCGACAATCACTCCCCGGCGAAGGGCGAAGTTTTCATAGGTGAGCGGAAATTCGAATTCGCATACATATATCCCATAATTTTTTCCCAAGATTCAGTTGATGCGTGAAATTTTTCTCAGAAATATCCTTACTAGTTTTCTTTCAATTTTTCTTACTCTTACTTTGCGTATTCTGGCAATAAAATAAATCAAAGTAAAGAATTCCCCAACATATGAAATTCTCAGAGAATAAATATTTTAGATGTGCATCTAATTATTGTTACAGACTTTGCTCAAATTCGTGAGGCATCACTGTACCATGCAAAACTACGACGGGCCCTGAAGGTGAGTAACGTAAACACTGAAATATTTTCACTCCGAGTCAAGGGAACTTCATTTCTGAGAACTCTTCGAAAAGTTTCAATATATAGTTCGATATATAACTTACTTGCATTCTCAATTCAGAAAAGCATAGATAAGCTAATCGTTTTTTACGAACTATTCTTAATGTTTCTTGATATACAATTACTTACGACTTTCTTTTAATCTTCAATCTTGCAAAATTAAATTCGATCTCTTTGTAAAATCGAAAAAGCAGGCACTTTAACGTTCTACGAACTTCGGTTTTTGCAATGCGATGTGCTTTGTTCTGTTTAGGCGTTGGACATTCATCGAGGTCACTGGAGGACAAGTTCGATACAACGGCAGAGACAACTATGGCAGAGAGGTCTGCGGCTGTGACAAAGATGGCAGTAAGGACTGCGGCAGTAACAGCACAAACATGGCAGAAATTAAGGTATTATAATGAGTGTGTACACTGTGTATACACTGTGTGTACACAGGTAAGTCACACATTTCAACTGTCCCTCCGGTCTCCAAACCATGCCGTAGGACGAAAGGTCCGAAGCGGCACTGGAGGCTGGTTGTATTGTTCTATAAAGCGAGCATAGTGAACACGAGTAATTGAAAAATTACTTGTGAGTAGAAACTGTCATTTATTTTTCATGTACACTGTTATATTTATCTTAACTTAGGATAGAGCCTTCTTGTAGCGCGATTTTTGCATTATTCGTAAGAATGGATTTATGAAATTTACAATTAGTGTTGCGACTGTGCCAATTCAAATGAGCAATTGACGAATATTGTGCGCTCTCTGTATTTATTTGAAAAATATTCTTATAACGCAATTCGTTATAAGATCGCGATTAATACATTTCTTCGAGATGATTTATGTTTTATATACATATTAGGTATATGTTATATACTTAAATCGGTCGGTTTGTACTGATGGTGTACGTAGTTTCGGAATTTTGCAAATTTGGTTCGCGTCGTTTTATTGACAATCATAATATTATCTGTGAGAAGGCATTTCGCGACGGTAGATCCTGAAGTCAGAGTGACAATTGATACGTTTACCTGTTCAAAGTCTTCCTCTGATGACGAGATCTCCCGGTTTTCAATATTCAATTTCAAGTAAGTTTTGCATATTTTCAAATATATAAAGTAGAGTCTTTGCTTCTATAAAGTTCAATTTTTCAATTCAAATTCTCTTTGCTTGAATAAATATAAAAGTCGCGTCCTTTGCTTCACATAAGTATAAATGTCGAGTAGTTTGTTTGATTACATATAAAATTCGAGTCATTTGCTTCAGTTTTCAAAAAGTCAGACCGTTAGAATTCTACTAATCATTTTCATAGCTAGGATTTTCAGCAAAAGACACAGTGAGTACAAATTCCTGCCGTGTTCACTTTAAGCCCGAACCCATTCGAGTGTCCAGGTGCTGCTCGAATGGGTAAGGGCGGTGGGCCCGGCCTTTTTTTTAAATCAGCGATTGACACTGCGGTGGCGAATCATGCACGACGTAATTTCCACATGTGTGTGTTGTGTGTTAGGCTGTGGATCTTGCGTCGCTTGAATTTTCCCATAACATCAAATAATTTAAACAAACCTGAACTCTTTGTCTTATTTTCTTTTCTATTTTTCCTCATCGATGTATATGGTATCCCAATGATGAAATTCCCTTTATCTTTGCAACATGTACCATATAGGTACATCGTCTTCAATGTCAAACGGTACAATGACAAATATTGAGAATTTTCGAAATATTTCAAATCGCGGTAGTCATATAATGAAATAACGCAATGACCACCACCCTTGTTAGTCGATTCCAGGAAATTGGTACGTACATTTTGGAGCGTGAAAGTTGCTTGTGAACTCGGGTGTCTGAGGGTCCCTGGGGATTCCTCCCTAGTGTAGGCTCTTGCACCCGCGTTCTTGTTTGAGAACCGTGGAGCGAGGTGTGTTTGTGTATTTGTGTCGCGAATTGCATTTTAAATATAGGCCTTAGGTAGGTAGGTAGCATACCGTTCTGGAATGTGAGATAAATTTAAGCAGGAAGGGCCGGGAATTCAGGATATCACATTTAGCGTGTAGGTTGGCACGTGATATGCCTGGACCCGGGATCAAACTGCGATCAAACTGAGTGTCCCCCTCTTTTTGATCGTGGTTTTTAGTCTGTAAATTTCTGCGCACGTGGTGAAACTCCCGGCGCGAGGCACGAATACTTTGCCCTTTTTGAAAACTGTGCTACACGAGCAGCGAATAGGTAGGGTAGACTGGGTACGGTTGAAACGGGGGACGATTGAAACAAAGCGTATATCTCGACACCGTGTATGTCAAGGTGAGGGGTACAAGGGGAGAACGAAGCGGGCGATAAGTCGAAACACGAATTTAAGTGTTACGTCGCTCTTCGCGCGCTGGGTTTATGTATAGAAGGCCTCATTGTGTTTTTTGAGGGAAAAGTAAGTATTTCTTGTTTGTACATTTTTGCAATTATTATAGTTTTATTAAAGTTAGAATATTGAGAGTTGTGTATCGTTTTAATTGAAGTTTGTAGAATATGGCTGCATGATTAGTTTTTATTCAAATTTGTTATCATTCTTACTGTGAACCGTTTTATACCTAGAAAGGGGTTGGGGACAGTTGAAACATTTTTTGTGGGTACGTTTGAAACAGTTTATTTATTTAATTTTCTTGTTTCTTAGATGCCAAGGGTACGCCAAAGGAAGACTACGAAAGTATTTTTGTTGAAAATATTGATTTTTATAGAAATAATAAGTCTTTAGTTTTTTCTTACCCTATTTTGTGGCTGAAGTGCTAAAGTTTTAATTAAAACTGTTAAATCTGATTATCTTAAACAAAAAGCATTGAAGTTTTGTTTTGTCATTTGTTTATCTATGCACCAAAATGTAGATGTTTTTAGAAATAATGTTTTGAAGTTTCACTCAAAGTGTTTTGTTAGCTGGAGTGCTTAAATCTAGTTAATAATTAATGCTGTTGAATTCTGAGAAATATAATGGCAAGTAGTATACAAACATTACAAAAAAAGTAATCGTCACCAACATCTGATTAATTAATTTAAGTTGTACTTAATATTAATCTTTGAAGGCTGATTAAAAATAATGTTAGATTATTTTTAAGCATCGTGAAAGACTTGAATATTAATAAAAATATATTTGTAATGTTCAACTGTACCATTATGAGTCGTAAAATGTTATTAGACGATTAATAAAACATGTTCATTTATTATATTTTGTATTATTTGCATGTGTTTCAATTGACCCCAGGCACTGTTTCAACCGACCCCGGCATTGGGACGGTTGAAACAAATTACACTTTTTTTTAAATTTGATTTTACACATAAAATACAATACAGTGATCTCAAATAACATTGCCTATTAGTAAACAGATATATGGTCTTTTATTTAATATATTTCTTACATCGCTTGCTTAGCTATTCCCGATGCAATGGACGATAAACGCTAAAATGTTTCAACCGTACCCAGTCTACCCTACGCTCTGCACGCTCGTGGTGTGGTTTTCACTGTCGAATTTGAATAATAGTAAGAATTTTATTGGTGCAAAGTATTCGAGCATTCTCTAGCGGCAGAAGAAGAGGCTAACAAGTGCCGAAGAGGCCCGACAAACTGTCACGAAGAGGGCTACAGCGAATGACCTTTCATGCTCGAATCTCTTTAGAATTCTATCATGGAAAGTCATTGTTAGTATTTGTTTATTCACTATGTTCGCTTTTTGTATTTGTCCTCTGACGGATGAAACATTCCTGTCCAACGAGCGCATTTTGGCTGTACACGGTTTTCAATCGCGAAGTTAGAGTTGCGTTTTCTTTTACCGTTAGTGTTGCGAAATTAAGGTAGCCCCGGATAGGATGGTACCCACGGATTTGTTCGAAGAGATCAGTAGTTTTTAGTGTTGCGATGTAAATATACTCGGTTCTGTTTGTTGAAATTTTATATTAAGTTAAAGATAGAGTTGCGAGATCACCCGTGAAGGTGACTGGGAGTTTGCTTTAATTAATCTGTAGAGATAGTGTAGCGAAATAAAGCACGAAAAGTGCCCGGTTTTTCTTTGTACATTCATTCAAAGTAGCGTTGCGAAATAAAGCATGGAAAGTGCCCGGTTTGTCTTTGAATAATTACCTGTTAAAGTAGCGTTGCGACATAGCACTTGAATACGGTGCACGGGAGTTTGCATTCCTACTTTGTAGAGTATTATTATAAATTAACATTTTTCATATTAACTTGTAGAGTATAGCATCACGATTTAGCAGCTAAAATAGATGCCCGGGAGTTTGCTCTTAATAAATTTCAAGCTAGTGTTGTGAAGCATGAGTCAGACGCGTTTTTCTTTGATCAATCGCGAAATATAAAAACAGCTGAGAGATGCGCATCTGCTGAGGTGAGACTTAGCCACTGGAGTTGCAAAACTGGAATTCCCCATGAAGTGCCTCAGGAGGCCTGCTCCCAACGATAGCTTGTTTTTTTCCGGATAGGTAGTGTTGCGAATTATGAAAGCCCACGGAATGGCACTAGGCGAAATTTGAAGTAGAGTTGCGAACAATGAAAGCCTCGAAATGGCAGTACGCGATTGTTTATTAAATATTATTACTAGACTGCGGATGTTTATGCAAATTTCGAGTTTCACAAATGCAGGTGAGACAGGAATATCTATCTAGGGATTTATTGCACTCAATAAATATTACAACAAATACCATACTTTGGATATTTTAGATATATTTTTTTGTATATTTTAGCCGTATTTAATTTGTCATAAATGCATAAAAATCCGCAGTCTGATTATTACTAATAATAGCCAGGAAATGGCAATAGGCGAGTTTTGAAGTAGTGTTGCGTTAATAAGAGCCAAAAATGGCAGGTGTTTCTCGCGATTTTTATTCAAAGTGCCTTTTGGCTGTTAATTTATTTCGCGATTTTAAGCGCCTTTTGGCTGTTCGATTATTTCAGGATTTTAAGCGCCTTTTGGCTGCTCGATCATTTCAGGATTTTAAGCGCCCTTTGGCTGCAATCATTTCGGGATTTTTATGATGTTAATCAAGTGCTTGCAAAAGAAAATACTGCTGAAAACTTTTTATTAATAAAAGAAATTTGGAGGATTTTTACATAATTTTTCTCAAATTATGTTATCTTTTATTTACTGAGGTCAATCAAAGAATGAATTTCATCGTGATCATTGGAACCACTCCACAAATAAAAGTACAAAAACTAATATGCCCATTTGATGACACACATGATTAAGTAGAGTGTCTGTAAAAATATAATTCGCGAAATAGGAAACATGCTGCTGGTTGTCACTGTTAAACTTATGAATTTAAGATTGTTTCGGTTTCTATTTTGATCGCGATGATATTTTTCTGAAAAAACTGCGTCGACGTAGAGATTTCGATAAATTTTTAAAAATTCGTTGTAGAAATTATGGACCTCGGATTTTTGTTATACTTTTATAATTAAATGAAAATATGAAACTTGCGCGCGAAAAATACATAAAGCAATTACAGTTCGATAGACGAATGGCAAATATAATTAAGAATTAAACTCGTCGCATTTAAATAGTCATTTATTTATTTCAATAAAAAGTGGAGTTATATTGTAGCACAAAGAGAAGTCCGACTTTATTTAACACTTCTCGCGTCGCGAATTAAGCGTTTTATGGATTCATTTCTTATGCTCGTATAATGGAAAGGCTTCAAATAATTTCGAATGTAGCCGCGCCGAAATTAGCTTTTGTTATTTGAGTCATTTCTCTTATAGCAAATGATTGTGGCATTGCACAACTTGCTAAATTATCCATATTATTCAATTCGCGTTTGTCGACTTGATAAATAGATCAATTTCTTGACGTTTTCTCATTGCGAAGTTCATACAATTTTTAATAAGTCATTCTTTTCTTGCTTTTTGTAAAATTCAATACTCGTGTATCAAAATATTCAATGGTTGATGATATTCTCCTTTATCGTCCGCGTTTAGGGCAAAATTAATGAGGCTCTGTTACAGAATATAGGATACAATCATGGACATTTAACGGAAATGAAGTGGACCATACCCATTGAAATTGAGAGGGTGAGGTGTCTCAACATCCTAGAGGATTCCACAGTGTAATGAAATTGTACTAACAAATGAGTTATTGTTGCAGGCACTCCATCAAACCACATCGATGGGCAATAGATGGATATTTCTCATCGACATTTTGTGTTGCAAATTGTGTGTTAGGTTTTCAAATATTTCTTCAACAATTTTGTTACGATTGTCTTGCTACCATTTCTTAATGGTTTCGTTGTTGATGGTTTCGATAGGTTTGATTTCTGGATCAAACTATCGTCTGCATTGTCTTCGATGTATGGTTCGTAAGATATTTGTCGTTTTACTTCCCTCATTCTGGAAGTAATAGGATTGTTCCCTCTATTCTGCATCAAGCAGAATGCATTTCTTATTTTCTCACCAAGAAAAACCTCTTGTTGTGTTCATAGGTTCTCACTGATAGGAAATTATATTTGTTATAATTTTCCTCTCGCCAAATATTGAGAAGACTTTCAAGACTACTACTTGAAGAAAGAAGAACAACGAGGATAACTTGCGTGCGCAAATAGTATTTAATTTAATTTGACCGAAAAAATTATCTAAACAGTATCTGCACATACACAATGATTTGTACATGCACAATAATTTGCATGTACAAAATAATTTGTTCTGTGTAGAAAACTTTTTCCATATCGAAGGTCAGATAACGGATTAGACGTTAAGTTATTCGTCGTATGTATAGATTAAGCTTATTCGTAAGACTAATTTTAGTTCGTAAGTTTAATGTAACGTCGTCGTTTACAATTAAGTTTACAATTAAGTTTTAGAATGTAAGAAATAAATGTTGCGTTAGTATTTAAAGTCTGATGCTCGTTGCATCCCGGCCAGAAATCTATTTCTCCAAGTCCCAGATGGGTACCGAAAGTAAAGTAAAACAAGAAATTTCGCCTAACATATTTTCCCGTTCATTCCGTCGTTTAAACCGTTAAAAAGAACGGGAAAATTTTGTACGCGAAAGACAAAATATGATGGAGAATAGGTGGCCATTTTTTTGAGTCCCCAATCGCAGAAACCTCCACGTGGTGGGATCTGGATCGTTATTGCTCGCAATGACTGAAAGACTTTTATTTTATTTTCCTTGCATTGGAAGCAATAACGGGCTAATTGTCTGTGAATCTATAAAGGCCAGAAAACTTTAGTTATATTTTTACCTTTTTCCTCCATTATTAATTTTATATTTCAAAACGTCAAAAATGTTTAATTATATTTAATATTATAAACAAGGAACTTAAATATAATTAACAAAGAGCATTTGCCATTGTTTGAATGTTCTGCCACTGAAGCGAGCTTCTTCTTGGCGCCCGTCGCGCGAATCCTCACGAGACAGTGACCTCGACCCGATATTTAATTTTTCCATCGAAAATTTTTCAGATTTCAGATGTTACAATTTTCGTCAATAATTATTTATTGCAAATGAAATTATTATCTAACATAGTGCCTGTCCTTAATTATAATTTTTTTTTTAAAGAAGTTATATAAAAGAATTTCATTTTATGTTATGGCAGTACAATTACATACGAAATACTTTCACAAATAATTGTGATTTATATATATTAAAATATTATACTATAGTGTAAGTAACATATTTGCAAAGTTTCAAAACCGTTCCTTTCGCCACTTTTTTGTACTTCAAGTTTAATGAAGGACGTGTCTCATTGACAATCGTCAGCCTTCCAGTATTTTTAAACTTCGGCAAGTAGAACAAAGAATCCAACAAGTAGACGGATGAAATCTTTGCATGAATTACTTCTATATAGTGTAAGTAACATATTATAGGATTTTATTAATGTCGAATAATATAAATAATTTATTATAATAAAAATAAAGAAACAAAATAATAGAACAGCATTTAGATATCAACCGGAAGAAAAATAAAACTTTGAACTCCCTTGTAATTAACAGGTTTCGGAAACTTTGCGACCGCAGCCATCTTGGCCGTCGATAGTTGACATTTCTTCCAATTAATGATCAAGCCGACTTTAGCCGCCGTTTTCAAAACCGTTTCCAAAATCTCAATTCCGCTCTCAATGTCGTCGGAAGGAATAATTATATCATCCATTTAGATTAATACTTTTTTCGTCGCAATTGACTCTTTAAATACCAAATTAATAAATTTTTGAAATGTAGCTGGCGCATTGCATAGCCCGAATGGAACTTTTCGAAACTCGTAATGTTCATTAGGTACCACGAATGCCGTATACTTACGACTTTTTTCATTTATTGTCACATGAAAGAAACCGTTCTTGAGGTTTAGCATACCAAATACTCGCGCCTCCTGCAGTGCATCCAGCTGATTTTCGATCAGCGGTAACGGATATCGGTCCCTTATGATCTTTTCGTTCAACCGCCGGTAATCGATACAAAGTCTGCTCGAACCGTCCTTCTTCTAGATAAGTTAAGTTAGCGCCGGACCAGAAGCAATCTTAATGAATTATATCTCAAAAAATTGCTCGCAAATTGCTCATCGAGAATATAAAATTGCTCTAGCGGTAGGAATTATCAAAAGAAAATTATTAAACAATTTCGTAACCAACACTAATTTGATGATTTCTAAGTTATCCAAGTACGAAGGGGATCTTTTCTGGGCTCAAAAAATTGCGGTTAATTTGCTCATCACTGCTCCACCTTTTTGTTTGCGTTTTATTGACGTTTTTTTGAGTTAAAAATAATAATTAAATTTTCGATCTTTTAAGGCCTGGGAAAACGACAGTAGCGCCGCTAGTATTGAAACATGGAACTAACACGAGTAAAAGCGGTTCTCAAACCAAATCGGAAGTAGAAGTTCCCGCGAAAGAGAGTTCAGTTTAAAAGTGTAATTATGCCCAAACACGTTTATGACAAAAAAACTTTCTGGTTTACGATGAGTCCTCCATAAATAAGATTCTGATGTCGTTGTTTATCCCTATTGTGGTTTCCAAGTTCTGTCAATCGAGCTTCCATTGCATAAAGAGACTCTCCTTCATCAAAACTCTCTGGTGGTATAATGTTAGCACCTCGTGCGGTGTTTTGTGGCGTCAAGGTTCAACGTGGATGGATTCGACGACCACTACTCTCACTCGCAAAATCGCGACGATTTTCTCAAGTGAGTGACTTATCGGCGCGATCGTTGTCGACCGACGGAGAACTTGTTCGTTCGCGACAGATTTTAACTCCAAAATATATACATATATATAGCAAACTGTGACGGGTTCCGTCGTCTGCGAACTCGGTTTCGTTTTGCGATTCGGTGTTCGGAAGGCAAGTGACTTCGAGGATTTTTCCTCCGAAGTCCCTCGACGACACTATGGGCCGGACATCCCCACTTGCTGAATTTACGCGACGTTTCAGCAGGCGGGTTTTTCGGATTTTCCGGGCGGTGCGCGACGTTGATTGGCCGCACCTTCCTCCGAGAGGAGTGACCACCCCCATGGGACCCTCGACGAGAAGGGCCCCACGGAGGCGGAAGCTCACCCCCTGCGAATACGTGGTGAAGGAAAGTGCAACCAGATGTGTCCAAGAAATCCTAGTCCGGCCGATCGATAGAATTTCTCTTCGAGGGCGCGATTTATAACCGATTTGTCATCGCGAGTCAGCAGCGGTCGATGGGACCGTTCGGGCCTAAGTCCCTGTTTACCACCCGCTGACAGAGTACGACAGATTAACGAAAACGTTTATTTAAAACGAAGACTGCCTAATTCCTCAAGGACCGGAGTTCTAGCCGCCTTGGCGCACGATGGTCGCCAAATGTTGGTTGATAATAACAAATCTGACAGCCAGACCCGGGCCTCGAAGAACAGCAAACTTTCGCTTCGTTCCGAACGCACTTTTGCTTCCGTACGACGAACATCTTCCAAATAGACTTGGTACGTCCTGTTTTCTAAATCCCGTTCCATAGTAGTCAGCGAATTATAAAAACCGTTTTAATTAATTTTAAGTGGCCTACAAATGTTGACTGCTGGCTGCTTAATAACCTTTCGGAATTTTGTTACAAAATAAAATATTGTTAAAGTTATAATATTCTTGTTATTTTTTTAACGATAACAATAATGTCATATAATATTCCGACAAGCAGATAGTACAATATAATGAGCGATTGTCAGGATTATAATAAAAAGATTCCTAAACTATTAGCTTTTCGGCATATATAGGTCAGTACTTTTTTATAAAGAAGCTGTAGCTGCATCGCTTGATGCATAAAAAAGTACCTCATTCCATTTGAAAAAACATAGTTGACCTTCATACGTCATTGATGCGTCCACCTATGGAAAAACTAATGATATCAGATTATGCCCCACTCGATACCATTTAAGTTTCCTGTGAACCATTTTTTGCTACATACCACAATACCGAAATATTCAAGATGTCAAAATTAGCTGGAACACCCTATATAATAAAATTTATATAGTGTCATATGATTAACCAAGCAACAAGTGCGGCAAATTCGAAGATGCGTATCAATTAAGTATTAAAAGTATTAAACAGTACATAAAGTATTAGAAAGCCACGTCAACTTGATTTAACACTAGGGCTATTAAACCAGACAAAATGATTGGTACATAATTTTTTCAAAAGATTCTCCAAGTTTATAGGAGTCACAGGCTGACATAAATGTAAAACATTTATTTTACATTTAAGTATTATTTCATTAAAATTTGCAAGGTATTTATTTTTTACAATACATTATAGAATGGTAGTTACTAACTTGACAGTGACACGTTAGAGTATGAAATTTTATACCTATTTTTATTGTAAAGATGTGCAGTTCTTTCAATTTATTTACTAAATTGAGCAGTACTAACGTCTCTTACAAAACACACATGAAATATTTCTTAAAACTTTTTTCTTACTACTCCCATTTACGGTTAGATATCTTAATAAACATCTTAAACTCATCTACCCATTCAGAACTAACTGTATACCAGAAGTGTACTAATTTCAAATTTTCACTATTTATAACAATAATAATAATTTTGAATCTTCAGTACAGACTTTTTAAAAAAAGCTACGGCTTCGAATAGGTTAAGAGCTGTAAGTTACCATAGTTCATACTTCAGTTCTGCCTCCCTAGATGCGCGGGAACGTACTAAAAGATCTAATAACAACTGTTAATTGCATTGTTCATACGAAATAGTATGAACGAATAGTACAACACAAAAAACAGTAGGCCATTACTGCTTACTTGTCGGCAATGATACTATCGTATTATAATGTTCCAAATCCGTGTACCTTTGTGATGAAAAACAAAAGCATTAAATATATCCAAGGTGTATCACATAACGCTTCGTTCCAATTTCTAAGGTATTTACAGCAGTGCCATGTAAAAACTTGTGTACTAACATTTATCTTTATCACATTTATTAAATATAATGGTAGAACAATTTTTTTATATACTTTATTTTTATGATAAATTAAATGTTACCTTGTTGAACTTCATAAACAGAACAATAAAATTCTGTTTTGTATCATTTTGTAACAAATCGTAGCAACAAATCATTATACTATGTAACATAGATTATATTTAATACGGAATATTTTTCTATGACTTAAGTTTCTACGTTTTATAGAATGCAACTTTTATATAAATTGCAATAACGTCACCTTAGTGTTGTCGTATGCGTAATTGAAATTCTACTTACTGTCAGTCTGTGTACACGATCTGCAGTGGCTACACTTGCAGATCTTGCATTATATCTTACCGCGCTTTTTGACTTATCAAATAGTATCTTGGATGTATGTGCAATGATGTGCAATGAGCAGCATCTGTACTCTCTGTAGTATATTATTCGAGTCAACCATAGAACCATTTTACAATTTCAGCTACACGTTTTGAATCAACCTATATGTTTATCATACTTGATGTAAGTTTATACAAACCATTTTTTTCCAATTTGATGTTTACTTGTAAAGAGTCTTTCTTTTTGTACAAAATGTGATTGAAGGCTCTTTTGTCGGTATGTGTTTGACAGCCGCAATTCGCACATTTGGGACTTTGGCTATCGACGATTGTCAATCGAAATCGTATCGTTTGTTACTTCATTTATTATAACGGTTATGTTGAGACTACGCTATTGTCAGGTTTATTCAACTTTGTGATTTATTTCTGTTTACTACGATATTTACTTACACATTTATATTTAATGTTAATTTCGGAAACTTTGTGTAGCTTAATATTGTAATATAACAATACGTTGTTGTATATTTTAAATGTAATTTATATTAGTTTCTAAATCTTAAAGTCAGCATTCTTTGACTATTTTACCTTACATTTAAATTATTAAAGTATGTAGACAAATGTCAAAGTACAGTAATAATGTATATTCATTGATTGTCCAATGTTACAATATAACACTGTATTAAACATTGTAATTACTGTTATTTTCTATTTTAACGCTAAAACTACTGGCATTAAATGTATTATATTTTCATATATTAAATGTTATTCCATATATTAAATAGTTTGAAAAAACAGGAATCAAGAAGTGGAAAAGATGATTGGTTCGGCAATCTGTGTTTTATAAGATTAACGTAGAATATCTACTCTATAACATAGCTACAAAGTTACAAAAGTCTTGAAAAAAATTTGGAACCTGCCATTTTGATTTGCTCGATAGCTTTACTGTTGATAAAACCAAGAGCACCAAGAAATACAGACGAGTTAGCAAAATATTTGCTAAGGATTTTGTTATAGGAATACGTCTTGGTCTAAAAATTCTGTAGGAAAAGTAAAATGTATTTAAGAACTCCACATTTATCGTGTGCTTTACATAAACTTTATTCTTCCACTATGATATTATATGGTATTATTGAATATTGATATTTAAGTTATACATGGGTATTTTTCAAAGTATAGATACAAAGAGATGAAAAACGCGATGACAGTATCAATTTTAACTTATTTATTATGTTTCAGTACTAATAACAGTTTATGTTGATACCAATGATTATTATCATAGTTATCAGTGACTAATTCTATAACACTGATCTAAACCAATTTGATATTAACAATTGCAAAATTACAAACACAACAAATTTAACATAATTAATGATTACAATGTAAAAAATTCTATTTTTCTATTTCTAATTCTTGCACTATATTGCAGTTTTTACAGATTTTCATTACAAGGCTGAGTTAGACACATATCTGGTATAATTTTGAATTCAATAATTTTAATATTGTTATTTGTTATTTTAAGCATCATCGATAAAGTAACAATTGAGAAAATAAATAAACATGCCATTCGTAACTTATTAACCATAAATTGATTATTGGTCATGTATAACAGTCATATTATTTACTAAATATTGTAAATCTGTGTTAACACTAGAACAGCTGGAATTACACCTCTTATATATGAATATATTGAATAAGTACTTTGGGAAAAGAGAAATTAAGATCAGAAAGCTATGATTAATTAAGTCATTTAGGTTTCATAAAATAGACTCGGAATATCAATTTTAAGAGTCTCCTATAAGTTTAGAAGTAGCATAAAAAAGTTAAGAGTCAGTCATTTAGGCTGCCTTAGCAGTTCTAATGTTAAGAGTATGGTAATTTAATAATTTTTTAATCTACATTGATTTTCATTTTAATTGCATTTATTTTCAGAAATGTGAATGGAGATGAACGGGTTTGCCACTTTTGAAGATTCAGACTAAATGCCGAAAGTGACACACGAATTAAAATCTTTTTCAATATCATAAACGATTTTTATAAGAAGTATAGCTTTCCTTCCAAGGTAAGTAATTATATTATATTGCATATACTGTATGTATTTTAAGATTATAGATATCCAAAGATTTTAAGTGTATGAACAATGATAATTACATTGAACATATGCTGAGTATGGCCAAAAAATATTGGATAAGTACATGTATATACTTATGTTGTAATAGATTCTGTTACTCTATTTTTATTTTTGAAAGATGAACAACTAAAATTGTATATCACAATGAATATACGTAGAAACCTAAATAATGATTGTTTAACACATTGACTGTCACAGTTATTTTTAGGATTCCAATTTAAGAAATCAATTTAATTTAATCATATTATATTATTAAACACTCCAATTATAGTACATTCTGATCATTAAAAGGCATAGAGAGTGTGTTTCTTTAAAAAAAGATCTTATGAATTGTTCTTGTTGATTTTGAACAAATTTTGTATGATATGTTCTGTTCATTTATTAATACATTATTGTCCACGTAAACCTGACTTAACTTTCTCATTGCAGAAGGTATCTATTCATATTTACACTGGTATACTACTAATTTAATCGTAGCTGCATGTATATTGCACGTAACAAACTATGAGGTAAGTTGTAGTTGGCATTTCGGTTACGAACGCAAACTACGAGTTATCTCGTAGTTGACAGTCAAAATGTTAAACCTACACAAACTCATATACTATAATTGCGGAAGAATCATATATATTTTTCCAGAAAAACTGTGTGATGTTTACCTATATCAGATGTTGTGTATAAATCAGCATATGTTTTTATGTTCATATGATTTTCTCTTATTGAGAGAAAAAATAGTTGATATTGTAATAGATTACATTATTATGAAAATTAATACCATTCTTTCGATTCTTTGGATCGTTACTTTCTGTTTTTGTGATACGTTTGTTTTGGCTTTAATAAATTGTTATGACTGGCACTTTTATTTTTTGCCTCTATTGTGAAAGGATAGTATCTTCCTCTTTTTATATCTATTTTCCTTACGTACCATAATATTTACATGTAGCAACAAAGATTCAGAATATCAAATTAAGTGTATGCATGACAATGAAAAATTTTTAGAAAATGCTTTGCAGATGGCAATAGTCTGTATCTAAAATTTTCTAGCCTATTTTTGTGAAATCTTGAATTTAGAATTTTAAAATCAACATATGATTCTGGATAACAGAAAAGATGGAATATTCTAACAATAGAATCTTTAAGACTTTAGCAAAAAAGATCTACAAGTGTGGTCCTCATTAAATTTTTTATTTTCCTAGTAGTACGTTTCACTTGAAGCTTATTAATAGTAAATAAAATAAAATTGTTATAAATTTTCTCGTCTTTGCTCTTTTATTTAGTTTTTTGTCTTTGTTTTTTTTTTATATGAATATTCCTACACCTCACAGATCAAAAGATGATTACCCTCAGAGACTTTCGAGTGATATGAAGAACTATAAAGATACTTGAATTATTCAGTCAGGGAACTAAAATTTTACGAAAATGTATAAAGTACTAAATATTTTTTTCAGCTACTTATTGTATCAGAGATGACCAAATGTAGCCGACGCTTAATGTGTTAAACTAGGAATTTGCAGATATTGTTGTTTACAACTTTTAAAATATTCGTTTTGTTAAAGTATCTGACCTGAAGAACATGTCTGCAAAAAGATTTACTTGCATTCATAAAAATAATAACATCAGAGAATACTGACATCATAATATTAGTATAAGATAAATCTACATTATTCAAAATCTTGTTTTCTGTTATAACCACTACAATATCTTAGGTTCTAATTATCCAATAAATTAAAAATTGTTAAACAATCTTCAGCATCTATCTTTTATCATGGGTATTCATTATTTTATTTGAAACTGATTCTGTTTCATTCCTACTTTATGCTCTGAGCAATACCATATGACAATATGTTGAAGAACTTGGAACGCTTCTGTTTACAATTTCTGCTGTCATAAGACTTACCCTTTGCAACCTTTTCTAAATCCAGTTTCTCCTATCTTTTTATTGCTTGTTTCATTTTGATCATTTCTTTGCCTTTCAGTTTAGATTTCTGATCTAAAGCACTGGAACAATGCATAATAAGAAACTAAAACTGTGCAATTTTGTTAAAATAATGGAAGTTTACAGTTCTTCATTGGTTCATTGTGGATTCTCTTATTCCTTTTTATGATATTATTACATAAATATTACAGATACATTTACAATATATATTCAACATTTATTTCTGCTCCACATCATCAATAGCATTAAAATGTTTCCGTTTTAGATCTTAATGTTATGTGTTAATTTTCTGTGCAAGGCTTTTTGAATCTTGTAAAACTTTCTAATGATTTATTGAATTAGACTGTCTTTACTGTTAATTCATTATTATGGTGCAATGTAATTTAATTACTTTTAAATTATGCATCGTATTCAATTTTCCATTGATTCTTCAGTCTTCTGTTTAACAGTTCATAGAATTATATGTGTTCTTATAAATAAAAACTTAAACTATGTTAACAACAATGCTAATTTTTCCCAAGATAATTATGTAATATATAGTCCAAATGGATATATTTCGTTCCTAATTTCAGAGGTTTTTAACTCATGGAAACACAAAAATATTTTCTCATTTAATGTGTTTATGATTAAACATAATAGAGTCGCTAATAGATATTTGTAGATACAATTTTTAATCAAATATACATTTGTATACTTTTCACAGTCTTTCAAGATATGTTTTAGGACATAAAATTGCTTTTTCACTTAATAATAATACTTTTATGTTTATTTACAACTGCATAAAAATGCTGCAAAAGAAATAATAAAAATTAAAATATAATTGAAATCATTAACGAATCCTTCTGCTACTATAGGTAGCTTTAATAATTTGCTAAACATTGTTCACGTATCAAGGGCAGGAATAATTGCAAACAGTAAAGTAGGTATCATGTGCCTAAAGTAGTTGAAAAATAATGTAAGGGAAAATCGTTCTTATCCACTTTTATTCTAGGATTATTATATAATTTTACTATTGTTGAGCCTTTTATCAAAACGTAACTAAGATTCTTCTTATTCAATTTTCTGTCTTCATTCTTTAGAACGATGCCTACGTAGTTAGATGTCAAGGTTGTGATTTGATTGTCATACTATCAGATGGTGACAATTTTTCCACTTACAAATAGTGATGAATCATTACTTCAATGACCAACTTTTTTGGAGTTGCTTTTTGTAACTTTAGAGGACACCATTGAAGTCAGTTTTATATTTGTTCTTCTTGTCAGTTATAAAATAATCATATATAACTGACTTCAAAGGACAGTGTTCATAGGCAACATAATAGTAAAACCAATGTTTGAGACTGCACTATTCGTAAATTGTTAGCAAATTTCTGTTAGGTATAATTAAGTTATCTGTGTATTTCAACATCTGGTAAAAGTTCTATTGGAAATACTTAATTATTTAATGGTGTAAAAACTTGCAACCTTAATATTGCTAGGTTTGTTATACCGACCAAGAGGTAGTTACATTTCCAGTGTCAATTATTTTTTAGCATGTACCGAAATTTATGCTCCCTCCTTCAGTGAGCCTAATTCATCTTACAATTAGTTACTTAGCATCACAGTCAGAATTTCCACCAGGAATGAGACCCATTAAAAATGTCTTGGTAGAGAAATTAAGGAAAGCGGCAACACCCTCAAATTTACGATGTAAAGTGCTACACTGTTATTCACTTAGTTTGATACTCTGAATCACACTCTACGTGTACTACAAATAAGACTTGTACTACAGACTCAATGAGTTTATTTTTAAGTCACAAGAGACACTTTCTGAATCATATAGTTATTCTTATATCTAAATTCGTTAACTGTTTACGATCCTATGTCCAGCTACACGGGACACAATTTTCTGATGTAATTAGTATTTTACTTATTAAATTTTAACTATATCAAATTTGGAATTTAACAATGATCTTACACATTTATATAATAATAGAATAGTAGAATGTTTTTCAAAATTATTTTCACTTAGTCGACAAAACAGTCGAAAAATAATTTGGAATGCACAGGGTTAAAGTTGCGAAAAATACATTACCAGTACAGATTCTTTGTGTTTCTGGAACATTAAAAAGATCTGCCTAAAATTAATTCAGTAGATGGAGTCGTGACTTGTAAGTCATAATAGCATATACCATTGGCACAACAAATAATGTATTCATTTGTAGATATCTTAAGTGATTACTATTAGTTCTTTAGAGTTAGCACATTCAAGTTAGATAAAACAATACCAGGAAGAGTTGTGATCCTTACAATTTTTTCTCAAAAAAAAAAAAATAACTTAAGGCATTGTGAACAGATAAATTCTAGTAATAGTACGAACATTTTCATAAGGAACTATACTGTATCCTAATATTCTATAATATACTTCGTTACCTACATTGAATTTGAATCAACATATGACACAGGTTTTATTTAACTTCTATAATTGTAATTTGTTAAAGGTAATTTTCAAGTAAAAAAAAAATAATCTTATAATTGTGATAGTAGTCATTACAAAAGATTAGGCAATTATATACATCTTCTAAGTTATAAGATCAAAATAAATAAATTTTAATCAAAATTTGAGTCATCTTAATAGGCAGATAGCATAGTCATATATTTGTGATTTCAGAAAAAGCAAAAGAAAGAAACTTATTTGCCAAATGTCAAAAAAAATAAAAGGCTCTATCTCATCGTATGCGAGATGTAAACTCCAAAAAACACAACAAGTACAAAAACGATTACAATCGCTGTGCGATAAATCTTCTAGTTCTGATGACGAAAAGCAACCTTCGCTTCCTCTCGGCTTATTGAAGCATTCTTCATCAAGTACCGCACTAGATTCATCAGAGGTGGATATTGAAGGTGAGAAGGATTACGATAATGAAAATGAAGATTGTCGTCTACCAAAGAGTAAAACCTCAAAAGTAACGATGGATGGTAGAAATTCGTTTCGTCAAAGTCAAAGATTTCGCAAAGGGGCCAAAATAAAAAAGAAGCACACAACGTGCAATAATGAGGACATAAGTGTTACAAAAGACCGAAGTTCATCGTCAGACAGCGACTATAGAAAAAGTGATTATGAAGACCAAGATGTATTATTGGATAAAAAATCCTTAAAAATGAATAAAAGTGAGAATAACGCGAGAGCTAGAAAACTAGTGACTGGCAGGTCAGATAAAGAAAGAAATGTCCAGAAGAAAGTATGCAATGAACAAATAAAAAACAAACCTTCCATTGACAGTCGAAGACAATCAAAATCACATAAGACACAGCTAATATTTTGTACAGGAGATACAGATTCGAGTTCAGGAAAAGAATTTCAGGAATCAAAATTGTCACGTGGGGCTTTTAATTCTGCAAAAAGGTTATCTGATGCAAGAAAAGATCATACAAAATTACGTGAGTTGAATACTTCCTCGAAGAATCAAAACGAAGAATGTACTGTTCTTAGCGACGAACAAATTTTCCACTTTAAATCTGGCATTACTAAAATTCTGAATAAATTTAAAGAAGTTTGTACAGATTTTGAACTACGTATGGATCATGTAAAATTGAAACACTTTAAAAAGGATTTAGTATATCATGAAGATGCCGAAATTATCGTACTTAAATCGCAAAAGGTAATTTGCGAATTGAAGCTGGAACTGAATGCACAAGAAAAACGTTTAACGAATTTCTATGAGTCGTGGAATAGAGAATATGATCTAAAAGGTACAAAACAAACGCAGGAACAAAATTTATCAAGTGATACAGAAAAATTATCAGAGAAGGAGGAGAATTTCGATCAACCTAGAAATACAAAAGATTTGTGTCAAAACGAGAATAGCGTAGATTTCAATGACGATTGTGAAAAAATATTTAGTTTAAAACCAAAGTCTTTAAAAAAAACATTGACAGTTACTGAAGAGGCCTGCCCAGATAACTATGATTCAAAGTTGGATGGCATTCTTTCTCCTATTTTAGGTAGCAGCAAGCAGAAAAAACCTATTGTAAATTCTCAACCGAAAATTGTTCTACACGATTTGGAGAAATCCAATACAGATAAGACAAAGCCAAATGATACTTTGCCTACGAATCCAAATTCGGAAAATGTTCCTTTGGAATGTAGCTTCAATTCTACTTCTACGGGCATAAATCAATCTGCCAAAGATATTTTTGAGGAGTCTATGACAGACAGTGCAATAAATATGTGTGTTGAATCGATGGATGTTGAGAAAATAGATGATGTAATATCGGCGGACAAGGATCTTGAAGCTCCTACAGTTGATGAGGATGCAGCAAAAGCTGAAGTTCATTTGGACCGGGGCTGTGATTCTTCTGAAGCTAAAGAATCAAATAAAACGAATGAAGGTGAATTTTGTAATGAAGACACAAGGGAGAAGATTTGTAACTTACATCAAGTTTCAGATGTAGTAAAGCCTGTTGCAGCAAATAAAGATGAAAGAACAGACAGCAATTCAAAGGAAGATTCACTCGATGAAGAAGAGGAAGCGAAAAAAATGTTATTGGAGTCAGATTCAGAGTTTCTGGATGAAGAATCACTTACTGAGAATCAGATTGACTGTTCGAGAAAATGTTTGGCAAGTGATTCCGAAGAAAAATATGTACCTCCAGACATGTATATAAAATCCACTTCTACAGCAAAAAAGGTTGGAAGGAGACGTAACATGGATGAAGATGATAATTCATTTGATGAGGAGAAAATGATTGACAACTTGGAGTCATGTGCGAAACATGCTCTTCTCGATTCAAATTCAGATGAGTCTGCAAGTATAACTGGCAGCATAGACAAAGGTTTTGATAACGAGAAGAATTTTGATAATACCAATGAGAACGTCAGAGCAAAGACAGCCCTTTTAAATTCTTCCAATAGTGAAAGTTCTAGTTCTGATAATAGCAATAAATCACAGAATGTAGAATTAAACTCTTCTATAAATATAGATAATAAGCAGAGTACCAGAAATTCTCGTAAACGTAGTTCTGAGTTACAGTTTGAAAGAAGTGTGAAGAAAAGACAGCATCAGTTAAATGGGGAATATAATAAGAAGGATGATATAAAATTGCAAATGTTCTGCTCGGTAGTTATCGAAAGATTGCACGAAAAGGTTCTTGAAAAGCACAAGGACGCGCTACGAAGGTCGAGATTGCGTTCGGATTATAAAAAAATGAAAAGGTAATGATCAGTTTTTCATTTTTTATTTCATCTTCTTTCATTGCAATTCTTTGTGTATTCATTTTGAATGTTCAACATTTGATAATATATTTTCAAAATCTTGTATATTTTTTTTGACATATGCTAATATTAACGGTAATATTATTCTTTACAACAAATATCAAATTACTTTCACGGAATGAGCCTATTTTTTGGTCGCGATCGAAATACAGGATTTTTAGGTGCTTATACTCCAGCTTGATTTCTGCAGATAACAAATATATGAGAAAAGCTGAAGAAAAAGATTCATTGTTCTTCAAAGGAATACAATTATTCAAAGGCATTTTAAAAATTCACAATACATTTTAAAATGTAATGGTAACTTTACGTTACTATTTCATAAATGAAAAAGGCATTACAAGTAGGAAATACAATATGTCCAGATTCGAATATAATGATATTCTGCATATGCTTTATTACTTAACATCTGTATATAGAGTTGTATTATACAGAGTTGCAGATAACATTATAGCTACATGATGAGTATTGATTATGATCATTAATTGTAAAGAAAACTAGCATGTAAACGCAGTAAAAGAAATTAGAAAGTTTTTTATGTACAGTGAGAAGCATGTCGAAAATGCTTTATGGTTTCATTCATACAACATACAATAAGCGTCATATTACTTAGTTGCATTATTATTGCTTGCAGTAATGAGATATTAGAAAGTCTAAACTATTTTTTTCACATTTCTATTTCATTTCTATCTGAGGATTGTTCCATAACAGGTTTTTTTTTACACAATAACTTAAATTTAGGAATATTAAGGTAACTATTTGGCCTTAAAATCTCTTACGAATTCTAAAAATTGGTTTAAATTATTATTTCTTTTGCAAAAAAAAGTAAAACACGTTTTTACCCTTTTCTTTCCAAATAGCAATTACTATGTGTTGGAAGACTATAATAGAAACAACCCGGTTGCAAAATCCAGGAAACGACTAAAAATTAAGGCCGAACATTTAATTGGTTTATCATATTCGTCGACGTTCATAATTATGACAAGTCATCCGAATTCGAGCAATTTTAAGGGATAGAGGTTCAGGAAGATGTAGAATATCAAAAAGCAAAGCATTGTAATACACGATGTATTCTTTCTTTTATATGTAGATCAGCGTCAAGAATATTTTGCACGCCAGAGCCGTCCTTCGAGAAACACCGCCTCCTTCACTCAAACATACAGCCGAGATGTCACTGATTCACAGCCAATCTGTAGGCGTCACGGTCGTACCTATTGGCACTGGCGTGGTGCCGCATTTGGGGCGACATTCGTAGTTAATCGCTCGCGCTGGAAAGACGTGCCTCGCGCGTCAGTTGCGGCGATCAGAACGACGCGACGTGCGTGGCACGTCGACTCAGAATATTTGTTGAGGAATAGTTTCAGATAACACTACGTCGCATGGGCCGCAGCGGCCGCGATGGCAACAATGTATTCTTTAATACGAGGAAGCCTTGCGTTCTAGTATCGGATAGTTATTTTTAACAATTTGCGCTAGTAATTAATTTACAAATGTGCGTACTGGAACGCAATACTATATTTATGCCGTAAGACTTAATGAAGTGGTCGATTTCGGCAAAACCATCGCCAGAAGTTCAAAAACATTAAAATATATTAATTGTATTTGATTTAAAACATATCTGAGGATACTTTTTCAGTAACAATACTTTTGTCTTATCCTACATGCGACGTAGTGCCATCTGAAACTGTTCCTCAACAAATATTCTGAGTCGACGTGCCACGCACGTCGTTCTGATCTCCGCAACTGACGCGCGAGGCACGTCTTTCCAGCGCGAGCGATTAACGACGAATGTCGCCCCAAATGCGGCACCACGCCAGTGCCAATAGGCACGACCGTGACGCCTACAGAGTGGCTGTGAATCAGTGACATCTCGGCTGTATGTTTGAGTGAAGGAGGCGGTGTTTCTCGAAGGACGGCTCTGGCGTGCAAAATATTCTTGACGCTGATGTAGATTATGAATATGCTGATAAAATAAAAGACCGAGTCGTAGTCTACTTTTCAGTCTACTTGTACCTTTCTGCAGTGCGGCACACTTGCTTGAGCCGGGAGCTTTTGATCCAACGCCGACTCTCACACGAGTTCCGCACTGTTACTGAACTAACACAGCCTTGATTTCCTCAGCTGAAGCCGGTACGCCGCTGCGTATAAAGATACAAATAAACTACGAGGTAGATTACGACATGGTCATTATTAGCATTTTCGTTACCTACATATAAAAAAATTATATCATGAATTTTAATGCGCTGCTTTCTGGATTATATTCCAAGGCTTTCTCAATTTCCAACCCTTAAAATTCTTCAAAGGTTCTAACTGGGCAAAAAGCCTGGTAAAAGTGCCCCAAAAGATAGTTAATCTTAAGGTATAGCATTCGATAGGGCTATTCGGAAAAATTATTTCTGCAAAGTATGAATCCGCTACACCTACCACACGAGTAATTTCACGGTGAAACGTACTTTACGTTTTTTGCCCAATATGTCCCGTTTGAAGCGATGGGAAAATTTGAAAAAATCAAGAACATTATACCCAATGGTGTGGATACTTTGAAATTTTCTCAGATATTTTGATCGACAAATCGATTTTTAAAAAATTAAAAAAATTTTTAATATTAATTTGTTATTGAAAATATGAAATGGTACTTGGATCGTACCGTAAATATTAATGTGTAATTTTTTTAGATTTTTAATTGTCTTGGAACGCAGCTAAGAGAATTTTTAAATCAACAATTGTTTATATTATTAGCTGAATTATTGATGTGATCATATCAGGTCTCCTCTTTAGTCTTTGTCCTAATGAGAGTAATAAGTATTTGAATAGTAATTGACGTATCATAAACATTAAATGAAAAAATAAATAAATTTTTTACATTTGTAAAATATCATTTATACAGGGTGCAAAAAAATTAATCGTCATGGCTTTCAGGGGTTGGTCTACACCTCTGGATCGATGGAGATATGCGAAAAAAAACGGCCGCAAAATTCGGGAAAGCAATTTTTTTTATTGGCTCATCGTACTCGCTTTATTATGTAGGCAAACTGTCTGAAAGGAACCATGAGTCAGAAACGAACTGTTCTCTCGCAAACTAACTTTTAATTGGGCCTCCCGATTAAAATTGCGTCCATAAGGCAGCATTCATGTCAGCGGCCTTTCGAAAAGAAACACATAAGATACTCTTGCTAACACCAATGACTGTCTTTCGAACGGGATGTTTCGATGTAATTTTTCGAGGACTAGGAATACGTCAACAACCTGCGTTCGGTGTTGGGTTCGCTCAAGGACCCACGTGGGGAGAAGAGCACAAACACTTGCTTTTTTCTTCTGGTTCGGTGACACAATCCCCCATTTTCTAACTTCGTTTACGTCGCCTGTGCTTTAACTTTTGGAGCTAGCAAGGGTATCTCATGTATTTCCCTTCGAAAGGTTGGTGACCCAAAGGCTGCCATATAGGCGAAATTTTAATCAGCAGGCCCAATTAAAAGTCAATTTGTGAGAGAACGGTTCGTTTCTGACTTATGGTTCCTTTCAGACATTTGCCTACATAATAAGGTGAATATGATGAGCCGATAAAAAAATTTGCTGCCCTTTCCTGAATTTTGCGGCCGTTTTTTTCGCAAATCTCCATCGATCCAGAAGTGTAGAGCAACTCATGAAAGTCATGACCATTATTTTTTTACACCATGTACAGCAACTATGTATGCCTGCAAAATGTGCTAACTACAGGACTATATACCAATAGGTCTATGTATCGAAAAATGTTTCAAAACGTACCACAGTCAAAAAAACTTTGAAAATAAGTTTTTATTACGTATTTCCTTTCCAATTTAATTAATTTCATCTTAATCTAGTATATTACATAATTCTAACGTGTGGGATACAGAAGGCTTATCTGCATCACAGTGTAACTTATGTTAGTCATTTTACTATGTTGCTGATTTCATTTATGTTTAATGTTATGTAATTATACCACAAAAATTGATGATAGTTGATAACATATTTAAATACTAAAAGGTTTGGGCTATAGTTGTGGCTCTTTTCCTGAGGCTCTGGTAGTCAAAGGGTGGAATATAATTTTATGCAGCTTGAAATACCAATATTGCAATAGACATATAGTAATATAATGAAGTGATGAACAATGCATTTTATAAAGATAAGCGAAATCGAATGCAGTTTTAGATATACATAAATGTTATAATAGCACAAGAAACCATAATTTTTATAGAACATATACACATACACAATAATGACCTTTCTGAAATGTAATTTTAAATATGTGACACTATTTTACAAATTACTTTTATATTCTGTTCTAAATATATTAACTAGTATTTGCCGGTACTTTTTGTTATATAGTTCATAATAAAAGAAACAGTAATATTTGGCAATGTTATTATTACTTTCTTATAAGAGGGATGCACTCCAAAAATGACTCTATCATGTAGATCTTTTACATCCCTGCCTTAAGATGAATATAATAAGATGAAGATCTTTTTCAATTTTATTTAATTATTAATTTATTTAAAACTATCAATTTATTTTATAGTAAATGTCTCGCAATATCTATTGATATTCAATAAATCAATTTTATTACAGCTCATGCTAATTTGGCTACTAGAGGCATTGTATGTTGAAAAAATGTTAAATTATTATATATTTAGTAAATATTATAGACATTTTACAGACAAATTTCTAAGCATTAATAATAAATTTAATTCATTAAGCATAAAGAATTGAGTAAAGGTAAATAATATGTAAATTAATAAAATAATTTAATAAGAGAACTGGATCACTGAATTAATATAAGCATTTCACATATATCTGCTTACATATGCCTTCTTCTGTATGATCAAAATTGCATCTACTGACATTGAATGTGTTTTCTGGCTTCTTTCGTTTATTGCAAAAATTACAATGACATTTGTTACAAGTATTTTCCTTAAATTATTGCGTGTTAAAATAGAACGTCAGAACAGATAATTCAGGGATAAATAGTATAAACTATATAACTGAAAAATGTAACAATTATAGATTAAGATTTTGTTTTTACAGTCTCTTCGATTTGGATAGTCTGGGTAGGAATCACAAAAAAAGCGCTACAAATGAATTATCACGAAATTTGTCAAAGGATTTAAACAAAATAAAAGAAAAGTCTGCAAAAGAAACAGAGAAGTCATTATTGGATTATTTAAAAGAATCAGAAAATGGGACAAAAATGGAAAATATAGAAGATTTGGACTGCCATGAAAAAAGTCAAATCGAAAAAATGCAAATTAATTTTCAGACTAATGAAGAATTAATGATGGAAGCTGACAGAGCCAAGAGGAATATGTTATTAAATTCTTCCGATTCAGATATTGGTAATTCTAATGTTAATCTTTTAACTTAGCATATTAGTATTTTATTTAGGCGACTATAGATAAGAATTATTACGAATCTTTTTCAAGTTGTTACTTTAATTTCTAATAAATACTTCGAATATTAAGAAATGAGTGCAAAACATTTTAAACTTATACTTTATATAAGTTAGTTTCATCTCCCAAATTCATATTTTTTAACTTGTTTATTATAATATTAAACAAATTTAATGTGTGGTTACAAATTAATTGTTTCACAACTTCTTTACACAGTAGGTATTCACAAAAAGAAGCCTTAAGTCTTCTTCTTACAATTAGTATCTAAAGTAAGAGAATAAATAATGTTTTTTCTGTGGGAATAGTATTTGACATTGTATTAGCTAACTTTGATTTATATGTATGGGCGAGTCTTTAAAAGAAAAAAGTTGGCAAGGAAAGCCGAGCGTAAAACGATGCAACAATTTGTGCTAAGAATGTTGTCGCTAAACGCTAGAAAGTGATTGAAGCGAACAGCCGTTGTTTTATTCCATATTATTCATCTTACTGATATTTTAATGATTTTTTGAGATGTTACAAGAATTATGTTTCTGAGGAACTTCATCCTATACATAAAGGGTGGAAAATTATGAAGTATTACAGATAAATATCTCCTAAAATATTGATTACATAATCCTGGAGATTAAAGTTGTTCAGTACCAAGAGGGACATTCTGTGGTGGGATTTTTATATTTCTCAGTCCATACTTCAAGGTGAGGTGAAGTTTAATTTTCTTCTTCTATCCATCATGAAATAGTGCGTTTTAAGAAGAGTTCAATGGCCTGTAACTCAAGAGCATTTAAGGTAAAACTTGTAGGAGGGTACCTTATCACGAATAGTAATGAATAGACTGTGGATGTTTATGCAAATTTCGAGTTTCAAAAATGCAGGCGAGACAGGAAAACCTATCTAGGGATTTATTGCACTTAATAAATATTACAACAAATACCATACTTTGGATATTTTAGATATATTTTTATATTATGTTCTTTTTGTATATTTTAGTCGTATTTAATTTGTCATAAATGCATAAAAATCCGCAGTCTAGTAATGAATGTAAACTGACTATCTTGCAGAAGAGCGAAGCAATGTATATTTAATAAATTTTGTTTTCATTTAAATGATAATGACTTTGTGTGCAACATCCCGATGGAGGATTTGGCGGATGACAACGGTTAGTCGTCATCGAGAGTCATAGCATAACGGTGCAAGTAAAGTCTTTGCATTAATACTCGTGTGTTTATTAACTCGTCAAACGAGCATGCCAAAAACTTGATGTCCTGAGTAATGCTAATATTGAACATATGTTATTGTTTTGGTGTGAAGGTTCGAAGGCACAAACTGAAGTAAAACCATCACACATCTCTACATTTCTCTGCAAATTTGACCTTGAATGACGTATTTATGAGACATCCTCTTGCAAGTTTAACCTCGAAAGACCTTAAATAATATCGTTGAACTTTTTTCAAAATGCAATATTTCACGTTGGATAAAAAAACACGTTGTTTCATATAAAAAGAAAGGAAGGTGACCTTTGCCTCACCATGGTGTGTCCACGAAGAAAAATAAGAATACCATCACATGATGTCTCCGTCGGCAGTGGACAACTTTCATCTGAAACATTTCTGCGTATAGTCAATATTTTAAGATATATTCATCTTTAACGCTTTGTAATTCCATTGTGTATAATCCCCGCTGGGCTTTCGTTTTGGATATATTGTAACAGCTGGATAAATGCACAGAATTCGGGACTCAAACAATGTAGTATAATCAGTATGTATAATAAATGTGTTAAAGAAGGGTCGTTGTCAGACAGGCCGATTAAGCATTGAAATTAAGTTTGTCGCACAATCATATGAAGTAATTTTTCGCAAAAACGAAAACCGTGGGGGGGGGGGGGGGGGGTATATGTATAGGAAGATGACGCTTAGCATCATGATCCTGTCAACATATTCAAAAATCATAGAAAAATGTTTTTTCCCATGACTTCTCCAAACATTTCCAAATTTTGCATTTAATACTTACAAAAATCTTTCGATTGTAATGTGCTTTTGTAAACAGTATGTCACAATTTGGATCTCATATTTGATGAATTTTAACATAGATGACCAGAAGATACCATCTAATGGCAGCGAGAGTGAAGATGAACAGAATAAAGGAAGTAAGGAAAAGAAGTCAAAAGAAATATTGCAAAAAACTAAAAAGGATAAGTTGAGCACAGATCAGGTATAAAGGAAAAATGTATTCTTTCCTTAATTTTAATGGTTATTTTGTTCCTTTGACTTATAAGTTTGATTCGTTTGAATGTAATTAGAATGACAGTAAAGAACGAAGTAATAGTAAGTGGAGACGAAACAAGTTATTAACAACAAATTTCTCAGACACGGATTCTGATCAAGAGAGAGAGAAATTTCATCTAAAACAAGAAAATTTACAGACTTCATTAGAGAAAAGTAAAAGGTAAATAATTACAATTAATTCTGTGATGAATAAGCCATCTCATATTTATCAAATATATTTACTTTAAGTGACGAAAATACTGATGATAAAGAAATTGTTGAGATGCCTAAAAGACGACGCCGTAACAGAATTATAGATTCTGATTCAGACTTAGAATGTATTGATATTGAGTCAACTTCGAAAGATTCGGTGGTATCGACGGACGGGGAAGATTCAAGTAATTCTGAGCTGTTTTCAATGAAAAGGCAAAGAAAAACACGTACTCGAACGTACAAATCTTCCGACATGGATTCGTCACATGGAGAAAAGAAGTACAGTTATTTCATCGTTTTGTATACCTTGGTGTCAGTAAACAAATTGTTATCGTTTTTTTTTTTCATTTTTAGGCCAAAGATAAAGAGAAAACGCATCAAGAAAATGGATACTGATAGTGATAGCGATAGCGAAAACAGTAATAGTGAAATGGCAAATTCTCAAGACACACCTGGGAAAAAAGGACGAAAAAATATACGAAAAGTTATGAAGGGCGATGACGTTGCCCTGAATACAAAGCAAGCCGCTAAAGAAGAAGAAGAAAGGATCAGACGTATCTCCGAACGACAAAGAGTGGTATGTGTTTATTTTTTAAGCCTTTAACCACTTAACATACGAATAAAATGGAACTTGTAGTGTCCAAAAAATATTATTTAATTTAGTCCAACTGAACAGTTATGTACAAGCTGAGCAACAGAATATTTTGTTTAATGTTTTTTGGCGTGAGTTCTAATTCCCAGGTGGGGCTTATGTTTTTTCCGTAATTTTTTAAGAATTATTAAACACATCAATATTCAATAGTTCAATATTCAATATATCGGATTAAAAATTGGTGTACAATAGTTTCTTATGGTTGCTTATTATTATATACATACAAATGACCCATCGTCAAATAAAATTGGCTCAAAAGCACTGTTGACGCCCTTATCCTTGATTGCTAGACCCTTTTAAAACAAGTGCTGTTCCATCAACTGGTCTTTTTCGCTTTCAAAAAACGCTGTTTGGGATTTTTCGACAATCCTGTCTCAATGACCTTTAGGACTCAAACGGTTAACTGTTGGAGAATTATGGATGCCTAAGTGTGGTCGAAGATAAAAATCTGATCATACTTTATCGGCAGTGTTGAAAAATTGAAAAATAACAGCTTAAATATAATTACGCAAATAGTAATTTATAATTTTTTTACGTTGACACTCCAGCTTTTTGGTATGAGGGTGGCTTTGAATTACCAAATAAACAATTATTTCGTGACATTTAAAAATGTCTCCAGTTGTAAAGAGTTAATTCACTTTTCATAAATCGACCAGATGAGGATAATATAATAAATTCCTACTTTAGAATTGTTCACGATAAGTTACTTGCGCTTAACATGAAACATGGAATACCATTAAAAAGAATAAATATTATCTTCAAATTTTTTCATTTGTGCAGTATAATGAAATATACGAGGCAAAGTTGGCAGGAGAAGAAAAAGTGGAAAGCTTAGTGCTAGATTTTAACCCGGAAACGAAAGAAGAAATTGTCACCGTTCACAAGGATTTGGTTCAACGTTTAAAGCCACATCAAGCTGACGGAATAAAATTTATGTGGGACGCTTGTTTCGAATCCGTTGAGAGAATAAAAACATCAACTGGCTCCGGGTGTATAATTGCACATTGTATGGGACTTGGAAAATCTCTTCAAGTAATTACACTCATCCATACACTGTTATCTTATGAGGAAACTGGCGTAAAAACTATCATGATAGTTTGTCCTTTGAGTACAGTCCTCAACTGGGTTAATGAATTTAAAAAGTGGCTAGACGATGTCGAAAATGGAGATTTTGATGTGTATGAGTTGACTAGGTGAGCTTGAAATTTATTTCTTATATAATTTATTATATTATTTAATTCGTAACTATACTATCCCGCATCGTTAACGTTAAAATAATGGGTGAAGTAAAAAGTTCTGAGCGTTTTTTCTCTTTATTTTGATGATAAAATTAACAAACTTAGAATTTTCGGAATTAGATCAAGTAAGCGCCGTTTTGTTCATTAACTTTTGCCCATTTTGAAGGCAATTTCATAATTCCGCGATTGAAGAAGTCTTCGTCCCTATTGTTAAAAAACTCGACCAGCTCACTTTCACAAGCCGCTCTTGAGGCCAGTTTTTCGCCATCAAGAAAATTTTGTAAATGTTTAAAAAGGTGATAATCGCTTGGTGCCAGGTCTGGGCTATACGGCGGGTGCGATGTAACCTCCCATCCAAGCTCTTGATGGCAAAAAATTTTCTTGTTGGCAAAAAACTGGCCTCAAGAGAGGTTTGTGAAAGTGAGCTGGTCGAGTTTTTTAACAATAGGGACGAAGACTTCTTCAATCGCGGAATTATGAAATTGCCTTCAAAATGGGCAAAAGTTATTGAACAAAACGGCGCTTATTTGATCTAATTCCGAAAATTCTAAGTTTGTTAATTTTATCATCAAAATAAAGAGAAAAAACGCTCAGAACTTTTTACTTCACTCATTAATAACTTAGAAAGTCTGTAACATGTTTATTAACCGTTTGGCTGCTGACGGATTTTTTTCCGACATGTGCCAAAACTGCGGAGCTAATTGCGCGTGTATGGAAAAAAATGGAAAACACTTTTCATCCAATAAAATCACGTATATTGTATTATAACAACAAACATTTAAAAAAATGCCATTTATTCATTTAAATTTGTTTTAATTCATTTCGTGAATAAAATTGGTAGAACAGCACAACTTGCGCTATCGCGCTCCCCGCAGTTTAGACACAACAAAAGAAGAGTGCGATAGCATTAGTCAAACGGCTAATATTTCACTACAAAACTTTTTAAAAGCTTCGTTATTATATATAAATAACAATAGGATTTAAATATTCTTTATTTCTTATTTCAAAAAAATGATATGATATACTTTGAAAATGGTGGCCACTAGTATACATATGTTTTTGTAAAGTGGGCCACGAAAAATATAACAGATTGCAAGTAACATACTCGCCAAGAACTGCTGATGACACGTATACGTACACACAAATATGTGTTTTGTTTTTGGAATCCTCAGATCCAGTCTCTTAAAGTAAGCGACAGCACGAAGTGTTTACTTTAGAAGACTGAACTTGGGGGTTTCAAAAACGAAATGGCAGGAAGAGGCAGCTAAAAATGAAAGGTTCCACTACTTCCTGGCCATTTTTGAGTTGTTGGACTGTATTTTAACGTAGTATTACATAATTTCGAAGTATCACCGAGGTATTATATGACGAACGCCATTTTAGACTGTTTGGAACAGTTTCTTTAATATTCTATCTTTTTATACTTAACTATATCAAATAAATAGATGCATGTTAATTTATGATTTTGTAATGATAGGCGCGTAGAAAATCATGTTCATATCAGTATGTTACATGTATGCAGGTGAATTTATTTTTTTGATAGCTTTAGTTCTTCAGTGGCGACAATTTGTTACCCATTTAAAAAAATTATTTTGAAAGCGGTGCAAATTCATTATTTGTTGATTCGAAAAAATCAAAGGATAGAATTAGTTAATTTAAAAATAAAAATTAATATGTCAAGTCTGGCAATGTTTCTGCTTATTCATCAACATGTCTTTTTGATTATATAACTTTCTTCTCAGCGAATTATAAATATAATAATTAATATTAGAATTTTTTATTGATCAACTTTAAGTTAAATAAACTTTGAGATTTTTTAAGGTATTAAACATTAACTGGTTATAAATAAAAAGTTAGCACTAAGTTAATCACAAGTTATCTGATATCATTTTATTTTTAAATGAACTTAGATCACGTTTAAAATAAACGGCCCAAATATTGATTACCTTGATATGTAAAAAAGATATCGATAAGTTAAATAACTACTTTCAATTACATTAAACATCTTGTAACGACAAAATGGACGAATTTGTTATAGACTGAAGAAAAACATTGAAAGAAAATATCACTTGGAAAGATGGCAAGAAACTGGGGGTGTACTTGTCATTGGCTACGAAATGTTTAGGAATCTTTGCAATGGAACAAAAAACATGCGGAAGAAAATGAAAGAAGAAATTGTATCGTGTTTATTAGACCCTGGGCCAGATTTAATAGTATGCGATGAAGGTCATTTACTAAAGAATGAAGACACGGCCCTGAGCAAGTGCATGAAACGAGTTAAGACATTACGAAGAATTGTACTTACAGGAACACCATTGCAAAATAATTTAGCAGAGTGTAAGTATAATACTCGAAGTGAATGAAATGTATTTTTACATTAATTTGTTATTTCACTTTATAGATCATTGTATGGTACAATTTGTAAAGCCAAATTTGTTAGGAACGAAAAAGGAATTTTCAAATAGATTTGTAAATCCAATAACTAATGGCCAGTTCGGCAACTCTACCCAACGTGACGTTAAGTTAATGAAGAAACGGGCCTACGTTTTACATAAAATGTTAAAAGGAAGCGTTCAGAGATTTGATTATACTGTACTAACTCCTTTTTTGCCACCAAAACAAGAATACGTTATTTTTGTCAGTCTAACGGATGTACAAATAAAAATGTATCAGCACTATTTGGATAATTTTGCAAGGTATGTAAATTATTGCAGAAAGAGAAAAGTTAATAATATTAGTCTTATTTATCGTTTATTGTTTAATACGTATGAAGTTTAACGTCTACTATTCAGGATTGGCAACGAAAAATTGAATTGATCGCACAGTAATATTTCTGTACTATGTATTACAACAATATAGATTATTAGAGATTTCTGTACAACGTGATTAACATGAGTATTGAGCCGACATCACTCTAGCCTCCAATTAGGCGACACAAACCGTCGGTCACTTTGCGAGGTGTTTGATTATAAAAATCTTTCTGATCAAATAAGTGTGCATAGAAACCCGTCGAGAAAGAAAGTTTTTGGTCCAGAGAGTTGTTTAGTGCTCAAACTTTTTTAAAATATTGTCGTTGTGACTATCTTTTTTGTGTTCTTACAAGATGTAATAGGAAGATAAATTTTAGGAATTGACACTACATACTAAAAAGTTTATTATCAGTCCCAGCGGGCTAATACTGCCTAAACAGAAAGTTCACTATCAGTTCCCACGGATTGTCGCCGTATTTAACACGTTGTCTACCACCCCGAAATCGTATACAGTTGACCCCCGGTAATCCGGCCCCTGTCTAATCCGTCACCCCCTGTAATCCGTCATGCCTATAACATGTAGGTACAGTCGAGTTGCGTTATGAAAAAATATGGTAAATCGTTCGCGAACGCCTGGACAAACATTAACATAAATGTTTAGTTATTATTTTTTTGTAAGTTCTAGAGGAATAATTATGTTAATTTTATAATAAACCCTAAGTTATTTATTGTGTTGTTCAATTTACTAAATTCCACATCATATGAGTTAGGTACAGTACATATAGAATCTTACCACTTTGATATTTTATTTGTCGGATTACAAGGTACGCTTTTCCAAAAAGTTCCGGACTACAGGGTGCTGTGACAGTACTCTATAGTCCGACAAATTTGATAATCCGACACCGCCTTGCAAAACGTTTGTCGGATTACCAAGGGTCGACTGTATTTTACTCTGGCTGCCATGAAAACTTTTTCGATATAAACATATGAAGAAGTTTTTTGAATTTTTTCCATAATTACCCTTTCGGCCTAGATACAGGATTCTTTGATACACAATGATCGCTGAGCATTGTCTATCGATGGGACCACCCCCATTGAAATCGGTTGAAGGGCAATTTTGACGCCCTTATCCTACTTAAATCTTTACCTTTATATTTATATTTAAAGAAACAGCATTATACTCAAATTCGTATTTATATAGCGAATTCGCACTATGCAGAAGTGGGTTGTACTACTAATTAGTTGATCATAGAACGATTTCTGAGTTCTTCTTTGTAATCTTGATATTCTCCAACCTCTACTAGGTAATACCAGAGACAATATTACAATATCAGTCAAACTCAGGCTCCTCTAATATTGTATTTGGGGACCTGACTCCGAGGGTATGACTGCATAGAAACAAACAATTTTTGAAATAGTAACAAAAATCTTTAAAACATTCAATTTTTCAAAATGTGCGATTTAACGAATTGTGCCACTGTATTTATGAAACAATGATATCATAATTTATAAAAAAAATCTTTTACCCTTTATAATTGTATGACTTTGACTAGAAAAAGATACATGTGCAGACGGTATCATGTTTGAACATCTGTCGGAGCTTCAACAGCTTCAGTGATCAAAAAATTCCAAAAATTTAATTTTTTATTGCATAATTTTGTCCCACCAGTAATATGTGGTTTATTGATCGCAGAATAATATATTACAAAGTTTTATATTAGATTAGAAAGTTAGAGATACAATATAAATTTGCAATATGTTCAATGTTAAAAGAATATTTCAAAATTATACCTTTATCTTAGGAAACACCGTAATGTAGGTGGATCATTGTTTGCTGATTTTCAAGCTTTACAAAGGATCTGGACACATCCGTTAGTACTACGTCTAAATGCTGATAGAATGGAAAAGAATAAAAAAACACATACTGATACTGATACTGAAGGTTCTTTAAAAGATTTCATTGATGAAGGTTCAACTGAATACGAAAGTAGCACCAGTACTAGTAGTGACGATGACAGTAACTCTACTAAAGACTCTCAGAATGAGTCTTCTTTGGCAAACAATAAAAACAATAATGCCGATGGCAATCAAACTACCAATGACGCAAGGAATGAATCTTCTGTACCAGACAATGCTAACAGTAATCCCGATGGTACGTTTTCATCTCCACTAAAGGACATTTCATTTTATGTTGCAAGCAGTAGTGAAAATCAAAAGTGAGATATAGTGAAGTTATATAGGACATTATATTCATCTAAGAATTGTTTTATATCAAAGAAGTGGGTTAGTACCGTGTTTCCCCGAAAATAAGACGCAGTCTTATTATATAATTTGGAGTAGCCTAATCGACTTGAGTGGGTCAATTGCTTCAGGTCAGAACGGTAACCGTTGAGTCGACTGTTTAGTGAACCCATCTAGAATCATAGATCGTAGGAGCTAAGCCGAGCTGTCCGGACATTTGCTGTCATGACTTGAATGAGTTGGGGTACCCGACTCAATCGAGCTATCCGAAGGCCCGTATGCATCAGGTACCTGCCCGAGCACGTTCGGTTTCTTTCGATCCGAACCGAACCCGACATATTGGGTATCCGCGAATCCATAACATTAACACATTACATACCGACTAAATATCAGTCGCTGAGTGTCTGAATGCTGATTGCTGAATGTTGAATCCTGACCAGCAGGAAATGTATTAATTTTATACCTAGAAAACACACTAGGGTTTATTTTTGATGTAAGCCTTACTTGTCTGCGGGAAACAGTCTAAAGAGATAAAACAGATTCTTATATTCTCAGATAAAAGGAAATAATTTTCGAAATCTATGTCTTCAGTATTCAAAATTTTCGTGAGGCACTGTAAATACAACTACACCAGATAGATCCCCTTCTGGCTTATAGCGAGTGTAACTACATGATCAGAGTCATACAACACTAGTATGCATTTTTCACTACGTCTTTTTTCCGGGTTGGGTATATTAAAACCATCCTTAAAAATCATAGTAAGACATATTTTCATGGCAGGTATTATTTTCCGAGAAACATGGTATAGTCTTTTTTTCCGAAGCATGCGCAATTATTTGATTTTTTGTCAAACATATCAATAAATATATGTTTTTATATACTTCGTCGATCAAAAGAGTTTCGTTATCAAAATGACATCACCGTTATGATAATAAGCAAAATATTGCGAAAATTAAAACTATTAAATACTGCTAGGAAACAGTGAATTAGGTGTTAAGCCAATGTAGTACAGTTAATACAATCAAGAATAATATAATGTGAATTTATTTCATCTTTTATTGTTAGTGATCGAAATAGAACAATCAGAGGAACAGAGCAAAGATGATGAATGGTGGTTACAGTATGTTCAATCGCATCATTTTGAAGATATACGAATGTCTGCAAAGTTGGTACTTCTCTTTGGAATATTAAAAGAATGTGAACAAATTGGTGATAAAGTGTAAGTATTATATTATCATCAATAACTGTATTTTCTCTTATCGATTGTCTCTTAACGACAAATTCGATTTTGATAATCATTTGAAATTTTAACGAAGTGCATTTCATACCAAAAGCTTGTATTATTTTAATTGCAAACCATAAAATTTTCCATGTCCTAATTTCGTTAAAATCTATAGTACGTTCTGTATTAAAAGTTTAAAACCATGTGTTAAAATGAATATTCTGAAGTATTATCTATAATAATTATATGACGATGTATTTGTTTATATTTATAAAATTCTGATATACTGTTAAATATATATCTAATTTTTTTCTTTAAAAATATTTGTACCTTTCAGATTAGTGTTTTCACAATCACTGCACTCATTAACGTTAATCGAAAAATTTTTGGAAAAAATCCATGAAGACACGCGAAACGGTACGAATTCGGAATACATTAATGGGCACTCCGGTAGTTGGTTGTTAGGTTTTGATTATTTTCGTTTGGATGGTCAAACGTCATCTGAAAATAGAAATAAATGGTGCAAAGTATTTAACAGGCCAACAAACACGAGAGCAAGACTTTTCTTAATATCCACTCGTGCAGGTGGATTGGGTATTAATTTAACTGCTGCTAATCGAGTTATTATATTCGATGCAAGTTGGAATCCTTCTCATGATGTACAAAGTATATTTCGTGTATATAGGTAAGTCTTGACAAATCAATGACTGTGAAAGTAACAAAATTGCTGTAAGTAGATAAAACGTAATTTTAATAGAAAAAGTTTTACTTCAGTAAAAGTGATGAAACTAGCACAATATCGGTGACGTTCAACGCGTTAAGCAAATATCTGTTATAATTTATTTATTAGCACGAAATTTAATTTTGTAATTTTATGGAGTTTTAGATTATTTGTCCCTTCTTGCTTACGAAAGAGAAGTAACGATACGAGTGCTGTGAATCTTGTTGAAACTTTACAATAATGTAGGGCAGCGTTTCCCAATCAGAAATCCTGAGGTTCCATGGGACATTGTTAAGGATTCCACAAATAGAGAATTATTACTAGACTGCGGATTTTTATGCATTTATGAAAAATTAAATACGGCTAAATATACAAAAAGAACATAATATAAAAATATATCTAAAATATCCAAAGTATGGTATTTGTTGTAATATTTATCAAGTACAATAAATCCCTAGATAGGTTTTCCTGTCTTACCTGCATTTGTGAAACTCGAAATTTGCATAAACATCCGCAGTCTAATTATTACGTACAGCATGTTCCTCAAATATAATGTTGGAGGTTCAGATATTCTCGATTCTACGTAGACGTATCAATAGTACGCAGTGATTGTTTGAAAAGAGTCAGTATTAAAAGCAAAGCTATTGTAATATTATTACATGGATGCTCGAGTTCCATGGAACTTCAACATTGTCGCAAGGGTTCCATAAGAATGGAAAGGTCGGGAAACGCTGATGTAGAATACCCTAAGTTAATTTATAGATGTGTGGATATTTGAATATCATAAGAAATATCCTCACAATGCTCATTATGTATGGTTATGCTAATCTTCTTGCCTTATAGTTCGAAGTGAATTATTTCTTAATATGCGTATAAATTGCAGATTTGGTCAGAAAAAGCCTTGCTATGTTTATCGATTCCTTGCGGCTGGCACACTAGAAGAAAAAATTTATAATCGTCAAGTTACGAAGCTTTCGTTATCCTGTAGAGTTGTTGATGAACAACAAATAGAACGTCATTACAGTAACCATGACTTGAGTGAGTTGTACAAATTTGAGCCAAATTTAACTGGAGAAAAGCCTGTTTTAAATTTACCAAAGGATAGACTACTGGCCGAAATATTTTTAAAGTATAAGGACCACGTGGAAAATTATCATGAACATGATTCTCTGCTAGAAAATAAGGTACAGTAAGAATTCAACAGGACTTAAAGGACAGTTTAACCTTTCAATTTAGAAGTGTGAAACTTGATTAGAAAACAATGAATCAACTGTAAAGCTAATGAAGTCAATTAGAGAAAATAGTACTTACCTTTTCTAATTACTTGTTTTATAATGGTACACATGAACAAATAACTTTAATGTTTTTTTTTATGCCATAGTGAAGTAAATAACTACAAATTACTAATTTAAATAAGCATTTCACAGAGTGATATTAATTAACTATAATGTAGAAATACGAAATGCATAGATATATGTGTACAGTAGGACTCCTCGGCAATCGAGGAACCTAGAATCTCATTCCCCTCTTTGGGCGGAGAATTAGTTACCACCACTCTTTTTACTTCCCCGCTTTTTTCAACTAGAGAGTGAGCGGAACAAAGATATGTTAAGAGTTTTCTGTCCTTTCTTAAAGCTCCCCTCCACTGAGCGTCACTCAGTGGAGGGGCTGGGAACCTACAATCTTTTTCCGGGAATTTTCGCCCCGATGCCGTAGATTGCCGAGGAGTCCTACTGTACTTCAAAAAATTGTACACAGTGAGTTTCCAATCTCCATTTTTTCAAAGATTAAATTCCTCGTGAAACACGTTTCTTTGTATATTTTTCGATAAAAATTTATCTCACACATTTGGAGATAATTTTCACTTAACTTTATCAATTTAAATATTTCTGTTGCAATTAAAATTTCAAAAAAACATTTCTGCTGAAACTTGTACACTTCCATATTAGCTAATATTGCATTAATGAATTCAGCGGAATTGTTTATAACATTTGATTGATAATATTCATGAATGTGCTTATGTGTCTAGTTTTTAAAAAAAGTAAAATATCAATTCAAATGCTTTGGTTAAAAAGGTGAAGTAATGCTAAATATATAACTATCTTTATCTTTAACGTTTAAGTTTTTCAAATATTTGATGTTAATAGAAAAAGTTTTACTTCAGTATAAATGATGAAATCTGCAAAATACCGGTAACATTTTACGTGTTAATAGATTTACATTCAATTTTATGATTTACTGAAACTTGGCATGTAACAAATAGTATTCAAACCGTATGTACAATCTTCAACGTGTTCATTGCTTCTTCGACATTATGACATGAAATAATTAGTTGTGTGTTTTGACTAATATAACAATTTCTTCCTTTCTTTTAGAGAGATTTGATATTAACCCTTTGACGGCACTCTTACGCGTTATTTTTTTCTATTGGCAAACTAAAAGTACCGATAGAGGGAGTGCCAAATTTTGTTTGTCAAATTGATATATTTTATGTAAATAACAAAAAATAATTTAATGATACATCCAAATGACAATATCCTGGATATAATGTAGATAATATTTTATGCATATAAACAGAAAACAATATTTGACCTGTTATGTCTGCAAATGCATGAAGACATTTCATTCTATTTGCTTTTTCATTTCGAATACACAAAAAGACATCTACAGTAAAATAAAATTAATTTTTTGACATGAATTATTTCAATCGAATAAATCAATCGATATTTTTTTTAAATTCATTTAGACGGATGAAGAACTGGACGAAGAAGAACGAAAACAGGCTTGGTTAGAATATGAAGAGGAGAAAAAGGGAAAGGTACAAGTTGCACAGGTGCCACAAATGTCCAATAATATGTACTTAAACCAGTACAACATGCAGGCACCTGCGAACATGATAAACTATGAACAATTCCAACAACTTATCCGTAAAGATGTAAGTATATATCAGTTGTTTAACTGATAACTTTGAATTTTCATATCTTTCTCTTCCAATGGCCATACAAACTTTGTCATAACATTATTTAATGAGAAAGATTTTTAAGATTTATTGTTGAAATTGCATAGAAGTAAAAGGTAAATAAGGTTTTTCTTCATCATCGATTAGCATATACAAATTTCTTTTAATTTAAAAAATTATTGAACCGTTCATTGCACTCTTGATGGTATCTTCAAGCATAATTCTATACAATAATACATATTCACGAAAGAAACTGAAACTGATCGAACGGATAATGACGATACATCCACGGTATCTCATTGATGTATCGTTAAAAGCCCTTAAAAATATTACACTACACTGTTGATTCGTAGTATACAACAGATTCATCTGTATGGATATATACATGATGAGAAACTATGAGATCTTTTTATATACACGTAGTTTATTCAAAATTAATCGTTACAACTATTACTTAAAAATCTGACGATACTCGTAATACAAATTTGATCCTTCTGTCTTCTCTCACAGTGCTTGTTCAGTCCTCACATAGTTCTCTTCAATACCTTCACCTCATACTCGTTCATACAAGCATGCATTCTTTGCTACGAAACCATCCATATATGTATCATGAAATTATTGCATGTACCTTCGGCATTAACAGGTTCGCCTCGGAATCGGTGAAATCATAGCAGCAAAATGCTGGGCACACGCTGTCAAAGGATATTTTCTTAAATTGTGTCAAAACGGTAACAGTTATTACACTTTTCGCTGATAGTTTTTTCCTCGGAAATTTCCGCAGAATCCAGTAATGTACAGTACAATTGTGGTAGTAATAGTACGAGAAAATACCATGTTATTGCGTAGAAAGTTCGTGTATCTACTTCTTTTAAAACTTTGGTAGTTATTTGCTACCATTAAACAATACAAAATATTGTAACCACTCACACCAGTATATTTAGGAAACAGTTTCCCATTTTTTTAGACAAGAAAGAACGGTCCATCGTTTTCAGTTTTCATGTAATATTAGTTTTTTACCCAAACTCCAACGTTTTTTCAAAAGTAGAGAGCAATAGCGAAATTTCGTTGGTTGATTCGTGTTCAGAACGAGGTCCCGTATAAGAACCACTCAGCAACTATTGAAAAATAGAAAAAAGTTTTTAATTTGTAGGACAGCATTGTTTTTTCGTTGCAAGCCCAATGCGCAAAAAATTAAAAACTGAAACAAAAAATTAGATGCTGGCTTCGTATTGAAAAAGTCCGAAGACATTTTCATTTTTACAGCAGCAAACAGATGTTATGATTGTTGTTCTCTATTTTTTCAGTTCTTTTTTATTTGGTGCAACGCTATCATGTGTCCAAGATTGTTTAAAAAGCGCTATTGGTGACAAATTTCGGATTAAAATACATTCAGTATTTATTATTTTTACATCCTTTGACATAGTATGATCGCTTCGCATTTTCATATATTTTTAAACATCAAAATAGTTAAGTCTTAATAAAAAGAATTTAATTAATTCAGCCAATTAGAAGTTGCATGCTCCATATTTGGTAGAATTTTTACCCTCTCCACCCCCCTTCCCCCAGTACGATGACCCATGAATATATAAAAAACGTTCATTGACTGGCACGCTTTTTGAGCGTGCTGCCTCTGCTTGAAGTTTGGCGAACATTTTTATTGTATTTACATAGATGATGGTCAGTACCAACGATATCTGTGATATTTAAATATGTTGTCAGGATCATTGTTCTACTCAACTTTTTCGTATACATGTAACATCCACTTGATTCTAATTTATGAGTTAATGACTTTTCCGACTTCAACATTGAATTTTGCCTATACATGCACATCCGTGGCAATGTGTGCATCAGTATAATGCAGTCGCTTACCTTTTGTTTCTGAAGTGATCGGGAAAGAGATATTTTGACTAACCTTAACAATTTTCTTCTTTTGCTTTTAAGTTATAACATTTACTTTTCTCGATGTGAAAGAACATTAACAATTACGAAATAATCAGTGAGATAATCAGAAAAACGTATCAGTGAACCAATACTAATTTTTTTTTGAAACTCCAGCTTATTTATCGTTGGATTTTTCCGATTGAAATGATACCAAACACGATCCAGTTTGATTCATATTTACATAATTCAAACATATCATAACATATTTATAGCATATAAAAGTGAATAAAAAACAGAATATATTTTTCTATTTGCAATGTGTCACCAATACTTTCGATCCGGTCATTCTGTTTGGTTCTTGTTTTGACTCTTCTACTGTCTGCCTTTTTCTAATTTCACTTACAGTGGGGGACATACAGTTAGTCAAAAAAGTCTCCGTACACCGCAGAAGAATTTTTTTAAAGTTGCATAATTTTAAAGCAAATGGTAATAAATAAATACTTCTTGCGTGATTATATTCACAAACAAATGATTTATTAACTGTGCACAAAAATCTGTGTTACATTTATTAGTTAACAAATAAATAAAGGCGAAACTCGAACTCAACGAAAACGAGATCAAAAAAGTCTCCGTACATGTAATATTGTCAATCATAATTTGTTAATTAGTGGTCAGTTGGACCGCCTTTTAATTTTATAATTTCTTGCATCCTCTTTGGGATTGTTTCGACTAATTTTTGCGTTATGCTTGGTTGAATATTTTCCCATTCCAATAATATTTTAGATTTTAGGTCTTCCTTGTTTTTAATTGTGTATTTTTTTAAATTTCTTTTTATTTCTGCCCACAAATGTTCGATTGCATTCATGTCGGGAGATTGTGGAGGTGTATGCAGCTGTTTCGGCACATTATATAATACCCATTCCTTCACTTTCTTAGCCATGTGCTTAGGATCGTTATCCTGTTGGAAGATAAATGATTCTTCAAGATGTAATTTTCTAGCACTGTTTTTCAAATTTTCTTTCAAAATGTTCAAATATTTATATTGATCCATTATACCATCAATAAAGACTAAATTTCCTACTCCTGCTGCACTCATACACCCCCAAACCATCACGCTGCCGCCTCCATGTTTAAACGTTGGGAGTAAGTTTTTGGGCCTCATCTGTTCATTTGGTTTTCTCCACACTTTAACATTTCCATCCGAAGTAAAAATAGTAAATTTACATTCATCGGTAAATATAACATTATTCCAAAAGCTTTGATCCTTATTAACGTGTCCCTTTGCAAATTCAAAACGTTTTCTTTTATTAACTTTACTTATGAATGGTTTTCTCCTGGCTGTACGTCCATTGTATCCAGCTTTTCTTATAACATTTCGAACAGTTTCAGGCACTACTTTTATGTTGTAATCATTTTCTATCATACTAGTCAATTTTGGTGCACTCGTTTGTGGATCACAACGAATTGTTCGTAGAATTGCACGTTTATGAATAGTATCCAATTTTTGGGGTCGACCTATACGTTGCAGATTTTGGATAGATTTAATTTTTGCGTATTTCTCAAGAACATATTGCACTGAAGAATGTGCCCTTTTTATGGTTTCACCTATTTTTCGAATCGATAATCCATCTTCTCTTAATTTTATAATTAAATCTCGGGTCGCAAGTGGTATTTCCATTTCGAAGAAATTATTTCGCGAAAACGTCTTTTCTCTTCTCTAACAGGCGAGAAACTACATTGTATTTTTGATCTTAGAGTGTTTCCTTGGCAATTGTTTGTAGTCATTCAGCTGAATCGTTAACAAAGTAAATAAATTTACACACTCACAGTCTCTGTACGGAGACTTTTTTGGCCTCATTTTCGTTATGTTTGTCATTTTCGTTCATTTATTTGTAAACAAATGCATATAACATCTTTTCCTTTGCACTAATAATTAATGTTATATGTTTGAACATAATAGCAAAAGAATTATGCATTTATTACCATTTGCTCTAAAATTATGCAACTTTAAAAAAATTCTTCTGCGGTGTACGGAGACTTTTTTGACTAACTGTAAGTATTCGTACACTTTAAATATAGAAACAAAAACAACAATATTTTTTATGTTATTAATTGTATTTAAATATATGTAGCTATATATTAAACACAACACTTATAACTACAAGTGAGCAAAAAACCAAGGAGTTAATATCATGTAGTAAGTTGAAATCAATTGAAATTCACACGACCGAAAGAAATTGCCGGGACAAAAGTATTCGTACAATATTATTTATGTTGATAACGATACCAGTTAGGATGGAATCAAGACATTCCAATGAATGTAAACATTAAATTTGTAGATGTTATGTGGACTTAGTCAGTACAAGTCGTTGCGAGTACACTTGAACAGTAATATTTGCAATATGGGAAGAAAACGCAAGAAAACAACATTCGAAGAACGAAAAATTGTTATACAGTTATATAAAGATGGTGAATCATACAGAAATATATCAGACATACTAAAAAGAAGTCGTTCAACTGTACAAAGTATAATAAATAAATATAAAAAGGAAGGAACATTACGAAATAAAAAAAGGACCGGTAGACCCCGAAAACTAACTACGAGAGAAGAGCGTAAAGTTGTCCGAATAATTAAACAAAAACTGGATACCAGTGCATCGTAAATTGCGTCACAGATTCAAGAATATATGAACAAGGAAATTCACCCTAAAACAGTACGAAGAGTGCTGCATCGTGCAGGATATAACAGTAGGGTTGCGAAGCGGAAGCCACTTATCAGCAAAGCAAATAAAAAAAAGATATTAGAATTTGCAGAGGTATTCATAAACGTTAATGATGCATTTTGGAAAAACGTTATATTTTCGGATGAGTCTAAATTTAATGTTTTTGAGTCCGACGGTAATAAAAAAGTATGGCGGAAAGCTGAATTGGATCCCAAAAATATGCAAGCAACAACGAAACATGGAGGTGGAAGTGTGATGGTGTGGGGATGTATAGCTGCCTCTGGAGTTGGTGAATTAGTAATAATAGATAGAATAATGGACAAACATTTGTATTTAAATATTTTAAAAGAAAATTTACAAAATAGTGCAGATAAATTAGGTATTGGGAGGACCTTTTATTTTCACGCCGCGAGCCTTTTCTGAGTCGCTCCGCCTGCTTCTCCTTCCCAACTATTTTACCCAACCAGGAATGACTTGCCAGACTCGGCGTATTACACGAGTATAGTGGCGCTTTAGGGCGTCATTCGCCTCTGTTCGCTCGCGCTGGAAAGACGCCGCGCACGCCGATTACGGGAAAAAAAATGGATGCGCGTATCCCGTCGACTGACGTTATCTGTCAACGAACAGTTTCAGATCGCGTCACATGGCGTTTAGGTTAAAACAAAAGTATTACTAGTAAAAAAGTATGCTCAGATATGTCTTGAATTAAATGTGATTAACAGATTGTTAGCAGAAAAACATTGAAATTTTACTTTGTTGCATTCTTCGATACAAAATGAAAGAAGCGCGTTTTCGCTGCTTGACACTCAACCGGTTAAAATCTCTTGCTAAGTCGACCGTGGCGGCAACAATGTATTCTTTGACGCGAGAGCTAACGTTTTGCTGTCGCCGTATTTTTAAATTATTTGCGTTGGAAATTAATTTATACGTGCGCGTGCTAGATCGTAACACAACTGTTTCTTTAATATACATATGAATTAGAGAAACAAGAGGTAACAAATTCAAGATTACTGGATATAATTTTAATAAACTATCGTTATGATTGTTGTATGTATGGTTGTGTGTATAAATGTATGCACAGTAGAACCATTTATTTTAGAAGAAAATGCTATATGTATATATAAAAGTTTTATAATATTGTGGAGATAATATCGATGCAATACTAATTTTTTTATTTATTTATTTCTTCAACTTTACTTGAAGGAAAACTTCATTGTTTGTACAGAAATATATATCTACATTGAATGAAAACATATATTCACAAATAGAAATATATGTTTACGTTGTTTAAATTAGATACCCTCAATGTTTCCATTGGTGTTTGAGATACAATATAAGTTTTTCAATGTTATTCCTGTCACTATTCTCTGCCGAATTTGCCAAACCACCGCCGAAAGTCCAAAAACATTAAAATCTCTTAATCGCATTTAATTCAAGACATATCTGAGCATACTTTTTTACTAGTAATACTTTCGTTTTAACCTAAACGCCATGTGACGCGATCTGAAACTGTTCGTTGACAGATAACGTCAGTCGACGGGATACGCGCATCCATTTTTTTTCCCGTAATCGGCGTGCGCGGCGTCTTTCCAGCGCGAGCGAACAGAGGCGAATGACGCCCTAAAGCGCCACTATACTCGTGTAATACGCCGAGTCTGGCAAGTCATTCCTGGTTGGGTAAAATAGTTGGGAAGGAGAAGCAGGCGGAGCGACTCAGAAAAGGCTCGCGGCGTGTAACTAATTCAACAGCCTGATTTAAGAAAATCCATCTCTTCCTCTACAAGCTGTAGATAACCGTACAGTTACTATTGTTACAATTTAGCGTTTTCACCGCGGTGTGATATTTGGAGAACGGTCGTCAACCTCCTGCGCTATAACGACATGCTATGCACGTCGCTTACTGACTCTCTATTATTGTTTGTGATTCCTCCGTCGCTCCATTTTTTCTTCGAAATCTATCGTTTTTCTCTATTCTTTATTTCTTCCTTCTTATCTTATATTTTCAGTAATTCTGGCTATTTCTAAATCCTCGTCTTTGTTCCATCAAACAGCTGACTTAAGGTCAACCGTTCTTCAAACAGGCTTCTGCTTCGTTTTATCGCTCCTGTCTAGCTATCCTCATTTCTTATGTGTCTTGCCGTGCCTGCAATAATATATTGCAATAAAACTGCGACTAAAGCGCATTACTAAGAAAATTCTGTAAAATCTGTCAGAGCAATCTTCATATATATAGGTGGACCTGTGAGATCGTATATATGCGTTTTTTGTAATCAATTTGTTAATATAGCTTAAAAACTATAAATATTCGTTCTCTGTTTTGCTTTGCAGTATCCGAACGCTACACCACAACAACAGAAATTCATAGCAGATCGAGCAATTGCGGATATGTATAATTATTGGGAGCAACAGGCAATTATAAACGCTTCCGCGAATCGCATGATGGCACAGGTAATTTTCAGACCTTTTAATGCACGGTTTGTTAAAAAAAGAAGGTATCTAATGAAGAAGTCTAATTGAAACTCAAAGGGAATCAATTAAATGGTACAGTCAGGCTCTTTTTCTTTTAAAAGGAATAGTCTTAACCATATTGATTTATAGAATTTTCTCCTTTGAAATTATCGCATGTTGCAAATATTTCGAAAGTATACAAAAATGTTCACCATTTGTCTTTCTTCAAAAATATATTATGTCATGAGACTTTTTTCGGTGATAGAATGCCGTCATGAATCACGGTGTACAACGGCAACCGGGACCGCATATTTTACGAAACGTCATGGCAGGTTCAACGGTTCATAACAGTACAGCTAGTCAGGTGAAGGCAGTTCCGAATTTGTACGTTAATCAAAATGTGAATCCAACGGCCTCGGATGTCACGGATGATGATGTTGTAGAGGTAATACAAACTGATTAACTTTTTTAACGTTTTTTTTTACGTTTTATGGCATAACATTGAAGCATAATTAACCGTGTTCGGGTATGTATGTATGTTTAATCGGCATGTTTAACTTTATCGCTGATTGTGAGATTCTTTTTTCTGCAATATAATAATGTCATATTTATCATCCATTTGGAAAAAAGTAACAATAAGTTAATGCACATTTAAATCAAATTATTTTGTTATATGAATTAAGTTACAAAAGGTAGAAAGAATTAATATTACTTTCGATAGTTTCGCCCACTTACACTTGCTTGGATAGAATATTTTTATTAAAAATGTTGATTTTATTGGATATCAACATACCTTAAATATCTTTGTAAGATATATCCTGAAGTGACTCTGAATTCAAAGCGGACGCACGGTTTATTTTCAATCTTTAATCGCCTTTTAAAAATATTGTCAACTTATCAAGAAATGTCAAGTGTGACGGCGTAGCTTAGGTAAAAGAACTAATCGTTGATTTGAATCGATGATCAACGTTGACATCAGCGAAAAATCAATGGCCGGTCCCTAGGGGCCGGCGTGACGCTTAACGTGTGTTAAAAGGATGGTCTGAGGCTTATAGATGAGACAGTTTGTAGGTTGCAATTCTGATAGAAAGTCAAACTGTCGGCCTGCATCTCTTATTTCGTGCTTATCCGAAGAGTTTTTCATTCTTTTCCTTATAATAAAATTATTGGACCGTATCAGTTTGGGTGATGCTACGGATATAAAAATACGCGACTTTGGGTTTGCTCGGTTTGAGGACACTTAGCTTGCTTCTATTTTATTTCTATTAGTATCTGTTTAACCACTTCGGTTAGTCGACGACTATACACAGCATAGCCAATATGCGCCATACCGAAGTGATTAACTGTTTATATGAGTAGACCACTATGCCACAAATTAGAAACAGTATCATAAGTGATAGGAATAGTGGCACGGAAAGCGATTTAAGTGATGATGACGTTCTATTGCCTGCAAGGTGGGAGAATTTAATAAGCCGGAAAAATTGTAATATTCCCACTGTCACAATGAATTTTCAACTAAAAATTTGTACGTCTCCGGAAATGGTATACGTAAGGAATTGATAGAAACAAGTTAGAAGTCGTCAATGCAATGAAGTCACTTGGCTTGAGGTACGGATTAGATGGAGACTATCCACGTATCGCTTATTCTCATCGGATCGGCGCGCCGCGGCGCTTGAAACCTGAGCTCGGCGAATAACAACTTTTCGGTTAGTCACACGTTAGAATTGAAAACACGTGAGGACGAGGAATATCTCTATCTGTCGGGCAAATCGGAGCAAACCACTTATCAAGTGACTTCTTTTGCTGGGCCTATAATAAATGTCCTCAAACGGAGCAAAACCGAAGTCACATATTTCCACGTCAGTGGCACCGTCCAAGAAGCATGGCATCGCGTGATTTGGCCTTACAAGTAAGATTCCAGCAGAAAATTGGTGGCAGAAGTGGAATTCCAACAATATTTTACAATTTGACAAATTAGCAAAGATACTCTATTTCGTCATTATTAACAATTATGATTATAATTATATAAAAATAACATTATATGAAATTTGCAGATACCCTCAGGTGCAGGAACATTGCCAACTAAACCCTCAAAAGATCTTCCACATTCGAGTAATAAGAGGAAAAATAATGAACTATGAAATGTAAACGATCTATGATAAAAGAGTAGCACCCACCAATTGCATTATTTTGAACTGTGTATTACTAAATTGTAACTACATTTTGTTAAATGAAATCATTGAATGTAAGTTAGTAATTAAGTAAGTAATATAGCTTTTTACTTCAATACGTTAGTTTACTCTTACAAAATTGATATCGTTAGCTGGAAGTAAATAATAGAGTTACTATCATTTAACATCTATTATGTAACAGTATTATTGTAAATTATCAGGATCTTATATTATGTGTAAATGGCTAAGCCGATCTGTGCCGCGTGAGTTCCCAGTAACAATCTATATATACCATATTCATATATTCTGTGGGTCGATCTGGCGCAAGGGGGTATACATACGATTCTGAATCATAGTAAACGTTGTTTTAATATACTTATTCTATAATACTTGGCGCCATATTGTCATATATCAATTGCGCGATACTACGTATTACATGGGATACTCAAAGAAGACGAAAGGAAAGAATGCGGTGGTCGGTGCTGTTTAATTAAGTTATTTTCCTGATTCTTTGGTGAAATAAAGATTTATTGAAAACCCAAATTAATTTACGAGACTACTCTAAGGCTCTTTATACGGAAGTAAATCAAGGGGGTCGTCTCCCGTACTAACGGTACTAACTATAAGTTTTTTTCGCAGGTGTGCTTCAGCCTAGAGCGGAACCCGCGTACTAGAACTAATTCTCAAATGTATAGCACAGTGTGCTATATTTATATATATATATAGCATATGAAATGTCGGATTTTTTTTACATGTGAACGTTTGGCTGCCTGTTTTCATTACGCTTTTGCTTTTGGCATAACCACATTTATAGTCGGATTGTCCATTATCGGAGAGACATTTCAGCAACGAAGATTTCCTCAAATGTGTTCCCATTTGTTAGTTGGTTCGATTCTGTACCGATATGAATTCAATCGATATTCATGAAATTTTTTACATGAGTATAAACTTGTTAATAATGCTGCAAAAGCTGCCATTTTTCAATCGCATTATTACCTGTGTTGAAAACAATAATACAACAATAGGAAAAGCTTTCCTTGGTGGCTCGATAGGCATGAGGCTTGTGCTCATACTCCAAGGACATCACTTTATTCACGGAAAATTTTAACAGCAGTTTGGTGGAATGTGAGTGGAGTAATTCGCTACTCATTCCTTCGAACTTAGGAAACAATTACACTCAAAAAGTACTGCCACAGTATATTGATGAAATGCATGAAAAATTGAAAATTATACTCCCATCAATTGCTAATCGGCATTGCTCGATACTCCTCCACGCCAACACTCGGCTGCATACGTCGTACAAAACAATTTTGAAATTAAATGAATTAAAATATTAAATTTTGCAACACCCAGTTTAGTCACCGGATCTTTCGTCAACCGATTTTCATTTTTTCAGACATTTAGAACAGTTTTTACGGGCTAAACAGTATGAAAATGAAGACAGTCTGAAAAATTCCATAGCAGAGTTTATTGATTCTAAAGATCAGAATTTCTTTAACACGAGTATCTATGCATTAAAATCTCGTTAAGAAAAGTGTAGTGAAGCAAATGAAGCATATTGTGATGAAATAGACAGCTTTTGGAAAAAGACATGGAGTGTTAATTTAAAAATCCGACGTTTCATACGCACCAACCTAATACTACCGTCTATAAGACTTTAGACGCTTTTAATAGCAGCATAGTCATAAAATCTCAGCAAAAATTTGAAAATATTTATTTATTATGTACATTTACATATACATTTACAGAAATATACTAGTTAAATGTGAACATTAAAATGTTTAATTCAAGTTTTAGTAGTAAAAAAAACCATGGAAACAGGAGTGCCTAAAAGCTACACATTTCTGAGTTGTAGGGTATATACCGTGTGTACAGTACTCTCGCTTATTGACTATTAAAATAATGTTGCAGAAGTATGCTAAACTTGACTTCATTATTGTGAAATCGTGAATTTCGCTAAATTTTTAATTTTACAATTCTCTACATTTAATTTCACAATAGTCAGGCGAAGTTCAGTATACTTGTCATTTTGAGGGATGACGTAAGCATGCAATCTATCTTGAGAAAAGGTTTAGCCCAGGCATCGTCAACCGTTTTCGCCCCTGGGCCGGATTGGAAAAAAATGTTTGCACGAGCCACACGAAGTTGAAAAATTATAAAATATTAAGCAAAACACTTATTCCTTTAAGTAAACAAAATTTTATTAAGAAATTTGTTTACCAATAATCTGGTCTAGCCGGATATGGATGGAAGAAGTTCCCCCAACGCAAGAACTAATCTTGAGGCATACCATTCCATAGGTCTCGTAAAAAAAAACTTCCTGCAAAGTAGAAATTCGCTACTCTCACCGTAGGGGTAATTACAATGTGAAATGTATTCCATAGATTTTGCCTGATATCTCCTGTTTAGCTTTATTGAAAACTACAAAAAATCACAGAGATTATACCCAGTGATGTGCCCACTTTTGAATTTTCTTCAGATTTTTGGTTTGTACATGAATTTTGAAAAAATTAATTATTTATTGAAAATATGAAATAACCACTTTTATATTGTTACAGTATTTCCATCGTACCGTAAATATTAATTTAATTTTAGGAGTGGTGGAACGTAGTCAAAACAAAATAAAATCTAATGTTTTCTTACTTCCTTTTGAAACATTATTGGTTTACTCCATTAATGAGCTGAAGCTCATTTAAAAAATGTCAGAAATGTTAGAAAGATCAACAACTCGTCTGAGATGTTAGTAGTCTAGACAGGACAGGCAGGTAGGGGATAGACTAAAGTGACAAGAGATTCGCAGAACAGGCAGGACGCAGGCAGCGGAGTGGTAAAACTAGTAGAAGGCAGACGGGAGAGAGGAAGAGCAGATAGGGGACGGCACAGGAGAAGACGCAGAAGAGCGCAGTACAGGCAGAACATGCACAGAAGAGACAGGGCAGCATTTATTAAATAAATAATGAAAAGATAAGAAATTCGTTTGAGATATTTTGGTTTATTCTACCTATGGACTTAATTAATTTCTAGCGAAATTTGGCAAGTGGTATGAATCAGTGACAAGTCAGACAGAGCAAAAATTATGTCATTTTAGAAATGGAACAAAGGTAGCGAATAAAAAGGTTTAATAGTATTTTCGATTTAAAAAATTCTCTATTGATCATTTTTATTACATAGCATAAACGTATGTGATACAATATTCTTAAAATGCAATTGTTCGTCTCTGATATGGGGATGGCATCGTGGATGCCGGATATATCCGGCGTTGGTAGTGAAACGGTTAAAAAAAATGTAAATTTTCAAGTTTTAGAATGTCTTGTATTTTAACCGCAGAGATTATTCAAATATTGTTTGTACAGAATGGTTGTGTAGACTGTTCCGAATGTTACGATGCATGTTATTTTAATGTTAGAAATATTTAAATGATAAACGATAAATAACAATAGTTTAAATAATTACGTGTTTCGGTAACACGTTCCTCCAGCCATTTCGCAGTAACGTGTTTAGATTATGTTTTATTTTAAAGTAATATTGAAAGCTGGCTACATTATGATTTTCATTTCTGTCAAATTTATGATCATATAATTCTTCTGCTATGATTACACTCCAATTTGATTTCTTCGTTTCAGACAGAAACGGTAACCAGGCTGTATAACGATATCTCCTTGTTTTTAAAGTATATCCCATCGCTGTAATTTCCTTCAAACGTGGTTCATCACTATTTGGCTTCATAGTAGGTTGAACTCCAGGTCTTGGATATTGTCCGAAAGCCGCTTTTTTCCATGGTATTGACTGTAAATTATGAAATGTATACGGAGTATTTGAAAATTATATTTCAGAGTCTTTCAGTCGTTGTTGTAGACCAGTTTGGGAGGATAGACCCCAATGGGGTCGGTACTGCCCATAGTGGACGTTAAACAGATTTAAGGGGGCTTTTTTGGGTCAGAGCAAAAGGGAGCGCCGGGGACTAACCGCCGTACAGGGTGTAAAAAAATTAATGGTCATGGCTTTCAGGGGTTGTTCTACATCTCTGGATCGATGGAATTTTGCAGAAAAAGTCGGCCGCTAAATTTTTATTAAACGTATTCGTTAAATAAAACATGATATCGAGGCCCCATAACATAAATGCGATGCCTCACGAATGGCACGAAGGACAAACAAATAATAACAAGAAGTAGCAACAAAAGTCAACGGTTTTTTTTTTCAGGAACCTTCAAAGTTTATATATTAAATATAATATGTGTAATGTAATAACGCCAACCGTCTTTGAGTTTCGCTGGCTACTTAACACGTCGATTGCAATGAGGGTCTTCGGTGATCGACGCTGTTGAATTCGATGAAATTTTGCATGACTTTAACCACGATATTTGCGCATTTTCCGATATATACAATATATAAATATTACTGTTAGAAAAGTAAAGTATCACTAAATATAGCAGTATCTATTAAATATAGCACGTTTCTATCATATAAAGATATGATTTTAATAGAAAAAATTTCAGTTCGATAAGAATCATGAAATGAAGGGATATACAGTCTGTATCACAAGAGCGTGGACGCGATATCTCTGTGGGAATAAAACTTTTTTATAAGAAATATCATATAAATCGAAAGTACATCTAAAAAATTGATACGCACTTCCTTAATAAAATGTCCAATCTCCACCATTAGCAATAATCGTTTAATAACGTCTCGGCATGCTTTCAGCCAACTTTTCAGCATAAGAGACAGGAAGAGACTTCCATATCTCTTGAATTCGACGAACTAGTGTTTTCAATTTGAAAATATGCTTTTCTCGGAGTTTGTACTTCATAACAGACCAAACATTTTCGATTGGATTGGCATCGGGGGACTGAGATGGCCAATCCAACACATTAATACCGTTCTGTATTTTCCATTCCGTACAGAGACGGCTTCGATACAAATATACCTATATTAGTAATTTTATAATATACCTTTTTAATATACCTATATCCATGCCTTTTTTAGTTAACATTGTTTGCGCTTTACGTAAGGAAAGCATCGGATTTTTCGAAAAAAGGTGTAAAATTGCTTTATCTTCCCATTTCGTCGTAACCCGTTTCGAACTTCGACCAGGGAGATCATAGACACAATTTGTGTCTTTATAACGTTGCACCCACTTATTTACGAATGCGCGAGGTTTATGCAGATATTTTGCTGCATCTCTAACAGTCATTTTAGGACCTTTCGGGTGATGGCACAAGAAGACCGCTTTGAATCGTTTAGCGTACACTGCACTCATTTCGAAATGAACTGAATTTCTCAGAGATAGAAACGATACTAAAAGAATTGGGCCTATTGCGTATTAGAGGAAACTTTGTATGTTTAGACCAGCACAGTCTTTAACAAATTGCGTATCAGATTTCACAAATATCGCGTCCACGCTCTTGTGGTACAGACTGTACGTGTGGCATTCAACGTGTTAATAATCACATATATTGCCTAAACAAAATTTTTGTTGCCACTACATTTTTGTAATTGTTAAAATATGGAAAAATCTATAATTGTAAGTAATTGTATTGAAACGATAATTATTAAGTATGCTTGAAGTGAATATCAAACTTTGTAACATTTAGTTATGTGAAAATTTATACCTTTCCTCTTGCCTTGGCAAACATAAGAGGCACGAGACTTATTCCCTCGCTGCAAGTAGTCTGCAAAATTTCCGGGCATATAGGTATTGGAATATTAACTAAATCTGCAACAGTTGGGAAAACATCAACCAACTCTGTTATTTCATTTATAATTATTCCGGTTGGTTGAAATTGAAACGTATTGTGTTCGAAGTATTCATAAACATATTCGTTTTTTGTATGTTGATTACTTCTAATCTTTGCACTCCTTTCTAGATTCAAGGTACGTAAAAATTGTACATCTGTCCTATTAATCATTTCCAAATCTGCTTCTGTTTTCGAAAATTTAGTAGTACTCGAAACATTTATTTTATGAACATTCTGCAGTTTTCGATCAATACAATTTCTGAATTCATTATCTTGCATTAGTTTAAACGTTGCATTCGTTATTGCACTGTTTGACGAAAAATTCCTTAAATTCTTGCGAAGTATTTTCTTGCATTCGAGAAATGTACTGTTTGCATGTGCAATCCATTCCGATTTCCCAAACGTTAATCCTGGGATCGAGACTATAAGCGGTACTCTTAATGCAACGTTGAAATTACTATATTTTGCCCACAGTGCATGTTCTCCCAATGACCAACCTATGAAAATACAAAGTTTAAAAATATTTAAGTATACTTTCAATGTTAAAACTTATCTAAGAAGCATGCAAGATCCAGACAAAGTTCATATCATTTTATCCTAAAAGTTTCATTTTAATTATATGATATTTTAATTGATATAAATAGGAAGTAATTACAAAATGTATCTACATTTTAAGACGGAGTTAACTGTCGTGCCTTCGTAATCTTTTGACCACAAAACAGTCATGATATTTAAAATAATACAGCAATATAGTTTTATAATGGTTTATATTCTCTTTGCTTTATTATTATTTCTTCATAACAGTTTATTGACTCCGTTTATCTTTTACATTGTTTTATTACGAATAGTTTCATGCTTAAAAGTTGAAATTTTTGACAAAATGTTAGGGCGTTGTACTGCAAAATGGTATTTGTATGTAACTCTTTCAGGCGAATGTCAAATTGCAAACAGAAAGGCAATATGTTAATCGCGTTTGAAAATGGAATCGCAATTTTTTAAGTTTGCATGTTTATCATTTTTTGTTCGACTACATTCATAGGCGTCCTGAGCCTAATGAGACCCATGGACCACGAGTTCAAGAAGCCTCATTTAAACGAACGATTAGAAATAATGTTACAATTTATTCTGAATGGTCAGGATCTTTAATTACTAGAGGAATACTTAGTAAATAGAGTATTAAATAAATAGAGGAATTATCTTACCATGATCAGATGTCAATATTATAATAGTATTTTGTCGCATTGACATTCTCTCTACTTGATTAATAAGAACTCCAATTAGGTGATCGACGTACGAAACAGCTGCATAATAGGATTGTATAATTAGTTTACCGAAACTCGCTACAAAATAAAAAAACATATGGTCAAGAAAATAATCAAACTTTCAGAGCGAACAAATTCGTTCAGTAACATTATTTTTCTACATTAATTTGAGTTCTATCATATATATCTTTTTGCCTAAACCGAGGTTGCTACGCGGTCAGATCACTCCCGCCACAATTTGCTGACAATTGAGAGCTAATTAATTGTCTGGAACAATAAAGTTCACTTTCGAAGCTTTGGTTTTTTCTTAAATAACAATTGCCTTATAACAGAAATACACGAAATCTGGAGCGTGTTGCATAATGGTCCAGAACTTCGATTTAGTTGTCAACAGATACCTCTGACAGTTTTGAACTCTTTGTAATTTATTAAAATATTTAGATAAAAAAATATCACAATCAAAGTTACCAAAGTTAATTTCACTTTCATTAATTTTCACTTAATATTAAAGAAAAATAAACTTTCATTAAGTTCATTAAATCAAGTTCATATTTTTACAGTTTCACAAGCTTGCTATAAATATTAAACTGTAATTGTTTAAGTTTTTTTTTACAAAAGTGGATCATGCAAAAAGAATAATAAAACCGATGTTTTTTTGGAATCCGCATTTTATGATACTTTGTTTAATGTAATTCATTGCTACACAACTTCGTAATTGTTAGGACGTATTTGGAGGATCTTTAGCTTGGTCTGTATGTACCTAAATACAATTGTAATTGACATTTCTTAAGTCTGTAGCCATTCGAGTCTTACGGCTGGAACTAGCTGGTATCAGCTCCCTTCTTTAGATATTGCCCTAATGAGAGTAATAAGTATTTACATTGCCTTCTACCAAATTTTAATTTTCATGCATTTGGTAAGAATTTGGAATTTATCCAACATTTAAAGAGTAATTGACATATCATAAACATTAAATAAATAAATAAATATTTTACATTCGTAAAATATTTATACTAATGTAAATATATCTAAGAATTAATATTTAACACACAATATCTTTTATGTTTAAAACGGAGAGAATTCATGGATTTTCCATGGTAAATGCTGACATCCGATAATAAAAACTGTCAGCGGTGAAGACTGAACTTGCGTTTCACAGTCCTGAGGGCAAGTACCAGAAGTATTAAGCGCAAAAGTCATTCAGTACAATTCATTTCTCACATGTACCTAACAATACTTAATAATTAAGTACATTGACTTATTTCATGTGAAATAATGGATATTGCGTATAATGTACGTGCAATAAATGAAGCACTTCGATCATCCAAGTGTACACCCCTTTGCGTATTGGATATGAGTAAACGTTGTTTTTTTTCAATTTTTTTTTCTATATGATCCACTTTTGTAAAAAATTTGAAACAATTAGTTTAATATTTATAGGGAGCTTGAAAAACTGTAAAAATATAAACGTGGTCACATTAATAATTTCAATATAAAAGCGGTTATATCATATTTTCAATAGAAAATTGATGTTTATAATCTTTTTTTAATTTTTAAAAAATCTGAAGAAATTTCAAAATATGCACATCATTGGTTATAATGTCTGTGGTTTTTCAGAATTTTCTATCGAATCGAACGGCAGATTTCAGCCAAAAACTGTAAAGTGTGTTTCACCCCCTAACTACAGCAATGATTTTTCCGAATAACCCTATCGAATCGTGTGCCTCAAGATTAATTAACTTTGGAGAACTTTTAGCATTCTTATCTGGCTAGATCCTTCATCGTTATTTTTCCAACTTTATAGCCTTGTTGTTAGTTATACAAGTGTAATTCAAATTGTCAGATCTGTAGCTGCACCTCTAAACGTGAATTTAATGGTTTCAGTCATTTTATCTGGACCATAATGCGGGCTACACACTTATTATTAGCGTCACCGAAGACCTCCGCCATTACTTACAATTAGAGCCATCTTTTTCTAAGAATGAAGAAAGGCCATATATGCCTCAACAGAATAAAAACTTTTTAAGATTTTGAAACACTCCCTTTTATTAAATATTGAGGCAGTAAGCTGCACTTACTTCACACAAAATTATTCGATGACTAAAAAAATCGAAAGTATTACATTGCAATCTTACCTGGTATTTTCTCCCACGGAAATGTAAGATTAAGAGCTGCAATATCTGCCCTCTTTCGAAGATCTATCCACGGATTGTATGCAATACTACTCACATTTTCTAGCCATTCGTATGGATTTGGAACTTGGAATTTACGCAGTGGGTGATACTCTATAAAACGATTCATTGATGAGTGTTTTGACTTCTCAACTTACTTTGCTACTTGAATTGAATTTTATTAAAGGTAACTTCTTCAGAGCATTAAATTATACGAAAAAGTCCTTGTCCCATAGAATGTTCACAGTGGTTCTTATATATTTTATAGACATTAAAGGCAAATACTAAATTCATTTTTCTACATCACCTTCCAACAGTGTCAACAATATCTGTTGTCTTAAACAAAGCTGTCCTCCAAATTTTAATTACAGTTCCGTTGAATGGGCATGGTTAGCAACGTAAGATAACCATTTTGTTAGCATCTTACTGTTAGAAATTAATCATTTTAAATGATAAAACACGATAAAACAGTAAAATAGTACAAAACTCATATTACTGTTGAATGTTCCCTTCGTAAACGTGTATTTTATCCGAAATATATGTTAGTACAGTACATTTTTATGAGTTTTTTAGTATTGCTACATCATAGCAATCGCTATAACCGTTTGTAATAAAAACTCTGTTGACCAATGTTATAATTACGTTAAAAAGGACAATGAGAGAAAAATAAGAATATTATAAACATAAAAAATAGCTATAGATCATACTGATAACAAAAAATTTTTACTCTATACCAGTGATGGGCAAACTACGGTCCGCGGGGTAAATGCGCCCTGCTTAGATCGTCTATCCGGCCCGCCGCAGATTAACAGTATAGAAATATCTAATTTCATTGTATTCAAAAATTCGTGCAAGTATCAGCATCAGTACATCCCGGTTTGAATGAAATTGTGAAGAATTTTTAAAAATACAGTCGCAGCTTCATTCATCGAATTAGTATTAACACTGGAACTATTCAGACAGTTAAAGTGACTGGTAACGCATTTTTTCTAATAGTTCTCAAAGATTATAGGAGAACTCAGAGAATATATACTTTACGTTCATTATGTAAAACATAAATTACTGAATTCGTCATCTTTTTCGCCTTATAATTACTCTTTTTCTAATGTGCTTATTTCATATATTTAATGCCGGTAGTTCTAGAGTTAAAGAACTTTTAAATTATTTTTTTAAGTCTTTATTGAGATTTATAATAAGAGGCAGCTAAAATCTTTTCTCTTTTTTTACATAAAAGAGTTTGCCTATCGCTGCTCTACATGGTTATACGTGATTTAACGAATCCGAAATGCATCACTGTTTCCTCTAGAGATAATGAGAAAGGTATGAAAAATTACTTTAAAGTATGTCATTACGCCTGTAATGAAACTCAATTTATCAATGGCCTTTGTCTCATTTAGTCATGACGTATTAAAAATATCGTCATTAAAGAAATCAGTTTGATGAGAATTTCTTCGCAAACAAACACTCAATCTACGCACCTAACAACAAGAGACGTATGTAACAAACCGAAAAATTATTACATAAGAATAATGATGGAAAAATATTCATTATGTTGTTAAAATAGCTGTTATTCTGATATAAAAACATTGTTCTGATATGTTCAACATCAATCTACAATGAATCAACTATTTATCTGCTTTGAGGTAGTTGCGAGTCATCAGCGAGCGATGTTCGTCGAGGGTTTATTTTGATAGGAACTAAATATGTATAATCCATATTTGCAACTCGTCTGTGCAAAAACACGAACATCTCTCTCCCGACTCTCATAATTTGCGGACTAATCCGGCACGTACAAATATAATTATCACTGCATTGACCCCGTCACTTTATTTATTCTATCGCGGAAAATTTTTAGCTCAATTTTGTCATTAACGACCCAAATAAACCTAATATGTCAATCTTCAGCTAAATTGAATCATGTTTTGAGATTTTGGCCATGTCCTGCCAATTTGGTATCGTTGCGTGCCCGTCAAATTGATTTTTTCTACCATTTCGACGTTTGGCTTGTGCCGGAAACATTTTTCTTTTGTGCTGGAACTCGCAGGAAATGTGCATTATTTTTTTCTTTTGGCCATTATCTTAATTTATTCAGATCCGAGGGTTTGGAATATAATTAATAAGATGAATCTCATCAACGACGAACTATAAAGTAACTTTTTTTGTAATTGTCCCATCATGTCCAGTATAAACAACTGTGCATTTTAAATTACTTGAAATATATACTTAAAAATATGTAGGTAGGTTTAGAATTTTCCGTTTTCTATCATTGTCCTTTCTTTTAATTAATATTTTTTTGAATGTACTTAGATATTTTGCAGGATATTTCAACGGTATATGCGGCTTCTGGAAACCGACTGCAAGAAAGAAAGGTTTAGTATTCTTTCTGTGAGCTTTTATAAATCGCTTTGCTTCCTTCAATATTTCTATGTCCGGCAAAGTCTTGTTTGGCATCGATAAAACATCAACTGGACAAACCTGAGAACCAAAAATAATTGCATCTATAAGAATTTATGCGCTTTCTAAGATTTACTGTACTGCTGTATCCCGTATTTCGGGTTAAGTTCATTAAAAGGACAAGGCTCTTTACTTTCGCATACAAAAGATACGAAATGCAAACTACCACAGGGACTTTGTAAAAAGAGCAAACTATTTTAGTTTGAGCCCTAGTTCATTCATTTTAGAATTCCAAAGTAGCATGATCGCAGGGTTGAATTGTGACTAACAATTGTTTCACCTTTGCGATTAACAATTGCAAGATTCCAAAAGATCGATGTTTTTGCCATTACATCTCTTGATATGTCTAAAATATTTGAGGAAATGATGACAAAACCGACATTATGCATTATGTCTTTTTTGGAATCTGAATCATTTTGAAGAGTGTTTTACAATTTTATATTTTACAAAGTGAAATGACATTTTGCAATTATTAAAAGTGAGTCGGTATCTAACAGTAAAGTCAACGCAACAGAGACAAGCCGTTCGCTGTATAAATGGACAAAAGGTTTCGCAAAATTTTTTCTTCAACTATATCTGGTGTGCAGTGTACTTAACGAGTTAACTGTGTTTGACGAGTATACTCGTCATGCATAAGCTACCACTGGTGATTTAAATTGTAATTTTGACGAAAAGTAAAGTATATTCGTAACTCTCAAGATGTTTGGAATATTTAGAGGCAATGCCGAAATAATACGAATAACTGAAGGGTATAAATAATTTGAAATAGACTTATGCTCATCACTCGATTTTCGTAACACGAATTTCAAAAGAATTTTTGCCACAGTTAACTGGTTACAAAATCTGGGGTATTTTACATAGCTTTGCATGTCGCAAGATTTTACTATAAACAGATTATTATGTAGCAGCTCGAAAGTTAGAAAGGAAAAAATAGTTAAGAGATCCTGGACAAATCTTAGTTTCTTAGGAAGTACCAATATACCTATCAGTGTAACAATATGAATAATTTACGATGTTTTTCTTGTTGAAAATACATAGTATTGGATATTATATAGTACATTACGAGATTTTGTGCCGGCATGGTGCGTGCATTTGTTTGGCAAACAGAAGCGTCTTTATATCTGTTGGTGTAGGGATGAAAAGGCTTCGTTGTCCACGAATACGGGCTGTCATCAGAATTGTTCGAACTGATACCTGTAAAGTAATTGGCAGAAATGTAATTATTAAATAAGACACTTGAAGTGACAAAGAAATGACCAAAATCGATGTTATAACAACACCAAGCCACTCTAAATGATGGAATGTAACTAAATTTGTACATACTAATTGGTTTTCGAAAGAAATAATTTTGAAAGTTTGTATACATATATTATAATTACATGTCTACCGTTCAGTTTCTATTGAACATTACTTTACTTTTTTTTATTCTCCTAAGAAATTGTTCTTTGAAATGGCAAGTGGAAGATTTCATATAGTAAAGAGTAGTTTTGTGCAAATTTTTTCCAGAACGATAATATTCCTTGTATAACAGCGAAAACACATTTTTCCCTCCGGTACTATGCTACACTAATTCATAATTAAAAGAAACACCTGGATGGAAAACTTTCCCTATCGATTTAGTAATGTATCCGTTATTTTTTAAATGTTGCGGTAATGTTGTAAAATTGGCAACTGCAGTTCGCCAATAACTATAAAAGTCATAAAGTTGAAGCGTGTCGGGTCTTCTACTTGTCAGCATTGAATTCCTGCTGGGAGCACATAAAGCTTGCTGGAAAAAGTACAATGAAAATGTAGGATTAGAAATATGGTAGTTACGGTATTTGGTACGGATTTAACCAAGTCAATGTACATACAATTTTAACAACGTATCTGCTTTTAATTATCTCTTTATTTGTTTGTAATATGTCATCTTTGATTCGATGTATTACACGGAATATTGTACAGGGTGCTTCAAAAGTGGTTTTCACAGCTTTTAGGGGCTGCTCTACACCATTAGATCGATGAAGATTTGCGAAAAAAACGCCGCAAAATGCGCAAAATAGTAGCAAATTTTTTTCATTGGCTCATCGCATTCTTCTTGTTGTGTAGTAAAGTGTCTCGGAAGAACCATGAGTTAGAAATGAAACCATTTGCTCGCAAATTAACTTTTAGTTATGTCGAAGTGCGACTTAATTTTGACTTAATCCCTTCGTAAAATGGCGACTATAGCTCGTAATTGGGTTTTCGTGCCCTCCAGCTTACGTGCCATATAATACGATCGTTACTCGTCATGGGACTAAAGTTACTGTTGACCCACGCTAGGCTTTCCGTTTAGGCCGGAAAAATGCTTATTAAAACAGGCGATAGTTATAACAAAATTTTGCCAAGTAAAATAAAAGTGATCGCTTTTCTAATTAAAACATATTAAAATATATACTTTTTTTTAAATGTATGGTTTTGCATTATTGAAATATTGTATAGTGTACTTCAAAAATATATTTATTTAAACCGCAAAAAAATACGTGGGTCGTATACGCCACACGCGGCCTGAACGGAAAGTCTTTAAAAAATGGTCTGGCACGGAACGTGTTAATTGTTAGAGCGGATTAAACTGATAATAAAAGTTCGTTCAGAAAAATTAGAAACATGTTCCAAATAAGTGAAGATAACAATATATGGGGGATGCTGCGTATTTATCGCGTGTCAACCGAAAAGGAATGCCAATCGAGCATCGTTTGGAAGGCGAACGTTGACTATAACTATATATACATACTACAAGTAACATCATTCCGTTAGTAAAGTAGTTAATCACGATATCCGGACGTTAGTTTAAACCTAAAGCCTACATACATATATATAATTTAATAACTATGTAACATTCATTTCAAATTTTAAAACTTTGTTGTATTTTAACTACAATAATTATTAAAACTTTTTCTGCACGAAATCACTTTCTAAACTACCCCGAATTCAACAGTGCATATTTTTTCTTATGTTACAAAGATTTAAATACGTTTTAACAATGTTCAAAGCCGAACAACGCCCGAAATGTTCTAATTTTTTGAATACTTCTACGATTTACCCTGAAAACTGAGTGTACAGAAAAAAATCTAATAGTAGGAGGCGATAGAGCAGACATCTTTCTTCAGGAAAGCATAAAAAATAGTTGCAACACAAATTTTTATTTCGGCTGAGAAAATAAAATAATTCCGCGAGACGTTTAATTTCGTTCTCTCACAAAATCCAAGAATATATGGACATTCTACTATTGACTAACGATAAAGTTTTATACAATTGGACCTTTACGAAAATTAATTTTTATCCAGCTAGACCGCCCAGACAGACTGGAATATTGCAGCAATATTGCAGCAATATTGCGAATCTTGCACAATATTGGCAACATTGCAGCAATGTTGCTGCAACATTGCAGTGGCAATATTGCAGCGGAACATTGCCGCAACATTGCTGCAACATTGCAGTGGCAATATTGCAGCGCAACATTGCCGCAACATTGCCGCAACATTGCTGCAATATTGCCGCAACATTGCCGCAACATTGCCGCAATATTGCCGCAACATTGCTGCAACATTGCTGCAACATTGCCGCAATATTGCCGCAACATTGCCGCAATATTGCCGCGGGAACATTGCAATAGCAACATTGAAATGTATGCTCAACATTGATGAATATACCCCATTATAGGGGCAAACACTCAATGGTTTTTAAGATATTTGCAATTAAAGTTTCATTGCCATATTTAAGTGGAACTGTAGAACGTAACATCAAGAGCTGCCGTAGCGTAGCGGCAACGTTCTGGGTTCGCACGGAAAAGACTAGGGTTCGAATCCCATCGTGGGTAAAAAGGTATGAGTAGTAAGGTAAGAAAAAAAAATCCCATTGCAAAGTGGCTTTCCCAGTCCAAAACTTTAGAATAAATCGTTCGAGAATTCAAGAACGTCCAGTTATCCGATGACACCGATGGCAATTCGGAACAAATAAACAAGATAATATAATTATTAACATCAAGCGTAAACTCCAGTAACAAATCAATATTACTTCGTTTTTTTTTAAATTCAAAATGTTTTTTTTTTCTATTGAATAAATGCAATTATCACAAATAAATGTTTGTTCATCCAACCAATATTCCAGCAATATTGCTACAACGTTCGCAATATTCCCGCAACGTTCGCAATATTCCTGCAATGTTCGCAATATTCCTGCAATATTCCCGCAACGTTCGCAATATTCCTGCAACGTTCGCAATATTCCTGCAATATTCCCGCAACGTTCGCAATATTCCTGCAACGTTCGCAATATTGCTGCAATATTGCTGCAACATTGGCAATCTTGCTGCAATGTTGCTGCAATATTCCCGGCAATATTGCTGCAATATTCCTGCAAGCTACAAAGAGGCGGACATAGGAATATTGCAGCAATGTTGCGGCAATGTTGCGGCAATATTCCCTGCAACGTTTAATGTTGCACGGCAATATTGCTGCAATATTGCTGCAATATTCCATTCTGTCTGGGCGGTCAAATTACACACTGTGCGCCGGCGTGAACGTGTTAATGTTTGTAAAGTAATCGTATCAAGAAACGTAAAAAACTATCAAACTGATAGAAAATATAGCACATTGTAGAAAACAACGAATCGTGTGAAAACACTTCGCGCAATATGTTTTGCTCATTATAGAAATTCTCGTTTTAGGAAAGTTTACTATATCGAAATTCTTATATGGATTAAATCTCGCGCTAACCTGAGCGAATGCTTCGGTAAACATGGCGGCCTCCGTAGCCAAGCGATCTATATTTGGCGTATGAGCCTTCATATCGCCATAACATCCCAAAGTAGTTCTCAAGTCATCGACGATTATTAAAATAATATTCTGTTTACGCGCGGTTGTCCATGCGATGAGACTCACAAAATATAACTTGTAAAGCATGATGAAAATGATTATACAATGAACGGATCACTTGTTCCTTGAGAAGAATATTATAAGTACTTATACGATCACTTTTACGTAGTTAAGGATAGTACATATTGAAGTTGGAACCGAGGTCTCGATATGATCAACGATTAAGTCGAGGTTTTTCAAACAATAAATCGTAATGTATAATAATTACATGAATACTGTTTATTTAAGCGTGCGACTATACAAATTGGACGATCGCATTCAAAAAAATTGCACACATATTAAACCTTTGCACTCCTGTTTATATTTAAAAAGGCTACTAATCAACTCGGAATTATTTTCACATTCAATCAAAATGGAAAAACATTTTTATATTTATTTATATAATATATAATTTAACTTGCTGGTTTAGTAGAAAAAAATTATAAAAATACACAAAAATCTATATCTCGCCTACTCTTGAACAGTGAAAATCTATATAGTATGTGTATATCAATTTTAATTTATCATAATTTTTAAAACTACCCGTAACAAAATTTTTTTTTTTCCATTTTTCATTCATGATTTTTTTTTTTACAAATAAATGATCTCAGAAGAACAACCAATTGGCCAGGAAAAAAGAGGAAAACTCCCTTATTTTATATTTATTAATCTTATATTATTTATACACATATTTAAACAGAAACTAAAAGAAAAACATTGTAACAAGGGTCTTTAGGATAAAATATTAATCTAAATACATGTATAGCAATAAAAGTAAGGTGACTAAATGGCGACATTCGTGCTCAACAGTTAATCGTATAATGCCACCTGCACGAAATGCAAATCTGGTTATAAACGCTTTAATCTTCTCATAAGATATATCTTCGTTATGTGTTAGCACACAATACAAAGTATTTTACCAGAAAGCCGGCAAAATTAATATCTTTAGAGTTAGCATTGCTTCACACTATCAATCTCTGAATACGATGTCAAGTCTCATTGTCAGATTAAAACGTTCATTTTCGGTAAATGAAAAACATCATAGGACAGGTTTAAATAACTCAATAATGAGTGCGGTTAATCCTTTGCGAATGAATGTAACCATACAGGTGACATCAAAACTCTATTCACTAACAATAAGTCCAAATCCGCCGTAAAGGCAAAAGAAAATAATTTCCTTATCTATATCGTTATTAGGTTTTCTTTTAAATCTGGCAATACTTTGTTGTTATCTACTAATACGTATTGCACTTTATAAAGCGCTCTTCTTTTTTTATTTTCGTTTGACATGAATTGCAGTAATTAACAACTTAAACTTAAAGTCTTAAAGAAATGTAGCGCAGTGTTGGATACCGACCTAACTCTTTGCGATATAATAGCCAAATATTACTAAACATGATTCAGGGTCCAAACGGAAACCGTTGGTTATTTCCGATTCCGTCATCGCTTTTCCCTTAAAATATGTATTAAAGGCCTTTGGTCCTAAGGAAAAGTGATAGCCTTTTGTAACCTTACTCACGATAAGTCGAGCTCGTCCTAATCTCCAACCACACTGTCGTAAAACCCTTAAAATGCCAGTCTCGTTACCAAAATCAGACAGATTAAATCAGGAATTGTATGAAATCGCTGAAAATTTGTACCTCGTGACGACGTAAACCTTAAGTTTGTTAAAATTTCGAACGCAATAAGTCTTCCTAAAGAAAGTGTTGTAAACTGCTACACTACCCGAGTCGAAAATTCCAGCCTAAAAATAAACTTCAAATCCTAGATTCTTTTGATTTCTCATTTGCCGCTTAATTATGTATACCATTTTGAACCTCAAAATCCTCAACTAGTGTGTCTACGCGCCTCAAAGTCCAGTAAATATGATTTTTAGGAGTTATATGGACAGATCAGGTAAAATTTTTATTCCAATTTACTCTGACATCCCCTAAAAATATTTCAGAAGTTGTCAAGTCTGTCGACTCATATTCTAAAAATAGGGCTTTCAGGAGCAAGTAGGAAGTAAATTATCATTGTATTCCATATAAATTGTAAAACTCCTAAAATCAAATTAATTTTTAGGATATTGAGAATTTTTTTGGCCCTAGATTATTCCACTCCAATTCCAATCCAATTCTAAAACTCCTCATTATAGAATGTATGGCTTAATATTGGGCTTCAATTAATTTTCTAAATAAGAATGCTGAGGATTATTTTGGGCTGTATGAAGCCTAAATTGATCCTCAACTAGGCAAAACTGGCAAAAACTAACAAGTTTAGGGCGATTGTGGAATTAAAATTTGCATTCTTTTATATGTAACATATTTTTCCATATTCAGCCTAAATATCCTAAGTTATTTGGTAATTTAGGAGGATTTTGGGCTGAAATTTTCGACTCGGGGAGATACAACAACATGCATAATGATATCACTTTATAGGCGGCCCTCGACTTTCGCACAATTTGCTATTTCAAAAAATGTTTGCTTTCTGTCAAGCAATGCTGTAGATCGCGCTCACCCACACATTGCCTATTAGAAGTTTTCTAACATTGTAATATCGTTTCTAGTATTGAATATAAGATGTTAGGGAGTCTCAATTTCATAAAGAAACCACACTAAAACAGAATTTTTAATATTTTTTCCGTGTCCCTCTACTTTCCAACATTCAACATTAAGTTTACATTTTGTAAAATCGTCTAAATCGGCTACAAATTTCATACTCTGAGAATATAACAAAACTAAAACATAATTGTATATTCTAAAATAATAATTATATTAATATTATTATTCTTTAATATATAATAACGCCCTAGTACTGTCGGCCAAAATAGAAAAGTCACTTGGCTTGTGGTGTGTGGCAAGAGAAACTGTCCTCTCACTGCGTATTCTCATTATAGCGGTCCTTGAAACGTGAACTCGGTGAATGACAACTGAAAACTAAATAACTATTTTGTTGTTAAACGCAGTCACGCATGAGGATCGAAATTGACGTCAGGGCGAGGGATGTCTTCATCCATCGGGCGAATCGAAGCAAACCACATATCAAGTGATTTCTTTCTTTGGGCCAATAATACATGATATTGCTTTCTTCAACAAAGTTCATATGATTCAGCAAAAAAAGACATTGAAAAAATGCTCATCCGCAAAGAATTAAGAATCAATTTCCATACTGTATTCCATATTACATTCCTTTCTATATGTTACCGTGAAAGATCGAAATTGGAGATAGTCGACTTTCACCGGTGAATGTCAACACATACCAAATACGTCGGTGAAAGATCGAATATTTCATTACATTCTTGTACATTCGGACCCTCACCGGTGTATATCGACAATCACAGATGTGCTCTGGTGGAGGTCCAAAAGAGAGGAGCCGACAAAGAGGCGACTGGCTCTCTCCCGCCAAATCCTTCGTTCTACTGGGAGTCAGTCAGCTTTGTCAGACTTATGCAAGCTTTGATGATGCGAGTAACGTTTTCTTAATTTTTTTTCCGATACCATAATTTATACTGCAGTAAGTCGTGATCTTTTTCTTGAAAAGTTAAATGCATTAATTGCGGGTAAACGAGAAGACAATTGTTTTGATTTTTCTCAAGAAAAGTACTCTGAAATACTTTCTGAAGTGGTTTCTGCTAAAACTAACAATAAGTGCAACACACCTTTGGATTACAGACGATTAAAACGTTTTGAAGTTTTAAAAATTAATTTGTAATAAATAAATCCACAAATAAATGCAGTTGTAAAAGCAAGGGACTCTTGTGCAATTCAAAGTGTCATAATAGTTTAAGTTATTGCAATAAATAAGAATTGAATCACATAATTAAGTAACTTTTTTATTACTATTATTTTCTTTTCTCATTTAGAATGTACGGTGTGTTTTAAATTCTTAATTCTTCCATTAGTGCATGGTGAATGTCGACATTTACCGGTGTACATACATGGTAGACTTACAATGTCTCCTCAGGTGGGACATCGGAGTGCAGAGGGTTAATGTACATATAAGATGCGTAAAAAGTGAAAAACAAAAGAGTACGCCAGCGAGAGATGCTGGTCGATGATATGTAATGCGGAAAAGGGCAGTTTTTATAGAAGATGTGCAGCGAAGACGTTGTAACTTGCATAGATATTTAATCTCATTCCATAGTCTAATTCCACATTGTTCTCCATTTAACTTGAATTTATATATATGTATTATGCATTTGGGCAAGCCGTGGCACGATTTATGGCCGCACATAGATAGTGCACATGCAGAAAATCGCGATGACTTTGCCCCGCGACAAACTTTAAAGGTACGTCTCATACATTAACTTAAATAGTAGAACAATAAATGAAATGAACTTATGGGACAACCAAATATTCACTAATAAATAAGATTACTATATGTGTATAACAGTTTCGGTGCTTTTGGATCCACCTAAAATAGTAAGATACAGGCAACTCTAAATAAATATAAGACAAAAATAAGTTGAACTATGAGCAATATCCAAAATTGGATTACATAAATGTTATTCGGCTTAACAAGAACTAAAAGAAGAAACCTAAAATACCCGCTTATCTTTAGAACTTACAATTAGCAGCTATTTGAACACTACCAAGGAAAATGTGTCAAAATGTGTGGTTCCAGATATTTAAAAAAAAATGTTCAAAGTTCTGTGATCTGTGAAAACTATCTTCTCCATCTCTTGATTACTCTTCTTCCAAAATACGTACTTATTTCATACATTAAAATATAATAGACTTAACAGCGATAATTCTAGTGTTAAAACAATTAACTGCACACCATGGCATGGGGCACTTCTTGTTCTATTACAATATAACATAATAATTTGACTAACATGTCACTTGGCTGCACTTTACATACAATAACAATAAAAATAATAATAATAACAATAGTAATAGGAACTCAGGAAATTGTTTTCGTAGATGAAGGAAAGATGAATTGACCGGAAGGTACTGCTTCATAAATATATTTAATTACTATAGACGATTTAAACGTGTAGGGTCTATTTCAGCATATTTGCACAGTTTTCTATTGTTCTGCAGTATTTTAACAGTTATTGCGTTGTCAACTACAGGGAAGGGAGAGCAATAATAGAAATATAAAAGTTTGAATAAATTTCTACTCATTCGCTATTGCACTTTATTGTTCAACATACAGACATACAAATAAAAATGCTACGTAATACTTATACCGCTATGATACCTAATACGGTTGCTATAACAGCGTATGTAATACAAGTTACATCAAAATGATACAATAATATAAAACAGTAAAAATCAGTATGGAAAGTGAGAAGTCTTGTATAACGGGCGCGAAAACTACCCATAGCATAGGAGTTTCTTTTTGACTATTTGCGCCTTGCTCTCGATATCGTCGAAAAGCCGATAAACGAATCGATACTCGAATTATCTTTCTTTCGAGCGCTTCCAGCGAGTCTTTCGTAAGGTTGCTTGGCTTCCTTTTAATTCCTTCGAGAGACAACAGACAATATTCTTCGTTATGAGATCGCCAGTGGAAAAGGTACGTAATGTACCATTTGAGACTAAATTTGCGAGGAAAAAACTCAATTTCTATTCCCTTAATGAACGCTTTAAGTGGTATGGCAGTATTTTAAGAACATACGATAAATATGTTCAAAGTACAGTTTTAAACATCCTTCAAATATAATACATATATATGTACGCGACGATAACCGTAACTGCTTCCTAGATATGTTCTCGATGGCATATCGAAACGGGCGTTTACGGAATATCGTTAAATGCTTTTGCGCATAATAAGTCCTCGTTATTATTTGCCTCGAAAAGTTATTAAATTGACGCAAAAATAGCGAAATTTCTACATCGTACGCTAAAACGTGAAATTTAGGAAAAGTATCTTTCCAAGTTTAAAGTAAGTTCACGCTGAACTGAAAGTTATTGCGGTAATTGCAAATTTATTTGATTGAAAATATTATTCTACTATAATTATGTAAAATGACGTTGCTACGTCAACATTCTTAACATTTTAACACGTTGACTGTCAACTACGAGGTAACTCGTAGTTTGCGTTCTTCGCTGGACGTCGGCTACGACTTATCTCGTAGTTTTTTACTTGCCATATTTATACAGATACGATTAAATTAGTGATATTCCAGTAGAAATATAAATAAATAGCTTATGTAAAGAGAGCAAAAAATTAAGGCTGAAATACAGAAAATGTATTAATTAATGAACAGAAAGAATAATCGTAAAGAATTTATTCAAAATCAACTACCAGATAATCCGTGGTTTGAGAAAAATGTAATTATATTTTATCACCGCATGTATACATGATTCGAGGTGAAAAAGTGGAATACAGCCGTTGAAATATGATGACACAAATAGCAAATTATTTATGTATTAACAGCCTAACATTCTGATGACAAGGTGGTTTTGGAGTGCCAAATAAATGATTATCTCTCAATGATCAAAAATGTCTCCGTCTGTAAATGGTTAAATTAGTTGTTTAGACCGGAATCCTGAAAATTACCATGACAGTCAAGGTGTTAAAGGCTAACTTGACTCAAATAACTTACTAACTTACATCGTTAAAAAGTAAAAAGAATAGAATATTACTATCTATGGCTGTATTCTTGATACACTTTACATTCACATTTCCAATGTTTATTCTCTTCAACTTTCTACGTTGAAATTGAAACAACTGTAAGTTTGTTACAAGTTTAACGCAAAGTCGATTTCGTTCTGTTTTTCGCTCAGACGCCAAACAGCGGCGATCATTTCGCAATGTGTTCGAATATAATGAAAAAGGCAGTAATATAATACAGAAAGATTTTCAGCTTTCTAAATTTTTGGAATATCGCTACTCTGAAAGCTCTCTTTACATTCTAAGAAAGTGATGGCGAAATTATGAGCCACAAATCAGACAGTGATCCATGCAGACTTTTTATATGACCCACGCGGACTTGGTTAGCGACGGTGGAAGCGTGTGTGTGGATGTTGTTTGGGTGATTGTAAGAAAAGGGGAAATAGGATAATAGAGGAGTTAGAATTAGTAAAAAGTAGGATTAGGTCGAAAAGAATATACAGGAAGCGATATAGAATAATAAGCGAGGTATAGAAAGTAAGACACCGGGCGGAATAGACGGAAGAAAAGAAGCAGAAATTTGTAGGTTACGATAGCTTGTTATACTGAGGTTAGAGAGATAGATTGGCAAGATAGCATTAAGTATAGCTTTTAGCGTGAGTAGCCAAGGTAAAATAAATAAGAAGAAAGTGGAAATGGAAGAAAAGAAGGAAGTGGGAAGAGGAAAAGTTGGTAGACCGACAAATGCAGAAAGGATAGCAAGAGAAAGTAAAGGAGTAATGGACAAGTTCACCAGAGACAAACGTGAGAGAGAGGCAGGAGACATGAACGGAGGGAAACAAGAAGAGGCGCAAAGGACAATAGTCCAACATGCAAGGGATGGAATGGACATTAAGGAGATGTTCACCATGCTCATGGAGGAGATCAAAGATGGAAAGGAAGAAATAAGGAGAATGAGAGAAGACACAAAAGAAGAAATCAAAAGCATGAGAAGGATAATGGAACAAAAGGAGCAGGATTGGAAAATAGAGAGAGACAGCATAAAGAAGAGGTTAGAAAAATTAGAGAAGATAATAGAGGGAAGCGACGAGAGCAAGACAAGGGAGGCCCAAGCAGAAGGAGAAATAAGGGAACAGCTAAATAGACTAAACCTCATAATAAGCGAGAGTACAAAAACGGAAAGTGAAGAGTTGAGTAAAATAAAAAAAGAGCTAGAGAGGCAAGAGAGAAGAGAAAGAAGAAATAATATTGTCATAAGGGGGCTGGAGGATAAGACCATAAACAATAAGGAGAAAATAGAAGAAGTAATCACGGAAAGGCTAGGTATAGTGTGTAAGTCGGAATGGACTAGGGTGGTTGGGAAAGATAATAGGAAATTGGTTGTGGCTAAGTGCAGTAACTGGGAAGGAAAAACTGGGGTAATGCGCAATAAATTTAAGCTGGAGGGGTCAAACATCTTTGTTAACCAAGACTTCACCTGGGAGGAACGGAGGATACAGAGAAAAATAGGGCAGGCTGCAATGGAAGCGAGGAAAAGAGGAAAAGTGACAAAAGTAGGATATCAAAAGATTTGTATATATGGGGAATGGATCGACTGGGGGACATGGGAAGAAACTGTAGGAAACAGCCAAACAAGTTTTTTATAGATAAATTACCTAGGCCACAGGAGAATAATTTAGAGAGTAGTGAGAAGCATGCGACTGATCAACATACAGGGGGTCTGAAGGTGTTATTCTGGAATGTGGCGGGGCTGGCAGGTAAAGATATGGAGTTTTGGACTTACATTCAAGAGTTTGATGCCGTGGGACTGATGGAAACACGGATGTAGGAGAACAGTTGGGAGAAACATAAAAAGTGGCTGCCAAAGGGATTTACCTGGAAATATTAGAATGCGACAAGGGTGTGGAATAAGGGAAGGGCTATAGGGGGGATTCTGACTGGGATTAAAGAAGAATATAGCATCGTGAAAGAAGCAAAAATAATAGAGGGGGCAGTGGGAAGGCGGCTAAACCATAACGGAGAAAAGTGGACAATTTGGACTGTATATGTATAACAATGGAAACATGGCAAGGATGGCAAGGGATATTAAGAGTGCAATTAAGGAGGGAGAAGAGGAAAAACTTGTCATTGGAGGGGATTTCAATGCGAGAATTGGATTGGAGGGATATATATATACGCAGGATTCGATGGAAGAAAGAAATGGAAAGATCGAAGAAAGAAAATCAAAAGACAGGATTAAGAATGTAGAGGGGGAGTGTCTAGTCAGGCTGATAGAAGACAGAGGCTGGCATATAGCTAACGGCAATCTACCAGGGGACGAAGAGGGGGAATACACATATATCGGTCCCAGAGGAGCAACTGTTATTGACTATATAATTCTGAACAGTGAAAGCCTAGGTGCAGTAAAGAAATTTGAAGTAGGAGACAGAGTGGAATCGGATCACCAGCCATTATTTCTGTCCTGTATAGGGAGATCTGCAAAGCAAAAAGTCGTTGATGAAAGGAAGAAAAGGACGGTGGTAATATGGGAGGAAGAAAGTATTAAAACATTTAAGGAAGGAACAAACAACTTTTTGACAAATTAATAGTAAGTGTCCTACTGTATGGTGCGGAAATATTTGGCTGGGCTGAATGGCAGGAAATAGAGGCGGTGCAACTAAAGTACATCAAATGGTGCTTAGGCTTAGAAAGAAGCACCCCTAACTATCTGGTGCTGGAGGAGGTGAAGAGAGATAGAATGTGGATAGAGAGACGGAAAAGAGAGCTATGGTATACAAAGAGGGGGTAAGGAAGAGCAACATCAAACTAACAGTCAAGGAGTGCCTAAAAGAGAAGGATAGAGGAAGGGGATTGGAAGGGGTAGGAAGCGTAAAAGATAGAGAATACTTCTACCAAAGAAACGGATTTAGTCATATAGGTATAAATATGTTAAGAAATAGTGATAACTGTAATATAATAGACATAATTAGGAAAAGGAGGCGGGAAATACAGGGACAAGAACAGTGCAATAAGATCGAAGAGTCTAAGTACAACACTAGATATAAGCATATTAGAGTGGCCACGAAAGCAGAATATCTGGAAAAAGCAGGCGCGGGATGCAGCCAAAAACTTATAGCGAAAGCTAGGTGCGGCAACATGGAAGAATGGAATAGATACTGGATGGAGGACGAAAAGAGGAGGTGTATTTTATGCAGCGAGGGGTGGGGGACGTTAAAACATCTGATGGAGGACTGCAAGAAAGTGGAAAGATGTCCATGTAGACTGGAGGATGTGGTGTCAGGAAAGATGAGCGAGCAAGTGGTGAATTGGTTGAGGAGGGTAGGGCAGAGAAAGCAGAAGAAAATTAAAGAACTGACGGGGGCAGGGATAGGAGAAGTGGATTTGAATGTGTGTGAATTAAGATAACAATGTGTAAACCAAGTCCATTTCATGGCCGAGAAGGCCGAAATTAAATAAATATATATATATATATATGACCCACGCGTTGATTTTCATAAAATTATTTTTTATACCATAAAAGGGAACACAGAGAATTAAAAGTATTAAAAAAATTAAGTCTATATATATATATATAACATCGAATTTATAAAAAAATATTTCCAATTGGACATTGGCTAGATGAAAACCAAAACAAATGTTTTTGATCATCCGCCCTTCCCGCTTTCCAAGTGACGCCACTGACTTAGTGAACCACTTCTGTTCAATGAACTTCGTCAATGAGCTACTTCTCAAAAAGGTTCGCCATTACTGTTCTAAGGTGCAGCAGGAAGAAAAATATTAAGAGCAATAACAGCCTAAAGAAAAGTTCCTTGCCAGTCTCCACGGATTAACGCTGCGCTTAACGTGTCAATAGGACAAGTACAAAATGAAGCTTAAATCGAAGAAGAATTCATTAATAACGATGAAAAGTACGGTATTATTAGAATATAAACTTTCCCTAAATTCACATTATACTGAAAGTTCGAGTTCTCACAATGTCAGTAAGAATTCTTTTTGCATCAATCCAATATATGATACAACCAATGGAGATTCCATTTCGTTAGCATAATTCATCATGAATGCTCCTCGAAATGTTAAATCACAGAAGAATTATAATTTGAGGCAAACTCGCGGCGCATTGCTTTACAATCGTGACTAAATTTTTTCTACATTATAAATTTATCGCTTAACATTTCCCGAAAAGGAAATTTCGAACGCGGATCAAACGCTGCAAACTGCTATGTTTCGACCTATTGATCCTGTAAGTGAGTCGAACAAATTTTCAGATCATTATTTAGCGTCAAAAAGTAATTTCTAATAAGAGAATATACTACAGTGAAATTACATATTTTTTAAGACTTTTTGTGAAGAATTAAAGAACATTGAAACCAAACACTCTCGGTTTCCATTTCTTTTTCGTTTTTCTCAAAACAATTCAAGTTCGAAGTTATTCGTCCCGAAAGTACGTCGGGTGCTCCTTTATTTTTTCAAATCAATCTAGATTATTCTCTATACTCAGCGGTGGGCGAACTACGGCCTGCGGGTCTGATCTGGCCCGCAGTAGCTTTTAAAATAATACCAAGTACTGGAAAAAGTTCGTGCGGTTTTCTTTTTAGCAAAGAGTATCAATCAAATTTTTATTAAATATTCGTATTGATCGTATGATTTACGGACAACAAGCGTAAGTAGTTCTTTTAAACAATGTGTGGCCTAATGTTGTATCTACAGTTCAACAGAAAATAACGAAAATCGAGTACGAGGTTTTATTCTATCCTCCTTACAGCCCTGATCTATCTGCTTTTGATTATTATTCATTTTTATCGTTATTATATCTCATTGGTAATAAGAATTTTCAGAGTTGTATTGAAGTCAAAGCGGTAATTAATTAACTTTTTTCGCATAACGTTCCCGATTGTTGGAAGAAAGAGATGTGTAAGCTTACTGAATGCTGAAGAAGCATCATAGAAGGCAATGGTGAGTGTATTATCAGGTAAATCTTTTTTTTTAAATTTAGAGCGTTTGAATCTTGACATAAGATTTCGCACGAACTTTTTTCGATATATATTAGTATAGAAATTTTTAATTTCAGTGGTTTAGAAAATTTCATTTAAGAAGGTGTTCCTTTTATGCATACGCACAATTTTCCACGGAAATTAAAATACTTAATAAATTACATTTGCTAGCCAAATTTATTCTTTTTTTTTCCCTACTCGATCCTAAAATAGTTTGCCCATAACTGCTCTATACTAATTGTATGATCTGTGCAAGGTCTGTTATCAATGGAAATCAACATTATTCTATATCATGATACAGAATAGCAATAGTACTAAAAAACTAGTTCAATCTCGATAAAAGGAAGGAAAAATTGAGTCTTTCTACAAATTACAACATTTCCTTTATGTAAAAATATATTAAATTAATTCTGATTATTTATTGATCCAGTAACAAAGTATTTGCATGAGTGTAGAATAATTAGTTTGCAAGTATCACAAGTGATCTTTTATCAAGTTAAGAAAGAAATTATACTTTGTATAGTTATTTTGAAACGGAACGAAACACTATGGTGCAAAATTCAAAAATTTAAGGAAGAAAATGTACTTCTGAAAGCGTTTCCAATAAAATTATTCAGAATAATATCAATTCAAAAGAAATGATGAAGAGTATCGAAATGATCTCGAATTAACTTGACATTTTAAGATGAAAGAGCAACTTTAGAAATTTCATAATTAATATTATTATAAATTTGAATAATTTTGTAAAACCGTCAACGTATTGAAGCAAAATATTTTCTAATACCATACGTGTAGTAGTAATTAATATTTTCCAAGTGAACTATAGTATTATGAGTTCAATTTAATCTATTAAATTATAAAATTATATCATTCGTATGAAATATAGTTCTTAACATATTTACATCTATCGTTAAGATGCAATATTGGATGAAACCGAAAAAGATTATCACTAAATATTTTACTGTATTTTATATTACAGAACATGGATTCCAAAAAAGAAGGAAAAGAATTAATTTCTCAAAAAATAAGTTTGCTGACTCACATTTATTGAATTATGCTCTAAACCAGGGCTTGAAATTAATTACTCACAATACAAGTCCTTGGAGTAAGGCCGCTTATTCTTCCGACCGCACGTCTTGGATCCCGAAGATCCCATAGAATTACATCACCCATGGGGTACTGTTTCTCTCTAAAATTATTCCACTGAATCAATGACCTTCTCTTTCGAATAACTAGTGACAAATCCCTTTAAAAAATATATTACGAAAATGCTTTTAAATTCTGTCGTTAAAATTTCAATCAGTTTTGAAAAGATTTTTTTTTAGAATTTTAGATTTTTGGGTATCTCTGAATGTGTGTGTGGTAAATTTGTAAACAGCGAGGATAGACATCCATATTTGTATCATTGACGACAACGCGAAATCGTTCAACATTATGCAGTGATCTTTTTCACCCCTGAGGTACTGTAAGCGCTTATAGGTGCTTAGAAATATTCATTTATGACACTGAGAGCGCCCATCGGTGCTTGATGGAATTTGGCTTTCTAACACTGAAAACACCTAAAGGTGCTCATTGTTATTTGGCCTTCTGACACGAAGAGTAATTTTAAATTTGTAATATTTATAGCAACTCAGCACAGAGAAAAAGGAAATGTATTAACACTTTGCCGGCCGGCAACACTACAGTGGTGTCGTGCGCAAAATATAAATAAAGAAATATATAAAACAATAAATTTTTACATTTATTTACATATATATATATCCTCGAAATTTCATGAAAATAGAGGGACAGGATTAAAAACTCAAGAGAACTGACGATGAGGTTAGTAAAACTTGGCGATTTATGACAAGAGGAATGATCTGAAACAGTCCTACCGGCGCCAAGCAAAGAAATTTTGATGAGATGTGCGGACGGCAAAGTGTTAATATACTGAAATTCAATTTTTTGATTACTGAAGTATGTTTACAGAAAAAAGTATCCCTACCCAAAAGTTCTCGGCGTATGTACAGAGTGTAAAAAAATTAATGGCCATGGCTTTAAGGGAGATTTGCACCTCTGGATCGATAGAGATTTGCGAAAAAAACCGGCCGCAAAATTCGGGAAAGGGTCGCAAATTTTTTTTATTGGCTCATCGTATTCGTCTTGTTAGGTAGGCATTAAATTTTTGCCAATAGTTAAAGCAGATGCGTCGTAAACGAAGCTAGAAAATGGGACACTGTGTCACTGAACCAGGAGAGAAATGCAAGTGCTTACACTTTTCTCCGCGGGTGGGCCCTTGAGCGGACCTAACACCGAACGCAGATCATTGACTTTCCTGTAGGAAGCTGGATTTGGGTATTCTAAAAAAACAATGGCGGGAATAGGCGGTTGAAAGTGAGAGGCTCCACTGCTCCCTAACCATCTCTCAATTGTGGTACTGTATGCTGATCCCAATATTGAGAAAATTCAGGTAGTGGAATTCATAAGCTCGGGGTACGTCCAAATATTAAATATGAATATTAATTATGAAAATACTTTCTGTAATTTGAAGAATTCGACGTCTTTCTCTCCCCTCTTTTCAAAGATGTAACACGCTGAAGTACGCACACTTTGTTCTTGATGCTCGAGGATTTATTCTTCAGTACTTTTCATTTATCGAACTATCTATCATCGAACGAAGAATACAAGTGATTAACAAAATTACACTTTATGCCGAATTTTTCGAAACTCATCCTATGTGTTGGAAAGAAGAAATTTTTCATTTAAACGATTTTAATAAAGCGTTCAAGAAGAGAAGAATCAAGGTGATAATTATAAAATACTTGGACTGCGTTTTTGCAATTTACATTTTTATAATTTTAATTGGTTGCTGACTCTGACATAATATTGCACAAGGGCTGAACGATTCGTTCCTCTCATTAATGTTACGTGCAGGAATGTCCAGACGTCTCGCTGATACCTCAAATTCATTAAGCATTTTCGCAATGTATTATTTAACACGATTTTTTACTAATTATTCCGTAGAATAGGTCACCGATAAATTGGAATATCAATATATATCAATGACCATAGATATTGGCGGATATTTAGGTGATATTACAAAATTATTACAAAATTGTAAAGTTGATATTAAATTGGCAGAAAATCAAATCAAATGGAAAGCTATGTCGAGTACTGCTCGACATAGGACCGCAAAGGGTTAAGTTTTCAGAACGTAACTCCTTCTTTTGTACTGGCTCTGGGTCTCATATAACACGGTTTCTTATAACACGGAAATTTCTAGGAACCTATTTACCGTGTTATAGAAGGGTTACCTGTATTTGTTAAAACATATTCTCCATTTTGGGTCATATGGACCTGAGCAGAACAGTAGGGTTAAATATTGTGATAAACCAATAAAATCTTGGACTTAAAGTTTGAACCCTTTCCCGAATTTTGAAAGGTGTAAAACGGTACTTGATAGATAGGGACACATCATTTTGGAACACCCTGCACAACTGAAACATTGCAACTAAAAGTAGACCTTGACTTTTCTTTTGGCTCTTTTCTTCTCCCTTCTTTCTGGAGTTTCTTCTTGCTTCGTTTAATGTACTCCATAAGGACTCCATAAGGTAGACGAGATTAGTGTAAGGTACAGAAAAATCTTGACCGAAGCGAACAGAGGGCATTTAAAAATGCAAACCACGAATTATCTCGTAGATGGCAGTCAACGTGTTAATGTTTTGAATGGCACAAAACCAAGTAACAGCATTATTCGAGAGATGCCTATAGTAGCCCATGGGCGATATGAAAACTATGTTTGAAGGTCACCCCAAAGCACCACCTAGTTCTCAATTGGTAGTAGAATTTGTGGAGTCTAAGACGTGAGGTCGGAAGAAATAAGCAGCATTTAATTTCAAACTCTGCTCCAAATAATGTAATCCTGCTATTAGATTTTTGTGATACGAAAATATGCGCATTAAGTAAGAAATAGTGAGTGCAAAATTTTTCTTGTGAATAAAGTTATTGTAGAAAATAATTTTTAAATGTCTTGCGATTCTTGGTATTATTCCTCAGAGGGAAAATAATGCATTGCGTTATTATGTCTGATGTTAATGTTTTTAATAAATGAATGTGCAATGAAATGATACTGCACTATCGTTCATTAAAATACTTGAACTGGTAATTTTAATATCTCATGTGTCGTATCTGTTTGATCCTTTGGTTTAAGTTCTTTTTTTTCTTTTTTTTTTAGTTAGTTTAAAAACGATTCAATAACGTACAGAATTCTGTGAAACAATGCACTACTTGTAAAGATGTGGTTTGCATCTGAAAGTGAAACACTTTGTTAAACAAATTTTCTTTTGTAAATGATATTTTAATCACGTTTAATATCAGCATATTTTAATGGAATAGATAGCAGAAAGTATCAAGAGAGAAATATCAAGAACGGTGCCTAAATTTGAAATTAAAAAACCGATCGTATTGGTACATGTGAATATAGAATTATCCTAAGAAAATTACAACCGAATTTTTGAATGTTATTCTTACAATTAGTACATTTGTGAAGGTTTTCATATTAGATTGTTCATCTTTAAAGTGGCATAAGTCACTTTCTTTTTGAATTTGCCCTACGATTTCTGTGTTGACTGTGTGCGCAAGAACTCAGAGTTAACTCCAGAAATCAAAATGTCTCTTAAACTTTAAATATTTCATACAGTTAAATGCAATATTATTAATATAGAGATAATTTTATCGTTTCGTGACTGATTGGCGTTTTTAGTTTAAGTTTTGGAAAACTTTAATCCTTTTCCTTCCATGTATTGCGTCACGAGTGTCACACGTTGTTAGGAGCTAAGGGATCAGGGTCCATAAGATATTTACTTCAATTTTTGAGAAGATTTACTTGTATTATCTTGAATATTAATATTTTTTGAATATAGACAATTTCACACAGTCTTTGAAAGATCACGATTTTTTATTATGGTAAAGTGCTTATGCCGCTTTCAAACTGAACGGCTCATATGGGACTTTTGGTTCTTTATATTTTTCTTGAATGTTAATAGGAACTAATCCAATTTCAACAGTAATATAAAACAAATACTTCACATAGCTTAAACAAGCGGGAGTTATACATGTTCAATTAACATGAAAATAATAAGTCCAATTATCTACCGTATGCATCTAATTGCAAAACCGTATATATCGCAACTAAAGTTTACTTTTAGTCAAAAGTAAAAATTTCAGCAATGCGAGAGATCACAATAAATGTTGAGGTGTACCAGTAAATGGATAAGAAATCGAATTTCATGGTTCTATAGAAATGCAAGACGTACACTCTCTGTAAAATATGCTGTATCATAATGATATACAAATGAATTAAATTCTAGTCGTAATTAATTTCAGAGCAAAACTTTGTTCTGCACTTTTTCATTGAAAATTGTTTCACTTCCAACTCGATCACATTTGATAATTGCGAAAAATGTATCATATACTACATACTTACACGTATCATAATTTAATTGATCGATTGAGTTTATAGGACAAACTAATATGTTCAGTTTAGAGTTTTCAATCAGAAACTTCAAGTAGATGAAATAACGCCTTCGTCGATATTACTATTATAGTAAATATGAAAAAATTCTAAGGCAATTCTTAAAGATTAACCCTGCATCGCGTCGTCACAATTCAAAATTAGCCGTAAAGCAGAAAATATGTATTTTACAATGGTTGTTGCGGATGGAAAAGTCGTAAAACCGTAATAAATAACAAATGGTTAATAACGGGAATAAACAGAACGAGCAGAACAGCTCACAAAGAGGAAGGAACATTAACTCTTTTCCTAATTTGAGTATTCGCAATCTCAACGAAGTACTCTGATTTGTTATGCTGTAACTATTTACCATCATAATTGAAGACAGTAATTCGTCCAGAATCAATCCCGAATTTCCTTTTTAACAATTGATGATAATCTTTGTTCGTCAGTACTTTTTGTATAATCATTTATATTAACATTATGCTTTGCTTTAAAGTCAGTCTTAAAGTTTGCTTGCTGGGTGGTAGCATCATCTTTGAATACTTCGGAATAATGAAAACTACTCCCATTGCCAGTCTTTGCATTTGTGCTAACACTATTACCAGAACTGTTAGAATGCACTTCATTAAAGTGCTTATACAGCATAACTGTCGTGTTGAATTCTGTTTCACATCCTGGAATTTTGCATCTGAAATATTTCGTTATAAAAAATTATGCGCTTAGAATAAACAGTTGTAACAACATTTCAATTAATTTAACACATTGCACGCCGCCTAAATATCAGCCGACAAATTGTTTATATTTGATAATGTTGCCATTTAATTCAATATCAAGTTAAAGTGCATCTTAGCGTCAACGTGTTTTAAGATGATGGGATACCCTATAGAGCAGATGGGGTCGGTCCGCCATCGAGACCGTTGCCACTGTGTTTAGAGTTTATCTCAATTTCGAGTGGAATTCTTGGATGGCGATGGGTGTCAGACAAAACTCGAGACATCCTGTTGCATTTCAAGGAAGGAATTATTTGGAGTATAGAGTCCGTTTATTTGATCGATTCATGTGTCCTTGGAACAACTCCATCTGATTGGCTTGCCTTTCACTTTCCAGGCCCGAACCTATTGGTATGAGCATAGTGGCGCAATGGAGTGACATTCGTATTCAACGACCCAGGCTGGAAAGACGTGTCTCTCACGTAAATTATGGAAAACAAAACGATGTGCGTGTTCCATCGACTGAGGTTATTAGTCGATGAACTTTTTTAGATTATATCACGACGCGTATAGGGTAAAATGAAAATATTATTAGAAAACCAGTATGCCCAGGTACGTCTTAAATTGAATATGATTAAGAGATTTTAATGTTTTTGGACTTCTGGCGATGGTTTTTGCGAATTGAATAACGAAATATAGCATTGCAATAGCACATCGTGGGTGATGGAGAAACCTATTAACCCCTTGCACTATTTCCACGAGTCTGACTCGTGATAAAAATTTTAGGCCAAACTTGACTATCACGAGTCTGACTCGTTGTATTAATCTCGGGCAAAGTATTAATATCTCGAATAAAATCGTATGTCCCCGTGCAGGATTATTAAATTTAGACTTTGATTCAAACTCATTTGAGTTTCACAGAAGTTCCATTGCGTGAAGTAAATACTAGCGCGGTAATCTTTGTCAGTCGTAAGATTTCGTATATCGGGCGTTCGGTTTAGGCATGGATTCTTGCGAGTTTACCGATAGTGCAAGGGGTTAAGACTTTCTTGGCGAAAGACTAATTGCCGAAAGGCTGACGCGGACTTTTTTGACTACTTGTGTTGAAAAACAAATTATAAACGTGCTTGCTAGAACGCAACACTTTATTTCGCCGCATAACGGCATAACGTAGTAGTTAAATTCATGAGGACCATTGATAGAAATGCAAAAGCGTTGAAATCTATTGAGCGTATTTGATTTAAGATATATTTGAGCATACTTTTTTTACTAACAAAACTTTCGTTTCACCCTATGCGTGACGTTGTGCAATTTGAAACTGTTTTTCGGCAAATAACTTCAGTCGACGCGACATGCACATTGTTTTGTTTTCTGTAATCGACGTGCGTATTATTAGGTCTGCAAATAAGTTCCTTCCCCTTTGTTTTTTAAGGTCACAACTTTTGTCTGTATTATTCGAATTATTTGATTGTAGTGCCATCTGACAGAGTATTCGTTTGTTTTTGAAATGAGCGATAATGACCGCTATAACAGTTACCAGTGCTAAGCAACAATTTCTAGCAACATGGCGTGCGAGAAGCATTATTTGCGTCACTGTTTACTCTTTGCTTTCCAGCTTAAGAAATCAGCTGTTGAAGCTATTGAAATGATTTGTGCGGCAGTGGGAGAGAACGCTATATCTTACAGAACATGTAAAAAATGGTACCAAAGGTTTAAAGCTGGAAATTTTTGTTTGGAAGACGACAATCGTTCAGGTGCCCCGAAAGAGTTCCATGAAGGTGAGATAGAGGATTTGCTCAAAAAAAATCCGACCCAGACGCAACAAGAATTGGGAGAAAAATTGGGAGTCACCAAGCAAGCAATATCTATCCGCTTGAAACACTTAGGTAAGATTCAGAAATTAGGGCGATGGGTTCCACATGAATTGAGCGAAATGAACAAAAGAAAACAGGCTTGATACTTCTGTTGCCTTGCTTTCACGGCAAAAAAAAGAAAAGTTTTTTACGCAAAATTGTTACTGGCGACAACAATGGGTTCTGTATCACAATCCCAAGCGTCGAAAATCATGGGTTTATCCCTGGGAACCGTCGGCTTCCGTGACAGAACCGAATTTGCATTACAAAAAAGTTTTACTGTCTGTGTGGTGGGATTTCCATGGAATCATTCACTATGAATTGCTTCCACCTGGAAGGACAATATCTGCGAAGTACTACCAAAATCAATTAATGAATTTATACGATCAGCTCGAGCAGAAACGACCGTTTACTGGCCAAGGGACAAGACAAGTGATTTTGCAGCACGACAATGCTCATCCACACGTAGCCAAAGGAAGGATGGACATTATTAACGCATTGGGATGGGAAGTCCTGCCACATGCGGCATACTCTCCAGACTTGGCCCCATCAGATTATCATCTTTTTCGGAGTTTGCAACATCAATTGTTAGGGCAGCACTTCAGAACAGAAGAAGACGTCAGAAAATGTATTTAGGACTATATAACCAGCAAGCAGGCGGCATTTTTCAGGGATGGGATTTATAATTTACCCACCAGGTGGGAAAAGGTTATAGAACATGAGGGTGAATACTTTGAGACGTAATCTTGTACCGAATTTATATAATAAAATCTTGAGTTTGAAAAAAAAGGGGAAAGAACTTATTTGCACACCTAATACATCTTTCCAGCCCAAGCGGTTAAAACGAAAGTCGCCAGAATGCACCATTATACTCGTGCCAATAGGTTCATGGCAAGTGCAAAGTCAGTTAATCAGCGAACTCTCGAGTATAAGGGAAGAAATAGCAGGTGGAGTTGCTCGAAGGATACATGAGGCGATCACATAAACGGACTCTCTGATTTAGAGTATCGATGAGTCCAGGACTGTACATTGGACCCGCGACAAAGTTATGTCAAAAGGACCGAAGATCCGATGTCATGATGCTGCTTACCGATTGGAGAAGAGGTAAGAGTATTCTGCAACCCTTGATTTTTGTTACTTACCAACAACTCCTTATCTAATAATTTACAAAATATACCAAAAAAGGGGGCCACAGTAAAAAGTTGTATTGCAACAGAAATTGTTATCATCATTATTACTATTATTTTAGAAATTGCATTGTATAAAGTCGTGTTTAGCTTGACATTAAAGTTGACATAAGAAATTTTATGTCGAGCCATAGTCGAGTGCTAACAAGGGAACATCCCGAGATGTAAATCACCGATTTTTATGAAATTTTAGTATGATATAGCCCTCGGGAGAATATTTGACCCGAATTTTTTTATCGGCATCCGTCCACGTTAAAGGGGTGAAAACCACCCTCAAAGTTGGGGTCCTGAAACTTATTTATCGAATATCTCGAAAACTATTGGAGATACGAACATTTCGTAGAGAGTGAAAATTAATGCCTTCGGACTTTGAATCCAATGGTATAATCATTTTTTAAGAAAATCCTTTTGTTTAAATAATATGCTAAAAAATACTACTTTTTTCATAATTTTGTCAGTCAAATTTCAATCAATTTTCTTGAATATTTGTTTGTGAATACTATATATCGAAACACAAAATACGGATAAATTGAAAATTTGATGTGTGTATTGCAAAAAAAGTTATTGCATTTTCAATTGTTACGCTTGCGTACTTGTCAAGTTATTCTTTCGTATATGCATGTATGACTGCTCTGAAAGGTCAGATTTTATTGTCAGTCACACATATTGCTGTTATATAAATTTAAAAAATGCGAGTGATTAATTAATAATTTTTAATAATTATTGCAATAGTGGTATTCATTGTTATTAGTATAACAAATATTTTCTACCACCACGAGAATTCTAAAGCAGCTATATAATCAGCTAAAGCAGTTTAGGTTTGAAAATAAAGCACACCTCCCCAGAATTGTTCAATTTTTCAGGTCTGTCGGATGGAGAGTCACATCAATACCATGTATGACTATCCCCAACTGTAAATCACCAATTCTTATGAAACTATAGTATAAGGTGGATTTTGTGTAAATATTTGACACCTACTTTGTATTATCGGCAATCGTCCACGTTAAAGGGGCGAAAACCGACCCCAAAGTTGGCGTAACGAAAACTATTTTATCGAATATCTCCGAAACTATTAGAGATACGCAAAATTTCGTAAGGAGTGAAAGTTAACGTATTTCAACCACAAATCCAAGGATATAAACACTTTTTTAAAAAACCCATTTGTTTAAACAATATGTTAAAAAATACTTTTTTTTTCAACTTTGAGGGTGGTTTTCACCCCGCTAACATGGACGGTTGCCAACAAAAAAATACGTGTCATATATTTTGACGAGATCTATATCATACTAAAATTTCATCAAAATCGGTGATTTACACCTCGGGATGTTCCCTTTTAAGAGTTAAGGATCGAGTCACAGAGTGGGGAAGATGTTACATATCCTGGTAAGAAAACTGTGAGGAACCGCATGGCACTGAACGCAGAATTTTTAAAAGAATACGCATATCCGACTAACATCCTGACGTATCATTTATTAACTACCCAAAATCTAACATACATTGACTAATGTACAAATTAAATTAAATAATACTGACTTTTTTGCCCACTTTACTGTGTCCCTCTAGACAGAATAATATGACAGATATTAATCGGCTAAATGTACAATCATATATTTGAAATCCCGCATTATTGCGCGACCGGCATGCAATGTGCTAAAATAGTGATACAGGTAAAACTTTCGAAAACGTGGCGCACCCTATTGAATTGAAGTTTTGAAAGTCTTCCTTTTACATAAACAAAATTTACATAAAGAATCTTTCACACTTTGAAAGCTAAAATCCAGAAGTTTACAAAGACATTTTATGTTTATGACATTACTACATGCGTTGAGAACTACTTCACGTCAGCCAGTTTAAAACAGTTGCCCAAATGTAGACCATACGATGTTCAATATTAAACGAAATAACAAGCAATTTTATACCTTTCATGTTTAATCTTGTCTCAGTTATGACAATCCTACATTGTACCAATAACATTGAATCTCAGCCTTGAAATGGTTAAAAATGAACCTGACAAACATTGGTAATGTGTCAGATCAAACTGTCTTCCAGTTTGCAGTCCAACTGAGTGCGCCACATTTCATATGTATAGGCCGAAATAATATAAAAACACTTACAAGGAGAACGTAAGGCTTTCGGGTCACCGATTTTATTGAAATTTTGATATACTTGTAGAGTCAGTCGTTCTGATTAAGAATATACCCTATTATAGGGGCAGACGGTCAATAGTTTTTAAGATATTTATAAAATTTCATTTTTAGTATAAAAATATAATAGTTAATTAAAGTTTCAGATATAAACTAGATATTAAAAAAATGTAAAGTAAATATTCAGGAGATATAAAAAAAGTATTTAAAAAATGTTAAGAAAATATTCAGGAGACATAAAATAGTTATTTAAAAAATGTTAAAAAAATATTCAGGAGATACAATTCAGTAGATATTGTACCACGGTAGATATTGGTACTGCATTCAACCGTTTTTGATAAGAATGCCAATGAAACTTTAATTACAAATATCTTAAAAACTAATGGCCGTCTGCACCTATAATAGGGTATATTCTTAATCAGAACGACGTACTCTACGAGTATGTAAAATTTCAATAAATCGGTGACCTGAATGCCTTGCGTTCTCCTTGTTAGTATTATATAATTGTTTTATCACTGGATCTATGGCAGCCGACTTTCCGTGTTCCTACTTTTTAGAAAATATTTCTCAAATTTATAGAGAAGCAGTACAGTAGATATTTCAAGTGTATGTTATAATATACTTAACTGATTGTATTTTTTGCCGCTTGATTTATGTTTTTTTAAATTGTTTAATTAATATATTTAAACATACCATATTCAGCGGCCGTGGATCTAGTATTGAATTTCTTCCTACAGTTATATTCTGACACATTGTTCAAAAATATCTAACTCACCGAAATACTTCATTACTCTTACTTCCTTGTACTACTGGCAGTTTTGAATTGGCGTGATTGTCCTGATAATGTTTCCATAGGCCAGTTACATTGTTCACTTGCGCACCGCATCCAGGAATTTTGCATCTAGGTCGGAAATATATGCATGCGATAAATGAGACCTATATTGGTACGTCACGTATGTATACGAATAACGACGGGACCGATCAATCCATTGAATTGTTATACTTGAAAGTGGTACATTCTTTTCCTCTTATGCTGAGATACTTCTAAGGTCGTACAATAATGTTCATGCTATAACATATAACAGTTGAATCTTTTTGATAGAAATCATGAAAATATCGCATTCTATTTACTTTGCCAATTGAAATGCAAAAAGAAAACACCTATGATTAACAACGCTAACTTGAGCATACTTTTCACAAAAATGGACTTACACCACTTTCAAAATAACTGCTCAATTATTCTGTAATACCTAAAACTCACATCCGAACTTAATTATTTGTCTCTTTAATTTTAATAATGCATATTTTCTATGTGGAATCTATATGCTTCTAATTAAAATATATATACATGAGAGTTTCAGTAATTGTGAAAAATGCTAAAAAATGTTACAGGAAAATATGTATAGTATGGGCGGGACAAAAGGGGGTAAGATCATGTTATAGATCGCCAGATTGTCCATTTCGAGCATTTTTTTTCCGTGGATGAGTATGTAACTGTAACTTCTGAAAAGCTAAAGAAGATAGAAAAAGAATTCCAATAAAAAATAGAAATATATATCTGTACTTATGAAAGAAATATCGAATGATAAGTGTCTTAACACCTGAATATTTATACAGAATCTCAATCAAAACTGCAAATTTCAGCATCATCATGATGAACGAAGTCTGGTACAGCAACCTTCTCGAGATATACAGAATCTTCCAAAATTGTGTACTCACACCTACCAGGCGTCCTTCTGAAAGATTAAATATCATCTCATTGCCTAGGTAAAGTATCTGAAAGGAACTCTGGATCAGAATTGAACAGTTTTCGTGCAAATTAATGTTAATTGTAACCATATTTGTGACATCATGCTGACCCTACCGACGACGTGTATGATTATGATACATCATCTTAATTTTAGGAATTTTAAGGGAAGTTCAGAAAACAGAGCATTATAATTCATGATAAATTTTTTTTTATAAGTAGACAACAAAAATGCTAATAAGGTCAAAGAGCGAACCATGGTCTACGTTGTAATCTATTTACACCGCGGCGCACCGGCTTGAACTCCGATTGCCATGCCCCGAGAGTTTTTGACCCGCCACCGACACTCACTCACGCTTAAGCGGGTGTGCCGCTGCGCAGAAAAGTACAAAATGCTCAAGGAATCAACGCAGTGTTGATACAATAACCGTGAAGAACTCGATCGAATAGCAATATTCGGTCAAAGATTCACGAATATAGCACCCGAACTGAAGGCGGTGCGTCGCGGCGTAGAAAGACGTGAATAGACTACAAAGTAGACTACGACTTGGTATTTGATTTTATTAGCACTTTCGTTGTCTACATATAAAAAAGTTACATCATGGATTATATTGCTCTCCTTTCTTAACTATACTCTCAATCTTCCTCAATTTCTGTCCCTTCAAATTCCTCAAATTCGAATGATTTATCATAATTATACATGTCGTCACCAGAATTACCAAAACATCGTAAATACGATTACGATAAATATTAATTTACATGGAAACGGTTTATTTCTCATCCATGATTTCTTCCAGAAATTTTACCTATGCAACGAGATGAATGTGATAAGCCAATTAAATGTTCGACGTTAATTTTCAACCCTTTCCCGGATTTTGCGGCTCGGTTCTTTCGCAAATGTCTATCTTTCGGAAGGTATAGAACAACGCTTGGTAGGTGGTGACGCATCATTTTTAAACACCCTGTACCTTGATGCCGCTAACACGTCAAATTTGTCTGCTTATATGCCAATAACGACTCGTGCAGGTATGTCACTCTAATATTTTGAAAATATCTGAATATCAATTACAAGCTTGTGCAGCAAAAAGTACAGATGTCTATTTAAATATTTAACTGTGATTTTCACAAGACTCCACCAAGGTTAACTCAGGCTGAAACAATTATTCTAATCATATTCACCCCCCAATATATATGCTGCCTGAAACTCCTTTCCGCATTTCTTACAGTTACAGAAACAATTATTATAATCGGATTTAAATTCATGAAGATATGTAAACGGGACACTGCATGTAATTACATATCGTTAATGCTATTTATATATCATAAAGATATTTCCTATCTCACTCCATATGTCATAAGCCATTTAATGGTATTTCAATTATATGCATTTTCATCATCAACTATTATATTAAAATTAAACATCTTTTTAAACTTTTAATTACAATTTGTTTTACTAAAATACAACTATTTTCATGCATTCCTACAAAATAAGTATATTACACGGAAAACAAGCCTCTACTCCAAATTTTTTCTAAAACAGGTTGAGGTCTACTCCAGTTTGTTTTAAATTGGTGGCAAATATTTGAAAATTTACATGAATCTATGAATTTCTTATAGAGAAAGTATAATGATATCTTGTGACTAATATTACTATTATAACCATTATTAATATTATCGTTGCAGTTTAGACATATATAACATTCGAACAACTATGAAGTACATAAAAGCATAAAATTATGAAATAATTCGCAAGGAAAGATCGTGCGTCATGAAGCAATAAAGTATTTAATATCTTATATATATTATTAATGTATAACTCTCAGATTAAACGTATTATTTTGATTTTCTTTAATACTTTAGCAAGGAAATAAAAATTAAACATTCCAAGACTATATTTTAGCTATCAATATTTAATGTAATATTTACACAACATTGATACTTGTTAAATTCGTAATACTAAAATATCGAAATCGAAATGCAGAAATAGAATATCAAACTAGTTGATAATATGCTTGAGTATCATGTATGCAAATATTGGAAAATTGAATCGGTGCCGTCGCTAATTGTAAAAGTTTCGGAAACTTACAAGAAAAAACTGACCGTCGAAGCTTTTCCTTGTTTCAACTTTGTGATTGATTTATCGGAATTTGAACTAATAGTATTGGTTACTAGTTTATGACTGTCTTGATGATGACGATAATGGGATATGTATTTGTACTTTTTCCCGCAGCCACTAACGCCGCATTTGTAGATTTCTTGTTTATACCTGGACATACGCTGCTTCTTTGGAGTATACTCTTCATCATCTGAGCAATTGCTGTTTGTTTCAATAGTGTTATCTTCATTTTTTGAAGTTTCACATTCAAGATCACTTCTAAAAATTCTTTCAAGATTATCCAAATCTATTTTATGATCCTGGTTCCTTGAATTTATATTACACACTTCACCCTTTGTATTCTTAGTAATAGTTACATCACCATTTATGTAAACTACATTGTCTTTTTCCTGAGAATGATCCACTTGAAGTTCAGTACACTTGCTTGAATTGCTTTCATACTGCGATAAAAAATTTTCTGTATTTAAGAGTAGATTTTCATTCATAGAAAATGTATTAGAATCATTCAGTGATTCAGTGGTGGAAGAATATTCTTGACTGTTTGAGTTATCTGATTTCTTTTGATCACGAAGAACTTCTTTCTTTTGTTGTTGTATTTTAATATCATTCCGAAGAGCATTGTTTTCGTTATCATCGTATTGCTGTCCTTTTGTTGAAAAATTTTCATTTGTTCTTTTTTCATAGTTATCCTCAGTGCTCTGTACAACTTCATCATCTATCGTGTTCTCCAGGCCTTCGAAGCATATCACTTCTGGCTCAGTTGGCAGTGTGGGTGGCTGCCTATGGCAGTTTTCAATATGTTCCTCGAGGTTACTACTAGTCGTATGTAGAGATCCACAATTTGTATATGGACAAATAAATACATTAGTTTCATTATTATGCCACTCTTGATAATGACGCCACATGCTTCCAGGATCGGATAACTCTTCTCCGCATCCTGGTTCTCGACAACTATAAACACCAACAAAATATCGTGTTGGCTTGAGATTTAAAGTACAAATTTTAATTTTCACAGACTTACGAACAATAAATTTGAATACTGCGTGGAAATGTGTAACACCTCTATTGTGTATACTATTATGAATTGAAACTTAATTGAAGCTAGATTGTGGTTGTTAAAAAACTTAGAGCGTACAATTGTGAAAAATTATAAAAATCAAAAGCTGCATTGATCATTAATAAGTCTTCTATTAATAGATTTTGTTAACAAGTAAATGTATAGATTGCAGTAATAAATAAATTGTTATGAATTATTACTTACAATTATTCCTATATATGCATTTTTTTATATATATACAAATGTCATGTACTATTCTTTATTCTCATTTTGAAATTAAAAGCTATATCTGGTTAATCTATAAATTACAATGAGTATATTCAATCAGAAATATAAATTATGACAAATAATTCTTTTAAAAATTAAAATTCTTCTTTTTACGCATTACTAAAGTATATTATAGAATTTTTATGAAGCGAACAAGTAGTAATTTAGACGAACAAGTAATAACATAGAATATTATCAAATTTTATCATAAAAATCTCTTTGTATGTTTTATTAACTTTGTATGACTAAACAGTTTTTTTGACACAGTGTATATTGAGAACATTTAGTATAGTGTTTGGCAATTAATAAAACTCGTGTATCAGTACACACATTATAGTAACTTACATAAATCTAATTTTCAATGCTTCAAGCGCTTCATGTGTTTTATATTCATCTTGATTAGTGAATATTTTACCACAACCACGTTGTTTACAGGTGTATACTTCCTACAATCAGAACAAAGTACATAATACTAGTAGCATGTTTGAAATATCTTTAAAATAATTATAAAAACGGCATAATATATGAAAGGATAAAAAAGGGAAGTATAATAGTAATTTTATAACACTTTATAAATTCATCCAATGAGATCAAAATGTTATAATATTTAGAAAGTGTGGCACGATAGGAGGAAAATATATATGTATAATAGGATATCGATAGTTAGAGTGAATGGAATATTTAATAAGACAAGGGCAATGGTACGGATTAGGAATGTAATGAAAGTTGAGAAGGAAAGAGGAGTTATGGTCGTAAAAATAAGATTAATAGATTTGAAACAGGAAATTTGAGAGAAAAGTGAGATATTTATAGAAAGGACAGTGAAGATAGAAAAGAATTGAAATGTGAGAAATTTGAAATGCAAAATAAATTTTTAAAAAATTTATAAAAAAGGAAAAATAGAGTAGTAAGAATAGAAGGAAATATGATAAGATAATAAAGACGAAGAATAATAATGAGATGCAATAAAATCGGTGTGAAATTACATAAGAACACCAGAAAAGAAGAGAGTACTGAATATAGGTAGAAGATAAGAAAGGAACAAAGACTGAGGAGGTAGAGAAGGAACAGCGTTTGAAAGAAGAAACAGCCACAAAATGAAAATATCAAATTGTAGGGTATAGGTATTGAAAAAGTTAAAAAAGGTATTTTCTAGAAGGAGATTAGAAGAGTGGGTCGTTGTGGGAGCAGAAAACTAAATAAATGAAGTAGAATAGAAAGTAAAAGAAATAAGACAAAAAAAAGTATAAATGGAAAATACAATATATGGCAAAAAAAAAAGAAAAATTACTTATCGATATAATAATTGTAGATTTTTTAAATAATAATATGATAGGTAAAAAGATTGAATCTGGAGAAGGAAAATACCAAGAAAATAACGATAATCTGGTTCTTCCACATTTTTAATTTCATGTGTCACCATGCAATACTTCCTTTGTGTCTCCCGGTTTTTCGTTATTATTAAATAACGAAGCAAACGAGTAAATCTTTAAATAATTAAGAGGAATATTATTTATTTAATTAAAATTTACAAAAATTAAAAAATATCAAAAAATGGACTTAACCACATTGACTTCTAAGTGACTCATATATTGATGATATATATATAAAATAGATGATATTCTGTGTAGAGGAAACGTTAAAGTGGATAAAACAGACAGTGCTATTTTGATTAAATTGCGCATCACTTAGTACATTTAAATGTGATATAGACTTAATTTGCAATATTATCAAATATGACAAGTTTGGTAGCTGATATTTAACCAGGGTGCAATGTGCTAAGAGGATAAAAGAAAAAGAAATGAATGCGAAAAAAGTAAAACACACAGAGAAACGTAAAAGATGAAAATTAAAATGTAGAGGGGAGGTGGTAAGTATTACAGTAAAGACAGAGGGAGAGAGTAAAGATTACATTTTAAATAGAAGACATTCGCAGGTGTTAATATCTACACCCTGACACTATTCAACCTAATGACAGCAAATTTTGAAGAATAAATGTAGTAGCAGAAAAAAAGTGCTATAAAAGTGAGAAGAAAAATATATTTATCAATTTATAATGTTTTCAATAAAATTAAACATAACTACGGTAAAAACATGTAGAATCAAAATACATGTGATGCTAATAATTCATCAAAATAGATGTAATTCATCATAATGACATTGTCATTTCTTTAAAACTTTTCATTAACATGACTCAACTGTAAAGTTACTACATTACAACTTTATATAAATAGAAATGACGTTTCATGTAATATTCAAATGGAAATACTTGCATAATAATTATATGTCAAGTACTTAATCTCAATAATTTGTCATTAATATCAACATTAATTTTTTGATAAAATTGTAAGACTATACTATTAATTGACATGTTTACACGATAATTTAAGACTTATAAAAAAATCTAGTTTTTATAAATAAACATAGTCATAATACAAATAATTAAAGTTAATAATGATAAAAACGCATTATCCTTATTAACAGTTGCAATAAATTATTAAGTAAACTCAATATTTGCCTCAATAATGGTCAAAAATCAAATCTTGGTCTATGTAAACATTGGTGAAAAATTTCATAGGATAGTTTGCACAATTAATTATATAACTAAGATCCCTTTTAATTCAAAATAATTTAAGGGAAAAAGTATGAACTCCTACGCAAATAAAAGAATCATTAAATAAAACACAAAAATTGAAAGATATTAATAAGTGTATTAGTATGATTTGTTTTGAGTTAGGGGTCATTGAACCTGTTAAATGGCTCCCATGAATTTACCTTTTTCGGGGCGATTTCTTCAATGGTGCGATTCCTGGACACAAATCTAATAACACTGACTTCGGTAGGCCTATCGGTACAAGTATCCGTCCCCTGGCCCATCCTGGTCAGTATTCGTACGAGATGACTAATGAGGACGCCCTTCGAGGTTCACATAACCTGTACTCCCCAATGAGATCCACAAGAATTTTTCGTATGCCCTGAATGAAAGCTTTGAAGGCACGATAACCTCGACGAACGGGATGCCTTGTCGGGCTACTTACCAACAAAGCGCACTCCCGTTCGCATCAAAATATCTTTTCGTTTGCATCTCACATTATACCTTCGTCAATAATAACAATTACTTGTTGTCATCTCAGTGCAGTCTGACTATTTGTTGTAGCCGCTGTCGTTTACGTATCTGCCTTCGACGCAGAGCATCCTTTGGTGAGGTTGAGCATCACTGTAAAAGAATGAGACTAGTGCATTCATATAAAAAAGCCGGCATCCTTTAAATGGAAATTCAAATTTATACCAAATTCGAACGTCTTCTATATTGTAATAAATCGTTAATTCTATGTTTTTCATAATTGAGAAGTACACGTAGCGGATGAATAATATTTTATTGCATTATACGGATGAAAGTATAAAAGAGAAATTGATACTCGAATGTTTTTATAATCATTATGAAATAGATTATGTTTAAACTAGTGAATATATAAAAATAGTTTATTTTTTTTAAATTATGTCTCTTTTTTGAGTGATGAATGGTAAGTAATGGGTAACGGCTAAAAAATTTATGACGTATCTTCGTGGAATAGTGATACCCGCCAGAAGTTAAAGCTTTTTTTCAAATAGAATTCAGAAAATGGGGGGGGGGGGGGTGGAAGAAACTTAATTTACTAAGCTTTTATATGAGGTATAACAAATCCGCAAATTCATAACACTCGATAGTCTTTCACAAGATCTATAATTAGGATGAATAAAGTGAAAAACAAATAGCAACAAAATTAACAACCCAGACAGAATGGAATATTGCAGCAATATTGCAGCAATATTGCCGTGCAACATTAAACGTTGCAGGGAATATTGCCGCAACATTGCCGCAACATTGCTGCAATATTCCTATGTCCGCCTCTTTGTAGCTTGCAGGAATATTGCAGCAATATTGCCGGGAATATTGCAGCAACATTGCAGCAAGATTGCCAATGTTGCAGCAATATTGCAGCAATATTGCGAACATTGCAGCAATATTGCAGCAATATTGCGAACGTTGCAGGAATATTGCGAACGTTGCGGGAATATTGCAGGAATATTGCGAACGTTGCAGGAATATTACGAACGTTGCAGGAATATTGCGAACGTTGCGGGAATATTGCAGGAATATTGCGAACATTGCAGGAATATTGCGAACGTTGCGGGAATATTGCGAACGTTGTAGCAATATTGCTGGAATATTGGTTGGATGAACAAACATTTATTTGTGATAATTGCATTTATTCAATAGAAAAAAAAACATTTTGAATTTAAAAAAAAAACGAAGTAATATTGATTTGTTACTGGAGTTTACGCTTGATGTTAATAATTATATTATCTTGTTTATTTGTTCCGAATTGCCATCGGTGTCATCGGATAACTGGACGTTCTTGAATTCTCGAACGATTTATTCTAAAAGTTTTGGACTGGGAAAGCCACTTTGCAATGGGATTTTTTTTTCTTACCTTACTCATACTTTTTTACCCACGATGGGATTCGAACCCTAGTCTTTTCCGTGCGAACCCAGAACGTTGCCGCTACGCTACGGCAGCTCTTGATGTTACGTTCTACAGTTCCACTTAAATATGGCAATGAAACTTTAATTGCAAATATCTTAAAAACCATTGAGTGTTTGCCCCTATAATGGGGTATATTCATCAATGTTGAGCATACATTTCAATGTTGCCATTGCAATGTTCCCGCGGCAATATTGCGGCAATGTTGCGGCAATATTGCGGCAATGCTGCAGCAATGTTGCGGCAATGTTGCGGCAATATTGCGGCAATGTTGCAGCAATGTTGCAGCAATGTTGCGGCAATGTTGCGGCAATGTTGCGGCAATATTGCAGCAATGTTGCGGCAATGTTGCGCTGCAATATTGCCACTGCAATGTTGCAGCAATGTTGCGGCAATGTTCCGCTGCAATATTGCCGCTGCAATGTTGCAGCAACATTGCTGCAATGTTGCCAATATTGTGCAAGATTCGCAATATTGCTGCAATATTCCAGTCTGTCTGGGAAATTTCGTAAAAGCCTTTAATTTTCATAATTGAAATAAATATAGTAACTTCAGCATATTGACGTGCCCTTTAGTTATATTATAAAATAATGGTTATTAAAATTTCCTCGTTTTATATTCACTCGCGAAAGGTTAATTACGTTTAAACAATTTTAAATACGGGAAGTGGATCATAATAACAAGCTACCTCGATGTTTGAAAAATTATAGTATCTTTTTTGGGGTTCAGCAAAAGATCATTATATAACTATAAGAACAAAATGTTACTATCATAGTATATTGTTATTAAAGCAAAATATTTCTTGCTTATTCACAGCTACTATTCAAGAATTGTAATATTATAAATATGCATTGTATGCAATGAAGGACGGAGAGTTGCAAGATAGACCGTATTAATTTTATATGTTTATGGTCCCTCGTACCACTTCGACATTTTGCAATGTGCCGAGGATAGTGCCAAGGAGTAATAATAAATATATATGTTATTAGGATTATCAAAGAAGAAGAAACTAAATTACATCTTAAATTTTACATTAATCTTTCTAACCTCTCATACTTGTTATCGTGTTGATAGAAAATTTAGGGAGTAGAATGTTACTAGACAAGAAGTGGGGTAGACTGGGGTAGACTTTCTTCTTTTATTATGAAACACTGTAAAACGCTAAAATTTCAAAACTTCATATACCTAGTCGTAGTCATACTATAATTTGTTAATTAAATGCAAAATATAAACTTTAGTGTAATACCATATGAATTTTTAGATGAAAAACTCCTTCTGGCCAATTTGTGTCGTTCGGACGCTGTGGCGCAAAGAATACCATATGTGACTATATGTTAACTGAACCAACTGAACTGCCCTAAACAGAGGGGTGTACTTTCTTCTTATTTACTAATCCAACTAACCCCTAGAGTGTTACTCTCAAATTCCGTTTTTATACATACGAAGTTAAAACACCTTACAATTCTGTGATAACATAACAATATTTTAACGTTCTTTTTGCGTTTAATTGTTTACGTTTAATATAGAAGTTTAAAATGTTGTTAAGGATTAAGTAGCATGCCGCACTTATTTTTTAGCCAGTGCCGTTAAAATCCTGTACAGTCAAAATAAGCAGAAGGACATATACGAAATATACTTTCATTCTTAGAGTCAATGATACATATCTTACACATATTACATATCTCATGAAGGCGAACTTTAATCAACTAAATATGTAATTAATGTGAAACATTTGCGAATTTGTATAATCTTTGATATAGCTTTTTAATAGTAACAACTTTTATATATTTATTATTTCGAAAAGTGCAAGTTTTTTAGTCAAATTCTTTGCAATTAATCTTGATTTAACTTATAATCATTCCGTTGTGAATAGAAAACATTATTAGTGCTAACCCCATAGACATTACATAAAATGTAAAAGAAAGACAGTCTACAATTCCCTCTTTTCCCAAATTTCTCGATAATAAAATTCTTTTTTGAATTAATTTATCGTTGATATTCTGTTAATATTTAAATCTAAACGGAATCACGTGACGAGTATTACACTTTAAAATGTAACGATTTTATTGGTCAGCATGGAACTGACAGAAGCCAATAAGAGCTTCGATTCGGATTCGGTGAGCAGTAGGGGAAGATTCCCATCGGAATCATAGAATGGCAGTCGAAACAGGCACGCGTTTAGCGTCGTTGCTGACATTTGTATTGTTCCGATACGTTCTCTTGTAAAGTGTATGCCGAATTTATACATTGTTACGCTGTTAATAGTGTACTCTACACGGACATCGCGAACGTGATCGTTCTATCATCAAGTAGTTTGAAAGTAATTCCGAGGCGTTGAAAGAGAAACATTTCTTTACAAAATTTAGTGGCGTCGTTCCCCGGTGTTCCTCAACAAGCGTGAGTGTTTACTCTTCTTTACTCGCTCTTTTTTTGACAGTAAAATACACACGATTCGTATGACGACTGAAAATCGAACGAACTCGTGAGATAATGTGTGATATATACAAATAAAAACTGAGAAACCGAATTGGATTTACTACGTCTGCTTGTGGTTATTAATGAAAACGTAAATAAAGAATTGTAATATAAATTTATTAAATTATTGTTAAATGACGCATTTCAATTTCGAAATATCATTCGAAACAAATTTAATGAATCAGCTAAGAAATATATAATTCACAAATACGCATTTAAAGCTGTAAGGGAAGGTGGAAAGTGATTCTTTTTACATTTTGAGCGGTAAAGATTCATTCGGTATTTCTGCGAATATTTGATTTAACGTGTCGCCATCTATAATACTTGTTCAAACAAAAACAAATTAAATCATTTGAAAAAAAATAAAATACCTGTCGTCCCATAATTTGATATTTAATTGTATACATTTGAGGCCTTGTTCTATAAAATTATTATTAAATATTCCATATTTTCAAACGTAAATCATCCAATGTATAATGAAGTTCTCGATTTTCTCTTCCTAAATTTCGGTCTCGATTTTTGGTATGGGTTAGGTCATCACCATTTTATAATATCGATATATTATATATATATAATATAAACTAATAGTCCTCTCCTAGAAATTTGTTTCTTCTGTATACACGATAATTTTTCAGTTCTTTTTAACAGTTATTATGAGAAGTTATTTTTATAAATTAATATTCTAGTCGTTTATTCTATGAATTTCTGCATTGGCGATTGCAATCTGCGAAGATGTAATAATTATTTCCAACTTTTAACATATTTTTAAGACATTAAGAAATTAAATAATACCCGAGACATATTTTAATATTTTAATGTAATCTGGCTTGAATATATTTCAAGTAAAAAACTCAAAAGCACTTATACAAAGGTAGAAAATCGTTCTTCACGGAAAATATAAGTTAGGTAACCATGTACGAATAGTCTGCTCCAGGTAATAGGCTCGGGAGCAATGCTATCTGATCGATCGGTTTACGTCTGGGCGTCTCGACGCCAACTGCAAGTTTACGTCTATAGACAGATCCACGTTATGGCTCACGCTCAATTTTCCTTCGCATTTATTCCATCTGCAAAATATTTTCTATGATTATTTCGATTCTACAAATCGTCGAATAAATATAACATATTTTTCATTTTTTTTCAAGTATAGTTTGTTTAAAATATTTTAATTTTTAACTAAATTGTAAATCCTCTACGTTTCAAATTGTTTCCATACTGTTCTTTGTCATAATTTGTCCAGTTATATGTGACAATTTCTTTTGAGAGTGCCCACCTACGCGTGTCGTGAAAATCGAGTGACGACGAGTATATTCGTCGATCACTGACAATGAGTAAGTTTCGCTGTTAAAATATTGGATGAAGAAGATGGGTTTATTTTACAAAATTGATAATTGTATTACAGGCATCCCTCGAATAACACGGTTAATTGGTTCCGTGTTTTTCGATACTAATGATTCATACAATTTTGGTGATAACGTTCTGTGATATTCAAAACCGTGCATTTCGAAACTCGAGATCCATACAAATTTGTACATTTGGTTCCAAAGATTAATTAAGAAAACATTGAAAATAAGAACATTTTTTTGTACTTTTAGTTGTAAAATTTGAGTTGTACAAAAATAACATAAAATTCATTCAATTTAGAAAAGTGAGAAAGTGAAGAAAGGAAAGTAGAAAAGTGAAAAATAAAAGTAATTTTCGCGACTTCGTGTAATGCGAACTCCGTGTTACTCGAGAAGAAAAATCAACTACTTATAAAGTTAACCCTCTATAGTTTTGTGGTATCTGAAGGTCACTTTTACAACAGCACAATTATAAAATGACAAAAACACAATTTTACATAATAGAGTAAACCCAAATTTTGAACATTGTAATGTAAAGAATTTTATGATTGTCACGAGCTAAATTATAATATTTGGAAAAGTTAAAAATTAGACATTGAAGACTAGAAGTTTAAGTGTGTCTTGAGTTACCACACGTTAGAGGGGCCCATAGAGAGTTAAAAATCGTCATGTATTTGTCCCTTTCGATTGTCGGCGAACCATCCTTGAAAGAATCTCTATCATAAATCACATTAAGGCTTCAGCTCTAGCCTAGCTCGTTTTTGACTTTTGTTTTTGCAGATTTTACGCTAATATCTGAGAAACATAATCGTCGCACATGTACAAACTGATTATACAAACTAATAAGCAGTTACAGGATGCATAAATCCATTTCAAATTATTTATACTTTTTAGTTGTTCGTTTTACTTCGGCGTGGCCTCAAAATATTCCAAACATCATGAAATTTTCGAATATATTTTAGTTTTCGCAAAAATTGCAATTTAAATAACCAATGGTTACTAACTTTTACGCATGACGAGTATACTCGTCAATCACAGATAACTGGGTAATTTACGTACATAAAAACATTTAAAAAAAAAACTTTGAAACAATTCAAGATCACAGAAAAACTAAAAAGATTATATGAAGTCAAAATAAAAAAGGAACATAATGTTATGCTTACGAATTTATCGATACTTGTTCGAGAACGTTTGACTGGCTGTTTCTTATCTCTAAAAAATTCTATTTCTACACAATTAAAAGCGTTTTCTTGTACTTTTTTGCATCAAAATGGAGAAAGCCGATAACAAAAAGCAAAAGCTCAACAGAGGAAATGAGAAGAGCTTTTCTTTGACTGTGTTCTATGTAACTGAGCTATTACGACTCTAATGTGTACTAGTGTACGTGAAAATGAATATGCTACATTTCTTAACCGCGTTATAAAAGAATTCCGGCATTTTTCTAACCGCATTGAAGCGAAAACGCGTTGGAGGAGACCTAACTGTATACAAAAATGTAATTATCATTCTTTTTTATTTGGAACAAATTTTTTAAGCCATATTAAAATTCGGGTTTGAAAGTGTTAAGGGACATACACAGTATGTCGGAAAAATAACGGAACTTTTTAAATAGAAAAAAAAACAATCAGATATTTTGCCAAAATTTTTTTTTTTTATTCGAAGTACATCCCTTCCGCATCGATATGCCGCTGGGCACATTCAACCAATGCTAACATCAAATTTTTTATGTCATTTTTTGAAATCGCCTCAATGACCCTTATCACGGCCTCTTGGACATGTATAACATTATCATAAAACGTTTTGTGTGAGAATCGTATTTGAAGCACCAAACCTCATCACCAGTTACAATTGATTCCAGGAAAGTGGAGTTCTGTCTGGCTGTTTTAATAAGGTCCTTGCAATGTTCAACGCGAGCAACTTGTTGGTCCTCGTTTAACGCGCCAGGAACGAATCGAGCACAGACCTTCCGTTTATTTAAATCTTTCGTCAAAATTTCGTGACTCATATTCTTAGTCGCATTTAATTCTTCCGCTATCCATCTCACAGTCCAATTCGAATCATAGGCGATTATTTCTCGCACTTTTTCCACCAATTCATCGTGATTTTTGTTCTTCGGCCGGCCTGGCTTTGGGTCGTCTTTCAAAGCGTTACGACCATCCTGGAATCGCTTATACCATTCGAATACACGTGTACGTGATAAACAATCGCCACCATAAATTTTCTTCATTAATTCAAATGTCTCTGTAAAAGTTTCACCGAGCTTGAAACAAAATTTAATATTAGCTCTTTACTCCATCGTGTCTTTGTGACGAGATGACAAAAGGTTATGTCACTTTAAGAGCTATAACTTAACAATACGTTGATTAAAACTAACGAGGTTGGTCTCGTTTTGCAGAGGAGATATGCAGCTTTCAAATGATATATTGTTTTAATAGATGGCATTGGTAGTTTTTTGTAAATTTAAAAAGTTCCGTTACTTCTCCGACATACTGTGTATATTTCGTAAGCCGGCTACGACGGTGGGTTTGCTAAAAACGAGATATCTCGTCACCGATTCGCAATGTGTTAACACCTATTTCTATTATTAATAACAATACATAATTAATAATAATACATATTTATACAGATTAATACACAGTTGTAAATTTCCAAAAAGGCATTCTTTTCCAGTACATACCCCTAATATATGCACGGCCGAGGCAACGTGTGCGTTAGCACAATGTGTTGATTATCTACCGTTTCTACAGCGGCAGTATAAACAGTTTGTAATTGCAACAATGCATTAAATTGCTAATATATCGACATACAATCCGTAAAGAGTGCGAAAGAACCATTAGATCTATCAGCAGAATCTGTCCATTTTCTAATCAAAATAAAATTTATTTCCAATAAATTTATTAACCCCTTGCACTCCGAGTTATTTTTATTATGAGCTACCAACTACTGAAATACTACTTACAATTATGCGATTGCAAGTCTGTGGAAAATTGAAAATCTTGCTCTTTCATTGAAAAAGAATCGTATACATTTTAAAATCGTGTTTTACAACATAAAGATATATAAGATTTACGTGACAATGGATTTATCAATTGCAATAACATTGTCACCGTTGCCGCTACAGTGCAGTTAATATTTATTGAACCATACAATTTCCATGATTACCGATGACCCCTTCCCTACGTGATGATAACTTGTAGACTCTCTTTTGTAAAGTCACTGATCGTTGAGGACCAACATATTTTAGTAGTGCATATTCATAAGTCTATCTCATTTTTTAATTTTTTTACTCTCCAAAAATTGTAGAAGGATAGAAACAGATAGTAATCTAATAGCGCTAGGTCCGCAGAGTACGGTGGATAAGATGATATTTACCAGTCTAGCTGTACGATCTCGAGTCGCTAAAGAAGTATGGGGCCTGGCATTGTCGTGGTGCAGTATAATTTGTCTCCTATTGTCCGGCACCGGTCTTTTTTCCTTGAGTGCTTCATTCAAATCATCCATTTGTCGACAATACATTTCTGAGTTAAGCCTTTTTGTGGGTTTGAGAAGCTCATAGTATACTGGTCCTTTAAAATCCCATAATACACAGCATTCTCTTATCGAGATTTAAGCACGGTTTTAATGTGAAGGGGGGAAGGTTTTCAGGGTCAGAGGGTCACAGTATGGTCTTTTTCTTACAATGTTCTCATAAGTAATTGATTATTCATCACCGGCTATCATATCGTCTAAGGAAGACTCCTTCTTCTGAGTACAGAGAAATGAGCAAATAATGCCTCGATCATTTTATAGCACCTTAACCCTTCGTACTTGAGAGGCGCCATTACGGTGCCCCGGTGTGCCTTGAGTTATATTTTTTTGTTTCCGATACGATAAGATATTTGTATCCCAATTTTTTTCTGGAGCCCGACTCGGCCTGAGTTTTAGTATAAAATTAAAAGTATCTATAAAACACTTTTATATTAAAAAGTAACTGTAAAACACTTGTTTAATATAGCCAAAAAAAGTCTCGAGTTGTTAGTCCGCCTGAGAGCAAAGGATTAATTGATGAGGAACCCATATGGAATATTTGTATACGAATGCAAGTTTCTAATTAGCGTCAGAAATGTTTTTTTTTTTTTTTTAAAGGATCTTGTTGCATAACGTTATTTATAATATCGTCATCAATCGGAGATAGTCTTCCAAAGCCCGGGTTGTCATTGATGTTAAAATCGTCTGTGTTAATTTTTTTGAAACATCTCTTGCACGCTCTATCAGAAACTGCGTCTTTATTGAAAACCTTTACTAAATCTCTACACTCTATTGTAGCATTTCTGCTTTGCATATGCAGAAATATAATAGCGCCAAGAGTCGGCCACATATGTATGTATATCTGGATCATTACGAGAATTGAATTTTGTTCTGCTAAATCGGTAAAATTATGCAACGTGACTACAATCAAGCAAATAACTACAACCAGAAGTGAAATTTTTTAATATAAATTCTTCTCACATCGCATGCGACATTGAGAAAATGTGTGCGCGAAGTATTCGTTCCATAACTCTCTCTTGTCAATAACGAAACTAAGTTTTGTTACAATTTTAATTTGTATATAATTCAATTTAGTACAAAATGAAATTGCGGAGAGCTATAGATTCATAAAAATTTACAGCAAAATAAATACAAGTTAACTCTTACGAGTGCCCTTTGTTGACACTAGAACTACAGACGTTAACTCTATTGTACTCAAGTATAAAATAAGTAAATACTTTGATGACAAAAGTGTTAACCCCTTTAGTGCCGAACGACGATATATCGTCGTTTGATACACTTGCGAAAAGTGCCAACGACGATATATCGTCGTTCATGCGTTGGCGTTGTGTTATACGGATCAGAAGAGGTATATACCAATAAATAATTTTATAAAACGTTAAATTGATTGAAATTCGATGGACTACAATTGAAAAAATGTTTATTAGTTTGTTATATCTTATGTTCATCAGTGCCGAAGCTCTGTATATGTTAGAGCAATAAAGTAGAAACGAGACACAGGATTATTTGAGATCGATTACGGTTCCCAAGAAACTTTCTTGGGAAGCGTAATCGCAATCTTTGTGTTTATGATAGTTATCAAACAGTTCAAATTACACGTCGTCGTGCATCGACACGGCGAAACTAAAATCTTTCTTTCAGTCTTTCTTGGTCCGTCTAATGAGTAGTCAGTGTTCGAAAACCGTCAGTAGTTGAGTTAGTAGCAAAAAGTTTTGTGAATTTTGGTGCTACGATTTTATAAAAATTACACCCTATTACTGACATGGATGATGCAGAATTGGTCCGAATTGTTGACGCGTTAGATATAAATGAAGAAGAGGTCGACAGTGATGAGGAATTATTTACACCAAGCCGTCGCCGTGCGGCGCTTACCATGTACCTTCGAGTTATTTTTTATGTTTGTTATGTAATATTATTTATCTTGTTACAAAATATATCGGAAATGCAAAGTATATACTTTGTAATAAATGTTCTATATAAGATTATGATGAAAAGGTGACTTTTTGTATATGCAAATACGTTTTGTAAGAGAGAACTGGACTTTTACTTTCTTCATGATCTTTTATACCTTTGTTACTTATAAAATTTTCAATGGATATAGAAAAACTAGTGTCACTGTTTTGTTCTCTATTTCGTCTTTAACTTACTGCTTTTTGAATCATGTAAATATTGTTTCTGGTTTGGTATTTATGAGCATTTTCCCAAACCCTAGTAAAACCGTGAAATTCGGCCGGTTATTCTCGCATAGGCACCTCTTTTTGCGCCGTACTAAAAGGGTTAAGAGGTACAAAAGATAAATAGTTCAGCAATTTAGATTTTACGAAATAAATGTGAAATATTTGTTGTATGAATTTTTTTTTAAATACGCGAACAGTCGTTTTGATCAGCTTCGTATTTCTAGTATTAAGTAACTATTTCCGTAAAATTAAGTTATAGTTCCACTCACTACCGTCTAAGAATACCCGTATCAAATTGTTTTATTGGAATATTGTAAAAACATTTGAAAATTCTCTCTTCTGCACAAACAAAAGATTCTGTTGCATTTTGAAATGTAGGTTTCAATAAACCTTCATTAGTCAACAATACCTGAAAAATCTATTCCTGCGAGGTAAAGGAAGTGCCATTTACAAGCAAACAATAGAATGTAAGAAGATGCCTTATGAGTGCAGCCTATGGTCATTCACACTGACTCGCTAGATGGCCACAGTACGGACTTACTGTTGGAAGACTATGGAAACCATTAACTCGATTAAAAAAGTAGTTCTGTATGAACTTGATTTCGAGTATTTTTTATTCGTATCTACGCAAACGTATTTTACCATTTGCCATTAATGTATTTTAGCATTTACATGGTGACTGTCATGGGAGTCACTGATGACCGGCGCTATTAACCCTCTGCGGTCCGAATTATTTTGTTAATTGTGATAGTGAGCTAAATAAAATTAATTTTGGAATATTTCCTATCATTGGTTATTCAGCTTTTAATATAATATTAATAACTATAGGTTTGATGGACATTTAGGTGATAGTACAAGATCATTGTGAAATTGGAAAGTCGATGTTAAATTGTCAGAAAATAAAATCAAGTGAAAATCTATGTCGAGTACTGCTCGACATAGGACCGCAAAGGGTTAAATTCGATGAAATTTCATGTAACTTTTAAATTACAATATTTTTAAATTTTCGGACATACTGAATGTTTAAATATCGGCGTTAAAAAGATAAAGCACTGTCGAATATCTATCTATCTATATATTTCATATTTCTGCTTTATAAAGATGTGAATTTAATAGAAAAACTTTCATTCCGGTAGAAAATATATGAAACTGGCGAAATATCGGTGGCGTCCGACGTGTTGGGTGGCAATTCTTCTTTAGCGCATTATATTAGTGAAAATTAATAATCTTATTGTTAACTATGTTTTATTCTGCCATTTGTATTGATCTTCTTTCTGATACGCTAATTTTTTAATCACCTTCTCCCTGACTATTAATGACTAATTTAATCACAATAGTGCACTATTATATCGTTTCGAGGTACAAAAAGGTGAAAACTTTTAAAACAGAACTTCAATATGTATTTGTAGAACATTTTCTTTAACCCTTTACCTTACGATTTCCATTACGATATCGTGCGTAATGACACAATATTAATACTAGAAATTAACATTTCTCTCTGATTTTTAACATTTTAATTGACGGCAATATTAATATTATAGAAATAAGTTAACCGTATCACGACAGACTGATATTTTCAGTTTAATGATTATCGGAAAACTTCAAAGTTTCATATTCCATTTATCGCGTCACGTATGTCACACAATGATTACATGAAAGAGGTGGTTCCGTTTTTTCGAAACTATGGAAATTACGTATAGGTACCCCTCCTACGACACGGCATTCTGTAACACGGTTTTGCTATAACACGATTTATAAATTGCGGGAACCTTCCTACAACACGGCGTCCTATAACACGATTCAGGTCTAAATTGATACAAAAATTGCGGAAAGCCATCATACAATACAGTGCTTCTATATCACTGGATAACACGATTTTTGTTAAAGATATTTAGAAACTAAGTTGCTTTTAAATAATTGCATGAGAATATATAAATAAATTATCATTTTCAGAGATATGGAATTAAAAAAAACTGTTTGCTTTTATTAAGTCTTCGAAACGTAACTCCTTTCGTATTGGCTTTGGATGTCATATAACACGGTCTCATACAACACTGTAATTTCTAGGAACCTATCTATCGTGTTGTAGGAGGGTTATCTGTAATTAGTTTTTCACAATACAGACACGTCAATGCAAATTAAATATGATGAATTTCTCACCATAAAATGTTTGCATGATGTTAACACAATGCGTGCGGTATACACTCCTGTTTGAACGCACTTGCAGAGCCCACAGGTTTTTTTGAAAGAAATTACGGTTTGCATTCATCGTACTGACGTTTCTGCTAACGCAAAACATAATCTTCCTCTTAGTGTCAATAGCAATATATATTTTAATAATTATTAAAAATTTATAAGTAAAAAAAGAAACTCTGGACTCTAAAAATTTGGTTGTATTTTCACCGTAATAATTATTTAAACTTTTTCTGCGCAAAATGATTTCCTAAACTAAACCCGAACACAATGATGCATATTATTTTAATGTTATAAAGATTTAAATATGTATTAACATTTTTGGAAGCCGAACACGCCCAAAATGCTTCAATTTTTATGAGTATTTTTCGATTTACCCTGATAATTAAACGTACAGGAAAAAATGTAATAGCAGGAATTGATAAGGCACTCATTTTTCTTGGAATAAACTTTAAAATAGTTGTAACACAAATTTTTATTTCGGTTGAGAAAATAAAATAATTCCACAAGACGTTTAATGTCATCTACTCACAAGATCAAAGAAGGTTCTCAAACTGAAACGAAATGTCGTTCCCGCGCTGAATAAAACAATAAAAAAGTGACAGATGTAATCATTTGTTAGCAATAACTCTTCACATTTTCAATTGTTTTATACCTTCACCTTTGAACACTTCAAATTGCAAAAATGTAATACGCAGTAGACTTTGTCAAAACATAAACAACTTTCCGAAAGGAAACCGTAATGGCCGAGCCGAATAAAACAATAAAAAAGTGACAGATGTAATCAATTGTCCGTAATAACTCTTCACATTTTCAATTGTTTATACCTTCACCTTTGAACAGACAAAATTGTAAATGTGTAATAAATAGTACTTTATTTTAAAAGTGTACATACATTTCGGAACGGCTTTCAAAATTACATGGTAATTGTTAGAGCGGATTAAAATGATAATAAAAGATTGTTTAAAATAATAAAAAAATGTAAACGTATCCCAAATAAGTGAATATAACAATACATATACACATATACCATTCTCACCTTCCGTTATTATACAAGTCTCGAAAATGTCTAGGACATGATACGAGCGTATAAAAGCAATCTGCGGAAAGTACAACTTTGAAACCTGTTAATTAACTACTGCAGATTATTTTTCAAAATAATTTTTACATTTTCTGTTTACGTAGACATTTAACTATTGACTTACAATAAAATTGTATAGATCTCGACCATTACGAATACTGAATTTTGTCCAACTATAGATCGCTCAAATAACATACTGTGCGTTGTAGAAATTTGGTATTAATTTATATATACGATTACTTTGTACAATTCAATATACATTTATTTCGCTAAATATTTATCGTAAGAATATTCAAGACTACGTTTCCTTAGTAAAGTAGCAAAAAAATCAATTTGTTTGTTATATTTTGTATCGTCAATACCTACGTGCATATAAAAATCTCATCACCCGTAAGCAATGTGTTAAGTAACAGTCATTACTAGACTCCGGATGTTTATGCAAATTTCAAGTTTAACACTAGATTTATGGATGTTTATATACCTATTTTTCTAAAGTGAGACAACTTGACTCATACAAGAAAATTGAAATTTTTTGGAAAGAAAATAGTTCCAAATCAATTTAAATGAAAGATTTATTATTAAAAAAATTAACCAACCAACATATATTATATATATAGCAATAAAATTTTGAATAAGCCAGATTGGCTCCGTAAATCTAGTGGTAACAAATGCAGTTAAAACAGGAGAACCTATCTAGGGATACTTTACACTCCGTAAATACTACAACGGATACCATACTTTGGATATTTTAGATATATTTTTCTATTATGTTCTTTTTGTATGTTTCAGCAGTATTCAGATTTTCATAACTGCATACAAATCCGAAGTCTAGTCATTACTTTATAATAAAATACTATAAATTACAATATTAGGTATAACAATATGTTCTACATGCATTATTGGAAAAAAGTGTGCAGAAATATAAAAAAGAAATTGGGGAGTGAAAAGGGGACAAAGGAAGAAATATTTCAAATTATTCTAAATAGAAAGAAAGGTGAAATAAAAAATGTAACCATGTTAGCTGTAAATTACACAGAACTAGGTTCCCATCGATATAACATCTATGAAACGGGAGTTACTTCCTGGACAATTAATCACGAACGTATACTGCATGGTGCTCTCCCATTATTATTGTTACAAGGTCTACACCTGGTAAAATTGGTATATTGTCAGCTGCTGGCCATATTTACCTAACAGCTGCTAGTCGTGGAATAGAAATTCCCCTTCAGGTATTAAGGACGTGTCATCTAGGGCGCTGTAAAAATTACTTTTGTAAAGAATTATGTTTTTGGATATTTATGTTAAGGAGATACTTACTTGTTGTCCTAGCAATTTTTGTTGCAAGTATTTTACTACAAAACAATGAAGATACGAGTGCGTTGATGTTTCTCGTTGATATTTAAACTCATTTGCAATCTTGAAACAACACTGGAAAGAATTATTAAAAGAAATCACTTGTATAGGTGCTGAATATTATATTTATTTATTAGGAATGAAGATAATTGCTTAACGTTTTATGACCTTAAAATCAGTTTGAAAACAAACATACTGTTTTTTTTTTCTCAACCGTTTATTTTTACTGCTGACGAAAGTTATTGACCTCACAATTGATTTTCTTTTCTTCATTTTTGACCAGTTTATTAATAACTTCCAATATCAAATTTTTCTAGTGCACTATTTACAGAATATTTAAGATTAACCCTTTGAAGTCTAAGAATGCATATATGTGGCCTGATAAAAAATTTAATTATAGATTATCGCCACATGTAAACGCGGTTAGAGTTGAAAATGTGAAATGTAACCACTGAAATGTAATTATATAAATAGTAATTTACAATTTGTATCCATTAACACTCTGAGGTTCTGATAGAAAGCTGATTTTTAATAGTCAAAGAAATGATTCTCTCTCCATATTCAAAATATCTTCGTTCGCAAATGATTAAGTTGTAACTCTGTGTTAACTTAAACCTTTTAAGCTTATTGGCAGCAATATCGTTAATACTTTCTCGTTTATACTCAACCATTTTAATACCAGAGGTTTTTTAAAAATCCGTGTACAATAATGCCATGCGCCACGATTGCACTTTCTTCCTTTCATTGCGAACAATGCCGAGCGGACGCAATTTCGCTACTCCATTTCTTCATCGACATATGTATGTACAGCGGCATATTTTTTCCCCGCCATTTGAGAATTTCTGTTAAATGTCACAGCATCTTTTATCACAGCACATGAACTTCGCGATCTCGTCGCGTGACACTAAAACTATGTCAGTGTTTCCTAACTAGCTTTTCGACATACATAGGTCAGTACTTTTTTATGAAGAATGTCTAGCTGCATCGCTTGATGCATAAAAAAGTACCTCATTCCATTTAAAAAAACAAAGCTGACCTTCATATGTCCTTGACGCGACCATCTACGGAAAAACTAATGACACCAAATCATGCCCCACTCGATATCATTTAAGTATCCTGTGAAACATTTTTTGCTACATACCACAATACCGAAATATTCAAGATGTCAAAATCGGCTGGGACACCCTGTATAATACCTATGGTGTATATATATATTTATATTATTATTTTAATATAATGATCTTCAATATTTAATATAAGGGATATGTAATATATAAAACGTGTAAAATGAGATTAGGTTTAAAGGAAAAAATAGGAATTGGTACATTAATTTTTAGAGTGTCTGTGAATCAATGACATCTCAGTTGTATGTAAATTGGGTGAAGTAAGCGGTGTTTCTCCAAAGACGGCTCCGGCGTGCAATATTTTTGCACCTCTGACGTAGACGTTTTTTTTCGTTCCTTGAATACATTAAAAGTGGAACATCAAGTTTATGACTTTCCCGTTTGTAATTCAATTTTTGCAAGGGTTGCTTAGATAATTTTTAATCGAATTGTTAAAAGAGTACATTTACTATTATGATACTCTTTTAATTTATAAATGGCATAATGCAAAACAATCAAAGTAAAATTTAAAAAAAAATTTTTTTTTTCTATTCATTTAAAATTTGTGTACAAGCGAAATCGAGTTAGTTGAGTACCGTGCAAATTGGGGGACGGGTATATTTTTAATTTTAGCATATGATGCAAACGGGTTAAATTCTAATCCCTTCGGTTGCTTTCGCTCCGTGTTTATACAACATAACGAGGAAAGCACACAGATATCCGCAGCACGAACTTATGGGACGACTTAATACTTTCGCCTCTTTCAATTAAAATATAATTCTTTTGAAATCTTTAACCTGTTTACGGTTATTGTATGGGGATCCTCCTCATTTCTATCAATTTATTTCACCGCGTTTATAGATTTACAGTTTTCAAAGTTTATTATTGTATAATAAATATCGTAATACCATCCTATTTTTCAACACAGGCATAAAATAATCAAATGAACGCCAGTCATTTCAGTCGAATTGCTTTCCTATCTATCCCGATTTAAATAGTATCAAACTAAAGATATGGTTGTGAAAAGAATCTATTTATAATATTATTATCTAGACATTCGATATTATCTATAATTAAGATAGACAATTCTAAAATTTATAATCTTTCGATATAAAGGATATTTATGTATGCTTGATAATATTTGACGAAGAACACAGAAAGCCTTTGTATTTTATCTATCCATGATAAAATCCTTTCATAAGATTTACGATTTTCGTTTGAACTCACGATCTTCATTTTCATTAGAAAAGAGATTATTTTCACCTATTTGTTCTAAAATTAAAGTGAACTCAATACTTGCAATAGAACTTTGAAAAACTGTCCTCCTTAACAATCGAATTACCATCACCACCACCACCACCACCACCACCCCCTGTAGGGGGTGGGCGTCACGTTGGGAAATACTGATAGTGAAAAAGCTTGAAAATTGGAAATTTTCATTTCTTTTTTAAATTTAGTGTCTAAAGTGTAGTGTCTGATGAAGACAAACGGATTACATATAGTTGTGCAAAAATAACTTTCTAAATAAATCTAGTTTGTTTTCTTTTGAAAACAATGAAAGCTATACTTAATAGTATAAAATACTTATCCTACATTGCAATTGATGTATTTTCAGTAAGGAACCATGAGTCAGGCGGAGCAGGAGAAGAGCATGGATAAAAAGGAAATAGCGGAGGAAGAAAGGGAGAAGATGCTTAATGCGGAAAACACAAAACATGCCGCTGCATCGCCCGTTCTTGATTCGGAGACGGAAGAGCACAAGCCGAAAAAGAAGATTCCAATCGGTGGTATTAAAATGCCAGGATTTTGTCGTACCAAAAGCAAGGAAACTTGTAAGGTAACGGAAAATTGTTATTTTTTTACATTATTATTGCCTCTTAATCTTTTAATTGAAAGCTTCAACGTTTTTGCTACGAACTGCTTTTCCGCGAGTGTACTTATTAACACTGCACAGAGCAATGCCGGCGAGAACAAATATCTTTTTATGGCCAGCAGCGTAATGCAAATAACTCATTCTTTATTGAAGTTGCAAAGCATATAATGTAAAGTTATTATTTAAAGTAAAGAATAATAAAATGTTTATTAAAATATAAAACATTAAATACAGAAAAAATACAGTAAAGAGGCAAAAAGTATCATATAAAATCACTCAAAATACACGTAATTCTATTTTTACACGATAGATACATTCCCAAAAAATTCGTGTAAAGAAATATCTTTCATCTATGGAAAAATAGAAGATTGGTTCCAGTCCCAAGAAATCAGCGAAAAAAATACAATAAACCATGAGCTTTCATGTTAGGATCTTAAAGATTTTATTTCATAAAGATTGCACATGTATCATACAAAGTAAATTATCATTTGAAAAGGAAAGAAACATGTCACTAATTCAAGAACACAACAATTAGGCAAAATAATATGAGTTACACATAAAAAGATTTTATTCGTTGTCATTTTGTGACAATAAACGCGTACGTTTGCGTAAGACTGCAATATTACTGCCATTACTAGAAATTTCTTGGGTATCGTGTTCGTGCTCTGTTACGAAATGAGCACCACTTTGTCTTTCGAGTGAATTTATGTAATAAATAAACTCTTTGATATTATGTTTATATATAAATATACTATATTTGTAGATTTTTATGTCTGTGTGCGTGTTTTTAAAGGTGTGTGTGTGGTTCGTGGAAAAGATAAAATGGAAGTTTGTCTGATTGCTTTTGAGAGTAGAGTGGAAGTGCGAATTTTCAGGGAAGTCGTGGGTGCGGAAAATTAGGAGATGTTAGGAGTGGGGATCAGGGGCCGCGGTAGATGGGGATGAGGTTCACGAGAAGTAGGATGGGCCCTTAGGAAAATCGGTGTACATGTGTGTGTGTGTGTATCTTACATAATCAAAGTACATTTATAATAATAATACTAATAATAACAATAATAATGGCAATAATGATAATAATAGCAATAATAGCATTAGTGATAATTAATATAATTAGATTGGGGTCAGGACGTAACAGCTCCATTGGTGAAATTCTTTCTGCCATCTCTTGAACAAAATTAAGACTAGCCTCCTGTGGTGCCGATGTTTCAGTGGATTCAAGAACGAAATGTAGGCTAAGGGGTTAATAAAACAAACGTTTTAAAACTATAATTTACCATTTATTGACTTTTACGCAAAATGAATTCCTCGTCTCCAATATCGCAGTTATAAAAATAAAAGTAAAGCAAAATTTTCTTCTTAGAATTTGGGTCGATCGAGTTAAATCAGAATAAGTCGTGTAAAAAGAGAATTAAATTTTTTTCCCAATTCGTGTGAAGTAAATCAAAATCGTGTAAAAACAGAATTGGGTGTACTATACTATTGCTCTAACTCTATCTATGTTCAAAATCACTGTTCGCTGGCCAGCTGCTAGGAAAAACACTGGGCAACTGACTTTTCCTCCGGAGAGCCTGCACCACACACAGTCAGACACACACCCTCATCATCTTGCGGGCACTTTATGTCACAACCCTCTTTCATTCACTCTCTCACGCACTCTCTCTCTCTCTCTCGTTCTACTTCTCTCCCCGTCTCACTTATCTTCGCAAGACTCTCGCAGTCCTCGCAGTAACACATGAAAAATAAAAACTTATTCTATTTAAAAAATTTCTAATTACAAAATATGATATAGTAATGTTGTAGTATTGCGAGATAGTCAAGGGATGAGTTTAAAGGCAATGCGGAGATAAGTGGGAGAGATAGAGGGACAGAGCAACGAAGAAGCGTGTATTTGTGAGAGAGAGTGAAAGAGGGTTGTAAGGGAAAGTGCTTGCGAGACGATGAGGGTGTATGTCTATATATATATATTTGTGTGCGTGGGGTGTAGGGCCTTCGGAGGAAAGTCAATGAGTTTGAAGGCCCAGAATATGTTTTAACGTGGCGGCAAACAGAGAATGTTTTTCTATTAGTGAATAGAGTATTTGAGTTTAGCAGCAAACAGTGTCTTTGAACAGCGTAATGATTTAAAAATGTATGTGTGTTTAGTGTATTTTTTTGTTATATTTTATATTACTATGTTTTAATAAATAGTTTAGTAATTATTTAACTTTGAATGATAATTCTACAATAATTAATTTTTCACGTGAAATTTAATGGGTGACTACAGCTCCGACAGCACCAAAGCAATGTCAGGTGGCAGATGACTGCCACTAGTCACCGGTAGTATTGAAAGGGTTAGCAGTAACTCAAAATTTGCAGGAATAATAATAATCGTTGAAGCAAACAAGTTCTGTTATTCTTTAAAATTCTATAAAATTAGCTAAGAACCGTGTATATATCCGCGTAAGATTATATTTGGCTACCAGTGACACAAAAAATATTATTTCACCTTTAGACGTAATAATAATCAGTTAAAGGGATACTCTTGTTTTTATGACCAAACAAATCAGTTCTTTGTTACTGAATTTCATAGATTAACTTTATAGGAACGCATCTACAAAATTGTAAGTTATAATTCATAAAATTTTCAACGTTATACTTTTATAGCACAGTTATATACTTAAATGCAAGCTATCGTGCAAAATTTGAATGCATATTTTTCGGATCACTATTTTCACAGGTGATTGTCACAATTAAGAAGAAATTGTTGAGCTGATTAACTTGAAATTTTAATTGTACATTAGAAAATAATCACTTTATTGTGCAATCTACAGGAAAGAAAATAGGTTGTGTATTTCTCTTGTTTTTAATTGCCGAAAATTCGAGCTTTTCGGCTTTAGCCAGTTATCATTTCTTGGATAATAATTACTTTTTCTTAATTACAGCTCGTACATTAGCTATATGTGTATAGAACTAGCTGAAAGTACCCGTACTTCGCTACGGTTTAATATCATTAGGATTAAGGACTACATAAATTAGTAAAAGTTAAGTTTAACGTTGATAATACATATTCGAAAATATATATTCAATCATTTAAAACCTGCAATATTTTTCGTGCTTCGAAACTAAAAAAAGAATTAAAATTTCGAATTTTGAAAAATCCTTTCTTAGTGGGTGCTTATACCCTAGAAGGAACGCTCATGCAAAATTTCAACTTTCTAGGTCAAGTAGTTTCGGCTCTGCGTTGATGAGTTTGGCCCATACTTTAACCCGCCAACCCCCCCCCCCCCCCCTAAAATTTCGAATTTTTCAAAACCCTTTCTTAGTGAGCACCTATTTGTAAGACCCAAGGGGAAGGTATGTTCCAAATTTCATTGCAATCCGTTCTGTGATTTTTGAGATTTCGTGATGAGTGAGTGAGTCAGTCAGTCAGTGGTATTTGAGCTTTATATATATAGAAGATAAAACCTTATTACAGCATTTCATTTCGGAGGAGTTGTCAAGGATGAAATATCGTATCAATCGTTAATAAAGAAATTCTGCACAACTTCCAAGTTCAGGGTCCATTCAAATTGAATTTTTACATATATAGAATAGAAAAAATTCAGGTAAAACAAAGAAGGCAAAACTGAAACTTTCAAATTAATTAGTGGTTTAGTTTTCTTGTGTAAAACATCCTAATTTATTGGCCGTTTTTGGCCAAGGAATACGGAAGGATTCCCCTAAAGTGGTATTTTACTTTCATCCAAATTATACGTGATATGTTTGATAAATATATAATGGTCAATGTTGTACCGGAACTTCCTGCGCGTTCAAACCAGTAACCATAGGCGATGGAAGTTTGCACGGATGTTGCGCATGAATTACCTTCGTTCACCGGAAGCGTTGAATTTCAGAAAAAATAAGTCTATTTAAAAACAACGTAACTTGTTAAAAATCATATATTTTTTTGCTTTCTGATGTTAAAAAAAAATAAATCCACAAAAAAGTTGAAATGAATTACTGAGAACACAAAGTTATTATTTTCTTTATTATTAGATGAAGTAAATTATTTGCGAATCCTTAATTTTATAAATAATTAATATTTTTTCAGCGAATGTTACTGTTCGAAACATGTTCCAGTATGAAGGGGAATGTTCCAAAAGTCACATACATAGCTAGTTTTACTTTTTTTTATTGTGGACTTTGCAATATTTCAACGAATGTTTTGTCTTTCATACAGTCACTATTTGAACGCATTTCCGTTTAGGTAGATAATAATTTAATAAAATTACATCAGAAAATTAACAATAATACAACTGAAATAAATATCCGAACATCCAACCGCTTAAACTTTGAATAAAATTCTTCTATACGCAATACTGAATACTACGGTTTCACTTTGTTTTTGTTTACGTTTGCACCGTTATGCGATGTAACTGAAGCTGAAATCAGTCCTTTATTGGAATTATCTCTGTTTGGTAAAAATTCGAATTTTATTTATTTAGAATTAAAAGAACAAGAATCAATTATGTTCTCTAATATAAAAATGTCGAATTTTCGTCATACGGACGAATGTGTGTTAATACTTCATGGTATTGAAGGTGAAGGTACGAATAGTCGAAGAGGTTCGTAGAAATTCTAGAGCCGAAAGTTTTATATTGATAAATGGTTAAGGAGGTAATGCAAGTGTAGTGCTCTACACAGATAAATTTATATCAGGTATTCCATGTAATAAAGTTCTTCATTTGCTCAATGTCCGCGGCTTTGGACCAACTTTACTAAATAACATTGCCTAATAATACTGTTCAACACGATAGTTTTTCACCAATATCCACTGGGTGATCCTCGCAGAGGTGCTCATCCTAGACACGAATCCGCCGGTAGAATTGCTCCATCACTCTCGGTTTTTTAATAAAATGAGTTTTAGTAAAAACACTCGAGTGTGGCTTGGTTTTGACCCGACTTTGGATGGTACTACCGCATCGTTGACGGTACGCGTAGCTACGGCAGTTTCTCGCTGCAGCAGATGAACAATGGCTGCATGGCGGCAAAACGCCGATTACATGTCCCCAATAGATATTTTTCGAACCGCCGGAATTGAAAACTGTTTCCGAAACTTTTGCGGGTAGTTTTCTCCTTAGAAATGTCTACGGAATGCGATCCAGTATAGCAAATTCGTGCTAGATAAATAACTTTTCATAAAAATGCAAAAATATAACGTAGAAAGTTCGCACATTAGCACTTTTTTAAACTTTGACAGTCATTTGTAACTATTTACAACAATCAATTTTAATAACTATATGTATACACTAAAATATTCGGCATGTCTTCCCTTTATCCTTACAGACCAATTTCAACTTCCTAGCGTTTATATTTTTCGCGTAATACCTCATTTTTTGCCAAAATCGAGTGTTTTTACTAAAACTCATTTTATTAAAATACTGAGGATGATGGAGCAACTTTGTCGGCAGATTCGTGTTTAGGATGAGCAACTCTACGAAGATCACCTAATAGATATTGATGAAAGTAAAAAAAGTTCAAATTTGTTGAATAGTATAATTATTGAAACAGAATTCTTGCGACTTTTTGAATTTCATGTCACGGTCGCCACAGTATCATGTTGGGGTAATGATTATATCAACCATAACACTAAAACTACCGACGGCATATCTATTATATTTTGGTAAACTGATGAAAAATTGATAGATATACCAACATAGATGTATATCTATAACTTGATATAGAGATATCAAGGTCAACCCTCCGTTGTTTAGTAAAATACTATATTTTTTATCGTGATTTGATAGCTGATGTTGACATGCTTGCGACAAGCTGTCGTTCAGCATTGTACAAGGTCAAATGTGGTTGTATAATAAATTTCCTTTATATAGACGAATGGCCTTGTAACAATATTGCTACGACATAAACAGTGTTACAAGATGATTTGTTTACATATAAGTCAAGGTCTATGAAATACAGCATGTATTAGAATAAATTCAGAGATGACAAGACCTATACAGGCATCCCTCGAATTACACGGCTAATTGCTTCCGTCTTACTCGAAATAGTGTTATTCGATACTAATAATTCATACAATTTTGGAGATAACGTTCCGTGCTATTCAAAACCGTGCAATTCGAAACTCGAGATCCATACAAATTTGTACATTTGGTTCCAAAGATTAATTAAGAAAACATTGAAAATAAGAACAAAATTTTGTTGTATTTTTAGCTGTTAATTTCAGTTATCCTTGTACGCCGACGATATTGTATATGACATATGTACTGTGTGAGCGACTTAATTTTTAACAGTAATTTTCGCGACTTCGTGTAAATTGAACTCCGTGTTATTCGTGGGATGCCTGTACCTATGTATATACCTATTTACTTAATCAGTTGGAATATTTGCAATGTAGGTTTGTTTTACTATCACATTGAACCTTGTCATTATCTTCAACAATAGCTTCCTGAATATCGGCTATCAAATTGAATTTGATAAATATTAAAAATAAAATTTTATTAAATTTTCAATAAATTTATTAAATTTAATAAAATAAACATGACTTTGAAATTTCTTTTATATTTTCGCCCAAGTAAAGAATTTTTTATCACAATACGCTCCACTCGATACCGTGCAAGTTTTGTCTATCCTGCCTCGTCCTGTATAACTTCACGTTATAAAACAATATGAAAGACCAAAGAAAATTTCACTTTTACACCTGAAACTGTCTATTACAAATTTTCTTTGCCATACAATCCTTTCATAGTACTTCTCTTGTGCCAAATACAGTATTTACGAATAATAGAATAGCACTATCGGCTAAATTAAAAGCTCAATTTCCTTCGAACAAGTTGAAAGCCTGTTTCATAGATTTGGGTCGATCATGTTAAATTAAACTATCAGGTTGGAAACTATGAAACGGGCGTTGAATAAAAATAATACTTTATTTATTACACGCAGACATTTTAACACAGCCGTATGGCTAGTTCCTAGTGTAAATCTAAGTTCACAAATAATTGTGTGTGGATCGGATTCCACAGTCGTCCTTAATTCCTCGTTATCAATATGGTTCGGTGGTCTTCCTCGAGGCTCGTTGGCGATACTTAAATTGACAAAACGGCATTTTTAGAACCAATATCGAGTATTTTTTTCATTATTAGATCCATCTCCAATGCGTGATTAATGTTTCTCGAAGCTTGAGCTGCACTATGCTTCAATTTGAACTCGTACAAGAAAAGTAGATGTGAATTGCGTTTTGTTTCCATCTGGTTTCGGAGAAAATTAAATAAAAATGGGATACATACAAACACGAAAAGATTTTACGAAATGAGTAAGAAGAATACCTTTAAAATTTATAAATAAAAATATCGAGTGCACGTTACAATGAATATCTCTCAGTCGCAGCTGAACACAGACTAAACAAAAACGCCCGTTTCATAGTTTTCAACCTAATACGTCGTGCAAAAATCAAACTAAATTCTTTTTGTAATTCGTGTTAAATCAAAATCATGTAACAATAGAATACAATGTATACTATACATTATACGTATTGTAGATCCAGAAAAATATAGAAGAAAAAAAATAACGTATAATTAATTCAACATTTATAGCAAAAGTCAGCATTTCATTTGAGGAAAAACAATTAATCTAATGATAGTAGTTTTAAAACCTTTTTACACCTTTTAGTTTATAGAAATAGTGTTAAAAAGTGTTAGCTCAGCATTACAAAGTGTCTCTTGATTTCTAAGCGTTTCGTACTCAAAATACATATTCAGTCTTGGTCCTTTGGCACCGTGTCATTGAAATATAGATGAAGATCGATTTCTTGCATACATTTTTTAAATATTCAAAAAGTAGCTCCCTCGATGACCGTTTGTTTACGACGAGACAATCCGCTTCACAGAACATCGGTCTTGGTACACTGTAGAACATTCACGAGGGGTGTTCATAGCCCCGGAACGAGTTTTTCCAACATTAAACAGGATGACGTCAACGGACATGCGTACCTAGTGATATCGATTAGATACTTTCAAGTGATAATATACGTTAACTTAACAATAATAATGGTATTACACAATGTTTTTTTTTTTAGTCTTCATGTGAAATTTTTAGAGTTTCCCTGCACCCAATTTCTTGGGTCGATGTTATCCATCATTTTGTCGCAATGGAGATCAATTAGCAAGCGTCGATGCTGCATAGATATACGTGAATAAATTAGATATAATTGTGAACAGATTTAACTCTTTAAATTTCTATGTTGAGCTACTCTCGGCAACAGTTTTCTGTGGTACTTCACGTGCCATGTATTAAGTTTCGACTTTTCAAAATTAACAATAGATTTGCATCTTAATATAAAAGTCCCACGGAAGCTACAATTCTTTCTAGTACAGGTAACGCCGTATTATATAAGTGCAATGCACAAATGCGGGCTACGTTCCGAAAACTGAATAAAAATAAACATTTTTTTGATGACACATCTCTGAAACAGCAAGTCTCGCCGCGGATAGGGTGTAAACTGAGCATAACGTCTATCATTATAATATCGGAATATTGTTATAAATGAGTAAATTGTAATTTATTTATATATGTTTATGTAATACAGGTGGCCCTCGACTTTCGCACAATTTGCTATTTCGTACGTTTTTAAACATTCAATTTTTTAAAGATTTTCATCACTATATCAACCAATGTTTGCGTCCTGTCAAGGAATGTTGTAGATCGCGTACACCCACACATTGCCTAGTAGAAGTTTTCTAACATTGTAACATCGTTCCTAGTATTGACTATTAGATGTTAAAGAATCTCAAATTCATAAAGAAACCACATTAACATAGAATTTTTAATATTTTTTCTGTACGAAATTAGAATAATTCTGTACAATTATGTGTGAAATTTGAGGGCCGACTGTACTTCATTGTTCCTACCCGTCATTATTTTAAAGCCATTTAATTTTTAAATATGTTAAACGAAGATTATGTTGATCAGTGCTATAGAAGTGCAAGGTCGAGCAAAGATTTTTGCAATTTTGTAATCGTATTAGAACCAAACAGTAATATAGATTGTAGCTCTATATACAGAGTGCCCCACGTAACGCTTCACAATTTTTCAAGAACTTGCGAAAACTTATCAAAAAAGTATTTAAACATAACTTTAACAGTTTTCGATTGGCTATACATTGCAATAAAAAAGTGCGAAAATTTTCTTTTTACATTGATGTCTAGGCATTTGTTGATTGCCATGTTTTGTCGAAATTTTCATTTCTTTGCCTTCAAGGTCATCCGAAGGTCTTTGAATGCGTCTTGATACGGGCCATAATACTGTTAAGTCAAAAATACAAAGTGCCATTTAATAAAATGAAGGTGGCTTTGACAATAATTTGAAAAAAAACGAACTTTTTTTTTATTGCAATGTATAGCCAATGGAAAACTGATCAACTTTCGATTATAATACTTTTTTGTCAGGTTACCGCAAGTACTTGAAAAATCGTGAAAAGTATTCTAGGAGGTCTACTTGTATATTGTTGTAGATACAAAGGTTTTCATAATTTTCTTAATGTATTCGACCCAAACCATGTTGTAGGATGTATTACACTGTTCAACAAATTTTAACTTTTTTTATTTGCTCAAATATCCAATGGGTGATCCTCGTAGAGTTAGTCATTCTAAACACGAATCCGTCGGCAGAATTGCTCCATCACCCTCAGTTTTTTAGTAAAATGAGTTTTTGTAAAAACACAAAATTTTTGCAGAAAATGAAGTATTACGCGAAAAGTATAAACGATGCGAAGTTGAAATTGGTCTTAAAAGATAGAGGAAATCATGCCGAATATTTTAATGTATATATTTATTAAAATTGGTTGTTGCAAATAGTAACAAGCGACCGTCAAAGTTTAAAAAAGTGCGGATGCGCGAACTTACTATGCTATACTTTTATATTTTTATGAAAAGTTATTTATCTAGCACGAATTTGCTATACTGGATCGCATTCCTTAGACATTTCTGAAGAGAAAACTGCCCCCAAAAGTTTCGAGAACAGTTTTCAATCCCGACGGGTCGAAAAAATATCCGTCGAGAACGTGTAATCGGCGTTCGACGCCATGCTGCTATTCTACGCGGGCCGCCAGTGTGACAGTGCCGTACCTACGCGTTATCGACGCCGATCTGACAGTACCATCCGAAGGGCGCTCAACTCTGAGAAATATAAATGATCAATTATTTTTCATTAATTTTTGTTTAAAAATATTATTTATAATTTGGTCACCGCAAACTATTAACGGTGATATACTTCATCGTTGCGATTTTGGTACCACCTCTCCACAAACATAACAGAAAGAGTCTGGCTGATTTTTTCACTTGTGAAACATTGCAGTAAACGACACACACTTAAGACTTGATACAAAACAATTACCACTTGACACTTACAATTAGTATGAACCACTTGCCATTTAAATCTGCCTATACATATACACAAAAAGTTTCTCCTATAAAGTTTAAATATAATTTGTTAGTAATTTATTATTTTAGAATCAAGTGTATAAATAAAATAAGATGAATATCGATATATATATAGATATGTCGATACTTATTTTATTTATATGCTTAATATATATTAACACTTAAAATTAAGTTCGCCTGAAAGAGGCTGTTTTCATTTCTCAAATGCGAAGATTGTTTTCTATTTCCAGTTATACTGAATCAAGGAAGTGCAGGAAACACAATGTCTCGGGAGAAAAAAAGTTTAGTCTTCAAAATTGGAACTAATTGCTATTGGTGATTTTAAGAATTTGTGAGAGGGAGGTCATTGCTTTTTATTTGTTAGAAAAAAGTTAGAGATGGTAAAAGTGGGCGATTTAGAAGTTGAGGGAATTTAGAAGCGTAGGAGACGAAGAAAGAACGTTAATTTATGGGTGCAAGGAAAAACGGAAAGAAATGGCTACGGTATAAAGAGTCGTGAGAAACGAAATTTTAGTGAAAGTGGGTTCTGGAAAATATCTGCTCTAACAATAAGTCGTTCTCGACACTTGACACATGCCATGCAGACGTCCGGCAAAGAGTCGGCCTGCGTAGAACATAGTGTCCCGTAGAGCATACATTTTATTCCGATCAAAGGAAAGCATTTTCAACTGCTTAGCATGAAAAACTTAAACAACTGTAAGAACAGATCAGAGTTCTAACTAAAACATAAAAAAAAAAACAATTATTTATTTATATTTATCAGAGTTGAGCGCCCTTCGGATGGTACTGTCAGATCGGCGTCGATAACGCGTAGTTACGGTACTGTCACACTGGCGGCCCGCGTAGAATAGCAGCATGGCGTTGAACGCCGATTACACGTTCACGACAGATATTTTTTCGACCCGTCGGGATTGAATACTATTCCCAAAACTTTTGGGGGCAGTTTTCTCTTCAGAAATGTCTCAGGAATGCGATCCAGTATAGCAAATTCGTGCTAGATAAATAACTTTTCATAAAAATGTAAAAGTATAGCATAGTAAGTTCGCGCATCCGCACTTTTTTAAACTTTGACGGTCGTTTGTTACTATTTGCAACAACCAATTTTAATAAATATATACATTAAAATATTCGGCATGATTTCCTCTATCTTTTAAGACCAATTTCAACTTCGCATCGTTTATACTTTTTGCGTAATACCTCATTTTCTGCCAAAATTTTGTGTTTTTATAAAAACTCATTTTACTAAAAAACTAAGGGTGACGGAGCAATTCTGCCGACGGATTCGTGTTTAGGATGACTAACTCTACGAGGATTACCAATTGGATATTTGAGAAAAAAAATCGTGTTGAACAGTGTTGTAGGAGGGTTTCCGTAACTTATGAATCGTGTTATAGAATGCCGTGTTGTAGGAGGGATACCTGTATTATGTAAAAATGAATAATCAATAGTAGACAGTTTTCTGAGGCCATATGTCTGACAAAAAGTTAGTAAAGTAATTGAATCGCAAAGGATTAGTGGTCGGAAGATTTTCTTCAAAGTCAGGTGAAATTCTAAAACGTTTATGGGGATAAAAACATAAACTATACACTTAAACTAGTTTATTACATATAAATTTAATATATTTAGTTAATTTATAATTTTATAAAAAGAATTGATTTTTATAATTTTCAAAAGAATATTCTCATAATCTTCGTCTTTATATATTTTCTTCATGATTTATTATTTGAAAATTTGATTATATATTATATATTCAATTTTGTAGTAAAAATAAACTGACAACTTGTAATATTAAAAATACTCAAAATTTGGCAATCACCAATATATAATATTTCCACGTTATAACAGTTGCTCGTTACTTCAAATTTCGAAATTTATTGTGCATGTAGAGTTCAAAGCATCATAGCACATATGTGACAAAACACAATAACAAATCTTATGTTTTTCAACATACTCTACGACTCATGGTATTCCACATTAAACGTTCTTACAATTAGAAACACAAAGACATCATCGTACTGCTCTCAAAATACCTGAAACTTTCTCGTCTCGTTATGTTGATTGCAAATCAAGTTGTAATGTTGATAATTATGATAATTGGTTTGTTTATGCAATAATAATATCGAAACCTATAAACAAAAATTAATGCGGTGAATTTTTTAATATTTTAGGAGGACGATAGTAAGCCAGCAGAATCAACTGAGAAAGAATCAACTGAAAAAAGTGGAAATACAAAAGAAAATACGGAACAAAATACAGCATCGTCCGAAAAACAAAGCACGCCATCCAAAGATGCTAAAGAGAAGGAAGGACGGAAAGGAATTCTGGATGCTATAAAGCTTCCCTTAGTATCCGTGTTCCCTAGAAAAAAAAATAAGGTGAGTGTAGTTTTTAATAGTTTTTTATTTTTTTAAACACTACGCACCACTAACACCTAATTTCTTCTTCATTATAATCAGAATTACTGCTTTAATTTCCAACGATACCCTCCATTTCAATATTTTACCTAACGGATATTGATTGTGACCAGAAAAATTGAGCGTATATATACACTAATGATGGAAAGGGTTAAGTGAATTTCTTTCAATTCGGGCGAAATCAAAATATCGAGCTACTCAATGAATCCAAGAAATTTCAAACGATTTTCTATTGTTGTGTCATACCTATTAATAGACTTTTCGGGCCCAATAGTTTTGGACTTTTAACTTAATCATTGGTTGCCACGGCAATTAACAAATTATTATTTATTATTGCGGTTTACTGTGCTACGGAGTCAGTAAAGAGAATTTGTAATTTTTGAAGAGATATAATTGTCAGGAAAATGTTTGCGGCCAAGCAAACGGTCAGAAGTGGGTAGGATATTAACACCATAAACGGTACACGCAGACATACTTATTTAATGCGCTGAAAATATATATTTTGTCACAAATTTAATTATGTAAATTATATTTCCACTAAAAGAATTAGGTATTGTACGGAGTCCAATCTAGAACAAAACACGTACATTTGTTTAATTGTTATATATGCAATAATTATTAATTACTTATAATGCTTGACTTTGACTAATTAACTAATTATTATTATAACTAGTTATTAAGCTTTGACTAATTAACTAATCGTTTTCAAGATTCCATTATTGACACATATTTATGTTTCTGACAATGAGTATTACACAATATATCAAAGCGTTCACGAGTCATAATATTGAACCTATTTTCACGATATTTACACCTATTTGAACCTAATATGATACTTTTCAATACTAAAACTACTAATTTAAACCTGTAACTCCCCCGAGTCGAAATATTGAACCTATTTTCATGGTATTTACTGCTATTTGAACCTAGTATGATACTTTTCAATACTAAAACTCCTAATTTAAATCTGTAACTCCCTCTCAATAAAATGATACTCCCATTTAGCTATCACTAAAACCTTTATCCCCTGAATTGGACCTGTTGGGTAGTAAAAGGTTCAAATGAGGTTCAATATTTCGACTCGGGTTCATAACTGATTTATTTGGGAAAAGCACAAATGCTACTTATTTATACCATTTAAAAGTTTTACGTACAGCGTTATTTTATACTGCCATTGTTACTAACCGAAAATTTTAGAACTGACTGACTTTTACTGTCGAATTGATCGCAGCACCACATGCACCATAAATGGTACACGTTGTGATAACCACTCGAAACAATCTAATTACTTATGGATTGATGATATAATGACATATTATGTGATAATATATCAATTTTTAGTCAAAACAATAAATGGCCTGGAGATCATGTCGAGTAAAAACAGCTTGGCACGGAACGTGGTAAAAAAAATACCGGTCGGTGAAATGTTAACGTTTCTGCAATCCTTTCTACTGTTATATGATGATCCGATTAAATTATAATTTTGATTTGATCATCATCAGAACGTTGGCCATCTTTGAGTGAAAAATTTCCAAAACGAAATTTTTTATATTAATTCTCACACGTGTCTTCTATTAAGCTCTCAACACCATAAACTTCACATATCTCTCTATAGCCGTTAGTAGGTTTTTTACCTTCATGAAAGATAAAATAAAATACGTGAAGATGATGAATAGTCTCTTATTGTTTCGCGGTTGCAGTTTGTTTATTTTGTATCTCATTAAATGCAATTGCGAATAAATTATAGATGAAGTAACGTGCAGAGTTACTGAAACCGTGATATTATGTTTCATAAAAGATGTAAAGTATCCAACGGTTCCATTCAGACTTTTTATCTATGCCACAAGTAGAACAGAACAACCATGTCGAAAAATTAGATCCTCAGCTTCAAATTTACGAATTATTCAGCAATAACGTTCATCAGAAAATCACTGCCTATCGAATACATATTGCTGGAAAATAATGTTACAGCAGCTACGACATAGACGCTCTTTATATACACTGACAATGAGTTAGTTATATTTTCGGTTAGAGCCCAGAGTGAAACAATAGAAAAATTGTCTTTCTCGGATTCATTAGAGATAAAAAGCGTAATTTAATTTCCTGCTGATAGATAATAAAACGTCCGCTTTTGTCCACAAATGGAAACAAATTGCTGATGTGATCATCAGTGAAGAAAAATCGTTGATAACAGGAATGAGACTAACGTTTCAGTACGAAATATTGTTATTTATGATGGTAGAGCATAACTGATGGAAACGAGTTGATAGCATCCAACATCTGACAACGGAACGAGCATATTTCGTCGTACAGAGAAAAAACAGTTTATTATTCTTTATGTCCGAGTGTAATAATTCAACCGAAAGATTTATCGACATTTACCGACAACCCATTCGCCAGAATAGACAAATCAAGATAAACTCACAAAAAGAAGGAAACACGGTTATTAACCCTTTACTCTATCATTTACTCGTCTGAAATTCGAGACGGAAGTATAGTACTGCTTTGCTTGTGAATACATACTAATTTTGTTTAATTTGGACGAAGAATTAACAAAAATACTAGTTTAGAATACAGATACTTCATAAAGTGGCAGATCTTTATGCAAATTAATAGGAAATTTAAAAAAAAAATAAGCCATACCGTAAGCCTACTTTCCCCGCGGAATAAGTTTTGCATGCCAGGAAGCGCCCCATCATTTAAGAAAAATGAAATCAGATGTTTCGCCGTACGAAACGAAATCGGTTTCCCATTCTTTATGTCCGAGCGTGATAATACAATCCGAAGATTTAAGGTAGTTCTAGCACTCGACCAAAGTCTGCAAATAAATTTAATGTTAAAATATGATGTTCTTGAGTTTGCCACGAACAAGTTACAACCAAAAAAAAGCTCAGTTATGGGGCATTTCGATGAAAAAATCGAATTTAAAGATACAGTTTCATACATTGACGTAAATGACAGCGAGAGAGAGAGAGAAATAGTACTTCCGACTTTATCGTTCAATTTTCCAATCTTCCATACTCCAAATACTTACGAAAAACGAGATCATTAAGTCGGGAACGTTTTCGAATAGATATTTCATAAAAAAAATTGCAGCTGTCGAATATTTAATAAAGAAATTATTAATTGAAAATTATAAAATCATGCATTTCACGTTTACAATATGGCCACTGTTTGTGAATGTGAGTGTTTGGCAACGCCGCATTGTCGATAAGTACACGTACATCAAATTAAAAATTTTTTAAATTATAATTATAATCAATACTTCAATAAATTATCATTCGTTTTATAGAAATTCAATGGGGCCCATTCATAGCACCCATAAAATCCGCTCCTATGTGAAAGAATTACCTTAACGACAACCGATTCGCGAAAATGGTCTAATCAAGAGACGTTCATAAAAACGAAGCATGGTTATTAACTCTTTGCATCTAAATACATATGAATTTTATTTAATTGGAACGTAGAGCTACCAAAAATATTAGTTTACATTACAAATATTTTATAAAACAGCAGGTTTTTATACATATTAATACAAAATATTAAAAAATAAGTCGCATTCTAAACCTACTGTTCTCATGGTATGAGTCTGCATAGCAAACTTTGCGATACGAAACGAAACCTAAAAATCCATCGCTCTCTTATTGATAATTGTCCCAAAATTCTAATCACGAGTCAGAATCATCGAAATAGTGAAAGGGGCTAAAGAATTAAAATAGCGTTTGCTCCGTTGCCATCACTTATGTTTATTCGCCATGCTCCGTTGGCGGGTGGTACACGAGAACATCGGGCCGGAAGGACCCATCGACCATCGCCAACTCGCCGGAACAATGTGGTAATAAACCGCACCCTCGACGCCAGATTTTCCCAATCGACCGGACTAGAATTTTTTGGACACATCTGGCTGCACTTCCCCCCACTGCGCCGATAAGGGGGCGAAAGTGCCACCTCTACCAGGCCCATCGACGTTGAGGACTCTGAAAGTGGCCGCTCCCCTCGAAACAGAATTCAATCAATATAATTTTTTGAATCTCCAAAAAATTCGTCAAATCTGATCTCGCAGGAACGTTGTGAAGATTTAGCCATCGAGAATGCCCGGTCTTCTACTACACCCAATTTGTGAGGCTATGGACAGTCACGTTTCATCCTTTACTCGAAACCAGTCGTACTTTACTTCAAATGTGTACTGCAAATCGCAGAGTCTTTGTCACAATATTCACTTCGCAGTTGAATCATTACTGCATTTTCTTTAGTTCGATTCACGTCGAATACTAAAATTGTCATGGACGCAATTTTTTTAAGTCAGTTACGTGTACAAATAGTTAGTTACTGTTAATCTTAATAAAATACTCATGACGAGTATTTACATACGGGAACTCACTTTATCTAAAATTCAACGCAATAGTAGCAGCAGTCTTTCGTCAATATCGTAATAAGGGTTATAAAATGAACAAGGGTTATAAAGGGTGTCCCGAAAGGGTACACCTGGACGAGGATGGTACAAGTGCCGCCAAATGTAATTAACCTTGAGGCATACTATTGGACAGGGTTTTTTGGAAAAACTCTTCCTGCAAAGTATGAACCCGCTACCCCTACCGCAGGGGTAGTTACACGGTGAACCGTACTTTTCAGTTTTTGCTCGATATCTCACGCTTGGCTTAATAGAAAATTCTGAAAAAAATCATAGATTTTATGCTCAATGATGCGCATACTGTGGAATTTTTCCAGATTTTTTCTTGGTAAATCGATCTTTAAAAAATGAAAAAAGTTTATAAACATTAATTTTGTATTGAAAATATGAAATTATCACTTTTATATTTTGACAGTACTTGCACAGTAATCTACTTATAAATGTGTAATTTTTTCAAAAGTGTATCATACCAAAAAAAAATACAAATGTAAAATATTTATTTATTTAATGTTTATGATACGTCAACTAATATTTAAATGTTGGAGAAACTCCAAGTTCTTACTTAATGCATGGAAATTACAAATTGGTAAAAGGCAATGTATATATTTATTACCCTCATTAGGGCAGAGTCTAAAGAGGAGAGCTGGTTACCGGCTAGTTCCAGTCATAAGACTCGAATGGTTACAGGTTTATAAAACGTTAATTATAATTGTATTTAGATACAAGACAAATTCCAGATCTTCCAATAACTCTTAATAAATAGGAATTTGTGCAGCAGCAAGTTACTACAAACAAACTATCATAGAATACGCATTCTAAAAAGCATCGATTTTTTATTCTTTTTTTATATGATCCACTTTTGCAAAATTCGGAAAAAATTGCAGTTAATTATTTAAAACAAACTTCAGAAACTGTGAAAATATAAACGTGGTCACGTTAATACCCTAGCTAAAGATATACAATTATTGGTTTTTAAGTTCTTCATCTGCATTCCACTACTTCCAAAAATCTGAAAATATTACACATTAATAAGCAGGATACTGTTCAAGTACTGTAAAAACATAAAACTGGTCATTTCATATTTTCAATAAAAAAATTAGTTTATAAACTTTTCTCATTTTTTAAAAAACGATTTACCAAGAAAAAAAATCTGGAAAAATTCCAAAGTATGTGCACTATTGGGTATAATATCTGTGATTTTTCAGAATTTTCTATTAAGCCAAAAGGGAGATATCGGGTAGAAACTGAAAAGTACGTTTCACCCTATAATTACATCTACGGTAAGGGTAGCGGGTTCATACTTTGCAGGAAGGAGTTTTCCAAAAAAAGAACCCTATCGAATGGTATGCCTCAAGGTTAATTACCTTTGGGGACTGTTTTACCATCCTTGTCCGGCTATACCCTTCAGGAAATGAATAATTATGATAGGAAACATAGGTTTATAAGTAAAGGTTTCACATCTTTTGTTGGCTCAGGAAGTATAGAATATTGTGGAGATAAAGAGAGTTATTTTTATTTGATTATATTGTGTGTCACCATGAGACTGACGCATGGTGTTGCGAAAGATGGTGCAATTTTGCGGGACCACGCGAATATATGTATGAATAAAGTCCGTCTTTCTGTCACGGCGACGGAGGCGACCGTCGTCACGCGCAGTTTAAGTACACGTAAGCCAAGAGTCGACGCAGAAAGTCATGTGGCGATTTGTTTTTTTTTTCCTTTTTCTTCTTGCGTTTATTTTGTATTGAATCTACTCACTCCTACCAGCGATTCTGATTCCACAGTATAATATTGTGCGTGGAATAGCATATCGGGTATATAGCCTTTATAGCTTTGCTGACACATACGCAATCGTTTGTTGAAATTTTCTGTAATAATTTTGGATAAATGTGACTAAATTTCGTTGATACAGTGTTCAATTTCCTCCTTGAAGGCGTGCGTAATTGCGGGCTTATTGGTATAAATCTTAGACTGCAAAAAAAGCCAAAGAGAATTGAATTGTATCTCGGGCTGTATAATATGCGGGACAGTCTTGTTGATACTACATGTATTGCACATCCATATCTTGCAATTTAGGCACAAAAACTTAAATTATCATGTGATGATAGCGAGCACCATTATTGCACGTGTCATTTTCTGCCCGCGCAATTTGTCGTTTTGGTGATCAGATTTTGCAGCCCAGATCATACGATTTAATCTCGTTGGACTTATTTCTTTTGAGTTTTTTGAAGTTTAAAGTTTAGATCAACAAATCCACGACCACGTACGCCTTCGGGGAGGAAATAGAGCGCTGTGTCAACAAAATTCAGCCACATTTGTACAAAACAATTATGGAAAATTTCAACGAATGAATATGTAAATATGTGTCAGCAACACACTGCAAATCCAAGTGTGTTAAAAGTGGGTTATTTAAAAGCACCAAAATGTGTAAGCACACTTCATTAACACGTCTAAACGTGTAAATGCAATTATGTGCATTAAAATAAAACACTTGAAAAAATTAACGTGAAGTTTTAACACATCTAATGCGTTATTTTACATGTTTTATCCGAGTAAATAAATAATGCATTTTTTTTGTTTGTTAAATTTAAACACACTTCACTTTTATGCACAGAAGTGTATTAAAATTGTACATTTCGTTAGAATTATACGTTTTTACGTGTTAGCCGTTTATTTTTTCATGTATTTACTGACCAGATATTTATCAGTTATTATTACCACTTAAAAGAGTAGAAAAACAATAACTGTAATTTTTGCATTATTGGTTCGCATCATTTGACACGTTAACCAATCATTCTCATCTATAATATATCGAAATATTCTTGAATGTGGTAGGTTGCATATTAATACCGGAGTTCCTGCACTCCTTTAAAATATTGAACAATCATAATAATATTTAATATAATTTTATTCAATTCTGTGAATATGTAATTGATTTAACTATAAATATGTAAGAAGGCAGATGAAATGAGTGAGCGAGAAAGTGAATGAATGACAGAGAGAACGAGATGATGACGTGAGAAACAAAAGACTGGGCAGAAGAAACAAAACAGTAGCAAAACAGCAGTGAAGAACGAAACGTGAAAGCGAAAAGACGCCATAACTGTTACTGCTTATTTTTACTAGTTTCTAAGTGTATATTATAGTTATTGTTGGTTTTATGTATCTTTTTAATAAATGTTAGTTAATAGCAAGAAGACTGTGGGCACCATCAGAAAAGCAATCTCCTTACATATATATATGTAGGATTGGAATATTTGATCAAGCGGCCGAAACATTTGTAAATAGAGTCGTGATTGAGCAGTGGTGTGAAGAAGTCGATTTTGTGTCCGAGTTGATCTGATTTGTGTTGTATTTATTGTTATAATCGTTTAACCCTTTGCGGTCGTATTAAATTTGGACATGGGTATCGTACTGGTCGGAATTAATTTCCGTCGAAAGAGCAGGGATACATAACATGCAAGATTACGAAGTATAAACAAGATTTAGTAGTTCTTTTGTGAACTTTAGATGTATGTTTACTCAATAAAGTGATCTAATATGTCACGTTTTTGTATAAAAATTATATTTTATAGTTTTCCATCGTGTGGTATTTTTCGAAGCAATCTCCAACATGCAGGCCTGGTTTTCGATTGCATGTATCGCAAAAATAATTGGTTTGGCGCCTTCCGCCCTTAATCTTTCTGTTTGAACATACTGCGCAATCTTTACTTTTTACGTCTTCACAATGCCACAATATGTGCAGTTTTCCATTCAGTCTTTCCTCCTTATCTGAGGTCGATGGTTTTCCTAGTTTTGATTGTGCTCCATCACGATAACCACCAACCAGTTGTCCCACCAATTTTCGGAAAAAACATAAAATGTGTCATAGGCGTCCTGTTCTCTCTTCTAGCTGACGCCTTATATGCAGAGTCTGTATTGAAGGAGTCAAAATAAAACTCTTCATCGCTATTTTCAGTTTCACAGAACACTTCTTGCGGTAACTTTCTTTTTGCCATTTTGGAGTATTATTTTGAAATATTTTAACAAGCGAGAATGTCTTATTACTGCTAATCACAATTTATACAATATTCTTTGGAATTCTACAAGGTATCGCCGAACGTTGTCAATTTCTTTACGCTCAAAAGGCGACTGACTCGCCACAGCGCAGCATCTTGCATAGCGAGTGCGGGGTGACAGCTTTTGTTTAGATTGGATTTCGTTATCTCCAATTGATAGGAGTACCGAATTGGTTCGCGAATAGGTTCCTTAGGCATTTAGGTTCGTTTAGAGAAAGTGTAAACTGATAAATGAATGAATACAGTATAGGATTTGCATGGTTCCTTGCTGTGGTGGCTGAGAGAAGGCATACGACCGGAACGGTAAAAAAGCTTTGGTGGCTGAGAGAAGACATACGACCGCAAAGGGTTAATCGTTTTGTTCTAATAAAATATTTTTCTCACATATATATATATATTTTAAAAATAACGCACCTACATGCTGAAGAATAACACACATGTACTGTGTTAAATAATAACACACCGGGAAACGTACAGTCGGTCACAAAAATATTCGGACACCACTATAGTTTTGAATATTATAGTCCGTACTTCAGAAATGTAAACAATGAGACCAAAAAGAGGTTTCACGTATGGTACTATGCAGTGTTTAGTTTCCAAAAACATAAGAAATATTTATTTACGATACGTGATTACATAAATAATAAAAGGAAAAAGGAAAGTACGCTCATTTTCATGTCACAGAAATATTCGGACACCTGCTATATTTCTCAAGTTTCCAGGTTCCAGGAACTGACTGAAACAATGTTTGGAAACATATTGTTCATACTATGTACAGAGTATGTTATAGATCGAATATTTGTCAGTCTTATACAAAATTTGTGCGCAATGGGTAGGAAAAGTAAGAATACATCGTTTGATATGCGACAATTAGTCATTTTTTATCATGAAAAAGGGAAATTGATTCGCAATATTGCTGATTTATTAAATATTAGTAAGAGCACGGTATGGAATATTGTTCTACGGTACAAGAACGACGATAGAATTGAATCTATCCCTCAAAGTGGACACAAACCGATCCTAGACATTCGCGATAAACGTTCCCTAATTAGGGAAATCAAATGTGATTCTCGTGTAAGTGCTCCAAAGTTAGCAGCTGAATTAAATGAACACCGTGGAACATCAGTGCATCTGGAGAACATAAGATGAGTGTTAAGATCAGAAGGCTATAATGGAAGAATAGCTCGAAAGAAGCCGCTTATCAACGCGGCGAATAGGATGAAGAGACTGAAATTTACAAAGGACTACATTAGAAAGGACAGTGAGTGGTGGGAGGACGTAATTTTTGCGGACGAGTCCAAATATAATATTTATGGAAGCGACGGAAGAATTAGGATATGGCGGAAGTCGAAAGAAGCACTGAATCCGAGACATTTGCAGCCGACTGTGAGACACGGTGATGGGTCTTTTCTAGTGCGGGGCTGTATTTCAGCCCATGCAGTCAGCGAATTAGTTTTCATTGATGATATTCTTGTTAAAAATAGATATCTACAGATTTTGCAAAATAATTTAAAGAAAAGTGCCGATAATATGGGACTTCAAAATGGGATAAAGTTTTATCAAGGTAATGACCCAAAGCACAAAATCGCGAATTGTGCAAGAATTCTTATTATACACTTGCAATAATATCCACCATCCACCACCGCAATCGCCAAACTTGAATCCCAGTGAAAATTTATGGGATGAATTAGATCGCCGAATTCGGACAACTCTCATAAACACAAAAGAAGACCTAAAAAGGCGTCTGCAAGAAGAATGGCTACGTATTGGGCAAGATTATTTAAAAAAAATAATTTGTAACATGCCAACACGTTTACGGCACGTCTCAAAACAGATGGAATATCCAACAAAATACTAATTAATAAAAACAAGATTTATATATTGTGATATAAACTTAATTTTGATAGTGTCCGAATATTTCCGTGACATGAAAATGAGCGTACTTTCTGTTTTTCTTTTATTATTTATGTAATCACGTATTGTAAATAAATATTTTTTATGTTTTTGTAAACTACACGCTGCATAGTAACATATGTGAAACATCTTTTTGTTCTCTTTGTTTACATTTCTGAAGTACGGACTATCATAGTCAAAACTATAGTGGTGTCCGAATATTTTCGTGACCGACTGTATAAAAAGTGACTACAAGGAAATAATACGTTTATGTGTTTTAAAATAACACACTTGGATTTGCAGTGCAGCCGTAGAATCATATATCCGATCTACTCTTCCACATATAGCATTATACTATGTACTTCGTGAGTCGATAAAAAGTTACAGTTTTTAGTTTTAAATCTGTCTGTTCCATAAAAATTACTTCCTGCGTGAATTTTAAGACACTATGTACATATAGGAAAAAATTACTCAATTAGGCATTGAGGATTAAAATCGTAATCTTCACCATAGTAAAAATACCCAAAAACCATTCATATCGGCAAGATTGGCCTTTTTCGGAATAACTACCGGACCATGATTACTTACCTTAATAAGTATTGTGTAAATGAAGCAATTTAAATTTAATCGACATGCTATTTCAATTCATTGACCATGATTACTTACCTTAATAAGTATTGTGTAAATGTAGCAATTTAAATTTAATCGACACGCTATTTCAATTCATTGAGGGTAACGAAATTCATAGTGTTGCGGTTTGCCACTTATTCGCCACACCCTTTCACGTAGTCCCCAGGACAATCTTTGACGTATATACTCGAGCACGTACAGTCCTTCATTGAAGCATCCTCTTACTCCACTATTGTGTCTCTTTTATCTATATATCTCTTTATCCTTTATTTCAAGTCACGCACCTGTATAATCAATAAAACATCGAATATTTCTTTTTCTTTTGTTTATTCTTTCACTTAAAACGACTGAGAGCTCTACCGTCATTCCCGTTAACCAGTTAGCCTGTAATTTTACAAAGATAAGAGCACTTACAGACGATGTAAAAATATCTTGAAATTACATTTTGATTCCCGCTTCATTTTCATAGTTTCTTTTATACTTTTGCTTTTGCTAATCGTGTATCGTAATAGAACGAGGCTGATATTCGTTACAAGACTAAACTCGGTTTCGCTAAACGACTACATTTATCCATATTAATTTAATTGGGCTGATATTGAAATTCCAGATATTAACACTAGAACTATGTACCAAGGTGGCCAAAATAACTGGTCCCTCATTTTTTATAAATATCCTCAAAGTTTATAGAGTATCCATGGTATAAATATTTAGTATGCATCTCATAAAACAAAAATTACTGAATTTATCATCTCTGTCATATTTTCGTTCTTACTTTTCTATAGTACTTGTTTAATGAATTTAAATACCATAAATTTATCTCGGTAGTTCTAGTGTTAACCCTTTGCGGACAAATGTCACCATATAGGTGTCATCATATTTCCAGTCAGTAGATCGAATGTCATCATAAAAACGACAGAAAATAACTTTATTATTTGCACTATTATTAGTTGTTTTTTTTTTCAACCTGATAACACTTTGCCGTTACTAATATGTATTGCATTTTATAAACCGTTCCTTCTTTACTTTTTGTTTTACATGAATTACAATAATTAACAGCATAAGAAAACATAACGCAGGCATAGAGAAGATGTCACAGTCTTGCTTTGATTAGTAATTTTTACATTTTCCAAAATCAGTTGGATAGGCTATAAAAGATTAAGGAGGAAGAAAAGTAACTCTATTCTGCTGCGGTATTTGCCCTCGGAAATCTACCATACATGATGGGGATTGTTTCGAGAAATTTTGCATTCTGAGAAAATACAAAAACTAAAACAATTGTACTATTGTTCTTTAATAAAGTCTAAAACTCTGTTATATAAAATACTTTTTAGTCAGCTTCATATATTTAACGCCTCAGTACATGATATCGCTTCTTTCAATGAAATTTGTTGAACCTAGCAAAAAGCACATTTGAAAAAGCGCTTGTCCGCAAAGGGATAAATTGAGATACGTGTAAGTTTTCGTACATCCACAGAAAATATAACATAATGTAACGTTACAATTTTACTTGCAGTCATAATAACGACTTTAAGGTACACCGTAAAAAAGATAATTAATATGAAAATTAACTATGAAAGCCATGCAATATTTGATTATGAAAGTACGTGTTACTATGGAAAGTAAGCAAAATTCCCATGACGCTGTACATACAGGGTGAGTCACGTAACGTGTGACGACTCTAAATAACTCATACAATATGTACTTAACGAAAAAATATTTCAGATAAAATTTGTGCGGTTGCGAAGGGGGCATTGAATGTTTTATACAGTTGTTCACGTGATATTCATTTATTTTCTTTCTAAATTCTAGTAAAGCATCGAACTCTACATAAAAAATCATTATACACTATGTAGGATCTAAAATGAGTAATAACTGCGATATTCACAACTTTGTTTACAACGACAGTTAATGTTGTTAAACACGATCCTCGGCATTAGACATCATCGATGTATCAACTAAGCTTAGTAATGAGAAAAAGATGCAGTAACAGAGAGAATACGATACGCTTACAATGAGTGCAACGAGAATGCTGTCGGAACTAACATATCATATTTAGCTAATGTTAAAATCATATGAACACATTAGAATTAAAAATACCATAGGCTAGGAAGACGGTAGCGCTCGGTATTAATTGCGTTATACGGGAGTTTACTGCATATACGGTGCAGCAATAACTATGCTCATTTTGATTATTGTCTAGAATATTTGTACAACATGCAAAATGTTGTATGCAAAACTAACAAGGTGTAGACGGAGACATATTGTGATTCAAACCCCTTTTGTACGGGTGGAATTATGAAGGATATTTCAAAATCATGCCTCTTTTTTAAACAAAATACAGTATTTCTTCCATCACAGTGTGATAACCGGTATTGAGAAAAGTTCAGTAAACTATCATTGAAAGTCATATAAGATCAAATGTGGTGGTGAAAGTTTTGTCTGTAATAATGGAACAAAGTTTTTATAATGATCGTGCATCTTTGCACGTTCAGAAATATTTAGAGAAAATAAATAAATCCTATTGAACATCGAAAAATAATCTTTGTTTATTATTCCTTTCGTCTTTTAAGGAAAGTGATGCAGAGTTAGGTACAACCGGAGCTGCTGGGTTAGCCAGCGTTGAGACTCTCAACGATGGGACTGTAGAAAAGAACTCAATTGCCAATGAAGATGGAATGGAAACTGTTCGACTTGACGGCGATGCACCAGATGGTATTGAGTCCCCGAAGCAACACTTTTTGGTCGCCTGTATATCCGCAGCAAGAAGGAATTTATTTGTTCTAGGTACTACTATATTTAATTTTTACAATATTCAAATCACAATTGCATTATATAAAATGTTCATGGTCCTTATCAATGTATAATTGATTTAGCGTAACATATATCTCTTTTGGTTGAGCAAGCAATATTTTGAATTATGTGCATTACAGCTAACTCTAAAGAAAATGATTACAGGATATAGTTCAGTGGTTCTCAAACTTTTTTAGAATTTCTTGCGTGACGGTCTCTTTACAATTTGTCAGATTGCTGATGGACCTTTTACAATTGACTACAAATTAAATGTAGATTAGTGCGACTCTTTTTAATTAACAATTATTTCATTTGAGACTTTCGCGGCCAGATTGGTTATCAGTGAACTTGATTTCCTGATTGGAGCTGCGTTCGAGTTTGAAGTGAATCTCTCTCTGATACTCAGCATCAGAGTTCCTGCGAAATCCTGTTGAAACCAACTGTAATACTGCAACGTTGAATTCACTCCAAACTCGAACGCCGCTCCAACTTGGAAGCCATGTCTTTTGATAACAATTTTTTAGTCAGAAAATTGCAAATCTTCTTCGCCAAATGTACATTCAATGAGGATATATGTGATTTGCCTGTACCAACACAAAATTTCAATTAATCAGTTATTCTTTGGCAGTCGCCTAAAAGCCTTTTCGTGTTTTTTTTTTAATTTTTTTATGAAATGTTTTTATATTCATAAATTTAAAAAATCATGAATATGTTACACCATAAAAGGCAGTTTTTTTCTTTCTAGAACCAAATCCCAGTATTTGTAGTAAGTCGGTGTCTCCTATAACGCGATTTTCTAGGAACCTATCTACCGTGTTGCCCTATCTGTACATGTCTCATACATGGTTTTTCGCCGTGTAAAAACCGAAATGCTTTCTGTTCACAAACTGTTTGGTTCGAACGCCTTCTCTAGACTCCACAGAATTATGAAATACTAATGTGTTCATTCAACATAACGCGGAAAGTACACATAAGTTCCGTAGCAGGAACTTATGGGACAACGTAATACATAATCCATTTTTGCGGTTTGCGGCGAACATGCGGCGTTACAACTTCCATAATGCAGTTACCAATATAATGCTACATAATAGAATATTCTTATTGCAGTTGCGACATTATGCATTCTTCTCTCTGTCATCATCATTATCTGTGTGGCCAGTGTCGGCCCAAAAAAATCCTCAACGCAGTCTTTAAAGGATGGAAAATTCGTTGAGGCTGTAACTTCTTGTGGACTTGTCCAAGGAGTACTGGAGGATGGTGCATTTGCTTTCCGTGGAATACCTTACGCTTTACCACCAATTGAAAATCGTCGTTGGCAACCAGCTGAACAACTTCGACGAATTGAACATTGTTGGACTGATACTTATTTAGCACATAACTCTTCTGAAGTTTGCTGGCAGCGTGAACCACATGGGCGGATGCATGGCGCTGAGGATTGCCTTTATTTGGACGTTTTCACGCCCGAAGTTAGATATGATTCTCCTCTGCCTGTGGTAGTAATGATTGGCTCTGAAACTCTTAGCGGTGGATCACCTGGTGTAATGCAACCGTCTGCTAAACTTGCACGTGTACGAGACATGGTCTTTGTCAGACCGAATTTTCGGTAAGTTCGTGCACGCTTTGATGTTCAATATGTGACGTTTAATAACTTTGTTTTCAATACTCTTAACATATCCATTGTATACATTCATTAATATACAACAATATAAATATAGAATGCAATATTCCAAAGTTATGCAATAGGAGCAACCAGCGGAAATCGCGTAAGTCGGAGAACCTTTTTTATTGAGAAAAAGGTGGGCGGTTCTTGCTTCAATGAAATATATTTATTGCCTTCACAACAGTCGCAATAAAAACAATAAGAATAGGAAATGCAAAACGGCGCATACGTCCAAAAACGCATGTCAGATAAGAAAGATCGAATGAAAAAAACTTTATTCCTATAGCTTTGCATCAGAGTAGATACAAATTTTGTTTATTTGGGGTGAAGAACTAAGAATAATACCAGTTTAGAATAAAAATATTTCATAAAATAGTATATTTTTATATATATGTAGGAATAGGTGGTGCAGAGGTGCATAATTGACTGTACACCGATCCTATTCTACGATGTTTAAGTACTGAAATAATAAAATGAAGAACTAACAATGCAAAGGAATCTTTCACACGGTCGCACTTGTACCCTCTTCAAACATTCATCTGCGACTGCCGTTCATCCGCCCTTAAACGCACTCTCTCATACTTAAATAACTCATGACGCTCTCTATCTCACTCACGCACAGATCCTTGCATATATCAATACAAAATATTAAAAAACAAATCGTATCGTAAGCTTACTGCCCCCGGGGTGTTAAGCCTTTCCATGCTGAAGAAGCGCTGGATCTTTTATGGAAAATGAATTTACAATTTTTTCTTCTGCTAAAGTGCTCGGAATAAGTGCCAAAGATTTTGGTTTCCTGTTAATCTTGGATACTATGTCTTTTTAGGCATGCATGACCAGTTTTTACATAACAGCAACCCTGTGCTCGACTTTCTTGCTAACCATTGCTAACCGGTCGAAGGCAGAAACACGTATCAAAAAACAATCTTAACCTTGGTCGATCGCAAAATCGTGATCATGCATGTAGGGTTCGCATAAAACTTCAAACAACTTCTGTAGTCTGGAACACATTTAATATTACAACACCCTGGCAAAATGATCGTTACAGTTAAAATTTAAAAGTATTTTATTAAAAATTGTTTTGCGCGAAAGGGTCATCGCGTTTTGCAAATAACATTGGTCAACACGATTCTTGTTTCTGTTGTGTCAGCATACATTTTTTAAAAATTCAGATTTTCAACTTTGAACATTTCTTGTGTATTTTAGCACTAAGAGTTATAGAAATTTATTTCTACGGTGTTCTAAAATCGAGGGGAGAATTTACAATTAGTAGCAGAAAGGCAATAGAGGAAACGCTTTTCTTGAAAATATCATAGAAGAGTGTTACAACACAAATTTTGTTTTCAACCTCATTCATGCTAGTAGCTTTACAATTACATTGATTGTTTATAAGATATTTTCTCTTCATGCAATCAGCGCCATGAAAACATTTCTGTCGAATGATAATATATTTCTTCATCACCTTGCAAATAATGTCATTCTGCGTATGGTAATGTTTGATTTTTTTTCATGGTTATAGAAAAACTGTCTACATTTCATAATATCAATGTATCATTAGTTATAACATATAATATTTAGTAACAAACATTATATATTTTTGTTACATTTAATAATATAATAACATTGTGTTTCAGTTTGGGAGTCTTTGGATTCTTGGCTTCTGAACCACTTTCAAGATCCACCCACCCACCAACTTCTGGAAACTATGGACTTTCAGATATTATAGCAGCTCTTCAATGGGTACAATTGAATATTGAGAATTTTGGAGGAAATAAAAAATCAGTAACATTATGGGGGCATCGTGCAGGTGGAACCCTTGTAACTACCACTGTTGGCATTCGACGAACAAAAGACCTTTTTTCGCGAGTTTGGATCTCCAGTGGCAGCGCAATCTTCCCTGGACAGGATTTAGAAGCTTCACAAAAGCTTAGCGATCAATTCCTCAATTCTGTAAGATGTAGTGATGCCGCTTGTTTACGGGCCAAAAGTGCGGAAGAATTGATGGATGCAGTTCCGGAAACATGGCATACTGGAAATATTGGACTTCCAGAGCCCAGAGAGGCTACTTCTAGAGAAAGAAAGCCACATGAGTGGCTTGTACTTGATGGTGCCATTCTTCAAGAACCAGTTGGTCAAATTTGGACAAGAGATGAACTTCCTGTTAAAATTGTCATGGGTACCACCGCACATGCTGGAATCCCTCCCAAATATCTCGCTGCAAATGCTACTCTCAATTCCACACAGGTAGAAAAAATTGTAAGAGAATCTCTACTTGGCACAACAGGCTTAGCCGATGAAGCACTCAGGTAAAATTAAAGTTCAACTATTGTTAATATAACTATTGTAATAAGTTTAGCCATTAGACTCTATTCGTCATTCGAAACCTATTACAAACTGTTGGTTAAGGCAAAAGTTCGAAAGCAAATTTGAGAAATTCCGGGATCGAAATAGTCTACTAGCACAATTTTTTGAAAATATGCTATTTCTTTTCATTACTTACCGTCATAAAACATTCATATTAGCCGCTTAACGCATAAAGGCATGTAGTCCACGTCTACGACTATCCGTCAAGAATGTGCAAGGATGCGCGTTTCAACGCGAGTAGAAACTGCTATATTAACTTTTTAAACGGTTGTAAAACGTGAAATAATTTATTTAATTGTATTGAATTATGTATAAGATTGGCTAAATAAATGAATGATTTTTCGTTGTTACTTCAAATCATATGTATACAGGGTGTCCCGTAACTGGTGGTACAACCGAGCAGGGAATGATTCTACATGAAAAACTGAGTCGAAAATAGAGAATAAAATTTTTTGATACAAGGCTTTGTTTTTAAAAAAAATGAGTTTGAAAATTTGTCTGGATTAAAAAGGTTCAATCATTTTGTCTTCGATTATGTAGGTTGTATTAAAATGGTTGTTCATTTTTTCAATGAAATAGGTACTTTCAGAATGAACTATACATTCCATAGAAGATCAAATTAATAAGACTGACGATTTTTACTAATTAGGAAAATCAAATTACTTTAGTAATCAAACTTGGAAGCTCCTTAGTAAAATGGAACTCGTTACACGAAGAGTTTAAGTATCGGTATCAAATACAGTTCTCATACATTATCACATTATTACGTAAATGTTTCTGTCAAAATCTGTTTAATGATTTCATTAACGAATAATGAATTTTGATTACTACAATATGCTTGTTACTATGTAAGCTAAGATAAACTAAAAGCATTAACATTTTTTAAAAAATACTTTTTAACATACAGTTACATAACATTCATAATACAGTTTCAATACTTCATTACTTCATATGAAAAGATACTGTAAAACATACAAATACGTGGCTTTTATCATAATTTTTAGGCGGGAATTATTTGATAATTCCTGCCGCTGTGTTATTAATGTTGAATATAACTTTACTTCTTTTTAATGTTCACATATACAAATGTAAGATTCTGAAAAAGAAAGAGAGGCGCGCGGTAAACCATTCTATCAGCGTACTCCGAACTGAGTAGCTTAACTTCGAGATCTCTTGGATCGACGCGGAACCACTGCGCCAGTGACCCCTCCCTATTGACACTTTTTTCTCACGTCCTCTCCTCCTAAGTTCTTGTTAGGAAGCCACCATCCCGATCCCACACAAATTTTATCAGATTTGTTTGAAAACTATATTATTTTCTGCTTCGACTACATCAAAAAGTATATCCTTATGGTAAATATACTTGTCAAGGAACAGCAGAGTAGGCCACTTTACGAATTTAACACTAAACTATGAAGTAAAGCAGAATAACTGGTTACCAATTTTGTTCAAAAATACTCCAAGTTCATAGGAGAGTCATACAACTGATATTCTACATTGTTCTTATAATAACACAGATTACCAAATTGATCATTCTTTCTATCCCTTGATTCTTCTTTTTCCAAAGTATTTATTTGGTATACTAAAATATAATAGATTTAATGTCTGTAGTTTTACTGTTAACAGTGTAAAAGTACAATATAAACTGTACAATAATTAGATTTTCAACTTGAAAATCGAAGATTACGTTTTTATACTTGTTAATTTGTGATGCATTTTTGAATATGTATAATCCAATTATAAATCCATCTTATTGTTTACTTTCAGACGTTACAACTCAAGCTTGACGGGATTAATAAGTATGATATCAGACATCCGTGTTGTATGTCCATTGTTGACGGTTGCTCAAATGAGGAACAATATTCCATTTTACGTGGCAACTCAGCCTCGTGGTATGTTCGCCGACCCTGATAGCGATGTCACAGCTATTCTGGGATCTTATACAGCACGGACATCCGAAGAGAAGAGACATGTTTCCGCTATGCAGCAACTTTTTAACCACTACGTCTGGCATGGTAATGTAGCTCAGACAGATGTTTCTGGTGCAAAGCGAGTATTAGTTGTTGGACAGGATACATTACTTGAGCGCGAATACCCAAACTGCGATTTTTGGATAGGAAAGGATGTTGTTCCTTCTTATGGTCGAGTCGATTAAATCTATTTTTATTTTTCGTGTTGAGTAACAATTCCAAAATTTCGGCCAAACTTGAAACTTTTCTAACAAGAGCATGTTTTATTCGAGGGCTTTTTATTTTTGAGTGATACCATAAGTTCGGTTACTTGAGAAGAAAAATAACAAGCGATTTCGAAACGTTTCCTCAATAATTTAAAATGACAATCGGATTAATTTCACGTAAAAGGGAAAGGAGAATTTACTTTTATGAGTGACAAATTCTTTCTTATGTACCCCAAGAAATTTGCGTTATGCAATAGATATAACGGATATTCTTCATTCGTATATAGTTTGAATTTTATAAATGATACACGATCATTGTGTATAGCTACAATCTTAAGAACAGGTATTCTCTCATATTAAATCCATTATATATTTGTATTGGTTAACATTACAGACATAAAAAAAAGTATTTGTCGCTCATACTACTTTATAAAATTCTGAAAGATGTATTACAGCTTTTTGTATCCTTGTGACATTTATTGAAATTTTTGTTTTTCAAGTATCTTTGAAGAGAAACCAATATTGTAAGAATCAAAACGAGTTTAAAGTAACAGTTTAGATTATAAAAGTATGGTGAAATTATTAATAAGAATGTTTTCTATTTCTTAAAATTGCCTGTATCTTGAGGTTATTATGAATGTTGTTTGCTATCTATTCCTTGTATAATTAGACTCAAAAATGTTACTTGATGAATTTATAAAGTTAAAGTTTCAAAATTCAGGAAGACAATGTCTGTAATTTTTGTATATACAATTGAAAATTGTATAAAAAAGTTCATTTTTCGTAAGACAAAATTCGAATCTTTTGTTAGACACATTATTTCCAGGGTCAAGCAATCCGAATTTTTAAATATGATGAAATAAAACTTGTTACTACAACGTGTATTTCAACTACCAAGGAACAACATCGCATTACACTTTTCTGCCACTAGTTGCTTTGCTTTGTGTACAAGAAGGATATAATTTCATTAATATGTTCTTTACCTATTCATTGTATTTATATCATTCCCATGACAATTACTTACAAATTTATTAATCTTACATGAATATTTTACCAATTCATTGTATACATTGTAAAGCAAAAATGTGAGATTCGAAACAAATTTATTTCAAATCATAAGACTGATCTAAAGTTTGGATATTTCATTAGCATGCAGATGATAATATTTAATACACATAGATTTGGAGTTAAAATAAATCTTTGTCAAGAATAGCAATCCTTCTATTGAAATAAGAAATTCATACACAAAAGTCTTTCCATAATAAATTATGCACAATTACCTTGCCACAGGTGATGACTTAATAGTCATCATCACGAAAACTTTAATGAAGAAATATAGTAATTAACTTTTTTTTAATTCCATTATCTTCATACATGCAATATTTCATTTCTTAGTTTGGATGATCCATCTGCATTCAAGTAAAATTTGCTTATTAGATATGTATTTTTATCCTATTACTGGCAATTACTAATTGTAATCCTGTTATCTTTTCTCTTCTCTCAGTTCCACTCTTAACTTAATAACTCTCCTTTTCATCTTGTATTTGCAAAGAAACTTATTTTCTTCTTTATCCCAACATATTAATATTTTATAGTATCGCGTATGCCTATCTCCACCGTTCGTTACTGTATAAACGAATAATATTCATCGAAACTGGGATAAGATATTGTTATAAACCTTGGTGGCGATCAAGACATACATTTGGAATGTCTATAATGTTCTACTAAATTCCATAATAATTACATATTACAATTTTATTCAAGGCAACTTTACGTAGTCTGTTATATAGCACATTGATGCATTCTAGAGACGTCCTCTGGTAAGTGTTTTGTTCTGATTCGCCTGACGGATAGAGACACTCCTCGTTGATACGCTATTTTCGATTCTAACGCTCTACTCGCCGAAAAAGACATACATTTGTTACATCGTTAAGTGAACGACGAAAGAAGTATTTTGTTTTCAGTTGTTATTGGCTAATCTTCAGGTTTTCAGCCGAAAGTATCGTCAATAATGTGGTGAGGATAAGCGGTGTAAGCGATAGTCTCCCCTTATATATAAGTTCGACAATCGTAGCTTTTGACCAGCGGGCGGCGGAGCCACTCACTTTCAGCCGCTTTTTCACATTATTTTGTTTTTGCGAATACCACATTCAGCCTCATGAAGTAAACATTCCACATAGTCTTAGCATTCTTGTATTTTTGCTTGTTTGGCTGAAGAAGTGAGAAATGGTGGATCCTCTGACAAAACGCTATTCTCGACGAGAAATCTATGTAACATTTAAGTGGATCAGTCACATTCTTATGTCGATTGCATAATATTCCATCGTTTCTTCGTCGAATGTCGCGTTTCTTTAAGGGAGATCCCCCCATGCCGGAGTTTATCCACTTTTTACTATATTGATATTCGAAATTTGATGCATACACCAATGTCCTCATTGTCGCCGCTTAAATCACGTTCTCTCCCTTGCTCTGATCTGTAGCGTTCTCTCTTTTAATTTCATTTGAATGTGTTGCTCTTTCAGTGAATTGCGAATTAGAACGTGAAATGCCTTCATGTGAAGTTCGCACATAGAAAGAAGTCACTTAATAAGTGGTTTGCATTGATTCACCTGACGGATAAAGACATCCCTCGTTCTCACGAAAAAGCAATTAACGGCGAAATTAGAATCTAGTTTTCGGTTGTCATTCGCCGAGCTCAGGTTTCAAAGGCTGATACAATAGGAATAAGGCGGTGCAAGGACAATTTCCCCTCACCCTGTAACTGATACCGAGTGACTTCGTACCAAATACCCACTATACGTGTTACAAGAGACATGGTGCTTGACGCCTGCCGAATCAGACTCTCATTCTTTTGTCTAGCCAATTTACAGTTGCAGGACTATACCTCTGCCTGATACTGTGCGGCATCAGTATTTTTACTGGCTGTAGTTCGTTTCGTCCAATTTGAAATTACCGAATACCTCTCTTACTACTTCCCTGCAAAAAAGTGTACCATTTGACTATCAATTTACTCCAAACCCTTATTTTTTTGCAAAAGGGGTTTCTGTTCCAATTAGTATTATACGACCATTCCTCCGTATTATAGAAGGATTGCTTTCTTGTTTAAAACAGAGACAAAAAGAACCGTATTAAATTATTATATCTAAATAGTAACGTATGTCGTGTATGCCAAGCAAACGTGTATAGAATGAAGCACTTGATTTTTTACTTATGAAATACATTAAATATACTTTACTCTGTTCATCACATTTCTCCCAGTACCATGGAGTTACTATACAGATATTTTTGGTGAAGCTTATGGTTTCAGTATTAATTACATTGGAAAAATCAAATACCCTAGTCTATATACATATATCCAAACAACTTAATTAAAATACATGTTTTTTGTTCAGTGCATAAACATATATTAATGTATGGTAATACCAACGAACATAAATTTCATTAAACTTTTTACAATTCAATTAAAAAAAAACTATAAAATATTTTCAAAATATCGAGGCAAATATTGAAAGCCCAGAGATAAAAGTTTACCGATTATTTATGACAATACTTTACACAACTCTTCGTTCATACAGGTTGCAAACCTCTCACTGACACTGAAAATATGAAACAATTATAAGCCGGTTCTTACATCGTTAAATTTATTGTAACAGCCGACTTTTGTTTTAGTAATGTTTCAATTACTACAGGTTGCCTTATTATAAGAAATAACATACCCATAAATCCTGCCTTCATTTCACTATACCTATCTCATGGATATATAACACAGAAAGATGATGCAATCGAGCATTCAGCGTGTTGTCTCTTTATATATTGTGTAAATAAATATTTATGTACTAAAACACATATATATCAATATAAAGTAAAGTACATAAATATGTATGTTAGTTATGTAATCTAAAGTAACATAAAAGAAACAAATGCTTAAAGAAATTAATATATTTTTCTGAATACTACAGTACATCTTTTTAAAATGAATTTTATTAATTTCCAAAATAGTGAGTTAACAGTTTACAACCTGTATAACAATGACTGTAATTTGTATCGATGTTTTTTAGCAAAATACTCTTTCTTTTTTATTAGTTACATTCTTAGTATTTAATTGAACAATTGCATCTCCATGAAAAAAATCTTATTATAAAAAGGATAAGAAAATACGTAATTTTATTAGTTATGTGTCGCTCCTTTCAAATGATATATTTTATGTATAACAAATTTTGTAAAAATTATTGTAATCTTATGAGTGTGATTGCGCCAAACAGATATTAATTTAATATAAGTTACATTACATTAACATTTGACATGCGGGTATACTTCGCCGCGGACTTACGCGTGCAACGGGTGCTGTTTTGCATGAATGTCGCGGAAGTTTGGTCATTCAGTAAAATCGCAATATTAATAATGATAATAATAATGGACCTCGAAAAACAAAACTTCTGGGAAGAAACAATGCAAAGCGTTGTCTAGCAACATAAACATCATGCATACAATGCCCGTCGTATTTATACGATACCTGCTCTCTAAGCAAATCTACTAAATACGTGACCCGCGCACCAGTGACAGATTGCGAAAAACGTAAAAGTACGTTGCCCACATGCCGAGTGTTAAGTAACTTAAAATCTGAATTTTTAGAGTTACTTCGACAGCACTTCAACTATGCGTTGCACTTTAAGTATTCTTGGCTTAATTACTTATTATACAGCAATTTTATTGTTTTTACATCAGACTGAAATTTTGAATTTTGATTTGTTTGAATCGGAATTTAAATGTTTACCACAATAAATATTATATTAATATGAGTATGATAATAACTACTGGCTAACATTGCGATGTTAGTGCGATTTTTTAAAGTACTCATGACGTACTAAATGTATTACTTCAGCATAAAGTACATCTTCAGCTGAAGTTTCTAATATAAAAAATAGAAGAATAAGTTTAGAAAAAATATTTTATACTGTAATTGATAACGTTTCATACCTGTATTTAATATTGCATTATTCAGGCAAAGAGAAATTACAATAAAAGTAACAATTGATTTTCTTAACATTCACAAAATTCGAAGTACAAAGAATTGAAAGATTTCGGTTTAATAGGGAAAAAAAAATATTTTTTCTAACTTAATATACGGTTTACTTTTTAGGATAGAAACTTCGACGACCTTTGTATTTAGCTACTATATTTTAAACATTTGTTGCGCTGTAAGTATTGTGATATCGTTATTTTATTGATGTCCGTGATATGAGAGATATCTTTAAATAATAATACGATATTTAACACTTTATAGACTGATGATTAAGCTTTTGATATGTATTTTTATTGTTTATTTGATGTCTATAAAACCGTATGAAGCAAACTGTTATGTTAGCATCTTATTTCATTGATGTTTTTACATTGTCGTATCGTGCTGAATACCATTTAATTAAAGCTAATTAAAGTTATTTATGCGCGTGCTTTTTGTCTCTATTTGATATTCATGATGTCATATTTTCCATATTTTATTATTTTACACTATTGTGTTAATGTTCACCATAATAACGAAGCATCATATCACTGTGTTATTATATTAATATACTTTTTATTTTAGTAATAGAATGTTAAGTGATTGATGTACATTTTTTTCTGAATGTTCTTCAGCACATTCGATTGATTTAATATCTTATTTATGGTGTTTACACTGACGTGCTTCTGCTATTGTGTTAACACTAGAAGTATCATGGTTTAAATCTATTATATTTAAATGTATTAAATATGTATTTTGAAAAAAGGAAAACTAAGAGGTGAAAAAGATGATCGGTTTGCTAATTTATGTTTTAGAGATGGTCATAAAATATTTATTCTATGGCTCTCCTATAGACTTTTAAAAAATCATGTGACATTTTGACTGGTTTAGTAGTTCTAGTGTTAACTCAATAATGTAAACATTAATTTCCTACTAATATTTTGGTGCGGATATCAATAATAACTATAACAACAATCTTCTGGTTTTTAAATTGAGCAATATATATTACTTAAGTATCCTTAATAATCACTTTATCTTTGTGTACGTTACACCATACAATATGTATCTGAAGGTAACTTATTCTGAAATATGTAACAAAACTATGTGAGTTACTAACATTTCTGATACTGTCTACATTCTACTTGTTTTATAATACCATTTGAATTTTCAATGAAGAAAATGAGATGAAAGCAACAATTTGTCAAATCTAATCCATTGATGACAGAATAAAGTGTTCACAACGAGATACATCTAATTTTAACGAATTAAGAATGCTGCAAACAGCTAATGTATTACTGTGCCAATATTTTTTCACCTTTTTGACAGAACATTACGAAACTTTCTATAACATCATAATATATTTACTAAAAGCTTTAGAATATAAAGGTTTCCAAACATACAAAGATGGACTGATTACATGTGACTGACTCATTTTATTGTTAAATTTCTACATCTTTATAAACTATACAGTGTATTTAAGAAGAAGGATCCCTTAATTATAAGACATACAGTACTCCTCGAGAGGAATAAGAAATGTCTAATCAATATAAACTCTAAAGACAACTGTTCCTATAAAAATACCAAATGCATTTAAATTTGAAAACAAATTGTCAACAAATTCAGATTACAGAATATAGCTAATGTCATATTTTTCTGTGTACAATGAATGGTATACGTATTATTTGCAAAGTACACAAAATGCATATTTGCTATTTCTACATAAGACTAACGACTAGTCTTTGTTATTAATACGAAAGTGATGCTGATGGAGCTGGGTGTTAATTTTGATTAACATTGCTATATACTAATTTTATGTCTGCAAGCTTGAACTATTATTTCGAATTGCTCAATGCCATTTCTTTAACAAAACATTTAGTATGTATTGTAAGAAGATTTAAATATAAAGCAGAACGCTAATAAATAATGCAAACTGGTTTTTAATAGAAATGGTTTATTTTAGAATCTACGTTAATCACACATGTTTTGTCCCTCTTGGAGAGTGCTATATTGCCCTTCAACTTTCGAATCCCTTTTTAAACACCTTGAGAAAACAATTTATCAACTATATACTGTAATCCATTACAAAGGGTGTTCATAAGTTTTGTATAATTACAATTTAAAAAGATTTTTGTTATAAAACTTGCAACTCTCAAGTTCTTCATTACTGAAATATGGCTCACAAGTAGAGAGTGCTTCTAGAATGTTAGAACAACATCAGTACTTACAAAATATAAAAGTGGACCTTTGTGTAAATGTTTAATGTTTATACCATATTAACATGTAATATCATTATGATAAAATATAGTATTTATATCATTTTATATCTGTTTTATAATCATGAATTTACAGAAAATGACACAAGAAATTTCATTTCCGGCAGTAGGTTAATACAAATGTATATGTGTATAATGATTTTTAGTGTTTAAATAAAAAATGTAATAAAATTTACATAGTAAAATATACGAAAATTGATTTAATATCTCATTTACGTAACTGTTAAGAACTTTATGGGGAGCATCTGCATTTCTGGGTGGATGCAGATGCTCCTATTGTTTGACATAGAGTTTTACCAGAGGTTTAACATGTGTTTGCTTCAAAAGTCACTAGTGAATAAAGGTAATATATTGAAAACACATTTCTTTGCGTACCAGGCTGAAGAGGAACAAAACTCTAACTTCTTTAGGATATTTATTGCTCCTTCAGCCCTCACTAGTGCATGGCGCATCTTAGATCTCAACAAGAATTTCCCGACTACCCTGGTGTAATTTCTGTAGCCAGGATTGATTCTGGAAGTTCTCACTGTCAAAGTCCTTCTTACCATGAATCTCTGGGGCCCTCTCCTCATGCGTGTAAGAGAGGGAAATTTCATCATATTTCCACCCCTGCTAGAGATGGGAAAGAAATATGGTCCACTACCTTCGAAGGGCCACATTCGTTGATATCAAGGCCCAATCAGGGCATTTTGCAACTCCTCCCATGACGGCTTTTCGGAACTTTTATTTTCCTTCCGTTCCTTCCTCAAAAGTTTTTAAAACCCTGTGTCTTTTTCCACCGACTCTCATCTGCTCAAATTCTACTAATTAGCTCATTTACTAATTTTTTCGATTCAATGATAATATTTAATTCTATTTCAATATCTTACGCTAACCGAAATCTTCGTCAAAAGTCAAAGTTCTCTTTTTGGTGACTCCGTGAACCCATGTTTTTGCATTGCAATAGCGCCGGATTTTGTTTCTGACTTAAACAAATTATTTACTTGAAAAGTGATAATATTTTTATTTCATTGTAAAATACAAACATTTCGATTATGTATGGAATAAATGTCGGATAAATAAGTACTATGGTTCTCACTGCAAACCATTGCACATTTGATGTTTAACCCTGGTGGAAATATATCTACAACGAACTACAATTCTCTACAACATATTGCTACAACTGGCTACAACATTGAACAATTTTCTACAACTTGACCCTATCTTCACTGCGTTTAATTTCTACAAATTTCTACAACAAAGTACGCGGATTGGGACAGTATTTTAGAATTTCGTGAATAGTTGTAGAATGTTGTAGTATTCTATAAGATACTACACAAACAACGCGCTGGACTAGCTTTTGAAAGATATTTCCAAAAATTTGTACAGGGTGTTTCAAAAATATTTGTCATGGCTTTCAGGGGTTGTTCTACACCTCTGGATCGATGGAGATTTGCGAAAAAAACCTGCCGCAAAATTCGGGAAAGGGTAGCAAATTTTTTTTATTGGCTCATCGTATTCGTCTTGTTACATAGGCAAAGTGTCTGAGAGGAACCATGGGTCAGAAATGAACCGTTCTCTCGCAAATTAACTTTTAATTGGGCCTTCCGATTAAAATTTCGCCCGTATGGCAGCCTTCGAGTCACCGACCTTTCGAAAGGAAACACATGAGATATGTACATAAGGCATAAAAACTTGTAGAATGTTGTAGAATTTTGTAGTATTGTATAAAATACTACACAAACTACGCGAGCCGTGTTTTAATAGAGATCATTCTTTCAAGTTCCATTTGTCTTAGAGTAGCAAGTTGTAATTTGTTGTAAAAATTTGTAGTGCTCTACAACTTACTACAATTTATTACGTAAGAGAATCGAGTAAGTTGTAGTGAGACGTTGAGTGTCGTAGAATATTGTAGTTACGAGCTACAATTTTCTACAATTTTCTACAATTTTCTACAACCACGCAAAATGTTGTAGAAAATTGTAATTTGTTGTAGAGTCGCATAAAAAGTTGTAGATATATTTCCACCAGGGTAAGAAAACATCCTTGCATAATTGTGGTTCAATTGTGATAATATAGTAAAAAATAGAAAAATGTAACAAAATCTCGGCTAGATAAATTTGGTATGACTACCCCTTCCACATAGGGGGGTACCCGTTAGGGAACCTCGACGTATCAAAACCGCGAATTCATAATTCAACCTTTCGTCATGACTGGTCACGTCTTGAGCATTTAATACCATTTAACCATTTTTGGATAACTGGAGCATAATCGACAAGTTCTCAAGGCTTAAATGCTCAGGACGTAATAAAATGTTGCTCTCATGAAGTAGAGCAGTGTTTCCCAAAGTGTCATACATGTACCCCAATATACCCACTGGAGGATGGTAAGAGTTTGGTAAGTGTTCGCGCTGCATCGACCTTTGACTGTGTCTGATGCAACAAGCAGCTCATTTTTTTCATTTACTAAGATAAACAAACAACAAAAATTTTGTAATTATACTGATAATGGACTGTCTCACATTTTTCAAATACTGTCCAACAAATTTGAAATTTTTTTCTGTTTTCCGATAGCCACTATATAATTCGTATAGAATTCGTCGTCCTGAACACGAATCTGTCAATGAAATTTCTCTATCAACCTCTGTTTTTGAAAAACAACAGCATTTATAAAAACGGTTGTTTTCGGTAAAAAATCTGGTATTACGTGAAAACTAAGAAACGAAGGTTGTTGTTATTCGTCTCAAAACATAGAGGAGTGTTTCCCGAGTATGTAGGTATAAGCAGTTATAATATTCCGTATTTGTTAATAGCAGTAAATCACTGTCAAAGTTCAAAAACGAGCGGATGTGTGAATTTTTTACACATTCACTTTGCATTTTCACGTAGAGTACTATTGCTAGCACAAATTTACTATATACTCTTTTTTCTTTTTTCTCTTTTTCAGAAATGCAGATAGCAAGATTCTATCTGCATTTCTGAATAAAAAACTATGAGTGAAAAATGTCGTAAGTGTTTTCATTTTAGTACAATTTAAGAAAATATCCATCGAGAGCGTGTTCCAAGTTCCAACCGTTTTCCCGGTACGACGCCATCGCTCCCCGTAAGTGCCGTAGCTACGAATAATACTTTCACGGGCCCCGCACGTCGATAGATTCCGTTGACGTAGAATTTTCAACCTCTTCTGTCTCTTCAACTGTCTGTCTTTTTATGAAATCGCGCTCGACAGGAGCTCTAACGTAAACACAGAATTGAGACCTGAACTGTGTCGCATTTAGTCCTATAAAGTTCTCAATAATTAAATAAGATAACTTTATATATTTTTAATTTTAATGAAAACTTTTTCAATGTACTAAAATAGTGTCAACAATAATCGAATGCACTTTATTCACATTAACAAAGAACTTTAACAAGAGAATCAATAAATTAATGAAATGAAAAACAAAATAAAAATTAATTTTTAAATTTCATAAAAATCCGCATCTGTAGTCGATCTGTATCCGCGATAAATTCGGTGACGCCATTGCCTCCTACAAATATTGACACGAAACATTGTTCGAAACTTTGGTAACCTTGCTGCCAGGGGGTCCAAGCCTCCGTGTTAATTTTGCGGACACAATTTAGTCCCGCAATGAAAAGTAGGTGTCGCTACTTTTGCGCGATTGCAGCGCCTCTTCTGACGTTTTTCTAAATAATTCATATACTAGGTGCGCGCGTGCTCACATGTACACGAGCACACACATGTATGCACACACGACACATTTAACCACCTACATGGACATGCGCACCCGTGCAACCATTTTCATATTCTTTTTTTTTAAGGGAAAAAGGATAACACAAAATTAAAATTATGAATTATACAATTTTATTTTAAAATTATGAATTATACAATTTTATTTTAAAATTATGTATTATAAAAGTTTATTTTAAAATTATGAACGTAATATATAATACATTTTAAAATTATTTAGCCTAACGATTACAAATATGTCGTGCGTGCAGCATCAAAGTATCATGATCCTTCGGTAATTCTATACGGCCATGTAAAATTTTATTTATAAGGGAAACATATTCTCTAATATTATAACGCGTGAACTCTTCAACAACGGTCGATCGCAATACATTGACGTGCTCGCACGGTACAAATTCGAAATTAATATATTTTATAATGTTATGTACTAAAGTGCATAATAAATTTTGTAGGTGGGCGATGGTCGGCATATAATAAAAACAAAGATGTGCCACTTTTTCAATTTGTCCACGAAATGTATCGTCCTGTCGCGATACATTTTGTGAACAGACCAGACATGCTTTATATTTTTTTTAAATGTTTGGTAAAATTTTGGTACGAAATAGGCCGAAATGATTATTGCAAGAAAAAGTCATGTCTGGTTCTGGCAGATCTGGAATGTTAATATTATTTTTACCACTTGCGACAGGAGCACAAATAAATCTTTTGAGATCGGAAAGAAAGCCGGCGGATTCGTCTGGTTCGCAATTAGTGCATTTAGAATTTAAGCTACTTGAACAATTATTTAATAGTAAAGTTTTATATGTATTGATAAAATTTAAACAGTTAGGATTAATATCGCGACATCTACGTTGACGAACTAAACCAAAAAAATTCTCTAAACTATCTTGATTAAAAATTTTTGTCTCAAAGCACTCGAATTCCAATTCCTCCAAGCAGGTTTTTAAAATCTTGAGTCCATGTAAAGTATGGATCCAGTTTTTTAAAAAGTCTGGATGGGTTTTATCCGCCGGCTTCCTTTTTATAAATGCCATTGAATTAAAGACATTTATAGCATTATTCCATATCTCGATATTCTTTTCAGCAGAAAACATTTCCTTCGCACCTGTTTTATAATTCAATGAATCGAATAATTCATTTAAAAAAAAGACACAATCGCGATGTATAAATTCCATCGGATGGCATCTTTTTCGTCCCGCACAAACTGGAATAGTTTGCATTACTAAAAGTATCAATAACAGAACCAAAAGTTAAACTAAAAATTTGAGCACAAAGAGAAACTTTCATCTTTGCCGTTTGTGAGGGATACACGTGTGCAAAAGAAATATTTTTGGCTAGCCGACATGGCCCCCTATTTTGATCTATAAAGAAGGCATCCTCAATGTGCTTCCACATTGCGATACCTTCTTCCTTGTTAATTGTAAATTTCAAATTTTTGCTAATTAAATTATTCCTCATGAACTTTAGCAAATGCGGAACATCGTATAGTGGAACGATACGACTGCCATCAATGACAACTACATTATCGTGTGTTTCATTGCCGGCATGAAATGAGGCACGGCGTGAATCTAATAATAAATGCTTTAAAGCTTTGGCATTTGTTGTGCCTTGGTCGCAAACAGATGCTACTACATTAATGCGTACTTCATGGCATTTCCTAACTATCTTTTTATAAAGAAGGGAAATATCTTCCCACGGCGTAGTGCCTTTACAAAATGAAAAAGCAACTGGTTGCTTCCAAGGCTCGCTTATGCCTTTCAGCATCCACACCATAACGTGGTCAGCAATAATTGACTGCCGTACCGTTCCATTGTCGGAAAATCCGATAACTTCATCATTATACATATCATATGATAATGATGGAGTTAACTTCATTTCATCGAAAAGAAGAACTGCGCATCGATCTTTATCACTGTAATATTGCATTTGTGCTTCTAAATTTATGAAAACAAAATCATGCAAATTTCCTAATTGTTTCCAAAGACGGAAGAATTAGTAATTTTGATCAAAATCGATAACCACTCACAGAACATCTTTTCATAATAGATAACGCTAGCACTTCATCATCGGTTGTAAAGTGTCGCGAATATCTATTTTTATTAATATTACGTATATTAGATGCTACAAGTTGCTTCATCACCTCTGGCAGACACTCGTACTTCTCATCCAAATTATTGTTGGAGCATCTTGCAGCATCTAATATTCGTTCCTTATAACATAAATTACGTCTTTTCAGTCGCCGCACTTCCCCAGTTAATGTGGTGATTGCAGCGTACATCTTCTTGTCCAGTTCGCTGAGCCGCTTCTCCCTCGTTGCGCCAAACAGTTTCGCGATAGATTCTAAGATGAGAAAATAATACTCAATTAATAATATATATGAAATAAATATTACGCTACAATCAGTGCTGTGATACGGCGAAAGGAATACATTTCTGCGATAAGTTAAAATTAATTTTATATTATTTTACAGTTTTAGATAATATGATGTGATACTAACCATATTTCCTTTTCTTTGGATTTTTCTTTAATTTTCCGTGCGTTACTGCATTCTCCTGCTTCCATTCCAGATGTAGCTGTCATAACAAAATAAATATGAGTAATGGAACATAAAACGGTATCCACTTAATTAGAGAATTGACAAAAATAATGTACAAAAATATCATCAAAATCGCATGAAATAATAATGGAAGCGGAAGTAAATCGAGTAAATCGATGCCCGGTCACATGGTTATTCACGTGATCTTTTCGATCACATGGTCTATTTCCTTTTAATGCTAATTAGAAATCTAAGGCGTTCGGAAAATCCGTCATACTATGAAATTTACTTTGACGCTTTATAATTAATATTGATTTATATACTTACATTCTGCTAACTACGTAGAGTCAGATTCGAAAATCTCCTCCGTTGATGAAGCAGCTCTGCTCGATGTTTCTAAAACAAAAAAACAATTTTCTGAATAATACATTCTAATATTATACCTTCAAACAAACACATGATAACGAAATCATATTCACTTAACCGCGTAATAAATCAATTGCCAAAACCACATTTTTCGGAAGCAAAACATCGACGAAATTAATCTTGTTCCAAATCTTATGCGAATTTGAAACTTTAATCCGAGGGTCTCTATGCACTGCGGGTATTGTGTATAAAAATTTTTCTTTTCTCATACGAACCCCACCTCGTTATCTTAGGAAATAGAATAAATATTACGGAGTATAAAATATAGTTGTACCTGGTAAATATAATGTAGGTATTGCCGTATTACATAGTCGGCTGGATAAGAAAAGTCGCTCCTCAAAATGCCTCGGGCAGATCCCCTTTGCGTCCAGAGTTGTCGCCTGTAAATTAAACAAATTTGGATCACCACAAGCAACTATCCACTTTGAACGCCTTGTATCATCACTGCGTGGAAAGTAAAATACTTTACCGGATGATAAACAATTCTTTACACTACACAAAACCATTCTGAATTGAAGAGCAGACTCTTCTCGAACCAGCTCACAATCAGAAGTAAAGCTTTCGAATTTTATGCAGCCCGACAGCTTTCGCCATTTCGAATTCGTTATAGATGGCACTGATTCCGCTGAAACTACTGCCATCTACAGTTCATAGGTGAACTATTCCTTTAAAACTTTGTATCCGTACTCCTGGTTCTCCCATATAAGCTTGGACCCCCTGCCAGTGATGCCAGAACGAGGGATTTTTCCCAAGCATGCGCACTACCAAATCCTCAGTAATGTATATATTTTACTCAAATATGGGGTATCGTTAGACCCCCGTGACAATTTAAATACGGTAGAAATTACAGGAAGAGGACATTTTTAAAAGAAATGATATATTTACGTGGAAATAAATAAATATATGTTTTTTTATTATTTTGTATATCTGCAGCCGATTTATTAAATGAATACCATCATTTGTTGCGAGAGTAAGGAAAACTGCAGAAAACGTCCAGAGTTTTGGACGTCTTTGCGCGTGATGGTCGCCAAATGTTGTTAAATAATAAAAAATCTGACGGCCAGACCCGGGCCTCAAAGAACGGTAAACTTTCGCTTCGTTTCGAACGCGCTTTTGTCTCCGTACGAAGGAACAGTCACTCTGATATACTAACATTGCACTACGATACAATATTTTATTCAGCTTAACGAAAAGCGCGGAAAACGAGTGGGAAGGGCTCCTTATGCGACGTACTGTTGCATAGATAGATACGTCTATGGAAATAATTCCCGCCGAGCTGTGACATCAGTATGCGCATGCGCACGAAGGCTCACGCATGGGAAAAAATCCCTCGTTCTGGCATCACTGCCCCCTGCTTGCTGCCATTCACTGCCATCACTGCCATTCATTTACGATTCGAAGTTTAATAATATGATTTGCAGTCAAATACATTGAATCATGTATCTTCTACTATAGTACTAAAATATGTTGAACGTTTATTAATGGATTTCAAATTAATTATTGCGGTTTATAAAATGCATTAGTACTGAAACGATTTCATTGAAATTCTAAAAATGTAAAAAAACCTACAAACAGAAACAGTACTAATAATGTGAAAAAGTAGAACTACAAATCAGGTTTAAGAATGGAAACTTATGTGTACGTATGAAAACATTGAGTCTGATTAAGCCCAAGAAGTATGAATGAGAGGTTAATGTATACATAAAAGTATACAAACGATTCGATGTGTAATCAGTCATCTACAAGAAAAGATTGAAATCTCATATTTTATGAACTCTTGTGACTTATCTGTTGTAAAACAGTCATAAAGAAGTTGTGTCATATTCTTAATTAATTGTTATACAAATATATTGCTGTCAGAAAAAAGCGTTTCTTATACAAGAGCATGTACTAGTAGTGTTGTATTTACAATAATACAGTAATAAAGAGATTTATCGCTCTTCATTAATGAAACTGCATCGGATGTAAATGTAATTATGGCAGATCAGCTAAAGAATATGGGAGAAGTTATACAAGAAAAAGGGATTTCTAATCCACGTGCGATATTTTATAAGAAGCCTATAAAGAAAGACAATTACAATCTAGACGTTGATAGTGTTGATACACCTCAAGAAATAAGACGGCAACGTTTGTTACAGTTTCAAAAAAAGTATGGTAATCATATTACTACTATTTGTTATTAAAATAGGAAAATTAATATTAATGATGTAATTAGATGTAGGGAAATATCTTTCGCTGCTGGAAGGGGATTGTTAGAAGAAACCTTTAATTCTGAAAAAGAGTATGAAGAAAATATGGAAATTGATGAAAATGACAAAAAAAAAAGTCGCTTATATAAACGATTCAAATGTTATGCAAATCAGTTGATGATGTCAGAATGGATGTTTGAAGTACCTCAGGATTTTTTGGAAAAATGGATCATAGTTCCATGTCCCCATGGAAAAAGAACATTATTAGTTGCATCTAAGGTACAGTTAAAGAATAGTTAAGATGAAAATGTTTATTTAGTAAATTAAATAAAAGAGGTCTTGTAATATACAGTGATGATATGCCAAGTTGAAAGCTATTAATATAGAAGACAAATTTTGGATAAATATTTTTATATCATAACATGTTTATTTCTAGGGCAGAACAGTAGCATATAATAAGCGAGGCAAGCAGCTTAGTAAATTTCATTCGGGACTTCCTGGTGGAAATCCTACAGAACATAGAAGTAGTTGTACCATAATAGATTGTTTATGGATAAAGCAACAAAAGACATATTATGTTTTAGATGTCCTTGCATGGTCCAATCAATCTCTTGTACATTGTGATGTAATATTTTAAACTTCTTTGTACAAAGAGCTTATTTAAGTTCGATCATACTACGATATTAATGGAAAATATTGTTTATTAATCCCACTCTTTTATTTTAGACTGAATTCAGGTTTTTTTGGCTGAAGTCACAACTTCAAGAAATACAGGAGTTACAGGAAAGAAATACGTACAGAAATACATTTCCAATTTTGTCTGTACCTTATATCAGCTGTAACACTGATATAAGTTTAGCATTGGCAACCCTTCCTCCTTTACCTCCTTTGGATGGGTTATTATTTTATCATCGTGATGGGCAATATACTAAAGGCCGTACTCCCCTCGTTACATGGTTAAAACCTTTTATGTTACCTGAAGTACTTGGTATTTCCGCACCTCCACCGCTTGATGAAAAACCTGATGGATATATAGATCTCAAGTACTATATTCTCACTAGTAAAATAAAAAAGGAACAAGATGCATCAGAAAATAAAGTAAGTTTTATGTTTCTAATTTTACCAATTTAACATTAAACGTGCTAAACAGGGTCAACTGATCCTTTTCAAAATTTACTTTAAAATTTTATTTTTTGCTATTTTATTATTTTTTCCTTTATCTATCTTTCTGTAAATTCCTTTACTACCCGACTGTTAAATTTCTCGTTTTTCATTTTCCTCTTAATTTATTTTTTATCAATAAAAGTTCTTTGCATACCATATGTGCCACAAGGGGCCACTTGACCTCTTATAGTAAGAATAGGTATATGCAAAGTGCCAGTACATTTAGTGTTAATTAATTGATTAATGGAACTGTTAAATACATGCTAACTATTTTTCTTGATTTTATAGATGGAGATTTCGTGAAAAAAAAGAAAAGATTGAAATTATATTTTAAATGTACAAACGACCTCCTTTTGGATGAGAAATATGGTTGACGATACATTAATTGTATTAGTGATATTTTATTTTATAGATAAAATATATACTTAATAAATTTTTAAGTATATAATCGGATATAATTATATTACTTAATATGTACATAAATAATAAATTATTTCAGACATAAATAAATGAAGTATTACTGTTACTTAAACATTTGAATAGCACTCTAACATAATCTGAATTTTATAATTCAATAATATTTTTCATTGAGCCGGAATATTACAGTTGCTAAATATTAATATTTAAAGTATAAATTTAAAAAAATATTGCGATAAAAATCACAAATATTATACTCAATGGTGTATACACTTTTGAATTTTTGAGATAGCATAGAAAATTTCTATCACTGATCAGTAAGGATGTGCAAGCTGTGCCGAGTGTCGGGTACCCGACGGCTCGGGTCGGGTCGACGAAAGTCGGTCGGGTTCGGTCGGGTACCCGACACACTCGGGTCTAGGGAAAACCGACCGGTCTCGGGTAGACCGACTGGTCTCGGGTATTTCGTCTGCTACGAGTCAAGATGGCGAACTCGAGGCTATTCGATGTAACTCTCACGCTCCGTGATATTTACCGGCGTCTCAATTCGAGACACGTTGGGGGTTTATCATATGATGTCGGTAATGCAGTTATTCACACCTACGGTTTTTAAGAGGGTGCTGCCGTTTTCGCGTTAAAAAAATGTATTTTGGTTGCTGAATCTCGTAGATACACTTTATAGGATTGCCTGTACAAAATGTTAAGACAAAATTTATAAAACGTCCAAAGTTCTTAACTTACAAAGCACAGGTACATACTTTGCGGAAATTGATCGCGCTACCTTCAACATATGTGATATATAATTCTGAAGTAAATTGAATGGATAATTTAGATGTAAATTGTTAGAACAAAAATTGATCAGGAATTCTACTGCAGATATATCGCATAATTTAACGTTCGGTTAATATAATAATAATTATTTTATCCTTTCACGTCTCACTGTTAATTTTAATTTTCTATCGCTATTAAGATTCTATTAAGATTCTATCGCTGGCCGCGAAGAATATCCTCGCAATTCCTGCGACACAATGCACAAGCGAGCGGCTGTTCTCCGCGTCGGGCAATCTCGTTGTCGCGACGCGGACTAGATTGTTATCGAAAAATGTGGAACAAATTTCTTTTTTGCATTCAAATTTGGAGTAAGATATAAAGAAGTAGAAATAAATTATATTCATAATTTTTTACAAGAAAAAGAAAGAGAAAAACCTTTTGTTCTTCCCGTTCCCAAGTTTTGCGAAACCTATAAAATTAAAATTAACAGTGAGACGTGAAAGGATAAAATAATTATTATTATATTAACCGAACGTTAAATTATGCGATATATCTGCAGTAGAATTCCTGATTAATTTTTGTTCTAACAATTTACATCTAAATTATCCATTCAATTTACTTCAGAATTATATATCACATATGTTGAAGGTAGCGCGATCAATTTCCGCAAAGTATGTACCTGTGCTTTGTAAGTTAAGAACTTTGGACGTTTTATAAATTTTGTCTTAACATTTTGTACAGGCAATCCTATAAAGTGTATCTACGAGATTCAGCAACCAAAATACATTTTTTTAACGCGAAAACGGCAGCACCCTCTTAAAAACCGTAGGTGTGAATAACTGCATTACTGACATCATATGATAAACCCCCAACGTGTCTCGAATTGAGACGCCGGTAAATATCACGGAGCGTGAGAGTTACATCGAATAGCCTCGAGTTCGCCATCTTGACTCGTAGCAGACGAAATACCCGAGATCAGTCGGTCTACCCGACATCAGTCGGGTTACCCGAGACTAGTCGGTCTACCCGAGACCGGTCGGTTTTCCCTAGACCCGAGTGTGTCGGGTACCCGACCGAACCCGACCGACTTTCGTCGACCCGACCCGAGACCAGGGGGGGTCAACTCTTATGGGAAAACTTGGTATGCATATAGTACGATTTGACGGGTTCCGCTCTAGTTGGCGCCACATACAAAAACTAACACACGTACAGCTTTTAAATCGATGAGAAACCAACACTCTCTTTTCAAGCAATACGTGAGACGTCATGAGTGGTTATGAGCGCACGACTTTGTTGTCTAAAAAGAGAGTTTTGGAAAAATACGAGGGATGGAAAACCAGGAAAAGGTCAGTAAAATTTGTACACCCAAACGTTGTAGAACGAACAGAAATAGTATACAATATTCTGGAATAAAAAGTTAGATTGAAAATATTATAGGTTCGATCCGTCCGGTAACTCCGCCATAGGCAGTCCCAAGCCCGTTTGAGAAAGGAAGAGGGTTAGTATACAATACAGTCGACCCTTGGTAATCCGACGAACGTTTTGCAAGGCGGTGTCGGATTATCAAATTTGTCGGACTATAGAGTACTGTCATAGCCCCCTGTAGTCCGGAACTTTTTGGAAAAGCGTACCTTGTAATCCGACAAATAAAATGTCAAAGTGGTAAGATTCTATATGTACTATACCTAACTCATACGATGTTGAGTTTAGTAAATTAAACAACCCAATAAACAGCTTAGGGTTTATTATAAAATTAACATGATTATTGCTCTAGGACTTACATTAATATATTAACTAACCATTTATGTTAATGTTTGTCCAGGCGTTCACGAACGATTTACCATATTTTTTCATAACGCAACTCGATTGTAACTACATGTTATAGGCATGTCGGATTACAGGGGGTGACGGATTAGACAGGGGCCAGTTTACCAGGGGTCGACTGTATGACTATTACAGTTTTTAAGTAAATACTTTTATGTAAATGTGTAAAACTTTGTATGTACGACTTTTAAATAAATTTCTAAAGATAAATTAAACATTGATATTTTTCTTTAAAGCAACAAGTATACTGAAGTTTGCTTCACTATTGTAAAAGTGTGAAATAAACAATTATATGAAACATAAAATTAAAAATTAAATAAATTTCACAATTTTACAATAATGGAGCAAACTTTAGTATACCTCTTTAATAGTAATTTTAAATCAGTAAGCGATAGTACTATATATACGGTATATATAGCATACTGTGCTATATATATAAAAAGTAGTTCTAATCTACGGGTTCCGCCCTAGGCGGCAGCACATCTGCGGACCAAATTCTATATATGGGAGTTGACACCCTCTGCCCGAGACCGACGAGTCGGGTATTTGCACACCCTTACTGATCAGACTTCCTGTGGCGTGATGTCGATTTTGCCGCCTTTAATTACACACGTCTTGCATTTACAATGTCGATAGCCTAGGTTCCTACCTTAACCGTACAATACTTCTTACCGAATTTCCACATTGCGAATAACTAACGTAACCACGTTCGCATGAATTTATAGATGTGAATTGGTGTGGCACACAACAATACAAAGAAAAGGAGAGGAGTCATTTTGTTAACTTGTTAATCGCAAGAGTCGTCAATTCGTCACTTGAACCTGGAACACCTGAAGCCTGTTGAGATATATTACGGAGAACATAGAGTCTGATAGAGTCCACGTAAGATGGCCTGTGGCTCCCTACATACCAACCTGGTTACAATTTCCGAAACTACCTAGAAGAAGTCCCTAGGGTTCTCCACACTTAGAAGCAACTAATTTCTAAAACATTCTAGAAATTATTAATTTCGTATTAAAATAAGTTAAGCATCACTGACTTCTTAAAGTAAAGATTTGCGATTTTAGAGATGGTTAATCTGTACCAACTCAAAGTACATTTTAATCAATCGAAAATTGAATTCATATGCTTGTGAAGTTGGTTCGAATTTTAATATCCGATAACTTCGTGACGATAGGCATTATTGAGAGTACTTATCGATGTGAGTAATCAAATGTCAGTGTTTATGTTATCTCCCGCGCAAAAGCATTAACTGTTTAACGTTCAATTTCATTTTTTTTTAAATAATAAATAACATTACGACATCTGAATGCTTACTATTAAACAGCTATGGGTACAATAGAAGTTATATTTCCGTCTGGTGGACAACCAGGGAAAATATTGAAATGGAGAGTTCGAATGGATACAATGGTTTCAGCGGGTAGAATTTTGTTTGTGTATCATAATGTTATACCAGGAACAGAAGATGCAAAAGGGCCTGAAAGGAAATTCCGGGCTGCACGATTTGGCCGTGTTACGAAATTATTGGCAAAAGAAGGAGACATCGTTCAACCTGGGTATATATTCTTCTTAACCTCACTGTTGGGAATTTTTTAGTATTTTAATCTCATAACATTATAGTCCGTACATCACATTTATTGGTCTTGTACTGTAAATTGCTAATGATACAGTAATAGTTACAATCTTAAGTAATTTTTATGTATTTTTACCATAAGTTTTCTTTACCCAGTTCAGTGGTTTTCCTATCATGTTAGCAGTTTCACCGTAGATCATTTTAGCACTAGAATTATCAACGATCTATTATGTCTCAGTGTATTTAATAATTGCTATGAAAAAAAAGGAAGTAATAGGCAGAAAAGATGATTGGTTCGCTGGTTTATGTTTTTTCGAGATGGATGTAGAACATTTAATCTATGACTGTCCTATAAATTTGGAGATTTTTTGGAAAATGTTGTGTACTAGTCAGTTTTAATGGTTGCATAGTTCTAATGTTAATGCCCCAATACGTTCAACTGATTAAGTAGAATGAGCTCTGTAATAAAAAAGTTGCTTACGCCTACAACTATTATTTAACACTTTCTACCTAAACGTGCTATAAATTATCTTATATAAATAGACTTAAATGTTACAATTGTAAAAACTGAAAAAAGTACTGTACCGATATGGAAAGTGCAAAAGCACATAGCGACATGCCATTCAGTCATATCCATTAAGCTGCAGCTAATGTATGATGTATATGCATGTAACCAATTTACTGGTTAATTACTTGTAATACTTATAAGTTTCAAACAAGTATGAAAAAATTAGTAAATATTATAGATACTTTGTATACCATATCATGATATAAATAATATAAGTATAATATACTTTTATACAATGTTTTTTAAATATTCTGGAATCATTCAGTATTTGCATAAGTGATTAGTGTTTCAGGCAAGTGATAATGATGTTGGAAGGATGTCGACATCCTACTGTAATGAAAGATTTATGTGCTGAATGTGGAGTAGATTTGAGGGTAGAAGGTATCGACAAGGATAATGAAAGCATAAAAGTATCTCAAGCTAGTGTACCAATGGTACATAGTATACCAGAATTAAAAGTATGCCCAGAATTAGCTGAAAAAATTGGAAAAGAAGATGAAGAACGTCTTCTTAGAGATCGAAAGTTAGCATTACTTGTAGACCTCGATCAAACAATTGTTCACACAACAAATGATAATATTCCTCCCAATATCAAGGTAAATAAATTTTCCAATCATGTTAAATCGATATTGTCACTTTATATTTTGTAGGATGTTTATCATTATCAACTATATGGCCCAAATTCTCCATGGTATCATACTCGTCTGAGGCCTCACACACGTCACTTTCTGTCTGAAATGAGTCGTCTATATGAATTGCATATATGTACATTTGGAGCAAGAAACTATGCACACACTGTAGCAGCTTTACTAGATAAAGACGGGGTTTTGTTCTCTCACAGAATACTTTCAAGAGACGAATGTTTTGATCCTGCATCGAAAACAGCTAACCTCAAGTATGATTGTACATCTATTATCGTAGTGCAAAGACTATCTGCATTTCACAGTGGAAGATATTTCTGATATGTTTATAGTTAAATATAGTTTTGGACCTCATTTATAAAAATTCTCGTGAAAGAAGATAAGATAAGAAGATAAACTTATGATATACAATATTAATCCTTTGACTGCGGAGCTCCTAAAAACGGAATGAGTTAAGTGCACTGTACTTGAATTGTAGCATTCGTGATTGTGTGACCATGCCCGATCGCAAAGCGGCGCGTTAGTGCTAGACCGCATTATCTAGATGGGAAAAAATACAAGGAAAAAAAATGTTAAACAATTGTTTAAGGCAAATAAATGATGCCCATAGGCGCTGTAAGCAGTCAAAGGGTTAACTAGTTTTTTATAAAACAAACTAGAATAGGCCACAGTATAATCATGTGCTAGAATTCATAAGACAGTTAGGTCTGTGTAACAAGTTTTTTGTGTAGTTGTAACTATCATATAATGTTTTTGTTTTTTCACGATGGATTGATCAAAAGATAATAACCCAAAGTATTTCAGATTTTCTGTTATTTACATCAGTTACAGAGAAAATAGCTAATTTGAAAGTTTAGATCTGACATTAACACTTTACCAACCAGTGACCTATTAATTCTCTTTTTATTACCGACATTCATCGACTAGTATTATTTCATATTTTCATAAAAGTTTTTAAATTTTACCATTTACAATATTTTAAAGAGATGGTAGTCGAGTGTTTATTTAAGTGGTTTAGAAGTGAAACATTGCTGAAAAGTGTGTAAGATGCTCAATCACCACCGGCCGGTAAAGTGTTAAGTGAAATTTATATTTATGAGCATCTTTCAAATTATATTTGAGTTGTCTATATAAAAACATTAAAACATATTTTATGGATTAATTTATTGTAGGGCCCTCTTTCCTTGTGGAGATGATTTAGTTTGCATTATAGATGATAGAGAAGATGTATGGCAAGGATGTGGGAACTTAGTTCAGGTTAAACCATACCACTTTTTCCGCCATACTGGTGATATTCATGCACCACCAGGATTAGAGAAAAATGATGTTACATGTACACCTGACCTGCAAAATACAAGCGAGCCTTACGAAGATGGTACTCCAAATGAAACTAATAAAAATGGTGTTTCTCAATCATTGAGTGAAGAAATTACGACAGATGATAATGTTCAAAAAGAAGACGCTCTTGAAAAAGAGGGAAATACTGTTGAATCTACAGAATCAGATCATGATACGAATAAAGTAGTCGATGATATTAAAAAGGACATCGAAGTGAACACTAACGCTAGTGACAAAAATGAAAATGACATAGACTTAAAAGAAACAACATTGCCACCCGAGGAAGTGGAGAAAGATGTGAGTGAAAAACAAGCAAAATTAGATGAAAATAATGTTTCAGACGAAGATGATGATGATTACCTGTTATATTTGGAAGATATTCTTAGAAGAATTCATAACGAATTTTACACAAACTTAGAGAAAGACACAGGGCGTAGATCGTTAAAGACTATAATTCAACGAGTACGTGCACAAGTACTAAAAGGAGTACATTTAACATTTAGTGGATTAATACCTACACATCAAAAGCTCCATCAAAGTCGGGCATACAAAGTCGCTAGAGCATTCGGAGCTGAAGTAGAGCAAGTAATATATGACAGTTTTTCCCATACAAATAGTTCGTATTTTTAGTTGCTATATACTAGTTAACTTTATTAGGATTTATCTGATAAAACTACTCACTTGGTTGCCATAAGGCCTGGTACTGCAAAAGCAAATACTGCTAAAAAAGATGGATGTATACAAATTGTAAATCCTGATTGGCTTTGGACATCTGCCGAGCGCTGGGAACATGTTGATGAACGTTTATTTCCGCTTACTACAAAGGTAGAAGTACAATGATATATTTTACTTCACTTTAACCCTTTACGTACGAGATAGAGCGGAGGCAAGCATTCTCATACGGCCGAGTCTCTATCGCGATAGTCGTTTGAAATCGTCAGCGCACATTTCTGTCTGCACACTACTGTTGCTCATACCACTCCGAGACATCAAATTCGGGATATAACTATACACACAGACATTTACAGGATCAATAAAATGTTATTGACATATAAAAACGATACATATGAGTTCATAGGTGATAGCAAAGTGTAGAAGAAACACATATATGCATTTTTCGGCTCCAGCAGTTATTTTGGTCGAACGCATAAATGTGGCATTATTCCCACTAACGGAATCACGATGATGTGTCTTTGAGTGACTGGTTTAGTCGACATAGCTGTTCTCGACTGATGGAGAACTTAAGGAGTTTGCGATTGTTCTTAACCCTCGGAGTACGGACTTTGTCGCGCTGCATCCGGTGGCAGGGTCTTTCGAGACACACCAATTTTTACTAATACATTTACGCGATCGCTCATGTCTAAACATGAAACATAAACATCCCATTAATACAACCGCATTGTGTTCTTGAGCATGAGAAGATATATTTTTTACATGTGTTTTCTACAACTATTCGACTAATAAATTCAGTAAAAAAAATTTGAATTAAATAAGCAATCAATAAATTGTACAATGTTCTGTAATAATTCCGATATCAACATTCAAAAAGTTTTTTATGCCGGATGTGCAGGCAAAAAATAAACTTGTATCAAGTTGGGGTAAATGATATTTATATTTGATATTTATTCCAAGACTATTATTACATGTAATAGTACGTTGTTGCGTAAATTGAATACTGTCTCTTTCGTACATTATGAGTCAACGTAGGCTCGCAACGCAAGCAATGAAATAAACTCTTGTACTGTAAAATTTATTCGTTACACACGTCATACTTGTATCAATCGCCGCAGAGAACTAATGCAACTCGAAAAGAACTGCTGGTTACCGAATCATTTACACACTATTGGGTCGCATCGAACACAATTTCGTAAATGTGTGCGTCATTGTACATACGCCAAACGCTGAGTCTTCAGAGACCTAGTCACCGGATCGCCAGGGTTAAGATACCAAATTACAAACTGTGAATGATTGTAATCTACGAAGGCGTAGATTTTTTACATTCGTTAGAAATTGTGCTAACTTTTTGTATTAAACTACTTGCCATTTTTGGACCTAACATTTGAGAATTTCTTTTCAAACATTCAGTGCAGTATCTCCTAATTTTATGCGTCGGCGGTGGCCGACCTGACCATCGAAATTGGACCTGAACTGAACGGGCCGGGCACTTAACGTGCTAACCGAACGCACATATGAGTTCGCCATATGTTGCGGCGGCTCGAATTTTATATGAACTGTAACGAGAAATTTATACATTTTCAGGCTCGTGCGTCTAGGGTACCACCTCCTCATTGCAGTAGTCCAGAACGCATAGAGGAACAAGAAATAGGAGATAGATTTGCAGATAGTATTAATCCATTAATGTCATTTACTGCGGAAGAAATAGAAAATATGGATAAAGAGGTCGAAGAAGATATGGCTGATCAGGAGTTAGATCCACCTATATTTGATACAGAGGATGCAGATAGTATGGGAGAAAGCGATAGGAAAACGCGTCGTCGAAATTCCGAGTCTGAGGATTCCACAAACTGTGAACGTGTGTAATTCCAAGAATCTTTCATTATAAATGAAATACATATTTACAAGGTAGTTTACGCAATTTTCTGACGTTATAACACTGTCACTGGTGCACTTATAAAAAAATGACAAAGGAGAATTTAAATTCTGCTTTATTGTTTTAAAGAATATTACATCCGTAGGACCGTGTTTTTTAAAAGTGCAATTATGCATGTACGATTCAAAATTGCCTGATATTTTCAAATGGAAGTATATATTCTTCTTTTACACAGTCAGATTTCTTTTGATACTATATATAAAAAAGAATTAAAATGCAAAGGTATAAAAGTTATTAGCTATATAAACATTTGAAACAAGACATTATTTTTCAATTACGTTCACAACTGAATAAGGTAGTATTTGATCAGAACTAAAATACATTCAGTTCAACAACTAAAAGATCGTTAGGGGGCAGCGGAACCTCTCATTTCCAACCGCCTACTTCGATTTTGGAATTTCCAAACTCAGTCTTCTAAAGTAATCAGTCCGCATAGTCATTTACATTAGGAGGCTCGGTTTGAGAAATCCAAAAATGAAATGACGGGAATAGACCGTTGAAAACAATGGGCTATGCCGCTCCTTAGTCATATTTCAGTTGTTGGGCCGTACATATTTTTAAGAAAGTTGCAAGCGTGCTACATCCAAGAGCTTCAAATCTGAAGAAATGTGATTATGTAGGTATAATACTTTTTGAATCATTCATCTTTTTGCTTCGATGTTTTTCTGTAATTGCATTGGTAATGTGAAGTTGTAACCTGAGATAACTGCGTTCGTTGACAACTCTTGCAGAAGCACTAAAAAATGTCAAGCTGAAGGTAACTTTTACGTGATTATTGTTATAGAAGATGACACAGTCATACCTACAAAGAAGCGGAAAAAGATTACTAATGAAAGTTCAGAGGATGAAAATTCATTGAGCGAAACGGAAGACAATAATGATGATGACGACGATGACGACGATGACGACGACGATCCTGTAACACGTTTCAGACGAGGAGAGGACTTACCTGATGACCTAGATTTAGGAGATAATTCACAGGATTCGGTAGAAGATCTGGAAATAATGGACAATGAAGATGAGGGAGAGTGGAGTGCGATGGGAGCTGCACTTGAGCGGGAATTTCTTTCTCAATAATTTTCTACAAAGTCAATGAGTTCCCCTGTTATTTAATAAATTTTTTGAAAATTTCAGGACAATGAATTCTATTAGTGATAACGATTAATAATATTAATTTTACGCGAAGATGCGCGTAATTAAAGCATTCTCAAAATAAAGAGAAAGTTGTAAACTATATTTAAAATATTATTGTGTACAAAGGAAATCAATTGGCCTGTTTAGAAGATTATGGACATTTCTCCTGATATGGCCGTGTTTATGATAAACCAATATCGTTTATAATCGTGTTACAAATTAATATTTTATGTGGGGAGAGCCTCCGTAAAAATATTAGTGTCAGTATGTTTATAGAAACTTGAGTTTTAAGTATAATAAAATTTTAGTAAGAAATATTTGATTAATATACACATTTTACGAGAGAATGAAAGAAGGTGAGAATGAATTAAATTGTGAATAATTGAGAGCAAAAATGCGAGAGAGTCTTTATTTAATTTTCAATTTTGAAACACATGCACAAGGAGAATACGTCATTAATTATACTTCGTTGACTTCTTTGATGCTCTTTAGAAGAGTTGTAATTTATGTGTTAATGACTGTGAATAATAATAAGTATATAAAAAATGTTTTACTTAAACATAAATTATCTTTTAAATCAGAATTTGTTTTTTTGAAAAAAATAAATGATATTTTTCTGAAGAATGTTTATACTCTTTAATGTATACAATTATTATTACTTTTTACATCAGGCACTACAAATAAATGATAGTATCTGTCATTCTTTATGCGCGTTTCTTCAAATTTTCACTATCCGCTATTCTCTTAAAAATAATGTCACTTTGGATTTAAGGATTTACTCCATATGGTTGTGGAATTTTGGGATCCTCATGATATTTAATGTACGATTTTTTATGTGAGAAATCCCTCTTATCTTCCATAGTTCCTCGTGGTGGTGCTTTATCATAATTGAATGTAGATTCAAGTTCTCCATAGAGCTTATTAGCTTCTATGATATCCTCCCTAATGTAACAAATATATATTGTATCTTTCATCTACTGGTAAACATTAAAAATCACATATTTCACATTCATTGAAAGCATACTCTGCTGATTTCATAGTGATTATAAAGTGAAAAATTTATATACAAAAGCAAAACATGTTTAAGTATCACTTTACCACTAGTAAAATGGAAAGTGTTTCTGATACAATAAAAATATGTTAATGCAAATTAAAAAATTATTTTTAACCGTTTGCAGTCAGTACATTTCAGTGATAGAACTACCAGTAGGTCAGATCAAATTAGTGTTTCGTAATTACTTTTCCATACACAAGTTCAAGTCAATATATGGGTATTAAAACACACAGTATCTTTGTATACATTGATGATACATATCTCCATGCCCTAGAAAAACCGCTAGCCTTATTGGCAGTACAGCATGCTAAGCGTCTATGAATAATACATTGCCAGTCTGTTTTCTCAGACTACAATCAGCGAAACCTGCTGACCGCAAAGGGTTAAATGCTTTCTGTGTAAAAAGTAATTTTTCCATATTGGAAAATATTCTTTCACTGAATGGAATATGATTAACGCAGGATATTGGAAAGATGGTTAGCAGGATGGTGAAATGGCAAGAGATATCTTTTGGTTCACCCTTCTCTTAGTTACTTTCTATGTAATTCATCACATTTTTCATTGTGTGATTTGACTTGAATGGGAGAATCAGAGCTATGTTTTATTCGCATTCCTAATACTAATCATCTTTCTAATATCCAACATTATGTATGGTCCGTCAACTGGGAGGCGGTTCAGGAATGGTGGAGCCCTTCGTCTTCAATCACCTGTTCCAGCTATTTCATTTTTGGAATCCTGAAACCCAGCCCCCTAAAGTAAACATTTATGCGTAGTGCTTGTTTTAGGAGATTGAGTTTGGGGATTTCTAAAATGAAATGGCAGGACTAAACGATTGAAAACGAGAGGCTGCGCTGTTCCTTAACCAGTTGTCGGATTGTATAAACTGAAAATACCAATTATATTTAAAGGATTTATACCTGTATTTGCTTGCAACAATTTTTTTACCAGTTACAGGATCGGTTATATCACCCAATGGATATACAACTTCAAGCACCTATGATTATAAATTTATAATATAAAAACGATCTAATAGTGTAATATTCTGGGAACTAAGAATAAGAAGTATTATTTCCCCTTGTTAAACAAAACATACCTTATGTGTAATGACACGTGTTAATTTTTTTGGTAAATTTTCTACTAACACAATATCGCCCGTTTTACATTTTCTATCAGGATCGTGAGCATAAACAAACTCAAATTTTTTGAAGTACTGAAATACAATAATATAAATGAGGTTATGTGCGATATAACCTTACAAATCAATTGATATAAATCTTGTACTGACTGTACAATCAAATTGAACAGACCATTAAAATCTTCTCGTCGAAATCTGAATGGGTTATTCGTATTTTAGCAGCATTCGGCTTACTAGTCGGCATACACACACCTAATAACTGTCTAAATACTATATTGCTTGCCCTGCCAGCCATGATTGTACCTGTGTTACCGATGTTATCGGAACGGTCGAAACTATGTTAGTTATATATCTTTGGTATTGCATTAACCCTTTCAGTGCTGGGCGGCGATACACTGCCGCTCATATGTACGTGTTTAAGCACTCCACTTTTCTTATTTCTTTTATTATTAAAATTTAAATCAAGGACTTTTATTTTCCCATCTGTTTAGTATATTTCCAGAAATTATATGTGTGGAAATACATAATAAATAAGGATTTTCACATATTTACTGATATTTTATATGATTTATGTTGTTATGGGAAGTGCCTAAAGACTTATGAGTGGTAGTGTATATTGTCATTAACAGCATTCTAATTCTCCGCGCCATGGGACTATAATTTAGTTTTTTGCATTAATTACTATTAACATGATATCAGTATAATTTTATTACGTTTAATTGAAAATACACAGTTTTAGATTCATATTACCTGTTCTCCATCAAAGTTTGACCCAATAACGATTCTTTTTATTTGTAACAACTATTTTGAAAAGTAGAACTACCTGTGTTAAATCTATTACATTTTACCATGTTTAATAAGTATGTAAAGGAAGAATTAGTAGATAGAAAAGATAATTGATTTGGTAATTTATGGTTTATGAGATGGACGTAGAATATATATTGCCTGACTGTCCTATCATTTTTGAGAACTTTTGGAATAAAAATTGTGTTTCAGTCATTTTGACTTGTACTGTGATTTTCTACAAGTATTGGTATAGAATTGTCATTATTATAATCGACTTTTCCGGCCGGCACTGAAAGGGATAATGATGATTTTGGTATGCGAATTCTCGGGCGCAAATGAGTTTCTTAAATAAATGTATTGTCATTTAACCATTTAGGCACGACGAACCACTATGGTGGCTTTCGCGGATGTCACCCTTCTGCGACGCGCCATTATAGTGGCTAACTCGCTCACCGTTTGAATTAAAATTACAGTATGTTTATTGTATCTTATAAAACATGATAATTGTAGTATCCAAAACTTCATTCCAATGAACTCGCGTAGAGAACAGCATTGTCCGTGATACATTGCAGTGCTATTATATATCGTTTACACGTAATTCGCGTCAGATTCTGCCGTATAGAGAAACAGTCCCTTGCAAAATCAGCCGTGCCTAAGAGGATACAGCACAGCTGTTCTCCCCATATCCAAGTAGTTTGAATTTTCGACGATTATGGTATATATTGTTACGTCCGTAAAAAATCTTATTCTATCTCCCATGAACATTCAGGGACAAATTCCATAATTTAAATTAGGCGAAAAACCGATCACACGGTCTATTCTCTCATTCCTTTGATGAGACTACGTTCTGAGAACAAGACCAGAGGTAATTACTATAGGAAATTGCACCGGTACTCATAGGAGACGAAATTTTAGAAGAGAATCGCAACTTTTTTGCAGCAAACATTTTTCGAAAAAGGGTTCATATTTTACTCGCATAGCGAGTAGAAATGAAGCAAAAAGTAGTTTTTCTTTCAGAGAAGAATTGAAAGGGAGTATTGAAATGAATGAAACAGACAAAGTAGCGAGTTTTCGTAATTGGGTTTATAGCGGTAATTAGATAGAAATATGGTATACAATGTGTGAGTTATAATTTAAAGGCTTCTTCCCACATTTGTTGCACAATAAATAACTCGAAAACATAAGAGGCGATTGCTTGTGAAAATTAGATATTTTGCGCTACGGTTGCACGAATCAATTCATCGTTCCCAACATGAGCCGTTTATTGTAAAAATGGCACAAATCATTTTACCGCATTGAAACATAGTAATTACCAATAATCATACGAAATTATTTATATTGAGAAAAATGTAAGTACCCAAAACAACAAATATAAGTAAATTTTTTTAAAAAGTAGCATGAATATTTTCGAACACATTGACGCAAACTCTTAAATATCTATATTTAAAAAGAAGATGGCTTGTGCCTCTTTCAAGATAAACGTCTCATATACGCTAATAAGTCCATTATGCTATATTATCGATAACGAGCGGTATACGTAAGCATTTTATACAAATGCAACCTGTTCATAAGCGATTAATTGACAAGTAACCATTGTTTCTTTGGAACGCATCTTCTAGGGTGAGACCTGCTTGATCAGATTTGTAGGGGTGCTACAATGTATGAGTCGGTAGAGTAATAATGCTTGGTCTAATGGAGCTGACAACAAGATAAGATTGGCTGACAATGAGCGAGAACATTAGAAAGAGTAATAGTAACGTGGAGTAGAAAGATTTGTACGTTTTAAGAAAGTATGCGTTAGACTCATACAAGAGCGACAGTCTAAACTAAAGAGCACACAGCATCGGATGCCCCTAAATAAAAAGTATTGAACGTCGAGTAAGAAATTGTTCAATAACCGTCTTTTTAGTAGGCTAAAGATATAAGAACTAGAATTTTCAAACAGGCCCACAATAGAACACGCGCTCACGCACTCCGTGGAACAATCCCTCGGAATCTTTGTTACGATCGGAAAAGACCAATACTGGCCTCTGTTAAATACTTAATTATTACATAGTTTTTTTCGTCTCATATTTTTTAACGCAGCTAATGTACATTTTTTTTAAACGAATAATTTTATTATTGCACACGAAATACTTTTACCAGATATTGCGTTTTAATGTAAACTATAGGACTAGACATTATTTTATCACAATTAATATTACATAATATTTACCTAAGTAGTCTATCTATGTACAGATAATTAACTTATCGTATGTAATTATGTGCTAATCGTATAATTAAATTATGGAAATTATAATTGTTATGAACTTATACCAGAGTTTTTTTAACTCGAGCCTTTGATGCCTTGTGGCATTGGAGGGAAACAAGTCGAACGCGAAGCGACTTCTGGTCGATCACAAACGACAGGAGATGATTTCAGTATTCAAACCCCTTCTTTCATTATCTGTTATTAGTCCCATTAGGGGCCTGAGACAGTCCCAAGTACGCGTAGAGCAAATCCAGAATGGCTAAGGCCACATATTGGCTAACGCTAATGATGATAGAAGTTCTACGATTCTATCAAAGGTACATTCGGTACCATGGGGGTTGCGATTACCTCCAAGACCTTTGTTCCTGTCCCAGCCGATTGTGTTAGCTTCGTGGAGCGACAGTATATTTTATATCGTAGGCTAAAGGTTCATACTACCATCGTCATTTATTAGTCCCCTCAGGGGCCTGGGACAGTCCCAGGTACAGGTATAGCGAATTCGGTGTACTTCAGCCCCATGTTGGCCAATGGTATTGCTAATAGCAGTACATACTACGATCGTACCAAGGTTAGCTGGTCGACTTGGTTAACTTCATGGGGCAGCAGTATAGACTATACCACAGGTTAGTGGTCCCCTCTCCTATTGTCTTTCATTAGTCCCCCGAGAGTCTGGGACAGTCCCAGGTATGAATCTGGTGAACTCGGAGTACCTAAACTATAATATCAGCGCTACGCTCGTACCACGGGGTTTGAAATAGCTATTTACTCCGAGTTAGCTTCTAGACCTTCACTTTTGTCCCAGTCGATTTGATTTGCTTCGTGAAGCAGTAGTATATCCTATACTGTAGGCTAGAGGTCCAACGGGACCTTGGTGGGTTTAGGAAGGTCTTGGTTCTACCAGTAGGTAACTAGTAGCATGGTACGTTATTTGGGCCTATCTCAGGCCCTTGTCTAATGGGGTCATGCAGTAGAATTTTACTAACAGCACTGCATGTAAAAATTCATAATATATATGTCACTTATTGGTACACAAGAAATAAGTTTGAACCTGTTAATCGTTAGGATTTTGGTAAGTAGGTCGCGACATGTTTTGAAGAAAAAAAAGTCAATCATGTATATTTCATTGGGCGGAAACAAGAAGTCACTTGATTCGATTACGGGATGGGGGAAGAGTGTCGCTCGCACCGCCTATCTCCAGGATATCACTCCTGGAAACCTGAGATCGACGAATGACAATCGAAAGTAAAACATTTCTTTCGTGGTTCCTATGACAATGTAACGAGTGTGAGGCTTTTTCGGCTAGTCACGCATTAAAATCGAAAATGGCGTCGGAACATGGGATGTCTATCTATCGGGCGAATCGAACAAAACTACTTGCCATGTGACTTCTTGTTTCTGTCGAATGGCAAAACTAATACATCCATCCCATTGAATGTACATTTGATAACAAAGGTTTACATAACATTTTCTGAATATATAGATTTTTGTCAGGAAATGTGGTGACAGTAACTTGTACATACGTTAATTGAAGTGCAAGCAATCTACAAAATTGTAAAGAGAATGCCGGCCGAAAAAACTTAAAAAAGCTTGAGATTTACGAAATGTAAATAAAACGGACGGGAAATCTGTTATTGGGCCCTACAAATCGTTCCCGTTATTACTGGAATCTTTTTTTTTACATTGTGATAGTGATTTTCAACTCGCCTAAAGCTCTTCACGAAATGATGATCGCGTTTAAATTATAAATACAGTAAACCGTATAACAACAAATTTACTTAGAAATATGGAATTTCTTTTTCAGTTTTGAAGTTTCGCATTTCATACTCATCCGCGATTAAGTCCTATTTATAATATTTACAGGCAAGCATGTTAGTTTATAAGTAATATTGACACCAATTATAAATATCCTCTCAAGTGAAAATATTGGTAATTGACGTTATAGTTGATAAGTTTAAATCAATTTTAAGTTTGGAACTTCGTTCGAATCTGTTAACTACCGTATTTTTTGACGTATAAAATGCACTTCCATTTTTGGGCCCGAAATTTCAGAAATATGAAAAAAATGTATTAGTTATTTACTGAACTGCCGTTTGATGCAAGTTGAAAACAATACTACCACACTGTGATGTTTACCCAGTTTTTAGACCCCAAACTTTTCAAAATAGGGCCCGTCTTGTATTGATATATCTTTCATATTTTTTGTACCGGTATCCGCAATCGTGATGATTTTCAAAATATTCTAATATTGTTTCATACAAATTCTTATAGTATTTCATATGAGTAAAGTAATCCTACCCTATGGCTCTTATCCTACGTTTCCATTACTATACATGCGCATTTAAGCTTGAAGTGTAACATTGACTTTTTTTACATACCAAGTTCTCATTATTAATAAAAAAAAAATTAAAATGCTATTAAAACAGGTCGTTCTGCTGCATGGAAAATGATTGTAACAGTGAAAGGTATTAATACTACAAATTATACAACTGCTCGATAGCTATTTTCAAAGGGAAACTGTAGCAAGAAATTTGTAAGATATGTTTAAATACTCAAAACACTAATAAATGAATGTGGTATTAGCTGTAAGATAAGTTACCTTAATTTTTCCCTCACGAAAACACATTTTAGGATGAATTTTTGTACCACAATATGTTCTCTTTAATATAAGATGCGTTCTTTCATAGAACATCCTAATCGTAAACACGCAATACTTCCCACTAAATTTAATTTAGGTACAAAAGTAAGTACTAGTTTGAAAAATTACCAATAAATACTATAACTAATTGTTTTCCAAAGATCCACACAAAACAACGCGGACAACTACCCCTTGCTATCAAGGCTGCAGTTGCACCAGACCCCGTAATACGTTGAATGTCATCCGTAATTCGTTAGTTTCATTATGTCTACCGAACTGAAACTTTTCTATTAAAATCATATTTTTACGGAATAGATACGTTAAAGATAAAAGTGTTTCTATACATTGTGATGCTTTCAACTTCTAATAGCAATATTTATATATTGAATATATTGCCAGATACATAAATATTGCAGTTTGAAAGTCGTAAGAAATTCATTCGACACAATCGTGCCGATCACAGGCGACCCCCATGACATTGAACGTGTCAATGATCATATACTTTTGTTCTATAATACAAGAATTCAATGATTGGTACCAAATCTTCGTTCATAACTCTTACTAATTTATATTATTATTTCCGTACCATGTCATTTAGTGTGTTAAACGCAATTAGAACACACACACACACACACTCCTCCCAAGAGATAGTCCATGATAATGGAATTGAATTCACGCTTGAAATCTTTTCATCAGGCTTCACCGTCGTCAAGTTGTATGTTGCGTGATCCTCGTTCTGTGTTCCGAAACTCTTTGAATGTTGAATACATTAACAGATCCACGAATATTGCTGTTTAACAGTCATAAGAAATTCATTTGTTTTGACAGCGTCAGTGATAGGTGATCCCCACGAATTCAACGTGTAAATGACAATGTACTTTTCTGGTACGATTATCCAATAATTGGCACCAAATCTTCGTATGTAACTTGGTCTAATATGGGTTCTTATTTTCACACCATGACATTTAACGTTTTAGACGTACTTCGAATGCATCCAGAAGTGGGCCACAATAATGAAATTGAATTCACATTTAAAATCTTTTCATCGGACTTCACGTTTATCAAGTTATATGTTGCGTGATCCATGTCCTGTATTCCGAGACTCTTTAAATATTGAATATATTCACAGATTCATGATTATTGCTGTTTAACAGTCACAAGAAATTCATTTGTCTCAACAGCGCCAGCCATAGGTGATCCCCACGTCATTTAATGAGGCAGTAACCATGTACTTTTGTTGTACGATCATCCATATGGTAGTCCACGATAATGTAATTCAATTCACGCTTAGAATCTTCTAATCGAATTTCACCGTCGTGAAGTTGTATGTTGCGTGATCCAAGTCACGTATTCCGAAACTCGCGTATACACACCGGGAAGACGTGGTCTGGCACATCCTACTCCTGACGACACCACTCCAACGACCATTGCGCTACCATCAGTAGGACTTCCGATCATTAAGGGTCCGCCGCTGTCAGCCTGAAACAAAGTGCAGGACGTACAATCGTTTCTGCATGTTTCCAGTGGCTCTACCCTGAGTTGAATTTCGTGAAAGCAACAATTTAGATTAGCATAGATTATGTGAGATGTTTTAGGAATATCGAATGCTTCCAGAACGATGGGAATCCAGCGGACTAAACTTAAGTGGAATAATAGAAAAAGTTCTGTTGATACGTTTTCTATCTGGATTTGTGTTATTAGCACACTTTTTCACGTCGTAGAATAATACATAAACCATAAAATATGCATAAATCTTGAAGTACAATTTTGCCTAAATAATTTATTTCTTGGTATCGCTGTACAGTTCGCAAACTGAGAGATGGCTAGGAAGTGTTGGAGTTTCTCTTTTTCAACTGCTTATTCGGCCGATTTCATTTTTGGAATCTCCAAATCCAGCCTGCTAAAGTAAACGACAATGCAGAACGTTTACTTCAGGAGACTGGGTTTGTGGATTTCAAAAACGGAATAGCGGGAATAGGCAGTTGAAAAAGAAAGACTCCAACACTTCCTAGCCATTTCTCAGTTATCGAACTGTAGGTGTACGTTATTGTACTTTTGTGTTACTTTAACTTAGTAATTAGTATATAAACTATGACCCGTTTAGAGGTTCTAGCCGGTCCGTCGCAGATCTAATTGTAAGAACAATAGCATGGAAATTGTCGATTTCAGCTTTTTAAAAAATAATATATTTTGGACTCCTTATTGAGTCTTGTAATAAGTTATATTGTACCGTCAAACTTTGTTTCAGCTCACTTCTAAGAAAGTTTTTCCATTATCAATTAAATCACTGGGACGAAACAAGGGATTAAATAATAATAAAATAATATTATATTCTATTTGAAAAAGTGTGTGCCATTTTCGAAATAATTTCTGGTTTGCATCCTTTGGCATCAATATTTATCTACAGCTGAAATCAACTTGACCGCCCGCCTTGCATGATATCAATCATCAAGATATTTCTGTTATTGAAGCTGGCGTTACAATTTCACGTTATAATTGTGCAAGCGTGGGCGAGCAAATGCAGTTAATAGGACGTAAAAGTCGGTTAGCCCGATGAACTAGAAGGTATTTCGCCAATGTTCCGCGAACGGAATCGCGAATATGCGATGAAACGCATCAAATTGGAAGCACGTACAAATCCAAAATCCTTCTCCATAGGTGGATGGTTTCATTGATTATTTTGCACCCAACTGAGATATTTTGTTAATACATTCTTCTCAATCTTCGTCCCTCCTTTTCTAATTATACATTGCTGTTGACGGTCACATTGCGGTATTGATAATACTGCTGCTTACGTTGCTTTCAGTTGAGATAATAAATTCGGTTTGCATTTATAACAATTATTATTAATAATATCCGTGATTTTTGGCAAAGATAAATAATGAATTGTATATTTTACTAATTAATGTTTTTATGTAGCGTCACGCCGGTGAATAAAACAAAGAGAGTAATAGCGTGAAAGATCAAATACATAGATCGCGGCAGCGATGCAATCGGAAATTTTGTCTTCGTTTTGGCGACAAGGAGTATTGATCTTCGAAATTTCTTTTTGACGGAGTACTACATTTGTATGTTCATCAAAATGTCACGCAAAGTGATATCAATATTAATTGTTTGCTCGTATTTTGTAATTGGATATTTTTTAAATGCCACAAGTTTTTATTTTTTATATATTATATGCAGTGCAACTTCGAATTAATTGTTTATATTACGCCGCAAATCGTTAAAAGGTACATTCTACTAGCAGAGAGATAAGTCCGTCTCCGTTGGGATTGTTCCGTACCGTGTCAGCACACTTGCGGAGAGAACTCCGAAGCAAAAGGGTTAAACTCTTTTTGGCCCGTCCGGCCATTACTTTTCCTAACGATTATATATCGAATTTGTGTTAGCTGCACTTCATTACTTACTTTTACTTTGACGACACAAAATAACTAAGTTTTGCGATGATACAGTAATAATTAATATCTAAATTGACTGTTTTTATGTAACTGTGAAGTGTGGTTGGCAATGCACAAGCATTCATTCACGTTGTTATTTCGTAATATAGATGTAGTACTATTTTCCATAAACCAAAAAATGATTTTCTAAATATAGTACAAAAAGTAATCGTAATACAAAAAAATTGATCTAATTGCAAAAAATTTGAAGTTGCAGCAATAGCTCTCACATAATTCACGAGTGAAAAATTCGATTTTCTGTTCTGCCATACGTGTGGGAATTTTATAGAATCCAGCGCGGATCTTTCTAGATCCTACTAGATAGTTCCAGAGTCAAACAAGTGACAGACGAAAGATGGACATAAATTGCACACAGCGAGAAAACGTAGACAGAGAGTAGGCAAACGCCAAAGTAGACGGATGTACAGAGAAAATAAGAGTTATAGGCGAATAGACTGTTGGACGATTAGACGAATACATTTTTAGACGGCTAGAAGAACAGACGAGTAGTCGAACTGAGAAATAGACATGACAAGACGGACGATAGAATATATACAGGGTGTCCCAAGTAACACTTTTGACGATTTTTCCAGGGCTTACGATAATCTGACAAAAAATATTTCAAACAAAAGTTGACTATTGTTCGATTAACTATACATTGCAATGAAATATATCACTCACACACCCTCCTTATTTTTGTAGATTTATACCTTCATGATATCTTTAATGTTTGTTAATAAATTCATCTTGCATAATGGTTTGGTTAAACAATCCGCTGTCAATATTTTACTAGGTTCATGTTTCACGAGCATTTTGTACCTTTTTACTTCTTCACGTATATAATAACATTTCTTATTCATTATTGTAGATTTTGTTTTGAAGTTTCCTCCGTTTGCTATTTTTACTGCATTCAAATTATCACAGCTCAATTCTTTCGAGTGTGGCATAATATTTGGGTGTCAATGCCCTTAGAATCACTTCTCCCCTTAAATGTGTGACCTAGAGAAAAGTGGGGGAGATCATCCTAAGAGGTTACGTCTCAGGATACGGAAGACACAGTAGAGTTTTAGAGGAACTGTGAGACGTACTACTTTAGAAACCCTTAGATTCATTAGATTATTAGTTCTTTAGTATTTTGTTGTTTTTTCTTGTATTCTATATTTTTCCATATACTCAATATATATCCTATTTATTCATATTATATTTTTAGTGTGTTCTATATATTCATTAGTCCTGACATTTAGTTTCTTCCTTCTTTATTCTTATTTTATCCACGCCTACACCTTAGTGCTATTTCACCGAATCCTACTACACGAGAAATCATCCGGCGACAATCCCAATTTCTCCTAATAATTTATAACTCTAAATGATTTCTTTGTAAACCTTCTAACATAGCTACTAATTCACTTTTAGTTGATGATAATACCACAGTTGTTTGCTTTTTGCTTCTCCAATGAATTAAATCTCTATTTCTGTATAATAACATTCCACTAAATGATTTGGCATCCTTAGTTCTATCCCACGAGGCATCCGTCTTGCATTTTATTCCATCTTCCATATTTTTATTTCCAAATTCCAGTTTATAATTTATTGTTCCTTTAATGTATCGAAGAACTCGTTTCAATGCAGATAAATGTAAGTTTTTTGGATGTTGATTAAATTGTGATAAACAACTTAAAGCGAATGATATATCTGGTCTTGTACACACCCTTAAATACACAATCTTCCCATTAATTCTTGATAATTCCTTCCATCGCAATTCTTACTATCTTCATCGACATCCAATTTTTGATTGATATCCGTAGGTATCCAGTATTACAATCTTTCATTCCATATAAATCTAATAATTTCTTTAAACCACGCTCTGCTACCAATTTGTGGAGGAACAATTCTTTATTAAAGCATATAACATAAACGTAAAATACACAATATTAAATTGATAATGAATATGTTGTTAAGTGACAATCGTCACATCTCATAATCAATGCCTCCATTTACACACACAGCCATCTCTTGTTAAACTATAAAAACACAGAACAACCATGCTGGCAAATATGTAATAATGTACAAAAATTATATCACACAAAACAAATTTGGATAAATTATTTTCCTTCGTTATTGTCAAGGCCACTTTCGTTTTTCTAAATGGCACTCTGTATTTTCGACTTGGCAATATTACACCCCATGTCAAGACGAATTCAATGACAATCTGTTTGAATGGCTGATGACATGTGCTTATTATCAATGTTACAAATTAAATTAAATTCAGCAACCTAGACAAAATGAACGCAAAGGATTTCGTGAAAAAGGCGCATCAAATGTTTGAATTGAAGTCTATATCCTTCTTGACACAATCTCGCTTTATGTAGTAGGTTTGCATCGGTTGCTTTTACAACATCATTGTTACAAAGTAACTTTATAAACCGTTTTGCAAAAATATTTATAATTTTGTTGTAACGTATAGCCAATCGAAAACTAATGTACTTTTGTTGAAAGTATTTTTATGTCAAATTATCGCAAGTGCTTGAAAAATCGTGAAACGTGTTACGTGGGACGCCCTGCGTACTTTAGAATAGTAAGTGTGTGTGATTGTACGTCTAGTGATTTTCGATTAATTAATAATAGTGAGTTTCCATTCGTATTTACCATATTTTAACGAATGTGTGTTTGTAATAAATATCCTACATGAAAGTTACAATATAAACAGTAAAATTATTAAGATTTCAATATTTTCAAGATTTCATTACCATCCGATTATAAATGATGTCTAATTATAAGATGGATATTATACAATGTTGAAAATAGAACCACCATTAGCCCCAGATAGACTGCCGTATCGTGGTATGATCAAAGAGATTCTATTTTCAAATGTTCTAAAAATTCTTGCTGAATTGTAATTGCACGACTGCATGAACCATCATTCACTATTTCATGGCTCACGATCATGGCTCACGTAGGTCGTTGTGGTATAAACTGGGCGTTAAAGAGGGCGAATTTCACTTACCCAGCAGGAGTCTCGGCCACCCTCTTCGTGGCCGGCGCACATTTGCTTTCGTTCTACGCGGGTGGACTTCCCTTGGCTGGCGTACCATTCGCGACAAATGTCATTCTCGACCACGCGAACGCCGACTTTCTGTAACACGTCTGCTCGTTTATCTGGAAAGGAATGGATTTTTGATGTTACACATAGTGAGAATAATATAATCATATGGTACGACATAGATTTAATAATGTATGTAACTACCATCATTTGTATGTTAAATTTGCTGATAACGCACATTTTGCTAAATAAATACCGGGAACCACTTAAAAGTTTTGCGTGAAAGATAAAAAATAGTTTGTTTTGCTTTGGTAGGTACGATTGTAACTAATTTTTACGTAGAATGTTGATGCAATTGGCTAACCAGTTTACTTACAATTCTTGGCTACATCAGTTGACTTTAAGCGTGCTCTGCGATTCTTAAAATGAGTAAAAATATCGAAGAAAAAGTTTGTGTCTAATTTTGGGTTACCACGGAATCTCTTGTCTTCGATTCGACACCAGAATCGAAGACAATGTTGCAAAAAGCCTACTGTGAGCTAGTTTTATCGATAACACGAACACACGAGTGATACAAAGCTGTCAAAGAAGTTCGACAAGTAGTTGAAGGATTGACCCCGGTCCATATCTAATTTTTGCGACTGATTGTGAGTGTTTTCTTTTACTATCGTGATGTTCTCCACTCGCAATTCCTTTTAGAGATGTAAACAGCCAATAGATGAAATTATTTGCCTATTGGTAAATTAGGAAGATTGAAAAGTTGAAAGTGGAAAGATAATTTTTAGATTTTTCACCAGGCCAATGAGCAACGAGCAATATGATACACAGATGCGAATCATTGACTAAAAATAAGAAGTCAACGAATGTCCGCGAGGAAGCAGCGTACATATTTGCTAGATATGGCTCCGAGTTGCTTTTTTTTGCTCTGCAAACTGAAATTACCATTTCGTGGAAAATATCTTGGGTCTATTGAAGCCACTAAAAGAATTGCAGCAAAAACTTAAGACTGTACCGGATGGTGCCTATAAGACATGTTTCGAGAATGGGATTATTCGTTGACACAAATGTACCTTATAAAATAGGGCCTATTTTAAAGGCGACAAAATAAATTTCGATTATTCGACCAATATTTTCTGCTTTATGAAACAATTCCCGGTACTTATTTACCAGAATGTATGTCTCATAGCAAAGTAAATCTATTTTGCATATTATTATGTTGTATTTTTTGCATTTTACGATCAGAATTTGTATACTGGTAGAAAATGGGTACTAATTGTATTGATAATTACGTGTTATGTGGAAGCGTGTAGCAGTATCACCAATAAAATTACCAATTTTAATTTTATTATGTTTAAAGATATTAAATCTCTTGGCCTACAATAATGTATGACACTCATGACGCAGCGAACCGAATAGAAAATTTTGCAGTTTTTCAAAAACTATTAACAATGTTGAAAATATTAGTCGATCGCGAGAGGATCAAAAATTATTTCTATACTAGTAATATTGGGTTAAGTTATAATTATATCAGAAATCACTAGTAATTTTTTATTTCAGAAGTTAATTCTGTGTCATTGCACATTTCGTGAGAAAAGAAATCGTTGGGCAAGGGATTAAGTAAGTACTTAAAAAAAAATAAGAATTAAAATCTAAAAGAATGGTTAATTTAATAATTTAAGTTTTATTAAATGGAAGTAAAATATTTATTTTACAACTGTCCTGTCGATCATTTTTAGAAGAAAAATGAGAAAGCAATAATTTTGATTACCTTGGTAGTTCCAGCTTTAATTTAAATTGTCAAGAAATTATAATATTCTGAGAGTGCGAGGAAATTCTAATATGAAATGTTTGATTGCGTATTTCAATATTTGTAAGCATATACGATGAAAAAGTATGGGTTAAAAACGACATCCGACACGTTGATACCAATAAATGAAACGGATTTAAGGAGGAAATTAGGACACAAAATTTTGTTTCCACCAGTAATTAAAAAGAGCCAACGTGTACAAGTGATCCGGAGCATGCGCAATCTTTTTTACGAGTAAGGGAGGTTTATAGGGTTTTCACGACATTAGCACAGTTTTTTTTATATCGTATATATTCATAAAAAATTATAGAAGAACAAATTTTAGTACCCCTATGAGAAGTCTGATAATATCAATTAATTAAAAAAAATATATAAAACCCGGAAAGTGAATGTATTGTTCATTATTTACGTATATATTCTCGCGTTTATTGTAATGCAAAATCATCGGGGGAAACGAACTTGGATAACAGTCGATTGTTGGTTGAAAGTATACCGCATGATTTTTAAAAAACGATAAAATAAAATTGACCACAATTAAATACATTTGGCTTAATGAATATTATATCTTTCTTCTTTTCGTTATAAATGGAACTTTTTTATCGCGAATTCTCTTGCTTTTTTCCATTTAAATACAATCCGATTGGCGGGTACATATTGTCTACTTAAAACGACTACAGCTATTGAGTGCCTGTAATCGGATAAAAAAGAAATGCACTTCTTATGACAGACTACTTCTTCTTAAAGTCGTACACATTTTATTCCTACTTCTATCGTTTGTATCGATTTTATCGGCGATGCATGCAAAAAGAAGTGCATTTATAAAACTCTCATTCTTCTACGACATATCTAACTTTTATCGCTGACAAAGCCGTTTCACGAAGAAAAACTTTTTCTTACGTTTCAGTTCTTGATTCATAGATAAATACAGTTCCGAAGTATCAATTATTGGAAAATGAAAAAAAAACAACTTTGGAATGTATTAAGAAATTCTCGAAGTGCAATCTCATCAGAAGTCTCTTCCGGCGGAAGTTGAATTTGAACGTTAGCGGATCTAAACTCGTTTCCTTTGGTTCTGACGAGTAGGTAGTAACAACTTCACAGAATACGATTTCGTGGTACAATTCAGTTAGAAACTCTGCATTACGACGGAAAACTCTAAATTCCACTCTGATAACTTTGACATCCTGTTAATTTGCTTTCTTATTTTACTAGTAATCAAAGGATCCTCTTCAAGCAATTAACTCAAACATTTAATATTACGTCTTTACGTTTCACTGAAACCTTCAATTTAGGTAAAATATTTAATTTGAATATTCTATGTATAATCAAAGCAATCAGATAATGTTGAATTCACTGAACAATTTACTATTACGAAGTATCTTTTTTTTTTAAGTTTTCTCGAAAGACAATATTTCCTGCAATATAAAATTGCAATAGTCATTAAAGTGTCAGCTACGAACATCTTCAGGCTGCTATTTTCTGTTGCATACCCGGATAGGGATTCGTCATTATTTACTCACATCTGGATCTGTCTTCACCGAACCAACCCCATCCAGCAGCCATAGCGAGTTCTCCGCCGAAGGCACTGTACCCTGGTTTTCCTGTGGCCACAGGTAAACAGGCGGGTTTCACGCTTTCCGACCAACTGATTGGCCTAGCGAGCTCCAGCAGAGCAATGTCGTCTACGTATTTTCCGCATTTGTGGCCAGGATGCAATACTACATTTACGACCCTCTCTTCCTTCGATTCCGGTATTTCAGGACCCTTTAAATTATACTCGCCAAGCGTAATCCGTAACTGACCCACCGGAATCAGGGATGTACCTCTGAAATTAACACAAGCACAACGCTTGTTGATATGTTCTCGTTGTATTGTTTCTGAAAATTTGGAGTAAATAATTTCCCTGAAATATAATATTGTACGCTCTAATATTATACGCAACGTATAATTGTACGACCGCGCACGTATTAACATTTCGGACATAATTAAATAGTATACAATTATAGAAAAACTGAGAACTTAAGTATATTTAGAGAAACACATCAGTCAACCAGGACCATCGACGTAGAATCTCATCTCTTATTTAATAATAAACAATTGTAGGTCTCGTTACCTAGTAACATTTAATCGACTGAGTGCTCCGTAAAAATATATTATATGTACATGCAATGAATTTAGCTGGACAAAAATCAAAATTTCGAGTTGTTTGAATGTCATTGTAATGGGCACTTACGAACTTGTAAATATCTGGACAATAATAAACGAACCCTATGTCGTGGTAATACGTTTCAGATTTTTACTGGAACGGGTTAAAGTTAAGGTATCTAGCTAGTTTAATTTATATTCTTTAAGAAGATAGTACAGGTGGTCCTCGGCTTTCGCACATTCTACTTTCACACAATTCGCTATTTCGCATGTAAGGATGCCATTAACATTCATTTTTTTCAACCTAATATTAAAGGTTTTCAAAGAAGAAATATGACGTTCATTGGTAAAATTATTTTTGTCCAGCTAGATTTGCAAATTTGATCACAGTGAGTGGGCCAGAAACGGACTGGCATGTCCACTTTAGTTGTAATATCATTAAACTGTAAAGTACTATATTAATATTAACTATGTTTATTAGTATCTCTTGACACGCATAAACAGTTTGTTTACTGACAATGAGAATCCTCAGTTATATATTATAAGAGAGTAAAGTAATGAAAATGTAAATTCCGTAGTCAAAGAGTATCGACACACTTGTGCTTTTGCTATAAGGATATGAGTTACTAGTTTTCGTGCGCGGTAAATTCGATTTTAAGGTCATAAACGTAAGCTGAATTTTCTGTTATATAGCTGATCTCAGTTATCTGAAGTTAAAACAAGTCTTTTAGTACGATTACCGTTATTTTCTGCCGAATTGTAGATGCAACGTGAGACCGCGCATTATCATGCAAAAGAAGTACCTACATGTATGTACATACATACATATTCTCTTTTGTTAAGCAGTGTCGTATCTATTTCTCCAATATTTTATGGAGGCCCGATGAGTGCAATATCTTTCTAGCTGTGCATTCATCACATCGAAATACTTTGAAAATTTCTATCGGAAATTTTATTGATGTTTATCACTAAAAGAGAGAGCGCACGAAGTTTTTCTGGTAGCTAATATTGTAAAAAACTTCGTTACAGACCCCAGTTATTTCTTGGGTTAGTTCGTTTCATTTAATGTATGTTATCTTAATCGTGATCTACCTCATATTAAGTGCACGTACGGATAAGCGTTCACTTAGATAACGAGAAGAGAGATGTAACGACGGTTTATAGCGAAGTCCGTTAAGTGCAGGCGTGTACTTCTAATCTTTGAAGTAATCTTTTCAAAATGGAAATTCGTTCTGTAGTATCGTACATTTTGTAGCGATAAGTTGTAAAAAATAATTGTAACGGGATAAGTTATAGTATAGCAGAGCCTTACTTCTAATTTGGAAGTGGAGGAACAGTAAATTTTTATATTTTTGAGCGGAACACTTACAATATAACATATGTTTCAAAGTAGGGGTGGCCAGCCTTTTTGCAATGCGGCTGAGATTTGTTAACCCCTTGCCGTACCATTTCTTTCGTGGCTGAGTGCGCAATAACTCTGAATTAATTGCTGAAACAACAGTCCATCCCTAATTTCGGATATAGCAGATGACTTAACGCGATATTGAATAGTATGTAATTAATTTTATTTCACTGATATTTTTAATTTAATAATTTTTAGAAACACTTCAAAATTGACTATTCCATTTATCGCGTTGCAAGTCCACTCGTTATTGTACGGCAAGAGGTTAAATATCAGTGGCCGAAGATATGCTCAAGGTTCATCGAATTGTGTTTATTGTACGATAAAGATAAAAATTCAACAAATACTTTAGTTTCAGTTAAGTGTGTACATATAACAGAAGAAAAACGATATTCCACATTTTAATATTCGAAATATCTCGTTCGAAAATTTCGCAAAGCTTCTCCAACAAATATTTCACGAACGTAAAATGTACTTAAAGCGAAATGAAAAGCTCGATAAACCCCATGATTATGGCTTTACGCAAAAGCCCGTAAGAATCTACGATTACCTACAAAATTCTATACTCGTAAGTCACCAAAGTCGACATGCAAGTATTGGCAAATGTAAAATCACTACTGGTAAACTCTCGATTTCATATCTGGCTTAGCCCAATTGTATTATAACATGAAAAATATCAACGTATAACTTCCGCTTTGGAGGTGCGTTAAGAATACACGTAGGCCAAGTGGGACAAATAGTCTTCGCTCTTGTCGTTGCTCATTTTACCCCGCAGAGAGTCAACGTCTAGCAACAGCAACGGCATCGTTGGTAGCGCGACGCTGGCAAGTAATCATCGTGAAAGTTAAGTGCACCGAGAACGAAGTGTATAGGTATACGAGGTTAAAGAGCTTTTCCCATCTTCTTCTTCTTTCACCGGTTCTTCTACTTCCTTCTCCTTCCCCTTTCCCTTTCCCTTCGACCGAGAGTGGAGAAAAGCCAGCCCTTTCGCAAGAGCGGTGTCTTTTCCTGGACGTCGGCAATTATTTAACCGGGATTTTTGTCCCGCGCCTGCGACACACCTTCGTCGGCAGGGTGCTTTGAATAGTCGACCGGTCCCGAGTACAGTGGCTTCAGTTAATTAATCGGTCTACGTTGCCTTCGAATAATTAACAAAATTACGACACCCCCTTCCCTCCGTTTCTCCCATCTTCAAGCACCATCCACAGGAACGTTTCGTCCCAGTTTCCTCGCTCTTATCTTCTCAGGATCGTATCGGTAGTTGTGGACTTACGTATGTGTATGTTTGCGAATAAACGAGGATAGGGGTGTATCGGTGTACGTACAAGAACGAACAGAGCGATGCTCGAACGTCGGACGTTTTAAGTTTCGAGGCTCCGTTTCGTCGTCGTTGCTCCTTACAAAGCCGCCTTAATGGACCCTTCCATCCTCGTCGAGGTCCTCCATTGTTCTACCGGCCGCGGATTAGACGATTTACCTTGGATGCATCATCACCGTCTTTTACCTTCCCAGACGCACCCTCGTTTCCAATTAAAATGCGCCTCTGAAATGTCGGGATCTCGGGGAGGATTCTTTCTTTTCTGTATTCCGTGTTTTCACGGGGCTTCTGAACTTTTATCTGATGTATTCGAAACGGTTCTTCAGAGGCGATGACAATATTCTATCGTCGATATTGCGAAACTCGCGAAAGTGGAGGTAATTTTCTTACTTTCCGTCGTTCGTTCCTTCTTCCTTGTTACGTTCATAGCTCGATGATTTGAAACAATTTCACCGTGTTATTGAGAAAATTGAGGAGAATTTGCTCGATTGAACATTGAGATGAATCAGCCAGTGAGAACGTATTGCCCGGTAATTCATCGAGTTATTTCATTTCCCTTTTGACGATATAATAATTTATATATTAAGTATGTAAGTAAAGTATGAGAGATGGGCGTTGACTCAACAAACTTTATGTAACAAATAACAGTTCACAATATATCGACATAATGGAGATAGCAATTCGTGCAGCAATATATAGTACAATTTTACTTTGGTAGCATAATTGGTATGTTGCATTCTTATATGCAAAAGATACAATACAACATGTCACCGCCTTTTTCGCAGTCCAAGAACAGTTTTCATGGACTACGCTACCTTCAGTTATGATTCGTCTAGTGAAAGAAGTCACTTTGTAAATATATTGTAGGGTGTAAGGGGATACCATCTCGCACCGCGTATTCTTATCATATCGGCTCTTAAAACCTCAGCAAATGACAGCCGAAAACTGAATACAGTAGATTCCCTCTAACGTTGCTCTCTCGCTAATGTTGACAGGATACTCCAGTTACTGTTACTTGTATTTTCCCCCACTTGGACTTTTTATTGCCCAATAGAATTTTAGTTTCGTGGCGCGTTATGTAGGTTATGGATGAAGAATCCTTCCCTCAATTTTCAATTCTGCGCATGCTTGTGCGCATAGGGGAAAATAAGTCATGAAAAGTGGGGATAGAGGGAAGTGTCAACATTAGCGAATGATTCTGGCCCGAGTTGTCAACATTAGAGGGATTCTATTGAACTCATTTCATCGTTCCTATGGCAATATAACGAGTGTGTGGCATTTTCTGTAAGTCACGCATTAGAATCGGAAATTATGTCAGGATTTTTTTCATTTGGTCAATCATACATTTGTTTAGCATTCACCTTCTTATTTACGAATCTAGAAGAGAAGAAAAGACAGACACCCTTAAACGTCGTCTTGTGAAAGTTTATAAAGTGACATTTTGTACAATAGATTCTAAGAAAGATCCAGAGTTGTGTCGAATAACATTAACCTTTTGGGCTCCTACGTTAAGTATAACTCGACATTAGTTTGTATCTCAAGAACTCCTTTGTCGAGTCTCACTCGACATTTTTTCAAGTCCAAGACAATAGATGTTAACGTGTGAAAGAAAACTAGCATTGCATCTTAGAAACTCTTTCAAGAGACATCATGCACCTACAAGTTACAAGGTACAACAATAGTACAAATAAAGCAAATATTTAATAAAATTTTCTTCTTCCTTTATCGATATAAATTGCCTTAATTTTCAGTTCAAGTAAAGGGTATAGCAGGAGAAAGTAGTCAAAAGACGTTTTCGAGCGGAGAAAACTGAAAGTCATAAAATGAACATAATAATGTAATGAAAGAATACGGTTTTTGATATTTTCCACAATGACGCAAGTGGTTGAAGAATTTGAAAAAATTGAGGATAACAGTCATTGGTCTGTTACTGTAAAAAGCAAAAAGTTGTACCTCGAAGGTTTCGATACGAAATCTTTTTTCCGATTTTTTTGCGTTTACGTGTTACACTTAGGTTCTTTAATGATAAAATCTAAGAAAAATGTCAAACCTGTACGGTCATGTGTAGAATATGTCAGAATTTTTTCGAATTTTTTACGCCCCAATAAAGAGGTAAAATAGGGCAAAAACCTATTTTTTGAATTTTCCTCATAATTACCCTTCCGGTCAAGATATAGGGTTAAAAATTAGTACACAATGATCGCTTAGAATTATCTATTGAATAAAACCATCCCTATTGGTTTATGGAATCACATGAAACTTTTATTAAAAGACTTAAATACAAAGGGTATTGTTATAAATATAAAATTTCCTTTGGAGTAAATTAGTAAATATGTAATAATTTATCAATGTTGTTACACAAATCACTCTTGGTTATTCAGATTTTGCTATTTATCTCCAGCATTTACCTGATTGTGTTGCATGTCTGTGATATATATCGTATCTTTGTCGAGAAACGCTCGTGAATTACGTATCTGCTGCAGAGAGAATTGCAGCAGCACTGAGGTCTTGACAAACACTAATTCACAGTGTAACATCGGTAAATGAAGAATATCGATTGCCGCTTGGTAGCCAATTGCGGGATAATTAATTCTTGCCGATTAACCAGAGGTATCATCCACATTACGTTAATATCTCGCATATACATACAATGTAATTTCGTATTGCGTCTTGGTCCATTTGGCAGAAAGTCATGTGACCGATTGAAAAACTTAATAGCATTTACTTTTTTTAGCTGCGCGTTCTTTTTTAACGCGGATTGTTTTCTTTAGGTTTTACGTAATTTTTTTAAAAATACTAATAGCAGAATGATTTATCGTTTCCTTTGTATTGTGTCATCAAAATCCGAAGCACTGATTTTAACACCGCTATTTTACTAGTCGCGAAATTCCTCCTTAAGTGGTTGGTTTATCGAGGGTATTTTGAGAAACACGTAGCAAGACAGTGAACGAATGTGATGATATGATGTAGAAATCGAATAAACTCGAACGATCTATACGTCTTGTATGCAATCGACCCAGTCGTGTATCGAAAATTCCCGCTTGTTCAATTTTCACTGTGTTTCATGAGGCAGGCTTTGCGGATTTCCAGGCGGAATGAGAGCGTTAATTGGTCACATTTTTCTCCGGGAAGCGACCACTTTGTCATCTCAAATGTAATCTCCCGCGATTACGTGGTGAATAAAAATACAATCAGATATGCTCAAAAATCATGCTCCGGAATTTTTCATCGGGGGTGCGATGTATGACGGCTTTTGTCATCGTCGAGTCAGCGACGAGGAATTGGAGCATTCGAGGTGAAGTCCTGGCTTACCGCCCGTTGACAGAGCATGACGGATTAACGAAAGTGTATATTCAAAACGAAGGCTGCTTAATTCTTTAAGGATCGCGCGACTATCACGTTGGCATCCGATGGTCATTCAATGTCGGTGAACGTTAAAACGTATGGCAACCTGACCTGGTCATTAACTCCTTGACATACAATGACGTCTGGGAAGTATTCATTTTGTGTGCCATAGTAGACTTTGACGTTTCCGAGACGTCAGGAACGGTCTTCGATAGACGCTGTACAGTATATTATTAAATTATTTAATTATTTCACTTGTGTGTCAACAGAACTATCAATTAACTATTTTATAATGTTACTTAATTATTATCTATTCAACTTGATTGCATGTTATATAATAATGCAAATTTCAGAATAAAATGTTCTGTTTCTAAGCTTGCACATAACTGTTCAATTGTGTCAAATTAAATAGCATTTTTCAGATGCGTCAAATTCCGTTTAATTTATACTTATGTGAAGGGGCTAAAGAACGATTTACATTCGCTTCCTCCCCAAACCGCTTTTGTCTCCGTACGACGGAACACTTTACAATATAAATTCTCTAAAATTGCGAGAGTGTGAATGGGTGAGTGTAACAGCGTGTGGAGATAAGTGAGAAAGAGAGAAAGAGAGAAAGAGAGAGAGAGAGAGAATGTCTGCAAGATGATGAGTATGTCTCTTTATGTGTGTTTTTGTGTGCGAGGTGTAAGGCCTCCGGCAGAAAGTCACTGCGCAAGACGGTGCAATGTTTTTCATAACAGCGAACACAGTATTTCTTGTGTTTAATTTTATTTGAAAACATTCTAATTATCTTTAGTGATGTCAATATCATTTTGTTATGATTTACTGGTTGCTCTCCTATAAAAAAGTTGACCGCGAGGTTCATTGCAGGTCGGCAGACCTTGTATATACGTAACAATCATCCAAATGCGCTTTCTAGTTTTATAAATAGTTATCTCACATTTTCACTTTTTTCTTACACTTTTTTTAAACATGCGTTCATGTCTAGCAGAAATGACCTATCAAGATATACGTACTAAATAAATATAAATATACTTCGGAAGTAAAGGAAGAATCACAGTTGTGTATCTCTTTAAGAGTTTCAATTTGAGTTACATGTAATATTCTTTTTCGTGCCACAGATTTGGTAGAGTTGAGTTTAAAATGAATTTAAGGCTTCTTGAAACTATAAAGTGCTGTATTGTTAGACATTTTTTCAATATAAGAGCACAAAGTAAATAAGAACAGCTAGCTTTATCATGTTAAGTGAAATGGAGGGTCACCCACCCCTTTCATCTATGCCTTTTAAATTGTAATATTTACGAAATGCTAAGATATTCAATATTTACAAATTGACATTAGGCAAAGTTCTGTCTGACAAGGAGAACGCAAGGCCTTCGGGTCACCGATTTTATTGAAATTTTACATACTCGTAGAGTAAGTCGTTCTGATCAAGAATATACCCTATTATAGGGGCATACTTATAAAGAACTGTAAGACGCAACTTGGAGAGCTGTTGTGGCACATCGACAACGTGCAGGGTTTGCGCAGAAAAAACTGGGGTTCGTGTCCTGCCATGGAAAATTAACAAACATTTTTCTTCCGATTCCTTTACATGTTAGTGTTACGTGCATCTTGATGTAAATATGCATATTGAATTTTCAAGCGACTTTACATATAATATTTTCATTTACTGAAAACTCGTAACTTTACCTATCAAATAAACGCAACAATGTTACACTTGCACTTGCAATATTATGTCTTTCGGAAAGTAGACTTGATTTATCATTTTCGAAAAATTCTCTTTTCGTACATAGCCCTCTTGCAAACTATGTGTATTTTAACATAGGTATGAAAATTTGTGCATTCAATTGATGACGAATGGCGGAATGAATTTCTACTACCGATTACCTACTTCAAATTTCTCTTCCATTCTCAACCAAATAAATTCAGGTAATATATCAATTTTAATGCGTTGATGTTAAATTGAACTTCGGAGAAATAAACCGAAGAAAAAAAAATACAAAAAATTTACCACGACAAGAAACGAACCCTAGTTTTTTCCGTGCAAACTCAGGACGTTGCCATTGTGCCACGGCAGCTTTTGGTATTGCATTCAACAGTTTTGAATAAGGAGGCCAATGAAATTTAATTATAAATATCTTAAAAACTATTGACCGTCTGCTCCTATAATAGGGTATATTCTTAATCAGAACGAGTTACTCTACGAGTATACAAAGTTTCAACCAAATCGGTGACTCGAAGGCCTTGCGTTTTCCTTGTGAGTATATATCATTGGCTCACCAAAAGAAGTACCTTGACAAGTGGTTTGCTCTGATTAGCCCAATGTATGGTACCGTGCGGCTCGTCAAGCTTGTCACCTGGGCGGCGGAGCTTCTCGCTTTCAACCGCCTATTCGTACCATTTTGTTTCTTGGAGTCCACTCGCTCAGCCTCTTAAAGGAAGCACCCGACAAAGTCGTAGTTTGTCTGGAGGAGCGAGACATTGTATTACATTGTTGTCTCGTCGCGCGCTTCGTTTCATCAAGGAGAATCTCCCCATGTGGTGGGGGTAATTCTGCCGGAGTTTATTCTGTTTTCACTATAGAGATGTTAGAAATCTGGTGCTTACGCCGATGTCCTCACTGTCGCCACCCAAATCGCGTTGTCTCCCTTGCTTCGATCTGCAGCGTTCTCTCTTTTCGTCTTTTAGTTCGATTTGTATGTGTAGCTCTTTTAACGAATCGCGAGGTAGAACGTCAAGTGCCTTCGTGTACGTGCGACAAGAGGCATGACGCTTGACGCCTGGCGAATCAGACTCTGCCGAAACAGGCTTACCTCCTAGGTGACACGTCTGACGAGCCGCACGGTACAGTTCGACAACTGAAAGGTGCCTAGTGAATGGCTCCGCCTCTTTTTTTCAACCATCTACTTTAACAATTTGGTCTTTGGAATTCCCGAAACTAGTCTTCTAAAATAAACGATTATTCGGAGTGTTTAATTTCAGAGATTGGGTGTGAGAATTCCATAAAGAAAATGGCAAGAATAGGCGTTTGAAAATGAGAAGTTCCACCGCTCGCTGGCCATCTTTTAGTTGTCGCACTGTATCCCTTGTCTGTTACGTATTTTCGATTCTAACGCGTAATTTGCCAAAAAACATTTAACGACAAAATAAGCGTTCAGTTTTCGCATGTCATTCGTCGAATTCAGGTTTCATGGGCCGATATGATGAGAATAGGCGGGGCGAAGACAGTCTCCTCTTACCCCGTAACTCAAGGCATCATTACGTTGACGATTTATAACTATATGTACTTTTAAAGCTTCTGCTCTACAAAAATGTCATTTTAACAGAAAAAGTTAAGTTAAGTTCGATAGAACTAATGAAACTTGCGAAATACTGGTAGTTATAGGTACTCAACGTGTAATGTACCGTCCTCCGAGCAATTATTACATAAGATAGATTTAGCGAATATTTTGTAAACATAAATATTTTGTATTGCGGCTCGTTCAACTTCCGTCATTCCATTCCATCACTGATTCACTGCATCAATTCCAAACAATTTTATTTTCCATCCCGATCTTTTAACTCCTTAGCACCATGGCCACTCCTTACTTATCTCCGATATCACTGTCTCAATTCTGAAATCCTACTCCCTATTTTGACCTTCGGCTTATAACTGTTGTGAGGTAATCGTACCCCTGGCGCATGCCTGGAGACTGAGGTGTGAGAGAGAGTTTGAGTATGGTGGAAAAAAGCACGTGTGAGATACCTACATAGTTGGTTTTCCGTAAGATAAGAAAAAGGCTGAGGCTGAAGTGTAAAAGTTGAAGGAGTTAGGATATTGTTTTTCGTGTATAACATAGGTATATAATAAACATTATACTAGTTCAGGCGTGGTTTCAATAAGTAGAATTCGCCCTTCGTTTTTTTTTTTAATTTTAGATTTAATATTTTAATAGACTGTAGTAGAACTTTAACAATGTATTTAAAAATATGAAATCGATTGCTGACTTTCGAGGTGTTAATGCATCGCCGGAAGAAGAGTGTACTTCCTTTTTATGCCCTGCGGTTTGTCACTGCATTCCCCCACTCTTTTGTAGGAACCAATCAGAACAATTTGATGTTTTGGCGGAATGCAGTGACGTCTTCGTTCAAGGGGGGTGTGGGGGTAGCGGCAACGCTGGAGCACCTCTAAGTCGAAGCCTCTCACCCTTTAACCTTTGAGCGGTTCTTGAAGGGGTGGTCGGAACTTCCTGAAAGCGCAGCTCCTACGGCCCACTGGCCAAGGGGCCGGTTGAACAATGAATTGGGGCCGCCTTGCCAACGCCTCACCGGTTTATTACATGGCAATACCTATTGAGCCTAAGTCAAAAATACGGAAACAATCAAACTCAAAGGCGAGGATGTTTTACGCGAATAGGTCCGCGAATGTGCATCCTTGGAGACATTTGCGTCCTTTAGAAACTAATTAACGCTCAAAAATAGTTGTCTGGTCGTCCGTATAATAAACGCGGTAGCTTAAAGTCGGGTCCTTAACAATAATTATTCTTCTCCTACCAGAGTTTTTTCTTTAAAAGTCACAAGCTACTTTAACAGTATCCACCGTCATCCTACTCCCACTCCTTTTTCAAAACCTTTAAAAACTCTAAGTGTCTTTCCAGCATCTCTCCAGTTCAATTTATTACAAGCTTAGATTCAATTCACTCTCAATTCATTACCAAGTTCATAACAACAAGATCATTCATTTCCGCACAATAAGCCGAATTGCTGTCCAAACGAGTCCAGTTATTTAATATATACAAATCCAATAAGTTCTCTTGTTTGGTGGATTCTAAGTGCCAATTATTACAAGAGATCAGAAACAAGTCACTTGAGTAGAAATCGCACTGCGAGACAAAGAGAGAAAGGAGAAAGACGTGGAACTGAGTGCGACAGCACGATATCGATCGTGAAAATCGAAACATTGACGTACGCACGAGATTTTGATTATCAGGTTGGTAGACAACGATTTCACCTAGTTAAATGAATGTAAATAACTACGACTATGAATGAAGAGGACAGCAGACATATAGAATAGAAAGAGATAGGTAGTGCGAGAGAAGTCTCCCTTTACGTCTCAAGTGACTTCTTTCTGATCCCTTGCAATACCCTATTCGCCGTTACACACGTGTTAAAGTACTTACAATTAGTAGCAATACGTTCTGGAATGATATCTCATCTTCAAAGTATTCTTAAAAATAGAATAATTATGTTCTAATATTGTGATCAATAATTCCCTATTTCCTCTGTAACATACAATGGCAACATCCGTTCTTGTTTTCATGAACAATAAGAAGGGAATGGACGATGGATAACCAACTATATTTTCACGACGTCGTGCCTCGCAGCAACATTTTGTCATGCGTTTTGCATGGCTGCTAGCAATTACCGAGTGGTCTGTAATCTACACGCAATCATGGTTTACAACGCCAAAGCTTCGTTGAATTCTCTGTGCGGCCAGGCTGACCTACCCCTGTCAACCCTCCCTCGCTGCTGCTAGTGTACCCGTTGACCGAGAGGGATATGCAATATCTACTCGTTTTGTCGGGCTGCCGCACCGGCTCCCTGTTTAATTATACCTGTGTAGCTATTGCAACGTGTAAATCACTCCTTTTCACCGGAACATGGATCAGGACGACGTTTTTTTAAAAGTCCCTTCTTACTTGAAGTATTTCAAGCGTACGGTAGTTTGTTTTTCCCTCTAGTTTGTTTCATTGAGCAGGTGAGTTTGAGAATTATGTAAATGAATTCAATTCTATTGTAGGTGTTAAAGAAAATGTGATGCTGTCACGAATAGGATGCCAGAACTATTAGTTAAAATTATCACTTTTAAATCAGTGTTTCTCAATTTGTGGTAGACGGTCTTCCCGCGGGCGCACAGTATGGTATGTTATTTGGCCGATCTAGCTGGACAAAATCATTTTTTGAAAGTAATTGTGGGCTTCGTTACTTCTACTAACTTTTCTACTAATAAGTAACATAATGTTATACTCAGCGTTAATAATAATATATATTTTAATAGTTATTTAACATTTATACGTAAAATAAGAGACTTTAAACTTAAAAAATTTGTTGTATCTTAACCATAAGGCTTATATTAACTTTTTTGCGTAAAATGATTCTGAAAATTCCCACAATTGCAACGATGCATATCATTTTGACAATATAAAGATTTAAATATGTTAAAACAATGTTTAAAGCGGAGCAGCGCAAAAAATGCCGCAATCTTTATGAATATTTCCGATTTATCCTAAAAATTAAATGTCCAGGAAAAAATCTAATAGTAGAAAGTGATAGGGCAAACTTATTTCTTTGGGAAACTATAAAGAAAAGTAGCAACATAAATTTTATTTTCATCTGAGAAATTAAAATATTTCCGCGAGACGTTTAATTTTGTCCGCTCACAATACCCAAGAAGGTTCACAAACTGAAATGAAATGCCGTGCCCGCGCGGAATAAAACAATAAAAAAGTGATAGATGCCATCATTTGTCTGCAATGGCTCTTTGCATTTGCAATTGTTTAAACTTTTAGCTTTAAATACACAAAATTGCAAAAGTGTAATAAATAGGACTCTATAATAAAAGTCCGCATACATTTTGGAATGGAACTTAAATTACATGTTAATTGTTAGAACCGATTAAAATGGTAATAAAAGGTCGTTTAAAGAAATAAAAAATTATAAATATATCTCAAATAAGTGGAGATAATAATACATATACACAAATTCCATTCTCACCTTCCGGTACGAAATAATTGTCGAAAATGTTTAGGGCATGATACGAGCGTGTAAAAGAAATTTACGAAAAGTACAACTTTGAGGCCTGTTAATTAACTATAATTTTTACATTTCTTGTTTCTATGGACATTCTACAATCGATCGAGTTATTTATTAATAGAAATTTTGGTTTGGTGAAGGCAAATCAGATGAATCCTCATTGAATGTATATTTGATGATGAAAAGTTGTCATTTTCTGAATAAATAATTGCTAGTCAAAAAGAGTAGAACTAGTTTACAGTTTAACACATTGAACTCCGCCGGTATTTCGCTAGTTTTATCACTTTTATTGAACTACAGTGGAACCTCGAATCGATTGACACCTCGGGGGCACAGTTCTAAGAATTTGACAATTGAATCGAGGTATGCCACTAAACTTTTTTCCCCTTCTACTTCTTGGGCAGAACGAGACAGCCGTATGTGCTCATCTTTGTTAATACGGGTAGAAGGGGTAATTAAGATGGCGGTAAAACATAACCTAGCTGGCACGAAAAGCGAAAAGGTTTTGAAAAAGACTTCATAACTCATTTTTTTCTACAAATTAACCGAAACTTTTTGTTTATCGGAGGTATGATGCATTGTAAAACTTAAAGTTAGTTTAAAAAGGATTAAATAAATATTAACTTAACCTAACATAATGCTACGGTATCGTCATCCATCTTGAACATGCGCACTGTATGATGCCCTGAGTATGTGCAACAAAGTATGCGTACTGAGACGCTTCGAGGAGAAATTGAGAGAAGTAGGAGTGTAGTACCACAAGAGGGGTAAATAGAAGAGAGGTGCAAGCGAATCGAGGTTCCACTGTACATCTTTTTCTATAAAAATTACATTTGTTCATAGCAGAAACTTCAAAGACAAAAAGAGATGTGTAATCAGCGGGGTTTAACTTTTTCGATGCCAATATTGAAACTTTAAATGTATTAGAAAATTCATAAATATTATAATTTTAAAGTCATATGAAATTACATTGAATTTGACAGCCGTAGTCAACAGTGATTTCTATGGCATTCAAGGTGTTAATTGTTGTTAATTTTAAAAGGTCCGCGCGTAATGTGTTAGATTATAGAGAGACTATCATGTAAAAAACCTTTAAAAAGTTTGAGAACCACTGCTTTACATAGAGAGTAATTCTTTACCGATGAACATTAGTTTGGCAATATGTTCTGCTAATTACAAAAAACAATCAAGAAGTCATGAAGTCATCAATTCAATGAGTTGTTGCCATGAATCAAGTATCAAGTCATGATCAAGTATCAAGAAGTTATGGATCAAGAAATTATTCGCATCCAAATTGAATCCTTCAGAAGTTTTACCTCGGACGAAAATTATCGGTAAAGATGTACCTGATTGTTAAAATTGAATTAGTACGTATACCTATTTTAATTTATTTTTTTACATTGTATTGCAAGTTAATTTATATTTAAAGCAATAACTTAATATATTAACGTAACATTTGTTCTACATATGTATATTCTGTTTTCTTGTCACCAAACATGTATTTGTTTAAAAAAAATGCATTTAAAGGATTTCACATTGAATCTTTTCTTATTGTTAAATTTAATTTGTAAATTTTTCACTGATATTTACTGGCACCACAGAAATGTTTAATCATAATATTATTATTGACGAAACATGATTTAGATGATTCATTAACACGATAACAACACTTTACACTAAAGCAACGCTGCGTGGCTAGTTTTAATTTGCATTTAATATCCGTCTTAATTTCCCTTTATTCAATGTTATACCGCAACAAAATAAATTCGATGTTCTGCTTCATGTTCCTTGAAAAGTGCATAGAATTGCAGAAATATAGGAACGGCTTTGTCTCAATTTCATGGAAGCGTTTTACCCCATTATATGTTTTCTCGATAATTACGAACAGAGCCCGAAGTCAGAAATGTTTGCCAGGCGCACGGGAATTGCTTTATGGAGTGAGTACGCATGGATAAATTATATCGAGGTAGTTCTTTTTTAAGCGTTTTATACGTTCAATTTATTTTTCATTACTATTTGTACGAGATTACCATCGACGTACAGTTATCGATTAACAAACCGGAACGGCTGATCATAGAACAACAGTGTACTGCATTTACTCTTGTCGTTTTCATTTCCAGTGGTTCTTGCGAGATATCGAAGTAAAATTTTTTTACAGCAATGCTGGCCATTGTGCCTAGATACAACAATTTCTGTGTGACTGCGCCGAGAATAGTTCTATAACGATTTTGGAATTTTACTGCCCCTTTTACGCTTTGGTCCCTCTTACTCTCCCATACCATTTCTGGTACCGCCACATCCCGTAATTTTTGGACGGGCTGTATTAAACTTTTTACCTTTTTGTTAAGCGTGACGATTTTTGCAAGTGCAATCGTTATACGTCTTTCTCAGCAGGCTGAATTTTTAGTTTTTAAAACCAAAGAGAGCTTGCACAGTTACCGGGGGTGGGCTAATTGGATTATGAGATGGTTATTCGTAAAACCCTTGAATTCACGTGATATTGTAGAATTAAGCAAATTGTCCCAAAGCGAACTTTAAATCGTGTTTTTCAACTCATTTGCTATTATCCCTCAGTAAGTATGTTTCCAGTGCTCAACGCCTTCATTCTCTCGTTAGATTTGTACACAATAATGAAAGATTATAATTTGAATTTTTGGCGAATTTTGTCCTTTAGAAAATAAAATCCGGATACAGCAAACTTCTTGTCTGCAGAAAGTTTCTGTAAGGGTACATTATTTTCATAAAATTCCTCTGAACTTCTACTCTTTGGTTACGAGTATATTTACAGTGAAGATGAAGCGTTGACTGATTCGATGACCCAGTCCTCCATTTTCTACTTTCGTACAGTACGTCTCTACTTTAACTATCCCAGCGAGCAAAGATATCTCATGTGTTTATTTTCGAAGGGTCGAAGACTTGGACAAGACTGACTTAATCAGTGAAAATTCTATCGCTGAGGCACAATTAAACTTTTAGATACAGTGTAATTGGTCGCAACACTATAAAGTTCGATAATCTTAACTTGGCTATGCGAAAGAATGCGGGTTTGATTCATAAGGCGTCAAGGGCCTGCCGTCTCTCACATGTACAGATCGCCCCACGTAAGTTAGCATCTCGGCGGCGGAGCTTCTCACTTTCAACCGCCTATTCGCACCATTTTGTTTTTTGGAATCCACTCACTCAGCCTCTTAAACTGCCTTAAAGGAAGCACTCGACAAAGTCGTAGCATTCAAATATTCTTACTAGTTTGGTTGGAGGAGCGAGAAATTTCTATCCCCTCCACATGGGGTCCTTTACGCTTATCTACTGTTTCTGCGGTTGTTGCGTTGTTTTCTCGTCGCGCGTTCCGTTTCGTCAAGGAGGATCTCCCCATGTAGTGGGGGTAATTCTGCCGGAGTTTATCCCGTTTTTACTATAGAGATGTTTGAAATCTGGTGCATACGCCGATGTCCTCACTGTCGCCACCCAAATCGCATTGTCTCCCTTGCTCCGATTTGCAGCGTTCTCTCTTTTCGTCTTTTAGTTTGATTTGAATGTGTAGCTCTTGTGTACGCGATTTGGGTGTCGTCAGTGAGGACATTGGAGTATACACCGGATTTGGAATATCACTATAATAAAAGGTGGATAAACTTTGGCAGAATTTCCCCCTTCACATGGGGGGGGGGGGGGGGGTCCACCTTAAGGAAATACTATGCTCGACGTACACTTAAATGATACATTGTTTCCTTGCCGAGCATCGCGTTTCGCCGAAGAGGATCCCCCATGTGGAGTGGATAGATATTCTTTTATCTTCAGTCAAATGAGTAAAGATATTTGAAAGCTACGACTTTGTCGAGGGTTTATTTCAGAAGGCTGAAGGGGCAGAAACCAAATTTCCAAAAATAAAATGGGGTGAACAGGCGGATGAGAGCGAGAGGCTTCGCCGATCGCTAGCCAAGTTTAAGTTGTTGAACTATACTCCTGGGACGACGTGATGGATGAATGTCAGGTAGACGTTAATATTAGGGTGAACCAAAAGCCCGGGCGCTTTTTTCGTCAAAACTTTGACTGTAAATTATACAAAAACTATTTGTTATTAAGTTTCGAAGTAAAGACCATTTGATTCTATGGTCTCTAGTCATCTACTAGCGGGTTGAGTTATTCCACGGCGGTATCATTCCTTGTCCTTGGAGTTGAAAAACTCGCGACACCCTAATTCAACTTGGTCTAAGTTGTCGAATCTCCGACCTCGCAAGAAGTGTGCCATTAATCGAAAAAGGTGGTAATCCGATGCAGCAAGGTCAGGGCTGTATGTTGGGTGCGGTAGAAGTTCAATTCAATCGAGTTCCTTGAACTTATCCATGGTTTGTGCGTCCGTGCGTTATCTTGCTGCAGGAGTACTCGCTTTCGGGCGAATGGAGCTTACGGCCCATTCAAAAATATTAATCGATTACGAGACGATCAAATTATGTTTATACTAGCAGTATTACGTTAAGTTATATGTTATATGAGAAATCAGTGATAATTTTTTATTTGACCAATTAATTCTGAAGCATTGTGCATTTAGTCAGAAAAGAAATCGTAGGTTGAGGGGTTAAAGGATAACTATTTACGTTTGTTTCAAACTCACCGTTATATGTAAAAGAAAAAATCTCCAAACCATGAACACGGTTTTGTAAGAAATACTCTACCGCATAAATCGGAAATAATAGCCGTTAGCAGAATCCGACGACCCCTAGGTATGAAAGTAGCTCTCAACAATCAAACATTTAAGGAATCACAGGAACATATGACTTTTAATTAACGTGAAAACATTGACAAACGGAAAATTGATTATTTTCAACGACTCGTGATGAAGGTATCACTGGGAACAATTAATAATTAATACTAGAGCTACAGCAGCCGTCAAATTGACGAGTTCTTACTCTTTGAAATGTTTTTGAAATCGACAGAGAAGCAGTACAGCAAATATATCACGTGTACTTTATAATATACTAATTACATGACTGTATTTTTTGCCGTTTGATCCATCTTTTTTCAAAGTACTCATTTAATATATGTAAACATGACAGATTTAGCGGCCGTAGATCTGGTGTTAAAGAACATACCCAACTACTCTGCTATTAGGTAACGGAAAAAGATCGTATGGATTTGTAATACTCCATTCAAGCGGTCCCAACTTTTCTAAAAAATATTTTTACTTTACAATATTGTCACAGTTGACTTTTATGGCACTTTTACAACGTTCTATAAGCTTATTTATTCCTTTGTTGCAAAAATCGAGGATTTTATTCGAAACATATAAATTAATTCCTGTTTTAACCTCGGCGTCAGTTTTGAAATTTTTATTCGCAGTGAAATTCGATAACGATAACAATGAATTGATTGGTGTCACGTAAACTATGGAATTTTTAAACAATTGAAAGTTGCACATCAAGTATACATAATCGTAACTTTCTGTTTATATCAATTTTACGTGCAATTTTTAACTTTTAATTTAAATTAATTGCAAAAAAAAACGAACGTATTTTTTTCCGGTAAATACCTAATATACCTAATATTAGCGTAGAAAGCAGAAGTTTGATCCAAATTGAATTACGGAGTAATAGTCTACAACTCTATTAACCTTAATATTTTAAAGAAGCTAGATTCTATACACAGGAACGTACTCTGAATTATTTTTACTCAGAATTAGGCAATAAATTATTTTCAGTGCAGTTTAATTAACAGCATCCCGAGCAAAACATCAGAATCATCCCAACCCATTCGTATAATAAACATTGCTATACACAGTCTGTCCCATTTCCGATGAGACTGGTTGAAATTAACAGCCGAATGCAGCGCCATCTATTAATTTATCTACTGAATTTTGTAGACACATCTTTCAACTATCTTCACACTGAATTTCGTAGCTTTTCAATTGTTTTGTCAATAGTTACGACATTATAACTAATCGTCCACTGTCTCAGTCTGTCGAAAAATCGCTATGGAGCAAAGAGCGAATATCAAGTTTTGTTTTAAGTTGGGAAAACTGCTCAAGAAACGTTCGAATCGATGAAACACTTTTACGGTGACCAGTGTCTATCCCGTGCACAAGTATTCCGCTGGTTTGCTAGATTTCGTGATGGTCGTGAAGACCTCGAAGACGACGAACGCGCACCGAAGCCGAGAACCTCTAGAAATGAAGAAAACATTGAGAAAGTCAGCCAAATTCTGCGCTCTGGCAGTTGTGTGTCCGCGAGAATTATTGAGGAGATGACTGGCATTCCTAAGTGCGACTTCTGGCTATTTCCTAAACTCAAATTAGCGATGAAGGGAAACACTTACAGTACGATTCCTACCATCCAGAAGGCTTCGACCGACATTCTGAACGCTATTCCGGCCCCCGAGTACCAGACATGCTTCGACAAGTTTTATGATCGGTTTCAACGCTGTATTGACTCGGAGGGGGATTATTTCGAATAAATACAATGGAAGAAATGCACTGTAGAGCGTCTTCTTCTTTATTTTTGAGCAGTCTCCTCGGAAATGGGACAGACTGTGTATGTAGGTTCTAAAAGGTAAAGTGTACCGTTTTAGAATGCCGAAATGACGAGAATGACAAAAACCCTGTGAATATTTTCAATTTGAAACCAAAGTTATGATTGGTCAAGCTTACTCATTTAGATATATAATACTACTGAAGAGGAAATAAGGAACTGTTTTTGCAAACATTTGTGTTGCGTATGGAGTTAACACAGCGGATGTACAAATATAGAAAAAGAATTTCGGAAGCATTCAAGAGAGGAATGTTGATGTTAAAGATGCGGCTCTTCAATGAAGACCTATCGCTATGTATTTAGATAAAATGGAGGCTATAATTTATAGTTTAACCCTTTGAGTGCCAGAGCTCTTTGCGGAAATTTAGTCGAAAAGTTCCAAGCAGCGAAATCGCGCTTCTTTCGTTTTGTATCGAGGAATGCAACAAAGTAAAATTTCAATGTTTTTCTGCTAACAAATGGTAAATATTCTTGTTCTGTTTGTTAGTTAAAAATATTGTCTATGTTGTAGCTGTACTGTCCTAATAAGTATATACTACTGAACTATATTTATTATTTATGCTAAAAGTGTCATTCATTCTATCGGTCGATAACCTTGACACTTTTCAGTACTGAACGGAAAAAGCACAAAATCGCTCCTTGGCACTCAAACGGTAAAGTCATCATTTGAAAACGCGTATGGTTAGCGAGACATTAACTGTAAGCAACCCTGCTGTTATGGGTGTTGTTGGATACCGACTCTGTTCATGTTTTCTCAAACTCGCTATCTTCTCTAACAATAAGATAGTAGCTCCAAACAATACTCAACGTGATTCAAGGTCCAAAAGGGAACTATTAGTCACCTTCAAATTCCGTCATCGCTTTTCCCTCTAAATATATTTTCAAAACCTTTAGTCTTAGCGAATGTCACTGGAAAAGCGATTGCCCTTTTGGAACCTTAGTCACGAGAAGTCGGGGTCATCCAAACCTCCCACCACACTAGTTTAAGACCTTTAAAAGGTCAGTCCTGCCCCGAAATTAAAGAATTTTGTACCGAATCGCTGACAGTCCGCATCTCGCGACGACGTTATCCTTACATTGTTAAAACTCCAAGCGCGCAATAGTTCTTTCTAAATAAAGTGTTGTTGACCTCACACGGAATACAATAGTGTTATATATCTGTTTTCGAAACGTTGTACATTCAAGCAGAAAAACAGGTTTAAAATAAAATTACGAATCCCTAAAACATTGTAAAAATTCGACAAATATTCCAAGCAAAAACAAAATACAGAATATAATATAATAAAATTAATATTTCTGAGATACAGGAACTTTGGAGAATAGCTGTTTATATTAATTGAATGTTTCATTACAAGTTCATACACTCAATTTTGCTTAATAACAAATATTTTTTAAATTTCATTTATCTCAAAAGTCCATAAATAACAATTTACTTCTTATTTAACGTGGACAGCGTTACACGCCATACAACGTTCGACAATTATTGCTGCAGAGTAACATTTTTGAATTGTATTGAACAATGAATATTTCTTTTTATAAAAAAATAAGTTTCATAGTTTTATCATGAAAATTTCCAGATGCATTTTCCATATACCATTGTGCCATGTGGAGCATAAAATATCGCACGATCGAACCAATGTTTTATGATGCTGCAACGTGCTGAGCTCGATCATCGCTGTTATTGAGAATTATTCGCTTAATGAGGCGTCATGTTACACGAGAAAATTTATTTATTTATTTACAAAGAAAAAATACGTCAAAACGTTTGTGGGTAATTTATTACCGGCGTGATTTATATTAAGGGGACATTAAATACACATTAACCCTTAAGTGCATCTTTTTGTGGGGTCATGGCAATATGTTTTCTGGCGGATATTATTCATTTCATTCAGTAATTCATAAAATGACACAACATTTTAGACGTAGCATACCACTCATACCATTTTCAAGGTTTCCCATTAAGCGGTTACGTCTCGCTAAAAATATCTTATAACGTTTCGTCGTTTTGCGTAAAGTTTGAAAATACTTGTACAAAATATTATTGACAAATTTGTTGGATATCGTTGTCAACACGTTATTTGTACAGCGTGTTTCTAAATTATGTATATCTACTTACCAGGGGTTGTGCTATACCTTCTCCAAGATGAACATTTGTGAAAGAACCGGAAGGCAGAATCCGGCAAAGGGTTGGAAATTAAGCTCAAATATTTTTTTAAGTGTCGCATTTACCTCATTGCGTAGGAAAAATTATTGAAAGAAACAATGGATAAGAAATGAACCGGTTTTGTGCAAATCTGTGTTAATTGACAAGGTAACGAACTTGGGTGATATGTCCGTGGTCTTTGACCTAACATAGACTACAAAGTATTTAGCTAAGACTCGGTCTTTGATTTTACAACAATTTTCGTTGTCTACTTATAAAACAATTACCAATAGACCAATATTACCAATAGAGATTACCAATACCAATAGACATCTCACGTGTATCTTATAATATAGAAAAAAACTGAACCGATCATTTTCATTGCTTGATTAATCTTTTTTCAAAGTACTTATAATTAATCCCTTAACCTACAATTTCTTTTCTGATGAGGCGTGCAAAGACTCAAAATTAATTCTTGGAATCAAAAGGTTTCACTGATTTCTGATATTTCGTACAACAGAACGTGATATAAATAGTACAGAAATAATGAGACCGTTTCGTGATCGGCTGATATTGTCAATTTAATAGTTTCTGAAAGACTTCAAAATTTCCTATTCCGTTTACCGCACTACGAGTTTCACACGTAGTTGTAGGTTAAAGGGTTAATATACTTTAATAAAACAGATTTATCGCCCGTAGACCTAGAGTTACACCTTAACAATAGAACTGCTGGCGTTATATGTATACAGGGTGAGTCACCTAACGTGATCAGCTAAATAATTCATAACATATGTACTGTATAAAAAAATGTTTCGGAAGAAAGTTGCGTAGCTACGAGGGGGGCATTTAATTATGGTAATACCATCATTCAATAGTAATATTGTTTATTTGCCGTTTTGCTGCTTTATTGCGATTTGCAGATTACTTTATTTTTTTAAAATAAAATGTCTAAAACCTCTTCCTCAATTTTTCTAAAATATCGAATACTACGTATAAATTAATAACACTATTTATGTAGGGTATAAAATAAATAATGACTGAGATATTCATCAGAATAGTAAACCTCCATTACAATTGATGCTAATTCCACAAGACTGCTATAATTTGAAGGACAACGTTGTTTATGATGACAAGTAACGTTATTAAACTCAATACTAGACATTAAACATCGTCGATATCAAATATTTACAATGTATACATATTGCAAAATTAATATATTTATAATAGTTATATTAATATATCAAATTTGAGAGTGAAAATGCAATCCCTCGAAGAGATTACACGGGTCAACACAAAATTTGACTTTGACTTTAAAGTATAAAATTTCGATAGTTTAGGTCGCAAGTAGACGAAAAAAAATATATGGCATGAAAAAATTTGCTTTTGTATCTAGAAGACCGTTTGAACGATATTTTTCAAAATATGTGATTTTAATTTTTAATTGAAGATGAAACCATACAAATAAATATGTTTATCATTTTTATTAAGTTTTACTATCAAAATAGCTTACAAAAAAGTGGAAAATAATTAAAAAGTGCACGCTTTTACTTTTTCTTTTATGTTCATTAGTACTTTCTCTTAATAAACCACAAATATAGTCTCCCATCATATTTTCATTGTATTGGCCTTGATAACGTTGTTCGAAGTTCATAATGTCCTGATGAAATCGTTCTCCTTGCTCTTCTGAATACGCTCTCATGTTGTTTTTCAATTTATCTAAATGAGCATGCGTAGACGTAAAAATCCCACTCTGATCTCGCGGTATTTTTTAATGTGTTAGAATTAATGAAAAGGCTATAGGAGGATAAGTATGATCCAGCGGCCTTAGCTCCGATCATGCTCGCTTTTTTTTGTTAAAAAGGTTCCTATGTGAGTACTTATCACAGCAATTTTCAACCCTTAAAAATTCATCCCCAGGGAGTAATCATTAAATAAACAAATTTTTTCAAAAATTCATAACTTGAGAACAACTATTTTGATTTTATTGAAATTTATTCAGGACGTACATATAACTAAGGTCTCTGATTTAAAAAAATTCCAGATTTGATGAATTGACATAACCTTAAAAAAAAAATTAAAACATTTTTCAATGACTACTATTGGTAGGTTATGTTTGAGGCACAACTACCAAACTTTTTTTATAGCTTTCTAACACCATTTTGCACCATATATAATTTTAGTATAATTTATTTCTTGGTGCGTCATATCCAAAAAAAATAAAAAGTCTAATTTTAATCATATTTAATTTTTTTTTAAATATGTTATAATTATGGCACACCCATCCTAATTTTTTTCTAGTTTTCTAACGTCATTTTGCACCATATATAATTTTGGTATAATTTATTTTTCGGTGCGTCATATGCAAAATAAATGAAAAGTCTAATTTGAATCATCCTCAATTTTTTCCAATATGTTACCGTTATAGCACAATCATGTTATTTTTTTTGGTTTTCTAACATTGTTTTACTCTATCTATAATAATTTCTGAATTCATAATTCTCAGCGTGTTACATTGGAATCAATAAAAGTATACAGTTTTTCTATATTTCGGCAACTTCCAAAAAAAAACAACAAAAAGTCCATTTACTACAATGAAGATGATAGCGAATATTTAATTTTGATTCGGCAGATCGACCTAACGTTCTAATGCAATTTTCGTCCGTTGCTAGTGCTGTTGTGGATAGATGTAGCGGGGATATGCGTTTTAGTGGTGGGTATAATGAGTTAGGTATCAAGTCTGTCGTTCGCGCGGGCCCGCATGAGCGGGCAAGAGCTACAGACGTATGGAGCTAATCTTGCCATTGTCTTTATTACTTTTATAACTATTATAATCACTGTTTCTTTTGTTGTTGTTGTTGTTATTATTATTATGAATTATGAATTCAGAAATTATTATAGATAAAGTAAAACCATGTGAGGAAACCAAAAAAAATAACATGATTGTGCTATTGTATAACGGTAACATATTGAAAAAAATTGAGGATGATTCAAATTAGACTTTTCATTTATTTTGCATATGACGCACCGAAAAATATATTCTACCGAAATTATACATGGTGCAAAATAATGTTAGGAAGCTAAACAAAAATTAAGATGATTGTGCTATAATGATAACATTGTAGGGACAACGGTTTACGATCCGGCCTCCACCATTGTTCAACTTCGGACGGTTGACCAAGTGCGGGGCCTGTTTGTTATTGGGAATTTAACGAAGTTCTCAAGCTTCGGGTCCCGCGGGTCTACGACCGTCCGCGGTGGACACGGGCCGGATCGTGGGCCGTCAGAACGATAAATCCTATTGTCTAGGTGGGTACTTCGCCTCGAGGCGGCCGGGCCTTGAGGGGTGTTCACCAGATGTGGAATATTCCATACTGGGGGGCACCCCCATGGCCTACGGACGTTCGAGGCAATCTTAGCAATTATTTTGGGACCCACCTAGACAAGGATAAAAGTTGCGTTCCCCTACCCTCGAAGGACAAGAGTAGGGAAGCGAAATTCTTGAAAGGAGTAGGGAGGACCGAGGTTGCGAAAAGGGTAACTCGCGGTCCATCGAGGAGAATTTCGGAAGCGCCCTAGTAGTAACAAACGTACTTGTAAATATATTTCGTAAATAAAGTCACTGAACGTGAAAGAAAGAACATAACTTCTAAAACATAATAAAAAAATTTAAAATGATTAAAATTATACTTCTTATTTTTTTTGCATATGACGCACCAAGAAATAAATTATACCAAAATTATATATGATGCAAAATGACGTTAGAAAACTAGAAAAAAATTAGGATGGGTGTGCCATAATTATAACATATTTAAAAAAATTAAATATGATTCAAATTAGACTTTTTATTTTTTTTGGATATGACGCACCAAGAAATAAATTATACCAAAATTATATATGGTGCAAAATGGTGTTAGAAAGCTATAAAAAAAGTTTGGTAGTTGTGCCTCAAACATAACCTACCAATAGTAGTCATTGAAAAATGTTTTAATTTTTTTTCTAAGGTTATGTCAATTCATCAAGTCTGAATTTTTTTTTAATCAGAGACCTTAGTTATATGTACGTCCTGAATAAATTTCAATAAAATCAAAGTAGTCGTTCTCAAGTTATGAATTTTTGAAAAAATTTGTTTATTTAACGATTACTCCCTGGGGATGAATTTTTAAGGGTTGAAAATTGCTGTGGTAAGTACTCACATAGGTACTAATTTAACAAAAAAGAGCGAGCATAATCGGAGCTAAGGCCGCTGGATCATACTTATCCTCCTACAGCCTTTATAAAAAAATTCGAAAATGAGTGTTATTACTATAACAATCACAAAAGCAAACTTTATATCAAAAACAGGTATTTACTTTTCGTTTTTGTACATAATTAACCGAAAAATCATAAAATAAACTTTAGGACGAAGAACGAAAATTTTTTTGTGGAGTCGTGTTATGTTCAGAAAATGCATTTCTTAGGGTTGTTCGGTAATTGGAGGACGTAGAAAATTTATATTTCCTTTAAATTGCTTGTTCTTTAACAGAGAATTTAGCTGCATACTAAAAGTTACACGATTATAGTTATTAAAATAATGTATTCAAAATTTTAATTTTCAAATTTATTTTTATCGAAAACTGTACCTAAAATTAAAAAATACTGTATTCTATATATTGTACCATCTTTTTTATAAGAAATCACCTCATGCCCGCTTATATTTAAATATACTATTGTATATAAGTACTTTGAAACAAGAATCATTACGAAGTGAGAAAGTTGATCAGTTAAACAATTTTTGTTTTATAAGATAGACGCGGAATAACAACGGTATAGCTCTTCTGCCAATTTGAGGAATTTTCAGAAAAATATTAGTCCATTTCGACAGTCTTGGTAGTTTTACTGTTAAGGCCATCAAGACCTATAGAGCCTTAATTATTAACAAATTCTCACAAGAGTTTATTTTCTAATATGTAACGAAGCGATGTAAAGTGTTACAATGTCGTACGTGCATTACAACATTATGGGAGGTACTTACGTGCACAGACAGTGTGCTGCAGTCAGGACGAACCTCGAATTAAGAATAGTACCACCACAGAAGTGTCCGCCTCGTCTCGTGATGCTTACCAGCCAAGGAAATTCGTGTGGTATGGCATTTTGACCTCCGACAATGCGCGCGGCACGCGTTCTGATTTCTCCTCGACCGCAAGGAACATCTGCCACTGTTAAAACACGGGATTCCTCGTTAAAAGTGAATTACATTAATGGGAGAAAAGTTTCTTACTATGATCATTATTTAGTTCCACTCAAAAATATTACAGATGAGAGGCGACAGTGGATAGTTTATAAAGTACCGAGAAGTTTTTGAAATTGGAGAACTGCTAACAAAATACTTGACATAATTCGAGGAAGCGTATAATTGCTAAATTTTATTGTTATGAGCACTTTCCCGAGATTTCGGTGTATCGATAAAATAGATACTTTGGAAATTAATGTGTTATACAAAATATGAGGATATAGAGCTAAATAAGATCTGAAGGACTGGCATCTTACGAATCTAAAATTAAAATTTGAATGTTTTGTAGAAGAAGTTTCATGGTCTCGAGCTCAGATTTTTTTCTGGGTGTGTTTGTACGTTCACACGTCTTTTGAGTGACTAGGTTGTAACAGAAAAAAGTGCAGATAGTAGCTTTTTGATTGTTCCTTAAGATCGTTACGGATCTTTCTTCTTTGTTCGACAGTCTATTCTTCTTTCTTTCTTCTTTGTCACACCTTGTGTGACGCACTGTATCCAAATAAATGCTTAACCCTTTGAGAACTAGCGACGCATATATGTGGTCTGAGAAAAAATTTAAATATAGTTTATTGCATCATGTGTATACACGGTTAGAATTGAAAAATTGAGATACAACCTTTGACATATGGTTACACAAATAGTATAATAATTTATAATTCACACGTATTTATTAACAGTCTAACTTTCTGTTAAAAAGGTCATTTTGGATTGGCAAATAAATATTCATCTTTCAATAATCAAAAGTGTCTCCGTCCGCAAAGGGTTAATAGGATAAATTACGAGTGCATTGTATTAATCAGTTAGTTGTGATTGACGAGTATAATCGTCATACCTAAAAGTTAGCGATCACTGGTTATTTAAATTGTAATTTTGACGAAAACTAAAATCTATTCGTAAATTTCAAGATGTTTGAAATAATTTGAGGTCATGTCGAAATAAAACGAATAACCAAAAAGTATAAATAATTTGAGAGAGATCTCTCGATTTTCGTGATGCACGTAGGTACCCATTCTCAAAAGAAGTCGCCACAGTTAACTGGTTAAATTTTATGTTTTAACCGTTAAAACATTGAATGTATGGTATTTCGCTGCTCTCCGTCTTTTACGATTGTTATATAAATAGATTATGTTTATTAGAACGAAATAATTGGTTGCTGCTTCAAGCAGGTAGGACTGCTTCTTGTCGTGATTGGTAGCTCTTTTAATCAATTTGATATTTCTGAGCTTAATTAATGTGATAGTCTTTTTAGAACTGTATAAATGTAAAGGAGCTATGGTTCATCAGGAGGTACAAGTTTCTAAACAAGTTGAGAAGTTAAAAGCTAAAAGGCTCGGATTCTTAATCAGCCGGCCTAACAATACATTCAAATCTACCGTCACCTTCAAAAAAGCAACTTCCTACGTATTATGTAAGTTGAAACAGTATTTTCCCCCATAGAGTCTTAAGAAGTAAGTGTTGACTACCATCTACGGAGAGAATTTTTCTTAAATGGTTAACCGCTGCGGCCTTTACCTTATATTATAACATCGATAGTTCGGCCTTTGAAAAAAAACATACTATATATAGAGACTTCCTACTTTATGATAATTACGGTGTGTACGAGGACTTCTTATAATAGTTCAGATGATGAAATGTAATTATGCAGAACTAAATTACTAGACTTCACTAACGATACTACAGTGTTCGTCTAGCACATAGCAAAAATATGTTTTAAATATGTACTGCATCAACCCTTCGACTAAGATCGGTAATATTCTTCCAAATATTTTATACATCAACAGCGTGATTCGATCAACACTCATCACTCCTTGATTCATTGCTAACCATTATCTCATGTCCAAAATCCTATTTTCCGACGTCAACTCCCTAACACAACTCCCAATTCCTTACTCATCCCTGAATCACCGTTCCAAATCCAAAAATTTTTCTTCTCTACTTTGACCTTTCGACTCCCAAACACCGTGGTTCTACTCCCACTTCTTTTACGAAGTTGCTTAACAAATCTGTGTTCCTTTCCGTCAACGCTCATAAGTTTAATATTAATTTCAACGCTCATATGTATGTGGGATCGGGGCGGAGAAGCCCTCCTATAAAGAACTAAAGAGAAAAGGACGTGAAAAGAAATTATCATCAGCGAGAGGTCGCTGACGCAGTGGTTTCGCGCCGACCCAGGCGATCGTCGACGTTCAGCTACTCTGGCCGAGTACACCTGCCTTGGATGGGTGACCGCGCGCCTCCCCTTTCTTTTTCACGATCCTACATGTATCACAATACATACAGTTTTTCAGTCTCTCGTTAATTCATTCATTATCATTTCACACTGTATTGTTGTTTGAACGACACGACGCTCAGTGTGTAATTTGGCTGATGTAGCCGGACAAAATTCAATTTTCTTAAGAGTCCAGATGTATAACATTTTCTTAAAAATCGATAGTGGGATATCCATAGAAACAGAAAATGTGAAAATTATTTGAAAAAATAATCTGCAATAGTTAATTAATAGGCCTGCAAGTTGTACTTGCTTTACTGTTAGATTGCTTTAGACGTTCGTATCATGTCTTACAAGGAAGGTATTCGAAGTGGAACTCACGGATTCGAATAAAATTTTGTGGGTTTGTAAAGTGATCCAAGACAAGAAAAATGGTATACTCCATTCGTGCCCAATCGCCCTTTAAGGGCATGAAATTTAACCTCAAAGTGAAATCGACACTTACACTTCCTCGCTTATATCTCCTAAAGTACAAAAGATAGAAAAAAATGTTTTAGGTAAAAGTTTAACGGTAAAAGGAACGCTATAAATTTATATTAACAAATTTTTAAAAACAACTTTCCTTCTTGAAAAAGAAACATTTTTTTGCGTTATTTTAAACAATTTTTAAATCTTTTTGGTAATGAAAAATGTGGCATTTTTTATTCTGAATTTAACCATAACAATATTTTTATTATACACCGCTAGGGTTACAGAGATACACGACAAAACGTACAGAGATACACGGAGTACGTTTATCCACGTACATCCACTCTAACAATTAACATGTAATTTAAATTCCGAAATGAATGTAGACTTTTAACACAGAGTACTATTAATTACACTTTTGCAATTTTGTGTGTTCAAAGTTAAAGGCATAAACAGTTAAAAATGCAAAGAGCTGTTGCGGACAAATGATGACATCTATTATCCCGCGCGGATTCGGTATTTTGGTTCCCGTCGCGACATCTGAATATAACATACATAAAATTAAAAGTTCTCTTGTTTGGGTGAATCCATAAACGCAAATAGTCTTACTTACTAGCCATTAGGTACAGATATGCAAGTTTTCATGTTAGTCGACTTCAATCGAAATAAATTGCCTTTTCGTACAAAGAAATACACATTGCAAACCTAAGAAAAAAGTGTATAACTCTTAACAGAGAAAGTAATGTCTGTAAAAGCAACGAAAGGGACTATATTCTGTATTTTAATCAGTAACAATACAATATCTATTTTATCAACAATATTGTAAAAACATTAGGTAACTGTTTCTCCCAAAGATTAAGAATTATCATCGATATTTACGCAAACGGTACGTTATTGATTATATCATCGAAGTACAGGGTACCGATCATGCCGAAGAATAATAAGTTTGGTGATGTTTGACGTTTTTTCGATATCACGATTACTAAATTAATTCGCTATTAGAGTCCAATTGTTCGAAATTATTTTAAATTGGAAGTACCGTTCTTATCAACGAGAACAAATGTCGTCTGTAAGCTACCTCGAGAATATCGACCGCTCTTAGCCCTGTAATTCGATGATTAATGCTCGTGACGTGTCCTCGATCACTGAGCGATTTCCCTGTACCATAGAAATATTGGAAGATAGAGAATGCCGAGAATCAGCATTACATTGATCATTAAAGAGAAGGAAGAAAATTTATTTAATGAGTTCCATTAACTTGCATCAAACAGGATTCCCAATATGCCATGTATTTCATTTGTTGCAACAATGCACAATAGTTTTAACCAAACATATCCTCTTTTCTTTTCTAAATCCTCTAAAACCTTTATAAGCTCACAAATTCTAAACTTATACATTCTTGCATTGCATTTAATATTAGAATTACCTACATTAAATCTATTATATTTCCATATATTTAATACATTCTTTGGAAAAAGAGAAATCAAGAGGTGGAAAAAATGATCGATTCGGTAATTTGTATTTCACAAGATTAACTTAGAATATCTGCTCTATGACTGTTCTATAAACTTGGAGAACATTTGGAAAAAATTGAAAACGTATCATTTTCATTTACTTGGTAATTCTAGTGTTAAAAGGCGTAATGGTTTTCTGATAAATTCTTAACAATTGAAAAGATGTTCGCTGTTGAACTTAAATATTCTTTTTATATGTAGGAATCGTTTATGTGATGATAAATGAAATGTTTGTGTATTTGTATTATATAGAGATCTTGAGGTATCAAGACAGTCGACAGAAGACAGAAACGACTTTTTGAAACGAACATTTTAAAGACGTGAATCCTAAATGAACACGTTTAAGACGTATTTATAGTTAACTTTAGTTTCGTTTTAGTTATTCATAGTTTTACGTGTTCTTTACATTAACCCTTTGAAGACGACGGACGCATATATGTAGTTTAAGAAAAAATTTGATTACAGTTAATGAGCGCATGTATACACGGTTAGACTTAAAAAATTGAAATATAATCGTAGAAATATGATTCTGCAACTAGTAATTTATAATTCCTATACATTAACAATCTGACTTTCAAATAAAAAGTTGGTTTTTGATCGTCAGGTAAATGATTATTTCCCAATATTAACAAAATGTATCCATCCGCAACGGGTTAAAATAGGTTAAGTTTACTTCTCCCAAAAAATCACATTCCAAAATTCCATATATATGCTTTGCGTTGTATTTTGGATATTTGATTATTTGGACATTTTATTAAATCTGTTAACTTTTAATTTTTCTAAATCTATTGACGTCGTCAAAATGCCCGTTTTTTAATCTGATTTTTAGATCCTTTACTTTCAAACTGTAGGGTTCCTTACATTTTTCCAGCTTAGAAAATGTAAATGATGATAACGATTAGTTTATGTCTCCTTTACAACGTTTTGCCTGTATTTAAATGTATCTAATTAACAGTCAATAGTTACAGTGGTAATTAGTATATGTTTCAAATATTTGAAAAGGATTCAAGAGCTATTCGAATATTTGCACAAATTTTTGATTCCAATGTTATGTGATTTTTTATTATTTTAAACTATCGTTCTTATATCAGTTCCTTCCGTTCTTCTGATGTCAAAAGTTTGTAGGTAAAATGAAATTCTCCAAAATGAAGAAAATGGTGATCATCGTGTTCTTCTAAAATTGTTAATGCGAAAGGAGGACGAAGGGGATGACATATCTCTATTAATTACCTACAGTACGGACAAACTAGTGAAGTCTAAAAGTAATTAAAATTTTCTACGAAACTCGACAGAACTCCGTGGCATTTTAATTAGTGATGAACTTCTCTACGTATACATTAAGCAAATTGAAGGATCCGCAAATATTGAAATTCGATATAATCATACAATAGAAGTATATAGCATCTCTACTTACCCCAACAATATCAATAGTAACTGTTATCCGCTATGAATCGCTTTTCTGATAATAATTAACACTAAAATCAGCAAGGTGGCAAAAATGACTTGTTCCTATCTTTTCCTAAGCATTCCCTAAATCGACAGGAGAGTCACATAGTAGATGTTCAACGTCTATCTTATAAAACAAAGATTATTTAATTCATTATCTTTCTTACCCCTTGATACTTCTTTTTTCAAAGTGCTTATTTACAAGGGAACATCTCGAGGCGTCAGTCACCGATTTTTATGAAACTCAAGTATAACTTAGTTTTCGAAAAAATATTTCATATCTGTTAAATCTGAACCCAAAGTTAGGGTTACAAAATTTATTTCGGCGAATATCTCGAAAGCTAAGAGAGATAAAGTAACTTCGTAAATTGATGAAAGGGCCTCTTTGTGATGAATTAAACGATACAAATTAAATTGTTAGTAAATCTAAATTTCACAGATGTAAAACCGGTAGTTGTAGTGCAACTTTTGCCAAAGTGTGGTACGCGTACCCTCTGGGGCCTGGAAGAATTCGGCGGAGGTACGAGCTGCATCACACTTTATCTGCGCCTGGTGCATCAAGCAGCTTACCTTTTTCGATTGGGAACATAGAAAAATAATATTGCGGGCGTGCAATCTTTTACACTGTAATATATTGTATTAAATAAGGACTTTCAAAAAAGCGGGATTGCAAGGATTTGTTACTTAATTCGTTTAGTAATTTTTCTATTGTGTTAAGTAATTTTTGTATTATAAAATATACTTAACATATTTACGATACTGTTTCTCTGTAAATATGAGAAATGCTTAAAAAAAAGATCTAGATCTAAAGGTGTATTTCTCTCAAATTGACGGATTCTGTAAATCTAGTGTTAACAGTGAAAGTCCCCAAATACATTTTGCCTCTATCAGCTTCATATCCATCTGAAGTTGCTTTATCAGCGTTTATAGACATTAACCCCTTAACCTACGACTTCGACTCGAACAATTTACGTTTAGCCCGATCATCTACTATGGGCTATGCCCGTAATATTTACGTTTGGCCCGATCATCTACTACGGGCTATGCCCGTAATATTTACGTTTCGCCCGATCACCTACTACGGGCTATGCCCGTAGTTGTAGGTTAAGGGGTTAACAAAAAAATGGAACAAGATTTTGGATGTGGAACCTCATCTCGGATTAAACTGAGGTAGTTCTAGCTGGATTCAGAACTAAAAGTTTCTTTCTTCATTAGAAATGAAAAGAATTGCGTAAGAATTAATGCAGGGGCTAACTTCACAGAGGTCATTTTATTCACTTTTTGTTATTCGCCCTTTAGAGCAATGTATAGATAAAATTCTAGAATTTTGATATGTTATTTATACACAGCTCATACGTTTTACTGATTTTTTTGAAAATATTGGTCGTATAGTTTTTAAATAATTAAGTATTAAAAATGCGACTTTTAACACATGGTAAATGGGAGAACTTGCTGGTAATGTCCTATTTATTGAAATTTCACATAGGTAATTGGCTATTCAAAAATCTTCAAAAAACTTATTATTCAAAACTTTAACCGTTTTAATTACTATAAAAATTATAAAACATATACATTCACGTGTAATTTTAGATCAATATTTATTCAAAATATTATTATTTTTTATTAGAATCCTTCGACTCGTTTTTCCATTAGAAAAATGAAAAAAGATTTTGCGGACACAGCAAACATTTTTTTCCGTAAGGCCCATGTTAAATATGTTATTTTTAAACACGATTGATTCATAAACCGCGTGGACGAACTCGTTGAGATTCCGGTTAAAATTATAAAATATCATGAAGAATATATTTTCAAAATTTTATGGAAATCTATCGAAAAATGATAAGTGCCTAGAACTACCTTAACAATGAGATAATCAAAATGGTTATCTGCCGTCTCATCGTAAACAATTTTATCCTGCTCATTGACTGTAATGAATACATTAAAGTAAATTATTTTATTTATATTTTGTTATAAAATTAATTCCATTCTTTGTTTATTATTATTTTGTTTATATATTAAAAAGTGAAAAAATAAATATATTTTTAGTGTCATTAAAATGTATGCAATTTTTCTTGACAGGGGTATACTTTGTTACGAAAATTATAGAAGGGGCGCACAGATATCGAAATTTTGGGAAGCGCTGTTCTAATATTAAAGAGATAAATTATAATGTTTCTCTGCCACCATCCCAGAGTCGGTCGAATCGACAATCTAGATGAAAAAAGAATAAAATACCTCGAGACTAATACCATCCACTTTAGATAAAAAATTTATATACAAATGTTTTATAAAAACGTGGAGAGAATATCAGTGCAATATTAATTTTTTATATGTTATATTTCGTCAATGTTATTTAAAGGCCAATCTCATTTTGTTACGAAAAACTATAATTTTCTTTGCAGATTTTCACTCTACAGAAAAAATAAAGAAACTTTTGTATAAGTCATTTTCTTGTTGGACTTTATGTTAAAATGATGTTTTATGAAAAAGAGCCTATTAAAGTCTTTTACGTCAAGCAGACTGTTTCGCAAGTTTTCGGCAGGTATAACAAATTAGAGCACAGGTAAGCGTACGAATTTTTTATTGTAATTACTTCTATATGATCTAAGGAATATATCCGAGAAGTTTCAACTTGTCGTTTTTTGGAATATATAAATAAATTTTTATTTATTCAATTTTTGAAAGGACTGTCTCGTTGACTTTCTCGAGATATGGCAAAGCCTTTGCAGTAATTAGTTCTATGTAGTCTGAAAAATATATCTGACATGAGAAGTTTCACCTCGGTATTTATAAACCTGCCGGTACTTTTTACTTATTTAATTTTTAAATTAACCGTGCACCGCTGAGTGTATGATTTGCTTCCACCCAGCATGTACTTCTTTGCTCGTAAACTAACAATAAGACCTATTAAGTAATAAAAGTAATGTTTAAGATGTCTTCGGTTTTATTAATGTCAATGAGATTTTCTAATTATTGCACGGCATCTTGAAGAAATCCTGAAATTTATTGACCGTGCGCCTTACTCAGACTCGACAGTCCTACTGTGTTACATAAACTTTAGGAAGACATAAAAACAAAGGGCCGACGTAGACGTAGCTACTTTTTGCAGAAGTCACCTGTACATGGTTTAAACTAAATACCCTTAAAGTTTCCAGGAGGTACTTTGGTATACAATGTAAGTTTTTCAACGTTAAAGTTGGCAATTTAAGCCAAAAAGCATGTGTTCAACAAAACTTCCATATCTCGTTGAAAAAATAATTTTTCGCAAAACCAGTTATGGCTACTTCAACATTAATTAATGGTAATAAACTACACAAAAGATATAAAGACTCGCAAAATTCTTAATACCTCGAACAGTATCTTCTTTTCAGCGAAATAGTATTTTTTCGCCCTGTTGAAATTCGTTGTTTTCAACCCCTTGCCGTGCCATTTCTTTTGTCACTAAATGTGTAACGAATCTAAATTAATTACTGAAATAACAATTTCGCCCCTAATTTCGGATATAGTACGTGACTTAACGTAATATTGAATATCATAGTATAATTTTATTCTATCAGGACCCACTGACATTTACAATTTAATCATTTTAGAATCACTTCAAAATTGACAATTCCGTTTATCGCGTCACGAGCAGCACTCGTTATTGTACGGCAAGGGGTTAAGTGCTGACTTTTGCACTCAGACAATTATAAAATCCATTATTATTATGGTCTCAGCATACATTTCAGATTATGATAAAATTATTAAAAAATCAGTTTCCCGACTTGATTTTTTCCACCTAGATTACCCATTTCGTCTCATTGTGCGTCCTTCTCCTCCTCCCTGCACCCTGACAACATCTTACACTCTTTTGACGCTGCAGCAGCAAGACGCCATAGACATTTTGAAAAAGTGATAAGGGCATCGATAAACCGCGGCCAGTGCTCGTCGCGATGCAACTGTTTAATTGAAACTTGAATCGGCGCGTACCGGAATGTTAACCGTTTCAAGAGGATCCAGCCGGTGACGGTAGCAGGGCTGGCATCGCGCGAATTTAATGCCCCGAGCAGATAGGGATAGATACGGCGGATCTGTCACCGCAATCCCTGCGACATCCCCCGATCTCCCTTTGGCCTACCACCGAACCTCTGTCGTTTCCCCTCTCGTTTCACGCCCCGGCTGATTAATTGGACCTCTACGTCTGCACCACCGATCCCTTCGCTGTTCCTCTTCCAACCCCCTAGGAGCCCTTAGTCTCCTCTCCTCTTCTACTTCCGCCCTTCAGTCCCTCTTCTCTTCACCGGTTCCCCTGTCGCCGATGAGAACGTGGCAAGAGAGAGGAGAAGAGAAGAGGAGAAGAGGCATAGAATCCGAAGTCGCCTCTATTCGGAAACGCGTAATAGATATGTCAAAACCAGGCCGAACATGGTCATGATAATATGCTGATGCCTTCGGTGTGGCACACGAGAGAGATCGGTACTTCCCTTTGCAGGTTCTGTTTCTCCCCAATACCGCACATTTTGCCTGGCCCGTTTTTGGGCGTGAATGGGGCGTCTTTTCCAAAGTCTTCTCGGGACATTCTGCCTGTAGGCGGCAGCGGATGAAGTTATTTTCATGAAAAACGTATGTATGCCGGGCGTTGTTCTTTGTTTAGTAAAGATTTATTCCGCCTTGGTACTCAAGATTTGAATAGAGGTTACCGTTGGGTTCATCGATATCGCGTGTGTTTCAATGGCGGCTGATAAACATCATTTTCATGAAGTTCAGGATTATACTTTGTTAAGTAATTGTAGAAATTTTAGATAGTTTTTTGTAGAAAATTTGAATTTCTATAAAAATTGGTTAATGGATACTTACAATTACATTTTGTTTACTATAGAAAATGGACCTTCTATAATTTTCAACTATTTTTGAATATTCTGTTAAAGTTTTAATATACTTGAAAGTTTGAAACAGCAAACACCTTCACGACGCAGTGAACATATGCTATATTATTTTATTAAACCTCCAACGTTTGTAAATCTTTATTATTTCAAATGCATCCTTAACACGTTGTACTTCATAGGGGTCACAGGCGCAATTTCAATGAAATTTCACATGACTTTTAAATTACAATATTTTCGAATTTTCTGTAACATTCAACATTTCAATATTTGCATTAAGAAGATAAAACCGAGCTGATTCTATATTTAACTGTGTTCGTAAGTTTTCTGCTTCCTAAATATATGATTTTAAGAGAAAAAGGTTCACTTCAGTAAAATGATGAAACCGGCAAAATACAGGTGGCGTTCAACGTGTTAACTTTTTACTTTCGGTAGGAATATTATAAAAAACTATATATATAACAATTAAATACATTTGATTCATATCACAATTAACTATGAGTAGTATTTAATGTAAATTATCCATTCCAAAGTTAGATTTCACTTTGAGCAACGATTATTGATTTCCAAAAATGAGAAGAGAACCATGGGGGCAGAATGTTTCCAAGTAACGAAGAAGTTAACTTCAGACCATTTTCAGAGCAAATACAAATCAATTCTTTTCGTGGGTATGAATAAACTTATTGAACGATATGAAAAAAAGGGAAAATATTGAAGAGGTGAAGTAAAAATATTTGTTACCTTAGTCACTTTTCTCTTCATTCTGAAAAGATTTTATCTCCCATTGTACTATCTATTTTCTGATCAAATTAAACTTCATTGTGTTTTAATGTCTACTACATTTTGTTTTACTATGATATCTACGGATGCGTTTTACGCAACGTACTTGTTTTATCTGTAAATAATTTCCGATTGTCTATTGTATTCACCTTAAAAATGCCGATGCAGCCAAAGTGGCAGGTCTCCATTTCTTTAAAAAAATTCTCCTACTTTGCAGGAGAGCCATAGAATATATATTTTACATCCATCTTATAGAATAAAAATTACTGAACCAATCATTTTTTTTCACCGCCTGATTCCTTCTTTTTTAAAACACTTTATATATTAAAATAGAATCGCTTTAATAACGGTAGTGTTATTTTTAATGTTATTGTTGCTACTTCGACAAGTATGAAACATTACCAAAATAAAATATGATATCACGTATAATTTATCAATGTTTAATTTAATTTTTACACATAACAAAAAATTTATCGTTTATGTGTTAAAATTTTTCAGGAAACCATGGACGACAAGAATATTTGTGTAAATTTTATATGAATATCGCATTTTTAAAGTATTAATATTTATTTTACCTTAAGTGTATCAAACTATGGCTAATTGTAAGTTTATGAATAAATTTTGCAAGCCGCTAAACTATCATTAATGAGTTTGTAGATAAAGTAACTTCTTCAAGTGGTAAGTTCGGATAATTTTGAGGGGTTTGCATATAGAGAGGGGGTTTCAATACAGAGCATATGTATATGATACCTTTAAATTAACTTCTTTTCATTTGATCCTTTCATAAGCAACAATAGATTTCCTGTTGCTCGTCATGCACAAATTACTATCAAATCTTGGTAACTCTTATTCACAGAATCGTATTAATCGGTCCGTTTATTTTGAAAGCGGTATAAGTTACTTTGTCGTAAAGCAGAATGGTAATGCAAAATATTTCAATGATTATTCAAAATTATTTATAATGAAAAAATAATTATCCTGAAATGAAAAATGTACGCAAACCTTTTTGAAAGTTGGCATCGATACTCTTAGGTGTGTAAAAACGCAATTCCTAAAATATATAATATAAATAAAAAATATATATAAATAGAAAGAGAAAATGACTTGTGTCACTTTCAAAATAAACTGTTCAATTAATTGTTCCGATCCAAAGAATTTTAGGAAATCTAAATCGAAAATTCGCCAGAGTTCCGTGACGTAACGAGGTTTTAGAAGGCATAAAGTAACCTTCGACAGGTTAAGAACCTTCCTGATACCGTCATGATTATAACATTGCACGGTCGTTAGCGAATTTCAGAGTCAGCGAGTCTCCGAGGCCATGGACTTCCTAACTCACGACCTTCAACGAGGCTATCCACCCATTTTTCTATTCCGCTAGTGCTTGTCTTCCGCCTACGTAATGGTTCAATGCCTTTGCGACTGAATAACCGTGATTTGAAACGTTTATGTACTTTACATCCACAGAGAATGATATTTATTGAAATTTAGTCATTCCTAAATTATAATAAAACATTGATAACACAATGGTTTTTGTACTATTCATTTTTTATATGTTCAGAGAAATTTTCGTCATATTTCATCTGAAATAATATCTACTTCGTGGTATTTTTTGAAAAATTCCCTTATACCTATGTCATTTTTCATATATAACAACATTTGAAATGAAAAATTAAATATATAATTAATAGTATCTATTTTACTGTCAAAGAAAGTATTTTTAGTAACTTAAGGTAATACCTTTTATGCCATTATATAAATATACTAATTGGGTTTTATTGTTCACTGTGAGTAACTTTAAAAATCAAAATGTATCGTACAATGTTTCTGCTTCTTTTACATAAAAGTGTTGTTTTTAGGAAAGGGAAAATTGTATTTGTAGAAAACAATATCTGCTAGTCTATTGTAAGTTCCAATTCTGTTTATCCTCAGACTATTACTCTAAACAATTAAAATTATTATTATTACTTTCTGTTCTTATATTCAAATAGAATTTATTAAGTGTATGCTAGCATAATCAAAGTAAGTTTTTGTAAAATTGGTGAAATGTAATGTTCATTGGTTCCAAAAAAAACAAAAATTTCAATATTTATACTTGCAATTAGAGTGCATTTTAATAAACTCTTCAGTAATATCTATGCATATATCATGGTATAGCTTATATAAGGATTGATATGTTGAATACTCCGAATTGCTTTGTAAAACACTTAATTGTGGTATGAATTACAAGAAAATGTAAATAATATTTTTACAAAATTCGAAGATTTGGATATTGTGCATTGTTACATTATAAGATATTAAAATAAAGAACATATTTTTCATTAATAGAACTTTCTATTTTCACGAGTTGGTGTGTAATTTTGTCGCAAAAGAATATTACATTTCTGTGACAAACAAGACCTTTTCTTTTCCCAAGATGTAATCAAACTTTATCGCAACATTTACACCTATTTAATGAAAAAAAAATAGTTCGAATCAGACGAATCTGAAAATGTTAAAAGAAACATAACAATTTTCATTATTCGGCTGTAGCAGTACATAGTAAAGTTGTTGTAAATAAACAGGTCAAAATTATTAATTTACAAGAATTTACTACATAAACCAGTAATTATTAATAATTCAATGTCATCTATGGTGAACATAAGGAGTGGGAAAATGCCATGCTTATTCCATACTAAACTAACAAAAAAATCGTATGTAAGAAGTGAATTTAGTAATTGTAAGGACACTTTTTTTTCGATTAACGAAATCCCACAGAATAAAATACTTTGACGGAATGTGCTGGGTTGAATTCTGATTTAGATAGTCAAGGACTTCAATATTGCAATTATACAGACGTATGTAATTCAAATCACTGCTAATGTAAAAAAACAAAAATTATTTCTAATTCCAAAAGCTATCAAAATTCTTTCCCGTGGAAATAAACAAATTACTTATAACGCGATAAAATGTACAATTATTATATTTTTAATGATGTCCGGTTCACATTTTCCCACTTTTCAATAGCGTATAAATATTAAAGTAGAACCTGTACTTTGTTGTGTATTATATTATTCGGACAACATCAATTTATGTTTCGTTTACATAATAATTCTGTAGACTTTCAACACAAATTATTATGAGAAGCTTTCCAATTATGAAGATAACAAATGCAACATATTCCCGGTATTATGATGTCGAAGGCAGAGGGAATAATAGAACTTTTAAAAAACATCGGACATGAATTTCATGTTGATTTATCACAAATTTGATACAATTAGGTATTGAAATTTGATTCGCTTTAAGCACCGATCATGTTTAATCAAATGTAGCTGATAATATCAAAGGCAGAATATTAAATACGCTTAGTATATCAAATTCATTTGAATCAATAAAACTTCGTATTTATCCAATAGCCACATTGACTAATTAATGTAACAATTTCGATGCACGATTGTACAGAATGTGGTTATTTGCTATTATATACTTGAAAAAAGTACAATCTATAAACTACGTTAACATGTTAAATGTCACGGGGGTTGACGATGATCGGTGCTATTTGATTCAATGTCTTGCGACTTTGAAACGATAATATTCATGAATTCGTTATTATATTAAATATTTAATTGTTGGTATTACAAAAGTAAAGTACTGCTCAATATACAACTATTTTTACCTTCAACATCTTTACTCTATAAAGATACCATGTTCATAGAAAAATTCTCACTTCCATAGAAACAGTGAAACTAACTAAATGAGCTGTTATTTTTGAAAGTGGTAGAAGTCCATTTTTTCATGTATCGAGATATTTAAGGGTTTGCTTTTGAGTTAATTTAAAAATATTGACAAACGTTAATCTATTCGAGTGACGTTTTTAAAACTATGTACCTTTTAAATTTTATTATGAAATAATAATTATTAAAATTATTTAAAAAAATAAACGATATTTTTAGGTCCAAATGGACTTACACCACTTTCAAAAGTAACATATTATAAGGAATAAAAACAAGAGTAAATTTAAGTCCATACTTTTATAGACATTAGCTTTAGTCGAATAGATTTTTTAAGTAAAAAATAATAATTAAAATTAAGCCATTTAAATACGCGAGTAATCCAGTTTATCAAGAATTAATTTCAGTTATGTTAAAAAGGCGCTATACTATAAACAAGTGTAAAATGTAAATTACTTCGTTAGGATAACAAAAAATAAAAAAATTTATATTTTAAACTTATAAGGGAACATACCGAACTCGAACACACCGATTTTTATGAAATTTATGTCACAGGTAGTCCTCGTAAGAATATTAGACACGTATTTTTTTTTTATCGGCAACCATCCACTCTGAAGGGGTGAAAACACCCCTCAAAGTTGAGGGCAAAAAACACATTTTTGGGAATATCTCGGTAACCAGCGGTCAAAAAAATCTCAATTTTTTTTAAATTGTTCGTTTTTCGACCAGAAATTTAACGGTGTAAGAAAAGTCGCCTGAAAGTTATTTGTTTAAAAAATATATTAAAAAAATAATTTTTTTTGTTAATATCTCCCATAAAACGTTCACAATAAATTAAATAAATTTATATACACAAACTATGTTCCAAATTAGCGGATACGTGTTTTTGGATTTTTTCGATTTTTGACGATAAGGGTCATTATCTCGCGTTTAACTTTTCTCTCTCCGTGCGGAACCGGCCGGTCGAAATGGACTTTTTTCATAACAAAGCTGATTTTATTGTAGACTTGCTTTCCATGTAGTTCTAAATCGTAACAAACCGGAAGTATATAAATGAAATCATAAAAACTAGTCTATATAGTCTCCGTTACTGAAACACTTATTTCGATATGCGTGGTTCAGATGTGGCTATATAGATGAACGATCTGAAGAATTCGAACATCCTGTTGACTTTTCTTTCATGCAATTAGAAAATATGAAATGTTTCCGGTACAATTGTGTGATCGCACTTAAATGTTCTTAGTGCAAAGAACATTTATGTTTAACACACTTCTTCGTACAATACCATTACTGTGGACGCTATACAGAATAAAGTTTTTTTTTATATATATATATATATATATATACTTTCCCCATTTTTTCCTTTTGTCATATACGTAGAATACTAGTCCTTACAAGTAAACCAGTTTAGTTTTAAAAGGAGTACATTTTCGTTTAATTGCTCCGTCCGGAACTGCCCAGCTGAAGTGGACTTCTTTCAGGACACAGATGTTCTTATGGCAAAGACCAGAATTTTAATAATCTTGTTAAAACATCAAATGTTAAACATCAATAATAACGATTAGTGTCAAAACCCAAAAAATTAAAAAATCACGTATCCACTGATTCGGGTCATAGTTCTCGTACATGTTATACGATAGCAGAATAATACTTATACATTAATTTAATTTAAATTTACTTTCTCGTTAATTTTATCTGATAAGCCTTATTCCGCTATCGAATAATATGTACATACGTCAACTATGATCTAAATCAGTGGATACGTGAGATTGGAATTTTTTGGTTTTTAACACTAGCCGTTCTTATTTGATATTTAACATTCTTTCACATAAACTATTAGAATACTAATCTTGGCAATCAAATTAGCTTTATTATGAAAAAAGTCCATTTCGACCGGCCAGTTCCGCACGGAGAGAGAAAAGTTAAACGCGAAATAATGACCCTTATCGTCAAAAATCGAAAAAATCCAAAAACACGTATCCGCTAATTTGGAACATAGTTTGTGTACATAAATTTATTTAATTTATTGTGAACGTTTTATGGGAGATATTAACAAAAAAAATTATTTTTTTTAATATATTTTTTAAACAAATAACTTTTAGGCGACTTTTCTTACACCGTTAAATTCCTGGTCGAAAAACGAACAATTTAAAAAAAAATTGAGATTTTTTTGACCGCTGGTTACCGAGATATTCCCAAAAATGTGTTTTCTGCCCTCAACTTTGAGGGGTGTTTTCACCCCTTCAGAGTGGATGGTTGCCGATAAAAAAAAATACGTGTCTAATATTTTTACGAGGACTACCTGTGACATAAATTTCATCAAAATCGGTGTGTTCGAGTTCGGTATGTTCCCTTGTTAGTTCTCCTTTACAGTTAGCATAGTGAAGTTATAATATATAACCTAATAATAAGAATAAGAATGTTATTTAAATTATAATTATTAGGTTATTCCACTTTGAAAAAAAAAGATTTTTGGCGATAACATTTTATAACCAAAATTCTTTTGTTTACTTTATGAAAAAATCCTACTCCAATGAATGTATAATTATAAATATGGAGAGAAGGTCTCTATATCTTACAAAAAATGCCGTTAACTAATTTTTTTTTTAAAGTGGACTCACACCACTTTCAAAAATAACGGCTCACTTAATAGTGAAGCTCAAAGTATCAAAGAATCCTATCTTTTGTCACCTTTAATTCCTCCTTCGGTAAGGTTTACATTTGGTGTGGTAACAAATATCCGTGACAAATTAATCATCGATAATTACGTAACACCCTTGTTCCAATTAATGTGTAATATGAGCGATTAGCTCAGTCAATAACAATGTGTTTCATAGCAAAGCAAATTTGCAACATGAAAGTCGATCGATCTACGAGCACTATCAACGACTTAAAACATGGAAAACCATGCGAAAAGAAACAAGCAAAATAAAAAGCTGGTGGCATAATAAATTAACGGGTTCCCAAAAATTCCTTCCGACCACGATTTTTCTAAGCTTCTCAACCTCTCCTGATCCTATCCCGCCGTCAGTTATTCACGGATATTGGCTTCGAGGTAGAGGATGCTACGAAAGGTCGCTACGCTAATGGCGAACACTAAATTCGGTTTATTAACTTCCTGTGTTCCACCGTAATCCACAAGCTTCTATCTCGGGGCTCTCCATTGACTTCCGCTCACCATCTAGTACTTCAGTTCGCTTAAATGGATGCCCAGCGGAAAATGTCGAATCTTCCCTGTCGCTATTCCCGTACTCGTGTTAGTCCTCAGTTAGTCGATCGGTCGGTTGGATGGATCGTCAGTCGACTATAAAGTGCATCTGATATTATGCACTCTCTGTTTCAACAGTTGGAAAATATATTTCGATATCTCCGGTCTGGTTTTATGGAAGCCAATACCCGGAGGTCGGAGGCTTGGGAATAGTCGACTTTCCAGGGCTTCTTTTATGTAATATCGAATGCTGCCAACTATTTCCACTACTTAACGTTTCCTTTACGACGGCTAAACTGCCGTTTACGTATGAATGGAGCCCCTTATACTTGGTGTGTGCTCTGGATATGATCGAGCGTGCCGTAGCGTTTCGTTTATCGTAAATTGCTCTCTATTCTTGGTATTATTACAAGAATACTATCGTTTGGAGTACTATCGAACGAATATTAGTATGGAAAGTCTTATGTGACTCTTCTTCACTATAGTGAATGTATTTCTTTTCAGTCATTGAAAATAGACGATAACCATCATGAAAATGGTGATCTTCGTTAATCTCTTGCCTTACGATTTTATTTTGAACTTAAATTGTATATACCATAGATAACCCCCTTATAACATGGTAGATAGGTTTCTAAAAAATGCTGTGTTGTATGAGACCCAGAGCCAGTACAAAAGAGGGGTTACGTTCCGGAAACTTATTCAAAACAAACATTTTTTTTTTAAATTCTACATAAACAACTTAATTTTTATTAAAAATATAAATATATGTACATATAACACAACACAAAAAATATTATTTTAATTTAATGCAATTACAATTTAATAAATTTCTTCGTCGTCACTGCTCAGTATAATCAACCGAGAAAGTTTTTTTGATGGAATGATATCGCCCTTCATTTTTAGAACTTTTTTCTTCATTTAAATGTATTGCATCTTCTTTCCTCTTTAAAAAATCTGTAACTTTACTTTGCTTTCTGGTCATTATAAATTTCTCCTTAATGTCTTAAAGACAAAGAAGTTATTCTTTAGCACACCTTGGCTCAACGTAGACTTCCGATCAGTACCGTGAAATACTTTTGTTTTTTGGCCACCGAAATGAAAACAAAATACTTTCCGCAATACTGTATCTTTAAGATGGCAAGCCTCGCCGCGGCTGTAGAAAAAGTGTACTAAGATTTTTGCAATTTTCTTATCGTGTTAGAGCGAAACCGTGTTATAGGATGCCGTGTTGTAGGAGGGTTCCCGCAGTTTATAAAACGTGTTATAGCGAAACCGTGTTGTAGGAGGGCTATTTGTATTTAATTTCTAATTGTAATAAATATAAATTGCATTAAATTAGTGTAGATTATATGGGATGTTTTAGAAATATCAAATGCTTTATGATAGTTTGTAATCCAGGACATTAAATTTAAACCCTTGTCTTACAATGACGTGTGGCACACGTGACACGGTAAATGGAATAGAAAACTTTTAAGTTTTCTAAAAAGTGTTAAAGTGAAAATATCAGTGGGACAGGAGACGTTGAAATTATTTCTATGCTATTAGTATTGTGTTAATTTATAGCGGTGTACCGCAAATCATTGATAGATTATTACTTTACCAATTAATTCCGAGTTATTGCGTGTTTGGCCACTAAAGAAATTGTAAAGCAACGGGTTAATCGTTTGGGCGTCAGTTCTCTTTGTGATAATCTGGTCGAAAAATGCCAAGGAGAGAAATTGCGCTTGTTTCATTCTATATCGAGGAATGTTTCTTTCGTTTTGGATCAACACAGTAGGATTTCGATGTTTCTCTGTTTATAGGTAAGTGGTAAATATTGTTGTTTTGTTTGTCAGTGAAAGATATAATCTATATTATACCTATATCAGCAGTTCTCAGTATCGAAGAGAAGAAATGCGATTGCGTTGCTTAGCACTCAAACAGTTCAGGAGAATGAATCGAAAGCTTGACATCGGTTTGTGTTCTTCTGAATTTAGGTTAATATACTTTTGACTTCGAATAGTAATACGTGAAAAATATGTACTCTTGACGTAAGCTTTTGCTTAACACTAGGTTTATGGACCTTTTTCATGTATCTATAGTAGGTCCAAAAACTACTGGCACGTTGAGTTTCCTTGGAATACCTTTAAACTGTAAAGTACACTCAACTCTGTTTTTACACGAACTTCTTGTACACGATTTTGTTTTAACACGAATTAGAAAAAAATCTAATTCTCTTCTTATACCACTTATTTTAACACATTCGCGTCGGGGCGTTTCTGGCTGTGCTTACCGTGAGTACGGGGCCGTTTTTAGTCCATCGCTATAATCGCAAACAGTTCATTACATCTTTCTGGATAAAATTCCGACCAATCCATATCACTTGTTTCAACTTCTACTTCTTCTTCACTTGACGATGATGAAAGCACACGTAATGCACTCACTATTTTTCGTATAGCTTGAATATTAGAATCCTCACTGTCACTTTCATTTTCAGCGAGATCTGACAATGAATCTTCATATGTCTCCGAAAGAAATTCTTCCTCCATTTTGACGGATTTTTAGAAAAATTTGAAACTTAATTTTTATTATTCACAATTAGAAAATTATTGAATAAATTTCGTATTTAGAGGATCATCGCTCTGCCCGAGAATGCGACACTAAACTCCGAAGAACGACGTACTCGTTAAATGGCGACGAATGATCGTGTCGCCACACACATTATTGGGAAAACATTCCTTATTCTATTACTAATGTCTACATAAGGAAAAAATCTAGTAATAAGTGGAGAAAAAATGATATTTTTAAAGAATAGTTCAGCGATAACTTAAATGACGACATTAGGCGTCATCCGACGCGAATATGTTAATTTAACATGATCGACCCAAATTCTAAGAAGAAAATTTTGCTTTACTTTTATTTTTATAACTGTGACATTGGAGACGAGGAATTAGTTTTGCGTAAAAGTCAATAAATGGTAAGTTATAGTTTTAAAATGTTTGTTTTATTAACCCCTTAGCCTACATTTCGTTCTCTATTTCACTGAAACGTCGGCACCACAGGAAGCTATTCCTAATTTTGTTCAAGAGATTACAGAAAGAACTTCACCAATGGAGCACGAAGACGATAACCAAGACATTTCTAGTAATGACAGTATTATTGCAGTCTTACGCAAACGTGTGCGTTTATAGTCAGAAAGTGACAACGAATAAAATCTTTTGATGTGTAAATCATATTATCTTGCCTAATTTTTGTGGTCATGAATTAGTGACATGTTTTTTTTCCTTTTCAAATGATAAGTTACTTCGTATATTATATACATGTGCAATCTTTACGAAATAAAATGTTTAAGATTCTAACATGAGAAGTCATGGTTTATTGTATTATTTTTGCTGAATTCTGGGGACTGGAACCAATCTTTTATTTTTTCATAGATGCAATATATTTTTTTACACGTACTCTTCGGAAACGTATTTATTGTGTAAAAACAGAATTAGGTTTAATTTATTAATCCTTTGCACTCGAGGACTCCTTTGCTCTGGCAAACTGGTACCTTGAGACAATTTTTACTGTATTAACACGTTAAGCGCCACACCGGTCCCGAGGGACCGGGCGTTGCCTTTTCGTTTATGCTAACGCTGATCAATGAAAATCAACAATTAGTTTTTTACCTAAGTTACGTTGTCGCGCCTAACCGAGCCATAATTAGTGGTGTTAAAATAGAACAGCTTATCAAAAATTAATGTAATATATTAAAACAAATAGAAAGATATCTTTTCTAATAAACGGCCTAAACGGAAAGTACCAGTCTTTAACCAGTTAACTGCGGAATTTAAATTTGAGAACCCCTCGCAAGGTATGGAATTGAAGTGGAGCAATGACGTATATATATACGTTAAACACAAAGCAAATGCTTCTGTTACAAATTTTATGAAAAGAGGAAAGCGAAACGTGGAATTTTTACATTCTTAATCGATAAGGAATTGACAATTTAGCGTTAAAAGGCTTCTGTAATAGAACTTTGGATTGACGTGTATACACGTCGAACGCAGTTAACAGGTTAAGAACGGGCGTGGCGCTTAACGTGTTAAGCACGTGTTTGCAAATACTTTAAAATGATTTTATACCAAAAACCCAGACAAAATCCGGTCCACGAACTAATTTGGAATAATAATATATTATCATAACGGAAACAAACATATAGAGCTCGAAAATTCGCGAAACGTCGGGATGTCATAGCGGCATCCCTCGAATGCAAGGGGTTAGTAGTAGCTAAGAACTTGTAACTTTATTAGTGTCTCTTGACCCACCTAAATAGTATGTTGACTGATAATTTTCAGTTATTTGTTACATGGAAGTAGAGAAAATGAATTCTATAGTCAAAAAGTACGTACGGTTTTGCTACATAGATAAGTGTTACTTTTTTACATACGCGTGAAATTCGTTTCTACATAAACATGAATATAATTTGCTGTTATAAATTGCTTCTTTCAGTGAACACGACAGATCGTGTTTACACTCTGAACAAAAATCATGGCAACAAAGAAGAGCGAGTAAATATTGTGCGAACGAAATGAAATTATTTCGATTGTACAATAGTGGCGAACGTTACTGAACAATCGGTGATTCATTAAATTTAAATTTTACGACAGTGAGGAATGTACTACAAAAATATAAGGAAACTGAAAGCGTCAAGAACAAATCACGATGTAGCAGTTCGCAGGAATTTGCAACTGGAAAACCAAAAGACATCGTCAAATTGGCACAAAAAGATCCTTTTGTAAGTGACAAATTTTAATTGGTTACATCGCAACGTATTTTTGAAAAAAGTGAGTACACAAACAGTCCTAACTGTTTCCCAACGTGTGCAATGTACACATACTTTGTTATTACAGTAACGTTTACTATATTATTACAGTAAACATACTACTCATGTTTGTCAAAACATGCTAACAAACATAGTTAATATTAACAGCTTATTTGAAAGATCAAACATATCTCAAGAACACTGATTGTATGTCAATACTTTTTTTGCCCACTGTATTCTATGGGCAGGCGTCAATTTAACGGATGAACGAAGTCATGCATTTTCTTAAAAAAAAAACTCTTAATATTGACTTATAAATAAAGGTAAAAAAATTATAATATTCACTGATATTTTAGTATTAACATTCATATTTTCCAATAATTTCAATTTCGTCTTTGTCTTGAGACACTTCGTTTTCATCCTCTCATAGCCAAAACGCTCCTCGTTTATATTGTCTATTTTTTAAAAATATGGTGTCACCTTTTCTAGACATATTCGGATGAATAAAGAAGGGTTATTTATGAAAATGGAGTAAAACTGAATTTCACAATAATATTACTGGTATACACTATGCACTAGTACTTACTTTCATCTTGAATGTTCAAACTAATAGTCATTTTATCTTAAAAAACACGTGTCACACTGTGCTATTCACATACCGGGTTCTGTTTTTCTTTTTAATGTTTAAGTATCCCTTTTTCACATCAACGTTTTCCAATATAAATATAAGGGCTTACAGATTTGAAATATCGAGTTAACAATACATCTATCAAGTCAGACATAACTACTAGCTGTTAATTACTTTGAAAAATTTGGAAAAGTTCCTTACACTCCAACTTTTTCATTTTTACATGCCTACTTTGTTACATGAATGCAATTCTATGGTTCTGTAATTTTTCATTAGCTATTCTCTGCCTTTTAACATTTTTAATAATTGTCTGTAAGTATAATGCATTAATCGTTGATTGTTCTAGTGTGATTGTTTATGTTCGAAGTTTACTTTCTTAAAGAACTAATTCTCTTATTATATTCATATTTAAAACTACTTTTATTAGTGAAGCCAATTTCTTCATATTGACGTTTGCATTACGGTCAAAATGGTGCGTGTTCGTAGAGATAGGTAGGTATATATACGACACAGAGAATTTTATAATTAGAAAGCTTTGAAGAAAATGAATTTTAATATGTATTTGTCTCGTTAACTCGATAAAAGTTAGTACTAGTAGTGATATTAGGGGAAGAAGAAACATGTAAACGATTCATCATTTCCTTCATAAAAATCGTAGTGTGTCAAAAGGATGCGTCTATAATGTTAAAATGATTAAAATACTACTACTTTTATTACTAATAGTTTACGATGGAAATATAAAAATGTCGAATTTTATTAAAGAGAATTACAAGACATGAGATGAATGTAGCCTGCCAGGCTTAAATTTGACACGGAAACCTGATGCAAGCGACATTCGTCTCTTCCACTCAAGGGGGTAAGCTCTGTGGGAAGGTACACCGTGTTGAGGTGAGCGGAGAATTTTGACACCTGATTTTTTGTAGTATTAGAACTACTATGTTCGTCAGACAAGTCTGATATTTGGTTACTTAAAAAATGGTATAAAATATTTTACGAGATAGTTTTATAAAATTGAGGAAACATTGCATCTATCGACATTAAGGGGTGAATTTAACATGTGATATATAATAGCTAGTATTTTTAAGGTGAGTAAAATTTGCAAAGTAATTTCAGCTGAACGTCTGAAATACTTCAAAATTATGCTTCATAAAATTATATTTCTTATGATAGGTTTTTGAAGTTCGATTAATCTCATTGTCAGACATTTTTAAAAACATTACTGGGCCATTGTATTTTTTTTTCTCAGTCGTGACTATCATGGGTGGGCAAGTTGCTATAGTGGGATAGATGAACAAATCATACATGAAAATAACCTCCACTTTCAACGATTTGATACTGATTATATTGTGAGCTACGAAAATTACACTCTGCTGTTTTTAAAACTGCAATTTTTATGAGAAATATTTTTTCCAAGTAAGTATATGTTGGAACAGAAAGCTTTAAAGTGAAGTATTTAGGTGGAGCACCCTGTATATAGATTTCTTTACAATGTAAAAACTTATTGCTTTAAAAAGCAATTTTATTAGTTTAAAAAGATTAATATTACCATGGAAAATATTTATAACTATTTTACGTAACGATACTTTCAAATTTGCAATGAGATCGTGCGAATAAATCATATATTTCAGAAACGTATTCCAGAATCGTAATACTATTATACAGCTTATACTTATCAATGCACATAACAAAAGTAATAATTTCTAAAAGTATCAGTTACAGTTATTTAATTCCAGGCCTGCAATGAAGTTCATGGATAACTCTCTATCAGTTTCGACGTGCTTGTAACGAAATATCTTTAAAAAACATTTTCTAAATCAATACGTTTTGCGAGAAAAGTAGCGGTTCGCAATACTGTGAATTGCGTACAGGAATTTTTAACAATATTAATATCATCATGTATAAATATATAACTTCTCTTAAAAAGTTACCATTTATTTTAGCAGGAAGAACAATAAATATTTTATTCAAAATGTCTATTTTTATTGAATATATTCAATATAATATAATTTAATAGCCAGCAGATTCATATTATTATGTGGAATCATTTTCATATATGAGCAATTCGTAGTGATACATTTGTTAACATTCTGAAATGAACGCATGAGTGATAATATATTTGCATTGCTTATATTATCCTACATTACTGCTAAAATTTTAGCATATATATCATTATGCGAATACCGAAATAGGTACAGACCAAAATTGAACACAGCTGAACTGGAAGAGCCGAAGAATGTCAAAACTCGGTCTATTATGAAGACTCGAGTTGAGTACCATTTTCTACTAAAGTTACTCAAAGTCCATTAAAAGCTACTTTGCACTTTGCAGGCTTTATTTCAAGTCAACAATTTACCGAAGTCACTAGCGTAGAAACTAAATTCAAATACTGTATGTAGGTATTTCATATACAATGGCATATGACATATTACTATATAAAGCTTATGCAAAGTACGAGATAGTAAGTTTTGTTAAGATAAGTATGTCCCTTATTTTTAAAGTACCATAAGTATATGTGAAACTTCATTGACTTTTAAAAAATAAGTATAAAAGAGTTTACAAGTTTAATTAACAATATATCAATTATACAGTTCCAAACTCGCTATTTATGGCTAGACATTCCAAGTCGACTCGAGATAGATGGCCGCAAGTCGCTTCACGATTTAAAAATTATTAACTTCTAAACCATTGTCGTTTAGAAAACTTTGACTTGCTATTGGCATCCAGGGTTTTTAATTAACCCTTACAAGTTGGCTTAGGAAACTCCAAAAAGTCGTAAGACGCGTGATTTTTGTGTGTTCATTGTCATTTCTTTTTGAAGCTTTATTATTATACCGCTTTTAATCAGTTAACTGTGGTGAAAATTCTTTTGAATTTTGGGTCACGAAAATCAAGAGATGAGCATAAATCTATTTCAAATTATTTATACCCTTTAGTTATTCGTTTTATTTCAGCATGGCCTCAAAATATTTCTAACATCTTGAAATTTACGAATATATTTTAGTTTTCGTCAAAATTACAATTTAAATAACCAGTGGCAGATTTTACGCATGACGATTATACTCGTCAAACACAGCTAACTGTGTAATGACATTTGTTCAAATTGTGAAATATAACGCAGATAAAATTCCTAGAAAATCTTTGGAAATTTTCTATCCGCCAAATTGTTTTTCTACGTTTTTATCAGTCAGCAGTGCATTTCTACCCCTATAGACATAGAGAATTTGTGCTGCGCTTGCATCTTCGCATGCTTGACTTTCAAGTTGCCAACAGATTACAACAAATCCTTAAGTTTAATAGAGTAATACGAGCAATTGAGCTACGTAAACGAGCAACTTCAGAAATAAAAAAAATATCAAGCCCTTGCAAAAAGAAAAGGAATTTTTTCATCTTTTAAACATAAAAATACATTTTTTTAAACAAAATGCACTCCCTGTCTGCAAGAACTTAAAAAAAAAGAAACTACACAAGAGAAATTCCTTATTTAGAGGGTATATAATTTTTACGGTGACAATATGGGTTTTAAATAGCTTATACAATTTCAGACCTTTGCCGACATTGATCATCTCAAGGTCGTGAAGACCTTTTGTAAAAATCGCTTCCATCGATTCCAATTACTTTTCCAGGAATTAATGAATGTGTCATTTACATTATATTACAGTATTTCACGTAATGCTATCTAACTGGGTATCAAGATTTGTCTTTTGCCTCCAGTCTCTGTGTAAACAAAGTATAAAAATAGGATGCCATATATTTTACGACAGAAAAATTACCATGAGGCATCAAAAAAAATCGGTCTTATCGTATTTTATCCTCAAATAAATATAGTTATTTTCAAGATTATATGATAGAAAAAGTATTTGAAATGTGAAAACAGTGAAGGGGCCGATGTACCATAAGCTTTTCGTTCAACATAATCAGTGCAATGAGAATTAACATTATTACTCACGATTGTTAAAATCAGCGAAAGCGCGGGTGATGGCTCCGGCGAGGAAAACGAGGACGAAGAGTGTAATGATGGAAAACGAATGCAAGCCTAAAGCCATACCGAATCGAATTTAGTGGATCTTCGTCGGAGGGCAAGGAAAAAGTGTCGCAGTCTCGTCGGTATCGAGGCTTCTTTATACGGCGTCTGCCGCGATTGCATCTTTCTCGTCGTTTGTTTCGTTCTCTGTCACTCCTGCCACCACCTCTTTTCCATTGACACGAACACATAAACTGCCTTTCGGAGGCTCCAACTTCCCATCTGACATTCGTGACCATCGATACAGATGCCGCCGTTACGCGACTCGTGCCGGAAACACGATGATAATACCTACTCGCGGCGGCCCCGACGATTTTCAAGGTGATTTCTGTTCGCGCTTAATACTCGGAACACCGCGCGATCCGTCATCGACGATTTTTCGCCCACTGTCCGGTCAAGGGCCAACAGATATAACCATGATTAGCGGTTAATCAGTTTCTGACTAATTCTCAAGGTTCCCCCGTTCAGCTTCCTCGGGATTTATTTTTTGTATGCATAGGCATTATCATTTATGCGTTCCCTTGCTCATGTCGAAGTGTAGTATTTACATAGCAATTCAATTTTTACACTTTCGCTGTAGGTATTTGAATGCAGAAACAATTTTTTTTGGTGTGGGACAAGGTGGATGCTGTAGGAAACTTCAATACGTAACGTTCATATACAAATTGTAGTGCTGTACGAATGGTGTACCGATGTTTAGTAGGATTTGTAAGGAACTTGTTTGGATTATCTTTGAGTTTGATTGTATCCATGTTTGTGACAATTAACTATAATTGTGTTAACTAAAATTTGTAACAGGTAAACTATAGTGAAATTTCATTATTAACGCTAGATTTACTAGCGTGAAATCTATTGTATTTAAATATGTTAAATATGTACCTTAAATCAAGGAAAATTAAGACGTGGAAAAGACGATAGATTCGGTAATTTATGTTTTATACGATGGACGAAGAATATTTATTCCACGGTTCTCTCATAAATCCGTATAATTTTTGTAAAAAATTATGTACCAGTCATTTCGACTGGCTTGGTAAATTTAGTATTAAAGAACACTTCTGCTACTAGCAATAAGAAATTGTCCATAACCTGCTTCGTATTTACAAGTTACAAATATCATTGTAGAGGAAATAAACGTTGTGTGGGAACAATTTATTTCAAGACATTTATAGGGCGCGGTTGAATATGTGGTAGCAACTCTCCTGATGAATTAGATGCATTAAAAAAGGTAAACGTGTATGGCCGATACGTTCACATTTTTGATGAACTATATTATTTTATGTATCAATTTATATACATCGTTAGATATGCCATTTTTACAAAACTCTATTGTGTAAATAGTTTCGTGAAGTATATCGAGTTCAGTATTCAAAAAAATATCTTTCTCTCTCGATAAAATATCAAACCGGGGATGCGATTGTAAGAATTTTCTTCGTGATGTTCTGCTGAATTCGAAGTTATACCTACATTTTATTAAATGTCCCAAATATTTAAACACCTAAAACATTATTTAGCTATATGAACTTTCGATGACATTCTTATTTAAAGTATTGCATACCCATAGCATATAATTAATAAAATTCTAATTGCCTTCGATTTTTATCAGGAAATTTTTGAGTTTGCCCTCTTAGCTGAGGTGTATATACTCAATATGATACCAAGTTAATATTGAACTTCAAATGGATATAGCACCTACTGCAACAAATAAAAAAGACTTATTAAATTTCAGACCGATAATAAACAAATTTTTTAATGTTCCAATGTTCACAATATTCATCTTTTTGGTTTTACATTTCACGAAAATTCGTACCATGTTTTAAAATGGCGGGTTCCGTTATTATACATTTTCGGAAGACAGTTTCGAGTCGTTGATCACGTCAATCATCATCTGGTTGTTCTGATGAAATTCAGACATGAAGGTCTAGTAAAAAGCGGGTGCTTAGATTTAATTCTAAAAGTACCAAGGCGAATTGAATGACCGACTTCCTATATTTTATAAAAGTTCTCTTAATTGATAGAAAATCCGTGCAGTAAACATTCCACTTTTACCATAGAAAACTTAAACTACTTATTTGTTCATGTTTTCCATTACATGATTTCTCTTTTTCCAAAGTATCCAGTGTATTTAAATATAAAATACATAACGCCGGTTGTCATATTGTCACCATAATTTAACAAACCTTTACTAAATCTGTAGTGTTTTTGGCAGAAAAAGAGGTATTGGCCTTTTATATAAATAACTTTAACAGTGGACATAATAGACTTTTATGCCGTGACTAAGTGAAGCAATTTTCAGTACATACAAATTGTAGAATAGAGTACTCTAGCTAATTTCAGCTGTGAAAGAGTTGAATGCCCCCATAATTTAACCGAAAAGCCCTCATAATTACGAAACGAATGGTTTCTATACTCTGCCGATTAGGTTTCTCACTTCTGCTGTTACCGGTGTTCTAACAACGCAAAATCAATAAGTGCAATTTTGGCGCTTTGTTGCAGCAATTTCCGCAACTGATTTTCCGCATTTAACCTTTTGTCGTTTTATCCCTTTTGTGACTGTCACCGCAATAATTGAGAATTAAATTGATCGAATAAAAATGGATCAGTGATTCTTGACGTTCTGTTGAAGAGGTGGATTTGAATCTTAATACTAAAAAAATACTAAAAAAGGTGGATTACCTCTCAATACTAAAAAATGTCTTCATACACAAAGGGTTAATATCATAGAAATAATTTTATCACGTCGCGTCTCACTGATATTTTGGAGTTCAGTAAGTTTTATAAAACTTGACATTTTCCTATCCAATTCACCGCATGACGAGGGTTACTCGTTATTGCAAGGGGTTAACTTAGCTTTTCGTGCAGAATGATTTTCTACCTGATTGTGGAAGAATTTGCAATATTTTCTGCATTATTTTTACTTAAAATTGTAGTTTTTCACATCTTAACAGTGATACATTTATTTGGCATACTGAAAAGGGAGCCGATTAAAATTGATGTTAGGTTGTGGAATGGTGAAATAAGTCGCAAGTATATTTAACGAATGCTTTATTATAACGCAAGATTATACAGACAAAATGAGGCCCAATATACTGTCTTTATATCCTGTTGACTCAGAAGTTATCGTCAGTTTTCACAAAAATAAACATTATTATCTAACTTTCTGATATAAAATTTTGGATCGACAAATAAATGATTGCCTCTCAATATTAAAAAAATGTCTCCGCGCGCAGAGGGTTAATATCATAGAAATAAGTAAATCGCGTCGCGTCTCACTGATATTTTCAGTTTGGTATGTTTTAAAAAACTTTCAAAATTTCCTTTTCAGAACATTAAAGAATGGTGCTTGTTATATCCATAAATTGTTAACAGACAAAAAAATGATCGCAAGACGTAATCACGAAGCGTTAATCCGAGAAACGAAGGGAGATTGAATTTAGGACACGGCATTCGACGTTTAATACATCAGCTCCTGATGCATCTATCTGTCAGTTATACGGAAATTGTGATTTCAACTTTCCAACGTTTCGTACAGGCATTGTCGCCGAATAAACACGGTCGTCGTCGTATATAATCAGATCTCGTACATGCATACGTTTTGTGCGACGTCCCTGTCATCGGCAAACGGCAATCGGATTATGTACCTACGAATAATCGCTGTGACAGGTGGGCAGGATAATCGGGAACGTGGGAACCGTCAACCACGAGGATTTCGCTGGCAGGACGAGCCAATGTCGCTGGATAGAACTCTGTCATTAGATCCTGGAAGGATTCCAAACTTCTTTTTACCCTTCGCGCAGGAATTATGAAATTGCTGTTCTAGTTAGAAAAAGTGGCGGACGATTACCACAAGAAAATGCTCGTTAAACGTTCATTTCTTATGGTTACAATGAGAGGCATTATTTGTGGTAAATCGCGTTTAAATTTGTAATGAGTATCTCCTCTCTTTATCTATGTTTTTTTCTTTTGTATTTCCTATGGTTTGTTCGCCAGTGGAGCGTTTAGACACTTTGAAAGCTTAAGAAATTAAATATTTTAATTTCTGTGAAAAATTTTGAATAATCAAAAAACACTGCCCTAATACTAGAACTACCACTCAAAATGATATGTTCAGAATTTTTTCCAAAAATTTGTTAAGTTTATAAGAGAGTTGTAGAGCAGATGTTCTACGTTGATTTTGTAGAACACATATTATCGAGTCGATCATCTTTTTCACCTGTCGACTACTGTTTTAGAAAAGTACTTATTTAATATTACAGGTACCGAAAAGTAATTAAAATTGGAGAAGTGAAAACGTAATTGGAAACGTTTTCCAACATAAAATCGAAGGACTCTTTCAAAAACGGAATCGAACAACTACCTTTACGGTGACAAAAACTATTAGAGAAAAGACTATTAGAAAGTTGATTAGTACTTAAAAGATTTCTTTAATAAATAAATGTTTTTTGCCAGGAAGAAAAATTTTGATTACTTTTCGGTACCCCTTATAAATTAGTCTATAATAAATTTAACGTTGATAGTTCTAGTGCTAAACACATTTTCTGAAAAAATTGAAATTGAAAATTTCTATACCATTATTTTAAAATCTGCGACGGTTTTAATCCAGCAAGTAGGTTGCCCATGACTGGGTTAAGGGATAATTAAAATTGTTCGGTTGCGATAAAATGTGATACAATGGCGAAAGAATTTAGAAACACGGCGTGCATATATAAAGAGCCGTTTTACAACGTCCATTGCCATTGGACTATTATAACTTATCTCACATAAATCTCAGTTGTAATAAACCTTCGCTCTTTGTCCCTCATCAGGTATTCATATTCTTGATACTACTAACCAAACCTCTATGTGCGTATTTGTTGATAGTACCAATAAAATGTTAATCGTGAATAAAAATTTCTGAAATTTTGTTAAGATTAAATAGTATGAATTGTATTTGCAGGTTCCACATATGTATACTTTTCACACTTGAGAAGTAGTGACCTGACAACGATAAAATTTGTTACTCAAAATTGATGTCTTTAAATTGAGTTAACCCTTATGACTTCAATCTCATTGCCAAATGTAACTTATAGAAATACAACTTATTTTTTTATATTACTTTATTCATATAGAACATATGTAACTATTCTGATTAATGAACCAATGCTGTAGAAAATATTATTTTAATATTTTGTCATTTTAACAAATTTATTTGCAGTCAGGTAATAAATATGTTAAAATACTCTTGGAGTGATAACGGTTAATATTATCTATATTTTCATATGTTCTAATATAAGCGGTGTGTGTGTGTGTGTGTTATGTTTTTATGTGCAGAGTTTATGAGATATTTTCAACTATAGTATTGATGTTTCTACATTTATTGATCTTTCTACATTATTCGTGTTTACCAACAAGTTACTTGCTTAGTTTTTAAGCATTATCGAAATACTCGAAGGAAGAAAGATGCTCGATTTTAATCCATAATAGAATTTAGAGTTGCAATTAACTGATTTCGTTGTTAAGTGATTCCTCAAATGAAAAGAATCCCCTTTTCTTCTTTGTTTCCTACATACATGCTACCAGAATTGTTTTCACAAAGCCTACTATACATAAATCACAATTCGGATTATTGTATTTTCAACTGCCAGATGGGTGTATCGAAACAAAGCAATTTGTGATGCATAAAATATTTGAAAGTAGATTATGTAACATTAAAATCAAACAATCGCGTAAAATCAAAGAACGACACTAGAAATTTCTTTCAATGGGCGAATGGAAATGATAATAAAGTTTACATAGATAAAAGTCTAAGAAAGTAATGTTTGTTGGTGAACGCATCCAGTCACAGAATTAATCCATTAAAACTAACAGTTAATCTATAATTCATAATACTTCACTTATTTTATATACGCGGTGCAATTCTCAAGATGTTGAGGTATCTGTTTAAATTGCCGTTTTAGAATGGAAAAATAAGTATGTTTAACCCCCTCAATCATATAATAATAATAATAATACTCAACGTATTATTATGTTTCCATAAATTGTTAAAATAAAATTCATTCACAATAGTTTTGCAGTTAATCAAAGAATGTTTTAATTTTGATCACTTTTCATAACACTTCCCTTTAGCTTCGAACTCTTGAAAAATTGTACACTCTAAGCAAAGTAAATGCACTATTTGAAGATAAAAAATATAAAGGCAAGAATGCCGAATTGAATTTTGGATTTTTCAAATGGCCCATTTACTATTTCAGGTGCAATTTTTTGTATAATTCTTTTTAAATGTAAAAAATGGTATTGCTACTGCACCGTAAACAATATTATATGTCGCTAAACTACTAATTAGGTACCCTATCTATTAGATCCATTTTATTATGTGGGATGTAAAAGTGACATAAGTCCATTTTTGGAAAAAGTGCGGTAATATTAATTAGATCGTATTTTGTAATTGAATGATTTTAAAATACCAAAAGTTTTTACTTTTTGTATATTACATGTATTGTAACTTTGAATTTATTGTTTATATTACGTTACAAGCCGTTAGAAGTTATATTCTATTAGCAGCGAAAAAAGTCGGACCGCACAGGGATATCTGCAAATCATGTTCTGTACGATGAAGCACACTCGTTAAAAAGTACTCGGTACTGAAACGCTTAACCCTTTGCGGTCCGAGTTATTTTGTCAATTTTGTAGTGAGCTAAATGAAATTAATTTCCCAACATTTTCTATGATTGGTAATTTATTTTTTGAATGATAGCAAAAACTATAGATGCTGACGAATATTTATATGATATTGCAAACATTATGAGATTGGAAAGTCGTTATTAAATAGTTAGAAAATGAATCGAATAGTTCAACTTTTATATGTTATAGCATGAAAGCACTTGTGCGAAAACCCAACTTCCTCAACATGAAAAGAACGGGACTTCTGCCACTTTAAAATATTGTATAACTGTTCATATTCCGAACAGCCTTATATCAACAAGAAAAATCTTCAAGATGTAAAAAATTTGTGTTTATTACACATATTACCATTGAATGTTTTTGTGTGTATTTTATTTACCATGAAAGACACAGAAACATTTATGAATACATAAGGTTGATTGTACAGCTTAAGCATACCTAAAAGCAATGATGTTTTCAGAGTTTTAACCTTTTTAGTGTCGAGCGAAAGTATCGTACCTATGCGAAGAATACCGAGTTAATTTGACGAATTTGCCAAAGTTTGGGATAAGCTCATAAAAACCAAACTAAAAACGATATTGACAAAATTCAAAAAGCGACATATTACGAAATAAAGAAAGAATAAAGCAATGCCAAATGTATTTCAATATTTGTCGAAAATCATATGAATAACGTCAGTATAAAACGTTATGAAAAACGTAAAAATGATTTTCTCTTCTACAAACAGTATTTGCACATAAAAATGTCGTTTGATCACAGTTTTATGTAGATCACAGGTGTACACATACAGTATTATGTAGTATAAAGTATAAATATTACATTTCCAATCATTTTTAACAAAATACCTCATATTGGATCGTAGAACCACAGGATAACTCCACGATACACAGAAATACGCTGCCTCCACACCAACGAACATAGAATATACCAAAAAGTTAAAATCAAAAACAATTTTTAAAATTTTCTTGCAATTAAATTAAATCATTTATAACGTTTCATAAATTTATGTTGAGCCAAAGTTTTCTCGCAATGAGAATAGTAAGACGCTATAAGATACGCAACGATATATCGTCGTTGGCACTAAAAGGGTTCAAACAAGTAGAAATTGTGAAACCGTAGCCCACGAAAAAATTCAATATATCAGGCCGAGTCATAAGTAACTTCCGTTTTTTTATGAAACATTTATTTTTCTCTCATTAAATAACCTAATTATATTAATTTATTACGTATTCTCCGTTATTACGTATAACCATCTCCCATCTTCCTAGCAGTTTATTAATCCCTTCCTTGCAAAATGTGGTTGGTTTGGACTGGAAGAAACTTGCAAAATACGACAATGCGCGACTACATACGGCAAAAGTGACTCAAGAAAAAATTTTTCAGCTTGGATGGTCTGTTTTACCACACCCACCTTATTCCCCGGACCTTGCCCCAACAGATTACCACCTTTTCTGTTCCTTACAAAACTTTTTAAATGGAAAAACATTCAATTCTGAAGGACAAGTCAGACAGGCCGTCGAAAACTTCTTCCAATCCAAAACAACCACATTTTACAAGGAAGGGATTAATAAACTGCCAGGAAGATGGGAGATGGTCATACGTAATAATGGAGAATACTGTAGGGTTTACTGTGATAAAAATAATATATTTAACACGTTCCATGCCAGACCATTTTTCAAGATTTTTCGTTCAGGTCGTGTGAGGCGTATACGATCCACACTTTTACGATTAAATAAATTTCTTTGCAGTATACATGGTATTAAGATGTCCCTATTTAACTTTACAATATATTTTTCACAATAAAATTCTTTGTTTTGCAATGAGAAATGCAAGAAACCCGAACGGAAAATTTAGTGGGGGTCGTATACGCCCCACGTGGCATGGAACGTGTTAAATTTAAAAATAGAAAAGAAAAACATTTGAATATAATGTCATACAATGGAATTGCAATGAATACAATTTAACGCTGGCTGTTCCTAACTAAAGGAAAGCTGCAATCCGACTGTTTCTAACCACGACGTCGTTCTTAACCGTTTGAGTCCCAGGGGGTATTGAAAAAACACTGTCAAAGAATCCCAAACAGCGCGACGGCGCTTTCTCTAAATGAGTACAAGACCCAAGCAGCGTGATAGTCCTTATTTTATTTTATGCCAAAAAAATACCAATCATCGCGATAACACTTCTTCTGTTTGATGTTCTGCACATATAAGATGTGTTCGCTCCGTCACATGAAACAAGAAAACACCGACTGTCGGTGACGCACCGTTAGTTGTCCACACGCTCGAAATGTGCTGGGTTTTCTCGACATAAAATCTGAACAGCGCGATCACGCTGCTTGGGACTCAAACGGTTAAGAGGCCCACCGTGCGTTATTTACCTTGAAACGACTAAGGGCTCCGGTGACAGAGAAAGAACAGTTTTCGCATCGCTTTTCTACCTACAATACATAATAAATTACTATAATTTTTTTATTTAAAAGAGCAAAATAAATGTCTCATAAAAAACGGAAGGTACTTATGACTCGACCTAATAGAAGCAACCCTGCGACGTTCCTCACCTCGCTCCTCCCAAGTTAAATAGACAAGGAAGGATTCACCTGTCGGGAAGGAGAGTGAGCCCTATGGATCTATCGGGAGTGCGACGAGGCGTGTAGATGCACGTGTGCCGTCGTTGCACGTACGGCAGTGGAGTACGAAAGTGAGAGTCACTCGGCTGTTACTCCATCCACGTTCCGCTGAACTTGACCCACTCTTTGTCTCGCGACAGAGCTTAGTTCTCTCGCACCTACGAAACGCCGTCGCGCCCCTTCCACCTCCATCGGGTTCACCTTCGTCGCGAGCAGTCGTTCGAGTTACCTGCACCCGGCAGGTACGCAGCAAAATATTCTTGCAGCTGCCTAACCGGGTCAAGTTCGTCCCCAGACGCGAGACCAGACGAGACGGCATCCCCCGCGGACGCGGAAATTGCTTTGTTCAGATAACGATTCGCTTTGCCTTTATGTGTACACTTCGTTTTATGTTGGTTAAAACGGTTATGGTTATTGTGACAGCTATGATTACGTGTATGTGTCGATGTTTTATGGTGTAGAGTTTGGTAAGGTCGATGGTATTTGTTGAGTCGATTAAAGAGTTAACTTCGCTCGATGGGTATATATATGTAAATCAGTCCGAAATTCTATTGTGGTACGGTTGACGTGTATACTCGTCGTGTAAGATAAGAAATTATCGTGTACTGAACAAACGCGAACTTTCAAAAAGCTTTAATAAAAATGCCATTTGGTGGTGTGTTTTCTTTATATTTGTAATACAATTGATATGCGTTTTGTAACAAAAAAAATTGATTATTTTCTTTGGCACATAGAACTTTCTCTGCACGATGTACTACTTTCTTTTCGCAAAGGGAATATGTTTTGTCTTTAACATCTTATGACGAAAATAAATTATTACACTGAAATTAACTGAAATTTCTAGAATTGTGTTTTTTTCCTTAATTTTTCTTCTTTATGAAAGTAATTATACTGATGTTCGTTCGTCCCATAAAATTTCTATGATTTTTTATTATGTCGTCAGGATCGTTATTCTAATTGTAAGCATCTTTTTTCTATTTATGTAACCCTCGTCTGGCTTTAGTTATTATTTTTCGATTGCTTCTAAGTTTTTGGGAACTATAATATATTTAACATGGAATTCTTAATTTTTTATTGACTGAAAACGTAATTCTTCAACGTTTTTTTGTACTTTTTCCTAGAATGTATAACAGCAGTATTTGTCCTGAATTCTACGTGTATACAAGTTATTATTTGATTTGAATTCTGTATCCCCTGAGAGATTTTCGAAACTAAATTCCGCTGTTAACTGATTAAGAGAAAGATTAACATGTAATTCAATTGAAATTTAGTATGGCTGAGTATATGATTTCGAAAGTTTACATTTCACAATTAGTCTCGACGGGATTCACTTTTTGAACATTGAATATAAACTTCTGCCACGGATCAGTTACAGTTGTAACCTCGACTTTGAAGTGTAGCAACTGTTTTATGCGATTTAATGTACTGTTCTTCAATATTTATATTCATTGCTGTTCCTAAAAGAAGAAAGGAAACGCCAAATAAGAGAGCAATATTATATTAATTATAATTGTTCTGATTACAATTTAAAAAATGAAGTATTATCTCAAAAGGTCGATGTGTAGGTTAATGAAACGTCAACTCTATTATCTTTGTTAATAAAATATGTTAAATAGTCCGAAGAACAATATTTAGGAAATTATCATTAAAAATTTTCAGTGAAAATTTTTTAAACTTTACATGGAACTTCTTCTCTCCTGTCAGATTTAATATTATAAATAAACTATTAATTCAAACTGTAAATAAAAAAAGTATTTTAATTTTGCATGGATTTGTGAAAGGTATGGTGTGCGATTGCGGAAGTCATGGTTACATTCATTAAGCATAACTCAAATAAATAGAGTTATTTCTGGCTAGATACCATGGTCTTGCAAACCTTTTATCTTCAATGTCAAGCGGTCAATAGACGATTTCGCTTTTTAACGACGTGACATTGTACGCCCACGTATCTGTGCCGGAAGGTCAAAAGCACTAGGTGTTGCCCGAGGAAGAGTCAATGACTTCACAAGGTTAATAGATGAAAGTCTAGCTGTAATCTACTGTGATCAGCGTCAAGTGTTCGTCGATTACTCACACATGAAACAATGATTTTATTCAAAACTGACAAATTAATCATTACGATGAGGAAGAGACTGGAGACCACTTTTGGCGCAGCGCGGTTACTCATTATAAAACGTTATGTTTATTGACTTAATTATAATAAGATGTGACTATGATTAACTATACGGGGTGTCTCAGCCAATTTTGACATCTTGATAACTTCGGTATTGTGGTATTCAGCGAAAGATGTTTCATAGAAAACTTAAATGGTATCGAGTGGAGCATTATCTGGTGTTATTAGTTTTTCCGTAGGTTGACGCGTCAAGGATATATGAAGGTCAACTTTGTTTTTTTAAACAAAATGTGGTACATTTTTATGCATCAAGCGACGCAGCTAGACATCCGTTTTAAAAAAGTACTGACCTATGTATGTAGAAAAGCTACTAGTTTAGAAATTTTCTATTCAAACAGCTGTCATTTCTACAAAAAAATTTTTTAAAATAGTTTCCTACCTCACACTGTAGCTATTATCTTTTTGAATAAGTACAATTTTTTTTGTTTCAGACAATACCTAACAGGAAAACGATGTACACCGTCAATAACGATTTTTAAAAGAGGGTCCTACTTATCTTCTCATATCTCCGCCATTTAAAAATTTTTTTTAACTGAAAAAGAGGATGGTAGTTTGATATCACATTGAAAACGTATTCTCAATTCCGACATGAAAACGTTACGTTATTCAAGCGCAATTGCTAGATTTTGAAAACTGCGAAAAAATGTTGGGGGTTTTTGTCAGGATTTCAGCGAAATCTATCGCTGTGCGTCCTGAGCCGCGGGTTGTACAAGCCTGATTTACAGTGAAATGTTGTTTTTCCCCTTACATAGTAATGAAAATGTTAAGTCTCCCTAATGAAAATGTTAGGTCTACTTGAAAGTTCCGTTCCTTTCGATTAAAAGATAACATTACATTTATACTAATATATCTACTATATATAATAAATATTAACAAATGAATTGAAAACGTACTATTTTCATTTAATTAAAATATGGACAGAACTTTACGGTAAACCTAATATTATTTTGTATTATTTCAGTACTTAAGAAAAAGCAGCCTTCTGTATCAATCCCATAAAATAGCCCATAAATCTTTTTTACAAAATTCAATTTTCAGGGATTTTCAAAAACGTATTCAATCTCTACAAGAACTGCTACATGTAACCTGAGATTTAAAAACTCCCAACCGTGCTTCAGCGCGTCTATGTTGAATGTAATTCTTCCTCAGGAATTATACATTTTGTTAAATTAACAAATGAAAAATTATGATTCATTCACCGCATTGTAGAAAATCTGGAAGGGTTTATACTTTTGTAAAATAGCATTCACTCATTAAAAAAGCTTCATTATTTCCTCACCGCCTTTACTTCCTTAGATATGTGAATAATTTATTGAAATCAAAAGTATTTGATAACGCAGCAAATATAAAAAAAAGCTCTGAAAAATATGATAACTTTAGAGCATTACATTCACAGTATTATAATCATTGTAATGCTGGAATGAAAGAGATGTATCTCGCATGAAAAAATGTCGCAGTTATAATGTACTCCATTTTAATTAAACCATTTAGTTAAACAATTAAAAAGTTTAATTGAAATGAAAATTTCCTGTGTAAAATTCATAATTTTTGAATGATACTATTTGATATGAAACATTTATGCTACCGTGACAAGCATACCGTAATCACTTGTCTCCCATCCTATTGTTTTATGACAGCACACCCACAGCTTCTTTCTGTGCTATCAATCAGCCAAAAGATTTAAAACTGGTCCATTACAATTCATCGACATGTCAAATCATGTAAAGTCATTTCGAAATTCATTAATGTACATGTACAACATGAAATATCCTTGTCTCCGTGGGATTTGATTCATGGTCAGCTCCCTTTCTTTTACCTCGGATGCCAAGCGTAGAGTTTCCTACTGTATTGTGCAGCGATTATTCTTGTCACATCTTCTCTATGTTTCGCTTTCATTGAACGAAACAAAAGAAAGGGAATTGAGAAAGTAGCGGGGAGCGGCAATTCCTTAATTTCACCTTGGCAAGGACACCTCGTGAATCGAAACGGCTGCGGAGAAAAACTGATATTTTCCACTTTACCTACGGCTCGTCTGACTTCGTTAAAGGAGAATCCTGAACTTGGTCACTAACCGAAACTGCGGAAAAGCGCCATTCAGGTTCAACCTTGCGGCGAGAATTGAATTGTAAAAGTCGAGAGCGCGGAAGCTCAATAGCAGGCATCAATGATGTGCATAGAATGCCAGGAATCGGGTTATGCCGGCCAATGGACGAAGTACCGAGTAAAACTTGCCTGGCTGGCCAATCACAAGCCAATTCATGGAAAAGAAAATTGAATTTTTCCTCGGGCTAGCTTCAGAATGACGTAGTAATGTCGGCTACGTGCACGATATATTTATACGCGCTCTTTTCCTACTTTAGATTTTTTCCCGTATTCTTAGTTGTTCCGGATTGGAGACATGATAAAATAATTTTCATAATTTAGGAAATTTATTTTTATTATAAATAATTAAAGGTAGATGTAATTAAAATGGGTAATAAAAAAGATGTAAATAATTAATTTTCCATTTTAATTTGCTTTCAATTGTCAGAATGCAAAAGGACACACTGCTTCCTTGTTATCCAGTGATCGCTTTTTGTAAATATTTTAGACATATCAAGTAATATTAGGGGGACCGAAAAGTAACGTCGTTTCTCTAGATATTTTTCTCGAAAACCAATTGATATTTATCGATCCAGCATTGCAAAGTTGAATACCGGATGGAAAAAAAGTTGTTGATAACGAGGATGAGTATATCATACATTAAAAATAAAAGCTTGTAAATTTATTTGTTAGAATTTATTTAAAAAAACGACATTAGTTTCCGGTCCCCCTAATATTATAGCAATAATATCCGCCTTTTGGAATCTTATTGTTAGTCCCGAAGTCAGAGTTAATTTCGTTCGGTAGAGGGACAAATTGGGGCTCTAGTTAAATCAGTTATCAGTTTGCAATCTCCTACGAAGTCATCCTGATGGTCTGTTTTTCGTATCTGTGATCTGAAATTCGAGAGCCGTTTGCCTTTTAATAATATGTTTTGGAAACGTAGCACGAAATGCATGATTTCGTCAGTACATTATTTGATTTTTAGTGTACCCAGTAATGAGGAATTTTACAATGTATTCGATAATAGTAGACTGTATATTTTTGATAATGAATGATCAAAGGTTGCTGGTTATGAACTCCTCTGACTATTCACGTATAAAATGTTTATTTCAACGTCTATTATGATTATTTAAATTTAACTCCACAGTGACTTATAATACTAATAGATATGCGGAATTCGAGGTAATAGGCTTGACGTCTGGATTGTTTCACCTTTCAAACTTGGTATTGAACTATGTAAAAATGAATGAATGAACTTGACTGTATGCATTTCTCCGAATTACAAGTTAATGAGTCGAACTCGTAGAGTTGAAATAGACTTGCAGAGTTCTTGTATCGAAACTCTGATTTCTTTGGGTCGATGGAAACGACTTTGAAACTGAATGCGAGTTATTGTGTCGAACTCTAATCTCTTTGAGTCGATGGAAATGACCAATTATGTTGGCATTGGCATGACGTTGTTTCTCCTCTACGCGAGTTAAAAGTTTCAAAAAGCCGTCGTGGGAGGAGATGCAAAATACCCTGAATGGGCCTTGAAATCAATGGAAGTGGCCCTTCCAAGGTGGTGGACCGTCCTTCTTCCCCCATCTCTAGCCGGGGGGAAATCTGACGAAATTTCCCTCTCCTACACGCATGAGGAGAAGGCCCCAGAGATCCGTGGAAAGAAGGACTTTGGCTGTGAGAATTTCCAGAACCAATCCTGGCGAGAGTCCCAATTCTTTGGGCATTCATTGTGTCATAAATGTAGGATCGGGGCGGTGGAGTCCTCCTATAAAAAGAACTTACAATTAAGAGAAAAGGACGTGAAGAGGAAGAGTCAGCAAGGAGAGGTCGCTGACGCAGTAGTTCCTCGCCGACCCAATCGAGCGTCGACGTTAAGCTACTCAGGCCGAGTTGCTCCCTTGGATGGGTTTCCGCGCGCCTCTCTTTCTTTTTCATGATCCTACATAAATTACAGCAGGGTGATATAGAAGTTCTCGTTTAGGTCTAAGACGCTCCATGCACTAGTGAGGACTGAAGAGGCAATAAATATCCCAAAGAAGTTAGAGTTTTGGGCCTCTTCAGCCTGTGTTGACTCGTCGGACAATTAAGTCGTTGGAGTTGAATTATTTTCTTCTCTCGGAGATTAATAAACACTACACTCCCGAAATGGTTTTGGTGTTTGTTTATTGTAACGAGGAACAAGTATTTACACGGAAACAAATAGTAACAAAAAGAGATTAATAAATATAAATACGAGCGAGCCAAATGTGTATAGAAAACTTTGTTGTTACGTATAGAATCTTGTTACGGCGGAGAATCTGAAGATTTGCTCGGTTTTCGGTCCCTTTATCACTTTTGCAAGTACCCCTTCCTCTGTCGGCAAACCCTACGAGGAGGAAGGGGTGGTTTGATAGGGTGGAGAATGTTGGGCCCTGGTGAAATGTTATTGGTTCTGCCTGGGCTTCATGTGTGGTTACCAAAATGCAGCGTTTGCATGGGTTTTGCCAAAACCCACGGAAGGCCCAGGCAGAGGAGGGCCTTGGGCCGCGAGGGTGACTCAGGTGTGGACGAGAACTGCTATAAATCTAGCGCAAGAATTCTTAAGTGTAAGTCTGGTAGCCACGTGCCATCCTTCGATATTCGAAGGTGGTTGCCAGATGGACGGGTTTATACAGCTGCGAAATTAAAATATAGAATTTAGAAAGCTTGCCCCCGCAACCTCAAGGCCCGCGTTGCAATTACGCCTCAACAGCCTGGTATGCAAATAAATGTGTTTTCAATAAATTACCTTTACTCACTAGTGCCTTTTGAAGCAGACGCGTCTCAAACTTCTGTTTAAACTCTACGTTAAACAATAGGAGCATCTGCATTCAGCGAAAAATGCACATGCTCCTCGTAAAGTTCTTAACACTCAGTATTTCAAACTTTCTGCTTTTTGGGATTTTTGAAACTATAGATCGCGTCTAACAATAAGTAATTGCCCACACCATTTTCTTTATACTGGTCAAAACAGAATAACTTAATCCCATTCACAAAAGAAGCGCAATTCGATGCTGAACAGCGCGTTTTGTTTAAATATCCCACCACTTTTACTTTGGAGACAGAATTGGTTGCATTCCGACCAACAGAAGGACAAATCAGGGTTCGATGTAAAGCAGTTTATAATCTTCAACGAAGTCATAATAGCTGCCTGCGTTTGTTATATCTTGTAATCGAAAATTGATAGCCGTTTTTCTTTTACTAAAATGTGTCGAAACCCCATTACGGAATGCAACACTTCGTTAAAACATTTCTTGACATTTAGTCTACCCAGTAACTCAAACTTTCTGCTCTTTGAAGTTTTTGAAACTGTAGATTCCCGACGAAGTAATTGCCCACATAATTTTCGTTATACCCTCAAGACATAACTACTTAATCACATTCACGACAGAAGCGCTATTCGATGCCGAACGGCGCGAGTAGCTCGGCCAAGCGTACTTTGTATCCTTTACGTTTCGCACGCGTTCCGGTTCGTAATGAGTTCACCGCGTAAGTGCAATCCGTATTATCGTCTAATTACAAGCTTCCATTAACTTTGATGAAGTATGTAAGAGCTGTATTAACGGAGTTCATAGGCGGTACACCGCGACACTAGCGAAATAATAAGGCGTGGCTCCCGTTAGTCGGTGATAATGGGACAACGAAATTCGTTCAATAATTTTATCATCGGGCAAAGATTTGACTTTGTGTGGTACATGAAACTTTTATTCATAATCGCGAAAAAGATTTGATTAAATCCTGCCATATTTTCATTGCAGTAAAAATTCGCGATACATATGTATGTTCGTTATTACCGTATTTGCCTGAATATGTTATAACGTAACTACAAAAACGCGATCAATTCGTTTTTCGTGAAAGATTTCAGAGAAAATAAAATTCAATCAGATAAGCATTTATTTAATAATAGGTAATAATCAGATTACATTCATGTCAATAAAATGAAGTAATGTAAAATAAAATTAGGTAACAAGAAGTGTTGTCACATTCATTACCTAGACCTCGAATTTAGCGAGAGTCAATTTTTTAACGGGAAATAATTGAATGAGAAGATATCGCGTTATATGCGAGGTAATACGGTACATTCGTATATATATTCATGTAAAGTGTATTTGATATGCTTTTATGTGATAGGTGATTAATTGATTGACGTATAATATGATAATCAATCAAGTAAGGTGACAATGTTAGAGATACTATACTAAAATTCAGTACATATTTGGATGGGATGAATTTCATCAGATATAGAATCATTTAATTGTAATTGATTTCACGTATCCAAATACGTGGAAAAATATTTTTCAATAGCGGACTACAATCAGAATTCGTTTATTGATTTCAGAGTCTAAAACCAAATGTTTTTTCGAAACTTATTAACACTATGCCGTCCGCGTATATAATCGGCATTCTTTTGTTTGGCGTCGCACAGTGTGTAATTTTAGGGTTCTAGCTGGATAAAAGTCAATTTTCATAATGGTCCAGATGTATAAAATTTTATTGGAAATCGATAGTAGAATGTCCATAGAAACAGAAAATGTAAGAATTACTTGAAAAAATAATCTGCAATAGTTAATTAACAGGCCTCAAAGTTATACTTTCGGTAGATTGCTTTTACACGCTCCCATCATGCCGTAGACATATTCGTCAATTGTTTTGTAACGAAAGGTTAGAATGGAATTTGCGTACATGTATTGTTATCTCCATTTATTTGGGATATGTTTACAATTTTTTATTTTTCAAAACGGCCTTTCATTACAATTTTTATCCTTTTCAACAATTAACATGTAATTTAAGTTCCGTTCCGAAATGTATGTAGACTTTTAGCATATATTACTATTTATTACACTTTTGCTATTTTGTGTGCTTAAAGCTAAAAGTATAACAATTGAACATGCAAAGTGCCGCTTCAGACAAATGATGACATCTGTTACTTTTTTATTGTTTTATTCCGCGCGGACTCTGAATTTCGCTTCCCTTCGGAAAGTTATTTAAGTTTTGACAAAGTGTACCGTTTATTACACTTTTGCAATTTTGCATGTTCAAAGCTAAAGGTATAAAAAATTGAAAATGCAAAGAGCCATTTCAGGCCAATTATGACGTCTATTACTTTTTTATTGTTTTATTCCGCGCGGACTCTGAATTTCGCTTCCCTTCGGAAAGTTATTTAAGCTTTGACAAAGTGTACCGTGTATTACACTTTTGCAATTTTGCATGTTCAAAGCTGAAGGTATAAACAATTAAAAATTCGAAGGGTTGTTGAAGACAAATGATGACATCTGTTACCTTTTTATTGTTTTATTACGTCCCTAACGGACGGGAGCGACGTCTCACAGTGGTCTATTTTGCCGAAATCCTGGCCAGAACCCCAAGGAGTGGCGAGCCATTTACTTGTTAGTTTCGTCCGCTCAGAAGACACAAGAAAAATGCCTCGCGGAAGTTTTTAAATTTTTCAGCCAAAAATAAAATTTATATTGCAATTTTTTTTTGCTTTTCCCAAGAAAAATGTCTACCCTATTGCCTCCTGCTATTAGATATTTTCCTAGATTTTTAATTTTTACAGTAAATCGGAAACTATTCATAAATATTGAGGCATTTTGGACGTTGCTCCGCTTTGAACATTGTTTAAACATATTTAAATCTTTACAGCATTAAAATGATATGCATCGTTGCAATTGGTAGAGTTTACAGAGTCATATTACACAAAAAAATTAAAATAAGCTTTAAGATTAAATTACAGCAAATTTTTAAAGTTTGAGTCTCTTATTTTACGTATAAATGTTCAATAACTATTGAAATATGTATTATTATTAACGCTAAGTATAACAATATGTTGTTTACCAGTAGAAAAGTCAGTAAAAGTAACGAAATCATAATTTCTTTCAAAAAATAGTTTTGTCCAGCTAGAACCCTAAAATTACACACAGTGCGTCGGTAGGACTGACTCACATCATTGCACTTGTCGCCGGTTTCGCTTCTTCTGCTTGTTTTTATAAAAACAAAAAACTTGTTAGTATGTCTGTAACTTATTGTTACTTAAAGAGAACACACGCAGTATTCGCATTTGTTTGAACACGGTAGCACAGTGATGTCCCAGACGTTTGCCAAATAGTTTTCGCATGGCCCTCACGTAGTGCCACTGGCGCTTAACCGATTGTTTTCACATGGCACCACGTGAAGCCACCGGACGGCATAGTGTTAATTTAAGAATTTTCAAGGGTTTGGGAAATAATCATGAATGTAGATAACTGATTTAACCCTTTCGCAGAAAGTAGGATGATTATAGACACGCAAAGAAACATTGTTTATATTGTAGGATCGGGCGTTTGTATTGTAGGATTTTGGCTAAACTAAACACTCTAGCACCTATTCTAACGGCGAATAGGGTTCTTCGCGCTACCAGAATGCGCCAAGAAAGAAAACTTGTATTTTTTATATTAAATCTTTCGGCTCGTTCCCAACAGCAATTGGATGTGATTTACGAATAAACTGAATCTGACGAGGACTTGTGAGAGTTTTGAATTAGAATTAGGAATTAGAATTAGAATTAAAATTGAACTTGAAGATGACTCTCACAATCAGTAGAACTACCAAGGGAGATTTCCAAAGTGTTAATTTCCGATTGTAATGAAATTTAAAGGGTATGTACAATTCTATGGAATATTTGACACATATTTTTTTTATTAGCCTTCGTTCATATCTAGAGGGTGAAAACAGCCCCCAAAGTTGGGGATCAAAATGCTATTTTTTTAAATATCTCGGAAACTATTTGGTGTAGATCAACAAATTAAAAATGTAAATTCTTCACTTTTCCATGGCGGATTTAATGGGAAAAGTAAGATTGCTTCAAATTTATTTATTTAAAAAATATATTAAAAATTCACATATTTTTGTATTTTTTTTTTTTAGTAAAACGTGGAGTTATTTTTGTCGTATATTGCAAGGAAATACTATAGACCAAACCCAAGAATACGGATAAATTAATAATAAATATAATAAAATAATAATTAATAATAAAAAATTACATTGCCATTGCACAGTCGAGAACTCCTTTCTGGTATATCATCACTTCAAGTGACTTCTTTCTAAATTTTTCGAATAAGTGATATATTATACACTTTGTACAATTGATTACAAGATAGATACGAGTTTTAAACTCGCGGACGGAGCTTCTATGGAGAGCGCTTTAATCTAAAACTACGAAAACTACAAATTTTATAAATCCCGTATAGAACGAAACACAGAAGAGAAGTGGTCGAGTACCGTACACGGTCGAGAAGAGGCAGAGTCGATAAACGCCACGATAGACGTATTTTATACACATGGGTAAACGAGACGTAAAATCCTATAGACATATAGACGAATACACGTATAGACAAATAGATGAATAGGCATAGTGTAGCACATATACCCACTGGGGGAGGCACAGTAGAACGAACCGACAATCTAGATAAAAAAATCATAATTCCAGAACTATTCATTTTAGAAAAAAATGTTGTATGTAAATGTTTCATAATATCGTGAAGAGAATATCGGTGCAACATCAATTTTTTATGTGTTGTTGTTACGTCCTAACTCCAACACACTCCGCATTGTATCGATCATCACCACCATTATTATTGTTATTTTGATCATCATCGTTATCATTATCATTATTATCAATATTATTATTATTACTATTGTTATTATTATAATTATTAACACTTTAGCGACCGGTAGCCTATTAGTAGGCTTTTCGGGCCCAACGCTTTTGGACTATTAACGTATTAATCGGTTGCCACAACAATTAATGAACTGTCGTTTATCATTGCGGTTTACTGTACCGAGGACTCAATAATGAGAATTTATAATTTTCGTGGAGATATCAGTATCAGAGAAGTATTTGCGACTAAGTGACGTGTCAGAAGTGGGTAGGATGTTAAAAAATACCGGTCGGTAAAGTGTTAATATTGTTACGAGTCGACTGCTCACGCATTATCCTTTCGGACATAATTAAATAGAACACAATTTATAGAAAAACTGAGAACGTTTATTTAAAGAAACACGTCCATCAACGAGGACCTCCGATCGTAGAATCTCATCTCTTTATTAATAGTAAACAATTGCCAAGTCTCGTTTCTCAGTAATATTTAATCAACTGGGTGTTTCGTAACAATATTATAATTATTGTTCTCATTATTATAAATCTACAACTCTCTTGTAAGACACACACACACATATGCATACCAACTGCCCGAAGAGCACATATCACTCCTCACTAAAAACATCCTTACTTGATTTTTGCAATCAGATGATAGCAAAATAAATTATTATTCCCGCCACTGGTCTCTGCGAACATTATAGAATATGATAAAATTGTTGAAAACCCATTCCCAGATTTGATTTTTTTTTATCAAAATTACCCATTTCGCTTCATTGTGGTTTACGAGAAGAATGTGGTTGGTGCACGCGCTGCATCGAGCTTCGGCTGTACCTGATGCAACAAGCACCTTATTCTTTTTAAATTATAAACATGGAAAAATAATAAAATAAAAAAACACTTCAATCATTTTTGGAAATTTTGTTAGGATCATGATTCTAAGTAACTTTTTTATTCATTCTGGGTCCCTGTCCCCGAAGAGTCTGGTGTTAAGCGATCTGACTGAGTATTGGAATTATATTTTTTACCAAGTTCATCATTACGAATTGGGAATTATATAAACTTGCCGATTAATTAGATAAATATTCCGGAATCACATTTATCAAACTTTTGTTACTGGTGATTATACATAATCACAGGATTAATCACTTTTACTGTAACATTATGTAAATTTTACAATATTAAGAGTTGGTGATTATGTGCGTTTTCATTATTCCATTTATTATATGTTTCAACTTGTATATATATTTTAATGCGTAATTGCTATAAATATCCTACATTATTATCATTGTTCTGTAACGCTCACCATTCTAATCATAATGCTCACCGCACACCATTAACCGTATTACCAGTTTCATTTTCAAAGAAAAATACGACCCAATAGCCAGCAATTACCCAGCAAAAATGTGTGATACAATATAATGCGACTTCTTTCACCACTTTCAACACTTTTCTTTCAGCCGCGAATAGTGAGTGACCATAAAACAGAGATTCAACATGTTATTGCCACAATCCAACCACAATGATGCAAGGATATTATCTTATTGTTAGATTTCGTCAAAAGGGTAATGGTTTAGAATGAAAGCCGTGGTGGGCATTTACCTGACATTTTATTCCATGCATAATTGGAACATTTGTGCTCCAGAATGAAATAAAAACATTGTCAAATAAATAGTTCGTTTAATTCAAAAGCTAAACCCCGGCGCTCTTATCGAGACACTCTTTCCTATTAATGATATCGGATCAATGTATAATATATATGTTTACAGAACGGTTATTTATTATACCAATTAAAATATGATGAAACTATGTCGGTAGTGTCTAGAATTAATTTGGCAAATACGATAAAAGGCGAGATACCAAGACATTTTCTAAGGAAAAGGTTAATTTTACTTTCAATACTATATTTTTCAACGCTGCGAATTTAGTCGTACAACACTTATAAGTTGTACAATGATACGTATGAAGAAAATATTTTTCATATTTCTTACGAAAATGTGTTACAACGTATTTACGGATAGTGAAGGTGCATGAAGAATTTTCCATTTATGTCCTCTCGCTGTGGTAACGCTATGAGCGAGAAATGTATGGACTTCCGATATTTCGACTGCGGTTGTTTTATCGATGGCCCTTTAATTGTTAACAGCCTGTCTTACAATATTGAGTTTGAGTTGTGACAGAGAAAACGAAATGAAATAACTCAGAACTGGGAAAGCTTCCGATTTCACCCCATGTTCAAAAATTCAATACGACAGAAATTTCAGGTTTTATGATTACAGAAATATATTATAAGTTATTTTTAAATACGTAAATAGTACAAATCGATTGGAGAATTGAGTCCAATTAAATGCATGAAATGCACAGTCATAGATGAAATCGTAATGCAAGGGGTTAAGAAATGAACAGTTAGCATGTTTCATTTTATGTATGCTTGTTGTCTTGTCAGTAGAGCTGACTTAGCAGATGCTGACGTAAACCCTATTTGTCCCGGTCCCTGTTCTGAAGGGACGATGACTATAGCCAGTGGTGGAATTTATTCAAACCATGTTCTTCCAATATATTATACTCGAGGGGTTTGTAAATTAGGATACTTCGCGTAACGAAAGATGTTGAAAAGGCGATAATCAATATATATTACAAAAGAAAGTGTACAATGTGCGTGACGCTAAAACTCAGAAATGTGTCCCGGTACGATCAAGGGAGCTATATGGTATGGTAACCCCCTATTTCCTGTCCATGAAGAAGGTTCTATATGAAAAGCCTTTATTTCAATTTTTGGAGCGAATATTTGGGTGAAGATTTGATCGCGCGCCTCAACCTCTACTCACATTTTATTTTATAACTCAAAAAGGAATAATTTCCCCAAGGTTTGGCAAACACCATTCGAAAGGGTATAAAACGTACTATTATTGCAGCGTTTTTGGTTGGAATCAGGTGACACTTTTTTTTGTGAATTGCTATTTTTCTGCATTTTTTCCACATTGAAAAACGCGAAAAATGTGAAAAAAGTATATGTGCAATAAATAAATTACATAAATCTATACACCGTTGGAAAGCTTGATTTTTTTATGATTTTTTGGTGCCAGTTTCGGGTCGATATCTTGTTTTTTGAGAAAAGTACAGCACATAACAGATTTGACCAAATACGTACTTTGACCCCCCCCCCCCCCCTTAACAGTGAAATTCAGCAAAAAAGTTTTTGCGCGGGATCAACATTAGACTCAAAGAGTTACTAATACGCAAAGTTTCAAGAAAATTGGTCTCGGGTAATTTTCGTCGATTTTGAATCAACGCCGGAGATTTTGGAAAGCGTTACTACCTTTTTGTGGTAATAGCTGACAGTAAATATCTTCCTTGAAAACCAAAATTGCACTTTATCTGTTATTCTTTATAATTTTACATTGTTCATAATGAAATTAAAGCAGTTTAGGTTTGCAATCATGGCAGTAAATCCCTTGAATATCATCGATATTTTAATTGAAAATGAGTATCGCCGTTAAGTGCTACCAAAATTACATAGAGAAACATACATTAATTGCAGCTTCACCATTTGTTTAAAAGCACCAACGCATATATATATCATGTATCATCATATATATGAACAAGGAACTCTTCGCATAGGGACTCTATTTCGCGCGTCTATCTATAAAGGTTCACGGGTAATAACTTTTTTGTTGATGAAAATATCATCGAAATTCCTATTTATCCCTAATTTTGTATTGGATATGTGGTTGTTATAAAAAAATACTCAAGAAAATTGATTGACATTAAATTGGTAAAACGGCCGAAAATATGTTATTTTTCAACAAATTGTTTAAACAAATGGAGATTTTGCGAAAAAAAATTATCCCATTAAATTTACAATGCAAAGGCGCTAATTTCGTCAATTTACGAAATTACTCCATCTCTCATAGTTTCCAAGATATTCAACGAAATACACTTTAGCCCTCCAACTTTGGGGGCGGTTTTCACCCCTTTAACGTGGACATTACGTTACCTTTAACGTTAAATTTCATCAAAATCGGTGATTGGCACCGCAGGAGGTTCCCATATCAGTATTAGAAACGGAAAAAAATTTACGGTCGTGAATGTGTTAACATGTGTAGTATCTGTGTAACAGCGTACAAAGTAATTCAATGTTTATTGCGGATTCCTTAAATGCTCGTAAAGTTATTACAGGAGCGTATAGGAGCACCAAAATTATAAGATTTTGTTGAGAATAAAGGAGCAAGAGGGTTTCCTGTCGGATATCTCATAATCAATGTTCTGATAGACTTTGTTTTAGCATAATTCATTTCTATCTTTGTAAAGCGGCAAATTCCTTTCAGTCAGGGGTGATAATGCGTATAACAGGAAATGAAACTGTTGGACTTTTGATATGACATGCTCTTTCGAGCCAATCAGACCCGCATTCCTTTGTTTCGCCATCTTCCCTTAGACGCGTAGTACATTCACGGTACTATGGCCTATTCATCGGTGGGATACTAATCACTAGTTCTGCCGTCGTGAAATGGTTAGTCAACAGTAGTGAATTTTACTTCTAGGATACCTGCACTTAGGTAGTTACTGAACAATGATATATATTATTTTGTGATGATAAAAATGGTTGCAAAAATTAAGGTGTTTCAAAGTTATTTGTCATGGCTTTCAGGGGTTGTTCCACACCCTTTGATCGATGGAGGATTGGTTAATAAAAACTGTCGCTAAATTCGTGAAGGGGTATCAATTTTTTTTATTGGCTCATCGCATTCGTCTTGTTGTGTAGGTAAAATACCTGAGAGGAACCATGGGTCAAAAATGAATTGTTCTCACGCAAAGTAACTTTTAAATGTGTTTTCGCAATTGAATTTTAGCTGAATAAGTCAGGCTTCCAGGTCTCCGATATTTTGGAAGGAATCACGAGAGATATCCTTGCTATTGTTACACGAAATTAGAAAAAAATTAGAAAACGGAGGACTAGGTCTCCGAATTAGTCAGGAAAGCGCAAGTGTTTCTGTTCTTCTCCCCAGGAGGGCTGTTGAGCGAACCTGATAAAGAACTCTGCTTTAACTATTGGTGCTAGCAAGGGTACCTTGTGTTGCTTTTAGAAAGGTCGGCGACCCGAAGGCTTCCTTATGGGAAAAATTTTAATCGGGGAGGCCCAATTAAAAGTTAATTTGCGAGAGAACGGTTCGTTTCTGACCCATAGTTCCTCTCTGACATTTTGCCTACGTAACAAGACGAATATGATGAGCCAATAAAAAAATTTGCTACCTTTTCCCGAATTTTGCTGCCGGTTTTTTGCAAATCTTCATAGATCCAGCCGTGTAGAATAGCCCCTGAAAGCCATGACCATTAATTTTCTTACACCCTGTACATTTGAAATTATGGATCCTAAAAATAAGAATTGTGAGAATGGGGAAAATTGCAAATGCATTTTGGAATTGTTTTTTTTTGCAGTTGGCAAGTTTTAATAAGGAATTCAAAATATTTTGAAATGTAATGACCAGTTCCGACTCACCACTGCTCATTAGAGGTAAGTATGAAAAAGTATAATGAGGAATAAGAAAAATATAGCATGAATAATCACTTTTTAAAATATAAATACAAATAAAAAAATAAAAAAACTAATTAAAATATATTTCATAACATGTTAATGAGTTTTTATAATAACATTTCATTCTCATTATCTTCTTTAATAAGATATGACGGCATGATAAAAAGAAAATCGAATGTCAGATAAGAGAAAAAGTTTAGTAGATCTACATAGGACAGGGAACCGTTTCGTACATCGCTAAACTGTAGAAAAAAGGTTGTTTAGAAATATTTCTATGGCAAGATGGAAAATGCGTGGAATGTATGTTTAATTGGTATGTGTATTGAAATGTAGGAATTTTCTATCCATAATTGTGTGGATATATGTCATGATACGTGTTATAGTACGTGTAATGTAGCTTTTCAAATGTTTCAACTAAATTCGATGACTTCTAAATATATCTGTCAACGAATATCGATCGAAAAACAGCTGATCTTTGATGTATATGTTATGTATGTGATATCTAAAAGAAAATTATGGGAGTTATGTCGGAACTGATAAATACAGATAATTTGAAATTACTATCCTTTCGAAGGTAGTAACAGGATTCCGGAAAGATGGATGTAACTTCTATGATATCTCTTGATAAATATGAAATATTTAGAAGAACGATGATAGATATAAAACAAAATCGGTGCATCCTATTCAAGGTCAGAGTCACTTCGTAGTATCTCTTACAAAAATATTTAAGATGAGTCGGTATCCAGCAATAATTGTAAGAGTGTTAGTGCATAAATTCGTGTAATAGCATGTATGGCGTTGACGCTGCAACGCGCTGTGACAACTGGTTTTCGTGGTTCTATTGCTGGAACGACTAGACGTGTTTTCTTTATATATTATACAAGCAGTAATTTATGGATAATTTGAGCGAACGGTTTAGTATTGAATTATGTATATTTAAAATAAAGTTATAAAGTTTATGTTCTACGAACATAACAAGTTATTTATGGTATTTTTTATATTTGGAGTTATTTTGTATTGTATTTGCCAGTTCGTGTTGTCCATTTATTAAAATCATTTGTGTTTTTGTTAGTCCTTGTTACTGTTTCTATTCTTCTATATAATAAATGCTTAGTATTCGTAATAAATAAATTACCTAATCCTTTGCGAACGAAGGTCATACAGGTGATATTACATTTCTCTTTCCTAATTTTACTGTAAGGGCGACAGAAAATAATTTTGTTATATATACTGTCATTAGTTTTTTTCAATCTGGTAATCCGTTGTTGTTACTAATCTGTATAGCATTTTATAACTCGTTCCTTCTTTGCATTTCGTTTTACGTGAATTGCAATAATTAACAACCTAAGGAAATGTAGCGCGGGTATAAAGATATCACAGTCTGGCTTTGATTAGTGATTTATGTCTACATATTATTAAGATTTATTATTAAGATATACTATTAGGTTGTTACGTGCGGCGCATTATTTTCCGCGTGCCGTCCGCCGTCGAGCGGGTGTCAACGGACGGTAGATTCCGCGCGTTCTAGCTAATATGAAAATTTTGTAGCTCTCCCCAGACTATGTTGAGGAGAGAACAGGATGGATGGGCCGATCTGTTGAAACCCGTACAGGTTTATTGAAGTCGAAATTTGAAAGAATAAGGATTGTAAATAATATTGTTTTCAAACAAAGATTTAACTGGTAAAATAAAGTATATTCAACTGCAAAGGAAATTGTACAACTCAAAGAATGATAGAGAGAGAGAGACTTTGGTGTTATGACTTATCAATTATAAGATGACAATATAGGGGTGGTGAAACTAATTCGAAACGAGGTTCGAATGAATTTCCCATTTACAAAATTGTTCCGTCGTACGGAAACAAAAGCGCGTTCGGAACGAAGCGAAAGTTTGCCGTTCTTTGAGGCCCGGGTCTGGCTGCCAGATTTTTTATTATCTTCCAACATTTGGCGACCATCGTTCGTCAAGGCGGCTAGAACTCCGGTCCTTGAGGAATTAAGCAGCCTTCGTTTTGAATGAACGTTTTCGTTAATCCGTCGTGCTCTGTCAGCGGGTGGTAAACAGGGACTTCGGCCCGAACGGTCCCATCGACCGCCGCTGACTCGCGATGACAAATCGGTCATAAATCGCGCCTTCGAAGGGAAATTCTGCCGATCGGCCGGACTAGGATTTTTTGGGCACATCTGGTTGCACTTTCCTCCACCACGTATTCGCAGGGGGTGAACTCCCGCCTCCGTGGGGCCCTTCTCGCCGAGAGTCCCATGGGGGTGGTCACTCCTCTCGGAGGAAAGTGCGGCCAATCAACATCGCGCAGTGCCCGGAAAATCCGAAAAAAACCCGCCTGCTGAAACGTCGCGAAAATTCAGCAAGTGGGGATGTCCGGCCCATAGCGTCGTCGAAGGACTTCGGAGGAAAAATCCTCGAAGTCACTTGCCTTCCGAACACCGTAACGCAAACGATACCGAGCTCGCTGACGACGAAAACCGTCGTAGTTTGCTATTTTATATTTTGGAGTTATAGTCATCTTCGCGAACGAACAAGTTCTCCGTCGGTCGAGGACGATCGCGACGATAAAATCACTCATTCGCGAAGTATAATCGACGCGGACCGCGAGTGAGAATAGTGGTTGTTAAAGTCATCCACGTCGGATCTTGACACCACGAAACAAAAATTATTAATTATTCCTTACTTTTGGCGATTCGATTCAGGGCTCGTAATCAGTGAAATAGTCAATGAAAATGTTCGATATTAAATTTGGTAGAAATTGGAACTCAACCTGATTTCCTGTTGCTTGTACAATTACGTTCTATAATTTAGCGCCGTTTGTTCACGAGATTATTGTCGTAGTTCTCGCCACGTCGTTACAATGACTATAGGTTTCCCTGAGCTTAAAACTGTATGGATATCTGCAGAGAGAAAAGGAATTAGGAGTTGCACTTTGGTACGAACGTATGTTCACTTATAACTAACGGATCAAAATTTGTGATCTTACGATACCGACATTTAATAGCGAATGTGTGTAAAAGGTAATGAAATAGAAGATGGTTGGATTTTGATAACAAAATCTTTCACGAACCGCTGAGTCTTTCGGCACTACTAATCGTTACCGAAGTTTTGCTCACTGAGAATCGAAGATTCTCGCTACGATTTCGCGGGCTAACGATCACGCACTTCGCGACTTGACGATCGAAAGCCAAGAGATTTTGTAAGTTGACGAGGATATTTAACTAGAATATTTGACGAGGATATCAAGTCCGTTACCACGTATCAAACTATTGAAGCTATTCGCGGATAACTTGGCTTAACGATACCCCGGACCCTATGCCTACGCACCTCGCGATTTTCCAGACAAGAGTGACGAGTTAATCTCGCCCTGGGTCTCACGAAGGGTGGACCCATGATGGAGGTGGTAGCCACGTTCCGTGGTCACGTTATGCTTAGTTTTTGATTCCGGTAATGCAACTCTTTATTCTTCTTCTCTGTTCAGTTGTCTTTAACTGCTTATTTTAAGTGATACATAACAGAATGTGCTACGCACGTGGATTGGATCACGCTCTTAGTATTATGTTTGCTAGAATGCGTGTGAAATTTAATATTTTAGATCAAACGGAAGGCGAGTGGAAAAATTGAAAAGAAAAATTTAGTTCGGGACGTAACAAGGTTAACATTTTCTAAAATCTGCTACATTGGCTAAAAAAGATCAAGTAGGAGTAAAAATTAACTCGATTCTGCTGCGATACTTTGTCTCTTAAGCTTACTATATATGACAAGGATTGTTTCGAAAAATTTCACACTTTGAGAAAATACAAAAGCTTAACCATAAGTGTGTGTTCTAATATGATAATTATATTTTTATGCTTTACTAATGTTTAAAATTCCGTTACATAAAATATCATTCAATTAACACATTGTACGCGGGTGACGTAAAAGTACGTTTTACGAAAACTGTGGATAGACCTTTTAAAAAAGACGATTCGTGCCCATTAATCACTTAGTTGATGAGTTAATATTAATCACTTAATTGAAAAGTTAAATACATTTTCCAATGTAGACAGTACGCAGTATTCAATTTATACTAATTTTTTGTAAAAATAAAATTCGTGCAAATTTTTCAACAAGTTTCCCTTTTGCGTCTTAATTCGACGTTAAAAAACACCCGCATACAATGTGTTAACTTGAGATATTTAGTGCCTCGGTATATGATATCTCTTTTTTCACAAAAATTTGTTTGACCCAGCGAAAAGTGCACTTGTAAAACCACTCGCCCGCAAAGAGTTAACATGAGTAATGGAATGATAGGTTAAGTTAAACGATGAATGAATAGCTATAAAAATTCAATCACTGTTATCTGAGGTAATACTTTTTGAAAACACACATTCTGTACTAAAAAATAATCTTCGGCGCAACTGTTACGCGTTGTCAGGATTTATTGCTTTTACCGGTACTATAGGTAAACCAAATTCCAATTTTCGAAAAATTCATGCAGTAAGAGAACAGACATATGTTGTTCTATAGAACGGATGAGCGAGAAAAAGTCCGTAGTTGTATATATATAAGTAAATGTCTACTTTATTTTTCGCCATATAATTTCATAAAAAATTATTTTTGCTCAGAAAATTTTAATTTGTCTTAACACCTGTATGCTGTTTGTTCGATTAAAGGTATTTCGTTCACTTTTAACCCTTTGAGGACTAGCAGCGCATATATGTTGTTTGAGAAAAAAATTAATTGTAGTTTATTGCCGCGTGTATACACGGTTAGAGTTGAAAAAGTGAAGTATTACCGTTGAAATCTGATTAAACAAATAGTAATTTATAATGTACAAGCATCAACAGCTTAACTGTTTGAAAACAATGTGGTTTTAGATCGCCAAAGAAATGATTATCTCTCAATATTCAAAAATGTCTCCGTCTGCAGAGGGTTAAAAAATACAGAAACAACTTGATACGTCATACAAAAAGGCAATCCATAAAAAACCAATCGCATGTTCGTCCACTACATATATTTTTGTTTATGTATGGATCTATTCTGACATATTGACGCTTTTATAAAAAGTTAGTAGTCGTAAAGCTAAATTCTTCATGCCGCGGTTCAGGTTAAAATTGTTTTAAAACATTATTAACTAATAACGACCTTATTTGTTTGAGGCTTTAAAACGTTAGCGAAATTTAAACAATAATTGTGCATTGAATTTTTGAAAAACTGTCTTCATTGGAGGTGTCAGATATTTTTCCGCTAACGGAGTATTTGAATGCGAACGATAAATGATTTCGATTGTTCATGGATTTCGTTTCACATTTTTTTATGGAGCTGTTCGTTTCGAATTTGGCGAGCGAACTGTCAATTTCGAATTGTTTTTCGTTTTCGATGCATCCCGAACTGTCTGTTCGCGCTGAATTTTTGCGGTGTTTCAACGAGCGCATAACCAGGATTTTTGAGAGGTGCGAAAAATCCAATTACATTTTCCTCGGTGAGGAACGATGCAGAGGTTTCTCATCGGGGACTTCATCGTCAGAGGGCCCGGTAGAAATGGAATCCTCCCGTGAACGTGATTTACTATGCGCCAGAAACGTCCAAATGCTGACAAAAATCCAAGTAAAAATGAAAGTACACAGAGCTCAGTATCATCTTGACGAATAGTTAAAGCCCACAGGAATAAAATATTATGTTAATTTAACAACTTCTAAATTTACGGTATGGCTATTAGTTGTACACGTATTAGTTAAAAGTACCAAATCAGTCAAAATGACTGTTACACAATTTTTCTCAAAAATACTCCAAGTTTACAGGACTGTCATAAAATAGTTTTTCCAGCTCGTAATTCTACTTGTTTCAAACTAGTTATTTGATATATTTAAATATAATGGACTTAACGTTGGAAGTTTTAGTCTTAATGCTACATAGAAAAATTTAGTGATTAATGTACGCGTTACGTACGTGAGATAAAAGTTGTAAATTTCGCTTTAATCGATTCATATATTTGAAATATGTAATATAACAAGTACAATACTTTTCTTGCCATAATCTTTGACTTATTGTCAGTATTGTTTCACGTTACACAAAAAGTGCATGTCATTAAAAACTCCAACCCTACTGCAGCATACATTTATCCCTCTATTTAAACGGATGGTAAACTCTTTAGAAACCCGTGTATTTAAATGTAAAGCAACGGAAAATGTGAATAATTCAGTCTTAGTTATAAAGTAAAATAAAAGCATTTTTTTTAAATTTTTTATTTTAAAAACTATATGAAAGTGAAATCGTGTAAAAAAAATACCATGTAAATGGGGAGAATAGGTCTATTTGAAATTTAATAAAATTGAACTTTATGCCCGCTTTTCCAAATAAGAAATCTGTTAAAAAGTATAGTGGTATCAACCGCTAACCTGGTTTTTAATCTAAAATATCATGTATTCGTAAATTCATTCGATTTATCATATCCAAAGCATCTACGTACGATGGTAATTATAGAATTAAAATTTTTATCAAAAAGGTTGAAGAGCAAAAACAAGAATGTTAAAAAGCGGAAATCCGTTAAATGTGAAAGTTCAGGAAGACTTTTCACCCTACATTATTCTTTGTCTTATGATTACTGCAATATGTAATGGGGCATTCTTTTGTGGAAATAAAGCTGTGACTTTTTTCTGGTTCGTGCTAATGTAATTAATGATACCCTTTTTACAAATCTTGCCTGTAAATGTATCGAGGCAAAAGTAACAACTTACTCCTAAATTATAAAAACGGTACAATTTTGTTTTAGTTAAAGTAAAGAAATACAAATACGTAAGTACATTAAAATTCTATTGTTAATTCCTTATGGATCATTTGAACTGTACAGATAAATGCTATCACATGAGCTGTAATTTTTCAAAGTGGTATAAGCGGGTCGTCCTATGTGACAGCTACTTTTTCCGCTCCCTTTGGGAAATTTTTTTTGACAAACCTTTAAAATGTACAATCTTGGAATTTTAACTACACGTTTATTGATACTTTTGTAGTCAGTTGAAATTTTTGCAAGCAAAAATAACAATTTTAAATGACTTTACATTATTCGAAAGACACTCATGTATTTTTGACGGCTGCCATGATTCTAGAAGTTTTGCTCATCTGAAATAAAAAAATCTAACGACATATTAATTTGTAAATCTAAGGCTATCGCTGGAACTGGAGTAGCTGTGATATCTGTTATAGTTTGTTTTTTTTAAAGCTGAATGCACCGAGAAAACATGAAGATTCTTTGAACTTAGCTTTAAAGCTGTACGAAATTTTCAATTTTCGATATTTTTATTTTATTCTAGTTTCGACATAAGCCTTAGGTTTCCAAATTAAAACGCCGTTCGATTTTCTTATATTAGATAAGCGAAACTTCTGGAATCTGGCAGCCGTAAAAATACCAGAGTGTCTTTCGGGCGGTGTAAAGTCATTTAAAGTTGTTATTTTTGCTCGCAAAAATTCCAACTGACTACAAAATTATCGACAAACGCGTAGTAAAAATTCCAAGATTGTATATTTTAATGGTTCGTAAAAAAAATTCCCAAGGAAGCGAAAAAAATAGCTGTCACATGGGATGACCGCCATAAGTCCATTTTTATGTATAGCTAATTTCAGCTAAATTTTAGCTAAATGTAGGTGTCGTCATTTTGTATTTCAAATGGCAACCTAAATGGAACGAAATATCCCCACGATTTCCAAAAGCTCCAAAAAAGGTCAACTGTTACTCCATGTTATAGCATGAAAATTATTGTACAAATATGAATGACAATGAAAATTATTGTTCAAATATCTCAACACAAGAAGAAAAAAACTTGTGCCACTTTGAAATATAACGACTCATATTATGAACGACATAAACTGCAAATCTTTATTTGTAATGTATGCACGATTCATCTACACACGCGAATCTACAGGTTGTGTGGGATTCATTATGCATTTCCTTGCCGTCTATTTTCATCATTGGATTTCGCGTTGATAACGCCACGACGACGACGGCGATTATGCCACTGCTTTTCCAGGGCAAGAGGAGTAGGTCGATGTCAAGCTGAGCGTGCAATTTATCTCCATGGCGTTAATGCCGTAATCGCGTTGTTATACCAATGTCACATTATTATTCTTATACATTGGTTTTGTTACTACGACAAATTGCAAGTGAAACTCATTTGAAAGGAAGGCCAATCATTTTGATGTTATCTTACCTGTGAATTTCCACGATGATAAATTTTCTTGTTCAATACGACCTTTGTGTCGCTCGAATTCTTTCGATTACATTGCGTGAAAATCGGTTAGTATGACATTGTCAAGGATGCGCTTCAATCGGCACAGTTTCAAGATTACGTCAGAAAGAATACTGTGGGCGTTACATTATTTATCTTTTAATATTTATTCGATGTTGCCAAATCGTTCTTTCGGCGTTATTCTCTTGAAAGAATGAATGTTTTTGAATTAAGCGATGTATTGATGTACATGTGCAATGAAAATATATTGAATTGGAGAAAAATGATATAAATATGTATGTGACGGTCTCAATAACAAAATGTTAATGAGTTCTCTTGATTGAGAGTAAAGTCGATTCGAAAGTTCAATTAACTTTGACTGCCCGCAAGAGAAGTGCAGTCGTAGACTATTCGGAATAGAATTGAATGTTCACAATCGAATGATGGAGAAAACTTCCTTACTCTTCGTCTATCGAATTTGCCTCCAACTTTTACGAATACTTTTGCTTCTTTTACGAATTTGATATCCAGCGAGTCAGTAGTAAAGTAAAATGTAAGAGTAACACATACGAATGAGAGTAGAAACTGTGACTAAAAAAAGAGCAGTTGTTGATTAATGATCTGTACACTAAATTAAATTAATTATTGGGCGTAGAAAAGAATCCTTTTCGGTGAACTTCAGGCAATTGTTACAACTATATGCTACGAAATATGATTCCAATCTTTTATAATAACAGTTAACCCTCTGTGGTCCAAATTTTTTGTTGTGTCCGAAGATCAGTTTCACGATAGCACAATTAGAAAATGATAAAAATAACATTTTAAATGATGGATTAAACATGAATTTCACACATTGAATTGCAAAGAATTTCGTGATTTTCACGAGTTCAATTATTATATTTGACAAAGTTAAAAATTTGACTTTGAAAACCAGAAGCTTAGATATGGATAATGTTACTTCAAAGTCACAGCCATTTTATGACTGTTAAATTATAATATTTACGAATTTTCTATAAAATTCAACATTTCTATGGTTACATTAAAAAGGCAAAGCCCTGCTGATTATACATTTATTTGCATTCTTAAGCTTTCTGATTTGTAAAGATGTGCTTTTAATAGAAAAAGTTTCATTTCAGTGAAAACGATGAAACCAACGAAATACCGGTGGCGCTTAATACGTTAACTGCTGACTTTGACGAAGTGGATTCTCTATGATAATCTGAAGAGAAAGAGATATGAATGGAGTCTTATATTACGAACTGTTAAATACAGAAAAACGGTGTCCGCAGAACGTCATCAGCAACAATTAATAAAATTGCTACGAGATCGAGCGGAAAGACCTTTGTACTTTTGAACTTACAATTAGTTTCTCCTATGTAGGTGGCCCCTAAAAAAATCTGTGCAAGTTTTCTATGGATCGAGACGGATATCGTTTTTATTTTATTAGTTTCAATATATGTTGTAAATAGGGATTGCAATACCGGTATACCGGAATACCGAATACCGGTATTTTGAGCCATTTGTACAATTTTGTAATACCGGTATTCACAAGTTTAAATACCGTTTTTTCGGTATTTACTAGAAATTTTAAAAATTTTCCACTATATGTTCAGGGGTCGCCAACATAAAAAAAAATAGTATACGTTTTTGTGTACGATATGATCAAGTTTATAGTAAATTTTCTTAAAATTTTTTACCCACAAACCTATCTACATTCAGAACAATTCGGTACAGTTATCGAAGATGATGATGACACTAATGTCGATAGTGAAAAGGAATTGTCTCTTGAACAAAAATTAGATATAGCGATAACTAAAAAAACTTCAACAAACCAAAATACAATACAGAAATCAGTTATATTCAAAACCATCCGACAAGAAATCGATTTATTTGAAAATGAGGGATTTAAAGGTAAATACTTGGAAAAAGTATATCACGCATTGCTGACAGTACCACAACTAGCGTAGATGCATAATTAGGTACATTCCAGGCTTAATGACAGTACAATTGATGCATTATGTTTTTTAAGATCATATTTCAAAAATATGTAATAGTACCATAGACTGAATAGTGATATTTACACTTTTTTGTGATTTAAATACAGAAGATGTTCCTTGTTCCTTTACTTTTTTGTTATTCTTTATATACTGTTATAATATATAAGGTATAAATGATTTTTTGTGATATTTACTATCTTTAATAAAACTGACAAATGAAACAATTCCTATTACCGGTATTAAAACCGGTATTCCGGTATTAAGATCTAAAAAATACCGAATACCGGTATTGAACTTTTGCCCCGATATTGCAATCCCTAGTTGTAAATATAAAAAAAAATAAAACGCAAAGCGGAGGATAGTGGAGCTTTTTTTGTACGCCTTACTACAGTTTTTATATATACAAAGAATTGCGCCAAATTGTTTCTTTAAATAATGAGATATGACAAGTGATATTCATAGAACTATTGACATACATAATCCAAAATAAGCTTAAACAACACTGAAAACATATAATATCACAATAAATTAAGCTTAAAATATACGAAAATGAAATCAACATACTGCCTTTTTGAAGCATATAAATTGAGCTAGCTAGATACCGCAACTTTGAACCGTTTCAGGTAAAATTCTGGAAGGTATTTCCACGAAATAGGGTTTGTTCAATATTGTCCAGGTACTTACAATTTCCTATATGCCCATTATAATGATATTCAAACAACTCGTAATTTTGATTTCTGTTCAGCTAGATTTGTGAAATCGATCTCAGTGCCACGTAGCGTTTCTCTTCACGCAGACCGTCATTTCGTTGATTTCGTTCGATACTTTCTATCATACCTTACGCATACACACACATGTCCACACTCATTCATCACTCACTATAATAAGTAGTTTGGAAAAAAGTAGTCAAGAGGTGGAAAAGATGATCGATTCGATAATGTGGGTTTCATAAACTCAACGTAGAATATCTGATTACTGAAAAAATTAAGAGCAAGTAATTTTGACTTATTTGGTAGTTCTAGTGTTAATGCATTGATTACTAAGGGATACACTTAAATAAACAAATTAGATACAATATATCAAAGTAGATGCCATCTAAAGGCAGCGTGTAAAGAACGCGCGTTATCTGATCCGAAACACATGACACGCGTAAGACGAAAAATCTCGTGAGCGGTTCTTAATGTGTTAAGTAAGGCTTTAATTTTATCAAAACATCAGAAAGAATTCATATCTACATCTAATAAGTTATGTTATTAAATGATTTCAATAGTATTATCCAGCGGGTGACAGTGAGAGAAGGATGAAACACATTGACAATAAGTCTTGTCTTTTACCATTTTTTAAACTACTGGTGTGGTTGATAGTGTACGTGTTTCAACGAGGTTTCTTAACATTTTAAGTAATAAAACGTAGACTTTTATATATTTCAAACATTTTAAAATATTTTATTGTAATACTCCAACATGAGTTCTATTTCTTCCACCTACGTATAGATTACTGAAGATTTATTATCACTCAATTAAATTGTGCTCCCTTGTGATTTTTATGTTGCTCAGAACCATATAACATGAAGTTAGAGATCATTTCTGCTGCTTGCATTCTGAAATTACAATCTAACCGCGTTTAAATATGAAAGAACATTTTTAAATTTCTTTCCTCCTTTCATCCAATTAGATACTCGTGAAATCATCTATTTATCGGCATCCTTCTAGATATTATGCCGCAACTTTTCCACTCTATTACACATTCATAAATGATTCTTTCTCTTGCATATAACTTACTTTCCCTAGGTGGTGTTTAAGAGTAAAATTAATTGCTAAGTATCCTGCAAGGAAGACTCGTTATATTTCAACGTCGTTCATTTGAAAAACCTTTTCAGGCCTTCATAAATAAGTGATTTAGGTCCTTTAAGGTCTGCCAGCAACGAGAGCCTTCGCCTGTCGCGGGAAATTGAGATTAAATCATATTTTCCCTGAGTGTTATTACCGCGGAGGAAGCTTTTTCCCAACCGGTTACAGTTTGTAGCGAGAAAAAAGTTCCCCCTCGAATACAGGGCAATAGTAGCACATTTCCAGTGGGCGTGAAAACCTGATGGGAGAGTGGTTCAAGCGGAAGAATGGACGGAGGGGGCGGGGGAAGAAGTCGTCAATTTTAATTTACAACAGCGACAAGAGCTCTCTTACCGAACTCCACCTTTTATCAGAGGTATGCCCGGCCCCATTGTCGCTATAAACTGCATTTCATTCGAATGCTCGTATAAACGCGCACGTACCCGCGCGTGCTCTCGATTTGACGAGAAGAAAAAAAAAGAGTTCAATTCCGAAACAAATTAGTCAGAATCGTCCCATCCTCCTGCACACGAACCTTTTTTTTTCTCTTTGCCACGACTGACGGAATATTCTAACGGTGCTCGCGCAAACGAATTTTGGCACTGACTGAAATCAACGAACAGGCTATGACTAACAGCCTGTAAAATTCGATTCCCGAGAGTGTAGCGGTATGTCGCGCAACGTTGATACTCAATTTGTTATACTCTGGCTATTATTAAGGAATGGTGGATAAACGAACGAAATATTTTTTAGAAAAAAAAATATTTGCGCTAAGAATCTTCTCGTAAGTTTATTGCAATTCGCTATTGTAGGAATTAATTGTAATACCTTATCAGAAAAAAAGGAAGTAAGTTCTTCTGATCAATTTAACATAAAATTAAACATAATCAGCTGTGTTTCCCGTATCTGACAATTTTATCCACACCAATATAGATAAATGTACCTAAATGGAAGATGTAGGTACCTTGATTATGATTTTCCATTTGGTTTTATATATATACTTATAGAAAATATTGTCCGTGCAAATTCTAAGGGCAACGTGGGGGCAAGTATTTTACATTTTCTCTCTCACTCGCTACGCTCAAATCACAAATTTTACTTCCGTATTTATCGTTGCACCTACTACTCTCCGAAGATTTAACGATTACTGATTGTAAATCTCGTTTCTTCTTTGCTTTTGGCTGCGGTATCTCAAGAACCAGCCACTCCTTTGCAACCAAATTGTTCTGTGACACAGAACCATGCACACACCTTGAACTGTTATAGCAGAACATTCCACGTTAGATCATCTACTCAAGCACGCATAAGATCAAAACCAGATATGCATCTTTCTCGATCTTTCGTTGACATCTCCATGCACACTATCTCATCGCTGATAAATCGGTCACACTCCTCATCCACAAAATCTATATATAACTATATATTTTCGGTGTAAAAATGTTTTAACCCCTCACGCTACCATTTACCCGGTTGAAATTTTTTGGGCAAACTTTTCTGAGAGATGAAACTTCGTGATACAAAACAGAATCTAAGAAAATATGACAATATTGATGATATTCGCCTAAAAATTATGGTTTTAGTCAAAGTAGTACAAAGGGTTAACGGTTTAATTCTTCACTGGAAGTGTTCTCATCACTGTTGTCGATATTACTGACGTGATCATTAAAGTCGTCAATGTGAATTGTTTTGTTATATTCCATAACACGGTTTCAATGTGTTTATTAACTCTTTGCCTTTTTATTTCTATTTTGACCGCGTGCACAATGACTCAGAATTAATTCTTGAAATCATTATTTCCCTCTACTTGTGTTAATGACGCATTCGATGCAATTCGATCCCAATTCGCATTGGGTCCCTCATTCGAAATCTAAAAAAATCTGTTTTGCACAATTTTTTTAGGCGATATTGAATGGTCAGGTATTAATCGCCATATTAGTAACATTAATTAAAAACACAATTCGTCGTGTTGAAATTTCTGAGGAGATATCAATAGTTTCATGTATTTCACAATGTTTATGTAACTGGAGACACAAGACAATGAGTGTAGAAATTGTGGTAATTTTTATAGGGAAGTCTTGTGAAGAAGGCTAATGGAGTATACGGCGTCTACAAGTAAGATTAATATTGCAAAATAATCATCAAAAATGGATCACAAGTCATTTTGATCACCTTGGTAGATCCAGTGTTAATTTAATATTATTAATATTTTTTTATTTGTCCCAAATTTAGGTTATTTTATTATACCATCACTATTTTATTAACGGGAATTTTTCAAAGAGTTTCGTATTCGAACAGTTAAATAAAGTATTGATTCATAATAATTATTGTATATTGAATCAACGTTTCCATGGACAACGGGAGGGCAATAATTCGAGCTGACTTTTTCTATTTTATACGTGGCGGAAAATTTTATAGCTTTTTTAGTTTTCCATGCACACTCGTACGTGCGTTCAATGGATGCAGTTAGCGGATATTTATTTAAAATTCAGTTCTCGGTGAATAAAAATAGTTTTCGTTGATTATAAAATACAATTTTTTTTTTGGTTTCAGACGAAATCAACCTCACATCGAATTCTACGCAAACTTTTCATAGATTTACTAAACCTCTGAATACTGAATATTCCTTTCCGACAGATTGGTAATGAGTTTTATTGATTCGAAGTTGCGATCTCTGAGGGCAAAATACTTATCTGCTTATAGCCAGTGTGGAGTAGGAACTGTTATTGCTAACAAATGGACATTGTTTTTTCTTAATCGTCTATTTTGAAAGTACACTTAATTTAGTGTACATTTTTTATTTATAATTAGTTAATATATAATATCTTTCCTCTGATTATTCTGATCAACCTTGCACACAAGAAAATGAACATGGTAAAACATTAGAAGTAAAACTCTTTATTGTTGTAAAGTTGCACATTTATATTTAACCTTATACAATAATTGAGTTTCTTCAAATTTGGAAAGAATTGAAACTTGAGTTTCTTCAAAAATTTTGGTTGAAAAAATATGAACTTCTTTTCGAATAATTTCAGGTACATTTGCAAAAACGAGTACTTATGCTTCTTAAATTCTATTTATACAACTCATCTTTACTAAAAGTGAAGTTAACACAAGTGCCAAAGTTATTATTGTTTCCCTGACTCTTCTTTGGTGTCTAAAGGGAGCAAGAAATACTGTAATTTTCTTAAAATACACCACTTTTTACTCGGGTCTAACAGTATGATCAATGAGATTTATGGACCAAAGAAGATTTCGGTGAAATGAATAACTGCTTCAATGCTATTAAGAGCACAAGATAGAAGCTTTCCATGTGCACATTCTTATTTCTGAGGCTTCCATTTTCTACAAGTTCACACACTCATAAATCTTTCAATTTTTAACAGTGTCTATAAAACGGTCATTAGAGAATATTGTACCTAATAAAATTCAAAAATTGTTGTACATACCTACATATTTTTGAATAGTAATTCACACTAAAAATTATGCAACGTATGTCCTTCTTAGTTGGAAGCCATTTGTAACTTGACTTTCAAGTTTAGAACTCACAACGTACTTTATCTATTATTAGGAACTACTACCACGATTCGAAAATTTTAGAAGTGTCTACAACTTTCCCAGTTTCTAGTTCAGCAACTCTACGTAACTTTAAACACCTTAAACAGTTGCTTGAAGGAATTAAGCGAAGTGGTGAAAGAGAAAATTACTTTCAAAGAGTCAGAAAGCAAACGAGTCACGGTTAAGGCGAATCAAGAAGTTCACTTTACATATTTTTTTACCAACTTCTACTCTCATCATTGCATCATCGAAGATCTGTTTAAGATGATTTTTCAAATATTATACATATATCTCATAATCAGATGTTTACATATTCCTTTGTTGATTCATCAAAGCGTTACACACTTTTGACGTTGGCCGTTTTCGTTCCTTCTACGTGAAGTATTGACTTGAATTCATTCATTCCCCGCACCTCAGTCAGACTATTTGAATTCCACTACTGAAATTTTTGCGACAAATATTTTTTTCCCTTTTAAGCTTGAACAAATATGTTGTTGCTGGCCAATAACAGTTCCGCTACCATATTCACTCTTATGAGAACACTGGTGTTTGATATCTCAGTGGTTGTCGAACCAATGATAATTCTTCTGCTTCACAAAAAGGTTTAATACTCGCAACGCACGCTTTTCAATCTGGGCATGTTCATAGACCTTTTAGCAATCACAGACTGGCCGAGTAGAGCTTATTCTAGACACTGTGTTCTGAAAGGCTGGTGTCCATTTGCCAATCGATCGTATTTGTAAAGATCGGGGGTATTTGCGAATGCCATCAGAAAGGACAATGCAGTTCTATCGGTAATACTCTACCTACCAGGGGTAATGACAGCAGATGGATTAGTTGCAGTGTGGCGGATCGTGCCATTATGAGCAACTTCACTTTTTACTTTTCGAAATGAATCCATTGCGTTCGTCAGTATTGCATACATTCATAACAGATTTGTGTTCCTGCATGTAGAATTTTTGATACTATAAAATCATGCAGAAATAGAAAAAAAGCACATGTTATGTATTTACTTATATTGTTACGAACCTTGGGGGGGGGGGGGGGGTTATTTGCATTTCTTAATAGATGCAGATGTTCCTACTTATTTTCACAAGTGAGGCCGAGATTTAAATCACGTACGCTTCAAAAGGCACTAGCTTTGAAAATGGTATTTATTACAAAAACATTTTGTTCTTTCTTACCAGGCTGGAGAGGCATTGAATTGTAATATTCTTTGGGATATTTATTGCCTCTTCAGCCGTCACTAGTGCATGAAGTGCCTTTTGTCTCGGCAGGGTTTTCTAGACCGCCCTGGAAAAATTCATGCACAAAAGAGTTCCAAGAACTTTGGGACTTTCGCCAGGGTTGCGTCTGGAAAACCTCAAAGTCAGTGTCCTTCTTCTCATGCCTCGTAAGGATCCCTCTCGTATTCTTCGCAGGAGAGGGAAAGTTTATAACTGTTCAACCCCGAAGGAGGTAGGGAAGAAGGACAACCCACCACCTTGGAAGGGCCCGCCTTAAACAAATTCAAGGCCCAATCAGGGCATTTCCATCTCCTTGCACGACATTGCTGATTGGATTTTCAGTTCGTGCCGAAGAGATATAAGGCCATACAACTTGGTCCTTCGGGGGTTATTAATTCAAAGATTCATTCAGAGATTCTATCAAGATTCTATTAAACATACATTTTTACCGGAATCTAATGTCACAAGTTCGACGCAAAATTAATATAAGTACTTAGTTTTATCGTAACACCAGTGTAAATATAAGTTCAGTTATTTAAATTATACAATAAATTATTTCATAATCATATTCAAAGGAATTCATAACCAGTTACCTAACATATAATTCCTCATATGTATTTATATACATGTAAGAAGGGATCAGGGGAAATGGAGAGCGAAGAGGAAAGCAAAATAGAGAAAAGCATGTTGTTTCTCCTCGCGGTTGACTTTTGTCAATCGAATTTCTGTGTTGTTAAAAAACTTTGTGGGGGGTATGTGCATTTCTTAGTAGATGTTGATGCTCCTATCCTTTCTCATGGAGTTTCGAACGATGAGTTCTTTCTTTATTTTACACATTGACCTTGATTTATTCTATAAAGCACAAAATTTTAGTGTTTTAACGGTGTTCAGTAATCTGTCTTATATGTTGCTTCTCTACAAAGATCTCAAGAAGAAACACGTACGTTTCACACCTCGATCTTCCCTACTCTTTTCGTCGACTTCTTATCTCTACTCTCGTTGTTCGAGAGGTTGTTAAGGTTGCCTCGAGACGTCCGGTCTATGGGGGTGTCCTTGGTATAGGAAGTTTCACATCTGGTAAACACCCCTCAAGGCCCAACCGCCTCGAGGTGAAATACCCACCTGTATACTTGTATTTAGACGATAGGATTTCTCTTCCTTGACGGCCCACGATACGGCCCCCCACGTTCATCGCGGATAGTCCTAAACCTGTGGCGCTCGAAACGCCAGGAATTTGCTAAATTAGTGATAGTTAACGGGCCCATCACAAAATTGGTCGTCCAAAGTCGAACAATTGCGAAGACCGGATCATAAACCGTTGTCTCTACAGAGTTAAACAGAAATTTGACTCCTTGAGGCATGGAAATTCAGAAAATAATATGACCTATGTTGCCCAGGCATACTTTTCTTTTTTCAATTGGAATTTGAGATGGAACAAGAAATATCTCTACATGCATCTCCCCGTATCAAAGAAGAGACACTTTTAATCCCGTCGTTCGTCAAAGAGATAATTCACGTACGCTTAAAAAGGCACTACTGGGCAAAGGTAATTTATTGAAAACACATTTCTTTGCATACCAGACTGAAAAGGCACCCAACTTCTTTAAGATATTTAATGCCTCTTCGGCTCTCACAAGTTCATTACGCCTCTTACACCTGGACAAGAGTTTCTATACCACCCTGTTGTAATACATCGTTTGTCTCAAAAATAACCGGAATAGATTTAAATAAACACAAGTACTTCCGAGTAGTTGACAAAAATCACTTTATTTACTCGAAATATTCTCCCCCAGTAGAAATACAACGATTTGCGCGTTTAAAGAGTGCATTAAATGACTTTTTTACGTCACTGACTGGAATGATATTGAGGTTGTTCGTCGTTGACCGTTGAATGTCTTTGATGGATGCATAAAGGTTTCCTTTCATCGCTAAATACAGCTTTGGGAACAAAAAATAATCGCAAAGAGCCATATCGGCTGAATACTGGGGATGTTGAAGCAAAAAAAATTTAATTTTTGGTCAAAAAATCACTGGCGATTGACGAACGTCGAGAAGGCGCTTTGTCGAGTAACAATCGCCAACTACCCGACTCTCGATATTCAGGACGAATGCGACGAATACGGTCCAATAAACGTTTCAATACATCGCGAAGCACCTCAGCATTAACTGTTAGAACGAATTTTTTGTGGATAATTCCCTTGGAATCATAAAAAGCAATGAGCACTGTCTCAATTTTTTATTTCTCCAAACGAGGTTTTTTCGGATTTTCTTCATTTGGAGTTCGCCATTCAGTTCTTTCACGCTTGGTTTCCGGATTATATTGGAAACACCACGTCACGTCTCCAGTTATAATCGTTTTTAAGAAGTTATCGAAGACATTCAACGGTAAACGATAAGCAACTTCAGCATCGTTCCAGTCAGCGACATAAAAGAGTCATTTAACGGACTTTTTGAAAGCGCAAATCATTGTATTTCTGATGTGGGACAATATTTCGAATAAATAAAACGATTGTTCTCAACTACTCTGAAGTACTTATGTTTATTTAAATCCATTCCGGTTAGTTTTGGGACAGAGGGTGTATATGGTTCAACAAAAGCCCAAAAGCATCGGGACTCTCGCCAGGGTTGGTTCTGGAAATTTTCACCGTCAAAGTCTTTCTTTCCACGGATCTGCGAGACCCTATCCTCTTGCGTGTAGAGGAGAGAAATTTCATAAAATTTCAACCCCGTTAGAGATAGGAAAGAAGGATGGTCCATCATCTTATCATTGGGCCGCCTCTACCGATTTCAAGGCCCAATGACTGCATTTTGTAACTAACTTGAGTTCATTCATATCGTCAAGAAGCACATCCCAGTTTCACTATACGTGAAACAACCGTAGACATCGGACCTATCGCTGCGAATTTCGCATAATCTATTAATATAAGCCAATCTGAAGTAGTAGTAGCTTTTAAATAAACATTGTGTATATTCGGAGAAGTTAATATCCTGCACCCTATCATACAACCACACCATAATACAGTCCGCTATTATTGAAGCGTTAAAAGTCTACAATATGTGTGGTTACGTATACCAGCGTCAAGAATATTTTGCACGCCCGAGCCGTCCTTCGAGAAACACCGCCTCCTTCACCCAACATACAGCCGAGATGTCACTGATTCACAACCACTCTGTAGGCGTCACGCTCGTGCCTATCGGCACTGGCGTGGTGCCGCATTTGGGGCGACATTCGTAGTTAATCGCTCGCGCTGGAAAGACGTGCCTCGCGCGTCAGTCGCGGAGATAAGAACGACGTGCGTGGCACGTCGACTCAGAATATTTGTTGAGGAACAATATCAGATGGCACTACGTCGTATGTAGGATAAGACAAAAGTATTGTTAGTGAAAAAGTATCCTGAGATATGTTTTAAATCAAATACATTTAATATATTTTAATGTTTTTGAACTTCTGGCGATGGTTTTGCCGAGATCGACCACTTCATTAAATCTTACGGCATAAATATAGTATTGCGTTCCAGTACGCACATTTGTAAATTAATTACTAGCGCAAATTGTTAAAAATAACTATCCGATACTAGAAGGCTAGGCTTCCTCGTATTAAAGAATACATTGTTGCCGTCGCGGCCGCTGCAGCCCATGCGACGTAGTGCCATTTGAAACTGTTCCTCAACAAATATTATGAGTCGACGTGCCACGTACGTCGTTCTTATCTCCGCGACTGACGCGCGAGGCACGTCTTTCCAGCGCGAGCGATTAACTACGAATGTCGCCCCAAATGCGGCACCACGCCAGTGCCGATAGGCACGAGCGTGACGCCTACAGAGTGGTTGTGAATCAGTGACATCTCGGCTGTATGTGGGTGAAGGAGGCGGTGTTTCTCGAAGGACGGCTCGGGCGTGCAAAATATTCTTGACGCTGACGTATACTATGCCGACTTTTAAAAACGTATAACTCGAAGTAGCACCCTCGGAATTCCAGGATAACACATCATATTTGACATGATTAATACACTTCATTAACTCAAACTCTATTGGCAAACAGTGAGCAAATAATATTTATGAGTGTCTTACAAACTGCTCGACGAAAAACGCTTTACTGAATGATCTTCAAAGTATATAGATAAAATTCTAAGGGATGTCTTTTATAATCTTTATGAAGAGCGTTGCCTTCGCCTACCTTTCTTTCAACATGGAGGGGCCGTACTGGTAGAATAAGATAACGTCCCCATTCAATGGGTGGGAGACGCATCGGCAATTTTTTGGAAAATTCCTAAGTCCAATCCCTGGCCTTGGCCGATCAACAGCATTTGCTGTGGTTTGCATGAACATTAGCACCTGGACTGTTTGCCAATGGACATTAATTTACTAAACAGTTAATACTATTGAGAAAGTCAAAAAATATTAAACAAGTTTAATTTTTTATCAGCTTAACGCTAGAACTACCAAGTCAGTTAAGATGACTCACCAAGTTAAAGAAAAAATCTATGAGTAAATCTATATAAAAGCCATATAGTTGCAAAAGAATTGTATATTTTTTGCACCTTTTGACCATTTGCACCAAAATATTTATTTAATATATAATGCTTAAATACAATAGATTTAACGTCGGTTGTTATGGTGTTGTTTCCCGACAAATTGCTGGCCAGTTGTACGAACAAGGGAAGTTCGGGGAAGTGATACACTCCGATTTTTATGATGCTTTGCGTAAATATTTATTAAACTTCTTTAAAAAGATTGCTATAATTCGTTTGTACCCGTTTTCATGTTTGAGGAAAATATCAACCTCTTCCTTCGAAATGCCCTTTCTATACGTATATAGTGCTTATAAGTCGTAAACAACGAAGAATGTCAAAAAATGGTTGAAATAAAAGTTGTACCGCTCGTCGAGATTTATAAAGCTGTAGGATAATTTTATGAAGAAATATTTTTTTTGTAAATTATTCCACGCCCCACTTTTCGTTTTTGAAGAAGTTAACCTTTCTTTTTGAATCAACGAAAGCACCTTTTGATTATAAATTCAATAATGTGTAGTAGAATATTTAACCATAAAAACCCTCAGAGCGATGTGTCCCCATAAAAATGCGTGTCCTAGAAAGAAGTGGGGGAGATCATCGTAAGAGATTACGTCTCGCAACGCAGGCAGAGAGTTAATATTAGAGATTCTGGAGACACCTTAGAGACATGTTTTTAAAATCCTTAGACATTCCAGTAAATTTTACTTTTATCATATTTAGTGTATTTTATTCTTTTATTATTATTATTTAATATATATCCTATTTATTATTACGTTATATATTATAATCTTAGTGTGTGTGTTATCCTCATTTTGACTTCTTCGTCCTTATAGCTTGCCATCTGCAAGACCTTGTCTCAACATAGAAAATTTTTAAGTACGGAACTAAACGAAGTTTATTCTTCGTTTTTTTATGTTTTAAGTGAAGTGTTATTATAACGAAGTTTTCACTGTCAAAGACGAAAAGCAACCGTTACACGCACCCTCTATTTCTAACCATTTAGCGACGTTTGTTGAGTTCAGGAGACACAAAGCGACGCGAAGTAAACATTTACAAAGTTAACCTTACCTTACATAATTGGCATATCGTTACATCGATTTGTACATATAATGGTACATTTAAAGAAGGCGCGAGTATCGGAAACACCGCGCACTTTTGCTGGCACGAAACGAAAGGAATTCATTCATGTCTACTGACTTCCATTGAATCGTGTTATATCGCCAATCCAAGCAGGAAATTCCTTTTCACGTTACTTTATTGTTCGTACATTCGTCGGCGCTCCCAAGTGTTGAAACGTTCGACATCTACGTCGAGACACACCGCAGGATTCCTTCAAAGAAATCGCGAAACTTCTCCAGCCCGTTGGGTAAGTTTAACGAGAAACAAATAAATAAATCAAAAGCTACAAACTGGCATTTTGAGAAACATTCGTCCTAGCCCTTCTACCGTGAAGATTTATATTGGTCTTTTATCCAAGCTTCTTGGATGGCAGGATCATCTCTGACCTCTGACTTTGCCATTGCCAGTTCCCGGCACACACTTGTCTAAAGTATATATGCACGCAGACGTAGACGTTTCGTGCTTACCCTCTCATAAATTCGCCAGTGTCAACTCGATCGGGTGGAAAAGCTTCGGTCCCTTATCTTTCAGCAGATATGAAAGCTTATCTCGTGGAATTATAGGCAGGGTTGAAGTCGATCGAGGGAAACCCTCCTCGTGTAGGCCGATCACTTTGAAGCAGTTCGATCATGCTGGATTGATTCTTCCAAATCTAACGTGTTACCAGGTTGACTATAAAATGATAAGAGATTTTAGTACGCGGCAGTAAATCGATTCAGGATAGAGAATGTCCCGTGTTGGGTTGTATGATGAATGGTGAACCGGAACTTTGCCGTGTCTTTAGGAACAAGAATAAAAATGTAAAATAAGATCTTGAGCTTTTCTTTAATGAAAGTACACTTTGAAAGAATAATCTTCAGCGAGGGATTAAAAACTTTTGAGAAATTTCAGTATTTGTTTAAATTAACTTTCTATGAATTATTCAGGACTTCTGGAAGGAAATCTGCTGATTTTATATAAAAGATAGTAATAACATATCGTAATGTATTAGGATGTTCTTTGTATTGCAAATAAAGATGGCAGATTTCGACAATTTCAACTTTTCGTATGAATGGTCGCTTGAGAAATGAATATTTTCAGTTAACTATCTTCTGATTACTTTTCGAATTTCTCTGTTACTGAACAATTTCTACGGACAAATGGACCGCTTATTTTGAAAGTGGTGGAAGTCCATTTTATATTGTTCCGAGGAAATTAAAGGTTAGCATATTTGCCAATTAAAAAATATTGGTTAATTATGAAAAATCTGATAATGTTTCTATCAATGTAACAATATGTAATTTGATTACATTAATTACATTTAGGCGAATTTAACTAAAAGAATGTATATTTGTGGGCTGCAAATGGACTTACACCACTTTCATCATTAATCAGTTGCAAGAATCATTTAATTTCAATTTTGAAAACTAAAATATCACTTAAAATATATTTCAAATTAATTCAACTTTCCTTATAGATAATAACAAGAAATAAAATAGAAGTAGTTTAGTTCTGGACGTTAATTATATTTATATATTGTTAAACTCAACATAAGATATTGCTCTTATTTATTTAAGATATTCATGTGACAGTGTTTTGAAATTCTCAATAACAATATCTTCATCTGATGAAGATGCTACCTCTATAATTTTTCTTTCCTTTTTACGTTTCACTAATTTGTTTTTCATAGTGGAATTATATTCATCCTCCGATTCCCAGATTACTCTTTTCTTTACACTTTACAATACTGTTATAATATAATATAATATTGATTTGCTGCTGCTTCTTATCTATATCACTATTTGATGTTAATATGAAACTATTCATTTCTGGAGGAAACCAAAGTAAGTGGCCTAAAATTGTGAATTTCAACACTTTTAATAAAACAAATGTAGCCATAAATTTCATAATCAATGGCTACGCAACTTCTTTTAGCGACCAATTTTAAATTGAACAAAGCATTAGAATTTTTTAAGATATTAAATATTAACTAGTTATAAATGAAAAGTTTACACTGAATTAAGTATAAATTGCATAATACATATTTTTTTTAAATGGACTTACACTACTGTCAAAGTAAACGGTCCGTATATGAAAGCACGTCGATCAAATGCTCATGCAGCTCATCGAAGTTTTTGCTGTTGGATGTAACGTATGTTCCAACGTGAAGTACCTTTTTTGGAAAATGCCTTGTTCACAAACGAAAGCAGTTTTTTGAGTAGCGTGATTTTAACCTTTTCGCGAGGGTGTCTTTTTCCGCGAATGTACTGACACGGTGAGGAGCAAACCCCGCCGCGGGCGAACTTATTTCTCTGCTAGTAGAATATACCTTAAAACGGCTGTAGAGAACTATAAATAATAAATACAAAGTTACAATGCATATAATATGTAAAAAGTAAAATCTTAGAGTATTTAAAACATATTCAATTGCAAAATGCGATCTAATAATTAGCATGTTGACCGCCGCCGATATTTCGCTAGTTTAATCGTTTCTACCGAAGTGTAACTTTTTCTATCAAATTATCATTTTTATGAAGCAGAAACTTTAAAGATACAGATAAATAGATATTCGGCAGTCCTTTATCTTTTAAACGCCAATATTTAAATATTCAGTATGTTCAGAAATTTATAAACATTGAAATTTCAAAGTTACATGAAATTTCATTGAATTCAATAACGCCGGTCACCGGTGACCCTCATGGCAGTCAATGTATTAATATTGATATAACTTCGTGTGAAATTTTCACGGGTGACTATAATCATCGTTCCTACGTAGCGAGTGTCAAGGGTTGAGTGACTATAATCACCGCTCGTAGGGAAAGAGTTAAATCAACAAAATGCGAGGATTTGGGCTTACAGAAATCCCCATACAGTGATTGAAAAATACAATGAAGGACGTTTCGCAATTGATGTATGGTCAGAGACCATATTGTTGACTCAATTTATTTGTCATCACTAACAAATGCAACATATCTGCATTTTCTACAGACTCGTTTCATGAGTGAACTGCGTCAAGTTATACCACGCCACATACGTCATTCCGTTTATTTTATGCATGACGGTGCTCCCCCACATTATGATAAATTGGTTCGCCGGTTTTTGGGTGAAATATTTGGAACGCGATGGATAGGACGCAAACGTGTGTGGCCTCCTCGTTTTCCAGATTCGATACCACTGGATTCCTTTCTGTAGAGAGTGATAAAAGAAATCGTTTACTGCCCAGACTAGGAGATTCGAACGATGCAACAATTCAAACATAAAATTCGACTAGTTTTTGGACACCTACGATTACTTAATACTGACCAGCGGCCAAAGAATTAAAAAGAACATAGAAATTCCTTTAAGAATTGGCCTGGACCAAAATGGCCACATCGAGGCTGATACATGAGCGTGGCTGCTAAGAATATTGCGTGCTGTTTTATCAATTCGACGAAAAAGTAGAAGCCAACGAAATCAAATTAGTCAAAAATATAATACCTTAGGTTTCAAATGTAGACGTAAGTACGAGAAGAAAATTTAATGGTTATAGGATGTTATAACTTAACACCTTCGTTTTGTCGAGCTGGCGAATGATTGCCTCCTGTTTCGTCGATAACACGAAGCATATTTCGTATGTTACAGTAAAAAATCTTATTAATATCGACAAGACAGAAAGAGACTTATTATTGCTTCGGTGTTGACGTATGGTAATAATCAGTCTGTGCTCCTACTACCTAAATATTTACTTTGGAAACGTGCGAATATAAATGAATCGTAACAGTAAAATTAGTCTTCAAAATTAAATGAAACTGTAATATCGTTTTTAAGAGAACAGTTGATTTTAGACCCATGGTTTCTTGGAGACTTTCGTTCGTCGTAATAAGAGAAATACAGTAAAATAAACAAGAATTCTTCGATACTTTTATCTTGATTTTCAAAATCAAGGTCATTTGTACGGTATATTTTTTGACAGATCTCCATCAATCTAGACATGTAGAAACACACTACTAGCTGGTCGTAATTTGTATACACCCTGTACATCTTTATGGTACTATGTAATTGGTCTAATTTTTATATGTTATAATTCCTTATTGCATTCATTAATTTCTTTATGTTACAGCATACTTTAGATCTATTATTACAGTACCTTTGACTGAAATGAAAGCACTGAATTTTCATATGAAAACATTATATTGAAATTAATCTATTTAAAGGATTTCTGCGTCCTCCGTCTTTTAATGCTTTCGCTTTTAATTATCAACTGTTGATTATCAATTTTTATACATAATCACTTTACGTTTCAATTTCTCTTTGGGCTACTATGTACATCTTACAATTTTATAGCAACATTAAACTTTACTTACTCCCGCTCTCTGTACATTGAAAACCAATTAGATATTTATGATTTTTTAAAAATCACCAACTTTTCTCTAAATGTCTTGTTCGACCAGTTTACTGAAGTATGCATACCATTATAAATGATTTTCGAACAGAAATGAAGCAGTGTAAATGAAGAAAAAATTATCAAGGAAAGCTAAAAGTTTACGATACCACTGCAAGGACAACGGTTTGCAATCTGGTCTCCACTATTGTTCTCCTTCGGACTCTGACTTTGCGCTGGGTCCGTTAGCTGTTTTTAATTTAGCAAATTCATGACGCTTCGAGTCCCGCGGTTGTAACAACAAGACTATAACGGTGAGCAGGGGTCGCGTCGTAGGCCGTCGAACAAGAAAATTCTACGTGGGTCGATCAAATATAAACGAGCCTTTAGTGGTTGAGAGCGGGGAAGGGTATTTGTGTGAGATTGGGTATTTGTAGTCGTTAACTGGGGATACCTAGAGTAGGGAAACAACATGAGCCGGCTTGTCCAGTGCTTAAGTTAGTCGCAATTATGATGAGTGAAAGGATTCTGCCCGTCGCATTTGAAGAACGCATAATTTTGAAGTTCCTCGGCGATGAAAACGTGAAACCAGCCGAAATTTACCGCAGACTGCATACCCAGTTAGGGGAAGCTGTCCTGTCATTTTTGAGAGTGAAACTTTACTGGAACAAATTATAGCAAGGCCTAGAACGTGTTGTGAAAGAAAGAAAGGCGAAGAAATTCCGTGAAAGCCAAAACTCGATTGTCTGCGGGGAAGTGTTGGCCATGGTTTTTTGGGACTGGAAGGTAAATTTCATAGACGGACTTCAGACCACCAACGCAGCCTACTACTGTGATCTCTTGAATCAAGTTCAGCTTCAGTATCGATGCAATAGACGAGATTGTCCCATCCGCGGAGTGTTACTCCTCCAGGACAACGCCAGGCCACGTACAGCATCTGCAACCCAGCCGAAATTGGTGAAAATGAACTGGAAAATACTTGATCATCAACCTTACAGTCCACACTTATCGCCAAGTGATTTTCATATGTTTGCACCTTTCAAAGAAGCACTTCGAAGCAAGCGAATTGAGACCAACGATCAAGTGGAAACATTTTTGCGTAACTGGGTAGATACACGTTCAACTTCATTCTACGAGAACGAAATGAAAAAGTGACCAGAACGTTGGGAAAAATGTACAACAAAACAAGGAAATTACACTGTTCAACACGATTTTTTTTCTCAAATATCCAATGGGTGATCCTCGTAGAGTTAGTCATCCTAAACACGAATCCGTCGGCAGAATTGCTCCATCACCCTCAGTTTTTTAGTAAAATGAATTTTTGTAAAAACACCAAATTTTGGCAGAAAATGAGGTATTACGCGAAAAGTATAAATGCTACGAAGTTGAGATTGGTTTCAAAAGATAGAGGAAAACATGCCGAATATTTTAGTATATATATTTATCAAAATTGGTTGTTGCAAATAGTAACAAATGACCGTCAAAGTTTAAAAAAGTGCGGATGCGCGAACTTACTATGCTATACTTTTACATTTTTATGAAAAGTTATTTATCTAGCACGAATTTGCTATACTGGATCGCATTCCTTAGACATTTCTGAAGAGAAAACTGCCCCCAAAAGTTTCGGAAACTGTTTTCAATCCCGACGGGTCGAAAAAATATCCGTCGGGAACGTGTAATCGGTGTTCGACGCCATGCTGCTATTCTACGCGGGCCGCCACACGGTGGTCCAGAATGTGCATTTAGCTGCGCAAAAGTCAAAAAGTCGATTTTGGAATTTCGATTTTTTTTTTTGATACATCAATTCCTAAATGTCCACTGACCGCAGAAATAACATTTTTTTGAAATTGGATAAAAATTGTAGTTGCAACAAACGTTTAAAGTTGAAACTTTTTCTGGAGGCCTTTTTCTGTCGAAAAACCACGTTGTCTTCTTTCTAACATTCTGACGAAACTATGCAATATTTTTTAATAATTATTGTTTCTATTCGAAGAGCATTCTTCCACGATAAAAATTCATGTGTCGAACATAAAATTATTGTTTGTTGTTTATTCAAAAATTAATGTTGAAAACATGAAAGAAAATCGTCAAAGTTTTTTATCTTTTGCAGAGAAAAACTAAAATGTGCTACATACTTACACTATCTAATTAACACCATTGTTTTCTGTAATCCTTCCCCTAAACGATCCTGCAAAAATATCATCCGCCCGGATCCGCCTCGGATGGTTTTTTATTGTTTAAAGACTCGCGCGCACCTCGACAAGGCGCTGTCGCCAGACTGTCTCGTAAACTTCCGACAGGTATAACAATGAAGGGCCCAGGTAGATGCACGAAATATGTGCAGAAATAACTTCTATATAGTCTAAGGAATATATGTGGAAAGTTTTAGCCAAATACCTTTCGATACTTATAAGTTATTTAATTTTTAAGTGGACCCTGCACGGCGAAGAGTAGGATTTCCTTTCAATCGGGTAACCTAGCTCATTCCTTTTTGCTCGCATCCTAACAATAAAGCAATTAAGTAATAAAAGTGATGCTTTAGAAGTCTTCGTCCTCGTTAGTGCCAATAAGATTTTGTTTTTATTGCACGGTATCTTTAAGAAACCCGGGAATTTACTGACCGCGTGTCCCACTGGGTCTATACAGCTGGTCTGGGTTACATAAACTTTAGGAAAGAATATCAACAAAAGGTGCAGATAGATAAAGCCAATTTTAGCAGGAACTATTTCTATATAGTTTAAACTAAACATCTTCAAAGTTCTCAGAGACTACTTTGTGGTACTTTTTAATTTTTCCATTTTGAAGTTAGCAATGTAAGCTGAATAAGCTAATGTACATAGCCACCCTCGATATATCAACCGCCATTTTGTTTTTAAAATTTTTGAGTTCAGATTCGTAATCAGCGACCCAAAAAATATTAGAATACTAATTTTTGTGCAAAACAATTAATTTTTAAACAAACCTGTCCGCCATATTTAATCCGCCATTTTGTTTTTAAAATTTTTGAGTTCAGATTCGTAATCAGCAACCCAAAAAATAATAGAATACCAATTTTGAACTAAATCCGGTGTGTTTTGAGCCCGTGGTGACGATTTGAAAAAGATTGAAAACTGCGGGAGGTGCGTGAACAGCTAAATTCACGCTCTGGACCACTGTGTGGCGGCCCGCGTAGAATAGCAGCATGGCGTCGAACGCCGATTACACGTTCCCGACGGATATTTTTTCGACCCGTCGGGGTTGAAAACAGTTCCCGAAACTTTTGGGGGCAGTTTTCTCTTCAGAAATGTCTAAGGAATGCGATCCAGTATAGCAAATTCGTGCTAGATAAATAACTTTCCATAAAAATGTAAAAGTATAGCATAGTAAGTTCGCGCATCCGCACTTTTTTAAACTTTGACGGTCATTTGTTACTATTTCCAACAACCAATTTTAATAAATATATACACTAAAATATTCGGCATGATTTCCTCTATCTTTTGAGACCAATTTCAACTTCGTAGCGTTTATACTTTTCGCGTAATACCTCATTTTCTGCCAAAATTTGGTGTTTTTACAAAAACTCATTTTACTAAAAAACTGAGCGTCATGGAGCAATTCTGCCGACGGATTCGTGTTTAGGATGACTAACTCTACGAGGATCACCCATTGGATATTGGAGAAAAAAAATCGTGTTGAACAGTGTTATCAAATTGAACGCGCTACTTACCGAACCAAGTATAATATGCCTTTTAGCATAGGCGCGCCAGTGAGATAATGCCGTAACTACGCGTTATCGACGCCGATCTGACAGTACCATCTGAAGGGCTCTCAACTCTGATAAATATAAATGATCAATTATTTTTCATTAATTTTTGTTTAAAAATATTATTTATAATTTGGTCACCGCAAATGCTATTAACGGTGATATACTTCGTCGTTGCGATTTTGGTACCACCTCTCCACAAACATAACAGAAAGAGTCTGGCTGATTTTTCCACTTGCGAAACATTGCAGTAAACGACACACACTTAAGACTTGATACAAAACAATTACCACTTGACACTTAAATCTGCCTATACATAAACACAAAAAGTTTCTCCTATAAAGTTTAAATATAATTTGTTATTAATTTATTATTTTATAATCAAGTGTATAAATAAAATAAGATGAATATCGATATATATATATATATATATATATATATATATATATATATATATATATATTTATAGATATGTCGATACTTATTTTATTGATATGCTTAACACTTAAAATTACGTTCGCCTGAAAAAGGTTGTTTTCGTTTTTCAAGTGCGAAGATTGTTTTCTATTTCCAGTTATACTGAATCAAGGAAGTGCAGGAAACACAATGTCTCGGGAGAAAAAAGTTTAGTCTTCAAAATTGGAACTAATTGCTATTGGTGATTTTAAGAATTTGTGAGAGGGAGGTCATTGATTTTTATTCGTTAGAAAAAAGTTGGAGATGGTAAAAGTGGGCGGTTTAGAAGTTGAGGGAATTTAGAAGCGTAGGAGACGAAGAAAGAACGTTAATTTATGGGTGCAAGGAAATATTTATCAGAGTTGAGAGCCCTTCAGATGGTACTGTCAGATCGGCGTCGATAACGCGTAGTTACGGCATTGTCTCACTGGCGGCCCGCGTAGAATAGCAGCATGGCGTCGAACGCCGATTACACGTTTCCGACGGATATTTTTTCGACCCGTCGAGATTGAAAACAGTTTCCGAAACTTTTGGGGGCAGTTTTCTCTTCAGAAATGTCTAAGGAATGCGATCCAGTATAGAAAATTCGTGCTAGATAAATAACTTTTCATAAAAATGTAAAAGTATAGCATAGTAAGTTCGCGCATCCGCACTTTTTTAAACTTTGACGGTCATTTGTTACTATTTGCAACAACCAATTTTGATACATATATATACTAAAATATTCGGCATGTTTTGCTCTATCTTTTGAGACCAATCTCAACTTCGTAACGTTTATACTTTTCGCGTAATACCTCATTTTCTGCCAAAATTTGGTGTTTTTACAAAAACTCATTTTACTAAAAAACTGAGGGTGATGGAGCAATTCTGCCGACGGATTCGTGTTTAGGATGACTAACTCTACGAGGATCACCCATTGGATATTTGAGAAAATAAAAAAAGTTAAAATTTGTTGAACAGTGTTATATAGAAAAATAATTTGTAGAAATGTAACTGTTGCTTATAAAATCAATTTTGTTTATACAAAAGGCTCGTTCATATTTGATCGGCCCTAATATTTTCTAGATGGGTAATTTGTCCCGAAGCGGACGGGTTTTAAGGGATGTTCACCGAATGTGGAATTTCCCATGTCAAAGATACCCCCATAGTTTATCGACGTCTCGGCACAAACTTAACAATTTTTCGGGGCCCACCTAGACAAGGATAAAAAGGTTAACGTTCCTGTGCTCTCATCGTTTGAGAGTATGGAGTCAAAATTGCCAAAAAGTGTAAGGGAACATATGACAAAAAGGGCGACACGCGGTCCATCCGAGGATTTTTTTGCGAAGCGGAAAAAAGTGAATAACGAGCAACTAACGATTCGGTATTCGGTACACTGTGAAAACTCAAAGTTTGTGCATTGTATTAGTTGATAAAATAAATCACCATTGCAAATACCGAAATAAAGAACATGATTTCTAAACTACGAACTGTTACATTGTGAACAAGCGATAAATAACTAACTCTGCAAATATTAATAGCACATAAATACAAATAGCCATACGTCAGCGATCACGGTATTTTTTCTTACAATTCTTTGAAATTTAAGACTTCATAAAACCGCAAAGTAAAGTTAAAAAAGATTGATGAGATCGCCTCAGTCGTTTTCGCATATTCCGGAGAAATTTATGGGAGACAATTGTCGACCCTTCAATGCAGTTCAATTACCACGAAGTGTCATCGCGTCTAATTAACCGTAAAACGCGTAAATGAGGTCAAAGACAATTATGGAATGATACATAATGGAAAGGAAAAAAGAGTACCGCCTTTTTCAACCCGTCTTCGTGATCATTTTCCCGATTCAAACTCGATAATTAGGGCTGAAAAGAATGCATAGGATGGGACTGAAAGAAAAATTGAACGATCGACGATAATCGATAGCTAACTACCTCCGGCGAGAAAAGCGTTTCAGACAGAAGCCAGAATTTCACTTCCATTTGTACCCATATAGGAATATATGTATAATGCAATTTTTCCAACTGGATGAACGCGAAAACACAAATTCGACTTTTATTTTTGAAATTTAGGTTACAACTGCACACGAGGGGATGGGGAGTGTTCAATTTCATCGAAAAACGTTCTATTAAAACGATTCGAGTATCTGGACGTGTCGATTCCAAGGCACCGTGTATATCGACTGGCAGTGGTTACAGCCTCCCATTATTCGTACACACAACGAAAACCGGAATACAATTGGTGGAAATGATCGTAATGGAGCGTGTGTACATGTTCAAAGCATGAAGCCAGCTTCGCTACACTTTCTCGTCACAGTCCTCGTTTAATTTCATTTCGATTTGCAGTCATGGTGATGGTATATCTGACGTAGAATCGGGAAAAAATCCTCAATACGTACGAATCGTCGGTGCGTAATGTATTCAGTGTATGGAACCTTTATTTGTTTACGATAAATACTGTATCTTTCGTAAAACGTTAACGCGGCAGTGCTCCTGTTATTTTCCGCGTATAGAAGAGCGCATGAGAAAACACGATAGTGATTTGAAAGCTTTCTCGTCAGTATCGTTCAATTGCAATTGAACGTAGGAAACGGCAACAATCCCGTGCGCACATTTCTCTTAATTGATAAAAAAACCTTCTTCGAAAGAGGATCTTTTACTTTTACTATTGGATTGATATTACACTATTAGGTGTGTTTACGTTGTGAAAGAGGAGAAAGTTAATTACAAGAGTTAAGGGTATTGAAAAGAATAATGAACAAAGACAACTTTACAATAAAAGTACGAGTGACACGACTAAGTTTTTTGTTGTGTAAGAAGAAGCTAATATATATGCGTTTGATGTTTCATTTTTGTTAATAATTCTTTCGTCATTACGTTATATTTGGACCGTTTATTTTGAAAGAAGTAAGTCCATTTAAAAAAAAATTAAGTATCACACAATTTATGGTTAATTTAGTCTAAACTTTTTATTTATAACTACTTAATAATTAATCACTTAAAAAATTCGAATGCTTTGTTCAATTTAAAATTGGCCACTAAAAGAAGTTGCGTAGTCATTGATTATGAAAACGGTGTAAGTCCAATTTCCATAGATAGGTTGAGAGGTCAGTTGCCACTAGTGGTTACATTTGTTTTATTTCATGTAAATTAACATAGTTTTAGGTTATTTACTTTGGTTTCCTCCAGAAATGAATAATTTCATATTAACATCAAATAGTGATATAGATAATAAGAAGCAGTAAGTCAATATTATATTATAACAGTTGTAACGCTGGTCGTCGTTCGGGCCCCACGTTGGGCGCTAAATTTTGTAACGACGCTTCCCCCGCGACGTTCTCCTCGCGTCGTCCGGACTCTGGATCGCCAAGAGTCACCGGACTTCGCTCCGTCGTAGGGTACGCCGGTACTTGGGAGTTGGAGAACAGCTCCTGATATCGGGGAGAACAACAACCCTCCGCAAGTCAGCTAGGATCGGTGGTTCTGGATCTCCGTGATACCACATCCGTCCACCAATATTTCGGAGTGTCTCAAGTGGGTGGAGGTCAAGGCTTCGACTGGATACCAGTGGTTCTCCGACTGCCGAGTCCGAAAGCCTTGACTACCCGCTTACAACTCCACTATTTGTTGTTTTTTTCGGTGTTTATTCCCTTGTGTGGGGATTTTACAGTACCTTAGGACATTGTCCTTATACCTGTATTAATCTGGAACAAGTAATATAATGTTAGGGGGGGGGGGGGGGGTGCTTGAATAGTGTGGGTGTTGCATAGGAAAGTGTAATATGAGTGTGGATAAGCAGGAAAAATTTCAAAAAACCTGCTGGGAAATGGGTTGCATATAGTGAATGCTAGGGATTAGCTGATAATGGCATGCTTGGGGAGGTTAACTTTGATTTTTAGTGGGATTTCTTTGGTGTCGTAATTTCCTAGGTTCGCCACTAGCGGGTTTTGGTGAGTTTGATTGTAGGTAGTGAGTAGGGATTTTTGGATTATGGTGTCTATTGTTTCGATGTTTGCTATGTCATGGAGTCTGGCGGTGGAAGTCTCTTTTGGTGGGTTTAGAATGATTCTAAGAAATTTATTTTGGATGATTTGGAGCTTATTGATATGCGTTTTGGCTGCTGCAGCCCAAACTTGGTGGCCATAGATCAGTACTGATCTGACACAAATTTTGTATAAGGAAGTTTAGTTTTGGTGTTTAGGTTGTTGTTTGGGGCTAGTAATGGGTACAGATTCCTAATTAGTACATACGCTAGGTTTGCTCTGGCAGAGATAGCTTTTGCCCAGAGTAGTTTTGAGTCTAGAATGACCCCCAGGTATTTGACTTCTTTGTGCCAGGTTATGTGTTGTGAGTATATATTTAATTGGTTGGAGGGGTTTTGGATCTTGCGAGTGAATTGGATTGCTTTGGATTTGGTGGCGTTTATTTTTAGTTTCCAGTTTGTATAGTAGTTGGCCAGGGAGTCTAAATGAGCTTGGAGGTATTTGGAGGCTTGGGTACTGGACCATGAGGATTTGAATAGAGCAGTGTCATCTGCAAAGATGGCGAGTTTGGTGTTTGGGTTTGTTGGGATATCATTGATGTAAATGAGGAATAGGATAGGTCCCAGGACAGATCCTTGGGGAACTCCGGTGCGGGAGGGTCTTGGGATGGAGAGGGAGTTTCGGACTTTGACTGTAAGTTTTCTATTTGAGAGGTAGTTTTGGATTAGTTGGGTGATGTGGGTAGGGATTTTTAAGGTTTTTAGTTTCTGTATTAGCCCAAGATGCCAGACTGCATCGAAAGCTTTCTGGAAGTCAAGGAGTACCATTTGGACTATTCTATTTTTGTTAATTTCAAGGGTTGTGAATTCGGTTATTCTTAAGATTTGTGGGATAGTGGAGTGGTGTTTTCTGAACCCTAATTGTTCGTTTAATAAAATATTGTTTTGTTGTAGGAAGGTTTGGAGTTCTTTCTGGATGAGTTATTCATAAATTTTGCTAAGGATTATGAGCAGGCTGATGGGACGGTAGCTGTCAGTTTGGTTTTTCGGTTTTCTGGGTTTGGGGATGGGGATCACCTTGGCGGTTTTCCAAATGTTGGGGAAATAGGAGTGTAAGTAGGATTCTTTGTAGATATAGTAAAGTTGGAGGATGATTTTTGGAGGTAGGTGTTTGATCATGGGTGTAGTGATCATGTCTATACCGGGAGCTTTGTTGGATGGGAGCCTATTGATGATGTCAGTGATGGTATGAGGTGAGAAGGTTAGGGTTTGGTTGGTGGTGTATGTTTTACTGTTGGAGGAGAGAGTTTGGTTGATTTGGGGTTCGATGGGAGATTTTCGGGCGAATGCTTCTTCGTGGACTTGATAGAAGTGGTTGGCGAGGGCTTCGGCTTTGTCCTGGTCGGTGAAGTAGGAGTGGGGTCCGGTGGAGAGGGCAGAGATAGGTTTGGGTTTGGTATTGATTAATTTGTAGGTTTGCCAGAGGGTATGGTTTGGAGACTTGATTTTACTGAGCTTGAGGTTCCAGTCATGATTTCTGTTTTCTCTAATGATGTTTTGGATTTTGGTGGTCAGTGTGTTTCTAAGGGGTTTATAGTAAGGGTTACCGGATCTTTGGTATTTTCTCCTGGCCCAGTTTCTGTGACTGGTGAGGGAGGTTAAGTGCGGATTGTTGATGTTGGTTTTTGCGATTGGATTTGAGTTTGAGGTTGAGTCTTTGTATGACTTGATTATGAATTTTTGGAGTTTTTGTATTTCGTTTTCTATGACTGAGCAGGGAGTAGGTTTTGTATTTAGGGTGTAGTTATTGGAGATTCTATGAAATTTTTTCCAATCTGTTGTGGTTATTCTGGTAGGGGTGATGAGGGATTTGGAGGTGTGGAGATTGAGAATTACTGGGAGATGATTGGAGGGAAGGTCATCAATAGCGGAGCAGTGAAGTTGGCTTGGTAGGTTGGTGAGGAAGATGTCTATGTTGGAGGGGGTTTTATTGGGTGGTTTGTGGGTGTAGGTTGGGCTATGGATAATGTTGTAGTTGTTATGGAGAGAGTGGTTGTAGATGGTGGAGCCATTTGTGTTTCTGGAGGTGTTATTCCAGGAGTTGTGCTTGACATTCAAGACGCCTCCTATCAGGAACAGTCCGGAGGAGTGACTTTTGGTGATGTTATCGAGTTCAGTTGTTGTGATTTTGTTTTTAGGAGGGGAGTATGCAGTGCCTATTGTGAGAGTGGTGTTTTGGTTCAGTTTAATCTGTACAAAGGTAGTTTCTATGTTACCGGTATTTGGTTGCTGTGTGGGTTCAATTTGGAGTGAGCGATGGGTTGCAATGAGAACTCCACCGCCTTTGGTGCCAAGTGAATTTGGTCTATCTTTCCTAACTATGTTAAAATTTGGGATAGGTAGTCGGGTGCTGGGTTGGAGCCATGTCTCTGTAATCATGGCAATATGGATGTAATGCTTGTCCAGGAAGTTGTGTAGTTCTGGTGCTTTGGGGGTTAAGCTGGTGGCGTTCCAGAGAAGGATGTTGAGGGAGGGAGGAAGGGGGATTAGTCATCGAGCTGCTGAATGATTCTAACTGTCGCTTGGACTCTTTCCAGGTTTGAAGTACAGGGGAGATAGTGGATTTTGATTAGTTCCAAGATTTTTAGGAACTGATCGAGGTCGGATGATTTGACTGCCTTGAGATCGTGAGAGAAGTCGCTGGATGGTTGTTTTTGGAGTGGATCTCGTCTGACGGCTTGAGCATATGTGAGATGCATAGGTGGTGGTGGGGGGAGGGGGGGGGGGGGAGCGTGCATTGTGGGTGGTTTTAAGGTTGTTTTTGGGTGGTTTTGAAGAGGGAGAGTAAGGAGGGGTCTGAGAGAGGGATTTGGTGTTTTGTTTTGCCTTTTGTTGAGGAAGGCTAGGAGAGCTGGGCACTTGCTGTAGTTTGCAGGATGGTCTCCCGTACAGTTAGTGCATTTGGATGGGGTGTCACGGCGTTTAGTGCAGGTGCGGGTGTCATGAGGACCAGCGCACTTAAGGCATTTATATTTTTTGTTGCAGTTGGCTGAGGAGTGGCCATGGGCCTGGCAGCGGTAACACTGGATGAATGGCTTTTTAGAGTCGTACTTTTCCCAGTAGACTCTGAGATTGTTTATGAATCTTATTCTGTTGATTTGAGTTGTGATAGTTGTTGATAGAGTTGGGATCTCTTTGCAGGTGAGGGGGTAGAGGCCCTGCTCTTTAATTGAGTCTAGGATGGATTCGCTGTCAAATTTAAGTAGTCCTTTTGCGACTACTGAAATGATTTTTTCTGATTGGGGGGTGTAAGTGTGGTATTCAATGGTGTCTTTTTTGCAAATTTCTATGAAGGAGTTGAAATCGTTAATATTTTGGAAAAGAACTTTGAGTTTGGAGTGGCAGTTCTTGGCCGAGAAGCGATTTGGGTATTTTTGTTGTAGTAAGTTAATGAGTTTTATGTAGTTGAGTTTTCCGTGAAGATATAGTGGTGGGGGCTTGATTTTGGGGGATTTGCTGGTGTCGGGGGTTACAAGTGGAGGTTGGTTGGAGGTGGAGGGAGGAGTGTCTTCAATTAAACAGTCAGCGAAGGCGCTGAACCTGTTTTTCAAGGGAATTTCGGAGGTGTCCATACTTAACTGGCTTTTAGGTTGAGCGGTTTGACTGGCGCCTGCATTTGAGTCGGATAGGTATACGGATCTTTTCCTGGATATTACGTAGGGATCTCCATCTCTTCTAGATGTCCTCCGTGGGATGGCCCATGGGCCAGGTGTTGGGTGTTGCGCCAGGCTTGTGCCTGGGCTGTTGGTTTTTCTTTCAGTAATATCAATTTTGCTGGAGTAGGTTGGAATTCTCCTAGATGGTTTGCCGATGCTGGTTCACCTGCGAGTCCGAGTACTAGGCGCTGGAGTGGGTACTTTCGTGTCTCGTGTGGGTTTCACTGTACTCACTGTGTGTATACATACACTTTCACTCTATACTTCCATACGTGTCCGTGTGTGTGTGTCACTGTCCGTGTATCTGTGTATCCACTGTGTCACTGTGTGTACTGTGTGTGTAAATGAGTTCCTCCACTATTTGGTTAATCGAGGCCCTTTTTATGCGAGGGGCCTCGCTCCTGATTGGTCGGCTTCCGGTAGTGGGGGTAGGGTGCGTACGGTCGACTCGCACCCCCCTCTCTTCCTGGTACCTATTCGTACACCGCTTTATGCGGGTTGCTACACAGTATTATTTTATGACAATTAAAAATATTTATTTTATTTAATTTCAAATAAACACACGTAGAAGTAAAACACATGAGTATAAACAGAAGAGTAATCTGAGAATCGGAGGATGAACACAATTTCACTATGATAAACAAATTAGTGAAACGTAAAAAGGAAAGAAGAATTATGGAGGTAGAATCTTCATCAGTTGAGGATATTGTTACTGAGAATTTTAAAACACTGTCACGTGAAGAGCACAAATAAATAATACCAGTATTTTATGTTCTATATATCTAGTTATTTGATTTTTTGTTATTATTTATAAACAACATTGAGTTAGTATGAAATACATTTTAAGTGATATTTGTGTGTTTCAAAATTGAAATCAATTGATTTTTACAATTGATTAATTATAAAAGTGCTGTCGTATGATTAATTCTTACTCGATGAGCAATTATCCATAAATCTGTTAAAAGAAAAACACGAGCGATAGCAACAACATGCTGCTCCTCACGTCGATGAATGCCTGGTAAGCCTGCACCTTGACGCGCAGAAAAATGACGTGATAATAATTTTTGAGTCCTAAATTGTTCTAGCCGCCGAAAGTCCCGTCGATCTGGCAATTTCGTTGCACGGGATGGTCTTCCGTTATTCCTCACTCTATTGCAATATATTTGTCGAGCTAGCGAATAATAGCCTCCTGCTTTGTCGACAACACGAATCGTATTTCGTATGTTCCGATACCAAGCCACAATAATACCAATAAGACACTAAGGGACTGATTGCTGCTGTGTTTATGCGCAATGGTAATCCTTCTGTGCTTCTACTATCTATTTACTTTAGAAACGTGCGCAAATAAAAGAACTTTAACAGTAAAATTAGTCCGGAAATTAAATGGAACTGTAACATAGTTTTTTAATAGAAGAGGCGATTTGACACCCATGGTCTCTTCGGTACTTTTATTCCCCGTGATTAATGTAATACGATGCAACAAGAAAATATTGGATGCTTTGACCTTCATTTTAATGATCAAGGTCAATTCTGTAGGGTATTTTTTTTAACAGATCCCCATCCATATAGAGATGTTCAATCACGCTATGGTGATCGTGACAGATCATTTCATACCACCTGTATGTACATACAACGTGAAACTAATTGTAAGATGACATTTCCTTATTATAATTATTTAGTTTAGTTTTATGTCATTTGTTATATATTGAATTTAATTTAGTTACCTCGGCATTTATATGATGAACTTTCTTTTGCGTTTTTTCACTTAATTATTTACTCGTCCCAAATGAGTAATAAATTTATACTGGTATTCATTATTTGTAAGCTATAAATTGTTTATGCGCTAAACTAATGCAGCAGTAAACTACTAACCGTGAACTGCTTGCGGTTAATTTTCCAGATACCAGTTTATTCATAAAACAGAACAGATCTTTGTAATTTAGTGACTTACAGTGCCTTCCAGGACAACCTTTGTTTCCGAAAGAAGCATGCAATATTATGTGCCGTTTCACCTATTGCACAAAATCCATTGAGGCATTTAAAGGCCGCTATGAATTTCCACACTTTGTAAAAAATATGCTAGTCTTCAAAAGATAATATTCAGTTCCCTGAGTATTTCTTTTTATTGCCATGCAGAACCATTAACCCATGGTTCGATTATTTTTCCGATGTCTGTGGTACCAAACAATTGTGGCATATAAAAGTAATATTAGGTACACCAAGTCAAATAATTCTTTAGAATATTATTTCTTTGAGGGTTTTTAGAGTTTTGTTTATTTAACTCTGCACCTTCGTCGAGCAACCGGACCAATGATCCCCTTATTCACTGAAACCGCTCGAGGTGAATAAGACTATTAATTTAGAAGTTACGGGATATCCGAGTCGAAAAGTCCAGCCTAAAAAGGAACTTCAAGTCCTAGATTCTTTTGATTTCTCATTTGTCGCTTAATTATGTATACCATTTTGAACTTCAAAATCCTCAACTAGTGTGTCTACGCGCCTCAAAGTCCTGTAAATATGATTTTTAGGAGTTCTATGCACTGATCAGGTAAAATTTTTGTTCCAATTTAATCTGACATCCCCTAAAAATATTTCAGAAGTTCCAAGTCCGTCGACTCATATTCTAAAAATAGGGCTTTCAGGAGCAAGTAGAAATTAAATTATCATTTTATTCCATATAAATTCTAAATCTCCTAAAATCACTCCAATTCCAATCCAATTCTAAAACTCCTCATTATAGAATGTATGGCTTAATATTGGGCTTAGATTAATTTTCTAAATAAGAATGCTGAGGATTATTTTGGGCTCTATAAAGCCTAAATTGATCCTAAACTAGGCAAAACTGGCGAAAATTAACAAGTTTAGGGCGATTGTGGAATTAAAATTTGCATTCTTTTATTTGTAACATATTTTTCCATATTCAGCCTAAATATCCTAAGTTATTTGGTAATTTAGGAGGATTTTGGGCTGAAATTTTCGACTCGGGTAACGTTATAGTTTACAGCTTGCAACAAAACATCTACTCCTTATACCATCTACTGGCGGTATCCCTGTTGAGGCGTAATTTACAACCAGGGCCTTGAGGCTGCGAGAGCTAAGACTGTCTTCTTTCCCCGCTGATTTTTCCAAGCCCGTTCCCTTGGCAGTAGTTTCGCTTGAAAGTAGATAGGGATAGAACTATTGTAAGATCCGGTCGCGCGAGACGACTCAGATCATGCTTCCTCACCTTGATAGGCATACGCAGCAGAGTCTTTCTATCCACCCCCAACGTCTTTCTGTCAGGAGCCCGGGTCCGGAAAAACCCCTAATGCCTGTACGCCGTTACAGGAGGACGAGTTTAGTTACGATCCCAGCACGAGGTGTTTCCACTTCCCACCGAGATCGCATCCACGGGGACCACGGGGCGGCCTCGTCCCAGTGTCGCGCGAGACACACATTCGGCCCTATTGAGCGCTTTCGCCTCACTTGTCCGCAAGATTTGCAAGACCTCCTCTCTTCCCCTCTTCTCTTCAACTAGGATACCTTGGGGTCGTTAAGCCCATACCAGCCCGATTTCTCGTGACTGGCTCCCGAGTCACCTCTTTCCTGACACTCCTTGACCTTCAATTCCTCTACTCGGACACCGTGGGTGCGTTAGGCCCATACTGACTGGATTTCTCCGGCCAGCTCTTGCGGATCACACTAGCTAAGATACCTCGGGTTTGCTGAGCCCGTATCAGCCAGAAAACTGGACTGACTCTTGAGGAGCGCACTTAATAAATTCCACGGTCAACTCGGACACCTTGGGTTCGTTACGCCCATACTAGTCGGATTTCTCAACGACTAGCTCCTGAGGCTCCACTTCTTTCATACCTCGTTTAACTCAGACACCGTGGGTGCGTTAGGCCCATACTGACTGGATTTCTCCGGCCAGCTCTTGCGGATCACACTAGCTAAGATACCTCGGGTTTGCTAAGCCCGTGTCAGCCAGTAAACTGGGCTGACTCTTGCGGAGCGCACTTTATAAATTCCTCAGGCAACTCAGACACCGTGGGTTTGTTAAGCCCATACTGGCCAGATTTCTCCGACCAGCTCTTGCGGATCTCACAAGCTAAGATACCTCGGGTTTGCTAGGCCCGTATCAGCCAGTAGACTGGACTGACTCTTGCGGAGCGCACTTTTATAAATTCCTCAGTCAACTCGGATACCTTGGGGTCGTTACGCCCATACTAGTCGGATGACTCGACGACTAGCTCCTGCGGATCGCGCAAGCCAGAGCCGCGTTAGCCGCGTTTTTACTCTCGCCCGTTGCCCGGAGTGCACTACGAGGAAGTGCGGTTGGCATTTGGTATTTAGGCTACCCTCTTACTCTGGAGCGCTCTAAATACCTTTACACTCCAGATAGGGACAGATTGGGAATCTCGTTAATCCATTCATGCGCGTCACTAATTAGATGACGAGGCATTTGGCCTTTTTTTTTTTTTGGAAGGTGGAGAAATGCGTTACGCACACCGGGTATGCGTCGGTACCCGGTAGTGTGGGACTCTCCCGTCCTGCACACGAGGAAAAAGGCTTCCATGCCTTTCACCCGATCCCAGTCCGTGGGGCAGTTGATGTCGTCCGGTTGAATCTGTGGATGGCGTTGATCCCACCGATGAGGACTCTGGTCGACAAGATCTTGAGTTCTCGTTTCCTGATGAGCTTCGTGTCGAGTAGGTCTCTAGATGAGGAAGGGCTCCATACTCCTCTTGCTGATAGCGTGATGGATGTAAATTTCACGTCTACGACGCCGTTTTGCGATCTTATTGCGCTTTCAAGAGGCTTGTAGTATTCAATCTTCTTCTTATGGGCCTCCTCCAGATCCGTATGTTCACTTACCACCTGCGCATCGATGACTACCGCCTTGTCACCTTTCACGGCGACTAGGTCTGGTTTCCGCAGCCCGTCCGATGTCCTGAAGTGCGGCTCTTCCTGGACCTTATCAAAAGTTAGGCCGAGGCTTCTTTTGATATGTGCCACTAGGGCGTTGTGCCGCGCGATTCTCGCTGCGTCTTTGCGGTAGCATCTCTGGAGCACGTGATTAAGTGTTTCAATCTCCTGACACCCCGCTCTACACTGTCTATCCGTTCTCCGACCTCTCGAAGTACGAGATCTGGTCGGCATGGCGTTGATACGGATCTTGGAGCAGTTTATGAAGTCTTTGCCGGACAGAAGGCGATTTCCCTCGGAGATCCATTGATGCTGCTGGGCGACCTTTCTCGACTCTTTGAGGCCTTTGCCGTCATAGGAGTCGTGTAGAAGGTTCGCCCATCTCTTCTCGATCAGTTGGGCATTGGCCAGATCCACCTGTCCATCCTTGAGCCTCCTCTTCGATCTAGACACTTCAAGGGAGAAGAAAGATGTGATTGGTTGATCACTCTTCATCATCCTCTCGAGTCTCTCTCTTCTCCTGAGAGGCATGAGCCAGCGTAGGGAGGGAACCGAAAGGCCACCATCCCTTACGCTGGCGTGGAAGTATGCGTTTGGAGTGTCATGAGGCAGATCAAGCCATTTCCTCACGGCTTTCCGCACCAAGGCGTCTAGTTTCTTCAACCTGCTTAGGTTTGTGCTGCCGAGCGTGAGTAGGTGATACAGCCCTGGCAGCACCATACCGCGCAGGCCGAAGAGTCGCTGTTGCGGTTTAAGAGGCGCCTTCGTGAGCTTTTCTATGGCTTGCCTCAACTGATCTTGGTCGTTCGAGTTAATCACTCGCCCCTCTGGCGAGAATGGGATTCCGAGGTACGTCCATTTATCTTCCGTTTTCAGCGCCGGTAGGCACCTCCCAAGGCAGACGAACTTGGTTTTAGCGTCAACCGCAGATTTTTTTTTTTTTTTTTTTTTTTTTTGACGTGCGGTAGGTTTCGTATCGCCACGGTGAAGGATTTAGACACGTTGAGTGTCATCCCGCACCGAGGCAGATAGTGCGCTACCACACTTATCATTTCCTGGAGGCCTTGCGGCGTTGACGCAATCAGGACCAGATCATCGGAAAAGGCCAGAACATCGAAGTGCCTACCTTCGACGTCTGCGCCTATGTCTCTCGGTAAGAGAGTCATAGTTACTCCCGCCGTTTACCCGCGCTTGCTTGAATTTCTTCACGTTGACATTCAGAGCACTGGGCAGAAATCACATTGCGTCAACACCCGCGTGGGCCATCGCAAATAGTTCTTATGTATTTTTTGCAAACCGTACAGACGGGGCCTATGTGGAAAACACCCTTCGATGACCGAAAGATCGCACGTGGCCACCAGGTTTGCATGGAAAAATTCGTTCAAACTAGATCTATGACAGGTGTCATAAATCTGGAGGACAACGGCTAGTTGGGCTCCTGGAGACCAATCCTGGACTTTGTCCGGGGGCGGACTTATCTCCAGGAAAAACTCTGACCGAGCTGATGTCTGTCCCTAGCAGGTTTTGGAAGCTGCTGGTCGCTTGGAAGGCGTGGGAGAAAGGCCACTTTGAAAGGGGGGAAGATTAGTCCTGGCATCCGCAAGGGGGGAGGGTCCCAGACTTTGACTCCGGTCGCTGGGACCAACATAAGAGATGGGGAAGGATAGGCCCGTGGAAGTCTTTTCTTTCACGGGCAAACTGAGAGAGAGGGCCTCATGTGCGGCAGTTTTGCGCCATGAGGCCAAAAACTTGAGGAAAAGTACGGTAGAGACGGAGCGGCCACGTCCGGTCACCCCCGCACTTTGTTTCTGTCTCCGAGGAGATGTTTGAGTGTGGGGCTCTGGCCGGAGCCTTTACCTATGGCGGTGGAGCAGCCTGGGGCAGCTCCCGCCGGGATGGCCAACGTCGGCGAGGGTGCCACAGACCCTTCATTTGCAGTCCTGCCGGCCTCCGCGAGGAGGACCCGTGGGACGCCCACCGGCTTAGAGTCATGGGGCCGGGTAACGCCCGGCCGAGAATTTAGTTGGTTTTTTGTGCCGGTGGGTGGGTCCAAGCTCCGTCTCCCGTCAATTGTCTCCCATCACATCGGTGGAGGTCGCCCACGGTGTGATGGTAGAGCTGGAGGAGGAAAGTGTAGAGAGAGAGAGAGAGAGAGCCGGTCGTGGAGGTTACCTCTCCGCGATCTGGGGGGGGGGGGGGGACTGTTTTGGATATTTGTCCTGTTTTAGTCCTCCCCCAGAAGGAGAGAAAAGAAAATGCGCGGATGCCAGAGACAAGCCGGAACATCGGCTTGTGGGACCCGGGCTGGGGGGTTCTAGAGTTTGCGACCAGTAGTGACCTTGTAAACTTGTAAAGGGGGATTTCGGCGACGTTGGGGGCCTCTCTGGCTAAAAGGTTCCCTTTGCTCTACCTCCAAGTGGTGTCCTCCGGGGTCAGTGTCCTTGCTTGCAAGGATGCTGACGCGAACAGAGCATTTGGGTCACAAGGACGGAACTAGTTTATATATCGACCCGGCAAAACATTTTTAAACAAATATGGACGGTACAACTAATGGACGTAACGTTTACTGCACAGGGGGCGTCGGATCCCCCAGTGCCGGCGCAGACTCGGGTTGTAAAGCGGGCCCGGCTGCGTCGTCATCCCACGACCGCGGCACCTCAGGGGTGAGCCACCAGGCCCCTGCTGTGTCTACCACGACTGGTGGCCACAAGGGAGGAGGTAAGGACGTGCCGACAACCATGCCGGTCGTCCTTATCTCAAGGACGGAGTTGCCCAAAGGCAACGGAGGGGTGGATTCACCCACCACCACTGCGAAAGCAGCGGGGGTGGAGAAACCACTCAAAAATGGGACGGAAGGTGGATCTTCCGCCACTGCTGCCAAGGCTGCAGGGGGGAAGAAGCCACCTAAAAGGGGCGAACCCGGTTTCGTCCCCATGAGGGAACTTCGGGAGCGGTGGGAGGAAGAGCTTCTCGACACCATCGCCGGTCACCTTAGGGCGGCTGACGGTGATGCCGAGAAGAAAAGAAAGAAAATTGGGAGGGGAGCGGTATTCGCGGAGCCCATTAAGATGGGTCCGGGCATGAAGCCGCTCCCCAAATTAGAGCAGGTCATGGCTCGCTATGAAGCCATGACCGGAGAAAAATGCGGCGCTGAAGTCATCAGCTGCCTGGAGACGGTCGTGACGGTGGTTAATTCAGCCACCAACCTAAAGACCCAGGGTGGACGGCTCCACGGAAAGGTACCGGGAGCGGGCCAGACGGGCCGAGAAGGAGGCGGACTCCTTCAAAAAGGAGCGGGACTCCCTCAGGAAGGAGCGCGACTCTCTCAAGGGGGAGCGCGATTCCCTAAAGAGGGAGTCAGAAAAACTCCGGGAGCTCCTGAAGGAGGCAACCTCCTCAAGGAACCCTCCCGGAGAAAAGGAGACCGATCTCCATGGCGCCGCATTCCCAGGGACGAGCGAGGCCATGGAGGTCGATAGGGTCCCCACTGAGGCTCCAGCTGATACGGATCAGTCGGAGTCGAGGATCATGGGGATCCTTAATAAAAAGTTTAACAGCCTGGAGCTGAACTTCAGTTCCAGGCTGTTGGCCCTCGGCAGGGTCATTAAGCGCCTAGAGGGCGACACGCCTTTGGCTGCTGGGAAGCGCCTGGAGGGTAATATGCCCTCGGCTGCTCCCGGGCGCCTTGAGGGTGGTCCCTCGGCTGCTGCGACCCTAGTCGAGGCGCCTCTTCCCGCTTCTCCTTCAGAGAACGGGAAGAAAAAGAAAAAGAAAAAGAAGAAGAAGAAGAAGAAGAAGGGCTCCGGGGCCGAAACCTCGGGAGCGACGGGGGCCCCACAGGCTCCTTCCGCTCCTCAGAGGGTTCCGCCCTCGGAACCCAGAAAGGAGTCTTGGGTGGAGGTAGTGAGGAGGGGGAAGAAATCTTCCCCTTCACAGCCTGCCAAAGTCCAGGCTCCACTGGCGAAGACTGCGAAGGCGGCCCCCGGGGGAGGTCAAAAGGTGGCTTTACCACCTAAGACCACCCCCAAAGGGATGCCTGGTCGGTCCGAGCAGCCGAAATTGCCGCGGCCGCCGAAGAATTCGGCGATCACGGTGTCGGCGCCGGCCGGCCAGAAAAACATCCTGGGGCCTGCCCTAAGTAAAGCGATGTCCCAGGTGAACTTAAAGTCCCTGGGCATCGAAAATAGTTTGAGGCCTAAGAGGGCGGTCACCGGGGCACTCGTTTTTGAGGTTCCGGGACCCGACAGCCTCCTCAAGGCTGCCGGGCTTTTGGCCGCCCTTAAAAAGGCAACTGAGGGCACGGGGGTAATAGTTACCTGCCCTCAGAAAACCGCCGAAATCGGCATCTCCGGCCTGACTGAAATGTCAGGGCCGGATGATGTTCGTGAGGCGGTAGCGAAGGCGGGTGGCTGTAGCGAGGGGGAGGTCCGAGTCGGGAACCTCCGGAAAATGCCTTCTGGACTCTTCTCGGCTTGGGTCCGATGCCCCCTCGCTGTTGGAAGGAGCCTGGAGAAAGCTGGACATCTTGATGTCCAGTTTCTCCGGGCTAATGTAACGGTCTTTGAAAAAAGACCGTTACAATGTTATAAGTGCTTAGAGGTCGGGCATGTCCGTCAGAAGTGCACTAGCACGACGGACAGGTCCGGCCTCTGCTATAGGTGCGGAAAGGGTGGCCATAAGGCTGCGGATTGCAGGGCCGCTCCCTCCTGCCCGCTCTGTGCTGCCAATGGCAGACCAGCCGGGCATAGGATGGGAGGTCCGGCCTGTAAGCCGCCGCCGAAGGCCACCCCGAACAAGGGAGGAGTGAAGCTCCCCCCCTGCTAAGACTAGTAGGGGAAAAGGCAAGACCTCCTCCCTTGTCAAGGAGAAAGAGAAGGAGAAGGCGACGATGATGGAGGTGGAAACTGTTTCTACCCCTGTCTCCCTTCCCCCTTCACTTCCTATTCCCTCTTCCCTTCCTCCTCCCATACCTCCTTCTTCTTCCTCTCCCACTCCTCCTCCTTTTTCCCATCTCCTCTCCCCCATCCCTTTTGAAGAGGTGAGGATCGGGTCGCCACCCGCCTCACCGCGAGCATCGGAGAGCAGGAGTTCCTCTCCGATGCTCGAGATTATTATGATAGAGGACGGAGACGAACCGTCCTCTATCGAGGGTCAGGCCGACCTGGGGAGAGCCACGGGGGAGGCTGAATAGACATTTATAATGTCTACACGCCTTCTCCAGAGCAACCTCAACCACTGCCGGAGTGCACAAGATTTGTTGCTGCAAACCCTCCGGCAGGGGGGGATCGGCCTGGCAGTGATCGCCGAGACCTACCGGATCCTTAACCGTCCTAACTGGGCGGGAGATCTGGATGGGGTTGCGGCGATCACGTGGGAGATGGGCCACGGAGCCCCTTCCTGTCACTTGTTGCATCGTGGCAAGAGCTTCGTGGCGGTAGCGTGGGGGGAACACGCGGTGATCGGATGCTACGCATCGCCTTCGATGGGCCTCGGCCTTTTCGAGGAGTATCTGGACGAGTTAGGCAGGTGTGTTGAGGCCTGCCGACCTCGCCAGATATTGGTTCTGGGTGACTTCAATGCCCATGCGACGGCATGGGGAAGCCCCAGAACCACTCCAAAAGGTGATGCGCTAGTCTACTTGGCGACGAGTCGCGGCCTGATTCTCCTGAATCAAGGCAACGCGAGCACGTGCGTTCACGCTAGGGGTGAGTCGATAGTGGATCTATCATTTGCCACCCCTGGTATTGCGCGTCGTGTGACCGGCTGGAGAGTAGCTGAAGAGGTGGCCACCCTAAGTGACCACCTCTATATCTTCTTTAATATTGCCTCTCCAGCACCAATCGGTCCTCGTCGGCTCGATCCGACACCGCGTTGGGCGTTGAAACGCCTTGAGAAGGGCGCCGCGGAGATGGCGGCCTCCGTCGTCGCCTGGCAGGAAATGCCGGGCGAGATTCTCGACGATCCGGAGGCGGGTGCCGACTGATTTCGGGGCATAATGCACACCATTTGTGATGCGATAATGCCCCGTGTTGGCACCCCACGTCGGGGATCGGTGTACTGGTGGTCCGAGGAGATTGCGAATCTCCGCACTCTGTGCATGCGGGCCAGACGCCGGTACACCCGGACCCGTCGACGCAGACGGGTCACGGAGGAAGAGATCTTGGCGCGGCGCTTGGAATATTCCGAGGCGCGCAAGACTCTGAGACTGGCCATCTTCGACGCGAAGAACCAGGCGTGGAAGGAACTCCTCGACGGTTTACAAGCCGATCCGTGGGGGCGCCCGTATAAGATGGTTATGGGTAAACTCAGACCATGGGCACCCCCGTTGACGGAGAGGCTGGACTCTCAGTTCCTTCGGCAGGTGGTGTCGGTGCTATTCCCTCCCGAGGAGGATGAAGCCGACGAGCCTGTCGAAGAGGTGTCGGTTGCCAGTGAGGACTGGACCGACGAGCTGGGAGTCTCCGAAGAGGAGATTTCCGGGGCCATCCGGCGCATGACTGCCCGTAACACGGCACCTGGCCCGGATAGTATCCCTGGAAAGGTCCTGGGTTCTTCGTGTGGTGTCCTTCGGCCCGGCCTCAAGCGTCTATTTGACGCATGTTTGAGGACGGGTCGGTTCCCCTCACGCTGGAAAAAGGCGAAACTGGTGCTCCTCCAGAAGGAGGGAAAACCAGCGGAGCAGCCCTCGGCGTACCGACCGATATGTCTGCTCGATGAAGCCGGCAAGTTGCTCGAAAGAGTGATTGCTGGCAGAATCGTCAGGCACCTGTCCGGGGATGGCCCGGACCTCTCGGATGCCCAGTTTGGTTTTCGGCGGGGTCGCTCTACTGTCGATGCCATCGACAGAGTACGTGGCCTCGCCAGACCGGGAGTGGACCAGGGCGGTGTTACTTTGGCGATATCGCTAGATATAGCGAACGCCTTTAACACTGTCTCTTGGAAAGCTATAGGCAGGGCGCTCGATTACCATCGAGTACCCTCCTATCTGAAGAGATTGGTCCGGCATTACCTGAAAGACAGGAAAGTCGGATGGTACGGGAGGGGCGGCGAGGAGTTCCACGCCGTGCATCGGGGTGTCCCGCAGGGATCTGTTTTAGGTCCGCTGCTGTGGGACTTAGCCTACGATGCTGTTCTGCGGATATCCCTCCCCGGCGGCACGACATTGGTGGCGTATGCAGACGACACAATGATCGTTGTCGTCGGTCCGGATTGGAGGAGCACCATCAGGGTAGCCGAAGAGTCGGTGACACTGGTGGTCTCCGCTATTAGGGAGCTGGGGCTGGAGGTATCGGCCGCCAAGACGGAGGCCATCTGGATGTGCGAGGTCTCCGGTCGAGGCGTGCCGCCGAAAGCCTCAGTCAAGGTAAGTGGGGTGGATGTCCCGGTGAGGCGCAAATTTAAATACTTGGGCCTCATCGTGGATAGCTACTGGCGATTCTCGCATCACTTCGATACCTTGGCTCCTCGATTAGAGCGTGCGGCGGCTGCTTTAAGTCGTCTTGCGCCTAATCTCGGGGGGCCAAGTGGGAGGATAAGGCGGCTTTATATGGGAGTCGTCAGGTCCATGGCGCTTTACGGAGCGCCAATATGGGCCGGCGGGCTGGCCGTCAACACCCGGGGGGACTGTGTCCTTCGCAAAGTGCACCGGGTGATGGCGATCAGGGTCGTGCGGGGTTACCGCACGATTTCCTACGCGGCCGCCACAGTTCTGGCAAGTTCACCCCCATTTTCTTGCTATGCGCATATGGCTGCGGAGGTCTATGTAGACCTTCGTGCTGCGCGGCAGGCAGATGGGGTGGAACGGCCAGAAGCCTCTGGAAGTGAGATGAGACGCCAGGCTGAGCAGCGTGTCTGGAACCGTTGGTTGGATTGGTTAGACGATCCGGCCAACGCGGAAAGTCGCGCTGTGAAGGCTATTCGCCCGCTTCTTCGGGAGTGGGTGAATAGAAGGCATGGCCGCCTCACATATCGATTGACGCAGGTGCTCACCGGGCATGGTTGCTTTGGTGAGTACCTGTATAATATAGGGAAGGAGGAGACCGCCGAGTGTCACCATTGTGACTCGGTGGAGGACACCGCGCAGCACACGCTGGAGGTTTGCCCAGCGTGGACTGTTCAACGCGGTGTCCTTAGGGATTGTGTAGGGGGGGACCTCTCACTACAGAGTGTAGTGAGAGAGATGATCCTCTCGGAGGAGAAATGGAGGGCCGTGGTGACCTTCTGCGAGGAGGTTCTCCTGCAGAAGGAAGCCGCGGAGAGGGATAGGGAGGGGTTAAGGGTGGCAGCCAGATCTGCTCGCCGACCAGCTCGGGCGAGGAGACGGTAATCCTAATGGGGAGGTAGCGATGCGAGCATGCGTGTTGCTGCCTTCTTTCGGATTACCGATGGCGTCACCCAGCGCCCAGTTATTTATTGAATGAATGTGTGAGTGAATGTATTTATTGGTATGAATGGTGAGTGAATGATTTGGGGTTTTATTTATTATTCAAGGGAGGGTTTTTATTCTCTAGGGGAAGGGTAGTCGGGAAGTAAGTACCCGGAGAGGTTCATGCATCCTCCTCTTCGGAATTTGCTTCCCGGCGCAATATCATGGGCCGGGTAGAGTTGAGGGACTCTGCCTGGCACGGACTTGTCCACCATGATGGGATGGGAAGCCGTCATGTATGCTAACCGCATGACGGCTTCAATTGTGTGTGAGGACTCAGTGTCACTGAGATCCGAGTCTGGCGGGCTGCGGTTGAAATTGCGAGCTGGAGCCCGGGGCCCGCCTTAAGGACTCAACGAGGTTGCCATGAGGTTTTAGTGGGTAAGAATCCCACACTACCCGCTGCCCTCCTCAGGCAGTGGGTGTCTTGTTGAAGATTTCCTCATGTAAAAAAAAAAAAAAAAAGGTGTCATAAATCTAGCAACCAGTAGCCAACCAGGGCCCTCCTCTGTTTAAGCCTTCGGTACATTTTAGCAAAACCAATCCGAATTCTGCATTTTGGTAACCGCCCACGAAGCCTCGGGAGGACCAATGACATCACATTACAGGCCCAACATGGTCTTTCCTACGAAGATACCACTTCCTCCTCGCAAGGGTTAGCGACAGAGGAATAGGTACTTTTAAAACCGACAAAGGCACCAAAACGTGTCCTAACGAGGACTTTTTCGCTCTGGCAACGCTATAATTCATTGATATTATACAACTCGCGCTCGTTTATACTTGTTATTTTTGTTATTTCTTGTTACTATTTGTTTGTTACCTGTTTCCGTATTATAAGATCGTGAAAAAGAAACGAGAGGCGTGCGGCAACCTATCCAAGGTAGCAACTCGTCCAGAGTAGTTTAAGGCGAATGCCTGGACATGTTCTGCAGAGCAGCCTTGACAACTTCTTTATACGATACATTCTGTGAAATAAATACCGATAAATTGTTCAATAAAATACGAAACATTGGTCTAATCATCAGAATTTATTACATCATCTTCTCTTTACGATTTCAATGTACTCAGGACGTCTACTACGAAGTGGTAATTTCAGTTTGGTAAATGGTGCTGGCTCACGGATATTTATTGAGTTTTTAATAAAAAATACGCGTGAGGGTCCTGTGTGTTTGATGCCGCATTGCCGCAGTGGGTAATTCAACAATTGTCTATCAGTAAATTTGGTCTTTTTTGGCGAAAATTCCCTGTCAGACATTTCATATGTCTAGTTGGTACTGTCAAGGCTAAGGCGTCAACAATTACAATCACACTGAAATCTTTAAAGTTTTTCTAGTCTCATAGTCTATTTTCTATCTTAAAAAATGCAAGCTTTTTCCTTTTTTTTAAATAATAACTTTATTGAAGATAATATGTACTTGCTGTGTGTAATTTACTCGATTTGGGTCAAAAATCATTGTCAGGGTCTGTTGAAGGTTAAATTTTTTATACTTGTAGTACACATAAAGGCAAGATACGATGCGTGTCAATTTTGAGATACCATGTACAAAAGTACAAATGTACCTCCTTGCCCTCCGAGCCTTTTTCCCCGAGGAGAAATCATTCTCGTTGTATCGTTCGAGTAAATTGGTAAAGTTTCCACGTTTTAACGCTCGCAACTTACCACCATGGACGTTACCAGGTATAATTTGATATAGTCTGCGACACGGTTCACCCTCCTTCATAAGAGGGACAAAATTTTCAGAGAGCGGTCTTAGAATGCGACGGTGCTTTGCGGATTTCAGGAGACGAGCCAAGAGAATGGACGAATTAGCATCTAGAGCGCGATTTCGTTCTATCCTCTTTTCCTCCCTTTTTGTCTCGCAGAGTCTCCCCTGCGGTAATACCCTCGCGTTATGAAAACGCAACTTTAAGGACAGACGGGAATTCGACGGTAATACGTGAACCGGAAACCACCCTTAATGGTTGCTCCTACGCGAGGAATATATATTTCCCTGATTGGTGACTCTTATCACCGACATATTCATAAAAAATGCGGTGAAATCTTTTATAAAAGATAATGAAAATTTCCTTTCACATGACATATAAATCAGCTTGATCAAAAGTAATACGTTCTAAATTTTTGGATTGAATATTGTAATATATACAGGGTGAGTCTCCTAACATGACGACCTCAAATAACTCATAAGGTATTCGTTCCACGAAAAAATGTTTCAAACAAAAGTTGCACGGTATGTATCTAGGGGGACACATACAGTGCTCTAATCTGTTTATTATTATCTCACTTTCTTATTGAGATATTAGGGTCACCTTCAGTTTTTTAAATGGAATGCCTAATATTTTTTTTCGAATTCGGTTAAATCATCAAATTTTGTAAAAAAGTACTTTTTTTGTTTGAAACATTTTTTCGTGCAACGAATACCTTACGAGTTATTTGACGTCGTCATGTTAGGAGACTCACCCTGTATATGCTTCTTGATAAAGCGTAATTAGTCAAGTTTGATTACTTTAGTTTGATTTCGAAAATCCAGTAATTTTAAAGTATTATGAAAGAAACATAGGAATTTATTATATTCGGATAGAAACTTGTCTGCATGCGATATTTAGTGTGTAAGTAGTAAGTAGTGAATGACTAATGTCCAGTTTGTACAAGTACGCATAAATATTCACGTAAGATGAAACTGTTTACATGTATTAGTTGGTATACGAAAAATTATGTTACGGAAAATTGAGAAAATAGAAGTGTTAACAAACTTTTACTCTCTACCTCATTAAGTACATATTAGTAGTAGATAGAGTGGGCGCGCAAATTGCTCTAACTGTAAACATAATGTTATACCACGTGCCAATCATCGATTTGCAATGTGCTTTTAATTGAATTTATGGCGCTTTCGTGAAAAAACAATTGATTATTCGTACGTGTTCGTCTTCAGAAAGTAGGTATTATGAACACACGCAACCGACTTTAAAAAGTCGTCTTATGAAAAACTGCGAAACTTTTTAAGCATCCTTACTACGTTCTCTTTACATAAAACCAGGCTATTTTTAACCAACGGCGTTTTAAGTCGATGACTACTCACACTATTCTAATACCTTGAGTTCGTCGCGTAAACACAGAGGTTAATTCAAATTCAGTACCATAGCTTATTTAAAAACGAACTTTGTTTTGTTCGAATACAAAGTCCAAACTAGTCAATTATTCATGGGAATAGTATACATAGCTGTTATAAATAATCGTTTAAACAAATTTGAAATTTTATCTACATTGTATGTTCTCAATTTGGGATAAAAACACTGTTTTTATAGTTTCATAGTTAGTATTCATTAGTTTAAAATTGTTATTCAATCATTTAAAAAAATCAATCATCCTTTGTTGAAACTCTAATTCAACTTGGAACGCTTTGCACGAATTAAGTAAACACAGTACTCAATTTATTAACTAAATACAACGAGATTCAATATAATCGAGGCTTTCTGTCAGGTTACGTATACTTATTGTACAACTAAAAATCAGTTATACAGAAGAGTAGGAACAGTTCACTAATTAACATATGAACTATATACTTATATGAATATAAAGTTACTTGAACGAATTCTCTTTATATTTAATTTATACTGTTTGCTTCACAATTAAAAGAATCAATTAATGCGGTATCTACAGTATTATGCTTAGTTTTCCCATTTTTCAATTTAAACTCTTGGAATGTAGAATATTTTCTACTGACGCACCCCGAACGGAGAGTGCATGCTTAGTGTTGGCACTGATGTGGTCTGAATCCTATGTCCCTATCGTGAACTTTGTTGACCCAAATTAAATAATGGAAAAAAGGTATTTTTGAGCATTAATTACACTGTCCAACAAATTTGAAGCAGTTTTCTGTTTTCCTATAGCCACTATATAATTCTTATAGAGTTTGTCGTGCTGAACACGAATCCGGCAACCAAATTTCTGGATCACCCTCTGTTTTCGAAAAAAATCAGCATTTGTAAAAACGGTCGTTTTCGGTAAAGAAGCTGGTATTACGTGAAAACTAAGAAACGTAGGTCGTTGTTCTTGGTCTCAAAAAATAGAGGAGTGTTTCCCGAGTATGTATACATAAGCATGTTATAATATTCCGTATTGATTAATAGCAGTGAATCACTGTCAAAGTTAAAAAACGAGCGGATTCGCCAATTTTTTACGCATTCACTTTGCATTTTCACGTAGAGGACTGTTGCTAGCACACATTTACTGTACACCATTGGATTCTACGTACATTTCTGAATAAAAAACTATCTGCGAAAAATGTCATAACTGTTTTCGTTTCGGCTCAATTTAAGAAAATATCCATCGAGAGCGTGTTCCGACCGTTTTGCCGCTACGACGCCGTCGCTCCCTGTGAGCGCCGTAGCTACGCGTACTACTTTCACGGGCCCCGCGCATCGATACATTCCGTTGAGGTAGAATTCTCTACCCCTTTACTAAAGTGTAAGGCAATACTTATTTATTTTTTTTTTATAGAGGGGAAATGCTTTACGCACACCCGCAAATGTCTTAGTTTGCGGATAGTGTGGGACTCCGTAGACATATTGTTTTTGTATACCCACTAAAACCCCTCTCTGCTTCACTCTGCTTTGCTCTTTAATTTAACTAATCAAACAATACTCGCTTCAAACAATGAATAAGAGTTATTTTATACGGGCTATTATTCAATGATATATTAGTACGGCTTATTATTCAATGAATATGTTGAGGAATTCTTTATTGATTTAAAGTGGACTCTATATTTTTAAGTGTCTATGGTAGGTAACTGGTCATGAATTCCTCTGAGTATGATTATAAAATAATTTATTGTATAATTTAAATAGTTGCACTTATATTTACACTGTGACGATAAAACTAAGAACTTATATTAAATTTGCGTCGAACTTGTGACATTAGATTCCGGTAAAGATTTTTGATTGAATCTTGAATGAGTAATTGAGAATAAATCTTTGAGAATAAATGAGAATAAATCTTGAGAAATAAATCTTTGAGAATAAATCTGAAAATGACCAAGTTGTATGGCCTTATATCTCCTGGGCACGAACTGAAAATCCAATCAGCAGTGTCATGCGAGGAGATGGAAAATGCCCTGATTGGGCCTTGAATTTGTTTAAGGCGGCCCTTCCAAGGTGGTGGGTTGTCCCTCTTCCCTACCTCCTTCGGGGTTAAAAAGTTATAAACTTTCCCTCTCCTGCGAAGATAAGGAGAGGGATCCTTGAGAGGCATGAGAAGAAGGACACTGACTTTGAGGTTTTCCAGACGCAACCCTGGCGAAAGTCCCAAAGTTCTTGGAACTCTTTTGTGCATGAATTATACCAGGGTGGTCTAGAAAACCCTACCGAGACACAAGGCAAGTGCACGCACTAGTGAGGGCTGAAGAGGCAATAAATATCCCAAAGAAGGGTACAATCCAATGCCTCTCCAGCCTGATAAGAAAGGACAAAATGTGTTTGCAATAAATACCATTCTCAAAGCTAGTGCCTTTTGAAACGTACGTGACCCAAATCTCGACCTCATTTGTGAAAATAAGAAGGAACATCTGCATCCATTGAGAAATGCAGATGCCCCTCCTAAGGTTCGTAACAGAATAAGAATTATTTTATATGTGCGCGATAAATCTTATCATCATTAGTTTCATAAATATTAAACAAAAGAAAAAAATCAAAGGGGAGAATGTTGTAGTATATTTGGTACGAATACGATAGCGAAATTTTCTGTATTTAGAAGACTTGAAATGAAAGAAATATGTGGAACATGTTATAATATACTATTTATTTACGAGTATTTTATAGTCATAAGATTACATATTGTTATGAATAAAGAAAAAATTGTTAAATTTTGCTAGATTTTCGCCCCTTTGGTTTCTATGTAATGCTTGCCATTTACGAGAAAAGCGTTGGTAAAATGTATCACTAACAGCCTGAATGAAGAACAAAGCAAAGTAACAATATTGAAAAAGCAACTAATTTCGCCGATATGCTAACAGCCGAAAATCTGTTATTTTATATTCTTTTACAAATCCATATTCTTCACCTGTCGTTTGTAGTTCATATTCCAGTGGAATTAAATACATTTTTCTTAGCCTATATTGTGAAATATTACATTTATCACTTGTATTTATGAATATAGAAATCCAAAAAATTTTCGCTGTTAACTTAAAATAAACAAAAAATTTCGTTATTATCTTTCGCTAGCAAAGTATACTCGAACTTTCTGCCCTTCGATTTTTTCCTGGTGTTTAACATTTATGAGAATAACGATTTATTGCCGTTATCCCATATAAAATGATTCTCGTTCATTTTTTAAGGCGAGTATTGTTCCATTAGTTAAAATTTAAATTAAAGAGAAAAGCAGAATGAAGCAGAGAGGATTTCAAAGCGTATACGAAAGCAATAAGCCTACGAAGTTCCACACTATCCGCAAACTAAGACATTTGCGAGTGTGCGTAAAGCATTTCTCCTCTATAAAAGAAAAAATAAATAAATAAGTATTACCTTACACTTTAGTAAAGAGGTAGAGAATTCTCCCTCAACGGAATGTATCGATGCGCGGGGCCCGTGAAAGTATTACGCGTAGCTACGGCGCTCACAGAGAGCGATGGCGTCGTAGTGACAAAACGTTCGGTATGGATATTTTCTTAAATTGTGCCGAAACGAAAACAGTACAGTAAATTTGTGCTAGCAACAGTCCTCTACGTGAAAATGCAAAGTGAATGCGTAAAAAATTGGCGAATCCGCTCGTTTTTAAACTTTGACAGTGATTTACTGCTATTAATCAATACGGAATATTATAATATGCTTATGTATACATACTCGGGAAACACTCCTCTATTTTTTGAGACCAAGAATAACAACCTACGTTTCTTAGTTTTCACGTAATACCAGCTTCTTTACCGAAAACGACCGTTTTTACAAATGCTGATTTTTTTCGAAAACAGAGGGTGATTCAGAATTTTGGTTGCCGGATTCGTGTTTGGGACGACGAACTCTATAAGAATTATATAGTGGCTATAGGAAAACAGAAAACAGCTTCAAATTTGTTGGACAGTGTTATCTACTAGAAACAATAAAACGTACAGTATACTTTAACTCTAGATCTATCAAGGTGCCTAAAATGACTGGCTCTGAATTTTGTTGAAAATATTCCTGAATTTCTTAATGCTGTTTTTTTTATAATTTTTTATAATTACCTTGAAGAATATAAGCAATTGAATAGATCAAAATTTCACTCCCTTTGTTTATTTTATTCGGCCATAAATATTTGAGAATTTGAAATATGTTGACTTAATAGTCGGTCGATGTAATCTTAACTTGAAAATGAAGAACTGAAAACTAAATTCGATAAATACAACAAAAAATAGGAAAAACTTTAAACTTATGCGTAGGGTTAGTAGCTTTGGTGACATTCAACAGTCAGTTCACATAATACGTACTATGAACTCAATATTTATTAAACAATAAAAACAAAAAAGATATAAGTAAAAACGGAATAATGAATAAAATAAGCCGCAGCAGGAATTGCGTGGTTTCTCGTTCTTTCGCGTATTTTCGAATTTTCCAACTCCTCTGTCGTCTTTTGTCTTTTTCCGCAATCCTCTTCATATTTTCCCACATCATCCTTATTCGCCCTTTCTACTATTCACTCATTCACTCACTCAACCACTCATTTGATCTGCATTCCCACATATATTTGGACCAACAAAATATTTATTCTAAATTTTTAAGTTTATGTCGTTGAAAACAAAGCTTTAAGTTCAATAACAATAATGGCTCATTTGTCTGTAATAAATTTCAATACAATGATCAACACATCAACCGACATCGCATTCTTCATGTCCACACGTGATCATCTAAACAAAACCTGAGTTTTTCCGATTTTTGATGATGTGCGAAATATTCCAGATGTTATGTTTGAATGATTTGAAAGGAAGAGTTTGCACACTGAATAATTTTAATGATCATTTTTCTAGGTCGCTGGTTCTTTTTTATCGGATAAACTCATTTACTTTGTACTACGATACGTATCATGTATTTGGATGCATAATAATAAATCTCACACATTATGTTGTCATTTATTTTGAACGTAGAAAAAATGACGAAGTTGTGACACAACGTATGGACAATACATGAATTTCCTTTCTATCAGACAAAAAAAAAACCTGGCGATCAAGACGAATTCAAAGAAAAAGGTATTTTATTTTAAAAAATCTTTCGGCATGTTCAATAACTTTTACGTTACACAGAGGTCGATTTTGCTGAAATCCCGGCTGAAACCTCTAAACTGCTCCGAATTTGTCGAAAATTTACTGAACTAAAAAAATTTCTCGTTCCGCGCAAACATTAGTATTCCGACATTTTATGGGTCGGTGGTCAGAGTCTGAACTGAAAATTTTCATAAACCAAACGGTGGATACAATATATCAATAAATAAAATGCGATATTCCAATCATAATCACGTAAACAGATATCTACGACAAACAATAGTCACTAACTCGAAAAATAACAGAAAGTAGCAGCTAAAACTACGGCTTTTGGTCAGACAGCTTCAAAGATTATTTAAAAAAAATTAACGCTAATCAAAAACGAACATTTTAACTATTTCGTTAGGAGAAGACAAATAAATATTTTCATTGTAATAGCTGTAAAGTGTTAAGTAAAAAAAATGAAACCGACATATTTAAAAATTTAAAGCATGTTAAATATTATAGCTACCAATAGAAAAATAAACGGTTCATTTTTGGTGCAGAATTATCGCGTTAAAACTGTATCATCATTGGGGTCGTATACCTCTAGAAGCATTATGTAACAAAAGGAATTACTAGTAAAAAAAGTATTCTCTGTTATGCTATAAACCAAATGAGATTGTTAGATTTGAAATGTCAACGAAAAAGTTTTTCAACTTTCGGTTCTAATTTCAGCAAAATCGACCATTTTGGTTCGTTAATAACATAAGAAAGGATTATGCAAAATATAACTACCGGCATTAAATCTATTACATCTAGATATATTAAATAAGTACATTAGAGAAAGAGGAACCAATAAATAACAAAGGTTATCACTACGGAAATTCATATACGAGTATTATATTATAATAAAGACGTGCGAAATCTACTCTAAGACTTTCATATTTTAGAAAATTCTTATGTAAAACTATGAATCAGTTATTTCGATTTCCTTGGTATTTCTAGCGAGAATGTATTTGATCTTTGACGAAATATCTTACAGTTATTCACAGAGGTACATAAGCTGTGAATGTAGGTCCCTGCCAACATCCCTTAGAAATATACGTTAGAATTAAAGAAAAAGCATTTTTGTCTCTAGAAGAGCAAAGTAGAAAGAGATGTACTTCTCTAGGGAGGATAATTGGAGTTATGGTGGTAGTTCAGGAACTGTCAAGAGAGAATTTAAGCATAACACATCTCAAAGAGAAAGGAAATTGAAAGAAGCTTGCAAAGAAAGATGCTGACTAATACATTGTATAAAAGAAGGCCGTAGGACAGAGGGTTAAATAATACAATAAAAATGGTATTTGTTTAAATAATATACTAAAAATTTATTTTTCTTGGATGGATGATTGCCGATAAAAAAAGTACTGCTCAAATGTTTTTTGAGTACAGGTAGCCTTCCTACAACACGGTTTCGCTGTAACACGATTTATTAATTACGGAAACCCTTCTACAACACGGCATCCTATTACACGGTTTCGCTGTAACATAGTAAGAAAATTGCAAGAACCTTTATACAAAACTGTACTTCTATAGCTGCGGCGTGGCTTACCTTCTTAAAGATACAGTGTGGCGTAAACTATTTTGATTTCATCTCCGTGGTTTGAAAACAAAAGTATTTCACGCTGTTGATCGGCAGTCTGCGTCGAGCTACGGTGTGTCAAAGAATAACTTTTTCGTCTTTAAGATATTAAGGAGAAATTAACATTGACCAGGTAAGAACGAGAAAGCAAAGTAAAATAACAGATTTTTTTAAAGAGGAAAGAAGATAGAAAAACTTTAAATGAAGAAAAGAGTTCTGAAATTGAAGGCGATGTCATTCCATCAAAAAAACGTTCTCGACTGACTATATTGAGCAGTGACGATGAAGAAATTAATTAAATTATAGTTGCAGTAAACTAATTTATATTTTTTTCGTTTATGTTTTTAATAAAAATTAAGTTGTTTCTGTAGAATTAAAAAATATATTTGTTTTTAATAAGTTTTCGGAACGTAACCCCTCTTTTTGTACTGGCTTTGGGTCTCATGCAACACGGTTTCACACAACACGGCGTTTTCTAGGAACTTATCTACCATGTTATAGGAGGGTTACCTGTACTATCTTTCACATCAGTTTCGCCAAATCGATGGGTTCGAGTTCGATATGTTCCCTTGTTAGCAAAAAATATTAGTTTTAGATATTATAAAAATCATTTTCAAGTGGTTACAAATAAAATTCCCGGTAATTGCAACAAGCAAGTAAGTAGATACAACATCATCTTCCAGAATTCTTCATAAATTATCATTCCACTCAGCTTCCAACGAAATTATGTGTCACGAATATATCATATGAGATTTTAGTTTAAGTGGAAGAAAATTTTCCCCATCTTCGAGAACATCTACCTGCATCATACGCACATAACTTTAACTTAGTATAATAACATATAAATTAACGAACACTCTAATTAACACAAAAGTCTAATTATACCGGCAACACCTGTGACTCGCAAGAAAAAGGAGGCAAGATCATTTAACACCACATCTCCAATACTTCTTTAAGTTCCATCGGGCAGTTTTTTTACAAAATCGTTTTTAGATCTTCGAGGAAAATGTCAGGACGCGCACGTATGTCCTCTGGTATATCTTTCGCGGGTTTCTGACGTGCTCGTCCCACCGGACGTGAGGAAATAAATAAATGATGAGCGATTCCCGCGGGTCGGCGGCTCAACGAGGCAACGAGCAGTTTCTGTGTAGATAGCGCGAGAATTATGGTCCCTCACGGTGAAGGGGCTACGCGGGGCTGCTTTAAGCCCTCCTCGGTTTCTGGCCTTACAACTCCGTAATTTTTACCCTCGGAGAAGTTAAGAGTAATTTACTGGCTCCACGTAGGCGTTATTCGGATCTCTTCTCTTTTCTTCTTGCCTCTCCCCTCTTCTTGGAACGGTTCACCAACGAACGAACGCTGTCGGCATGGACCCGTTTGAAGAGTACGTCGGAGATTTGCCCTTGTTAATTGTCTACCTCCGATGAACTTGATTTTCCGCGAAAGTGCGAGGCAGGGCGGGCCGAGATAAATGTCAGCAATATCACGACGGGAATAGGAGCAGCTATCTGTTTTCGCCTCTTTACGCTGCTGTGTTTCAATGAATAATCCGCGCAGGAGAAGCTCTTCCCGTAAAGCGTGCAAAATTAACGAGAGGAAAGAATGGAAAATAAAAGACACCCTCATGTGTAAAAAAAGGTTTTTAGCTTCCCCGCAAGGGTGAATTTAAAGTATATTTAAACGTTTGTGAGTTTAATGTCGCAAGGTGCAATAAGATAATAGAGATGCATGAAATATCAGTTTTCTATGTGTAACATCCTAATTTTTAGCATATTACCCTCGAATGGATTTAATCTTTTCACTGTAAGGGTATTTAGTAATTTGTATTTAGTAAAATGTGATCGAAAAATTTAGAGAAGCGCAATCGTACTTCTTTCGTTTTACATGGATGAACAGAAGAAAACAAGATTTTGATGTTTTTCTGCTGACAACAAGTAAAAACTGTTTCCTTATTTGAACAACTTTTATTGTTCATACAAAAAGAATTATCAATTCTACAAGCCGAACGCTTTGATACGTTAACGCTTAACTCTTTTTGTTACCCAATTAAATTGGGAGATTTTTCTGCTCTAACTCTTAAATGCATAGTGTCTCAAAAACAAAACACTGTCTTTAACTCCTAGTTAAAGTATTAACTATAGCGAAAGTTTTACTTTAAATATAATAACTTCATCGCCGAAGCAGTACTTATGCTATATTACTTTGGTCAGAAAAAGAAAATGGATCTTTATCAACAATATCACCCACAGAAGTATACCCAGATGAGGTTGATCATGAACAAATCAGAACAAATTCAAGAAGACGTTTTTAATGCCTTAATATAAACTCCTGAGTTCCATAAAATGTTCTAAATGTAATGTTTATTGTCATTCGTTATTTCATAATACTTAATTAGTAAGTAAATATAAGCATTCTTTTTTCTCAATAATTAAACGCTATCATTTGCGGTTTCACTTCATTATAAAAAAATTAAAACCTATATATTAATTATTTTTTTTTGTATTTTTGCATAAACTTATGTAATAATCTACATGTAATGGATTTTTTCGGTCAAAATTAAAAAACCATGCATTTAAGGGTTGAACAATGTCAACTGATGACCGAATGGGGACTTCTACTTTTACCTTGTCAACGTGTGACCCTCATTTTACTTACTCTTCTCTGCTGCTATCAATTAGTTTTGACCTGATATTGTTCGGAATTCCTTAAATACCTTTTGTTCCTTCATAAAATATGGTTTAAAGTAAAATCAGATAAAGTTTCTCATCATTTAAGACTTTATCATCTTAAGGACCAAATTACAACTTAAAAAAAAAATAGGTAAGGCCTATTTATTTTATTCAGTTATAATACTGTAAAATTAGTATTAATGTGAGTATCGAACGATACCACCTAAAGTGTAATAACTTTTGTTATGATATAATCAAAATTCCAAAGTAATTTTTTAATGGATATAGGTATAGTTACAAATATTCAAAGAAATCTATTGATATTAAAGTGGAGAAATTAACAAAAAAACACTACGTTTTCATATATTGATTAAACAAACGAAGATTTTGGAAAATAATTTGTACCGTTTAATTCATCACTAAAAGACACAAATTAACACTTTGCCGACCGGTATTTTTTTAACATCTTGCCCCTTCTGGCCGATCACTTGGCTACAAATAATTCCTTGATACAGATATCTATTCGAAATTGCAAATTCTCGTCACTGAGTCCTTAACACAGGTAACCGCAATGATAAATGATAATTTATTAATTGGAGTGGCAACCAATTAATAAGTTAAAAGTTCCAAAAAGGGTCCGACAAGCCTATTAAGAGGCTTCCGGTCGGTAAAGTGTTAAATCATGCAATTATTCTAATTCTGATTGCCGATAAAAAATATAAAAAAAATAGTTGTCAAATATTTTTATGAGAATTACATTACATGTAACATTCTTCAAAATCAGTCATTCACACCTCGTTGCTTTGTAACTGTTAACCTTTTAGCTTACATCAACTGTGACACTCCTGCCGAAGTAAATGGGATAGGAAAGGCGTTGATTCAAAATCGACCAAAATTACCCGAGACCAATTTTTTTGAAACTTTGCGTATTAGTAGCTCTTTGGGCCTAGTATTGATTCCGCGCAAAAACTTTTTCGTTAAACTTCATGGTTAAGGGGGGGAAGGGGTCAAAGTACGTATTTGGCCAAATCTATTATGTGCTGTAACTTTTTCAAAAAACAAGATATCGGTCCGAGACTGGCACCAAAAAATCGTAAAAAAATCAAACTTTCCAACGGTGTATAGGTTTATGTAATTTATTTATTGCACACATACTTTTTTCACATTTTTCGCGATTTTGAATGTGGAAAAAATGTAGAAAAATGGCAATTCCCAAAAAAAGTATCATCCGATCTCAACCAAAAACTCTGCATTAATAGTACGTTTTATGCTCTTGCGAATGGCGTTTCCCAAACCTTGGGGAAATTATTCGTTTTTGAGTTATAAAGTAAAATGTGAGCAGAGGTTGAGGCGCGCGATCGACTTTTGACACAAATGTTAGCTCCAAACTTGAAAAGACGGCTTTCTATGATTATATCTATACTACGTATAAAACAGTTATAGCATTGTTGTCAATTTTACTATTTTGAAACAGTCAAAATTGCCCATATTTTACAATAATTAAGACGGAATGCTTATGTTGTTTATTTTATAATATTTTATAACTCATTATGGACGTAACATGTAATGTATTTTCTTCAGTTTGTTTAAAATTATATTCATGACATTATTTACTAAGCAGAAACAGTATGTTTGCGATTATATTGTATTTTAAGATTTTCCGAAACGTTTACTCTGGTGCTAATACCCAGAATCGATCGACTAAAAAAACAAAGAATGAGCGAAAAATCAAGTATTGACGAGATGCTCTTATGTTTTAACATTCCTCGCTTTGATACCAATTACTTTCATTTTTGTTATCGTGTCGTGAAGGTCTATCGTTCCTAAAAGAATTTTGAGTGTGCATCACGTTTTATTAGAATATTGGATTATTTTAACTTTCTTTTATCAATAGGAGTGTAGAACATAAGTTACATAGTATAGGGTATAAGTTACATAGCGTAGTGTATAAGTTACATAGTGTAGTGCATAAGTTAAATAGTGTAGTGTATAAGTTATATAGTGTTTATATTATATATTTAATAACATAAATAATTAAAAATGAGTTCAAACAACTGTGAAAGCTGTGGCATCTCTCTTTTAAAAACATCGAAGAAGAAGAAGAAAATGATATCGAATCATGTATTTTGTAAAAGATGTTTTTTAGATTTTACATTTTCAAATACTGTTTATCAAGAAGCTGGAACAAGCTGCCAAAGCGATATATCACCTTCGACGTCAATAGAAATAGAAATGGACACTCAATCTGCTACTATTTTACCAATAAAAGGAGCATAAGAGCCATTCTCAGTGCATATTTGGTTGTAGAGGTGTTGAAGGGAAAAATCTTTCTTTTATAAATAAAGAATTAAGAACAAAGATATTAATAACAGATCGCATTATAATCCACGAATGTTTAGTATGTTGTAAACACCATATTAAAAATAATACTATAGAGCAATTTTTAATACTCACACTAGCGGAGAATGTAGAAGATGAAACGATGTTGTCGACGAATGATATTGTAAATATTATCGATTAATTAAGGACATTCAACGAAAAGAAATCTCCTATAAGTATAATTTTTTTGATAAAATAGTGTGAGCAGCATCTGCATTCTCGCATAATTAGTGTAAAATATGGCCAATTTTGAGTGTTTCAAAACAGTAAAATTGATAACAATGGTATAACTGTGTTATACGTAGTATAGTTATAATCATAGAAAGCCTTCTTTTCAAGTTTGGAGCTAATATTTGTGTCAAGAGTCGATCGCGCGCCTCAACCTCTGCTCACATTTTACTTTATAACTCAAAAACGAATAATTTCCCCAAGGTTTGGGAAACGCCATTCGAAAGAGCATAAAACGTACTATTAATGCAGAGTTTTTGGTTGAGATCGGATGATACTTTTTTTGGGAATTGCCATTTTTCTACATTTTTTCCACATTCAAAATCGCGATAAATGTGAAAAAAGTATGTGTGCAATAAATAAATTACATAAACCTATACACCGTTGGAAAGTTTGATTTTTTTACGATTTTTTGGTGCCAGTCTCGGACCGATATCTTGTTTTTTGAAAAAGTTACAGCACATAATAGATTTGGCCAAATACGTACTTTGACCCCTTCCCCCCCTTAACCATGAAGTTTAACGAAAAAGTTTTTGCGCGGAATCAATACTAGGCCCAAAGAGCTACTAATACGCAAAGTTTCAAAAAAATTGGTCTCGGGTAATTTTGGTCGATTTTGAATCAACGCCTTTGGAAATTTTCCAAAAACTATTGAATTGAAACTGTTGAGGAATTCTTTATTGATTTAAAGTGGACTGTATATTTTTAAGTGTCTATGGTAGGCTGGTTATGAATTCCTCTGAATATGATTAAAAAATAATTTATTGTATAATTTAAATAGTTTCACTTATATTTACACTGTGACAATAAACTAAAAAACTTATATTAAATTGCGTTGAACGTGTGACATGAGATTCCGGTAAAGATGTGATTTTGGATGACTAACTGAGTGAATCTCAGAATAAATCTTTGAGAATAAATCTTGAGAAAAAATCTTGAGAATAAATGAGAATAAATCTTTGAGAATAAATCCTGAGTGAATCTGAGAATAAAACTGAAAATGACCAAGTTGTATGGCCTTATATCTCCTCGGCACGAACTGAAAATCCAATCAGCAGTGCCATGCGAGGAGATGGAAAATACCCTGATTGGGCCTTGAATTTGTTTAAGGCGGCCCTTCCAAGGTGGTGGGTTGTCCCTCTTCCCTACCTCTTTCGGGGTTAAAAAGTTATAAACTTTCTCTCTCCTGCGAAGATAAGGAGAGGGATCCTTGAGAGGCATGAGAAGAAGGACACTGACTTTGAGGTTTTCCAGACGCAACCCTGGCGAAAGTCCCAAAGTTCTTGGAACTCCTTTGTGCATGAACGATACCAGGGTGGTCTAGAAAACCCTGCCGAGACATAAGGCACGTCGTGCACTAGTGAGGGCTGAAGAGGCAATAAATATCCCAAAGAAGGGTACAATCCAATGCCTCTCCAGCCTGGTAAGAAAGGACAAAATGTGTTTGCAATAAATACCATTCTCAAAGCTAGTGCCTTTTGAAACGTACGTGACTTAAATCTCGACCTCATTTGTGAAAATAAGAAGGAACATCTGCATCCATTGAGAAATGCAAATGCCCCTCCTAAGGTTCGTAACAGAAACGATCAATCGGTAACAAACCGGTCAAATTATTTCTATAGCATTAATATTGCGTTCAGTTATATGAAATATCATATAGGGAACTTTTGTTTTTAGGAATTAATTCTGAGTTATTACATTCGAAGTCAGAAAATCGTAGGGCAAGGTATTAAGCATAAAAAGACACCACGTTATAAGCCAAACATTAAGACTGAAGTTATAACATGAAAAATTTTAAATGATACATTCACTTTAATCTCTTCCCACGCAAACCTTTATCAAATTTCATGTATGAATTATAAGTCACTGATGAATAATAAAATAACATAGATGAATTATTAAGATTAAGAAGCCCATCATTTAACACAGTCCCATAATGTTCTACGAGATAAGTTTTCCATAGAACAAAGTTGAACTATATTGCGAGAGTTATATCGAAAAATAAGTAATAAATTCTAAGATCTTATCCATGAACGTAGGAGAAAGCAAGGTAGAGAATCGATGGCAATAGCGATACAGATAACTGCGATAAATCAAAGTACAAATAAAAGATCCACAAGAACACGCGTGTTTTCTGGAGCTGTCTTCACTGGATGGCCCATCACGTGCAATTGGAGATATCGATAGGACAAGGTACATAGCGGAAGGGGTCCTCGCGTATTGAAAGAAGAGGAGGGATGCATCGAGTCCCCGTAGCATTATTTAGCTGGGAAAAGTGCTGCCGACGCCATTAATCCGATTGGACGAACCTTCGCCCTTAGGCCTTAGGGATCCATTATGTATTAGAAGGATCGGCTTGCTCCTTATCCGCCGAGATTAAAGTTGGAACGGTCAAGGAAATGCGCTGACTCAACACCGCAGATACTGAACATAATTTTACCGAGAAGAGATTTTGATTCGTTAGGAAAATTCCGATCTTCGGGTATTGGTTTTTCATCGATCGTTCAATTAATCGCATAATCGGTTTCAAAAGATACTAAAATCGCAAAGATTAATTTTACTGGTGATTATATTATATCGTGGAAGTATAAAAAAGTGTATTGATAAAAAGTGGTTGTTAAGAAGAAAAAATTCATGAAAGTGGTCCTTTAGTTTTGAAAATCTTCCAATCGGGTTTAAAAGGATTATATTTGGTCATTTGAATTTGCTGCAGAGAAATTTCCGTCTTCTGTTTGCGCTCTAAAATTAACTTTGAGTGAACACTCGAGATTGCACGATACTACAAAATTAAGCCGTTTATATTTAATTATAATTATATGTAGTTATACCATTTTATAAGCTATATATGAATAGCATCAATTTATTCCTTTGTTATCTTTGGCTCATATCCAGCATTTTACATAAAATGAATGCAAATATCATCAAAATACATTATGGGAGGGGTTAAATTAAATTCTGAGGAAGTAAGTTCTTTGTGGGATCCTCAGTGCCTTAGTTATTAACCCTTATCGGTCGCTACCTTTTTATACATGATTTTCGAGTAGGTCGTAGATGGTTTCGATTTTATAAAAAATTTTTTTGATGTAAATTATTTATTTTTTGGAGGAGTATATAAATCATTGAGTTTCAAATAATTTTTGTAAGTTTTTAACGTATTGTTACGACGAGAAGAGTCGCTGCACGACGTTCTTAACAAATGCAACTTTATTTTGTCCTAAATACAAGAAAGGTAAATTATCGTAGCCGCTTCTCTGCGCCGTGATCGTATCCGGAGTCTACTCTCAACTATCTTGTTTCTTCTTGTCGCCCCCTGATACGATTTGCAATCTTCGATTATCGATGTCCCGTACAACGCACTCGTCACCAATCGACATATCGAAGGTAGCTTCGCTTTTTCGTAACAGTATGATATTTTTTGACACAACCTCCAACATGGAGGAATAATTTTTCTTTCACGTTTCACAGAAGTATACTGTTGTTTTTCTTTCTCCAGGCCTCTATTGCTATCGCAATTTATAAAATTTTCTTCATTCATTTTTTGGGCCCAATATATTAAAAATTGACTACAGAAGGCATTGATATGTTACTGGAGATATTAATTGCTCCATTGGCGATGCTTATCTAATAAGACAATCGCTCCGCATTTCACAGGCAGCAAATTTCGACAGAGTTCAACCTGTCACCTCCCACATGACATACGACCGCTTCACCAAACTATTGTTGTCACGTGAGAGGTGACTTACGACCGTTAAGGGTTAACAATATTTTGAAGAGGGAGGCTCCGTCTGGGAACATCTCTCTACAGTTATTTTTTCAGCGTTTGCCAATCAAATTTAATCAAAAGACGATCCCTCATGTACAATCCGTCACTAATGGCTTCTCAGTCGATGCATCATTAACTATACATCCTTTGAAGTGGAACGGTTCAAATCTGATTACCTAATTATTGTATGACACACCACATAGGTGTATGACTTGGCAGCACAACATACTCCACGAAGAGGGTACCCGGTTGGAACGAGTAAATTGTTACATTTTATGACTGTTAATGCAACTGTAACATTAGCACATGTGCATGCCTTGAACTCTAATTCTTTTTACTTTTTCGAAAGGCAAACAACATTTTTTCCCCTAATGAGTTAAAAAAAATGTATTTTATTTGAAGGTATTATCGGATTTTGCTTATTTCATATGTAACGTACGGTAAAATAACACGTACATGACTTTTCATGAGTTGTTGCCATGGTTTCAGGGGTTGTTCTACACCCTTGGATCGATGCAAATTTGTGAAAAAAACATAATTTGCGACACCATATAATTCGCGAAAGGCCAGCAATTATTTTAGTGACTTATCGCATTCGTCTTGTTACGTAGGTAAAATGTCTGAGAGGAATCATGAGTAAAAAACGAATCGTTCTTCAACAAATTAACTTTTAATTCTGTCTTCGCGATTGAATTTTAGCTGAGCAAATCAGGTTTCCAGGTTTCCGATCTTTCGAAAAGAAACATGTGACATATCTTTACTAGCGATACATGAAGTTAGAAGTAAGGGGAGTGCAGGTGCCTATGTTTTTCTCGCCAAGGGCCCTTGACCGACACCTAACATCAAACGCAAAACATTGAAACCTTCGTAGCCACCGAAAAATTACATATGTAGATACATTTCGTTGTAATGGGAGTCAGTATCACCATCTTAATAAAGAAATAGGCCGATAAAAAAATACGTATTAAATATTTCTTCAGGACTTACCTCTCACGTAAGTTTAACAGAAATTGGCGTTCACATGGTCAACGATGCTCAAAGCAATATCTAGGAAGAAAGAGGAATTTGAAAGAAAGCGAAAGTCCGTCCTTCTTTTGCATCCGCGTACTGAACTTTTTAAAACTGTTAGACCAACATTTGGTAGCCATACGCTTGCGGATACTGAAGAACTAGACACCTCACTTTACCTTCCTTATTAGGAGTCTTTCTTATTTAACGGTGTAATGTACCGAGCCTCCTACTAGGATATCTTTACAAATAATTTGTACATAGACAGCGTGACTCGATCAACATACACCACTTCCTAATTCATTGCCAACCATCATCCCCGAATCATCGTTCCAAGTTCAAAACTCAACTTTCCTAGTCTGACCTTTCGACTCCCAAACATCTTCCTGCCACTGCTTTCCCTAAAGTCTTTAAAAATGCTGTGTCCTTTTCCACCAACTCTGATTGTCTTAATATTTATTTCACAGCTCAATACTCATTTTCAGTCGCTTATTATCCAATTTGCGTTTTTCAATATTCTCTGAGTCTCAATATTAATTTTTAAATCTGAGCTATTATCACGTTTATACTGTCTCCCTGAATAAGTTTCTACGCAAAATAAACCTTCTCTTAAGTTAAAGCCGTTTTGGAGTCTTCGCAAAGCTTAGTGTTTCGCGTTACACCGGTTAGGATATTCAGCTATTCGCGGTCGTGTTTCATTAAGAACAAAATGTATAATCACACTTAGAACAAAGCTTCTAACATCTTAGTAAAATTTATGTATACCTAAGAAACGTGTTGATTCTTTGTTTTGGTGGCTGCGAGCAAACGTACGGCTGTCAATTAAGGGTTGCTATCACTATGAGAATGAATTACCAAGTAGCCCGTGCTTTGTTAAATGTAACGTTACTGTCACATGGTAACTCATAAACATAAAATGTACTTGTAAAGCAAGCCACATATAATAACAAATAAAGGCATAAAATAACTAATAAAGAAAAAAATGTATATTTGGAAAACAAACTATCGCTTTCTACCCTTAGAATTTCTTCTGAATGTCTAGTATTTTGCATAAATTGATTTTAAAAACCCTATTGAATATAACGTTGTATAACATTTTAACGTTATAATTAATGTAGAAGGTTGAAAATTACTGTTGGATGACCAATGTTAAATAGTTGTTCATATCCTAATCGCTTAACTGAGAATAACGGACTGTATACCTTGTTGTCAGTAATTTCATTTACTTCGCAGACCTTTAGTCAGACATTGAATTTCACTTACAGAGCATAGTTTAAGCTCACAATCAGACCAATTCTGGATCTTGCATCTCCTCAGCCGTATTTTTATGTAGTATTACTTTAAAAAGATATCTTCAGAGTTAATAGCAGTAAAGACAAAGATTTTGTGTGTGCAAGCTTTATTTATGTAGGTACTCAAAGACGTATTAACTGCAGTTTTCCACTTGGTACTCCAACAACGTATATCTTTATCAGACGCTTTAATCATGAATTGAGACCTTCTTTCGGTATTTACAATGTAGTCGTTTAAATTTCGGCACTAAAGGAAATAGTGGAGAATAAGAAATAATGGAACATAGAATGAATCTAAAATGTCGCATGGAAGCTTTCGACAAAAACCATTCGAGAGGAAATGGCTGTAAAGTCGCACACCGTGGCTCTAAAGGGCCGTGTGATTTCTTTGTGAAAGTAATTCGTCTACTTTCCGACCCCTTTCCGTCTACTTACAGCTCGCTTGGAACTTTAAGATTGGGCTTTCCTTTATTGGAAGGACCCAATTCGTGTGAGTGGCGGATATTTAAAAGGAAATACTCTCAGAAAGTTTTATGGCGAAAATTCATGGCTTCCGATAACATCGCCGGTTCTTTTATCGTATCCGCATGTTCGATTTTCTCATTGATACTGTTTTTCCAACGTTTCCAATATCTTTTAGAGTTATTAACATCGACTTTTTGAACAAGTCAAGATTGATAAGAATAATTAGAATAGGACTAACTGCAACATTAATACGTAAGTGATTATATAGACAATTATAACAGTCGTATATTAATTCCAGTCCAGGAAAGTTGAAATTTATTTAATTCTTTGCGAAGAAAATATTGGAAGAGTTAAATATCGAATTTCTCGGGGGAATGAAAAAAAAATACCTTATTTTAACACTAGACCTACCATTCATTAATTTAACGTATTTGAAAATGACACATGGATACGTTGGAATAAAAGCAACACAGAAGACAAAGAATTTGAATAACCTAATCGCTTCTAGTTTACAAGATAGGCGAAAAAGTTGGAAAAGAAACAGCGTTAGAAATTTCTATACTATTCACAAAAAATTCAGCGCCAGAGTGTGTGACCAACCTTGGTATATATGTAGATCTAACTTTAAATAAGTTGTAATATTCGACTTATATTTTCCCTCATGTAACGTGTCAAATATAACGAAGTGACGCAAGCATATTGTACAATATTTAACTTTTTAAAATTTTGTATGAAAGAAAATATATCTTTTCAACGTAGTATCTGAAAAAAATTGTTTGAATTTTCTAAAATAGACGGTCGTCTTCTCTGATTTTAATAATAGATGCAATTCGATTGCCCTCCTTACAATTTGTAGAAAACAGTGTCTGCTTACTGTATATTTAATTCTTGACAAAAATTTGCTTGGCAATTGTTTACTTATTGTGTCTCTTGTGTATTTCTAGCTTAATTGTATGGATAATAAAATATCTTTTTTTGTTTAACATGTTCCTTTTATTTTTAAATCTATACCTTTACAACAACGTAGGTACTTATATTATAATGTTTAAAGTACTGGTTAACACTAGACGACCGAACAATTAGTAAGGTTCATTAGAGCATGGTCGATAAATAAATTGGAAGAGGAGGAGTAAAGAGGAAAAAAAATCACTATAGTTGTTTTACATTTTAAAAAATAAATGGATAAATAGTTTTATAACGTATAATATTAACAAATATTTAAGAAATACATTATAAATTGACAAGCTAAAAGTGGAAAGCAATCTTCAACCTTCAAAAAAATTGAGAAAGAATTAAAGTTGAATTTGTAACGTTCTGTAGAAAAACAATGTTGTTCACAGTTATGTGAAAACAACGGTAATTTGTTCCGTTAACTTTTCCTTTAAGATATTAAAATAAATATTAAACATTGATGTTCAGACAGGTCTTAAAATTCTTGAAGTATTTAAATTGCTTTCTATCATATATGTTATGTACATTATAGAAAAATTGTATTACTATGAAGACATAACTGAAAGAAGCGCAAATTGTTAAGCATAGAATATTAGTTCTATTAAGTTGCTTTAAAGTTTTATGATATCAACGTTAATATTATTTCCTGTCTTGAAAGCATTTCAACATGCTGAAAAAAAAGAGGAATACGTACCAATAGCGCTCATAGTACAGAATGTATTAAAACGCATGTATCCGTTTAATGAAACGTCGTCAGTTCTATTTGGGATAATTACGAAGATTTGTTGGTTTCGAGATTTCGGAAAGTAAAATACCACGTACATTTAGTATCATGTTACAAATTCATGGAAATCTACGAAACTGCATGGATGTATTTCGATAGAAATTGTGGCTTAGAGAATTTCCACTTTCGAATAATAAAATGTATTTGTTCAAATTTACTGTGCAAAGAACAAGGAGAACGAACTTTCGTATTCTTCAAAATTCCTCTTTCCACCTAGATATCGCCGTCGACTACATTGACCACCTGAATGCCGATTTTTATTAAACTTACCTGAGAAATAGGTCCCGAAGGAATATTTAACACGTATTTTTTTTTTATCGGTCTCTATCTATATTGTAGGATTGGGGCGGTGTCCTCCTATAAAAGAATTTTGGAGGAGAGGACGTGAAAAAAAAGTGTCGGCCGGGAGAGGTCGCTGGCGCAGTAATTCGCGCCGACCGGTCACGACACAGGCGATCGTCGACGTTAAGCTACTCAGACCGGAGTACGCTGTTTGGATGGGTTACCGCGCGACTCTCTTCCTTTTTCATGATCCTATAGAGCCCCCAAAAATTATGTAGGATATAGTAATAAAATAAAGAGAAAATATATATTGACTGAAATAATAATAGCAAAACTAAAGTGTTTAATAATGAGATAAACTGGAGACATATTAACAAATAAACTTTACGACGTAACGGATCGAGGAGAACTCCTCTCTCGGTTTTTTCTGCACCCACCAAATCAAAACATCAAACGCAAAAGTAGAATCGAAGATCACTACACGGGATACAACATTATCTTAAAAAATTAAGTCTTTAAAAATCTTTAAACATTAAGCTTCCAACAGTGAAATTGTGCGATCCTTTTTTTGCAGATCCCCATCGATTCAAAGATGTATAATAACCTCTGAAAGCTGTAACTATTTATTTTGTTACACTTACTTGTAATTAATTTTTAACAATACAATCAACGTGATAACGTATGGGGAAGTGAGAGAAAAGTGTGATTATTGTAAATATCATTTATTGGACTTTTAGGCGTCATTGGGTACAACGATTACACCACGTTGCTTATTTATAACACCTAAGCAATCTGAAAAAAAAGTTGGATTGATCGTGTAGACTAAATTAAAAACGAATACATCAGGTATGTCACCTCGCAGTATCTAGGTGATGCCGACTTCCGCGCGAATTAGGCGAACGGGCAAGAGAAATTACAATTACAGATCGCAGTCGGCATACCCAATACCTGTCTATGTTTAAAAAATTAGGAACCACCGCAATTACGAAAAAACACGCAACAACGTTCGAAGGAACTGGAAATCGATTGAAACGAGATGCTACGTTATCCTTACCTATCGATCGGAGGAGATCAAAGAATCATAAAAGCGACATCCACGTGTTTTTATCTTGGCGAGCAACATCGTCATCGACTCGGGACGTCGGTGGGATAGAGATTTTCTTTATTGTTACGATTCTCGTTGAAACGTTCGAAATAAAACCTCATACTCGCCTCTCAATGAAACTAACACGTTGATCATGCGACATTCAGGGAAGGCGAACGAGAACTTATGGCTAAATAAAACTTTATAAAAATATATCAACGAATAATAAATATATCTCTAACAGCGTCACTGTATAATTCGTCATACACGGCATACGATAGCCTATGCATTTACAATCACTATATACACGCTATTAAATTCTACTTACCTAAATTAATATACAACAATTTACTTATAATCCTCCTATTTTCGTAATACTTTAGTCATATAATTAGGTAATCCCGTACGTCAACTCGCATCTACATTCCTCGTTTTCCTTCGCGTCGCTCTTCTTCGCTTTGGCAGTAGGATTTTCAAGGAACAGCCTTCGTTTGCACACGAGTCATTTGCCCAATTGTCTACAGCTGCTGTTGCCAAGAGTCCGCAATATCGAATAAAAAATTGGTCTCCGTTTCTATATGCCTCTTCGACTTCTTTCTTTTCCCCGTTAACGCACCCGCACCCTTACGATTAATCTATACAATTATTTACACATCCCCCGCGCATCGTGTGACACATCTTGCAGGATTATACCAAACGTCAGGAGGTTTCAATGAAGGCTGTCATAATTTAGTTTACAAATTGTTTCCCTATACGACGTATATATTAAGAGCGCATCATTTCTCCTTTTAAGGCCAGAGAAAACACATCGACTATTGTAATCATTTGAAGGCGGCGAATCGTGACATATTGTTTTTTGCCTTCTCGCTTCGAATTAATACGTGGGGCCCAATGCAAAACAATCGACTGGCCCAGCGACGTCGTCTATCGTCTTAAATTTATGTATCTTCTAGAGGAGCCTAGGGCAACTCGAAAAATTCGAAGCAACGGGAGTCATGATCGAGGAACGTCGAGGCCGAATAATCGTCGATGTCGGAAATTCGAAAGGTTTGTCAACAGTGTCAAATTAATTCTGCGATTACACTCGTCGTTAATACGTACATACAAAGTATTTTCTCGTTGCATTTCCAGCACGACCGCGATCGGCTCCCGCGAAGATTTGCAACTATGAACGATTCTCCATTATTTACAAAAGAATCCTTAAAGTTTCGGGGCAGAAAAGTCGACGAAACTTTTCTCTGTATTTCCGCCGTAAAGTTCGCTTCTTTCGATGCTTTTTCTCGCCTTGGGTATCGCTCTCCTCGGTGATCCTTGAGGAGTTCCTCAGCGACGATGCTCCTGCAGAATAGTCAGGGCCAGGCAGATAAGAATGCAAGAGAGACTCGCTGAACGAAGCTGGGCATGGCTGTATTCGGAAGCGCGTGTCACGTTCAGCAGAACGGAAGCATCGGCGATTCCTTCCTTAGAGCGCACAAGAAGTAACCATTCTCCACCGTGAGACCACTGAATCGTTTCGAAGCTCAAAGTTGTCCTATAACAGGATTGCGTGCCACCGTCCTAGAAAATGAATATAAAAGATCGTCATGAGATTCTTTTGTACACTGACAATGTAGCTTAAGAATATCGTTGGAGGAGTGGAACTTTATCACTACTAACGATATACAGGGAGGGACAGTAACTGTACGATATCCAAGAACTTGAATTTTCTTGTTATTTGTAATAGTATGACAAAATATACGTATATATTATATTACATTAAAAATTTATTTTATGTGTATATTTCAATTTGTTTTTGTGAAAAACAGATAAAAATATCCTGAAACTTCATAAGTAGTTATGAATTATATCGTTTGGAACACATCTAAAAGAATACTTTATGCGTTGAATGGAGACTGCAAAAAGATCCCACATAGAAAATATGTAAATCAAAACTTCAGGATGTGGCTAGAGATTTGTTTCAACATGTGCTATTCAAGTACGCAGATTTTCTGAGAGAAGTTCCTAGCTTAATTACATTTTTTAATTAACTTTTCCTCATAATATACATTGGATGAACCTTTTTTATATACCACACAAGAAAGGATCGCATAAACCAGGTATAAGTGTATATATAATTTACATGACATGGGGGTGGAGCCATATTCGGATAGTGCAATTTTTTGTTCGGGTATAGAAGAGATTTTAAAATCATTGCTATTGTTGCAAAGTAAAAATACGATCATTATATTTGTGATCGAGTGTATAAAGTGTAAAATATATCACTTTAGGTTGAGACAAATTGTAACGGCGAATAGTGTGATTCGCGCTTATGACACACCAGAATAAGAGAACTTATTCTTTTGGACTTTTATATATTAAATGACGAATGATTTAATGACTTGTGAGAGTCTCGAGTTAGAATTAAGAATTAAAAATTAAGAATTAACTAACTGATCGGAGGGTCGGTATATTACAAAATTAATAATTTGAAAACATTAAGGGGGTTGGTGACGAGTGGCACGAAAAGTATGCTGATTGTCTGTTCAGAGTTTTATCAATCATTGCCATTTGTGAATATCAGTTGCAAGAGAATAAGTTACCCGTCACCAGAAGATTTAAGTCACTTGGTATGTGACACGGGGTAAGGGGAGAGTATCGCTTGCACCGCCTATCCTCACCATGTTGTTCCAGAAAGCCTTAGATCGGCGAATGACAATCAAAGACAAAACACTTCTTTCATCATTCTCATGACGACGTAACGACTGTTCGGCTTTTTGGCCGCATTAGAATAGAAAATTATATCGGAACGAGGAATGTCTCTATTCGTCGGGCGAATCGAAGCAAACCACTTATCAATTGATTTCTTTCTGTTAGTTAATAGAAAATGGCAAAATATGAATTTCACCTTATCGCAAAACTTAGCTCGCATAGGTATTCAGTGATGATCAGATCTTATCTGTGCGATTCAGCCGAGTTAGGCAAGTAAGTCAAAACAGTTCCTCACCGGAAGTCAAGTTAACGCTTTAATGACTCATTTATATTCACGGTACCGGTCACAAAATATCTGATGCGCGGTAAATCAATGCGGCAAGACGGTTCGTCGCTGGCACCTCCTATTTCTGTCGTATCGTTTCTGGTAATCCGAAGTACAGTGCGGCTCGGCCAACTTGGCACCTCGGCGGCGGAGCTTCTCGCTTTTAACCGCCTATTCGCACCATTTTGTTTCTTGGAATCCACTCGCTCAGCCTCTTAAAGGAACCACCCGACAAAGTCTTAGCATTCAAATATTCTTACTAGTTTTACTGGAGGAGCGAGACATTGTATTACATTGTTTTCTCGTCGCGCACTCCGCTTCATCAAGGAGAATCTCCCCATGTGGTCGGGGTAATTCTGCCGGAGTTTATCCTGTTTTTACTATAGAGATGTTAGAAATCTGGTGTCTACGCCGGTGTCCTCACTGTCGCCACCCAAATCGCATTGTCTCCCTTGCTCCGATTTGCAGCGTTCTCTCTTCGTCTTTTAGTTCAATTTGTATGCGTAGCTCTTTTAACGAATCGCGAGGTAGAACGCCAAGTGCCTTCGTGTATGTGTGAGAAGAGGCATGACGCTTGACGCCTGGCGAATCAGACTAACAATAAGCTGAAACAGGCCTACCTCGCAGGTGCCAAGTTGGCCGAGCCGCACTGTACGGGCAGTAACAACATAAAACAAAACACTTCTTCTGTATTCTTACATAGGTATCTATTTCAAGTATAACTGACGACTTAAAAAATATTGTGATCAATATGCGAGTTTTAAACGTATTTTTATGTTAGTAGACACAACTAACATTTAATCAATATCAATAAATAGGGTGAGTGTTCGATGATGTACCCGGTATTACATCTGTTGTATCCCGTGCGGCTTACAACCTTTTATTTAGGAAGAACTGTTGTGAGTTCGAAGTTTTTACAAACGTAGAAATAACGTCGTCGCGAGGTACAGACTTTCAGCTATTCGGTACAAAATTCTCTGATTCTAAAATGCATTGGCGTTATATACATGACTTAAAGTGTGGTGGGAGGTTCGAATGACCTGCTTTATCGTGATGCAGGTTCGAAAAGGGCGATCGCTTTTCCAGTGACTTCGTCAAGACTAAAGGTCTTCTAAATATTTTTGGAAGAAGAAGCGATACGAAATCAAAAGTCAATTTTCTGTTTGGACCTGCAATTACGCTTAAAAATATTTAAATACGATATGTTTTTCAATTAGGTCGGTATCCAACACATCGAGCGACGAGTCGATCGTCACTCTGGCTTTCTCTTTGGAAGGGGTTGAATACGAGCGGCATAAGTGTGAATTTATTGCATTTCCTTCTAACAATTAACCACATAATATTTATTACTAACTATACTACGTAATCGCGAGTGATAGCAACAAGACGATTAAGCAAATCGTTCTCCCCGAGGACAGGAAATTCAACCCCGAATTCGTTTGCGTCACGTTTCACTTGAAGGCTGTCGGTTGAATGACGAACCACCCAAGTCTTATGAGCCTCGCAAAGACAAGGCCCTAGTCCCAAGGCTTCCAAGAACGGCGGTTTCAGAGATCCATGCCAAGGGATTCAAAAACCCTCCCGTTCCACCTTGCGACATGAGGACGATAGTTCCAGCTATTATTTCCGGACGCAACAGTGAACAGAGGAGTGTTCTAATCGGAGAATTAGATGTATCAAATATTGATGTACATATTGACAGTGAAAAAATATATTTACACATTTGATTATACACTATCAGTTTGCGAATGAGAAAGACAGACGAGAGTGGAAAAAATCTAATAATATGTTAAGATAATTAATTTAATACATATACGGATTAAAGTATTCCGTTTCAGAGAATTACAATGGTTAAAAAGAGCTTGAATATTGATGTAGTAGATGTATAAATACATCGATGTACAAGCACTGTGCAAGTAATTCGTGGCAGAAAAATGGTGACGATGTTCTTAATAAAAAATTAAACTGAAAATGTATTGTATCATAAATAATTTCTATATGATTTAATAGTAAATGTAGAATATCCAAATATAAATCGAACGACAAATAATATGACGTTTTTTTAATTTAATAATTAATTTACTTACTAATTAGTTTTCTTTAATAAGTTACTTTAATAATTATTGTTATAATGCAGTTACAAATTGTATTCAAGTTTTAAAATGTCGGCACGGAGAATGACTGCTATGTTATAGGAATTTGCTGAATCTGAAGAATGTAGGTCGTTTTAATACTAGATGTATTCATGATTCATTTAATACATTTAAAATTGTGAAATAAATCTGTTAGTGTCAAATAAGTGAAAGGAGCAAAAAACTTGATCAATTCAATCATTTACTGGCTTCAAGAAAGATGCAGAAAAATAAAAAAGAAACAGTGTTAGAAATTTCAGGAACGTTTTTCAGAAATTTAAGGCAAGTCATTTTGACTACTTTGGTAGTGTTAATCAGCATTGAATGGTGTAAGTATGACAATCTGTCTTTTAACCTTGCTGTTGTCCTAGGGTCTATATGACCCGAAATGAAGATTATTTTTTAATAGATACTAAGCTTTTGAGCAATTGTTATTAATACTTAATATATTTAAAGTTTTATCGGGTAATTTCTATATCTTATATTTTTTAAAATGTGGACCCTTCATTGTCGGGTCTGTATGACTTGAAGGAGCACTAAATATATAGTGTGAATATAAGGTGTAAATAGGGAGAACAGCACGGTTAAATCGTTGTTGCTCATAATTTGCATATCAGAGAAGTATTATACATTAGTTGCATGAAGCTTCAACAAGAAAGTCGTACTGTTTTATAATTATGCAAAGAAAGTTTCTAAGACTTCTAAAGAACCCACACGAGATTCGCACAAGTGCAATTATCCTTACGGACATCTTGCATAAAGGAGCACTATTAAACTTTGACGACATATTGAACAACGATGCTTTACATTCCACTTTTATGATCCTTTCCACGTTGAGTATAAAGATGTTGATTGAAGTCGTCAGGAACATTTTCATGGATGTTTGAAGTAATCGTCTGAAACTCCGAGTTTGCTGGAATTGCAACGAGGAACATTTTTATCGCATAATACTCATTAACTCCCCGAATCGATAACGTCGATTCAAAAGTCTCCGTTATCTTCTCCACGACCCTGATTAGGTCCTCACGATTAAAGTTTCACGTAAAACTTCTCTCGAAAACTAAAAACTTTCGGCATCGCTTTGTGTCCTAGAATCGATTACTTGTCTCGTCTCATTTCCTTTCTCTCACTTCCGGCAGATTTTCTCCTCAGCTAGAAGTTTCACTATCCTGTCATTTATCCACAATCTATCTCCGTTCTTCCTCCGTTTCACCGACGAAATAATCAATTGCATTAAATCGGCCGTCTGCAAAATTACTGGCTTTTACGAGGTAATTGAAGCTGATCAACGAACAATGATTAAACTATGAAGTTCGCAGATGTTCGATCTCATACCACGCGACTTATATTTTATGAGGTGTAAAATAGATTTTTAAACCCCAGCGCGATGCAAGGCGGGTTATGTGAAAAAATTGCTGCCGAACTTTGCCGTTCTAGAATCGAAGTTTGCTATTGGCATCAAAATAGTGTTCTTATTATCATCCTGTAGTGATAATGGATTTGATTCAGTTGGATCTTTCAAACGTGTCGAGTTCCATAGAACTGATCACGACAAAGGAAAGCAACTATGACTTTGTTAAATTAGTGTTTATTGGTAAAAACTGATTAATCATTTGTTTTAACAGGTAACTGTGGCGACTTCTTTTAAGAGTGCGCACCAAGGTGGGTCACAAATTCGAGAGATGAGCACAAATCTATCACAAATTATTTATACCTTTTAGTTATACGTTTTATTTTGGCATGGTTTTAAAATATTTCAAACATCTTGAAATTGACGAATATGTTTTAGTTTTCACCCAAAATTATAATTTAAATCACCAGTGGTCGCTAACTTTTACGCATGACGAGTGTACTCGTCAATCACAACTAATTGGTTAAAGATGGAATTTCTATTTGCTTCTTTGTGTTTTTGCTATTTTTTATGAATAGTACAATATATGTAGAAAATGAAAGTACGTGTATTCAACCTACAATATTTACTTTGAGTAGATTCACGCCAAAAAGTTCATTTTGATTATCATGGAGTATCTATGATGGGCAAAACTACTGATGGCTCGCGGTATAAGACAGACGCAGACGCACAGTGGTTTAGAACGTGAATTAGCTGTTCATGCACCCTGTTCCGTCGTACGGAAACAAAAGCGCATTCGGAACGAAGCGAAAGTTTGCCGTTCTTTCAGGCCCGGGTCTGGCTGCCAGATTTTTTATTATCTTCCAACATTTGGCGACCATCGTGCGCCAAGGCGGCTAGAACTCCGGTCCTTGAGGAATTAAGCAGCCTTCGTTTTGAATGAACGTTTTCGTTAATCCGTCGTGCTCTGTCGGCGGGTGGTAAACAGGGACTTCGGCCCGAACGGTCCCATCGACCGCCGCTGACTCGCGATGACAAATCGGTTATAAATCGCGCCTTCGAAGAGAAATTCTGCCGATCGGCCAGACTAGGATTTTTTGGGCACATCTGGTTGCACTTTCCTCCACCACGTATTCGTAGGGGGTGAACTCCCGCCTCCGTGGGGCCCTTCTCGTCGAGAGTCCCATGGGGGTGGTCACTCCTCTCGGAGGAAAGTGCGGCCAATCAACATCGCGCACTGCCCGGAAAATCCGAAAAACCCGCCTGCTGAAACGTCGCGGAAATTCAGCAAGTGGGGATGTCCGGCCCATAGCGTCGTCGAGGGACTTCGGAGGAAAAATGCTCGAAGTCACTTGCTTTCCGAACACCGAAACGCAAACGATACCGAGCTCGCTGACGACGAAAACCGTCATAGTTTTCTGTTTTATAATTTGGAGTACTAACTATCTCGCGAACGAACAAGTTCTCTGTCGGTCGAGGACGATCGCGACGATAAAATACTTACTCGCGAAGCACAATCGTCGCAAATCGTGAGTGAGAGTAGTGGTCGTCGAATCTATACCACGTCGGATCTTGACGCCACGAAACACACCCCGCACAGTTTTCAATCTTTTTCAAATCATCACCAAGAGTGCAAAAAACATCCGATTTAGCTAAAAATCGGTATTCTAATATCTTTTTGGGTCGCTGATTACGAATCTGAACTCAAAATTTCAAAAAACAAAATGACGGATTAAATATGGCGGGCAGAAGTGTCTAAAAATGAATGGTTCCGCCAGTGAATTATGTGGATAGAGTTTCAGCTATTCCAAATATACTAATTACTTTATACTAGTAAATATATATAAAAACTTAAATATATATAATATATAAATAGTTATCCTTTCCTAAAATTTATGTAACAGAGAAACAACTGAAAAAATAGACCGTAATCCATAGGCTTTCAACCTTTTTTGGCCTATTGTCTCCTTTTCAAATAAAAAATTTTTCGGCAACTCTTTCCGGAAAAAACATGCCAATTCCCGTTTCTGAAATCAATAATGTAACCCATAGTTTTCCAACTATTTGGGGTCATGGCCCCTTTTTTAAAACAGTGATAGGATTGCGTGCATCTCATAAGTGAAGTATACTATACAGGGTGTATAATATAAGGTGCGAAAGATAGTCTTCCTTTACCATATAAATATCTACCAAGTGACATCTTTTACTTGGACTATAATAGATCTTTTCAATGTCCTATGCTGTAATGGATAGTAACTGGGTAATTGTATTCTTATCGTGAATTCCCATTATGTTTCCAATTTTACTTCAGCTGTTCTTTTAATACTAAGACTATCATGGCAGCCAAAAAGGCCGAGTCCGAATTTTTTCTAAAAATTTTCCCAGTTGATAGAACAGCTCTACAGTGAATATTTCACTTTTTTCTTGTAAAAGCAAAATTACTTGATTCATCATCTTTTTCAGTTTTTCATTTTTTGGTTTGTAAAGAATTTCTTCGGTACATGTAAATATAATAGACATAATACCGGTAGTTAAGCAATGGCAAGCCAAATATAATTTCCGAAAGCACTTTCATACAATCATTACCGTTGCTGAATTAGCTATTCCTCTAGATCCATATTAGTAGTAACGGAATTGTTTCTTTTAATTACACCAATACGAAATATTTGACATTTTTGCAAATTGTTATTTTGTTGTCATTTGTCTACTTGTTTAGTACGAAATAATTTTTCGCTCTTAAAACATTCGAATTTTCTAATAATATCGTTTAGTAACATTTAATTTTGGTAAATCAATTTTTTTATTAATTTTGGTAAAAAATTAACGGAATAACAGTTCCGCATCGTAATTTTCTTTTTTACAAAACGTACTAAGTGAAAATTAATGAAGGATAATGTTAATAAGAACGATGACATATTTACGAAGAAAAAAGTACGTTAAAAAACCTAAAAATAATTCATTACCATTACAAACATTTGAAATCCGATGGATTTTCAGAATTCAATAGTAGTCGTTGAACGTAGACTATCGATTTACAATTATAACTGAAAAAATGGCAACAAAAAACCTTTCCAATTGGCGTTTTTGCCCCGACCGAAAGCGTTCATGCCCAAAGCAGTTTCCCGCGATGAGTTCAATCTACCGGGACATATGATACTTTCTCTTATTATCATGACCTCGAAACAACCCTTCTCCGATATCCGGTTTATTGGTAATGCACGCTCGGGGAGAAATATGTTCGCGTAATTGAATCGCACCGCGGCGGAGTGCAGTCTGATTGTACTCGCCTCGGTGATATTTCGTGCCACGATTCGAAGCAGACGTCGTTCGAAGTCTCGTGAGTTTTTCGCATGCAAGGAGTCGCAGTTTCTTGCTCCATTTAACTCCACGTTTCAGCCTCGCTGCCTTTCACAGTCTTCCCAGTCTGGAGCCCGCTTGTCCTCCCGACGGTCGACTAGCTCCTTGTATTCTCTCTATTCACAACCACCACCTTTCTCCCCTCTTCGTTCTTCCTACCCTCTCTCGTCGCTACCTTTCGTTCATCGTCCTCTTTGTCATTCTTCGATCTGTTTCGTCGGGAGTTTTTCTTTTCCTCCGTTACCCATCGTCGCTCTTTCTCCTTGCCTCTTACTTTTTTCACTTTACACCGGACTATTCTTCTTCTACCTTTTTCCCGTTCTATTAAATTTTATTTCTTGCGGTTCGCGCATCGTGGGCTTCGTGTTGTTCCGTTAGCTACAGTGTTTATATTGGAAGTTTCTCTTTTCGAAGAAACTCCCGCGGAAAACTTGGATTTACCGTGCATCAATGTAGAGCGGACACACGTATATAGATTCTTGGGTTCTCGCGGTAGTTTCTTTTTGCACGAAAGTTTCTTTTTTCTTGCTGGTGGAGATCCTTTTTCTTTTATGCTTTTTCTTCTATTAAGTATTTTCTTGTGCAATGTAACTGTTACTCGTTTACGTTCCACGTCTAGTGGATGTGGTGAAGTTGTACCACTCGATCGCTAATAAGCCGAATGTTTTTCTGATAATGAGGCTTTATTAGTTGGCACTGCGTAATTGTAAAACAACACGGGATTTTTGTAGAATGTAAAACTAAATACTCTTCCGTGTTGTATTATTTACAGTAAATTACTCGCGCGTATATAAATTAACAAACATCATTTGACGATTGATAATTCTACTTTTTTTCATGATATTGACATTTTTATAGAATGTTTGACGTATAAAAATATCGTTTCTGCTTTGTTATATTGCATTTAAAATTTGTTGTATTCTTTCGTTGATGGATGCTGATGAATATTTATTTGCACACAGTAAATTATTTGCGAGTATATAAATTAATAAACATCATTGGGCAACTGGTAATTCTAATCTTTTCTCATGACATTCGTATTCTTATAAAATATTCGATGTATATAAATATTATTACAATTTGCAGATGATTTCTCTGTACTGCAAGAAAGTAAAGTGCTAAGGTTTCTATTTCGTTATACATATGTTAGAAATTACGTATTCTTTTATTGATGGGTGTTGATGAATATTTATTTTTCTTCTTTGAACTGCAGTAAAGTTACTACAGTAAAGTTTTGCACGTTTCGTCGTGGATCCAAAAACAAAGGCGAGCTAACCGAAAATAAATCATACAAGCCAACGAACCGAAGGCACAAGAAATAGAAAAAAATTGCAGTACATAAAGAGTCTTCTGGAAACCGTATGCAAAAAAATCATTCTTTTAACACTTTGACTGCCATGGAGGTCACAGGTGACCGGCGCTAATGAATTCATTAAATTTCCGTGTAACTTTGAAATTGTAATATTTTTGAATTCTCGGATATATTAAATATTTAAATATCGACATTAAAAAGATAAAGGTCTGCCGATTATCTATCTATCTGTATCTTTAAAGTTTCTGCTTTGCAAAAATTCGAATTTAATAGAAAAAGTTCCACTTCAGGAAAAATGATGAATCTAACGAAATACCGGTGGCGTTCAAAGTGTTAACTAGTTTTATTTTTAACACTCTTTGAACTCTTTAGTTGTTTCAAATTACATATCGACATTTTCGTGTTTTCTCATGTGCCTTAGTCTTTCTCATTTTTTTTCAATATCGTAACGTCGATCTCAAAAGTTTTCACCTAGAATATTCTTGAATTAATGCTGTCTAGTAGTTATTTACAAAGCCGTTATCACCTTCCATCAATGATTTATCCTTTAGGTTGTTTTTAAAAATTACAAAAACCTGAAGTTTTTAGAAGATCAAATAGAATTTTTTTTTGCGAAAGCTCACCTTCTCGCTGTGATTGTACTGTGAAAACCGTCCCCACACTATATTTTTTGTATAATACATTGTTGTATTAAACTAGTTAGCAGATGAATATTAATGGTTAAACTGTTGCATCAAAACATAAAACAGACTCAAACATTTAAATTATAATTTAAATAGTACGATTTTTTAAATCTTCTTTTGCCGTAATAGTTACTTCCTGCAATAATTTAAACATGAGTTATTTCCTATGGATTGCCAAATGAATCTACTCAATTCAATTTCAAGTGCTTTGGATTCTCGTCACGAGGAGTTGATAAGTCGCTTTCGAACGACGTTATCTCCTCAAATTGAAGAATTTGTGAGAACCATTAAAGAATCTGAGAGAATCATTAAGGGGGAAATTCAATCGATAAAGTGCGATCTAGTAACAGTCAAAGCCAGGATTAAAGAATTAGAAAATGAATCCTCCAGCCTTTTCTCATATTCAGCTAATGTCAATTCCGAAGAGAATATTATACTTGAAATTCTTAAGCGCAAATTAAGGTTGTGTAACTACCTTACTTTCCAAATCAATCAAAGTACTTTCCAATGATAAAGAGACTTACGCTAATCAGTTTACTCCTTCTACAATTAGTAGCTTCTTGGCTATACTTCTGACGATAATCTTATTCAAGAAATGTTTAACACGTTCACGACGGGGCCTGAATTTAGTGTTCTTACCATGGGGCAGTTGTGTTTTTCATATTTTCTCCTATTCGACGGCGTAGTAATGCAAAAAAGGCGTTGATTTGTCTGAACAAATGTCATCTTATTATAGCTGTTTAAGAAAAACATTCCAATATAATATTATATTATACTATATAAAGATGTAAATAAATTTACCAATTACAGTAATTAGTTCTTTAAATGCGCTAACACCGGCGGCTCAGCCCGCCGGATGGGACAGACATGAATGCGCCAGGTGGTTCAGCTCGTCGTGAACGTGTTAAGGAAACTTATTAAATAAGGAAATAAGGAAATTATTCCATCAAGTATCCAAGAAAAAAACTATTACTCGCATTGGCAAAGAACATCATGAGCATAATAATCCATGCACTCTTCAAATTTTGTACACTTTGTATTAAATTTTGTACATTAACTTTTCAAATTTTGTACACTTTGACTAAATTTCATTGAGACACATCGACCTTTGTATTGTAAATATAACTTTATGACCGCTGTCACGAGCGATGCAAGTGCATTTAGAATATTAGTAAGTATGTTTTTTCAGGAAGAAATGCAATGTAAATGTGTGTATGTGGTAAAGATGGTTGTAGAAGAGCACATGTAAGTTACGGTAAATGTGACTAATCCGGTGATTATGTATTATATAATCCCTAGTGATTATGTATAATTACCACTAACAATAAGTTCTGTAAACGTGATCAATTCTTGAATATTTATCAAATTAACCGGGGAGTATATTTAATTTCCAAATCGTAATGACGAATATGACCAAAAAATATGCCAGTGCTTAGCCAGGCGCTTATTTAAAATTATGCCCAATCAACACTAATTGTTGAATGTGTATAACAGGATATATACCCCCGAAGAGTTTGGTTTAATTTGGCTGCTTCTAACGAAAAGATAAATTAGTGTTGGTTCAGCATAATTTTAATTATAAAAAACTGGTCATATATTTTTTTTATCACATTCACCATTACGAGTTGGGAATCATATAAACTCGTCCGTTAATTTGATAAATATTCAGGAATTAATCACATTACTACACTTATTGTTACTGGTGATTATCCATAATTACCGGATTAATCACTTTTACCGTAACATATATAATAGAATATGTACAATAGAATATATGTATATAATAGTGAGAGTACTGTCCAAAGTCGAACGTGATGCATGTTTGCAAATATTTGAGAATTATCGAATATTCGTGAAGTGTGCGTTGCTAAGGGATGATAGTCGTTTTGAAAAGAATATGAAAGAGCTTATGTGGGCAGAGCGAATCTCTCTCTTTCTCTCTCTCTCTATCAGACAGGGATTATCAACACGTCGTGAGACAGAGTTTTTTTTCTGTATATTTATATTTATTGTACGATAGCAAGTGTTTTGTTAATTTTGTCCATTTACTTTACGCATTGTGTTACGCCCTTAAATGAATTAATACTGAAATTCACGACGAAATCAAACCACGTGGTTTCTAATTTCGTGGAAAAATTTTTTGAATTTATACAGGCACTGTACAGTAGATATTCCTCGTGAATCTTATGAAACCTAAACTACTGAATCGAATAATTTTTTTCGTCTCCTGATTCCTCTGTCGCCAAAATACTGATTTAATACGTTTCAGTATAATAGATTTACCGCCAGTATTTCTATTATTAACCGTTCGTGTTTAACACTAGATTTACGGAGTCAATTTGACTCATTCAAAATTTGATTACTACATTTATAATATATTGGTTTGTTCATTTTTTAGTAATAAATCTTTCATTTCAATTGATGTGGAACTACTTTCTTTGTAAAAGATTTCAATTTTTTTGTATGATTCAAATTGGCTCACTTCAGATAAATAGGTTTATCAATATCCGTAAATCTATTTTTAAATTCAAATGCCTTCTACGCCTCCTCAGCACTCCATTTGTAATTAACAATTTACATTTCAAACTCTTCTACAGTTTTCATTTTTCCTTCTCTATTCTATAGTTTCAGCCTTTTCATCGATAGATTAAGCATATTATGAAAAACAATGACACGAAAACCATTGACAATACGAAAAACACTCATGATATGAGTAATGTAAAAAACAATACACAAAGCAACTAGGAATATTCGCATGTGGAAGTGCCAATAACTTGTATTTTCCACTCATCCGGGTGTTATAAAAAGTTACATCGATTGGCTCATCGAAACCGTCTGACACAATTCTACCGTGAGAGCCTTCGCCACCGCCAACTTTTTCCCCACGAGAGGTGATATTAATATTTCCAGCAATCCTGATCCTAAAACGTTTTCAACATAATCAAAGAACATCTGGCTGGGTATTGCGTCGTTAAAATTCCCGGCGTTTAAATTTGCCAACTTTTTCCCCCCGGTTGGAACTTAACTGGAATGGTTCGTATCTGGCATCGGTAGTGTGGCATTCAAAACAGAATCTGGGTCAAAATAACTACGTTTACCGCAACACGTGCATTGTTCTGAGATTCATCTCGCCTCCCCTAACCCTCGCCGAGAAGCTGCAATTCCACGAATTAATTACCCGCTACTGCATCCTCGGCAAACAAGGGACATAGAGGACAAGCTGAATGAATCATATATTAACTACCATCAGACAGCATTTGAGTCGAAAGGTTTAGAAATTTCACTCGTGTTTTGTGCAAACTTTCGATGAAATTTCTGAGGATCGGCAGTCTCATGGTGCATGAGTAGAAACAACGTCTCTCGACGTGCTTTGCTGGATATTGCATGCAAAGAGATGTACGAAGATAGCGAGAACAAGGGAAATTGCGATATAAAATGTTTCTATCAAGATATCTCGTTTGCGAGGAAACTCGTAAAAGGAATTCTGATATTTTATAGTAGAATACAACACTGGTGTACGATTCATTGCGATATATCGGTGTTAAAATGTGCGGATTATGTTTTATTGTTCCAAGAGACATATATTTGCATATGTTGTTGCACTATCATTAGTGATTGGGGCGGCACTCTCCTAAAAAAAGAAGTAAGGAGAAAAGGGTGTGAAAAGAAAGTCTCGGAAGGGAGAGGACGGTGCAGACCCAGCCGTCGCACAGTGGTCGATTTCGCCGAAATCCTGGCCAAAACCCCCAAATTTTTTTCCACGATTTTCAAAATTTAGCAATTGTGTTTGATTTGGAACACATCAGAGCATCGTTTTCCATTAATAAAATTTTTTATTGAACAATACTCTGAGAGATATGCAATGTCAAAGTTTGCACTTGAATAATATAACATTTTCACGTCGAAATTGAGAATAGGTTTTCAATGTGAAATTAAAGTACGATCCACTTTTTCAGTATTGGTAGCTATTTATCATACTTTTAATTTATAAATATCTTGGTTTCATTTTGTTATTTAATATTTTACAACTGTGATGGTACAGAATGTAAATCCTATATATTTTTTTCCATTTGCTAATGAAATAGTTGTGAAGTCCACAAAAGTCCAAGGTAATTTTTATTTTAAATTAAACTTTGAAGCTTCCCGAAGAAGAGCTCGTTGAGTTTTCTTGCGACTTTTTGCGATTCTTCGAGTTATTGTTATTTGTTTGTCGCGCGCGCCATGCTCGGGCAAGTGCATTTATGACATAGGGCCGGGCTATCGTGCTTTACTTAACACGTTAAGCGCCACACCGGTCCCTAGGGACCGGGCGTTGACTTTTCGTTTATGCTGACGCTGATCAATGAAAATGAACAATTAGTTTTTTAACTAAGCTACGTTGTCGCGCCTAACCGAGCCACAATTAGTGGAGTTAAGTATAAAATAGAACATTTTATCAAAAATGAATGTAGTATGTTAAAACAAATAGAAAGATATCTTTTCTAATAAAAGGCCTAAACGGAAAGTGCTTTAAGAACGAGCGTGGCGCTTAACGTGTTAATGAATACTGCTAATCCTTCTATAATTGTAAGATCAACCTGGCAATTAACGAAATAATATGTTTATTTCATGGGGTTAAAAAACATAAGACTACTGATTTTCGTGCCGATCCGACAATTTTTCGATACTCGCACCTGCCATATTAGAGCCGCCATTTTGTTTTTGAAAATTCTGAGTTTGGATTCTTAATCAGCAACCGGAAAAACATAAGACTACTGATTTTCGTGCCGATCCGACAATTTTTCGATACTCGCACCCGCCATATTAGAGCCGCCATTTTGTTTTTGGAAATTTTTAGTTCGGATTCTTAATCAGCGGCCGTAATAATACTAATACCTGTACCAATTTTTAGCTAAATTGAAAAACTCCTTGGGGTTTTGGCCAGGATTTCGGCGAAATCGACCACTGTGCGTCGCACAGTTGTCGAAAAAAAAATATTATGTTTTTCCCCTTCTTTCCAAAGATCTAATGATATTTATTGCATCAGTCACTGTATCTTAATACATATCACTGCTGTTTCATCTCCAAATTTCCTTTTGTTTAATAAAAATTTCGGCCGAAGAAGAAAGATAGAACATTGTAAGGAAGAAATATTATCCTCATACCCGTAACTAGCCTGATTTTCATTCGAATCGTCAAAGATCTTTCGATTTCTGACGGTAAGCGGTCGATGTATCCGCGGCTATCTATTGTTGTCACGAAATAAAAGGCCAGCAGTTTGCTTAAACTGATGTCGAGCATGGCGCGCGCGACAAACAAATAAGAATAACTTGTAGAGCCGCAAAAAGTCGCAAGAAAACTCATCGCTGCCTGCTTCGGGAAGCTTCAAAGTTTAATTAAAAAAAAAATTACGATGGCATTTTGCAGCGTTCACAACTATTTCATTAGCAAAAGGAAAAAAAATGTATAGGATTTACATGCTGTACCATCGCGGTTGTAAAATATCAAATAAAAAAATTAAACGAAGATATTTATAAATTAAAAGTATGTATAATGAGAGTCATACTGAGCAATTAGAATTTAAAAAAATGGAGATGTGTCCCAAAAAAGCGTTATTGGCAGATAATGGGTTAAAGTCATAGGTATTGACTGTTTTTTTTATATCTCCCTGTATTTCTTATTTCAATTTATGATGACAATTTTTTTTATATTTCATACGTAATAAATTTATAATGTATGGAAGACTAATATTTGTCATTTTCATTAAAATTAGAAGAATGCGTCGAATGCAAGAATGGGAGATTAACTACTTACAATTAAACGACTGCACTTTACGAACGAAAATTGTAATCGCATATAAACAACACTGAAAATCTCCGACATCGGTGGCAAAGTCTCAAACAAATCGGAAGCATTCAAATCTAATCCGTACTTTGCTGAAATCCGTAATAATCACGTAAAATCAGCGCTGCCAATCGTTTTCCGCCAAGCGGGAATTAAGAACATTTCCATGCCAGATAAAAGGAATTAAAAGTTAACAAAAACAAACGTAACAGAAAGACGCATTAGCAAATCCTTCGAAAGCTTTGTCGCGTCCCTTCTCTTCCACCTTCTGAACTCAGCGTTATTCCTGATTCAACGTAGAGGTAGAAAAAAAAAATCAGTTAATCCGTCTTTTGTGCCGGTATCAAGTCCTTCCACTGTCTCCGGGAAAGAAAGACAACGGTACGGAAATGAAATAAGCGCGTGTACACGTATGCATCTGTTATTGGATTTCATTTCTCGTTCTCTCATATTTTCGCAGCAAGCGCAACAAGCACTTCTCATTTTCCTTCGTTCTCCTTCCTCTCTCCTCTTGCTAGGCCAGGGAGAAATCAAGTTTAATCCTTAAACCAGGCGGAGATATCTGTATCATCCATAGCTGCAGCTAAACGCACAATTTTTTCATCGAAGAGGCAAATTGTCGTGGAGAGAAAGAGTAAGAGCATGAACTTACATCTGTGTTAGTTCAAAGTGCGACGGATTTTTTTACGACGGTTGTATGTGTGGTGCAGGATTTTCAGATCTAAGAATCTTAAAAGTTGAAATGTATCTACGGTGCTCCTCCTTCGGATGACACTGTTCTAATAAAGTTTTGACTCCGAGGGTTTGCCCGTTTTATGAATCCTTTTCGCTGGGGCTTCCCTTCGGAGAATCGTACGAAAACGACACGTCTGTTCCTTGTGTCGTAAAAAAAAGACAGTTTACTGAAATCGTTACAACACTTCCATTGAGCAGATGACTCTGATATTCTTCAATATTAAAATCATAATTCGCTTGAAGATATATACAAGGTGTCTCATTTTATGTGTATCTCCCCACTATTTTCTTGTTATGAGAATGAAAAAGAAATTGTTCCGAATTCAATGGAAGTAAGCCTTATGTTACTTTTTTTAGAAGGAATAGTTTATAGCAGGATAACAGGGTCAAAAGGGCCCTTTTTAACCCTGTATGTTGACCGGAAGTGTACGTCGCCTCTGCTTTAACTATCGGCGAAATTTTAATCGGAAGGCCCAATTAAAAGTTAATTTGCGAGAGAACGGTTCGTTTCTGACCCATGGTTCCTCTCAGACATTTTGCCTACGTAACAAGACGAATACGATGAGCCAATAAAAAAAATTTGCTATCCTTTCCCGAATTTTGCGGCACGTTTTTTTCGCAAATCTCCATCGATCCAGAGGTGTAGAACAACCCCTGAAAGCCATGACAAATATTTTTGAAACACCCTGTACATATCGCCGGTTTTCAAGAACAACGACACATTTGGTTTTGTGTCGTTATCGAGTTAATTACACAGGAAGAATCTACGTAAGTTTTATTCCATTGTGAATAAAACTCATAACATGAGTATATAATACATAGTATAATACATATTTTATATGTTTATAGACATCAAAGATATAAAAAAAAATTACTGTAAAACGGTCATTTTCGAAATGTGTCGTTATTCCAGAAAATCGGCGATATGGATTAAATTAAAAGAACAGGTTTTAGTTCCATTTTCCCTGTTTATTGAGATGTAAAAAATTTTAAAACATTTTAGTACATTCTACACACGGCATTACACGTTTGAGATTATTCTCAGTTTTTTTTTTTCCATTGAAGGACCTAAGTGCAAAAAATGAGAAAGCGTGAGAAAAACGAAGAAAAATGTACATTTTGTATGGAGATCTTCGAGATACAACTTTTCCTTTTTTACATTAACAATAGGACACTCATGACTGTTATCCTCAATTTCTTTCAGGTGATTTCACCCAAGGTCAATAATTTTTCGTAAAAGTTTATCCTTTTAGAACACTTAGATTTCAAAAGTTTAAATGCTGTGTAAATAATTGTTGATTACTTATAAGTGGTAATGAACATAAGATCACTGGAGCTAATCATAACTATTTCAACACAAAGAAAACAACAGATTCTAATGCAGGACGGGGCCGAAACAATTACACATTCAAATCGAAATACATGATGATGATAATGAGTAATACGTATCAAGGCGAGTGAGAAAATGCTATGTGGACGACGAAAGATGTTTCGTTTTTGGTTGTGTTAACCGAGCTTAAAGTTTCAGTTTTATTGGCACGCTATCAGGATTATTGCCGCCTGTATGTAACATTTCTTGTGTCTTCATACATTTAGGGAATTACAATAACTATTCATTGAATATTCGAGAAATTCTCTGATAAAGATTATTACTAATTGCTTGAATATTTTAATCAATTAAAAAGCAACAACTTTAGTTACATAAAATAGTCATATTGCAAACCAGAATATATATCCAAAAGTATTTGAGACAAAAAACGTACACCGGTTTTTCCGAAGTAAACAGCAATTTTTTTAAATTATTACCAGTTAGAATCCTAAGTGAAGATTACATTCTATAGGGAATAAAAAAATGTCGCATGTGGTATCCAATTATATATTTCAATGTATTTCTTACCATTGTTGCGTGACGGGCGGCGGAGGTGGATAAAGGGTTTTGAAATAGGAAAGGACGAGTTATAGAATAGGCTCTAATGATTTTAATAATGATAAATTTCGGTAGCGGTTAGGTAGTCGAGCTTAAGGGAACTCTTCCGTCGCGTCAAAAGGAAAACTCGTTCGATGTTTTATTATCGAACGATTAATTATTTATGTGGGTAGTGCTGTGCTGGAAATCCTCTACAGGATCCACCAATTTCGTTTACAGTGGGAATGGATACGCTAACAAAGGTGATTCAAAGAATCCAATGATTAGATTTGAACAAAGATTAGTTTTATATTAAACTCAAGAAATTAGATTTTACAATTAATCTGAATCTATGTTTACAACTGAATCTTCATATGAAAACTTGTTTACAATTATTGACTCTGGTTTACATATGTTTCTGTTTGTTCGATATATAATAGATATATAACTGGTAAAGAATATATATATAGAAATAACAATGTTGTTATGATAGTTTTATAATAATTATGATGATAGAACAATAGTGAACAATAAAAAGAATATTCAATGATAGCATTACACATTTGGTATCCTCAGAGTGATTTCTCACTATGCAATACTACTTTTCAAAAACATAAAGAAAATTATATTTACGCTTAGTCGATTCCAGACACAACAATTCGGCTGGGTTTTCGCTGATTTCTCTGTACGGGCAGAAAACACCAATCTCGTTATCAGAATCGCTGCGATGACAACCTTTTTGTAATCTATGACTTAAAATAAAATATGTTAACATTTGGTCGGTTTATCTTTAAATGAAAATAATAAATTGAATTCGGAATGTAATACAACGAAGATATAAATATGACGAAGATAATAATTAACATTGGTTTGAATAGAATTATATTGAATTTTTCTCGATGGCTTTTGGTATGTATTGTCGCGTCACTAATGAAGATTTTCACGAACAATGTCACTCTTCAACCACCGTTGTTTAACGAGGGATCAAGTCTATTATCGCGTCACTTTGAGAGATATTCGCGGATAAATTAGCTTAACATCAAGATCCTCGGACCAGCGTCTTACGTACCTCACGATTTTTAATAATAGCACTGTACTGAACTTTGAATACTTTATATTTGCTAAACGTTTATCGAACTGTTCTCGATGCTTTCCAAGATGCAAGTCGATGTGTTCACGGTGCTTCCAAGACGCTAAGTAGGTCTGCACTCCGTGCTTTCCGAGACGCTAGTGATTCGCAAGTTTGAATTTTTCGGGGATGTGAAGACGCTCGACCGATCCATGACGTTTAAAGCGCGCGCAAAAATGACCAATTAGGACTATTGAAATTTAAAGGTTGTCACAGGATTCGTCAACGCGAGTGATGCTTTCTGTTTCTTTGGAGGGGCACGATGCTCGCACCCTCCCTACTCTGATTTTTACAAGGGGTCCATTTCCTAGAATTTTCTCACGGCCGTCGCTGCGACGACGAATATCGTCCTCGAAACGACGTTACAATTCGGACTCATCGTCTGAGAATGTTTCAAGAATAAGATAACGCTAAAAATCAATAAGTCCAGGGACTTATTCGAATGAACTATCTGCTTGTTCCAAACTAATGCGTAGCCAAAACTGACAGCGTTACAACTTCTATTGAATAGATAGATTGAATAAATGAGTTGAATAAATGAATTAAATAAATTGCAACCAATGATTCCTTACTATAAAGTATGTTGCATTGTGAAAAATAATAATAGTTTGCTAGAGAAAGTTGTAGCAAATATGGTCAACATGTGTGACTGTACGGTTGCGATGCTTCCAAGGAGGTATGTGCTACGTAGGTCTGTTTTGTGTCCCGTTAAGCGTTTCTACGTCTTAACTCAAGGGTAGGCTTTTGTTACAATGTCATAAACCAATGGTAAAAATAGTATACCGGGTGGTTCGTTAGAAAAAGGTAGAATAAAAATTGTGAAATTTGTGTACGGGACGTAACACCATTATAGTAAAATAATCAGGTGTCAAAAACGCTATTTCTGAAAGCGCTACTTTAATATTAATATTTGCGTTGGCTTAATATTTGTATATAAATGTAGTTTCATTTTTGATTCCATCTATAGAATATGGAATCAAGATTGGTGGATTCAGATCTAGTCAAATCTAGATTTGATTTCAGATTTTCAGAATCAAAGTTGTTTTTTGATTTCAGCTTTTTCGTAGTGTTCAATCCAGATTTCATTTCAGATTCTAGAATCAAAGTTGCTTTTTGATTTCAGCTTCTTCGTAATGTTTAATCAGCCATGAAAATTTCGTTTTAATTGTAAGGGGTGGAACGACGCCCGGTACTTCCTGTCAAATTATTTTGAACCACTCAGCACATTGTTACCTATATTTCAATGCAAAATACAGAACAGTTAAATCGTTCTATGAACAAATAAAAAGAATAAAAAAGCTATAATTCAGAATAGCGGAAGGGGGGGGGGGGGGGGTATGGAGTTAAGGGCCGGATTTTCAATTAGAGGGACTGAGTATAAATCCTCGTTACTTCTGGGAGATTTTTCTATGTGGCATATATATTATAGCACCAGTGGAGTTTTTTTTTAAATTCTACGTTTTAGACGGAAACACCATAGCAGCTAAAGCCAAAATGCAAAAGATAACAAAAGTTGTAACTAATGCACTTACATGGATAGTAAGGCGATTAATTTTTTTTTGTATTTCCCAAAACAACAAGACAATACGTCAGTTTTCGTGTATTTTAGTCAAACGCAACGAGTGGAAGTTGATGAAACGAGCTTTTCCGTTTCAGGATTTTATCGCAAGTCTCCCCTTTTACAATATTTGGACAAAGTACGTTCTCTGTAGTGGAATTTCGCGCTCGATATCAAAGTTTCGAATGATTGTGTAAAGTTCTAGTAGTACACAAATACGGTTTACAGTAATTTCAAATACTTAAAGTGAAAAAATATTCATATTCTTATGTTTAGCATTCTAAGATTATAAAAGCTGCGAAATAATTTTATACAATATTAATAGTGTCGTCCAATTCTTTATGTTAAATCTTTACTCATTCCTGATAAATCGATAAAGAAATTTTTCAAACCAATGTAAGCTGATAATTATATGACAACTTATTGCTTTTTTAAAAAGGAATAAAAAGTGATTCATTTAAAAGACACAGTGACAGCCTCAGTTTTTGTTGGCACTAAAACTACCGTATCAGTCGAAATAACTGGTACGGAATTTTTTCCAAAAGTTTTCCAAATTTATAGACAAGACATGGAATAAATATTCTTCATTTCTTCTTTTATCTCTTGATCCTTCCTTTTCCAAAGTATACGTATTTAACATATTGAAATATAGGTAGTAGACTTAACGCCGGCTGTTCTAGCATTAACGATTTTGTGATTTCGGTTTTATCAATTAGATCTATTTCATATCCTCTTTATGCAAGAACTGGGGATCCGAAAATGGATTAATTTTGAGGCCAGAAATTTTGTTAGAGCCCACACAATTATTAAGTTGTGTGTCACTTAATCCCTTAGCCTACAATAACTTACGACACTCGTGACACTTTAAATGCAACAGAAAATTTTGAAATTATTGAAAAATTATTGAACTTAAAATATTGGCCGTTCACGAGACTATCAAGTTATTTCTATAGTTTTAATATTGCTGTCTGTTATGCGAAATATCAGAAATCAGAGAGAAATCTTGATTTCAGGACTTGATTCGGAGTTATTGCGCACGCAGTCAAAATAGAAATTGTAGGACAAGAGATTGAAATAAAATCTCCTTCGCTTCAAGATCATTCATATTTGTAAGTACAATACTTAACACTTTACCGATCGTTTTTTTTAACATTGTACCTACTTTTGATCGGTCACTTGGCCACAGGTATTTCCCTAATACCGATATCTCTTTGAAAATTGCATATTTTCAGCACTTGATACATAGCAATGATAAATATCAATTTATTAATTGCTGTGGCAATCAATTAATAAGTTAAAAGTCCAAAAGTGATGGGCCCGAAAGCTTAGTAATAGGCTATCAGTCGCTAAAGTGTTAAGCTGTTATAATGGGAAAAATTCACGATACACTTAATAAAATGACGAATAAAAGCAATACCTCAACGGCGAGAGCTCGAACACCGTCTCTTGATGGTGCACCAGGTACATAGACGTTTTCCTCGGATAACCATAAGACTTTGGTGTAGCTTGGTTCAGCACAAAACTCGACGACGATGTCCAAAGGCTCTCCCTCTTTCGCTGTCACTGTCTGACTAGGTGGAAGAACCATGGGTCGACCTGAAACAAAAATTCACAAACAGCCCGCTTAACCCTTGTCAGACCATTACGTGCACCCTCTTTTGCCAGCTATAAATTCACCCTTCGGTTCCACAACTATAGGCGGAACCCTTCGAGCTTTGAGTTTGTCGAGAGCTTTGTGCCTTGTTAGCCGCGAATATATCCCTCCAGTTGCTAAACACCGCAAGTTCCTGCAACTTCTCTTAAAGCGCAAAAAATGGGTGTATCGGCAGTTTTATTTTAAGCGTTTTTGGATTTATAGAGATTTTAATGTAAACGAGGAACGTTGGAATACCTGAATTAAATTAAATGATAATATAAAAATGTACTTAAATAATTAATCCTCATTATATATTACGAGCAATCTGCTTGGTCTTTTCAATCCTTTCATTGTCTTTGCTATTTTAATCTAAAAAATATACTAGTCTCCTGGCATTATGTTAATTTTTTTAATGAAATAATTTTATTATAAATACAGAGACAGAGGACTGGAGCGTGCTACGTAAATTGAAGTGATTCATGCACCGAAAACTACGGAAAGAAAAGTATACTTATTTAATTTTGCATTTCACAAAGAGGAATGGAATGCTCGACAATTTTTTTCCATTTGATAGAATAGTAAGAAGAATTAGGACTGATAGATGTTAATAATACAAAGCCGAACTAAGCCGTATTAATAATACAGAGCTCAGAGTGTGATCACGTACGAATCGAATTTTTACAATGTGCCAACTAACAGTAAATATTTTCGTTAAATGTGTCCAACTATATCACTTGACCAACTGTCCGAGTATAAATGACATTTCATTGAAGGTAAATTCACTATCAATTTGCAGAATAAAATTGACAACAGTTTTTTAAAAAGATATTTGTTAGTGACAGTCAACTTTGACAGCAATATCGCCTTCCGAATAATGCTCGCGCATGACATAAAGAAAAAGCAGCTGTAATGTCATCAGGATGTATTACCGAGTGAGTTTATTTATTTCATCGCACAAGAGATGCCACTCATCGTATGGTGTGTGTGGGACGTGGGAATTTTTATGAACTTTCGAGAGGTTGAAGTACATTCAAAAATATTGCTGCCATATTCAAAGGTTTTTATGAATGGACCCTCTTTGTTGAGTAATGCATTACTGTCAGTAACGAAAGAAGGACGTTGATGCTACAATAGAATAACCCCTTGTAGCCCCTTGTGACATTTCTGTAACAAACTAAAAAAGATTCTACAAATTCCATACGGACCATATTTATTCCCTTTTAACTCATTGTATCATCACTGCTACATACCATACTATCGAAACAATACACCATCTTACGCAGAGATGCCGCTAATTAGTATATTACTGCAAATTAATTCTAATAGTTCGGTTTTTATTTATTTTAGAATTTATGATCTGGGTTACAAGGGGATAAGACGAATGAGCAAAATTGCATTGACTTCAGCTTTTGTTTACGAAATGCGGTTGAATTTAAGTTATTTATCCCGTGCTGAAACACGACGTAATGATTAATAAATGAAAAAGACTAAAATCGCTTACTGATAAAAGATATTTGTTTCTATGAGGAGTTAGAATTTGAATAACGAATGTAATTGAGATACACCTAAGCGAGAGGTAGTGAGATTTTAAGTAAGAGTTGTGAGCGTAAGATGGAATTATTTAGAAGAAGACTGCTAAATCAAATTTGACATTATGAAACTTGGAATTATGCATTTTAGAAAATTACAGCAAAAGGTTAGGTCGATTTTGACGCTGGCCCAACAATAGCCCACTCTAATTTTTGGAATATTTTTATTTGGAATTGTCTACAATTACATAACTATAATAATTTTTATTTATAATTATAATAATTTTGTATTTTTTAGGACGAAATTTATTTTCAAATCAGCCAACTGGTCGAAAATCAGGTATTTTTAGTAGCCGTCAATTCTCAATTCCGGAAAGTAGAGACTAAAATAATATAATAGTTTTCCTGCTACGCGTAAAATACTCCAAAATGGATAGTATAAATAGAACGACATCGAGGCACATAATGAAATATTGCATCGGAACAAATTCAAATGCTACATTAAATTCCATAGACATCCGGCGTTAGTAAATATCTCGCTCATTCAGAAATTAATCTAATTAAGTTATGTAAATTGTTAGTTTAATAAACCTGTCAAGTGTGGAAAAAGAAATGTCGCATATCGATCTTATTCTTTACATGCAAATATTACCAAACGTGATTCAGGGTCCAAACGTGAACTGTTATTCATTGCCGTTTTTTTCACCGCTTTCCCTTCAAAACATACTTTGAAGACCTTTATTCTCCCTACACTGTCTAAAAATATTTAAAACGTCAGACTTGCTGCCCAAAACAAAGAATTTCTAGAATCACTGACAGTCTGCATCTCGGACGTTACCTTCAGTTTGTAAAACTCCGAACACGAAAGTGGTTTCTTCGGAAATCATGTTGTAAATGTAAAGTATTGACGGAATGTGACAAAAGTCTGACTTCTGAGTGTAAGTATTCCACGGAAGTATAGTATCTATGCAGCAATATACGTACAGTGGGTCAAAAAAGTATTGGCACACCCAGTTTTCTTTGAATATCTTTCAACTATAAAGTAATCTATTAATATTAACTATGTTTATTAGTGTTTTTTTGACACACATTAATAGTATGTGTACTGAAAACTCTCAATTATTTGTTATAAGGAAATATAGTCAAGAAAACGAAAATTCCATAGTCAAAAAAGTATTGGCACACGAATGGTTTTACTATAAGAACAAGTGTTACTTGCTTTCGTACGCGACAAAGTCGGTTCTAGGACCATAAACATAAACAGAATTTGCTGTTATGAATCTCTTACCTCAGTTATTACGATCATTATGTGTTTACACTTTGAACAAGAATCATGACTACGAAGAAGAGCGAGTTATCATTGTCCGTGCGAAATGAAATTATTTCATTACATAAAAGTGGTGAAAGTTATCGAAAAATCGGCGATTCATTAAATTTAAGTTTTTCGACAGTGAGAAATGTTGTAAAAAAATTTAAGGAATCTGGTAGCGTCGAGAACAAACCACGATCAGGTCGTCCAAAAGTACTTTCAACTAGAGAACGAAGAGATATCATCAGAGAAGTAATAAAAAATCCTTTTGTAAGTGCCAAAAGTTTAGCTGTTGACATCGCAACATATTCAGCAAAAGAAGTGAGTGCTCAAACAGTCCGAAATCTTTTACATTCTGCGGAAATTTACGGTAGAGCAGCGAGAAAAAAAACCGTTCATCAATGAGAAGAATAGGGAGAAACGGCTCGGGTTTGCAAAAACATATATAGGTAAAACAATGGAATTTTGGAAGATGGTTATTTTCTCAGATGAGAGCAAGTTTAATCTTTTTGGCTTTGATGGAGAAAGATTTGTATGGAGGAAACCGAACACCGCATTAAATCAAAAGAATATCATTTCTACAGTCAAACCCGGTGGTGATCATGTCATGGTATGGGGCTGTATGTCATACCATGGAGTAGGAAATTTGGCTTTTATCGACGGTACAATGAATGCAGGCGTCTATATCGACGTGTTGCGAAATAATTTGTTAACGAGTGCATCAAAAATGGGCATAAACGAAACGTTTCGTTTCCAACAAGACAATGACCCAAAGCACACGGCAAGGAAAACAAGAGAATGGTTATTGTACAATGTACCAAAACAACTCCCCACACCGCTTCAATCGCCGGATATTAATCCGATAGAAAATCTTTGGCATATTTTAGATTTAAAAATTCGAAAAAAGAAAATTAAAAGTAAAAATGACCTAAAAGCAACGCTTTTAGAAGAGTGGTCGAACATTTCAACGGAAATAACGCAAAAACTTGTTGAAACGATACCTAATCGATTACAGGCCGTAATTAGGGCCAAAGGCATGCACACCAAATATTAAGGAAGTTCAATATTGTTCATAGTGTTTATTATTGTGCTTTCCTCAGTAACATTGTACGTGTGCCAATACTTTTTTGACTATGGATTTTTCGTTCTCTTGACTTCATTTCCTTATAACAAATAAATGAGAGTTTTCAGTAGACATACTATTAATGTGTGTCAAAAGACACTAATAAACGTAGTTAATATTAATAGATTACTTTATAGTTTAAAGATATTCAAAGAAAACTGGGTGTGCCAATACTGTTTTGACCCACTGTATAATGCGTTGTAATAGAAAATAGGACTATTCTCGCCTCCGGAAATCACCAAACAAAAAAACTTGTAAATACTTAGATAGTTTTATATTCATGAATTTCGACTCCTACCAACAGCGATCGAGTATAACTTTTAAATGAATGAATCTGATGATGACTTGTGAGAAGTGTTTGAATTAGAATTAGGTATTGAAATTGTGATAACTCTGAACTGAACTAGGAATAAATTGTTATAAATTGTTATATGAGAGAACTATGAGAGCAATTCGACTTATGAGAGATTAGTTAATGAGCTGGAAAGAGACGTAGGGTTTTTAAAGGCTTTCGGAAAAGGATGACGGTGTTTGGCTGCTGACGGTCAAGATGGAAAAATAGAATGTCTGAACTTGGAGCAGTGAGTGAGAAATGATTATCGAACGGCGAATGTTTGTCGAGCCACTGTAAAAAATATATGTGTTTATAAGATATATATTTATCTCATCTTATGTAGTTGATCGGAGGGTCGGTACATTACAGCGTTACGAATCACGCATAGTTGATAGTGTACGTCTGTGTAATATGCGAAAACGTAATTTTCTCCGCGAATGAAAATCTTTCTATTGCCCCATAGAAACGTTAGTATTACTCTCTCCCTTCACGGATTTTTTGGAGGGTCTTGCCCTTAGTAGGGGTGCACCAACTCATCTGTTCAGGGGAGTTGTAGAAATATCGACAACATCAGGGAATTTGCGACACCAAGTCCCTTGCGTATCTATCCAGCTGAGATATATACATACAGGCGTGGCTGAGAAAATTTTAGGGTCCGTTCAGCTGGATACTGTAGCCAGAAGTCTGCTCAGATCAACAGAGATTGGTTGTAAGGCAATTAACGATGATATAAAATTCAAAATCACAGTATCAGAGTTTCCTTGAAGCCCTGATAAAGCTAGCTTCAATGCTGACGATACGTTGCAACATATTTGCAATTTTCATTTTTGAGTCAAATCAAAACTCTAACGCAGTTCCAACTCGGAAGTAAAATTTGTTAAAAATCATTCTGGCCACAAAAGCCTCAAGACTATTATCTGCATCGTATTTTCCACTGTTTTAACAGACTGACGATACCGAGTTATAGAATTTTAATGAATCATCTCCACTGTGATTGAAAGAATATTCTAATATGATAATTTACGTAAATTCGTCCTTTGAACGGCACAGTTCTTATTTCACTTGACACAGAAAAAAATTTTATTAGCCGTTGTTCTATATTTCGATTTTATCTGCTCTGCCCTTTTGACCTATAACATAGGGCTTTGGGTTTTTTCTAAGAGTCGCAACAATTATTATTTTTATCCTCCTGCGTGTATTGTATAAAATTGTTTGCATGTACTTTATGACACATATTGGCTTTTCCATGTTACTTTTTTTCAGTTGTGAGCCCATTTTAAGCAATCTTTAATCATATACTAAGAAATCGTGCGAATTACGGTAGAATTTCACTATCATATAACTGTCTCGTTATCGTATAAAAAATGTATCGTAGGAATATAATTTTTAGAATTAATAAATGATTTCAATCTTAGAATTAGTGAGTGTGGATAGATTGTGTGTAAGAGAGAGCAGATGATTAGCATACGTGATTTGCAAGAAGATGAATGCTAGGGCTAGCGTGAATGGAACAGAGAATATATGCTACGAGAAAGACGAAGAACGGATGGTGAGTATCGAGGGTTGATACGAACGTGATTTTTCAGAGCGAGTCAATTGAGAATATACCGTGAATGGAGAACATACCTTGAGAGAATGATCGAATTTTCAAGTGTAGTTTGAGTAATTCTTAGTTAGAGTTAGACGATGTGAAGCGGTTTCGTTGTTCTGCAGATTTACATATTTTTAATAAAGTTAGTCATCTTCATACGTTTAGTTTTTACGCTGTGATTTTGTTAATTATATATGGGAAATTATCCGATTATATTCAAAAGCCGAGTGTCCTACATTCTGCGGAGGCTCGTCCAGCATAAATTCGAATAGTATCTTATGGTATTATTGCGGCGCGGAATAAAAGCAACTTATTGTTTATAAAAATAACGATTCAACTTAAACAGGTTTTCAATCGAACAGCTCACGGGCAACTTCCAATCGAGATCACAGCTCATGGACGATTGTCTGGTATATTATTATAAACATTCACAATTCGTTGCTATTACTCTAGCAATCAATAGGAATGTCGTAACTCATAATCATTCGTAATAGTATACTTAGCTTACAACTACGTGTGAGACTCATACCACGGAAAATGGAATAAAAAATCTTGAAGTCTTCCAAAAACTATTTAATTGACAATATCAGCCGATCACGAAACGGTTTCATTATTTATGTACTATTAATATCACGTTCAGTAATACGAAGTATCAGAAACCAGTGAAACATTTTGATTTGAGGAATTAATTTTACGTCTTTGCACGCTCCATTAGGAAAGTAATAGTAGAAGGGGTTAATTTGTGCATTCTCCACATTAAAGTACGATTAAATCTATTTATTTGTTTCACTACTTCAAAAGCTATGCTACGCAAGAAAGGGTCGGTTCAGATATCCGAGTACGTTTTACTATCACAAGGACATTCCGAAACAATCAATGAACGTACAGTTGCTAGGACAAACTATTCGATGTCGTATCAGGAGCTTTGTCTCTGCACTTTAGCTAATTGAAGCATGGATGCCGGCTGGTTAGCCCCGGAGGCTCCGTCTCTTTTGCTCCCCTTCGTTACTTCCGGCCTTTCCTCCCTCCTCTTTTTAGCTGCTCTCATCTGCATGGATTTCCTGCTTCGTAAAGCAAGCTTTCTGACCCCGGCTGGCCCATCTGCAACGGTGAATGGAAGCGGAACAGTACACTCGGCCGTGGCTGCTCATGAATATTCCTACGACTGAAATTACTGGAATATCTTCACTGTGCCTCTTGTTCCTGCGGCCGATGGTGAAAGGGACCACCTGTTTTTTTCTTACTTACTCTCCCATCAACTCTCTTCAACCTACGCCATTACGTCTGACGGATTCGAGGCTCGATTGATACTGAAAAAAATCCTGTCTGTCTGCTAGCACGATAGAAGACTCTTTTCTCGGATAAAGAGACTGGCGATTTTCATAATTAGCTGCGATAAATCTGCTCGTTATTGTTTCGAACATATCGAATTATTACATTTCCACGCGCATTAGGATGATACTGCAAGATTGATGTATTTGAGTAATTAAAATTTAATCGAAATGTGAAACACACGATTTAAGATTACTGACGCGAATGGATTACACAAAATAACGTTAATATTTGATGTTTGAGTGCACGATGGATGAAAATATTACCGAGCTTCATTTACCCGAGATATTTGATCGGAAATTGAATTCTGCATCATTTGGTAATATTGTAATTCCTATTTTACTGTTCACATTAAATTATAGGAATGTTTAAAAAATAAGTGATCAAATCAATGACAGATATTTATAGTTTATTTATCAAGCTCTTTGCTGGGAAGGAAAATCAGAAATGAGTAACGAGCATCAAGTATGCAAAATGAATGCAGCCTAAATGAAAATTCTACTACCTCTATATAAGCTGTATTAAACAGCAGAATTTATTATTGTAAATCCGAGAGGACCTTCAAGGAGATTGATGTTCATGAAGGACTTGCACTTTCCAACTATAATTAATCTAATTGTAATTATAAGTGTGGTAAAAGAATACCATAAGAAATTATTTTTTTGAAATAACTATTTGTAGTATTTTATTGCTATGGTAATGCAATGTTGCAATTTTATCTCTGCATAAATATTTAAAGCGATCCCAAATATGGAAATATTTTCTGTTACATGAAACAATAGAAACGTATAAATGGTAATAAATACAAAATTACAGGACCAAGTATCACAATGAGCGAATATATTCATGCGATATTTTGCGAGTTTGTTAATAAACATTATATTTTTTGCTCGGTGTTTGCATCTCTCTTATATAATCAAACATTGTGGAACTAATATTATAAAAAATTGTTATTCGCTTCGAAAGTTGACTGATTGATTACTTTTTTCTGCTACTTCAATTATTTTATTTGCGATTTCTTCCTGTGTACTATTAATTTAAATATGTCAATTCATTTGCTTATTGTTGCTGTCATTACATTCTGTAATAAGTCCTGTGGTTTACCAACCACACTGCAAGGTCATGTACTACAAGTGGAGATGAGAAAAATTTACTTAATGTTAAGAAAAAAGTACACTTAATTCTGCTTTTACACGGTAGATACGTCCCCGAAGAATACGTGTATAAATATATACATATTGTATCTATGGAAAAATAGAAGATTGGTTCCAGTCCCAAGAATTCGACAAAAATAATACCATAAACCATGAGTCTTCATGTTAGGATCTTAAACATTTTATTTCATAAAGATTGCACATGTATCATACAAAGTAGATTATCATTTGAAAAGGAAAAAACATGTCACTAATTCATGAACAAAAAAATTAAGCAAGATAATATGAGTTACGCATAAAAAGATTTTATTCGTTGTCACTTTCTGACAATAAACGCATATGTTTGTGTAAGACTGCAATATTACTGCCATCACTAGAAATTTCTTGGTTATCGTCTCCGTGCTCTTTGAAATGGTGAAATTGTTTCTGTAATAACTCCTTAATTGATTTTACAATTAAATCTCCCTAAAATTAATTTCCCCTCTCCAATGTCGCAGTTATAAAAATAAAAGTAAAGCGAAATTTTCTTCCTAGAATTTGGGTTGATTGTGTTAAATCAAAATAAGTTGTGTAGAAAGGGAATTAAATGTTTGTCCTAATTCGTGTTATATCAAAATCGTGTAAAAACAGAATTGGGCGTACTACGTTACAAAGATGCAAAGAAATTAATTTAAAATAGATAACAGCGGAGTTACCTTCGCAAAATGTGACATAATGCATTTCTATTGTTATTTCACGATGATTTAGGGAATTTAATGCAATACCAATTTCCTGAAAATTTTATTGCAATTCAGTAACGGAGTGATACAATTAATTCGATGTATCATGTATTGTGAGTGATTAGCGGTGTCTGCAAACAACCTAAGTTATTTATAGAATATTCATCAATTAAAGTGTAACATAACTTGTTGAAATACTGTTATACTTAGCTTAGTACAAAGAAATTTGATAGTAAACATATATATTTAACTTTGTCATATCATATATGTAAATGGGTTAAAAATACACTGCCTTCATTGTAATACCATCACCTGCATTATATTGTAGCTATAAAAAATTACAGTGTATCAACAACTATTTGCAAATTGTATCAGAAATAAAAAAGATATCTCACAATCAGCCAAATTTCATATATTTATTTGTGTAATCGAGAACTGCTTCAATTGCGCATAAATGCGTCAGCAAACAGACTTTCAAACGAATCGTTACGGGAAGAAGAAACCATCCAAAACAGTTCTAGAAAACGTGAGCGAGAGAAAATTCAGGGAATTCTCCAAGTATATTGTTATTTTTCACGGAAACGGAAATTCCCAGTCGAATTCTACGGTTTCAGATGACTTTAGGAACGAGCTGTGCTATCGAAAGGAACCTCTTAGCAAGTTAAATGAGCCGTGGGCGATGACCGAGATGCGTACAGTGATCCATTTCTCGTGCCTGGAAAAAGTTTCGACAAGAACGACCGGCACGGTAACGAATTTCTCTGCTATCCGTGCAACGACACGACTTACTATCGTGCGCGCTCACGAATTCCTAAGCTGCACTTTGTTCTTCCGAACTTTGGATTCGACGAAAATCCCCCCGTTCGTCTTTTCATAAAACTTGACTTCGAAAAGTACTTCTTTTTTAAAGAGTGGTCGTGTTTCGATTAACAGTGAAACTTTTGATTGGTCTTTTGAAATCTATGGCGTGACAAGAAATGAGATTTCGGATTGGGAACACAAAGAAACAAATTCTAGTACCCAACAAAGCTCTTGGAATTTGAATGGAAAAGCAGAGATTCCTTTTTGGGGAATAATTTTTGTGTCGTGAAATAATTAATGGTTTTTATACAATTTAAAAAAAAAATTATATGATTTATTTATTGAATCACCATTTTTTTTATATTAACCAAGCAGTATCTTTAATAAGCTTTTGATATTTTTTAAAAAATTGTTAAGAATTATAGTCAGAAATAAGTGTTACATAATGTAATATTTTTTAAATTATATGACACATTCATTTATTATTCATTTATATTGTTAGTAGAAGAGTTGTTTAGGTAAACCATTACTTTGCATGCGATTTTCTTTATTCCTGAATAATTCATTCGGACTCACAAATATTACAGCAACAAAAATTTAGCAATAACAATCTTTCGTATCGTAATCACCGGGAATAAAGACATTGCTGGCAGCCACAGATACCAGGAACCGATTATATTGAAAGACCAGTACTAATCTTTATACAACTCGTATCAATTGATTCTCCATTAATATGTATACATATAGAAATGTAGCATGATCCCTTGCTGGATTCAATTTGAAAACGAATCACAGCAAACTATTATTTGATTGGGGAATTTTTATGTATTTACAAAGTACACGTGATAGGAGTAATTATGATATGTGATGTCGTTCATATAGGCGACGCAGTTGTGTTGACATACCATGACTCTTTTGATACAATTTTCGGAGTGTTTTTCTAAGTCTGTTGTCTGATTTCTGTTTCAGTTCAGAAAATGTTTTTGGTTGATTAGAATAGACTTACGATATTACAAAAATCGGAATGAAAAAATTGCCTGACGTCAAGTCGGAAGAAGTGGGCAGCCAATTAACGACAGCGCCTCTGGAAATTTTTCGACTAGGAAAACGTTGCCTAAACAAATCGATGGTTTCTGTTGATGTATGGCATATGACACTATCCTATTGAAATTACATTTTTTCGAGATTCATAACATGCAATTGAACCCGCAAACTTTTATCCAAAACATAATTTATACTTTCGAAAGTATCTCAAAGAATCGTTCTTTGAAATAGTTAATAAAATTATGTGAAAAATAATTTTCTTTCTTACAAACGGCTTTAGCAAAAAATTGCACCCTCTGGCGTAGAATTAGCGTGCATTCTGAGAAAATACATTTCTTTTAAAGTGTCCTATTTAGGTTGAATAATCACGCAGGTTATGAAACCTCGGAATAGTAGGACACCGATGCTACTCGATTTGAGGTACTTCGTTATAACGCCTAGTTTATTGCAGGAAAAGCGCAATTATTTTCCAAAGAGTTTGAATAAATTTCAAACTTTAGCCCATTACATTATACTACCAAACGGCTGGAGCCGTAAATGAAGGCCTTACAGGCATATGAAAAAGAATAGTTGCGTAACATGTAATTATCGCAATTAAAATTGAAATGTATTCAATATTTCTGGTAAATATCCGCTCCGCGGGATATTTTTTTTTATTATTATACTTCACTGTTATTGAGGAACATGTTACTAATTGTAACAAGAAAAAATAAATAAAAAGTAATACCACAATTTCCGAACTATTAACCCATTTGCGTCACAAGCGCATACATTCGCGTACTTTTCTGGTCACTATATCGAAACGCATTTATGCATTCACATTGTGAGTGAATAGCAACACATGCGAACAGTTTTAATTATTTATACAACATTCGTCGGTTAAAGTACAATATCGATTTTTCAAATACCATTAGACTTAGACTTAAGGTAGTTCTAGCTGGATTCAGAACTAAAAGTTTCTTTTTTCATTAGAAATGAAAAAAATTGCGTAAGAATTAATGCAGGGGCTAACTTCACAGAGGTCATTTCATTCACTTTTTAGACATTCAAAAACATCTTTCTCTATAACTATGAAGTAAAAAATTATGAAACAATTCAATAATATTCCAAAAGCATAAAACATTGCTAATTTTTTATTAGAATCCATCGACTCGTTTTTCCATTAGAAAAATAAAAAAAGATTTTACGGACTCAGCAAAAATTTTTTTCCATAAGGCCCATGTTAAATATGTTATTTTTAAACACGATTTAGTCATAAACCGTGTGGACGAACTCGTTGAGATTCCGGTTATAATTATAAAATATCATGAAGAATATATTTTCAAAATTTTAAGGAAATCTATCGAAAAATGATAAGTGCCTAGAACTACCTTAATTTAAAGAAATTTGATAGTAACGATATATTTTTGAATTTGTCATGTGATGCAAATGGGTTAACACTAGATTCACGGACGTGAAATCTGTTATACCGCAATATATTAAATAAATACTTTAGTAATAGAGGGTTCAGTCGGCAGAGAAAATGATCAGTTAAGTAATTTGTATATTATAATATACAAGTGGAATATCTAATGTATCACATCTCTATAAATTTGGAAGGCGTTTCCAAAGAAGTAGAAATTGGTGTGGAAGTAGAAGGCAAATGAGTGCAAATGATGATACAATGCCGATGATCTATGCAGAATTTTAATAATGCATAATGTTCACTCACAGCATATTTGCATTTGCATAAAACGTTCTAGCTCGAGAATATATTCTGGAATATCGATAGAGTTTTCTATACATATTTAGAATTTGCAAAATGTGTGCATTTAATTTAAAAAAATACTTAAGAAACGGTGTTACTTATGAGATGACACGATAATTATGAGAAAACTACGTGTAGTTAAGAGTTGCTAGGAATACATGTGTAGTTGTGAAACAACGAGCGGTTGTTCCGACAACGTTTATCTGGTTAACCTACGTCTGACGCCACGCCGACTTATTCTACTTAAGAAGCAAAGATAAACAAGAAGGTCCACCGATGAAACTACTTCCATGTTGTATGAAACTTTGTCAGTTTGCTAAAGGAGTCCAAAGATGTTGGGAGACTATTAAACTTGCTTTCAGTGTTCTCTGCTTTACAAGTTCTCCATTTTGGAAAATGATATGGATCTATCTACAACGAGAATGAACATCATTTTTCGGTTGCTCTCTGATGCAGCAGCCGATCAGAAACTTCAATTTGGAAAGTTTTTATGACTTCGGGCATCTTTTCAAGATCCTGATTTTCTTCTACCATTTTGTTTTTAGGTGGCGTAATATCTCTTCAAGATAACTTTACGACAACTATCGTTGCCTAACAATGCAGAATTATCAGGTTCTCCGAATACTTCGTGATGTCGTTTCTCTTTACATTCTATGATCTAGATAATTTGAGGAATATATTTATTGATACATTGATGTATATTTATTAGAGTTTATTTAATCAGCTTGCAAATTGTAGCATCGGTGTACAGTTAGTTGTAAAGTCACTGCAACTGTATACACTAAAATGTAACATAGCGGGAAATAATCGAATATCAAAGATATTCCGCAACTCCTGTATTTTCCGTTACAACGGTAATCGGGATTCTCTGGTGTTGATATTTATATGTAAAATGGTTTAAAATTAGGCACTGTCATGAAGTCCTTAAAGTGCTAAAAGACACCTCATAGTAGAAATAAGTATACCATATACATATTTTTAGATTTAGGATGTGCTGGTGGAAAATGGTATCGCTGAATTAATTTAACAACTATTATATGAAAAGTCAAAAAATTAATTTACTTAGTTTACTTTGTTTGTGTCGCTCCCTGAATCCCTCACATTTTCATTAACCCCTTGTCGTACAGTATAATTTTGAGTTTTAAACTTTAATATACCGTGTAATTTACATTGCGATAGATCGATTTGAAATGGTTAGAGCATGGCTGCATTAGTTTATGATCGAAAAATCAATAATGGTAATAAAAAGAATGCAAGATGGAGAATGAATGTAACCTGTTAATCCTAAACTAGGTAAAAACAAACGGATATTGAACTGAACAGATCAAATAGAGACTGCAATGCAATGTAAATTGTTTGAAACATAAATTCTAGGTACAGCACAATCTTGGTCATTTAATCGCGGAGATTTCTTTCTTACGAGTACTTTATGATTTTATTATTTATTTTACACTTTATTGCTATATACTACAAATGCCGATGTAAAATATATCCTACATTCAGCATAAAAACACGCATAATTGTTGCATAAGTTTAATAAAAAACATAGGAGCTCAACATGAAAATGAGACAGTACCATTTGCCTACGTAATGAAAACGACAAGCGTCGTAATCGGGAGATTAACACTCATTAAATTTGCACATTCGACATGTGCATTTTATGCCTGGCATCCCATGTGACAATTCCAACCGCACACTCTGTTACTTGTCGTGTACAGTCTCTGATCGACGCAGAACGGTGCAATAAGGTAATTTAATTGTCTGCATTTTTCCCATACTTTCAATTTACATCAGCAAGTATAAAAGTTTAAAACACACCTCATTAAATATTGTAGAAACAGAATTTGCATCTCTGCGAACATCAATTTTCCAGGCAATAACTATACGTATGAGTATATACAATTCATACAGAAGTATCTAAAGTTTTTTTCAATTGTGAATTTGGTAAATTTTGGAAGCAAGAATAAACAGATTTCGATTGGACTCAGGATATTTTGGCTTCCTTTTGTAATCAGATTATTCACTGCTGGTTGATATAGCAGTTCCACGTGTTTACTGAACATCTTCATTAGCATACATTTAACTCTCGGAGAACACACACTTTGCCATCTTTGTGCAACACAGCCAAAGAGATAGTCCAAAAATTTTCGAGTAATTAACAGATATGCTGCGAAAATAGATTGATAACTCTACTAATCCTCCGAATCTCAACGCAACACGTTTGGGGGATAGGCTATGTCGCGCATTATGATCTGTCACCCACATTCTTTATGGTGATTAGGAGTCTGCTTGTATGGACTCTGGCTGAAGCGGACGTTAACAGGCTCAAGAGTTATGTATTTCTGCAGAATAAACAATATTCTCATTGATATGACAAGCTTATATACAAAGTATATAATATGTTGGATCAATGATATTTCAGTCAGACTTAACATTACAGTGTATAGATGCCTCGTAGATGGGACAAATCGACAATCTAGGACAGGCCTGTCCAACATAGGGACCGCGTAATGAATTTAGGTGACCCGCGAACAATTATTTATAACAATTATTCATAGACAAATGTTATAATAAAATTTTGTTTTCTTAACGAAATAAGTGTTTTGATTAACTTTTTTTAATTTTAATATTTCGTCCGGACCGTGAAAATATTTTTTTTTTCAATCGAGAGGCAAATACAGATGGCTATGCCTAATCTGGGAACAAGAAATAATAATTCGACAACTATTTATTTTAGAGAAAAATGTTATGTTCCAAAGTATCATAATATCGTGGAGAGAATGTCAGTGCAGTACTAATTTTGTATTCATTATATTACTTCAATGTCATGAAAAGGTGAAATTAATTTCTTGTACAAAAATCTATCTCTCTTTTTCTACAGATTTTCATTCTACAGCAGAAATAAAGAAACTTTTGTATAAGCCATTTTTTTGTTGGATTTTATATTAAAATTATATTCATAGAAAAAACAGCCTATTAAATGCTTTGTCCACAAGCAGGCTGTCTCACAAATTTCTGGCAAATATGGAAAATAAGTGCACAGGTAGACACAAGAAATATTTGCTGTAACTAATTCTACATAGTCTAAGGAACATATTTGAAATGTTTCAACCGGGTACCTTTAGGTACTTTTTAGCTACTCAATTTTTAAGTGAATCGTGTACGGCGGAATGTATGATTATCTTCCACCCAGATTACCTAGACTGAACGTCTTTGCCTGAAAACTAACAATAAGAGCAATTAAGTAATAAAAGTGATATTTAACATGGCTTCGTTCTTATCAGTACCAATGAGATTTTCTGTTTATTGCATGCTACCTTGAAGAAATCCGAGTATTCTCTGTCCTTGCTTGCTTGCTTCGTTGAGACTCGACAGCCGTACTGTGTTACATAAACAATAAATTTATGCCAAAAAACGTGTGTTTAAAAAAACTTTCGTAACTTATTGAAAAAACAATTTTTTAAAAAGTCTGTTATGAGTACTTCAACTTTAATTGATGGCTTTAAACTGTACAAAACATGAAAAGTCTCATAAAATTCTTAACGCGTCTAACAGTATCTTCTTTTCAGTGAAATATTTGTACGTTTCCGCGCTTTTGAAATTCGTTGTTTTTAAGTGTTGATTTTTGCACTTAGATGATTGCAGAACCAATTAGTATTCCTATCACTGGTCGCAGAAAACATTCTAGATTATTGTGAAGTTATTAAAAATCAATTCCTTGACTTGATTTTTTTCAACCTAAATTACCTACTGCGTTCCACATTAAGTTGAAAATGAAAAAGTCATTATCACTTTATTAAATAGTAATAAATTAATTAAATGTCTATGCAAGTATTCTTGTTTTATTTAATAGTATGAGATGATTCAACGGTCTCCAAATTTTAACTTGAAAATTCACTGCAACTAATTTAAAGAATATTGCACGTCTACCTGAAAAATGTTCGTTCGTGTCCACAATGATTCACCATTTCACAGAATTGAAAATGTTGAAACCAGGAAGTTAGAGGAAACGAGTTGGAAAGTACGTCGAAGCACTGGAAACGGCATTACAAATTTACAAAGTTTCGTTTCAAATGCTGTCGATATTTCGCCGATTTACTTGTAACTAAAATAGGAAAATTCGATACAACCAACGATCAACGAAATACCGTTGCATTCCACTTTTGAAAACGCTATTCGATTCAAAAGCAATCTGTGCGTGAAATTGCCACCGAGAGTAACCGACAGAAGGGTGGATGGACGGACAGACGAGGAGATCGACGGACGATGAAACGAATTACTCCTACACCGATTTGAATACACGTAACAGCTTGCTAATTAATCGATTAATCCCCAATCTCTATATCGAAAGCTTTGTCAAGCTATGTATCGATTAATTCCACTCGTTTTGCGTCATAATACGGCTCCTTAGTACTCCAGAATTTTGCAACTTTGCTTACTGCGCTAAAAAATTCTGAACAATATATTATTTTAACAGTATATCATATTATGGTTATATTTAAAGATTGTTGAGGCGTAATTTATAATTTGGATCTTGAAGTTGCTAAAGTGTACCTTCTGGAATTTTGTATTTATTTCTGCAGCCATACAGATGTGATCCACCTGGCACACATCCATCGATGATCGAAGGGTGGTAGGTTTGCACGGAAAATTCCTCAAACTAGATGAATGACGCCTTTAAGCATCTTTTTTAAATTGTGGTCACTCTCGTAGCCCAAGGCCCTCATGAGCCCGGGCCTTCGATGATTTTTGGCAAAACCAATGTAAATGTTGCATTTTGTTAACTAGCCACGAAGCCCACGTAGAACCAATAACATTCTATCACGGGCCCAACATCCGCCTCCTTGCCAAGTGACCACTCTCTCCTCTAAAAGGTTGCCGACTTAGGAATGGATGCTCGAAAAACAATAAAGGACTCAAAACGCGTCCTAGTACAGACTAAATTTTTTCCCACATGTAATACGATCCTCCGATCAACTAATATATGAGTTAGGATAAGTATATATTGTATGAAGATAAATATTTTGCACTGCGGCTCAACTAACATTCACAATTTAATAATTTTCTTTGATTCGCTGCCCCAAGTCCAGACATCTTACTTTTCCATCTTGATCACTTAACTCTCTAGCACAGTCACCTCTAAATCACTTTTCTAAATCCGAAATCTTACTTCCTATTTCGACCTTTAACTCCTAAACACCGTTATCATCACTCATACTCCTTTTCCAACAGTCTTTAAAAACCCTATACCTCTTTCCATCGAGCTCACAACTATTGTAAGCTCAATAATCAATCTCTCATACGTCGTTCCTAGTTCAACTGATTGTGAGAGTCATCACAAGTTCAACTTTTAATTCTAATTCAAACACTCGCCAGTCGTCATCAGATATATCATCTAAAGTGATACCTAATCGATGTTGGTGAAGTCGAAATTCTTGGATACAAAAGTACCTGAAGTACAAGTTCTGTTGTTTGGAGAATTCTGGAAGCGCGAATAATTCTGTTCGCCATTACACTTAACTCGCTTATATCTTGTTATTTTGCTATTTATTGTTTAAACCTTCATTGTTACCTTATTCTCCGTGCATATAATTGTTCCTCCTTTTTAAAAAGCACAGTTCAAGTCAGAGTATCAAGTTTATTCACCAACTGAAGGAAAAAATTAGACTCTGACGAGTCTAACTTTGTGTCTAACAATAAGTAAAACTGCAAAAGGCACACGAGTGAACAGAGATTGCTAATCTTAAGAACATAAAGGATTCTACGTGGTATATGTGTATATGCGAGTTTGTGTGTATGATTGAGCGACGTATACAACCAGCTAACTGCGGAATTTAGTTTTAAAACTCCCGCACGGTATGCAGAACTAAAATCCAGCAATGACGTGTGTGCACGTCGAACACGGTCAAATGGTCGTATTATAAATTTGACTAAAGAAGGAAAACAAAATGTGGAAGAATTACGTTTTTGTTTGGTAAAAAATTCACAATTCAGTGCTCAAAATGTTACCACAATAGAGCTACGAATTGACGTTTGTACACCTGGATCACAGTTAACTGGTTACCTAAAAGTACCGAAAAGGTAACTAAAACTTCAAGTTATTTGTTACTTACTAATTGGAATAAGAATTAAAAAGAGTGCTCCAGAATTTTTGTCTATCATTATTATCGTGGAAATATCCAGCCAATATTTTCCTCACGTAATTGTGAAAATAGGAAGAAAAATATATGACGCGTCGATTTATCCGGCAAACAAAGTGCTCCCAAACGATGTTTTATATTGCATTGAAAATAAGAGAAAAGCTAAGAGGCTAAACCGAGTTCGGGATCGCACCGTTGGGAAGGACGATACATTCTGGAAAGTTCTGACACTATCCGCCCTGAGGATTCACTTGGTTACTCATACTTCAAAGCGATAAGAATCAGCGGCCATTCAAAACGTACGATAATGTTCACGAGACGATACCATTGTTTCAAGGCGCTGGCCTAGACCGCAGTTATCTTTGCATTGTTCTCGATATTCATTAAATTACTCAAAGCAACCTCTGACCTCGGATTCTGAAAGACAAATGGGGAGATTAGTGTCTTTCTGAGTCACGTTAATCTCTTCTATTGTTACATTTACCGAATTATCTCTTTTATTCCCTGACGATCGATCTTACGTCTTTTTTCGGGCACGACACTGTCCTCATGATACAAATCTGAAGAAACGTAGAAAAAATTATTCTGTCAGTTTCTTATTAAATATTGTTACATTTTAGTATGTGATCTCGAATTTTTACGATGGTGCAACCATGGAAGACAAAAAGAAAAGTTCTTTATTTTCAATACGCCTGCGTAAGGTTACTGTTAAGCAGGAAAATTTTTTAAGTCATTTCAGCCATTTCAACGTTACTTTTCGGTTGAACTACGTGTATTTCTACATTTCTTTCTAATGTAATGGGCGAATAGGGTTATTTACGCTGCCGGAATTCACCAAAAAAGAGACCTTGTACTTACTTCAGGTAGTTTTGTATTCAAGAATTTCCAGTTGAACTAGGAATGTGTTATGAGAGATTAGTTAATGAGCTTAGTTATGAGCTTATTTAGTTAGGAACTCTAGTGAAAAGAGACATAGGGTTTTTAAAGATTTTCGGGGGAGGAGTAGGAATAGGGTGACGGTGTTTGGGAGTTGAAAGGTCAAAGTAACAAAGTAAGGATTTTTAGACTTGGAACGATGATTCTTACCAAGTTATATTTGGTAATATTGTTGCTACTGCAAGTCTTAATACATACAGAGGGGAGGTAATTATTGATATAAACATCGTCCAAGATTGATTTAAATGGTTTTACTCTAAAAATAAGTTGCTCCAAAATGTGTCTCGTCATAGACCCACAACCATACGTGATAATGATGTCCTAATATGGCAGATTGTATGAATACTGATCATAGTACTGCATTAAAAGGTATTAATACCATTATTAAAGTTGAAAAGAGTATAAGTTCGTACCACATAAACTATCAGACCGGGAAAAATTAAATCGTTTGAGCGCAAGTTCGACAAATTTAATCAGGAACAAACGCGATTCATTTTTGGGTTGTATTGTGACACGAGATAAAAAGGTGAGTACCATCAGACAATTGTAAGTATCTGCTAAGTAGTTAGGTAATAATGCAACCCCTAAACATTTCCAAACCTTACTGTTTACCGATGGAAGATATTGATAACAATTTACTGACAGATATTGTATAAAAATTGAACAAATAAATGAAACATTGAATATAGTGTCCCTACTCTCTGTTAATCGACTAGGGCATACTTTATTTTTGAAGTATGAAATATGAAATTTGGCAATGGCCACATTATTTACCCGGTCTTTCGCTAACAATTTATCACATTTTTTAATAAATAGACCACTTCATAACAGAAAAAAAATCGATAATGACGCTGACCTTAAAAAAGTCATCTCCAATTCCATTGGTTCTAAAAATGCAGATTTTAACAAAAATCGTATAAAAACCCTCGTAAAACTTTGACAGTAGTGTACGGATGACAATGGAAATTATTTGGGTTTATAAACGTTTATTTTGCAAGAATTGCGATATTTTAACTTCTCCGTATGAATGCAAATATTTTATACGCACCAACTCAATATTAAATAATAAATTTAATAATTTTTAATTAATACTCAGTTCTCCGGCAGAAAAGCCCTTGTATTACGTGAAATAAGTAAAATCAAATGTAATAAATGTTATGTATCAATGCGGTATGAATAATGACATATTTAATTATTATATCATTGTCCATTTAAATCCATATAAATATGTATTGATTTCGCGTGGTTCATATGCGGCTTGAGTTAAGTTATTAAAGTCTCTATAAACAATATTGCGTGACATCTTCTTAATAATTCCGTACGTGACTATTTTCTGCATATTTGGGATAATTGAAAAGCACATCGTATTGCTTTGTGTGCACCCACAGCCCTAAAGTTTTGTGGTCTGTTGACCGTCTTTCTGGCATCACACGTTTTGACGAAACTGACACTCACGCCATTGTGTAACCAAATGCTCATCAATGGTAAATCAACAAGGAGATAAAGTAATTTCATTGAATTGCTAAACGACAATATTATCCGATTACAACAATTCACCGCGGTAAATACACAAGCAGCAGTTTGTCTTTGGAAGTGAATACTGTCGGTACTAATAAATCAATATTAATATTGAGAATTTACGGATAGATATAAGTTCGGAATGTTTAAACGTTTTTATAACATAATGTTAGAATCGCTTGAGAATCTATTAATACTTTAGCAAATTCGAATTGTAAAATTTTAAGGAATAGTAATTGATTAATGAGAAGTATAGATGTCACGTGGAAAATGACGTGTAGGGGATGAAATGAAAGATCAGTGTATTGTTCGTTTTTGTGTAGAATTGGCTGAATTACAACTATGTTGAGTTACATGATACTGTACAAATTTAAACCCGTTTGGTTTTCCCGTTGCAACTAATACTGTTCTGATATCATTCTCGTAATGAAACCAATAATATGTTCATTTTGTTTGGGTTAAAACTTCAAATGGGTTTAGACATAGGTACTGTTGGTCTTTTATTTGGGAACAACAAAAAGGTAGGATCTTTGAGGTTGGCTATACATTCTATTTAGTGGCTGGTATAAAAGTGACTTTGTTTCTTTTTAATGATCAATTTTTCTTCTTTCTTCGAAATTTTTATAAACACAACGCAAGATTGGAGATGGTGACCCCGTAAATATTAATATTATGATACAGTGAAGCGATTAATAATGCTAAGGCTTCGCGATAAAGCGGAAATACAGAGTTTTTTTTAATAAATTATGAAAATTCTTTACGGGGTTACGCCACCTTGGCGGACGGAAAAATAGGTCTAAAAATAACCTTCCTTTTTGACGAAGCCATTAAGTGTATTAAATGATCGTTGTTATATATCAGTTTTGTGGACAATTTGCAATATCGACAATTAAAAAAAAATAAAAAACGGCGGAGATATGAGACGATATGTAGAACCTTCTTTTGAAAATCCTTACTGACGGTGTACATGATTTCCTTGTTAGGCATTGTCTGAGACGAAAAAAAGTTTTTCTACTTATTTAGAAAGGTAATAGCTTCAATGTGACGTAGGGAAATATTTAAAAAAATTTTTTTGTAGAAATCGCAGTTGTTTCAATAGAAGACTTCTAAGCTTCATCGAAAGTCTGAGTTTAAAATGTTTAAACCTTTTGAACACGGCGCCCAATGAAAAAAATGCTATGTCACATTGTGGTGAATATTATAAAAAATAAGTATTGTTAATTTTAACCAAATCGGTTCAGTAGATATTGAGATGTCATGTACACCAGTTTGAGAAATGTAGTTTCCGGAAAAATGCAACAGAAGTAACAGTACGTGGTAAGCGTCTTGCAGCCTAAATTTTGTTTAATTACCTTCAATCGTTCAAACCTTCATGGCAATATTTTCCGTGATATTTGTTCTTCCTTTTGAGTAGTTCTTTTCAATTTTTATGTTTATAATCATTCAAAGTTTTAGAGGCTTTTGCTTGTTTGCCCATTCAGGTCGACTGAAGACGACTCCGACGCGCTCACTCCTAATTGCTATAACTTTGGTAATAGTTTAAATTTTGGAATGGTTAGACGCTTAAAATATTCATAAAAATGTAAACAATTCATCTACCCAAAACAAAAAAAAATTTTTTTAAATCTCAAGGTGACGTAACCCCTTAAGAAAGCAATGTCATTGTCAAATGCAAGGTAATTAAAAATGAAAATTAAAATAATAAAGAAGCGGTACACATACGTCGAAAGTTTGGGAAACACTCTGCGAGCATACTAAAATTCCATAGATATAAATATGTGAGTCATTGTCAGTTTATTAGTAGTATAACTCAGTGAGTAATAGAGTAAGTAGAATAGGTCAGTTAATAGAACGTCCCACATGTATCCAACGAGATGCGTCATATTTGTCTTGCGGCGATGAAAATAAACGTTATTCAACAGAATTTCTTAATATTGAAATAGCAACAACTAAAATAATAATTGTTCCACTAAGCGAAAAATCCTGTGTTGTACGAAATATGACAACATCGCAACTCTGTGCTTGTTACGAATCTCTAGTTCGATCATATTTGGGGTCTGATATAAGCCAACAATTCTTTCCAACTGCCAGGGAGAAATTTTGACAAGCGTATTCCGCGCACGAGGAAATCATCGTACCGTGTCGATCGCCCGGTAAATTGTATTTTCTCCAAGCGCCATTAATCTCCATGCGACATCGGTTTACGTGCGTGAATATGCGCACTTCGTTTCTCGTATTTTTCATGTGCACAGGGTCACCTTTGTTTCCGGGAAAGAGAGTACCATCCGCAGGCGTTTTCATAATTTTTCAAAGCGCGGCGTTTTCTCGTACATCAGTTATTTGAACGAAAAATCGTAAAAAAGAGTTCGTTCTCTATACACGCACCTTTTACACTCTTCTTGTAGAGAAACGTGGTGCAAGATGAAACAAAACAAGTTGTCAAAGTCATTCATCGGCTCTTGCACAATTTTTCATCGTTTAGATAGTAAAGATCGATTTCGATGGGCCAGCTACCGCACTTCTAATTAGGCTCGGCTTCCGTGTGATTTATTAGAAAATATTTTATATACTAAAGCTTCCTGAGAGCAACATGAATCATCCGACGACGCGTGTCAATGAAGACCCGAAATATTACAACGTGGAACACGATCCTTGTATTACCAGGAAAACTGAAGGAATTTTCGTGTCACGTATACGTATGTACGTACAGGGTGCGAAAAAATAACATGTTGAAGCGGGCATGAAATCATTCTTCATGAACAAAATAAAAACAAAATATGACAAATAAAATTTTTTCATTTAAAGTTACTTTTCGGAAAAATCGAGTTTGAAAATCCGATGAGTAGTATGTTGCTACAATTAATTGTAAGTTATGGTTCATCCGACAACGGGTGTAATGGCGGATAAGACTGCGCTTTTGGTTTCGCCGAAACAAAAGAACTTTTAGCTTTATGTACGGTGTACTTACAATTAGGTATTAGATGCAGTCTCGTTAGAACGCAATACAGTATGTAAATGACAATTGGTTAATGAGAGCTGGCGGAAAGGGATACAGGGTTTATTAGGGTCTTCGGAAAAGAAGTGGAAGTAGGTTGACGGTGTTTGGGAGTCGGAAGGTCAAAGTAGAGAAGTAAGGACTTTTGGACTTGGGACGGATATTCGGAGATAAGTAAGGAATAGTGGTTATGTTAGGGTTTCGAGGAACATAGGAAAATAGGATTTTGAACTTGGAATGATGGTTGGCATTGAATCAGGGAGTGGTGATTGCTGATCAAGTCACGCTGTCACTGTACAAAATATTTGTGACGTTATTACCTACTAATTCTAGTTTAACACTAGATTTACGGAGCCAATTTGGCTCATTCAAAATTTAATTACTACATATATAATATATTGGTTGGTTAATATTTTAATAATAAATATTTCATTTCAATTGATTTGGAAATATTTTCTTTGCAACAAATTTAAACTTTGTTGTATAATTCAAATTGACTCAATTCAGAAAAATAGGCATATCAACATCCGTAAATCTAATGTTAACGATCCGTACATTACTCGTGTAATGCATATTATGTTTGTAAGCGATGTCTATGCAGCATCTAAAAGTTGCTAAGCGTCTTCGCATCGTTCTTCGATCAGAAATCCTTCGATTCGCAACATATTCTTCGAAATAACTGTTGTATAGCGACCTAATTCTTTACGATGATATAGCTAAATATTGCTAAACATGATTCAAGGTTCAACCGGGATCCGTGACTTATCTTTGGTTTCGTCATCGCTTTTCCCTAAAAATATGTTTTTAAGTCTTTACGAAAATCACCAAAAAACTACCGCCCTTTTGGAATGTTACTTACGAAAAGACGGTGTCATCCGAACCTCCCACCACACTGTCCAAAGACCCTTAAAAGGTTACTCTTGCTACCAAATGAATTCAAAATTATTGGAAGTTCTATTACCAAATTATATAAGTTTGTTAAAAGTCCGAACGCGAAAGTAGTATCCCCAAGAATGTTGTAAATAACAACACGGATTACAACATAACGAACAGAGCAGACTTTTCATTGCAGATTTTATATACTGACCGTCTCGTCCATTAGTATAAAATTCTACTAACAATAAGAACAACTAAAATATTTTGTATGTCAATGACGCCGTGACTCGAGCATTACTCGTCGTTATTCTATCCATCCCTGAATTATTGCTCTAACAATAGGTTCAAAAATCCTATTTTCCTTTTTGACTTCATCTCCCAAACATTTCCCCCCTGCTTTCCCTGCCAGTTATACGTAATAACTAGACTGCGGATGTTTATGCAAATTTTGAATTTCACAAATGCAGGTGAGACACGAGAACCTATCTAGGGATTAATTGCACTCGATTTATATTACAACAAATACCGTACTTTGGATATTTTAGATATATTTTTATATTATGTTCTTTTTGTATATTTTAGCCGTATCTAATTTGTCATAAATGCATAAAAATCCGCAGTCTAGTAATAACATAGGAAACAATGAAAAAGAAGGCAATTAATTTTACATCTTTGTAAACCACAATATGTACTTTAGCCTGTAAGACCCCACACCAGCAAGGCGGCGAGGTAGGCGTTCTCACGCCTGGCTTTCGTCTAGGGGACAATTCCTCCAGCGAGTGAAGAAGCTTTTTTGAGGAAAGGAGGTTCTTCAAGGACCCAGCATTAGCGGAAGAGAAATAGCAAGGAAGTCGATAGATAGTCGTTACGGAGTCGACATCTTGGACTCGTCGAGAGGACACTCTTAGAAGAGAGTCGTCGTGAAGAGGCATTAATAATATTTTTATAATTGCCGCAAAACTAAATAATTATATATATTATATGTTGTATGTATCAAAGGGCATTATATATCAACGCCCATAATATATCATTATATTCTATATGTATATAAAGAGAAATCGGTTTCTTACAAGCCAATTAAAAATTCAAAAATTCGATAATTGCATTTCAAGTAAGTATGTAAACCAGTAAGTCCCCAAGTACCATGGTGTCGGAATATTTATATGAACTACTGTACGTGCATGCATGGAAGAGTGAGTGAATAGACGGAACAGAATAGACGGGAGCAACATACTCTTTTACATGTTTGTTTTCTTCCTACGTATATGTATAGGGTGTCCCTAAATTCAATTAATCCTCACTGAATGAAGAATAGCATTACTAATGAAGTACTCGGTGGATGAGACATTTAATGTTAGTTACAGCGGAATCTTTGTAAACCGATATCACGAAGTCTTTCTTTTCAGAACCAGACTCGGTCCTCATCTTCGCAATATATTACATCAAACTCTAAACACTCGAGCAACAATCACGACTGTCTTCACATAATCTTCAAGGGAGTCACAATTTGCTCTTTTGTTGCAATATAGTGTTAAAAAGTAAATTATCTCGACCGTAAAGAATTTATGAGAGAGATTATGCAAATAATAATAATCTGATATTCATCCTGTTAAGAATTTCATTGGTTCGAATTCAAAGGAATATTTTATTGCAAAACTCAGAGGGAGTGTCTGTTATTATTCATGTAATTAGTCGTACCTCTGCTTTAGATCCTTTTACGATTGAAAAAGAATATATTCTTTTATGTTCATTATTTCGGATTATCTAAACACAGGCCACGTTGTCCTTTCCATTAAAAATGTAGTTTCTATCCTGCTATCGATTCAAATGAAGCTTAACCTTCATTCGTCCCTGGGGTTGTTTCTTATCCAAACAGAGATTTAATTTAACTCAAGTCGAGACAAATTGTACACAATGAATACATAAATAGGTGAATACAATAATGTTATCATTAAAAAGATGTTGGTTTGTGATAAAAACTGGACCACCCTTTTAAAAAGACCCTACGGACTATTTTTTTCTCAGGGACGGATGAAAGTTAAAGGGTCTGCAGGATAAATCATAATGCTGGTAATACTTTAATTATAATCTTAAATAGAATAATAATTCGAAATCATTATATTTGTATTGTTAATATAAACATATCTTCAAAATATTTAATTGTTATTACTGTTGATTACATTGGAACCCTACTTACCCTATCTCTTCAGGGAGGAACTTCATGTGAAATGAAATTTTTCTGCAATTTCTATTTTTGCTTAAATTAATAGGGAACTTTTTCAGGAATACAATGGTAACACTTAAAATGTGATTAGTAGACTCCGGATGTTTATGCATTTATGACAAAATGAATATGGCTAAAATACACAAAACGAACATAATATAAAAATATATCCGAAATATCCAAAGTATGGTATTCGTTGTAACATTTATCGAGTGCAACAAATCCCTAAATAGGTTCTCTTGTCTTAACTGCATTTGTTGAATTTGAAATTTGCATAAACATCCGGAGTCTAGTGATTAGCATTAGATTTACGGAAACCGTCAAATTGACGGACTCCTACTGTTCTAAAAATATTTTTTAAATTTATAGAGAAGCAATGCAGTAGATATTTCACACCTATCTTATAACACACAAATTACTTAACTGATCGTATTATTTCTCGTTTGATTCATCTTTCTTCAAAGCACTTATTAATATATGTAAAAATGCTAAACTTAGCATCCGTAAATCTAGTGTTAGAGATGTTCTTGTACGTCATTTTCAAAATAAAGTGAGCAGATGTATTAACCCCTTGCCGTGCAATTCTTTTGTGATTAAATAAGCAATAATTCTGAATTAATTACTAAAATAACAATCTAGCCCCTAATTTCGAATATAGTAAATGACTTAAGGTAATACTGAATAGCATAGAATTAAGTTTATTTTATCAGGACCAACTGACATTTTTGATAAAATAATTTTTGGCACACTTTAAAATTGACTATTCCATTTATCGCGTCACGAATAGCACTCATTATTGTATGCCAAGGGATTAAGCGAAACGTATAATCGGGCCCTCTGGTAATCGGACCCTAGTCAGATGCTTGGTTTTTAATCTGACTTTGTTCAAAACCTATACTAATGCACCCTACCTGCTATCTCCATTATTGCATTTGCATGTATAACATGCGTTGTAGTTGTGCAATGTGAAAGAAGAGTACAAAATTTGGAGAAAAGTTGACAGATGTTTCAATAAAAGGATTAATAATATACTACGGTCTCGCTATTAAGCGTAACAGTGATCCTGTTAATTAGATGAGAATGGCGATAATGGCAATGTTCCATCATTTATTTTCGCAAAATGAAAAACTGCAGGAGCGCTGATTCGTGTTGTAAGAATTTATCTAGTCGTCTCCACTACACGAAGAAGTACAGAAGCACATTCGCCTTTATGAAAATTCATCATGGGATGATTTATTAGAGCGATGTTTAGATGGCCATAAGCAAAATGTTAACGGGAGCTTTAACGCAATCGTTCGGCGTCTAGTTCCTAAACATTCCACACTGTGGTGTTAAAATGGTTAAGGTAGCAATTTTTTGGCTGCCAGCTTGTTTAAAGAAGGATTTTCGTTTGTCCTTCAAACAATGCAACACCTCAATGTATTAATTGGGCAGCAAAACAAAGGATTCGCCGAAAATGCGGACAAACTCCGTATTAAACTACAGGAGCGCCGCAGTCTTTATTGTGTGGAAGAGGCTCCTCCTTATCAAAAAGAAGAGAAAACAGCTGAAGTACAACTTTTTGAGAAAGAGGAAGAATTGTTATATGGCTGTAGGTATCGCAGATTAGCAGAAAACCGCGGTACGTTAAGGTAAATTAAGATTTCTTCTCGATTTTTCTCTTACTCAAACTTCAAACGCATATTTCTCGAAACACAAAACTCCGCATGAGATACAAGATAGCTTAAAAACTCATTAATCGATATTTATGAAATTTGGTACATGCATTCTATAAACAATTGGCCTCAGTATGATGATCTCCGATTTTTTAATTTCTTCTTTGAAACGTAGATGTTAACAATTGTTCGAAGTCAAAAACCCGTTCTTTCAAAACATCGACATTTTTAGAATTTTGCAAATTTTAATAAAAGCAGAACATCATAGTGAGCGTTTTTTCATAAACTAACAGTACTTACCGTTTTGATTTTTTTGTTTCAGATCATTTTGTATCTTATACGCCGCACCGCGCATTTACAACATGCCATCTTTGAGGCGCTATTGCACCATTGTGATTAACAATTAGAATATATAAAAAATATTTTGTTTTACATTGTAACTTCAATAAATGATCCTTCAAATTTTAAGTCAATCTACACGTTACATTCTTCATAAAAAATTCTTGAAGGACAGGCATTTTAAATGAGGTTCCCTCTTAAGGTAGTTCTTTCACATAGGAGCGGATTTTATGGGTGCTATGAATGAGCCCCATTGAATTTCTATAAAACGAATGATAATTTATTGAAGTATTGATTTAAAAAATTTTAAATTTGATGTACGCGTACTTATCGACAATGCGGCGTTGTCAACCACTCTCATTCACAAACAGTGGCCATATTGTAAATGTGAAATGCATGATTTTATAGTTTTCAATTAATAATTTCTTTATTAAATATTCGGCAGCTGTAATTTTTTTTGTGAAATATCTATTCGAAAACGTTCCCGAATTAATGATCTCGTTTTTCGTAAGTATTTGCAGTATGGAAGATTGAAAATTGAACGATAAAGACGGAAGTACTATTTCTCTCTCTCTCACTCTCATTTACGTCAATGTATGAAACTGTATTTTTAAATTCGTTTTTTTTCATCGAAATGCCCGGTAACTGAGCTTTTTTTTGCTTGTAACTTGTTCGTGACAATCTCAAGAACATCATATTTTAACATTAAATTTATTTGCAGACTTTGGTCAAGTGCAAGAACTACCTCAAGGAAATGCCATCATAATTTTTTTTCGATCTTTTTTATCATTACATTTTGTAACGCGTTTTTAATTATTATATCGTCGGTCTTAGTTGGCCATACATTTTGAGACGTTTTTGCGAAATATTTCATTCCGGGATTTACCTAAAACTTTTATACGTATCATTTTCGTAGCAGTTAATGTATTTGTTCTAAGGAGCAAAATTTCCGTACGATATATGACGGAAAATAGCGTCATCATACCTTTTGTTCCCAGATTTCATGCAAATTTAATTCAACGATAATGTGAAATTCTTTGATGCGCCTTTATGGTCGAATAAATGCACGTATGAAATATCTGCTTGGGAACTGCGTCACTGATTAAAATACGAAATCCTCTCTTATTTAATTTCAGCTGTGAAAGGAGATCATAGAAAAAGGAACCTTAATATCACTCTGTAAAGCGAACAATTGTTAAACTACATATTTTCAAAATATCACTAAACCGATCAAGTAATTCACGCATTACAACTTTCGGAAAATTAAATTGAAAGTCGAGTTTGGAAATTGTAAACATTTGTTTCGCGTATTTGCAACAAGTAAAACGAATAAAGCAAAGATCTCGCTCTCCATTTTACGTTTCAAATTAGGGCAACGCATTTGCCATCTGAAAAAAGCAGATGAAAGAAAGAATTGTAGAGTACGTTTTAACAACGACAAAAGTGTGTGAAAGCGAGAGATATGTCTCCGACAAATTAAGCATTCTTGTATTTTGCACTCTGCCGCGCGATGCAATTCAGTGGCGCAACGGAGGCTGAAAGTTGTTATCACAACAATTTACGTACTACTGTAATTTTCGACGCATTTGCATTACCGGCGGCGCTCGCTGAACTCGAATCTTCCTCCGGGCTTCTCGAACTTTACGACTTATTACTAGACCAGGTTATATCGTATACCCGCATAACTCGAGCGCCAGAGAAATTACGTGAATTATATTACCACTGGATCGCCCGTAAAAGCTCGATTTTTAACTACTCCACTTAAACGGACGTTCCTGCAGACTTGTCGCGGTTTACGACGGTCTTTCTTTAATGGAAGATACGATTAATAGCCTCAAGTTCGAATGTCTCTTTTATATCATAAATGCCTACTACTTTTTCTCAACATTTTACCGCTTTCTCATTTCATTTTATTTCTTTCGTCATTGAAAGCGTAATTAATTTTGCATTCGAACGTCGATATTTATCCATCTGTAGATTATTTTAGAGTAGTGCTCATAGATTCACGACTGATTGCTTATTTGGGTTAAACGTAGTATTCCCTTGCGAGATTATTCGGATAAATGCGAGAATCGACTGCCGCTGCTGCATTGATTGTTTTATCATAAAATTTATGCCGTACTCGTTAATCATTGCAAGAAATTTAATTTACTTAATTGTAAATACAGCTATTTCCATTGAATCTATGGACAATAGTTTATTGCAACCATTGACATCATATATCTTGTTACCATCGAAGTTGTAATATCGAGATAGTCTTAACTGCAGATTAGTAATTGTTCTGAAGGTATCCTACATTTCCACTATGATGGCGTACTATCACTTCGATAACCAATTAAAGTTAACCATCCCATTTCGTATTATGTATGAATCTCATCGATTTTCTGTCTTGCACATCCCACAGCGTGAAAAAAAGATCGTAGAATGATTTCAATTTACTAATCGATTTAAATTATGATAAATTTCCCAAAATTTTTTAAAATATGTCTGTTTTTACAGTAGCTTGAATCAGCCAATAAATGAAATATTCTGGCAAATTGTATAAATGATGATCGCGCAATCATTTTCTCGTGGTGTACGATTTATTTATTCTTTTACAATAATACACCGAATTTCATCCATTAACACGTGACCAGCTAAACCAATAAAAATGGATACGCAGATATTCGTATGATTAAACATTTGTGTCATGATTGTTATATTTTTCAATATAAATATGGTATTATATTCCCCACGGCAATTACGTTGTTTAAACGTATCATTTTATTTGAGCCGTATTAATCATAAATTTGAATTTTTTTTAAAATCCTGATCTGTTTATCGAAATGTCGATTTATTAAACAATTTGTTAAAATGTTTATAATTCGAAGAACTTTATTTTTGTAATGACTATTTTACTTATCCATTTTTCTTAATTTTCCCTTATATAAAATGAACTTTAATATAATTACGAAAAGACGATGAATGTTGAACAACATTTGTCACAATAATATTAGATCCAGCAAGGCGGTCAAAGTAATTTGTGTTGGATTTTTGTAAATATCTTGTACACTGAAAGCGATTAAAGTCGATTAAATTTTTTCGCCTTTTAAAATTCCTCTTATTCCAATGTCTTTATTTGTCATTTTTAAAGATCAATGTAACTTCTGTTTTTTATTCAAATTGGCGGACAGAAATTTCGCAAAACATGTCATTGCGGTTTCGAGAGTAAAATAACTGAGAAGACGCTGCTCCGAATGCTTTGAATTTCGTAGCAAAATATTTAACGAGGGATATGGCGCCGGTTCCTAAGAGATTTTTACCACTTGATACGTAAGTCATAGCCACAGTGATCTTAAGGTAGTTCTGTGCAAATATTTTTTTCCACCAATTTTTTTTAAATTTTGAATATCCATGCAGTATTATATTCCAAAACAATTTGCGAAAGATCAATGAAATTAACCACATAGTTTATGAGAACATTATTTTTAAAATAAATTATTTTTACACGAATCTTATAGGGACAGCCATTTTTACATGCCTTGGAATGCATGTTTTTATTTTTTTTAACCGAAACGAGTCGACAAAAATCTTTATAAAAATAGTAGTGGCCTAATCAATTCTTTTAGAACCCGATGTAATTTTTCTATCATTATTTACCACGTACGTATGAAGAAAACTTCTGTTAAAAGTTGAAAAAATCTATGAAACGCATGCCTCCACACAACCATACTCCATGCTTAAATTTCTGATTTGTTTTTTTAGTTTCCCTTTTGTTGAGTCGACGTCTCTGTCTCTTGATTGAGAAGTTGACGTGATGGCGCGGGACTAATTAAAGTGCCGCAACCTAGTTGTTTTGGGTCTCCCGAATTAGCTGATACTCTTGATTGAGCTTATGTGTGATTTATTTACACTTAACAACTAGTTAAACACAACAATACAACAACACTTTACGAAAAACAACTTAAAACGACGATAATGACAAGATATGAAAGGATAGTGATTTCGTGTCGATTGATAGTTACGATAAAACAGTTCTTAATCGTTTGGTAGTTAATGCAGTTCTAATGTGTTCGATTGCCAAAACAGTTCTGATTCCGTTCTATCCGCCAAAGTCCGAATCGCCCTCCAATCGGCCCCCTCCTCCTCACTGTTCGTAGTGAGAAGGGGTGATGTGCAAACTTAGAAATTTTCCGATTGGAGGGTTCGGTACTTCTCAGAATATGATTTTCTGATTGGCAGATAGAACGGAAGTGACGTCGGTCACTGAAATCGAATTTTGTGATTGGCTGGTCATTGTAGACGGCAGGATTCCAAGAACCGGTGGTTCGGTTCTAAGAAATGATGTACGGACGTTGAATATAATTAATATTTTCAGTCGCCTAGGTTTATGACTTGAGTCATAAACCAGACGACTGAACTTGGAACATCTGGCAGCCAGATGGGCCTGTCGATTCCTGTATTTTCGGTAATCCTGCCGAACAATGACCAGCCAGGTCGCGCCTAACGGTACGCGATGCAGCCCCCGGTGACCGCTTCGCGAGGCCACCGATTTCTTAGGCGGATCGTTTGTCTTTGTTGCGCTATCACGCGTCAACATACTCCCCCCCTTGAACGGCTTGCGTTCAATGTGATATACGTGCTTGTATAAATGCGCCAAGATTTGCTAGGGAAGATTACGCCCTCGGAAATTCGTAGCATTTAGCATGCCGTGTTATATGATAATGCTAATGGTTAATATAAGATGATTATACGATAGTTATGTGATTATAAGAAGACGATTTACATACGCTATACGATAGAGCTAAGAGTAATATGCAAACTTACTGAATGATATAGAATTGATGATTTACATAATCTATATGATAGAGCTACAGATAATATGTGAACATAATGATTAATAGAAGATAAAACGCGCTCGTGGTTATTCGTTTTCTATATCTAACAGAAGCGGTGATATTAAATTTACGCTGTGCTTATTCGCTTGTTGCCGAACGTATGCAATAACGCGAAGGACGGTATTGGTACCCGGATGCTTCTCGGACACTCGCGCTAGTTTTCACTCCGTCGCGATGGTTGTTTTCGCTCACTGCTAGTAGTGATGAACGAGACAAGCTCGCCATTGTCGTAGGTCGCAGATCTCGATTTGATGTGCTTGTTGTCGCATCACCGATTAGGACAGGATCAGGAGTCATTAGGAATACGGGAAATTGGGATGCGCGGTCGCGAGTTCAAGATTCGCCTCAATTTCCACGAGACATGATAGACGGAGCTTTGTTGCTTAGCACAGCATCTACGATTGCGAAAATGACATGGTGTTTCCGCTGTTTTCGATCGTTTAATGGTCAATGAGTCTGGCGCATGGCGCTTAATATTGTGGATGCTCCGGCATGATAATGATTCGTGTGAATTTCGTGGATAAGAACGGTAGTTAAAAATTATACAGAGAAGGCAAAGCTATCGGATGGCGTTGGTGCTATACTGGTACGTTTGATCCGACCTCCCACTCTGATGATGCTATGATTGTTAAAAAAAATGCTGCTAGTGTTGATAATCTTCTACGTTTATCGATTGATTCTTCGCGCAGTTAGAAAATGTATTTTGCCTGGAGTGAAAGAGTCTGTGAAATAGTATGGGATGATTATGTTTGGCGCTATGGTTGATCGCGTTTTGGAATCCCTTGGACTCGTACGGTCGTGCTGGACCGATTTCGCGACCGAAATCCAACGACTGGGTTGCCGACTGGAATTTCTTCGCGCCGATGTAAAAGTTTCCGCTACTGCAATTCGATTTCCTAGAGGGTGCATTTATTACGTATCGCCTTGGATTTTTGGCGCGACTGGTGTGCATTGCTTGATGCGTTTCGTACGCTTGTCTCTTTGGAGTTAAGAGCTGTTGCTCGCTGTACTCCTTGCGGTTCACGATCTTCGCGTTACTTCTACATTGCCCGGTTGTCGATAAGTGACACCTTGTAGTGTGAATGACTGTGTTCGGATGCGGTGTGCCCGACACGACCCATCCGAACTTCGTTTTTTGGAGTGTGACTGCTCCATTGTTCAAAGTGATCTGTCCGACGCACAGTAATCGGCTGAATAATTCGGCGCCAATTAGACCGTCGATGTTAGCGGGTTTATGGAAACCTGGATCTGCCAGTTTAATATTTCGCGGTAGTTGTAGCGATCCGCGATCTACGTAACGCGATGGAAGCGTCTCGCTGATTTTCGGTATGACTAAGAATGTTAGTTCTTGAGTAAATGTAGCGTTTCGTGAAGCGATGTTTGTACGTACCTTGTGTTTTACGCGTGATTCTACTTGATTAATGCCACTTACCGGAATATCGATTTTGGACCGTGTTAAGTTTAATTTTTTTGCTAATTCTTCCGTCATGAAATTAGATTGCGCGCACGAATCTAAGAGGACTCTACAAGAGTGAGCCCTTCCGTTTCGGTCTGTGATATCAATTACCGCTGTAAATAGTAATGCTTCAGCTTGTGTCGAGGACTTAAGACAAGTTGTTAGAACTTGCGATGACGAAGATTCGCTATCAAGAATTTTTTCAGTCTGCGGCGAAGGTTTAATCCCGTCAGGCTCGCAATGGAGAAGCGTGTGATGCCGGCGATTGCATCGTTTACACGACGAGGCGGTGCATTCGTCGATTCTATGCCCGGTGCGCAGACAGTTAGTGCATAAATTTAACCGTTCGATTAACTTAATACGTTCGCGATGATTCGTCTGAGTGAGTCGGTCGCAGTTTTGCGTATAATGAGCATTCTGGCAAATGTTGCAATGTTCCCTTGTTCGGGTTACGTAAGTGTTGCGCGGTTTTTCGCGGTATACAACGTGTTGCAGTGCGTGAGGATTTGAACGCGTATTCTGATTATGATTTCGCGGCGTTTGTTGTGCAGCGGTTTTTCCGTTTACCGACGTTATGATATCGCACCGCTCGCGAAGGAATTCGAAGAATCTATCGATGTCCGGGAATTCTGTCCCCTTCGATTCTTTCCATTTTGTTAATAAGTCGTTGTCAAGATGAGATGTTAACAAGTGTATTAATATCGTATCGACAGTTAAATGCCCCGACGTTTGTAAAGAACGATAGTGTGCTGCGGCTTCCGAGAGAAACCGATTTAAAGGAATGTTTTGTGTTTTGCTCTTGGTTGATAATGACACTAGTGCTCTGATATGGTTGTCAACCAGAATGGATGGTCGGTCAAAGGCCTTCTTCAGCATGGACCACGCGATTTGATACTTGTCTGCTGAGTTCCCGAGAGACTGTATTTCCTTTGCCGCCTCACCGGTCAAGCACGACTGTAAATATGTAAGTTTTTTATGGTCCGGGATTGTGTTATTTTCGTGGACCGAGGAGATGAATTGTTCGGAAAAACCTGGCCAGTCTTCGTACTGACCATTAAACGATGGTAGGTTTATTCGTGGCAATTTGATATCGCTCTCACCCATGTTACTGGTATTATCGCTTCGCGGAGAAATCGCGCCGTGAGTCGACGTCGTTGTTGTAGTCGCGGTGATGATTAAATGCTGTGCTCGGCAGTCTAAGAGATCAAATTCGTCTTCTAATTGATTTTCTTCATCCGCGCAATCGATCGTATCGTTACCGCATGTTAATTCTAAATGTAACTTAGAAACGTCTGTGAAATGTTGGGTAATGCGGTTTAGTTTGTTTCGAATAATTATGCGATCTGTGTTTTCATCGCAACCGTCTAAAAACTTTTTAAAAAGGGTCAGTTTCCCCTTTAGACTCGTGCGTTTGTTACGAAGGGTATTGGCTATTTGCTCGGTAGTCATGTTGGATTCAACAGGGAATGACATTATCGGCGCTCAAGGATATTGCGCAACGTGGTTGGATTAATAAAAGGATGGTGATGCGACTAATAAGCGTACGATCTGACCTTGTTTCTTGTTTGACGACTGCCGATGATGCTTTAGCTGCGAGAACTGCTTGGCCACGTGATGCTGGAGAATCTCTCAGTTGATCCGGTTGGCACTGCTTGGCTCCGGTTTTGCACTGCTTGGCTGCGTGATGTTGGAGAATCTCTCAGTTGAGTCGCTCGGTTGCGTATCTCTGCGTGGCTCTGCTAGGCTCCGGTTGGCACTGCTTGGCTGCGTGATGCTGAGAACTGCTCGGCTCTGCTGTGTTCCGGTTGGCACTGCTTGGCTCCGGTTTGCACTGCTTGACTCCGCTTGGTTGCGGCTTATAAATCCGTGAGTGGATTTCTGTGATGCTGGGGTTGCCTCTTGTTTGAGCGCAACTTTGCGTTGGTATGATGAAAATCCGTGGGTGGATTTGTCGTTGCTTGGGTTGCCTCTTGCTCGAGCACAACCAGTCTCGTGTTTAATAGTTTGTTGCTGTTGCAACTCGGGAGACAATCGGATGCAGTCGCTGGATCCGGCTCGAAGGACCAAAATGTTGAGTCGACGTCTCTGTCTCTTGATTGAGAAGTTGACGTGATGGCGCGGGACTAATTAAAGTGCCGCAACCTAGTTGTTTTGGGTCTCCCGAATTAGCTGATACTCTTGATTGAGCTTATGTGTGATTTATTTACACTTAACAACTAGTTAAACACAACAATACAACAACACTTTACGAAAAACAACTTAAAACGACGATAATGACAAGATATGAAAGGATAGTGATTTCGTGTCGATTGATAGTTACGATAAAACAGTTCTTAATCGTTTGGTAGTTAATGCAGTTCTAATGTGTTCGATTGCCAAAACAGTTCTGATTCCGTTCTATCCGCCAAAGTCCGAATCGCCCTCCAATCGGCCCCCTCCTCCTCACTGTTCGTAGTGAGAAGGGGTGATGTGCAAACTTAGAAATTTTCCGATTGGAGGGTTCGGTACTTCTCAGAATATGATTTTCTGATTGGCAGATAGAACGGAAGTGACGTCGGTCACTGAAATCGAATTTTGTGATTGGCTGGTCATTGTAGACGGCAGGATTCCAAGAACCGGTGGTTCGGTTCTAAGAAATGATGTACGGACGTTGAATATAATTAATATTTTCAGTCGCCTAGGTTTATGACTTGAGTCATAAACCAGACGACTGAACTTGGAACATCTGGCAGCCAGATGGGCCTGTCGATTCCTGTATTTTCGGTAATCCTGCCGAACAATGACCAGCCAGGTCGCGCCTAACGGTACGCGATGCAGCCCCCGGTGACCGCTTCGCGAGGCCACCGATTTCTTAGGCGGATCGTTTGTCTTTGTTGCGCTATCACGCGTCAACACCTTTATTGAGAATCTCCACTGCTTTCAAATTTCTTTCGAGAGTTTTTTTTTTACAAATTTGCACTTATATCTTGTTTTTTCCATGATGAACAACTTCTCAACTCTAATAACTGTCAAATTCTCATTTGTATTTATAGGTTAGAGTAGGTTGAATGATACGATTTTGCCACGATGTATTTGTCATAGTATACGTTAAAAAATTCTCTCTATGTACACACCTTTTTATCTGTAGTAGGTACCGTATCGACAAAAGTTTGATTTAAAATAAATAAATTAGAATTATTTCGCATATTTAAACAATTATTTTTCTCTTTATAAACATTTACTATGATGATTATAATAGAATAGTAGAAGTATTTTTACCAATTTTTATAAAAAAATGATATAAAAAAATTAAAATCTGAAAACAAAAAAATAAATTTTTTGTTCTGAATATGTACATATAGAACTACCTTAACACGTTCAACGTCACCGGTATTTCGCTTGTTCCACCATTTTTACTAAAGTAAACTTTTTCTATTAACACTAGATCTACCACGATTGTCAGAATGACTTGTTTTGAATTTGTTGAAAATTATTCCGTAAAAATTATTTACGTTAAGCGATTATCGATCGCTAGGAATATCGACTATCGATACAATTTCGATACTGCGGCAACAATGCAATCCGGCAACCGTGCATCGGATGCGATCGTTGTTTGTTTTCTGAATTTTCTCGAGAACGTGGCTTCCCGGTTACAGATAGATAGATTTCAGACTTGACAGAGTAAAGTCGCACAAAATAAAGTACATCTTTTATCGATTTACAAGTAATTAGGGAATTGTGCATTATGTTCTACATTCCCAAGAAGATAACCGCATTATATTCTACAAAAATGTTCCTGAAATTTTTAATGCATCTTTTTTTCAATTTTGTACGTCTCTTGACGACTGTAAGCGATTGAATCGATCAAGCTTTTTGCCCCGTTCATTTATTTGATCCGGATAGATTTATTTGACAATTTTAAATATACTGAATTAATCGTCGATAGATTTACTGTTAAAATTACATCTTTACAACCCGTAAAGACAGAAACAAATATGTAGTCAGCTGGGCTTTACGTTTTCAATGCCAATATTTATACATTTAATGTGTAAGAAAATTTGTAAATATATTTTGTAAAGTCATATAAAACTTCATTGAATTCAACAGCATTAGTTATCGGTGATATCCATGACATCAACGTGTTAAGAGCTACATATTTATTTTTTAATTTGTTTTTTTGAACGTATTGGATATGTTTCCATTCTGGACGGTCCCCAATAAACTATAACTAATTGTTTATATATATATATATAGTGCCTGGAAGCGTCAGTACTTCTCGTACTTTTACAGTATTTGTTTCTTACAGACTACTTAGAAAATTATGAACAAAAAAAATGTCAAATATTTACTTTACGTGGGATCACAATATCGAAAAGAGAAATCAATTAGTACAGACAGAATAAAGATAAAGATTGACGATATATTATAAATTAATGAAGTGAGAGGATGATGATTAGAATGATAGGTGCGAAGATGATGATTAAATAAATGGTAAAAGTCACCTAAACTGCAAACGGTGGTTCGATGTAGACAGAAATTAAAAGTAAAAGATGCGAATTAACAAGCAGGAGAAGAAGCATGTTTCACCCGAATAGTTTCAGACAACCGAGAAATCAATAAATCAGAGCGTCGAATACAAAAGTACTTTCCAATCTCATGCATCTTCACGATAGAAAGATTTCAGAGAAGCTCTCAATTACCAGTAAAATGTTTTATCATCGTAGTCTCTAAGAAAGTAGAACGACGATAACAAAAACGGTCATTGAACAACTATAATGGTAACGAAGCACCGATCAATTTTCCCCGGCGCAAAACTGCAAGAATTTTTGCGGCGAGCATGAAGGATTAATGAAACGGAACGATTCCTCTGGAACATAATTACAGCAGTCAATATTTGATCGGTGCACGCCGAGGGGAGTTGAGGGTGAGAAAACCTTTTTCCTAGAGCGCACAACAATGTCGGAACGAGATTCTTTGTCAGTGGTTTCGAAGTAACACGTCTTTCCTTCGTGACATGCACCTCTGGATCGAACTGAGAATCTCACGCTGGCTAGCTGGCTAACTGTCAGGTTGAAATTGATTGATAATAGGTAGCAGCTTGTCACAGGAGCAGGTCGATGATCGCACGCGCCAACACATCGAAACTCGAACAGTAAAACGGAGTAAAACGTCGTGACCGGGCTACAATTCCATTACCCACGTTTCACTACCGTTCGCGTTCACAATCGCGTTTCCAGTTCCTCGCCTTCGTCCGCGTTTGCACGGCTGCTTTGTTCTTCGTTCCTCAATCGCTCGTGGAACCAACACCCGGAACAAGAATTCTCCTGCGATTTCGGACCACGTTGGTGTTAATAGGCCGCTGTCGAAGACCTGCTATTATCTTCGATCGCTTCGCGTAATACAATCGGCAAAAATAATCGAAATTGAATCTAACAATTTGTTGGCCGCTATGACTGCGTTTCTTTCTTCCTGGCTGGAATTAGATCGTACCAATTTACGGTCCGTTGGCGTTTCCTGCTGATTTCATTTTCGTTCTCATAGATGTGTATTTGAAGAGAGTGATTTCAAATTACTGATCTCCGGTTACGTGTCAGTAGGTATAACTCGAAAGATTAGATGGGGATGAAATCGTGGATGGACCCTAACTACAATTTGGGAGGTATATGTAGTGAGAGAAGACTACTGTATTATTTGAGATGCAATCTACCTAAACAACGAGGTCAATACTTATAAAATGCGTATCTACGGACAAAAGTTTTTGGTTTTCAAAAATTTGTTTGAAATTGCACATGGCTGTATTTCTGTAAGAGAGCAACAGTTGCAAGATGCTGCTTATCAAGTTGTAATAATAGGAATTTGTGAGATACACGACATTAGCCGCGATCGTGTTTTGTCGCTTTACTCTCTAGGCCAGTGCAGTGGTGACGAACCTATGACCCGTGGGTCAGACACTGACCCACGCATGCTTTTTAAATGACCCACGCGTCGATTTTCAATCGAGTCGAGAATAAAAAAAAAGTAGTTATTAGCATCCTCCCCTCCTCCTTTCCAAGTTATGTCATTGACTCGGTGACCCACAAAGTATTACTTAAAAAAATTGTGTGCAAAAAAAGTGACCCACGCTGGTACTTAAAAAAATATTGAGCAAAATTTGACCCACTTCTCAAAACGGTTCGCCATCACTGCTCTAGGCATTGTTTTTCAGGAGCGTCCAGTTGGCATCCAGAAACCGCACAAAGAACATGTAACGTTATATTAATTATTCCTTTGTACCTAATAAAGTGTTATGTAGTTTAAATCAATTCTCTTTCCGAAGAATCTTTTATTTCCACAAAAACCCTGTCAGAATTGCATTTTTTTGAATTGTATAAATTTATGGTTTCTTTTATATAAGTTAATTCTAATTCAGAATTGTATAATTAGGTCGTTGCTTTCTTTTTCGTTTGAATAAATGAACTTGGGATTGCAAAACCTGTCAGTACGATCCAGTAATGTCAAAACGTTGTTTAGGGTTATTACCTTCGTGACTATCTCGAAAGGTATGTGATTTAGAAAGAAGAAAATTAAAAAATATGTGCAGTACATAGTCACAAAAAAATTGTTAAACGTTAAGTTAATAAAAGCATGTATAGAAATGATTAAAAAGACGATTTTCATTATAGGGATAATAAACTCTCACAATCAGTACCATAAAACGTTATGTTTCATATTGATTTTAAATTATTTTTCAGCAGATATGCTTTGCTACATGTGTGTTGAGAAGCGATACGAAACAAAACTTGTACATGTTTCAATTAATTTTTCGCGTATTCTGGGAATTTAATGTAATATTCGCATATTTGCTGTTATCGGAGTTTGTAATTGTCGGATGTGAATGAGCTCGTGTGCGAATCAAACATTTTAGTCGAAATTCTATAGCATAAAACTGGTTAACTATAACGAATTTGTTATAACAAATGTAACAAATTGTTCAATATACATTAGTTAAATATAACAATGGCGAAAGGGGTATTGTGTTTTGAAACATTAATGATTTAATTAATTCCCTGATTCCTTATTTATGCATATTTCATTGATTCGATCAACAACAAAATAAATTATTCGAATCTCTTCATTTTTCCCGAACCGATATTTTATATCTTACTTTATGATTAACAAATTTGAGGATAATTAATTTCAGATACTAATTTCAGCTATCTGTAGAATATATATTAAAAATAACACGTTTCTGAGTTATCACAAAAAATTGCTTAAAGATTTATGATTTATGATTCTTTCAATATTACACGCATTGTTATAGATATTATTCGCAACTTAACGAATACGTTAATAAAAATACAGTTTTTAGTTGACACTTGTTGAATTTTATCGAGCAAATGTGGCGAATTCTTTAATTTAGAAGATTGTCACGCTCGCATTATTGCAGGATAGTTTATTGTCTGTCCTCGATGCATACATCAGAAATTGACAGATATATTGCAAGGTATTTTCAAGCCGTAAATTGCCTGTAGAATACTGCTTCAGGTCTATAAATTCCAGTGAACACGATCGAAAGGTGATGTAACTTGTTACGCTTCCAAAGTTCTATCGATAGAAAAATGTATGGAATTTGTGAATTCTAGTGCATGTTGAATTTTCAAATTTCCAGAAATTATCGATTGTCAGTAACGGGAGCTATTTGACATTTTGAATAGATCTGCGAAAGGTGAGGTGTATTTGCATATCTTATAATTAGACGTTGTTTAATCTTCTTCTACCGTCATCGCGTTCACCAATTAATGCTGTGTAGATAAGTCTCATTGTGTCCTGGAAGCCTTCATTCTCTGTCATTACAAAAAAATTCGAAGGTCTAGGAATTAATTGGTGATAGTAATCTTCAAAAATCAAGCTTCAATCCTCTTGATTGATGATTCCTAATTTCTAATTGGAGCAGAATCATTGATCTTTTCAATTCTGCAGAAGCTGAACGATATCTGAAGTTCATGATGAAAGAGCACTGTGTTCTAATTTCTCCTTTCTTAGAATTTAGTATTGCAAATTTCTTTTTTCATCAATTGTTGTTTTATAAATATATCTGTTTATTACTGTGTTTGTACAATAGCAATTGAGCAGAGCAAAATCGTATTTATCGAGTCAATGTACACAGAGCAAAGAAAAATCTAAAAAAATCTAACATGTATTAGGGGTACCAGAAAAGAACGTGTTTTTTTGTCGAACACATGGTGACGTGAAAAACGGACTCATTAAATATTTCGAATAAAAAACCAGTGACTATGTACACGAGATATTAAAACTTAGCCAGATATGGCAATTATATCTTACATTAATATTTGTAAATTAAATTGTTACGACTATTGACTTTTTTATATAAAAAAAAAACGACAGTTTTTCACGGTACTCCCAATATTTCGGTAGTTAGAATATGTTAGAATTTTTTGTCGAACTTTTTATCTCCTAAAAAATAAAGAAAATAAAATAAAATAAGACACATCTCTTTTAAACTTATCAAACAACTACCCTACCAGTTAAGATACAGGATTGAAATTTAGTAAATAATATTTTTTTATCTTCCGAATGACAGCTCGCCCCTTTGACCGCCTTATCCTGCTATACCCTTTTGTTAAAATACCAAAAGATGTTGTATGAGAGTATGAAAGCTATCAGTCGATGTTGCAAATAGGATTTTTGTTAAGGACATTGAAATATTGCAGAGCTTCGTAAATATGTATAGAGAGGTTTTCTGGAGAATAAAGACGTCCGCTTTATTTGATGAACCAATGCTAACAATCGTTTCCAAGCCGATTGACAAAACAACACATGCGGTCCGAAGCTTCGAGGGAACAATAAAAAACCTTTGAAAATATTCGAGAATTTAGTAGAGAAAGAAATCTGTAGATAAGTATATAGGGATGCAGCGCGGGCAGGCGTTTATTTTAGAAGGTTGAATTTGGGAATTTCAAAAACGAAATGGCAGAAAAAGACAATTGAAAATCAGAGGCCCTTCCGTTCTTTAATCATCTTTTAGTTTTCTAACTGTATACAATGCAACTGGGGTGCACATACAAATAATTCGCTAATGTTATGAAGTCAATTGGCCTGAGGTACGGGGTAAGGAGAGACTGTCCGCGCACCTCCTCTTCCCATAATATCGGTCCTTAAAACCTGAGCTCGGCGAATGACAAACGACAACTAAACTCGTATTTCGTTGTTAACGACAGAATTTTCAGGTCATTTGTTATTTTGACTAAAAATTAATATATTATCACGTGATGTGTCATTACATCATCAATCCGTAAGTAATTAGCTTGTTTAGAGTGCTTATCACATCGTGTACCATTTATGGTACATGTGGTGATGCGAACAGTTCGACAGTAAAAGTCAGCCAGTTCGAAAATTTTCGGTTATTAAAAATGGTAGCATGTAATAACGCGTTACGTAGAACTTTTAAATGGTGTACATAAGTAGCATTTGAGCTTTCTCAAATACATCAGTTGTGAAAGCTTGGATATTATAGCAACATAGATCTGTGTCAAAAACAGTATTTAGAATACGATCAGTTAATTATTTATGTTACAGTGAGAATGAAAACAACAATTTAACTCCTGACATTGCAGCAAACTTTAAAAAATGACACTTTTATACATCCCTTGCTTTAGAAAAGTCAACCATTGTATGTAATTAATAATTATTGTATATATAAAAATTAAACAAATGTATGTGCTTTGTTCTATATTGTATTTCGTATAATACCTCATTCATTTAATGATAATATATTTTACACAACTATATTTGTCATAAAATATATATTTTCAGCCGATTAAATAAACATGTCTGCGTGTACCATTTGTGGTACACGTGGCCATCAGATCAAGTTTAACGTATACCAAAAGTGGTATACGTGGCACGGAACGTGTTAAGCACTTTTTCGGCCAGTCACGCATTAGAATTGAAAATACGTGACGACGAGAGATATCTCTATCCGTTGGGTGAATCAGAGCAAACCACTCGTCAAGTGACTTCATTACGAATTTCACTACGAATGAGAGATTTTCGTTGTTAACCCACTGACTGGAAAATACAAGTGTCGCTCATGTCACTTTTCTATGCCAAATTTAAGTCTGACAGATTACATTCATATACAATAATATATTCTATAGGTTTTCAAACATGCACAATAGAAAATATAATTGCGAGGCGTTTTCGGGAAAAGGAGATCCTTGATGTACCCAGTAATAACAATGAACGACGGCAAGGCTGTCGGCACAGAGTCGACGTCTTGCACACGTCGCGGGAAGATCTAGTTAGACTCTTAAAAGAGTTACCTCGCGAGTTTCTACGATATTGTTATCGCAATGGAAACATTTCTATCTATATTACTGAAAAATCCATAAATTCTATAAAAAAATACTAGTGTATTACATCATTTTGGAATGTCCTAGTAACAAAGCAAATTTCTATTCAGTTCTCATAGATTTGTTCATTTCTTATAAAAGTATGCATGTGCATAAACATTCGCAGTGTAACTATTACAAACTTTTTTTATTTCACATGATAAACGAACTGAACATTTGAAATATTTGATGATAAAATTTTACTGAAACGTTTTCATAGAGCATGAAAACATTATTTCAAATGACGCGTCGCTCATCTGGGTAGAATTATACAAATCCTAAAGACCGATGAACTCGGAGAAAACGTCTATTCTGCAGCCAAGTGTCACATCGCGAGGGATTTTATGTGAATTTTCCGCAGTCGTCGTCCACAATAGTGGAAATTCTTTTCTAGACAATTGCATCTATCGGAACGGTTGAACTTTCACGACACAGTTTTAGATAACATTGTTCTATTAGTAAAAGTTCATTGAAATTCTGCGCGAATGAGTTGTAAGCGAGGAAATTTGGGTTACTAGGAATCAGTAATTACGGAGAAATGGAATAACTTCTGATTTCAAATTAGGTATTATAATAGATCGCATTTCTGGAAGATTTTATCACACATTATAGCAGACCGTATTTTCCAGAAGTAACCGAAAGATAATAAATAATTTTCAATCTTGTTTCTGAATAATGGCAAAGTGTCAGCGAGCATCGATGAATCAATAACAAGCATCGGCAGTATACACAATGTGAATTTATAATGAAATTATGATTCGATGAATATTTAAATAGGTATCACTTCGTTTAACGATAGGCAAATTCTATGTGATTCAGCTTATAAATGAATTATAGTTCCATGCAAATGTTTTCGAATAACACATGAGTTAAAATCAAATTTTTAAAGATGCTTGTAAACATTGTGGAATCTAAGAAATTACCTAAAACTAGAGTCTTAACTTTACTAGGACGAAATTTTTGACAAAGTAATAAATACTCTATGTACGAATTGGTTGTAAAATATTTTTTCACAAAACTTCATAGGACTCATTAAAAAAAAATCAGCGTTCCTCGAAAATCACTTATTATAAAAACAAAAGGTATTATAATGATATAAACAGTAATAGTGATTTAAACTGACGAATAAAAATAATGACGAGAAATATTTAGAATTTAATTCTAGATAAAACACTTGAAGAATAATTCTTTATATATAATTCTTATTGATTTTTAGGAAATAAATTAACTGCTTAAGGATTTCATAACATGAAGAATTAAAGAATATTTCGACACATAAATATAGGAGAGGCCGGTAATTACATAAATCGATCTTTCCTATCCTACTGTTTGCAAAATTATTTGCTTTTCATCGCGGTGGGTTTATACGAATCGGTATATCAATATATTGTAAAACACTTTTAGTTGAATATATTTGAATATGAAGTGAGACAAGGGAAACAAATGTTTGTACCACGTGCTTATGCGTAATAAATTTCGTTATTTACCAAATATAGAGGAATTTATTATCAGATTATCGTGTATTTTGTAAGTTTCATGGAATTGAATACTATTAGCGGTGAAATCAATATATTTACAATATACGTCAAAAATAAATGGACAGCATGATCTACAATTTAAGTGCAGCAACGAAAATAAATACGTATAAAAGTATAAATAAAAGTACATATAAATACTTATAATATATATTTTCCCACCTAATTTTGCAGGCGGTTTTCAACCCTTTAATGTGGCTCATTGCCGATATAAAAATTAGTTACCAAATATTTTTATGGGAACTTTATCATATTTAAGTTTTATTAATATTTGTGATTAGCAACTCGGGAGGTTCTCTTATAACAGAGGTGCCAAAATTTTGCTCGACAGAGCCGTCCTTGGAGAAGCGCTGCGTACTTCACCCACAAATACATACAACCAAGACGTCACTGATTCCTAGGCACTCTCTCGGCGTCAGTGTCGGACATACTAGCACAGGCGTGGTGGCTAGTAGGGGCGAGTTTATATTTAACCCCTTGCACTACCGGCAAACTCACAAGAATCCATGCCTAAATCGATATACGATATTTTGCGACTAATAAAGATTATCGCGCCAGCATTTACTCCTCACAATGGAGCATTGGTGAAAGTCAAATGAATTTAAATCAAAGTCTAAAATTAATAACCCTGAATGGAAACACACGATCTCATTCGACATATTAATACTTGGCCCGAAATTAAGACCACGAGTCAAACTCATGATATTCAAGTTTGGCCTAAAATTTTCATCACGAATCAGACTCGTGAAAATAGTGCAAGGGGTAAAACACTCTACAACAGCAGAACGTCAGGCTTTTTCGTGTCACATAACGTTGCCGTCGCGGTGGCCAAGGCCAGTGGTCCCCAACCTTTTTGGGGCCACGGATCGTTTTAATGCCAGAAAATATTTTCACGGACCGGCCTTTAAGGTATGGCGGATAAATACACAAAATAAAATGATACGACCGGTATAAGAACTGTGGTATTTTTAAATATAATAATAAACGTGAAACCAATGCGTACTCGTATGCAGCTTTATTACCAGCGTCCTCGTAACATCGCACTAACATCATAACATGAATAATATCCTCTCTGCCTAGTTATTTATTCTTTTTTTGCGGCCCGGTACCAAATGGTCCGCGGACCGGTACTGGGGGTTGGTGACCGCTGGCCTAAGCGATACATTTAAAAATCTTGTATAATTTCCCGCCAGCAAAGGGATAATAGATTTTCACGATACCAATGGGACACTATGCCAATGCTCCTTTTGCAGTAGTATCCTTTGAAATCGGTTAGATGGACACTCACATGTGTAATTACCACTTATCTGTAATTTTACTGCATTTTAAAAATCAAAATTGAAAATTGGTTCCGCAAAACCACGTTTTGGCACTAATTGGATCTTCCACTTGTCGTTAGCTTTAATTGTCATGTTAGCAGTATGCGCTGAGCATTTTTACGGTAACACAGATACAGAAGCATTTTCAAAATTGATATAATGTATGTAGGGATATTTTTTGTGATGGTGCCCACTATTAATTGTAAGATTTATTAACACATTTTGCGCGGGTGTTTTGCCTCCAAACTTTCATGGAGTAGCGGGCGATTTTGTGCAATTCGTGCGCTAAATTACTTCTGCACAAAATAGCTATAGTCTTTGAACTTTAAGTTTTCTTTTAACAAAGTTTAGTTATTCTTTAAAAAACAATTTCTCTATTCACTTAAAAAAAAAATAAAAATTCTTCCTCAGAAATCAAAAACTAAGAAAATCAAGAATTTAAAAATGCTTGAACTAGTGATATCTTTCAAAGCACTTTCCTTTGTGCAAGTGTACATAGCAAAGTTTATACGTATACGTATAATTAATGTCAATGCATAGCTGGAAGCTTTGGTGTCGAATACGCTTATCGTAGCATAGCAACACCAGCAATGCGCAAGTATAGGAATGCATTCTTGCAACGCACGTTTTAAGTTGAAGTGTACGGACGTCGATGTAGTACTCATGTATAGCCAATCTTATTGTAAAAACATTACACAAGCCCACTAGTAACAATACTCCACCAATAATTCATAGAAAACGACTTTTGTCCTTATCCACGCTCGACTACCAATGTACAAAAGACTTTAGTCGCTTCCCGCGCAAGATGTGTTCATATAAAATACATAAAACTAAAAATAAGAAAAATATAAGTATAAATACATGAAAAATAATAAGAAATAGGCCGTAGCACGTTTCCGCGTCTTTACTCTTTCACCTTTCTTCTCGAACTCTGCCTAGCGTTATCCTATACTGTCGTCTTTTGTTTTTTACATCATCTCCTTTCGTTCTCTCTTTCATTCACTCACTCTCTCACTACATTCAATCTGCATTCCTACATGTACAGTGGTGCTCCTAAATACTCGAACACTTTAGTATCGACTTTCCTTATGTCAGCGTCAAGAATTTTTTGCACGCCAGAGCCGTCCCTCGAGAAACACCGCCTCATTCACCCAAACATACAGCCGAGATGTCACTGATTCATAACCACTCTGTAGGCGTCACGGCGTGCCTATTGGCACTGGCGTGGTGGCGCATTTGGAGCGACATTCGTAGTTAATCGCTCGCGCTGGAAAGACGTGCCTCGCGCGTCAGTCGCGGAGATCAGAACGACGTGCGTGGCACGTCGACTCAGAATATTTGTTGAGGAACAGTTTCAAATGGCACTACGTCGCATGTAGGATAAGACAAAAGTATTGTTAGTGAAAAAGTATCCTCAGATATGTTTTAAATCAAATGCAATTAATATATTTTAATGTTTTTGAACTTCTGGCGATGGTTTTGCCGAAATCGACCACTTCATTAAGTCTTACGGCATAAATATAGTATTGCGTTCCAGTACGCACATTTGTAAATTACTTACTAGCGCAAATTGTTAAAAATAACTATCCGATGCTGGAACGCTAGGCTTCTTCGTATTAAAGAATACATTGTTGCCGTCGCGGCCGCTGCATCCCATGCGACGTAGTGTTATCTGAAACTGTTCCTCAACAAATATTCTGAGTCAACATGCCACGCACGTCGTTCTGATCTCCGCAACTGACGCGCGAGGCATGTCTTGCCAGCGCGAGCGATTCACTGCGAATGTCGCCCCAAATGCGCCACCACGCCAGTGCCAATAGGCACGACCGTGACGCCTACAGAGTGGCTGTGAATCAGTGACATCTCGGCTGTATGTGTGAGTGAAGGAGGCGGTGTTTCTCGAATGACGGCTCTGGCGTGCAAAATATTCTTGACGCTGCCCTATGTGGACGGAGTTTAAGATTCCCCTACTCTCGCAGTTTTCTCTTCTCCTATCTGCGCGACCTGCGCGAAAAAACAAAGGTAGAAATAATGAAATCATAACCTCACGTTATGTATGTAGTTTGGCGCGCTTCTAGATCTCCCACTTTGTAGCTATGACAAAGAAGAGAGTATCTACTCTCTCTGTTTATGTAGTAATGAAGGGGGGAACTTTTAGTCTCGAATTCTAGGAATTCCTGTGCCCGAAGGCTCGAGTATTTAGGAGTATCACTGTATTGTAAAATTTGCAACAGCGAGGGAGAGAGTCGGGTTACCGTGGCCGTGGTACGTCCTTCCAGGGCAAGTGCTTAAATACGAATGTCATCCCAGTGATCCACTAAGCTTGTGTCAATAGGTTCGCACTTGGCAAATGAAAGGAAAGTCAATCAGGAGCTCTTGCGTGCACGGGAAGCAGCAGCAGGCGGAGCTTCTGCAAGGACGGCTCTGGCGTGCAAAATTTTTACACTTCTGCTTTATCCAATTCGGTGCCTCGCTCGTAAAGGATTAGTCAACGTCTCGAAAACGTTACGCACGCAACGCCTAAAGGAATATCACATACTCAAAGTAACGTAAATTATGCCGCCGCAACGATACTTCAGTTTTGAAAAGCGAGCTACAGATGAAAGAGTTTATCATTGGTCCACCAAAAGAATCCACTTGATAAGAGATTTGCTCCGATTCGCCCGACAGATGGAAACGTCCCTCGTCGTCACGTATTTTCAATTTTAATGCATGACTGTCCGAAAAAGCGTTTAACGACGAAATAAGTGCTAGTTTTCCATTTTCATTCGCCGATTTTCAATGGCTGATATGATGGGAATAGGTGGTGCGTGGTCGTCTTAACCCGTACCTCAGGTCAAGTGACTTTATTGTGTTGACGACTTATAGCTAAAGAGTTAGCATCGGAGATTTCCTGGGTTAGCATCGATCCAGCGTCGTCTCCTTGATGATAATTCTTTTTCACGTCCTTCCTTTCTAAGGTTCTTTATCGGAGTGGTCAAAAAAATAGAATGAAGTTCCGAATAAAATCAAACCTCGAGTCATGAGTGTAGCCTATCTCAACCTTTCTACACTGTGGCGAACCAGCTTGAGCTCGGGTGTTTAACCCATTTAGTGGCGACCAAAAAACTTAATTGAATAAATAGTAAATGTAGGTGCGAATAAAAATAATTGTCATTTCACTATAGTTTCATATAGAAGACGCAATATAGAGCATGAATTGTACATTTCCAATTATCTGACATAAAATCACTGATTTCGTATGAAGAAACTAAATAATAATCTTACGACGCCTGGCGTCAGGACTGTTGTTAACGACGATAGGGGAGGGTGGGGCAAAGTGGGCCCCTTCAGCAAAAAATAGTCATATCTTTATTTTTTTGGGCTCCAAAATTTTAAGGGGCCCACTTTGCCCCACCCTCCCCTATATCGTTGTCTAGCACTAAAAGGGTTAATGCTGCGTTGATTCTGTATATGTAAAAGCCTGAGCGACCATACATACTTTTGTATTAGCGGGTATCAGTGTTGGGTCCCACAGCACCCTGTTTCAGTTGTGCTCATAGGGAGAACTTGTAGATATTTAATTAATGTATTGTTAAAAAGTTATCAATCTTGTGTACTAGAAGGTATAACTGCGGAAAGGTATTTTGAAGTATTATTATAAACTTGATGTATATACTATATATAGTCTGAGAACACAAAGTTGTCTAGGCAAAATAATATGAGTCTGATTCGTGGAAGGAATAACTTCGCATTTATTCAGCCAAAAAATTAAAAATACGAGAATGGTACGACTATGCGGATTGTTTACTTTAGGGGGCAGGGTTTAGGGATTTCAAAAACGAAATGGTGGGAATAGGCAATTAAAAACGAGATCCACTGCTCCTTAGCCATCTTTCAATTGTCGGACAGTACTGTAGGACTCACAAATTTTTTATCCTAAAATTTTAATCTAATAGTACTATAATAGAATAATATGGGAAATTCTACGGCAAACAGGGAATGGTACAAATAATTTTATTGTCAATGATAAGTGTAATAAATAAAACGATTTAAAGTGATTTTCATGTAATACTGTTAAGGTTAAAACAATCAAAGAGAAATATTTTCGGTCGCGGTATACAAAATAATTTATTCACGAAACATGGTATCTATATAGGTAAGTATACGTATTTACTTATGACGTAGTATACGAGTGTACGGAGTAAATTAATATCAGTACCAAGTGAACGTGAAAATTCTTATTTAAAATTCACTTTAAATTTAGAAGGAATTAAGTTATCTGGTAACGAAAAAAAAAATTGTGCAAACAAGTCGAAATTTTCGACGAAAAAATATATATCTTGCGTATCATAAAACTTCCACTAAAGAAATTTCATTTCAGAATTTTGATGAAACCACCTACTTTCAGATAACAGCCATTACTGGCTCGCCTTATGTATCGGGTATTACATATTCTAAATAATTCAGTCTTAAATTTTTCATCTCCCAATTTAGCATCTCCCCTCATCTTGCTGTCTTTCGGCAAAATTAGATTTTCGCTCGTGAATATCATGCGGTCTGATGGAGAAAATAAGCAGATAAATATGGATGAGGGTATATCGAGAAATAATTGCGGAAAATTTTCGAAGGGAAAGAATCAATCGTACGTTCGACTGAGGGATCGTTCTTAATTGATAGGCACGAGACTTCCGTCTGGGTTGGCATATCGGCTCGTCGGCCCATGAATCCGCTTATAATCCGATTTCCCTGGGGTAAGCTGTCTGTGAGCATATACACGCGAATCTAGAAAGTAAACTCCATATCGTGGAGGTGACCCGTGTGCGTCGCGATGTAAATGTTTGCTTACTCAACAAGTCAAAATCGTAACGAATGTAGACCAACTTAAATCGCGCCAGTGCTCGCATTTCGTCTTGTGTACAGACATCTTTTAATAGATTGATTTTGTGCAAATTTTTCTACGGAGTGACTACCTTTCGTGGGAAATTATTTGTCATAAAACTAAGGGTGACTATAGTCACCCGTGAAAATTTCACAAGAAGTTATATCAATATTAACCCTTTGAACTCGGAGTAATTTTTACTATGAGCTACCAGCTACTCCAGGATTATTTACACAATGGATGCACATCCGTGGAAAATTAAAAATCTTGCTTTGTTATGAAAAAAGAAGAGTATAAATATTTAAATTATGTTTTATAATATAAAGAAATGTAAAAATATATCGAATTTACTTAACATCGGAGCTATCAGTTTTGACCACCATGTCGCCGCTGCGGCGACAACGGAGTGCAAAGGGTTTTAACACCAGATCTACGACAGCTGTCAAATTGACGGGTACTTAATTTTCTCTTAAATTTTTCTCATTGTCAGAATTACAGCAGCAAATATTTCACGAGATTCTTATAATATTGTTATATCCCACTTCAGACACCAATTTTATGTTGTATCTCGTGTAATGGTTTTCAACACTTTATTTATTGAAGAACTACTTTCGCGATCGTCGTTTTAACAAACTCAAAGTAACGTAGTCGCCAGCTGCAGACTGTCAGCGATTCTGTACAATTCTCTGATTTTGGAAATACACTGGCGTTTTATAGGTTTGAGAAATTGTGGTGGGCGGTTCGAATGACCTGACTTATCGTGATACAGGTTCCAAAAGAGCGATCGATTTTCTGGTGACTCCGTCAGGACTAAAGATCTTCTATTTACATACGTTTTGAAGAAAAAGCGGTAAGAACACAGGAGTGAGTGACATTTCCTGTTTGATCTCTTACTCACGTTTAGCAACATTTGAATATAATATCTTATAGAATTATGTCAGTATCCAACGATATACAAATTACTTCATTCGTTGTTTTTTTCGCCGATGATCCATCCATATTTCTAAATACTTAATTAATATATTTAAATATACAAAATTTAACGGCCGTAAATGTAGTGTTAATTATTACATAGTATTTTGTAATTGAACGTTTTTCAATTACTATAAGTTTTTACTTTTTATATATTATATGAATTATAATTTCAAACTTACTGTCTATATTACACCATAAACCGTTATACGGTGTATTCTACTAGCAAGAAAATAAATCCGCCCTCGTCGGGACTACGCTGTAATGTGTTAGTATACTCGCAGAAAAGCATTTCGTAGCGAAAGGGTGAAGATCGTTCTTATCGTCGTTAAGCAGCATCACGCGCCTGTCCATGATGTGCAGCACACGTAATAAATATCTTACAATTACGTATATTACCATGGTAAATGGTTCTATTGTCAACACTAAGAAATAACGTTACCAAATTTTCATAATGCACAATTTTTACTGTTACGGATTATCAAATCATACAGAGTCTTAATGAATTATGAAGTCGCATACTACTTATTATTATGCCTTCACTATTCAGAATCTTCAAGTTTTGTTAGTGAAGAATGAATTAACTTAATTCAACTAATTGGTAGGTATTTACCATCGAAAATAGTAATGAAAATGGAAATTATTAAATCTATGTGTAGCGATAACATTGTAAGAATCTATCTTTTTCTTGCATATCAGTAAGTATACAACTTTAATGTTCGGCAGGAATTTGAACCTTTTTTCCAACTAATTGCATATGATCATTAGTCTTTCATAAAAACAGTTAATTTGCATACTTATATTGTATTTAACACGTTGTTTGAGCTGTTGGTGTTGTGTCGTTTAAGTCATTTAAAATAAAGTATCAAAATGTAACAACTTGCAGTATTGCGTGACAAAGGCACATCAATGCCACACAACATATTTCACGGAGTTTACACAGATGTATATTAGAAATACAATAACGGAACTCTCCATGAGATATGTCTAATTAAAATTCTCACTGCACAGTGTGATAAACATTTTATCTTATAACATATAAGTAACTTTTTAAGCATGTAACACATTTTGTACGGGAAATGAGATAAGTATGTCGTATTTAGCAAACCGATCGTCGTGACCGGCTTAAGAGATCTCTCGTTTTTCATTGTTTCATATATCATATAGATATTGGCAACCATCCACGTTAAAAGGGTGAAAACTGCTCTAAAAGTTAGGATCTTAAAATATATTTTGTTGAATATCTCGGCAACCATGGAAGATGAAGTAATTTCGTGAATTGACGAAATTAGTGCCTTTCAATCAACTTTTGCAAGATCTCCATCTATTTAAACAATAGACTCAAATATTTTGAAGGAACTACTCGTGTCGATATTCTATTTCGCGCGTTGTACGATAAATTTCATGTGCAATAGCTTTTTTGTTGATGGAAATATCTAAATTCCTATTTATCCGTAACTCTGCAGTGGATATATAGTTTTTTTTTTTTAAATACTGAAGAAGATTTATTGACATTAAATGAGTAAAACTTCCAAAAATATGATAATTTACAATATTGTTTAAGAAAGTGTAAATTAATCTATCTTCCATGGTTTCTCAGATCTACATCTAAATATATTTTAAGCCCCTAAATTTGGGGTGGTTTTCACCCTTTTAACGTGGACAGTTGCCGATAAAAAAATACGTATCAAATATTTTTCCGAGTACTATAGCATACTTGAATTTCATCAAACTGGGTGATTGCCACCCCGAAAGGTTCTCTAGTTAGACAAAAAATCTGTACGATATAGACTTTAACTTACTTATTTTCAAAGGAACATATATCCGCTTAAATGTTCTGACCAGTCAATTTTACGTAACAGAGATATATCTAGTTTCGCTACGCTTTTCATTGTCCTCGACAATCGTTATATTACAGAGAAAGCTGTTACTACCTTCATCCCTCCTATTTCAATAGAACGATACATCGGTCTTACGCAACGTGTTGTGTTTTCCATTACGTAACGCGCTTTCGCATCAGTGTTTAACACCCCTTGCTCGATAAAAAGCACGTACGAGAACTCACAGGAATGATTGGGCGTGATCCACGCGTTTTATGTCAGTTTTCCCAGCACGCGCGATAAAACGATAGAGAGACAATAAAACGATACGATGGTACTCTGCCGAGTAAGTCGTCAAATTAAATTGTACGATTTTATTTAAAGTTTGAACACGAGGAATTTAAAGAGAATATTTTTAAGGGAATCTTGATCATAGCAGTAGCGACGAAAAGATGAAAGATAGATAGTAGCAAATCAATTGAAAGTAATCGGTGAAATGAAATCGTTCGCATATTTTCAGGTTTCGTTTCAGTGTAAATTTGAGATATGAAGAGATTTATCGCCCGTGAAGTATCTTCGGTGTTATATTACTTGAAAATTTGAAAGTCGAGAAAAATTGAGCTTATCGGGAGTTCGGAACTCTCATGTCCGCTCATACATATGTGAGCTACAACGCAGAGGAGAATAAATGCATGGTAGTACAATGTCGAGTGAATAATGCTTCACTTTGCACGATGACCGATCATAATTCTTTTGTTAGGTATCGCACGATCATACTTTTTACACGTAATTGCATATCTGCTGTTATAAAGGGTATAGTACTTTATTTAGTTGGTAATGCGGAAAACTGTTTGTAAAGTTGATATCGTGTTGGATACCGACCTATTTGTAAAAGATATCGTATTTAAATATTGCTAAGCGTGATTGCAGGTCCAAACAAGAAATTGACTTTTGATTTCGTATCGCTTTTTCCTCCAAAAATATTTAGAAGACCTTTTGTCTTGACGAAGTCACTGGAAAAGTGATCGTCCTTTTGGAACTTGCATCGCGATAAGCCAGGTCATCCGAAACTCCCACCACACTTTAAGTAACCTATATAACGCCAATGCATTTTAAAAACCACAGAATTTTGCATTGAATCGCTGAAAGTCTGTACCTCGCAACGACGTTATTCCTACGATTGTAAAAAATCCGAATGCGCAACAATTCTTCCAAAATAAAACGTTGTAAACCGTACGGAATACAACAATTGTAAGATTTTATAAAAAAACAGCAAACAAAGTAGCCCGAAACAGCAAACGAAGGTGTTGCGAATTAAGAAAACGCAAAATTTAATTGCAAGTCTTCGACAAGCAAAAACACCCAATCCGCGGAAAATCACACAAAGCTAAAAAATCCTTGAATATAGGATTTCCACGGTATACAAAAGCTGTTCTTCTCGAAAGTGGTACGTGCCCGAGTCGAAATACTGAACCTCATTTGAACCTTTTCCTACCCAACATTTAGGAATTAAAAGTACAAAAATAGGCGTAAATTCAATGTAAAATAAGATCCTATTTAGCGCCTAAAAATGGCACAAATTTCCCTGTATGCTATCTTAAGGCGCAAAGTAGGACGTCAATTTCAACCTCCGTTGAGGATTTATATCCTATCCAGTCCCGAGTCGAAATATTGAACCTCATTTGAACCTTTTACTACCCAACATTTAAAAATGTTTTAAACATTTAACATTTTTAGGGGTAGTAAAAGATTCAAATGAGGTTATAAATAAGATATCTTATTTTACATTGAATTTAGACCTGTTTTTGTACTTTTCATTCCTAAATGTCGGGTAGTAAAAGGTTCAAATGAGGTACAATATTTTGACTCGGCCGTCTTTTCTTCTGATGTTTGGATCTTGAGAATTCATAGTTTTAATGCAATAACATGTAATACTTAACGTACTTCTCTTTCTTGCACCCCCGATTGTCCCGAAAAACCTAACGCTACACATTATTTTACGAACCTTCCATAAAATAATACAAAGTCAATAAAACAGATCAAACCTGATTCATATGGTAGTCACGAGTTTAATACCATCCTACATAAATATAAAGTGGTGCTCGCATACATAACATAACAGCCAATAGAAAAAAAGGTGTTAAAATTTATTTTCAGAAACTACATCCCACAGAAATTGCATCTAAGTCGGCGTGTGCGGGTCAGATGTACTCTTTTTATATTGCACAAGTGAAATTTTGTAAAATTCTCGTCTTTTCTGAGAAAATTATACATTGGTTTAACTTTCAAATTAGATACATGTATACATACTTGTCAAATTATTACACATTGTCCTACTCGCCCCTATTTACCACACTAATCTCTTACTTTAACAGAAGACAACCTCACAAAGTGGAGTATTAGCAGAAACTTAATGAATTGTTATTCTCGCTTTTAAACCCTTCCAATGTCGCACGAAATTTCATTAAAATTAATGATTTCGCGAGGCCACTGCGTAGCACTTGAAGGATTAACATTGTATTATAGTTAACCGCTCTGATTAACTAGTCATAAATTATCTGAAGCAAACGATCTGGCTTACATTACGCAACGGACCTCGAAGATACGATAGCTCGTATACAAGCTCTATGGTAAGCGATAACACTGCAAATGATAACACAATTTCCAAGCGGATTGCTCGCATTGTTGCGTTAATGTGTAAAGGCGTTAGCTGTAACATCTTGCACAAGAGATTCCGATGAGAACAATTCTTTGTCATAGTGTAAAAAAATTATGGTCATGGCTTTCAGGAGTTGTTATACACCTTTGGCGCGATGGAGATTTATGAAAAATACCGGCCGCAAAATTCGGAAAAGGGCAAATTTTTTTTATTGGCTCATCGTATTCGTCTTCTTACGCAGGCAGGAGGTCTGATAGGAACCATGGGTCAGAAACGAACTACTCTCGCAAATTAACTTTTATTTGGACCTACGTGATTAAACTTTCGCACCATAAACCAACCTTGAAGGGCTTCGAACTTTCGTAAAGAAACACACGAGATTAGAAAATGAAGGACTGAGCGACCGAACCAGAAGACAAGAATTTTTTTTTGAAAACACTTTATTGAAGTCCCAGTGTTACAATAGGTAGGAGGAAAGAATATAGCCAACTTCTTCATTAGTCAAATTTCTTCATTATCTTACAAACGTGTAGAATTTTGTATTACATGCCCTAATAGCGAATTTTATCCCACATAAATATTATGTACCGCAGGACATCATCACTCATCCCCGAATCATACTTTGACCTTTTAACTCCCTAGTCATTAAAAACCTTGAATGCCTTTCCGCCAAGTTCACTATTAGTTCAATTGCTAATTCTAATTCAAAATCTTACAAGTTCAATATTCATTTCAACTCCAAGTTTCCATTATTCTCTTACTCTCCCAATATTCATCAATAGTGTATCTCTATTCGAAGAAGTCGTCCTTTAAATATATCACACACTCTAAAGCAAAAAGTTCTCTTATTCCGGTGGATCCAGAAGAACGAATAGCCTCATTTCCTGTTACAGTTTTCAGTTCATCGATACAAAAAAAAACAAGTCTCTTAGTTTTCCTCCACCAGTGAATTCCAGCATGCAATTAACTATCTAAATTAATATTAAAATATATTTTATTACACCTTATCCCACTTTACTAAAAGCACTATTCGGAATTCAACAGTCTTTTCTCACTAAAATAACGAAGGAAATGTACTCTATCATCGTACCAGGTGGTGTTCACCCTGTGCACATAGGACATATGTATATCGTACATATATACGTGCGAAGTTAAGTACCGTGAGAATCTAAGAACAAAGAGCAACCTATTTTCCATGAGAAGCAGCCAGAAGAGACAGTTAACCCTTGAATTCGGTATGAAAGAGTTTCCCTCATGTGTGTCTCTTTGTGGTTTTTAGTACAAGACTCTTCAACAGTGTGTGCACCTGTAGGAGGACGATTTTATTCGCTATATACGATTACGGGGTTAAAGGTAAGGCAATGACCAGTAAAACATATTGCGTGAGTGTTGAGTTTCAACGGTACTGTTCTGATAACCGTAAGCTGAGAGGCTTCGAGTTAGGTACGGTGGTGGATAAAATTGAAAAATCTCTATGGAAGGACGTAAAAGTTCTCTAAACGGATCGGAAGGGTATAAGTAAGTTCAATCGCCGAAACGGATCCTCTTCTTGATTACTTTAATTTACCGTGATTAGTATCTGAGAAATTTTGTCAGCATTACTGGCAAAAGAGACCATCACGTTTTTCATCTGGTTATCGTGAGTGCGAATTAAATTCGCTGTGTAGATGAATGAGGGACATATAAAATAAGATTTTCTTCGAGAAGATTTCATTGGTTAATAATTCATCCCTGAAATCTTTGATATAATATTCCTTGTTAAATTTCTTTGAAGCTATTTACAGTTTGTTAAATAAGAGCGTGTAGTTCCTAATTTCGTCAATAGATAACGGATTTGTTGAATGTGCGGTTACTCCAATTGGTTGAACATTGAACTTTAATACTGTGAAGTTAAATTAGTAGTTTGGGCTGTTACCTGCTATGAAAATGAGAAAATTAACATTAAAGAACAAGAAGATAACAACTCGAAAAATCAAAGCTGTGCACCACGGAGTGGAAACGTGAAAATGGGATTAAGACACTTGATTGGACTTCGTACAATTAATTGTCTGACGGTAATTCCATTGGGAATGTATGCGCAGAAAAGAAGATCAAGCTCAGGGAAAATTGAGTGTTCCACACCAAGCAACTGTAACGTCACATCCGCCAAATATGACGTTTTATACCTGAAACAATGATGGAAAATCTTGCCGAAAGTATGCCTAAACGGTGCCAGGCTATAATTGACACTGATGGCGACTAGACGATGTATTAACACTTTACCGACCGGTGCCGATTAATCGGCTTTTCGGGCTCAACACTTTTGGATTTTTAACTTATTAATTGGTTGCTATGACAATTAATAGATTATTATTTTTCGTTGCAGTTAACTGTACCAAGGACTCAGTGAAGAAACTTTGCAATTTTCGAAGCGATATCAGTATCAGGAAAATATCTGCGTGCAAGTGACCGGATCAGAAGTGGGTAAGTTGTTAAAAAATACCGGTCGGTAAAGTGTTAAGTAAATGCATTGTAGTTCAATGTTTGTATTTTTATCTTATGCTCTTAATTATAAACAGTTCCCTTTTTTTAGAAAATATGATCGACACACTCTTGTGAAACAAAGTGTATTATGAAAAATTTTATTGTTATTCTCCTAATTGCTATTTTGAAATGCAGCGATTTTGATTTGAAAAATATATCATAAGTTTGCTGAAACTATATAGAAAATCAAATACTGTCTTACTGTATAATCTATTTCAAAATAAAATTCAAGTGGTAAATATAACATATATTTTGCAACAGCTGTCTTAATTTTACTTCTATAAACCTGCCTCAAGAAGCATCTGTCTTAATGTTGCATTTATGATATATCGGTTTCGCAAGCATTGAAGTTTTGACACAGTAGCTACATATATCAGCCGTACTATTTTACTTAAAAGATCCTATTAAAAGATCCACGGTGTCACTTATTAGTAACTAACTAAAGATTTATTAAGATAAAATACATAAAACAAACATAAAAGGCATACATACGTATCAACACATAAAAATAATAAGGAATAAATAATTCGTAGCACTTATCGCGTCTTTACTCGTCCACGTTTCTTATCGAACCCTCTAACTTCGCGTCTTTTGTCTTTCACGTCATACTCTTGTTGTCTCTGCCATTCACTCACTCACTTATTCTCTCACTGTTTCATTCAATCTGTATTCCTACATACATTGTTCTTTAATCATTCCCGTTGTACTTTAAATTTTCACTATTTTTTTTTATGTTCGCAAATCACACTCGTTCAATATTGTTTATAAAGTATGTTAAATGAATTTTTACTGATATGATGCAAATAGGTAGTGTGAGCGACGACCTACCCTTTCCCGGTATCACATATCGAGTAACTTTTTTTAGCTGGATCATGATACGTCTCATTAACATGGTTAAATCAGTTGCGTAAAAAACTTAGGTATCGGCGTTCGTTACCAGGCGAAAAACGAATAAGCACGGACTAACCAGGCTCGTACTTTGAATATCTTTTCTTTTCAGAAGTACTACCATAGAATGGATATAAGAAAATATTATTTAGAAGAAAATCTCCATGGCTGATTTTACATTATTTTTACATGAAATATTTGAAGATTTATGTTTGATTTCTCAGTCAGTCGTGTTAGTACATATTTATATACGACGTGGCTGAGTTAATAACATCTTCATCGAACATTCTATTAAAACTTAGCAGTTGATTTCAATTTAACGAGAGGCTCAATAAAACCATATCTTTCCTATATTTCCTGCCAATTGTTTGTGATTTATTACATATCCTGCTCCAGAAGCAAAATATATCTCCTGCAATTTCGCAAGAGAGCAATAACACACAAGTGGGTTTAATTTTCCTCGCAAAAGATAATTCACTTTATAAGCCATACGATGTGGAATACGACTGACAAGATCCGCAATATATCGGGAGGAAAAGGAAAGAGCGAAGAAGAAGTAGTGATGAAGGATGGAGAGGAGAGAAAGCGGAAGGATATAAAGGAATGTTTAGCGAACCGACAATTGGGAATAGTTCGGAGAGAATCGCGATGGAGCCGTGTCACGTATCGTCGTTTTGAAACAATGACCTTTCGGTGGTTCCCCTCGGACGAAAAGATCGGATACCGTTGGTATGTGACGGAGCTAGATGTATTTATTTACCCAGCTTGCGAGATACCCTTAAGGGGTTGCTTTTATTGGCCGTCGCTCTCTCGTTTTATTCCTTCTACGTGCCGCGAGGCTGAGCTTCTGGTAGGATTCCTAAGAAGGCACATTTCCTTCGGACTCCATCTTTTAGTAGGAAATAGGTAATAAAAATATAGGGAGATACCACGTTTGCGATCAGCATGTTCGTTGGGGAATTATCTTGGACTATGGTTTATATATTACTAGTTCACCTATGAAATGATTAATGGCTTTGAAGATATCTTCAGATGAGACGCTATAATATTGAAAAATTAAGAAAATTTTTGGAATAATTATCTTTCAATGATTGGCAAATTCCGTGGGCATATATTAGGTTGGTGCAAACATAATTGCGGTTTACATTATTAAAAGTTAGAAATATTGATTTGAAGTTAGTTTTCTTGTTACTAAATATCAACATGTAGTACCTCTGCAATCTCTCGAGACGATTTGCGTGGATCTTCTTCGACAATGGCCTTTCATTCGACATTGTCAATCACAGAAGGACGTCCGCGACCCTCTTCGTCTGCAAGCGTTTTGTCGCATTTACGAAATGTGTGAAACAAATGTTGAGCTGTACGCTCAGTCACAGTTCCCTGTCCAAATGCTTTATTAATACTATGAGCATTTTCCGCAGGTTTAGGTCCCAAATTATACTCGTACAATAATATCGCTCGAATTTGCTTCTTTTCCACCCTTACTTTTCTGACCTAATATAGCCACGTGTGAAGAATCAAAAATAAATGATAAAGATATATCGAAACAGCCAACTTCACGTTTTCCAGTGGTATGCTATATATATATATCTAGTTACAAGAAAAATAACTTCAAATCAATATAATGGAAACCGCAATTATTTTTGCACTTACCTAATATATTAATAAGTTATATTAATAATGGTAAAATTGTTCTACATGTTTATGAAAATGGATAATCGATCGATTGCCGTCAAAAACTGGCACAATTGCCCTTAGTAAACTTATTCAAGGGACTCAAGATCTATTTTTCAGTCCAAGGGGTTGAATTAAACAGCGTTTATGTTTATTTTAATACAACCTACCCTCAGAGATACGATATGTCATTTTTGTAAACGTTCTTCTAACAATGAAGCTCGAAATTATAAGAGAAGAAACATAGAAAGTTAAAATCAATGTAGATATGTAGAAAAATTTTCGTGTCTTTTGTCAAATTTTTAATCTTCAGTTTGATACAAAATTTTATTGTCTACGTCGTTAGAGGAATGTGAAAATTGCAAACGGTGAGCTGATATGTGATATTCGGAAAATGTTGAATAGTTGGATTGATATTAAAATAAGTCGGTTTGAAACTGATGTCCTACACAGCTGAACGAAGTTGTAACATTAGAATATAAAGATATACAAACAAATTCTATTCGAAAGAATTATATTAATTCGATTTTTCGACATTTCTCTCTACCCAGTTTTCGCTACACTGAAAATGCCTGAAATACTCAACTATAAGATTTGATTTATTTAAAAAATGTGCAAAGAATAACAACATGAAATGTTGGTACTGGCGGCAATATAGAGACGCACATAGATTGAGTATAAATTGTAAGATTTTTATTATAAGTCTAAATATACGTGTCAAACAATTATGGTTTACGCTGCTACAAAAAATTCTGAGTTTCTTTACGTTCTCTTTATATGTGAAATTGATTTTTAAACAAAACTTGTGACTATATTATAACACCATAATCATTGCTTGTTTATATTTAATATGTAAAATAATATTAATAAATCACTCAGTGTAACAGATTTTTAGTCACTGACTTAATTAAAATTGAAAAAATTTACATAACTATCTGTAATTTTAAACACAATTCACGTTAACGTATAAGATTAATGTTCATCAAGTTGTGAAATGATTTGTAAACAGTATGTTAGATGCAAAATATTGATTTACTTACAGAAAGTACATTCTACGAAATAATTTATCGAAAAAACATTGCTTTCAGTAGTTTTGTTTAAAAGCTTGAAGTTGATTTAATATGTTTATGTTCTAAAAGTTCTCCAAGTTTATAGAACAGTCGTAGAACAGATATTAACTACGGTGATCTTATAAAATATAGAATTACCAAATCTATTATCTTTTCCATTTTTTGATTTTCCCTTTTAAAGGAAGTATTCACTATATTAAAATATAATAGATTTAACGCCGATAATTCTAGTGTTAATAACGTTCTGTAAATATCAGTGTAACTTTTGGTCGCGCTCTAACAATCCTCATTATAACAGAATGCTTTGTACGTGGATCCATTACATTTGGTATTTAATTTTCAATAACGATATTATAGTCTGTGTGCACGTGCAATGCGAATTTCATAATAGATCGTTGGAAACAGAATATCTGTTAATTATTCTAAAAGGGAGCAAACACTAGATGAAATACAGATGTTTCGTTAGAAAAGGAAATACGGCATTTTACAAAGAAATACAGTGTTAGGATAATAGAACGTTCGGATAATAGGAGGTTCGGATAATGGAAGTTCTACTGCGTTCAATTGCGAAGCAACGCACTCCGATGAGCTTTAATCTTTTGCCAACGCTGCGAAACTCGCTATTTTGCTTCGCCAACGAGAAATCCACCGAAGAGATTCAATTCTTTTCGATTATTCATTTATTACTTCAGTCTAAAGACAAATTGATTTGGAGACATGTATTGTTGAACAGACTATACTTTTTCGATCAGATTAATAACATTAGGTTTGGTATCTTTGGAAAGTAAAAAGATGGATCATCAAAAGTTGTTCAAGTTTTATTCAATATTTCTTAGTGATAACTATCAGTCACTTAAAAATTTTCTGGATTGGAGAAAGCAAATTTTTTAACCGAAAATCCTTCAAGAATGATTAATCTTTGTTAATATATGAGCTGTTATTTTTGAAAATGGTATAAGTCCAATTTTTCATGTATCGAGATATTTAAGGGTTTGTTTTTGAGTTAATTTAAAAATATTGGCAAACATTAATCTATTCGAGTGACGTTTTTAACACTATACACCTTTTAAATTTTATTATAAAATAATAATTATTAAAATTATTTAAAAAAATGAACGATATTTTGGCTCCAAATGGATTTATACCACTTTCAAAAATAACATATTATAAGGCATAAAAACTAGTGCAAACCTAAGTCTGGGTTAGGTTTCATGTAAAAAATAATAATTAAAATTGAGAAATTTAAATACACGAGTAGTCCAGTTTATTAAGAATTAATTGCAGCTATATTAAAAAGACCATATAAATAAACAAGTGTAAAATGTAAATTACTTCGTTAAGATAACAAAAAATAAAAAAATTTATATTTTAAACTTAATTCTCCTTTACAGTTAGCATAGGGAAGTTATAATATATAACTTAATAATAAGAATAAGAATGTTGTTTTAATTATAATTATTAGGAATGGACTTATTCCACCTTCAAAGAAAAAGATTTTTGCTAATTTTGATTTTTGATAATTATAAATATGGAGAGATGGTGTCTATATCTTACGAATATTGCCGTTAACGCATTTGTTTTTAAAAGTGGACCTGTATCACTTTCAAAAATAACAGCTCATATTACATTGCTTCCAATAATCGTGAATAGAAATTTAAAAAAGTATAGTTCAAGTAACGAATTCATCATGGCATACTATCAAGAATTTTAGTGCTGCAAACTATCATACAGCTGCAAAATAAACTGGTTCCAATTACAGGATAATTAATATTACACGATTTCTAACTTCAAGACATATTTTTCCTAACTTACGAATTTTTCTACGTAAGAAAATCACAGCATTATTCTTTAAATAGTTACCGTATTTCCCCACTGTCAATAAAATTTGGAATAACTCAAGAAATATTTATGACTTTTCAAAAACTTCGAAAAATGTATCCTGTTGCAACATGAAAATTTCGACCGCCTCTACTGCAGCAACAATTCGGTATCTAATTCTTAATACAAAGTGCACGGCGCGTGATATTCAAAGGTGCCATTTAATCTATAGAATTGGGTAGTACGTGTTCTGTGGGATGCGTGGAGGCTACACGAATGATTCACTCAATTGTGAAAGTCGTCATACATATAAAATAACTTCATATTTACGCATAGCACGTAACGTATACTGCACGCGTATCTCTGAAACAAGATTTAGAATCAATGGTTCTGTTCTACTTTTAAAATGAAATTCCACATTTGAAATTAGTATAGATTAATCTTCTGTAACATTAAATCGAACTACGGCCGTTATTATTTTTCGTTGTAATTAATTTTCTCTTTCGTTACAATCTATAAAATATAGACTGTTCTTAATTAATATCAAAGAAACTTTATTTTCAATGTAATCTTAATTTTAAATACTATTTTCTAATAAATATTTAGCAGTGGAGATATTAGTCAATTAATTTCAACTATGTGACTAAAGATTGAAAATTTTATTTATACTTTAAAGTGTTAAGTATTGCAATGACAGCTAATGAATCTTCAAAATAATCTCCCTTTCTAATACCAATAGAAATTATGAAATTACAATTCTTTAAACTCATAGAAGGACCATACAATAAACACTCCGCATCTATTTCATAAAAAAGCAATCACTGGAGTAATCATCTTTTTCACCACTACATTCATCTTTTACCAAAGTACATACTTATTTAATACATTTAAATACGGATAGATTTAACGCCGGTATTTCTGGTGCTAGTAGTCTAGCCTTACAATAGTGCGGACGAATGAACAGATCGCTATTGCACGACCATTGAAATTGCCTTGCGACAATTTTTCTAGGTAATACGTTTCGCAGCAGCATTTGTTTAACACGTTGACCAAAGACGCAACGGTAAACCACAGAGCCACTCCTCTTCCGGGGGATAGTTCTTTCTATATCGTTTTCTTATTGTCAGACATTTTTATGTCCATTAGGAATTGCTTCCGGCTTGGAATAGTGTGCATTTGAATATATTGCATTTACCATGCACCAAGGTACGAGAACTGGTATCGGAATCAGTAAATTCTTTTAAATAGTGTGACTGTGATCACACTACACACATCGGGCAGTAGTTAATACCAAATTGTAGGAGCGAGTCAATTTGACTCATATACGATTTTATTACTATATATATAGAAAAACTTTAATAATTGTTTTTTAAACATACGTTCGTTTTTAATAATATTATTAAATGTATACAAGTACTAATTATTCTCCCTCTTCATTTTTTAATTCCAAAAATCTATATGGGCTACACCTATTTTAACACTAGAGTTACGGAGCCAATTTGACTCATTCAAAATTTGATTACTATATTTAAATAATATATTGGTTGGCTAAGTTTTTAAAAATAAATCTTTCATTTAAATTAATTTAGAACTATTTTCATTGTAAAAAACTGCAGTTTTGTTCTATAAGTCAAATTGGCACACTATAGAAAAATAGATGTATCAACATCCGTAAATCTAATGTTAACGAATGCAAGTCAAATCGACTAATTAAATATTGTTAAAATTGGTCGTTTTACAAAGATGTCAGTTATTTTTTGTACATGCTTTGATTTTGCATAAAGCGGCCACTCAAATAAAAATGTCGCGAAGAGAATTTATTTTATAGTTGACGGAAGAAGTAAACGGTAACTATGACTATGGATCCGAAAATATTTTCTCGTCGCTATATAATGTACACAATACTGAAAAACAGTCGAATTAACAAGTTTAAGTAGCATGTAAAACGAATAAACATGTCAATATACAATCTGTGCAAAATAATCAACGGAAAATGTATTTTGAAAATAGAATATGTAGATATGTAAGAATTGAATATGTTAGAGTTTGATTAGAAAGATATACAACCCAAGCTCTCATAACTTTCTAGATGGCTAGGGAAATTATATTTTTGTACGTTTATATTACGCCGGGAGGCTCTACGCTAATTTTCTTTTGTCACTTCCGTTTCGCTTTGCTATACGAGTAGAATGTGTACCGTTTAGTCGAGAGATGTTATACAATAAAAGTGTGTGTAAAGATACGTGCCGACCAAGATTTACTTTCCTCCGCACCTTTTTCCAATAGAATAAAGATTCTTTAAAATAAAATTTTATTTCTTTTAAAGAACTTCTAGTTTTATGTTTGTGTCAAATTGTGTCAAATTGAGGCAAAATAGGTATATATTCAACATCCGACCATGTAGTGTTAAAGTAGCGTTTTTAAGGGGTTATGGTGGGTGAGGAGATAAAGGTTTGAACTTGCAATCAAGTTCCGAACGTAGTTAAAACAGTATTGACTGTAGAAGTTGAAACTAAAAATGTACAAAAGAAAGAATGGAAGAAGTACTTTTATGCGGAATAAGGAGAAATTTTGTTAATATACAAGCCTAAAAAGTAGAAATTGGAAAATTAAATTTTAACGGAACCAGACCTCGAACTCTTCAAGTATAACTTTGTAAACCGCAATAAGACTAATATCTATAATATTCATTCTATAACTATTCGAAAATGAATATTGCTACATCATTATTGTACAATTCTATTACAATCCATAAGTGTAAACAGTGACAAATACATCATTATCTTTCACAATTCGACTCTTAAGACGGAAGTTGTAACAAATGTTGCTCTGAAGCTGTAACCTGCATTCTCCCCTGGTCTTTTGTTTTTAACAAAAACCGAGAATTAATTCAACCGAAATCAAGCGAAATTGTGCACAATGAATATATGTATAATATATTACCTCATCTTAATAAAGTTCTAAACAAAAAGTAAAAAATCTTGATTTTCTTCTTTTTTTAAAATGGAAAATAGATTTCGGGCCAATAAAATCGCTAAAGACTTTAACGTGATTTTTTTACGAAGCCGATGAAATTAAAAATGATTTTCATTTCAAACGATGAATCATATAACAAAAGTTGCTCTGCAAGACGTGCTTATGTACAGATTATATCTTTTTCCTTGAATAATCAATTCTAGAGTAAGACTGTAAACTTTAAAAACTTAATGTAATTTTTTATGACTATTACATAAATTAATGTTTGAAAAGATGTATGCAGGATTGTGAAAAAGAAAAAGAATCGCGCGGTAACCAATACAAGCTGCGTACTCGGCCTGAGTAACTTAACACGGATGATCACGTGGGTCAACACGGACCTAAATACTGCAGCAGGGAACTCTCCCTGGTTATAATTCCATTCATTTCAATTCATATGTGAAGATAATGAGTGTGCACACACTGATATCTTAATTAAATGGGTGAATGATTGAATTACAGAGAGAGCGAGTAACGGTGGTGTGGGGTATAGAAGAGGTTTGCAAAGAGACAAAAGACGGTAGTTAGTAACAGATTTCAAAAAGACGCGGTGAGAACGAGAAATCATGCCATTTTTTCTACGTTTTATTTTATTAATAATTTCTGTATTAACTTTGATTACCTTTTTTTTTATTCCAATAAATATTGAGTTTGAAAATACGTCCTATGTGCACCGATTATTTAAGTCCATCGTATCAAGTATCCCTACATATATATGTAAATAAAATTACTATTATTATTTAGAGATGAATAAGCAGTCCTATTTTGATCACACGAATTCCACTCGTACACCCTATGTATAACAGAACGAAATTGCAAGCATAATATTGATGATCCTACCAAATGTGCATGGTTCATGCATACGAAATAGGAAGCAAAAACTATATCGACAACTGAAAGGGGCGATTCACTGATTTCCCTCTCTATTACAACACAAAGTGTGACAGGTATTGATCATAGGCCGATTGCCAGCGTCCGATCGGTTTTGTTCTTTATTGTGGACGGAACAAAAGCCAGAACGATTCATGGACGAACAAACGTCGGCGGTAGCGGACACGAAAATCGTGACTTTCTGCTTCCGGACGTTCTTTTTCGAGGGCGAACGACAAACAGGCGTTATCGTTCGTCCAGGGAAAATCAACCGAGCTTCGCTACTTTCTCAGGCTCGTAGATGTATGCCGGTGAATCGGGCAGCACCATTGTGAAGATATTGAATTTTTTTGCCGATCCGACCGGAGCTCCTATCAGGTTTTATCTGATCTCGTGTGGATCGCGTATATCCGTAATAGCGAAGCTCGTGTTCACTGCCGGAAGCCGAAGGTTTCTGCGCCGGTGAGCCCGATCAGACCTTTTCACGCATCGTTAGATATTGAAGGAAAACGCGTACCGAGGAGATCTTTCAGATTTTTCTCCTCGTATTACAACTTTACTTTGCATCAACGTTAATTCCGTTTCACGAGCACGATTATGGATCGCTTCACTTCTGGCCTAATTACTTGGTACTTATGTGAAAGAAGCTATTTGTAATTATTTCACGTTAATGTCATGCAGAAGTAAGTAGATGTGTTGAAAGAGCAAATCAAACGTGCAGACAATCGATGAGCTCTTGTAGAAAATATTGAAGATGCTGAATGTTAGTAATAAATCTGACTAACCATAAATGTATGTAATTGACTTTTAGATGTCATTGAGACGATTAATGGGTTTTAATGAGATGTAGATAGTACTTGCATGTTGTTTTTTATATTTCATCTCGCATTACCTTTTCAGTGAATTGCAATTAATAATCTACAACTTTATTGTTTAGCTAGCGTGACGCACAGTGTCTTATTGTTTGGTCATTGTGTAATAATAATTGTCTGATTTTCTCGTTATTATTCCATGTTTTTTCTTATTTTTTACTAGGGTAGCAAATGTTAACACTTTACCGACCGGTATTTTTTAACATACTGCCCACTTCTGATCGGTCACTTGCACGCAAATATTTCCCCGATACTGATATCTCTTCGAAAATTGCAAAGTTTCTTCACTGAGTTCATGGCACAGTTAACCGCAATGAAAAATAATAATTTATTAATTGCCATAGCAACCAATTAATAAGTTCAAAGTCCAAAAGTGTCGAGCCCAAAAAGCCGATTAACCGGATACCGGTCGGTAAAGTGTTAATATTATGTTACATTCGACCCTGAGAATTTTTAAAGAATTCTTCATTCGATGCCAGTCAGCCGCTCTTGAAAAACGAAAGGTTTAAAAATAAGTGTTCCCCGCTCTACAGGGCTACTTTCCACTTATATAAACGTATACAAACCATGACACTTTACACTTTGGCCAAATGCCTTCCATATGTCCTTGGCACCCTTACATTCCTGCCAGAGTCGTACCACCTCCACTCATTTTTCCAAATCCTTCCCTATATAAGCGAGACACTTTTCTGCCTCTGCCGGTCATTTTTTTCATAAAATGATACGCTGTCAGTTAGACAGGTGAATTTTCAAGTCTACGAGACTTGGAAACCCCCGCGATCCAACGCGTGACATTCGGTTAATACTTAACATTACAACATTGCTTTAAGAATCAATTCTTGTAATTGTATTGTGGGATCGGAGCGGGGAAGCCCTCCTATCAAGAACTTCGGAGAAAAGGACGTGAAAAGGAATTATCGGCAGGGAGAGGTCGCTGACGCAGTGGTTCCGCGCCGACCCAGGCGATCGTCGACGTTAAGCTACTCTGGCCGAGTTGCTGCCTTGGAGATGGGTTACCGCGCGCCTCTCGTTTCTTTTTCACGATCCTACAGTATCTTGAATTCAATCCATTGTTAATAACTTAATATATCTAGGATTGTGAAAAAGAAACGAGAGCCCGCGCGGTAACCCATCCAAGGCAAGCAACTCGGCCAAAGTAGCTTAACGTCGACGATCGCCTGGGTCAGCGCGAACTCACTGCGCCAGCGACTTCTCCCTGCTCGCAATTTCTTTTCACGTCCTTTTCATCCTAAGTTCTTTTTATAGTAGGGCTCCTCCGACCCGATCCCACATATATGTATTTCAACGTTCTAGTTATTTTCAATTATCTTTCTTTAATCCTCGTGTAACCGAGCATCGACCTCCCTTAGTCACTCATGCCGCTCGGAGTGAATAAGATTATTCAAAGTTACGGGTAATTGTAGAATCAAGAACCTTGAGATTGCAACACTCTTTATACCAGTTAGTGGCGGTAACCTTGTACTATTTGGTACATCCCAATCCGCTGTATTAATGCGAATTACCGAAAGGTATATGTTATTAACGGGCAATCGGCAAGTTAATAGCTCTGCTATAGGCTAGTCCTGTCCCCGGAATATTCCCCCCTTTATTTTTGCAACTCTTGGATTCTCGGATATAATATTGCAATAACGCATTACGGTCGCGTTTTCTGCCACTCGCTCGGCCCATAACAATTATATTGACTACCAGTATTCTTAAATGTTATTATGCATTGTCTAATTTTATTCAAAACAATTACAAGTCGTAGTTATACCAAGAAGGCCTCGTTGTAAAAGATGTAAGAGATTTTACATCTAATAAGCAATGTCATGAATTATTAATGACACAGGAATTTAGTAACTTACAGTTAATCAGAGAAAAACAACTGCATTAGAAGTTCATTTACATGAATCTTTAATATATCCAAGTTGCATAACGTGGATATAAGCACCTCTCATGTTTTAGAGCTTTAGAAACCTACTTTGTTAATTGTTTACGCTAAACAATTTTAAAAACGACGTAATCCACAAGTAAAGTACCTACGTAAATAGTTATCTACTTTAGTTTTATCGCAATTTCATCTGCACAAAAAGTAACAATTTGAACGAAACAAAGACACACGCATCAATGCTGTTCTTTGGTGCACCGTTTACAAGATGTAGAACTCCTTCTAACAGCTGTGTTTTGCAGAAGACTCTATTTGCTGAAGTTATTGTTTAACAAAAGTTTTCGCGAAAAGCTGTTAGCGTTTGCATTGCATTTCTTCCGCCTTGTTGCATCTTCCTGAGGACCCGCATTTGAAAAGATATGCTTACAGCACTGGCAAACATTAGTTAAATAGAAGGCCCTCACAGTTTTACTATGTTTGCAGTTCTTGTACTTTAAATTAAATAGACGCGCTTTGTAAACTATGCTTATAGATACCTATCTTCTTCTTCTAAAACATTCATTAAGCCGTATTATTTAGTTAAGGAGGTGTTGCAGTTACAATTCGCAATCAAAGGAATTTATTTATACTTAAAATAGTATAAGTATATTCTTACGAAGAGTTGTGTGAAATATTTTTATATTAAATCGAATATACAGGGTGTCCCGTAACTGGTGGTACAACCGAGCGTGGGGTGATTGTACGTGAAAAACTGAATCAAAAATATAGAATAAAATTTTTTCATATGACGCTTCGTTTTTGAGAAAAATAAGTTTGAAAATTTATCGAGTATTATACAGGGTGTCCCGTAACTGCTGGTACAACCGAGCGTGGGGTGATTCTACGTGAAAAACTGAATCAAAAATATAGAATAAAATTTGTTCATATGACGCTTCGTTTTTGAGAAAAATAAGTTTGAAAATTTATCGAGTACACGGGCACTGGATCCACGTTTCAGCTCGACGGATTTCCCTATCTTACTTTTACGAGTAGAAGAGCATTTCTGTATTTCGTGCAGTGTTTACAAACATTGTCAGGATGATGATACCTCTTGTATCAGTTCTACGATCTCCTTATACTGATCGAGCAAGGACCTTTAGTTTCCGAAATACTGTGAGTATATATAATACTCGATAAATTTTCAAACTTATTTTTCTCAAAAACGAAGCGTCATATGAAAAAATTTTATTCTATATTTTTGATTCAGTTTTTCACGTAGAATCACCCCACGCTCGGTTGTACCACCAGTTACGGGACACCCTGTATATTAGGTATAAGGGAAAGTTCTGTCGTTTTTTAACACGTGCACTTTTATGCGTTGTCTTTCCTTAGTAAGAATTCTGATCCGACTGAAACCAATTTAAATACATAGGTTAGTATATGATTGATGATGTATACACAGTTTTTTGTATTTTAGTCAGTTTTTTAAACTTGTAAAACTCTTAACATGAGTGAAGAAAAAGTGCACTTAAGACATTGCATGTTGTATGAGTTGCAAAAAGGGAATAACGCTATGGAAGCAAAAAAGAACTTGTGTGACGTGTTTCGAGAGGATGCAGTAACAGTTCAAAAATGTCAAAGATGGTTTGCGAAATTTCATTCGGGTGATTTTTCTTTGAAAGATGAACCCAGATCAGGAAAGCCGTTGCAGTATGATCAGGACAACCTAATATTATGTGTAAGGGAAAATTCTGTCGTTTTTAATTCATATGGCATCCAAACAGAGATTTCGGACAGGAAGCTAAGTCTTTTAATGTGATCCAAAGCAGTAGTCTGATGAATTTCATGCTTGAAGCCCATTTCTGTGGAAGTTAACGTGGGATTTGTCCTGACCATACTGCGATGGCGTTCCTGATTTGGGTTCATTTTTCAAAGAAAATCACCCAAACGAAATTTCGCAAACCATCTTTGCCATTATCGAACTATTACTGCATGCTCTCCAAACACGTCAAACAAGCTTTTTTCTGCTTCCATCGCGTTATTCCCTTTTTGCAACTCATACAACACGCAATGTTTGAAATGCACTTTTTTTCACTCACGGTAAGAGTTTTACAAGTTTAAAAAAACTAACTAAAATACGAAAAATGTGTATAAATCATTAATCATATACTAATCTAAGTGTTTAAATTGGTTTCAGTCGGATCAGAATTCTTATTAAGGAAAGACAACTCATAAAAGTGCACGTATTCAAAGACGACAGAACTTTCCCTTATACCTAATAATTTCATAGAAATTACAGTTCTAATATTTGATATACTTTAAAGTTTTTCACCTTCCCAATAATTGCGGACCTGTAAACGGAAGTTTTAACAGCGCTATTAGTTGATTTAATAGTGTTATAATTTTTCTTATTAAATCAATTTTAATTTAACCAATTTAATAATTGGTTTAATCCTCTTATTCTGCACCTAACTGTTAACCCAAGGAGATTTAATCCTTCTATTTTGCAACAATTGTCTAATTGCAACTTTTTGCACCTGTAAGGTATCTGTATTTCAGTAGTACGATGCCGTGCGTCACAACCGATCTACTGATTGTCATTACCCTCTCGGATAATTCAATGATCGCCTGCTAGACAGCGTTGTCCTTCGACCAACAGTATGCGTAAGTACCCTACATGCCATCAAGTCCTACATATGCTATCCATCGGCAAGTAGACAACGTCTCATCCGGAACACAGCAACTAGGGCAAGACCGTTTGATCAGCCACACTGATGAGACCATGAGGAAATTGAGGATAAAACGCTACTGTTAGCAGCAACTTTACACCTTTCCAAGGAGAAGATATACCACGGCTCGGACGAACAACGAACCAAGCATCGAAAATGGATATCCTCATATCAATGATAACGTCAAAGAAACTATGATCGGCTCATGTTATCATCCTTCAGTACTTTCCATAAATGGACTTAATTCAAAACTTCGAGGAATATTTTAATGGGTGTAGAGATACTTGTTATGTATATTGGTCTTAACACTAGATTTACGGATGTTGATTGTATACCTGTATTTACTGAAGTGAGCCAATTTGACTCATACGAAAAGATTCAAGTTTTTTGCAAAGAAAATGGTTTCTAACCAATTTAATTGAAAGATGTATTATTAACACGTTGAGTGTTAAATACAAATTTCAAAAGAAAGAAAGAAAGGTGAATAAAGTTTGGAAATACTGTGTTGAATGTTATAGCACAATCACAAAAACATTCGGACGTAAGTTCGCCAGAAAACTCACAAAACAAGTTATTATATACTGTAATATGTGCAAATCTCAACCACATCTTTGCTTCAAATATTTTAATAACCTTCACTAAATTTTAAGATAAAATCTTTAATTGTAATTAATAATTTATCCCTTGAAAATACCGGTCTCACGCACCGATGTCGACGAACAAAAAATTCGCTGTCAATCCCTGAGAATTGAGGCCGCCTGAACAGAAAATTCACTATCAGTCCCCTGGGACTGACACAAAACTCAACGTGTTAAAACAATCATTGAAAACCTTTGTTACATAGAAACTCTATTTTTGATATATATTTTCACTAAACATGCTCTGTTCACGCGCGATGTACAAATCGAAATGATGACAAGAGTGGGTAGGTAAGCAAGATAATGTAGCGGAGTTGCGACAACAAGTGGAAAGATCTCACACAAACAAACATGTACCTATACAAGGAAAGAAAAATTAGAGGAGAAACAAATCACGTGCGGCTTGAAAACTGCAAGATACCCAGGTCTAATATAAGCTACTTTCATGTGTTATGCGATTAATATAACTGTTAAGGCAGTTTGAGCGAATCTAATGTAAAAAACTTTTTCCAACTTTAAGCTTTGAAACTCTGTATACATGTAATTAAATACTCGATTGATATATCCTAAAAATTTTAAAACGATCCTCCGTCTAGTTTCTTTGAAAAAAAATGTTAAAAATTACATTTTTTAAGTCCTTATACACAGGCTCTAATGGCTGGTAAGCTGTACTCGCGTCTTTTTCGATTTTTTTCGATATTAACCTCCCAACTTTAAGGAAAACAAAACTATGTGTAATAAACTTGAATAATTGTAGAATAAGATTAGATTTCAATAATATAACCTTATCGATGTAGTTTCGTTGATAATTTAACACAAACTTAATTTATTACTCATGCTTATTGGTAGTCGTACACGTTACTGAACGTTTGGCAACGCTGTGAGAACAGCTGAGAAAAGTATAAGGATAGAAAAAGAGTTAGAGAGAAAGAGAGAAGATAGAAAATTTATTTTGTCACCTTAGTTCAAAAATTGTAGTTTGAAGCAAATTAGAATAATTTTAGTTCTTGAATAAATGAATGAATAAAATATATAAAGTTATAAATTAATGAAAATAATATCACAATAATTATATTATAAAGAAAATCAACTGTGTTTATGTTTTTAAAAACTAAAATATTCGATGTCAGTATGAAAACGGGAGTATAACCTCAAATTAAATAAAAATGTAAATAATTACCTATAAATTTTTTTTCTTTTCTTTTACAATAATTGCAATTTTTGATTTTGAAATTATTGTTCCTGCAATCAATCCGAGCTTTGTTACTCTTGATAACATTTTGTCTCCATTTCACAATATTTTTTTTACAAAATCGACCGTTAAATCTGTGCATTTTTGCAAATTATTTCCATTCACTCATGGACTAAAACACTTTTTGATAATGCTCTCTCCGTGCTCCCTAACTATAGTACATCGGAAGAACAACACGCTGTTGCCAGATATTCTTATTCAAACGGATGAGTCAAAAGTCACGTAGTCATTTCGTTACTTTTGTTAATTAAATAAATAATATTTAACAATTTTTGGATTAGATATGTTATTATAAATTGAAATAATGAATTTTTATTACTATTACAAGAATTAAGAATACAGAAAAATTCAATTACTACTTTGAGTCATTAGTTACGCTCGAACTTCCTTAAATAACTTTATGAGCCAAATTGGCTCACAACCATAAAAATAGGTATACCACATTCCATAATGCGAAATGAAGGGGTCTTCGGGGGAGAGGAATCCACGTTTACATATATTTCAATATGTGACTAAAAACCAACATATGTTTTTCAAGAATAATATTTAAGGTTTATATATATATAGTAATCAAATCTTCAATGAGTCAAATTGGATCAGTTCGTAAATCTAGTGTTAAACAGTCGGTCTTAAATGGACGTATTTTCAAACTGAATATTTCTTCGAATTAACAAAGAGATAAGAAAGTTAATACTGCGAAGATATTACTTAACTAGGAATAATAGAATGTTTATTAACATATAAATGATATAAAATGTAAAATACAACAAAACGGAATTCACAAGACACACATAAACTATATTATGCTGTTAAAACACATCGTTAGCTTAATCACTATTACTCTGATTGTGGAATACGCTGTAAAAAATGCTCCCTCCCTTTCTCTTTCTTTCACACTTATCCCAGTAAGACCCTTACACTCATTCCTTCACGCTCTCGCAATCCTATAATACAGAAGTAATTAATAAAATATGTGGCAGCAGGAGTTGCGTGGTTTCACGTTCTTTACGCGTCTTCTTAAACTCACTCACTCCATCTGTATTCCCACATAGATTCATTACCGTATCGGTGAAATAATTTTTCTAATTACACTTTTTGATACTACATGGTGGGGGTGCATCAACATGTTAATTCAAGCAAGTTAAAGAACACAGGTTTTGTAGATTTTCCAATGTCATTTTCACCTTCACAGAAAGATGGTACTCCTCGAAAAAATAATGATCTCACAAACAAATTGTTCATTCGTGATCTATGTATTAGTACAATACATTTTGTAATGTTAAAGTTGTAAGCTTTAACAAGTTGTGATCACTGTTAATCTAGTAGTACGTGGACCCAACTTTCCGTTTATCTTTATTCCGTATGAATTCTAATATACCTACTAGTTCCATAACATTGTTTCAGCAGCGAGAGAACGAGTAAGCTTCTGCGCCAGTGGCTTTAGTTTATCTGTGCTCTGAATTCAATCTCTCACTTTCCTTTCTCTAACCACTATTGCAGATGACCGCATATGTTTCTATGCACAGATGCGACAGTAGATACTGCAGATATTGCTCGCGTCGAGATTACACTCTGAGTACCTTGATTTCCTTTGCATATCTTAGGACTGAAATCATCATTCACCTGTGACCAGAATTATGTCTGCACAGTGCCCAGAATGACTATTTCTCAAGACAGTATAAGAGTAGAAGCTCTCGGAAGTGATTCCCAAAGGGGAAGTGGGCTCCAAATTCGGGTCCGTCGTTCTCTAAGGCAGTGTTCGGAAGTACCCGCACTTCCGGTCCATTCTCGGAGAAGCGCCACCTACTTCCGCACATCCCAGGTTTCATTGATTCACAAATACTCTCTCCTACCTGGCACAGACCTATTGACACCGGGGTGGTGGCACATTAAGTCGACATTCGTATTAACCCCTTCAGCGCTGAGTTGTGCGACGTTAACGTCTGCTGAGGGCTGCTCGCTTTTTACGACGAAGCCCAAGCTGAGCGGACTGAAATTTCATTGGAGAACATATTGGTTGAAATTAAAACAATTTGAGCAGTGACTACAGAAACCTTAATAACATTGAAAATAGTAAATTATATTTTTACTTATTTATTTGCATTCCTAGCCCACAATGAATGGTTGTCTGAGAACCCATATATGCGCTGAAAGGGTTAAGTAATAACACTCCTGACACGATGAATGGAATATGTTAGATTTTATGTTACGGGCTCGTTCGAACTTTGAATTTCGCGCCCCGAAGAATTTTGCACTGAGGTGCCTCTATTACTCCCTCTCGAAGGACCATTCCGTTTTGTATAAAAAAATGGGGAAAAAATTAATAATTTTGAACTTGTTGTGTGGGCTATAAGACTCTGTGTATATTCGATGACTTCTAGATCTGTTCTGATATTCACAAACTGAAGATGTGTTGCAAACTGTGATGCGTCCCTCGTGCATGAAATCTCTGAACTTCGATGAGGGTGAAGTCTTTTGAAAATGAACAAATATTGGCTGATAAACTAATTTGCTCCACTCTCTCGAGGACTTCAACAGAGAAAAATCGACGACATGACCCCAACACCTGATGGAGGATTTCAAATTTTCCAGCTGTCTCCGAGCAAGTCCATAGTCCCGTTAGGCACTTTAATACCTTACATTAATTATTACGTATAAGGGGAAGGTCTGTCGTTTTTGGACACGTGCACTTTTATGCGTTGTCGTTCCTTAGCAAGAATTCTGATCCGACTTAAGTCAGTTTAAACACATAGATTAGTATATGATTGATGACTTATACACATTTTTCGTATTTCAGTTAGTTTTTTTAAACTTGTAAAACTCTTAATATGAGTGAAGAAAAAGTGCACTTAAGACATTGCATGTTGTATGAGTTCCAAAAAGGGAATAACGCGATGGAGGCAAAAAAAAAACTTGTGTGACGTGTTTAGAGAGGATGCGGTAACAGTTCGATAATCGCAAAGATGGTTTGGGAAATTTCGTTCGCGTGATTTTTCTTTGAAAGATGAACCCAGATCAGGAAAGCCATCGCAGTATGATCAGGACAAATCCAACGTTAACTTCCACAGAAATGGGCTTCAAGCTTGGAATTCATCCATTCCAAATTCTCTGTTTAAATGCCACACGAATTAAAAACGAGAGAACTTTCCCTTACACCTAATATATGCAAATAATATACAGATGTGCGCACCCTGACCGAACTCAAATCGAATCTATGGGTTTATTGTTGAAGACAACTGTCGACAAAATGTTTGCCGCTCCACCAGCTCCCAAGGTTTATGACTCCTTAACATTTTAAAAAGGGAGTAGTTGTAGTAGTTTAATAAATGATACATGGATTTTAGCCGGTGATGTTCTTACTATAATATGTTATATTTTCTCCACTCCGCGGCTAGTTCTTTCAAGAATACAGTTGTCTCTTTTCAAAATGCTATGCAGCACCGTATCGTCAGATTATCGGTCGCTATACCATAACTTACAGTGCGGCTCGGCCAACTTGGCACCTGGGAGGTAGGCCTGTTTCGGCAGAGTCTGATTCGCCAGGCGTCAAGCGTGATGCCTCTTGTCACACATACACGAAGGCACTTGACGTTCTTTATTCAGTATAATTTCATGCCACTTGTATTCGCAAGCACGGTAATTTTTCTTTATCATGGATTTCTTTACTTATTTAATTCTTCCATCGTGTAATTCTTGACCACTAATCCGTGCAATTTTTCTTATTTATTTTGGTCAAGATCTCATTATTGTTCATTTTGTTTTACTTAGTATATTGGCCATGCCAATATCTTCTCCCCCCCCCCCTTTTTTATAATTGTTTTATAATTGTTTTGTCAGTCCTGTACCTCTCTGTAACGAAGATGCCTTTTTTTGATGATCATATCAAATCTTTTGGGGCGTAATACTAATTGTTTAACTTTATCATACAGCGCAAATTGATTCTTTTCTTGTATTGTATAATTTCCGTTCTCCTGCGAGAAGTCGCTAATGTGCGACCATACAGGAGTTATATAGTTGTATGTTTATGCTATCCTAGCATCATGTATATATGTATGATTGAATAAAGGAACTGTTCCATGCACTTGACGTTCTACCTCGCAATTCGTTAAAAGAGCTACAAATACAAATTGAACTAAAAGACGAAGAGAGAGAACGCTGCAGATCGAAGCAAGAGAGACAACGCGATTTGGGTGGCGACAGTGAGGACATCGTAGGCGTAGGCACCAGATTTCTAACATCTCTATAGTAAAAACAGGATTAACTCCGGCAGAATTACCCCCACCACATGGGGAGATTCTCCTTGATGAAACGGAGCGCACGACGAGAAAACAATGTAATACAATGTCTCACTCCTCCAGCCAAACTAGTAAGAATATTTGAATGCTACGACTTTGTCGAGTACTTCCTTTAAGAGGCTGAGCGAGTGGATTCCAAGGAACAAAATGGTGCAAATAGGTGGTTGAAAGCGAGAAGCTCCGCCGCCGAGGTACCAAGTTGGCCGAGCCGTACTGTACAATTAGTCACGGGTCTAATTTACAGTGCCGGGCCCATCGATATATCGGACCCAGACCTATCGGCATATCAGAAATCAGTGAGATATTTTTGTTTCCGAATTAGGTTTGAGTTATTGCATACGTAATCAAATAAGAAATCATAGAGAAAGGGGCAAACTTGTAAGTCTACTCTACTATATCGATGACGGTATATTCCCCGTTTTCAATGATTTTTGGTTATATTGTAAGGATTATGATTTTGAGCCAACTTTTTGAGCTCGGCTTTAGTTTTTGAGATACTGACAAAAGCTTTTGCACTAATATCGACGTACACATTGATGAACAAAATTCAATGTAGCATTTTGCAAGCATGCTCGTGCGCAAGAAAGAAATATAAAGATGTTTTCACTCGAAGGAGAATTTTTAAATTATTGCTGATATCAACTAGAAAGTCGTCTTTAATATAATGATAAAATATTTAAGGGTGTTAGGTGAAACATTTATTTGGACTGGTTCAGGTAACACAGGTACACCCATACCGTTAAATTAATACACATTTGACGATTAGAACTTATCATTTTCTGAATAAGTTATTGTTCTACAGAGAATGATTTAGTAAAATGAGCCTATATATTAATTTTACTTGATTTGAAAGTGTCTGCGAGCAACCTACAAAGTTGTAAAAGAGACTCTCACACAAGAAATCCTAAAAAAGTTTAGGACCATTGTCTTAGAAAGTTAATACGTTTAATTAACATTGTCATCGATGAATGATTTTCAAAAAGTCTTGAATGTATTATTTGTTCCATGTAACATTAAATTCTGAGAATTAATGTACTTGCTCTAACAAGGGAACATCCCGAGGTGTAAATCACCGATTTTGATGAAATTTTAATATGATATAGTCCTCGCAAAAATATTCGACACGTATTTTTTTTATCGGCAATCGTCCACGTTAAAGGGGTGAAAACCACCCTCAAATTTGGCACCCTGAAACTTCTTTATTGAATATCTGGAAAAGTATTAGAGGTACGAAAATTTCGTAAAGAGAGAAAATTAACGTATTTCGACCAAAAATCTGATGATATAAATATATATTTTTTAAACTCGTTTGTTTAAATAATATGCTTAAAAATACAACTTTTTTAACGATTTTGTAAGTCAAATTTCAATAAATTTTCATGAATATTTTTCTGAGAATACCATATACCGAAACACAAAATACGGATAAAATGGAAATTTGAAATTTTTTTTGTAAAAAAAGTTATTGCATTTTTAATTTTTTCTCTTACGTTCTTGTTAAGTTATGCCTTCGTATATACATGTATGACTGCTTTAAAAGACCAGATTTCATTGCCAGACACACATATCGTCTTTATATAAATTAAAAAAATTTGATTGATTATTAATAATTTGTAACAATTATTGTAATAATGGTATTCATTGTTATTCTTATAACCAATATTTTCTTACGCCATGAGCATTCTAAAGCATCCCTATAATCAATTCAAGCATATAACGTTAGAAAATAGTAAATATATAACGCATACCTCCCGAGAATTAATTTATTTATTTGGCCTGTCGGCGGATTCACATTGATATCATAAATGACTATCCCGAGGTGTAACTCACCAATTCTTATGAAACTATAGTATAAGGTGCTTTTCGTGGAAATATTTAATATCTACTTTCATTTATCGACAATCGTCCACGTTAAAGGGGTGAAAACCACCCCCAAAGTTCGGATTATGAAAACTGTTTTATCGAATATCTCGGAAACTATTAGAGATACGAAAATTTCCTGAAGAGTGAAAATTAACGTATTTCAATTACGAATCCAATGCTATAAACATTTTTTTAAAAAACCCGTTTGTTTAAACAATATGTTAAAAAATACTTTTTTTTTCATAATATTTTCAGTTAAGATACTTTCAATTTTCTTAAATAATAGTTTGTATACACTATATAGTCAAACAAAAAATACGGATCAATCAGAAGTTTCATATTTGTGTTACAACAAAAGTTATTGCATTTTCAATTCTTACGCTTGATGAACTTGTTAAGTTTTTCCTTCGTATATACATAGTTGGTTGCTCTGAAAAGAGCAGATTTTACTGTCAGTCACTCATATCGTTTTTGTATCGATTTAAGACTTAAGAGATACAACTAATTAATTGATTATTCCAAATAATTTTCGCAATAATGGTATTCCTGAAAGAAATGTTTGAAACACAAGTTCCTCGTACACCACAAACATTTCAAAGCAACTACATCATCGCAGTTGAAACAGGTTATATTATCTAACTGTGAATCTGTGAAGCAGAACTGTACCGGATTGTCAAATTGTTGCGGCCTATTGGTAATATAGCCACATCGGAACCATGCGTACTTGAACATTTCTTGATATCGTGGAGGGGATAGTTGATTATGTATTAGTGACTGTAATTTAAGAATACTATCTCGCGTATATAAGTTAACATTGATACTTAAATTGATTATTAAATCTGAAATTTTTCTCGCGAAATTCTTCCAAATTCGAAATCCGTAAACATCTAATGGTTGAATGAGGCTTGTTGCACCTTGAGGTATTTTTAATAATTTTACTGTTTTGCCTTCTGGAATTTCGTTTTTCATTAATTGTTCGTCATATCCGCTCCACGAATCGTACAACAAGATTGCAGTATCCGATGTATTCGGAAGAAAGACATTCGAAAACCATGTCTTTAATAACTCTTTACTCATCTTTCCAGAGGTAGTTGCTCCAACTGCTATGTTAGGAGCTGTGAAAATTGTTCGTTGTACACGTTGTCCTATTTTCCCGGACGCTTCTTTCAAAACAAAATGACCTTCAAACAAAAATGACCTTCCCTGAATATTTGTACACCTCCCATGATGGCAGCCAGTAAGGATATCCGTATTGTCATAATTGTCATGACAAATTTCTTTGCCTTCTGTGTCTTTTTACCTTTCGATGATTATAACCCATCACGAGTGACCCATCCTACAATCAGAAGGATTCTATCGACATACGTTTATTACTCCCACATTTTCCGGCTAAACAACAACAGGTCAAGTAATTTAATTGTACAAATAGTTTCTGCTATGAAGATACTATTCATTTCTTTCAGGAATACCATTATTGCGAAAATTATTTGGAATAATTAATTAATTCGTTGCATCTCTTAAATCGATACAAAAACGATATGAGTGACTGACAATAAAATCTGTTCTTTTCAGAACAACCAACTATGTATATACGAAGGAAAAACTTAACAAGTTCATCAAGCGTAAGAATTGAAAATGCAATAACTTTTGTTGTAACACAAATATGAAACTTCTGATTGATCCGTATTTTTTGTTTGACTATATAGTGTATACAAACTATTATTTAAGAAAATTGAAAGAATTTTAACTGAAAATATTATGAAAAAAAAAGTATTTTTTAACATATTGTTTAAACAAACGGGTTTTTTAAAAAAATGTTTATAGCATTGGATTCGTGATTGAAATACGTTAATTTTCACTCTTCAGGAAATTTTCGTATCTCTAATAGTTTCCGAGATATTCGACAAAACAGTTTTCATAATCCGAACTTTGGGGGTGGTTTTCACCCCTTTAACGTGGACGATTGCCGATAAATGAAAGTAGATATTAAATATATCCACGAAAAACACCTTAAACTATAGTTTCATAAGAATTGGTGAGTTACACCTCGGGATAGTCATTTATGATATCAATGTGAATCCGCCGACAGGCCAAATAAATAAATAAATTCTCGGGAGGTATGCGTTATATATTTACTATTTTCTAACGTTATATGCTTGAATTGATTATAGGGATGCTTTAGAATGCTCATGGTGTAAGAAAATATTGGTTATAAGAATAACAATGAATACCATTATTACAATAATTGTTACAAATTATTAATTAATCAATCAAATTTTTTTATTTATATAAAGACGATATGTGTGTCTGGCAATGAAATCTGGTCTTTTAAAGCAGTCATACATGTATATACAAAGGCATAACTTAACAAGAACGTAAGAGAAAAAATTAAAAATGCAATAACTTTTTTCACAAAAAAAATTTCAAATTTCCATTTTATCCGTATTTTGTGTTTCGGTATATGGTATTCTCAGAAAAATATTCATGAAAATTTATTGAAATTTGACTTACAAAATCGTTAAAAAAGTTGTATTTTTAAGCATATTATTTAAACAAACGAGTTTAAAAAATATATATTTATATCATCAGATTTGTGGTCGAAATACGTTAATTTTCTCTCTTTACGAAATTTTCGTATCTCTAATAGTTTTCCAGATATTCAATAAATAAGTTTCAGGGTGCCAACTTTGAGGGTGGTTTTCACCCCTTTAACGTGGACGATTGCCGATAAAAAAAAATACGTGTCGAATATTTTTGCGAGGACTATATCATATTAAAATTTCATCAAAATCGGTGATTTACACCTCGGGATGTTCCCTTGTAAGACTTTCATTACCATTCTTTTCCAACCCTAGAACGCCATTGCTGAATACCGCGGCATGAAAAATGTTTTCAGCATTTAGAGTTTCCTTCCAAAAATTACTCTAACAATACTTTTGAACAGAGAAAAAGGTTTTCGTTAAATCTTCTGGTTTAATAAAAATTAAAATAGATGCTTGCAAACTTTTAATTTATCCGAATAGTATGTGGGAACATTTTTTTACATTTTTGTTCTACTAGTATCCGGGAACAATTTAAGCTTAACTTTATTTTTTTAATGGACCCATTTATTTTTCTTCATAGCACGACAGTATATGTTATTTACACATTTTTACGGTCCAACACAACTTTTATTTTGTAAATGGACAGAACTCAGTAAACAGAATTAATCAAATAACCTGAATTTAAAAAGAATGGGGTTTTACTATATAAAATTATGCTAATAAATATTGTTACGGGGCTCCATATTCAAAACAACTCAAAGATTACAAAATAATTACTCTATTTCAACAGGTCCAAACTTTCAGCTCAAAGATAATTCTCTTGTCATCAAATCAATATTAACATTTGAAACTCGTTGTTATCGTTCTGGTAATCGATATCAAATATGGGGGAGGCAATTTCGTTACCATAATTCGTAACAATATATTAACTTAATATGAAAATAGATATTTTCGAAAAGAAACTGTTATTACGTGAAAATTAAAAATGGTAGAAAGTTTAAATTAGTCTTTAAAAATAGGTTAGAGTTTCCTAAATATATAAATGTAACTGACAACAATGTTCCCTGCTTTATAATTAGAGGAGATAACTGTGCAAAATTTAAACGGCAAATGAGCGTATTTCTTGCACACTAGCTTTAAATTTTTCTGAAAAGAGTTTGCACCGGCACAACTTTACTAGACACTGTTAGATTCCGTAAACATTTCGAAAGAACAAGTATATATTTGATGATGCAAGAGTTATGTTCATAATTATACACTATACAGAATATAATTTTCAAAATATGACGATATTTGCCATTTGTGTTTCGTGTTTGAAACAGAGTCTACCAATATCACACAGTACCTATATATTGCAAAACATTTAAAAAAAAAGATTTTCTCTGTGACAATGTAATCCGTCCTAAAAGGAATAAATTGTGTCAGTCTGCGTACTATGTTCTTTGTATTTTGTATTAATAGAATTCGTTTTTTACAATCATACTCTGTATTCTTATATTAGAAATGGGTGTCAAATAAAATTCAATCTGTGCATTTTTCTCTACGATATTTATTGTAATGCCTCGGAATTAACGTCTTTATAAGAGGATTAGTCTTTAAAAAGAACCAATGTGCATTGTTAATATGATTTTCCCATGCACTGTAGAGAGTAGTGATTTTAAAGTTAATAACACAGGAAATTCCGTAATAGGATTGTAATTATTATTTAGAACATCAAGTCGTTTTTCTTCCCGTACAATATATGTAAATAACAGATTATCGTTAATAATAAGCTAACACCTTATATTATCGTCACATCACAAAACGTGAAACCCTATAACACTTGTAAGCAATATTTCTCTAAATCGAGTTATTTTAAATAAAGTACGAATAAAGTTTCATAGTATAATTTCTTTTTGTACGTGTTATTCCCGTATGTTGAAACAAGCGCCTGAAAGGATCATATGTAAAAAGTATGCGTATTTTCTCTTGTGCACATGTCAACTATAACACGTTCTGAAGCTATTTATTTTGTAAACAAACCAACATTGGCTTATCTGCCAGGAAGGACACGTAAGTGGTCCCAAAGGGATACGCTTCGTATCTCCGAGGTGTTCTTCACTCTCGTTACATCTTCATGATGAAACCAAGTTTCTTCGCATTTTTCCCACTGCGAAATGAAACAAGCAATCTTCGAGTTTCTGCGTTTCTTTGAGCACGGAAGAAGATATCGACATAGAAACCATCTTGGCGTTGCGCTATAACGGGAAAGAAATATTTTCTGTCTCTCCATTATATGGGCCTAGGTAGATAAATCTTCACATAAAATGTTACACACAGCTATCTAATTATTCAACTGGTCTGTGTTTAATAAAAGATATTTTTGAAATTCTATTGCAATGTATTATTACCAAAAATAATCCGCGTCAGTTGCAATCCTTTTTAATAGCGGAAGATTCGAAAGCCAAATACCTTCAACTTAAAGTTCTATCTCCAAATTTGAGTTCTCTTAACCGAAGGGCTGACTAGCTGATTTCAACTATATATATGTACATCCGGCATATATACAGGTATATATATATATATGTTATTAGTGAAAGTAATTTATGCAGTAATTGTGTGTAATCTCCGGTAATTACGTATAATCACCACTAAGTTTGGTAAATGTGATAAATTCCTGAATATTTATCAGGTTATCCGACGAGTTTCCAGAATTCTCAACTCGTAACGTTGAACGTGATGACAAATATAATTCGATTGTTCAGTTGAACCGCTTAACGGCGGTCCTTATTTAAACCTATAACCAACCAACACTGATTCATCTTTTTGATAGAACCATCTGGCTATACTCTTCGGGGACAGGGACCCAGGATGAATTGTGTATAATAGGACACATGCCCCCGAAGAGTTTGGTTTAATTTAGATGCTTGTATCGAAAAGATAAATTGGACCATTTATTTTGAAAGTGGTGTAAGTCCATTTGCAGCCTGTAAATATACATAATTTTAATTAAATTCGCCTAAAAGAAATTTGTATAATCAAATTAGGTATTGATAAATTGATAGAAACATTGTCAGATTCGCCATAATTAACCAATATTTTTAAATTGAAAGATATGCTAACCTTTAAATATCTCGAAACAAGAGAAAATGGACTTACACCACTTTCAAAATAAACGGTCCAATTAGTGTTTGATTCGGCATAGTTTTAAGATAGAACCGCTGCTAGCCAAATTCATACTTGGCCGGATAGTTATGAAAAAGTGAAAATTGTTATTTTGGTTATGAATATTTATCAAAGGTGAAATTAATTTTTTGAATTATTCACTTTTATTGTTTAATAAAAGAACTTAACGTTAATATATTTGTGATCCAATTTTACTCCCTTCATACATCATTAAATTATAAAATTATCTTTGGCCGGACACTTGCATACAACTGTATATATATATGTAAGATTGTCAAAAAGGAAGAGGGGCGCACGGTAACCCATCCAAGGCAGCGTACTCGGCCTGAGTAGCGCAACGTCGACGATCGCACTGCGCCGACCTCTCCCTTCCGACACTTTTCTGTCACGTCCCTGTCTCCTTAGTTCTTTATACGAGGGCATCGCCCCGATCCCAAATATATATTTATACTACATACATGAAGCATATGTCGAGACGGATGGTTAATGAAATAGTTTGACACTTCAGTTCCCGCGAACAAGGTTTTTAATAACAGTAAGATCTTAACTACACGAGAGCTCAAAATATAATGTCTAACTTAGCTATCTTTTTAGCTCGAAGGAGCCGCTCCCACGCAACCAGCGGATTTCCGTGGCCGCTCAGCCAATCGGAAAACGAGAAAATTAACCGATTGCGCCCTCTTTTCCTTACGCCCTTGGCACGCTTTTTAGGGAAAAGAGGCGAAGGTTTCGGCAGCAAGTTTTCGCTGGCAAGGGGTCGGTCATGTACGCATTTCCTCCACGCCCCCGCTTCGTCATGCGCGGCCCAAGGTTGTCGATGGGCCTGCACGCAAAGGGACATCGGAAATGCGTAATTTATGACACTTAGTACAAGAGCTATTGAGAATGTGCAGGAATTCTAGAAAACTGTAAGTAAAACTAAACACAAAAGGCACTTCTGTCAAAAATAGCTGTGTCGCAGAAAATGACGTAATCCATTACAACCGTTTACACGAGAGTAGAAAAACCCTCTACGTAGATGGTCGCTACACATATATCTCCATAGTGCTTGGGCGCGATTTCCAAGCAGATGAATTCGCCCTTTGGTTTTGTTAAAATTTTAGATTTTTAGTAAACTGTATTTTATTCTTTATAAATATTCAACAATATATTTAAAATCTGTGACAATAGTGTCGACATGATAAAGACTATACGTTTAACAGAGTAGTGGCTTTGAATATAACTGGTTTCTATGTTTGTATAGACTTTGACTGATGGACTTAAGAATTATTAGTTTGATGGTTGATACATGGCCTTTTTTATAAAATGAGAGAGTTTTTTGAGAGCAAATATCCCCCTCCGTCGACCGGCTATGCCCACAGAAATAGGGTTCGCACGCCACCGTAAGTGATGGTATGTTTATTTAATTGTAGTGAGTCACTAAGAATTTGTAAGGGCGCGCGAAGGATTTTGATTGATCCACGGTTCCTTGCACGCGTAGAGGGGCCAGGGGTGATATGACGGATGACATTTGGGTCAGCTTGACCCGTAGCCGAGAGACTAAGGTCCGTGGATGCCATCAGAGAGTGGCTCGTCGGCGCAGGCGAAGGCTGACAACACGGCTATTTCTATTGGGGGTGAGAAGATCGACAATACAGACCTTAATATTAAGATTGCACTTCTCTCGGTTGGAAGGTCGTTGGTGGGAATGCTAATATTTCCACAAAAATAGTATTGCTGCTCGTACCTATTGTAGGCCTATTTCAGATGGGGCTGGGCATCAGCATGCCAGGGAACTCTGACTTTTGTTAGATGAGAATACTAAGTTGGACATCGAATGGGAGACAATAGGAACTGGCGGGGCCGACTGACCTGCGAGTCTTAGATTTTAAGGTTTCTTGAACATGCTTACAATTAGTCTATTTCAACATAAAGATTCCACGAAACAATTAAACTCCTGCGCGCGACACCTTGACACTATTATTACGTATTCGAGGACAGTGACATATAATATAGTAAATATAAGGTACATAGTATAACATATATATATATATATATATATATATAGGGAAGACCGGGGTATAATGAACTTTGGGGTAAATTGAATTTTTGTAATTATTTCAATATGAATACAAACACATAGATTTAAAAATAATAATGTCTAATAGCATAGTAAAGGTAAAGAAGTCATTGATTCTTCTTATTGTCGTGTTTCTGAGAAAAAAACACGAAATTATGGTTTTCATGCTTCCTAACCATAATTTTTGCGATTTTAATTTTTAGTTTGCAACTACTTCTCATTAAGTTAATACATTAAAATTTATTTTACCGATTTCTACAATCCTTAAACTATTTATTAACTATCATAAAAATATTTAACGTGTACAATATATTTATTTATATGAGTATTATTATAAATATGTGATTCGGGGCAAATTGGTCGGGGCAAAATGATTTCGTGACGGAGCAATTGCCTGCGCATAAGAAATGCGCAATCGCTGTGGACACGAATCGTGTGTAGCCGGTATAGCGCAGGCTGTGTTGTCACAAAGTTTATTATGTTTTTACTTTTGGTAAATTGAAATAATTATTGTTGTAAATTCTTGACTTTTTAATAATAATTATATACCATTTATTGATGTATTTGCATATATATAACTATGGCTATTTTCATAGTGTTCGACATGTAAGATTAAGAAAGTTTTCTAACCTAAAACCTGTACTTGATGCAAATTGAATATTTATTTATTTTTTTCTAGAATCTTGCATCGTGCCTCGGAAATATAAAAACTCTTATAACTCTTTTTAAAAAGAGTTATTGTGAAAATTCTAATTTTCTTTTTATATTATTGGAAAATAATTCCTAACCTTTTTAATCACTTTTGCCGGCCACTTTATTGTTCTCAATAGATGTCGTTAGGAGAAGATTGCGCGTCAAATATGCGCAATAGGTCTAATGCCTGTCTCGTCTGACACAAAGTGTGTTATAAGTTTTTATTAATTAATAGACTAAAATTTCTTTCATATTTTGCAGTTATTTTAGTGTCTAATAACAGAAGAATATTGTACTTTTTCAAATAGAACAATTTCAATTGCATACATAATGATATTCTAATATTTTTTCACATGAATTCTATTTACCCCGATTCAAGTTCAATTTACCCCGGTCCTGGGGCAAATTGAACCTTTTCACCTACTTCATTATAATTATCAATAATAATAATTTCCGCTTAGTCTGATTAATTATCATGACCGAATAGTGTTTACTAAAGATCAAAGTTTATCTTAAAATTATTAAGGAAAGAATTGATTGTAAAAATAAATTATTTCATCACTTCAAACTTTTCATGGTTCAATTTACCCCGGTCACCCCTATATATATATATATATATATTAGTATAGTTGAAATCGGCTAGTTGCATTCGCAGTTAAGAGAACTTAACTTTGGAGATAGAAGTAATTTAAGGTATTTGACTTGAAAAGGGTTGACTTTCGAATCTTCTGCTATGAAGGCGATTGCAACTGACATGGATTCTTGTTCGAAGTAACATATTCGAATAAAATTTCAAAAATATTATTATTTTTTATCTTATTATTTTATATTATTATTTAGTTTTTATATTAGTCAGAAATAATTGATCACATATATTGTCGGCAAATTCCATTGCAAAGCTAAAGCCACCTTTCACGATTGCGTATATGCCATTCAATCTAGTATATCGGTCCTGCGTTTATTAGTTTAGCCGAATTTTCCCCTGTCGATTATCTGCTCGATGATCCAGTGATCAATCGCGTTTATCCAGGCTCGTTTTACCTGATTTAATTAAGCCGAGTGTTTTTGAAGGTGGATTTACAGGCTAATGTTCATGAATTCTGCACAGTGCTGAAAATGATCTTTAAGTTAAACGACTCATTAACGACGCCTTTAACGATGATCCTTAACGAATCGTTTTCCTTCTGACATCGCGTACTTAAACACGCAACCACGATCAAAGGCGTCATCTATAATTGGACCGTGGAACCGGCCAGAGTGCTACTAGCTTCGGGTAGTTTGAGGTTTACCCGTGTTTCTACATATCGATCGTCATGCACTCGACTTGGACATTGCTTACGATGGAGCAGAACCCTTTGGCATACTTGACATTATGAGACCAACAGTCCGTGATCTTGGTTGCATTTGGTTATTACACAGATCCTGACGATGTATCGAGATCGTATAATGTCAAGTTAAACAAGTGTAATGCCAGTGTGGGAAATGGGTATCCATCCTAGAAACCCCTGGGGGTACGTACCACTGTATCGTGATCGGAGCAATGAAAATGGACCTTGTCAATAATGCGGTGATGCCAGTAGTTGAGTATGCACATTAGAATGGTAAAAGAATTAATGGAGAAGAGAATAAGTAAAATATCAATTTTTCTTTAAGTGTTTCAAGGATTGAACTTTAATTTCTAGAGAAAGGGGATGAGAATGATCTTTGAAAAGATATTATTTTGTTGAAGATAAACAAGCTTTAATATTCATTATATTTGTGCCACTAAAAAGTTTAAGAGTAAGATAGTTTGTAATTAATTCCTTTCATGCTATCATCCACAGAAATTCACCGCCATTAGATTATCGCTGTGTCAGTTTAGCGCGTAAACACTTATAACTTACAAATGATTGTCATACATTTATTACTTATTTAGGATGTCTGCATAATGAAATAGAAAAAAAGAGCAGAAAAGTTTATTTGTTTTAAGATGATTATAATTCATTAGTATTGATAAATTATCTATATAAATAAAAATCTAAGTTTTTGTTTGTATAAAATTTGTAATGTCCGACAGTTTTTCGATTGCTTTGATATTTTGGCACGACGTTGCATTCGAATATGTGCGTGTTTTTGTATACGTATTACGTAGATAGCTAGTTATTAATAAATTCGCTGCGATATATGAGTAATTTATTAATTAACGATAAATTTTGGTAATTATACAGAAAAGGTCCTACCTCATCGATTTCAATGATTTTTGGTTATGTTACTAGGATTATGATTTTCGCATGTTATATGTATTTCACACCGGGTATCTGTCCCTGGGGGGTTTGGTTTAAATTATGCGGATGTAACAAAAAGACAAATTAATGTTGGTTGGCCATAGCTTTAAATGAGGACCACCGTCGGGCGGTCCGACTAACAATAAACAAACGGTAAAATGCTGACAGTGAATTGCGGACGGTGAATTTTCCTAGGCCCACTACCAGTGATTATAGCCACCCGCCAAAGTTTTCCCCGGACAATAAAATTATTGAATCATGTTTTATTTTTTATTATCATATGCACTGCAAATTTAATAAAGAATTACATATTTATATTGCGCCACTAGCCATTAAAACGTATTCGTCTGCGTTCGAGATTGCGCAATACCGTCTTGAAATTGTTTAGATTTCTTGGGGTTAAGAAATTTAAAAAAGACTCGGGACTTATTGGGAGATTTCTAATTGTTCGCCCAATAGATGTTAAAACAAAACTTGAATAGGAGCAATTTACAATTTTTTTTTATTACACTGATCAAACTGCTTGATAGGCAAAAATTCATGCGCACATCAAGCGAAAATTTCAAAATGTGAGATTCTTTTTAAGTTTAAATCATTATAATGTTAATTCTATATTTTGTTGGTACCGACATTAGACATTCTTTCTGTTTTTACCATTTTTGTTTTAAACAATACAATTAAATGGACGTTATACATATTGGTTTAGTGTTCTTATCCTTTTCTGTTTTCAATATTGTTTTCTCGATCATGTTCTGTATACCTAATTAAATAAAATTAGCAAAAGATAAGTACATTATTTTGAATTACTTAAGCTCTCTTCAATTTTCACATAGAATGGGGAGAGACGGTATTATTTTATTTTATTAGGAACCGTTTACATTCATGACGCACATGTTTAGTATGTACGTCGGTGCACGAATTTGTAAAACATTAAATATATGGGGTGTTTTGATCCTCCACGTAACAGTCGGATCACGTTTTGTTGATCTACTGTCTGTTACGGGGCAATTGCCAACAGTTTTCGAATCCATGTAAATCTTTGTCTCTTTCATTTACGTGACCCTTGCCCCAACAACAACGAATATTTCCAGTTTCACTATTAGTTTTAGAATTTGCTTAAGAACCCAAATGCTACTACAAACTGAACAACAAAGTCCAAAAGAAATATATTTAAGATAAGCCTCTACAGAATGAAATCTAAGTATAATTAATGCGAAAAGTAGTTACATAGAATACGAGCCGTTATATTTTATCTAAATTGAACAAAATATCAAGAAGAATTATCTATCTAGCAATAAAACTGAAATATCCTAATGATTTCCTCCGAAAAGTTGAATTGTTACGTGTTATATGATGAAAACTTTTGAAAGAATTCTCAAATATCTCGACATAAGAAGAAAGAGACCTGTAACATTTTCAAATATAGGAGCTCATATGTAAATGATTCGATAATGATTAGCATGTTTTATATCTTCCTAGGCATGAAAGAAAAGTCGAATATTTTCAATAAAAATGGTGCAGCAATGAATCCGTTATTGCATAGACATGTTAATGAATATTTTTGGATATATTTTTCTAATTCTCTACGGCTTTTATACTTAGTTGCTTAGCGGCTATTCTGATCATCAGTTTGCAGTTCTTACATATATGTACAGCACAAAGACAGCTAACCCTGTAGAAAAGCGATCGTATAACTTTTCTCTTATTATTCGAATTTTATATTTGAAATTTTAATCCTTCGTGTCAATGCAATATTGTAAATATGTTATTGTTGACACAGTTGAGATACCAGATTAAATTGCCTCGGATAATATTCAGGCGTTAATTTTTTTTGGCTACTTAATTGCATATTACTTCAGATATGTTTTTGACCGTATTCGATTTCAAAGGCCTTTCGGCAATGCTTTTGTTTGCAAAAAAGTTACAGAATTAGTTAGCATCAAAAGAAACTGCAGATTACTCTTTTATTCATTCAGTAATAAAGTAATTCATAGATACGAATCATGAACTAAAGGAAGAAAATAAACCCCTGAAGCATGCTCAGAGGTTATTATACATATCTGTTTGCTCTAATTACTCATTTCAATGTATCCTAAATGATCCGGAATTTGATCTCATAACTGGATGGGCTTCATTCTGTAAGATAATGCATCCAGATGTTACCAAACGTGATTCAAAATACGACCGGGAACTCTTATTCAATGTCAATTTCGTTGTCGTTTTTCCTTGAAAATATGTTTTGAAGCCTTTAAATCTTGACAGAAGTTACAAGAAAAGTGGCTGCCCTTTGGAATCTTCGTCGCGAAAATTCGGGGCCATCCAACTCCTATTTCACTGTCTCACATCCTTTAGAACGTTAATCTCGTTTCCAAAATCAAAGTGATTGTCTAGAATCGCTGACAGTCCATATCTTGCGATAACGTTATCCTAAGTTAATAAACGTCTGAACACGAACGAAGTTTCTTCGAAAATAAAGTGTTTTAAATTATTTACAGAATGCAAAATTACAAATATAAGTAAAAGTTTATTTCATGTTGTCACGATCAGTTACTATAGGTATGGGGATACATGAAAGGAAATGGCGCTTTCCCCATTCATTACAGTGCTTAGAAAAAAATTCAGCTTCAAACTGGTTTCGTTCAGATGAAAGATATATCTTGCTATTTCGATAGTCCATTAAATGTGGCTCGATTCCAAAATAATTGCATCTGTAAAAAACATTTCGATACTTGAACGTGTATTCACAAAAGATGATTTCATACACCTTTGGCATATTATTTGATTCACATTCCACAAGCTGTAGTTATCATCGAAGTAATTCGAAACTCTCGACTTCTAACATCGACGTTTCTGAGCATCTGCAGAGCTGCTGACCAAACGCTTTATGAGTTTCCCCGAACAGGACTTTATGTGAAGTGTAGTAGACACACAAAGCATTATACAGTCGAATGAAAAAGAAGAACACTGGAAGATACGTTCTAAAGCAGTTTGTCCTAGTTTCTATCCTAAAAGGTCAAAGATTTACATTGCGCTCTGAAATATTATATCTCTTTCATCGATGACTAAAGCTCGGCAGGCTATTCAGATTATTGTACCGAGTTACTATTGCTATCGTTATCACGCTCGGAAATGGAAACTAGGCGACGCTACTGCATCTGGAGGGAGAAACTAACGAGACGGCGAGGAACAGGAAGTATTATGTGAACCTTCACCGGTACCGTCAAATAGTAGCTACCGATTTGTTGGGTTACTATGAACCTTCGATTTTCTATATTCAGATAGAACATTATTCATTCATCTGAAAACGATATGCGCAGGTTATTACGTGTCTGGATGAAACTTATTAATTCATCAATTTTAATTTACGAATTTTAAGGCTTTTTATATATTACTGTGATAGCTCTCTCGGTACAATTGAATATAGAAAAATTGCGCATGAAATAAGCATTTAATTTTTAATTAAAAAAACATGTTTCATTTTATTATTCTTACATGTTGTTAATTAAAGTTACGTTATTGATTTTGATTATTAGGTTGAGTCATAAGTAACTTCCGTTTTTTATGAGACATTTATTTTGCTCTCATTAAATAACAAAATTATATTAATATATTATGTATTCTCCGTTATTACGTATAACCTTCTCCCATCTTCCTGGTAATTTATCAATCCCTTCCTTGCAAAATGTGGTTGGTTTGAATTGGAAGAAGTTTTCGACGGCCTGTCCGACTTGTCCTTCGGAATTGAATGTTTTTCCATTCAAAAAGTTTTGTAACGAACCGAAAAAGTGGTAATCTGTTGGGACAAGATCCGGGGAGTAAGGAGGGTGTGGTAAAACAGATCATCCGAGCTGAAGAATTTTTTCTTGAGCCACCCTTGCCGTATATGGTTGCCCATTGTCGTGTTTTGCAAGTTTCTTCCAGTTCAAATCAACCACATTTTACAAGAAAGGGATTAATAAACTCCCAGGAAGATGGGAGAAGGTTATATGTAATAACGGAGAATACATAGTAAATTAATATAATTTTGTTTTTTAATGAGAGCAAAATAACTCAACCTACTATATAATCCATTGCGAAACATCAAAAACGGCAAAATTAAACAAGAATCACAGCAAATTTTTCATCATTGACTTTGGAAGCTTATATTGGCGCAGTAAAATAAGTCGCATGACAAGTTGTTTGCTTCGATTCGCTCGACGTCATTTGCAATTTTAATACGTGATTGGTCGAAAAAGATTGGCTTGAAAATGTGCATGCGAGGTTTATAATCCGGCAGCTTAACTTTTTGTAGAAATGCTAAAGCTCTGCAACTTCGAAACTGCGAGAAGATGATGATTGTATATTTTCAATTTTGAGTTTTTAGAAATTTTTAATTTTTCTCCTTGGCTGTATCTCGAAAATAGCTGATTTTACAAAGTCTTTAATCCTTTTATCCTACTGTATCTTGGATATCACTGATTTTATAAAATTTTTTATGTAAACCATCTTCCGTAATCGACAAAGAAAACTTACAATTACTGCACTAGAAACTTTTAACTAAATTAATTATGATCATATTCATCAGTACCTTAGTCGCATAGCGAGTGTTGCTCGTCATTGTCCGGTATGGTATGAAAAACCAATGACTAGCTAGACTTGTTACTTTATCGGAAAGATTTAATACGGTAGGTAAGTTTCTTCTTGTGCTGATTATCCATTAGTTCTTTGGTTAGGATAGAAGTCATTCTTATAACATCAGAGATAGAAGCAATACGTCGATAACAGAATTAAGTACTCACTGAAATTAATAATATAATTCGATGAAGCTTTAGTGAAACCTCACGCGCTCATCCAAGTGTGCGGAATAGAAAGGATGATGTATAGTAAATCTTGATGTGCCCTTCATGCACACACTATATGATGCCGCTCGTGATAATTAACACCTTAAGGACCGGTGTTTATATAAAATATACGCTAAGCATAGCACATTTTTTAGCAAAATAACTAAAAAATTTACAAAACCTTGTTAGTGCAGGACCGGTCCTTAAGGTGTTAAAGACTAATGATCATTAAAAATCTTGCTGTCAGTTTCCGTATGAAACTATCTATTAATTCATGGTAGCTTGACCAACAAAGGCTAAATTCGAATTTGCTGTGAACGAAAACTGTTATTAGGAATCCAAATATCGAAAGAATGGCGAATAGATGTCTGTAATAATAGATAAGTAATAAAGAACACTATTTGGCTAATGGTGGAAATACAATTCTTCTCATACAGATTAACAGGATAAGTCACAGAGCATATAAAAGTGTAAATAAAATAGTGGAGCATGTGTCAGTCTTACATAGTCAATATTACAAGATATATTGTACACCCACAGAAACAGCTATTTTTTAGAGATAATTATTCATGCCACCAATTTCATATTTCGCCCTTTAAACGACGATAAATTCTTCATACCTTTAACGTACTCTCAGTACAAATTTCCGTATAATAAAATAGGACATTGGAAAATTGGTCCTGACGTTATCGTCTATATGATCTTAGGCTACGGGTGTGGACTACATGAATCCAGGGACTTCGAAGTTTTGCTTTAGGATTGGCACGAAGAGGAGACGCGAGGGTTCTGTCCTTGGAAGTTTTCCAGGGTTGCAAATGCTGCTTCATCCCCATGGATGTAAACGTCGATGTACTCCCACCCTGCATGGGACACTCCAAGCACGTTCTGAAGGGCAAATCAGGGATAGGGGTTGACGTTTTATCTACCTTATATTTTAAAAAGGAATGATTCCATACATTCGCCTCTCTTATGCTAGGTACACTTGTATTTAGATAAAAAGAACTTGATGTTTGATAAACTTGGGTAAATTCACTGTGCAAGAAATCATTAGCGATAATTCAACTAAACAACGTTGTCAAGTTTTTGAAATATAAAGTGCACAATACAGTAGACAGTGTCAATTACTTAGATGTGTGTACCATTTCTGCATGCTCGAATAGTTTAATTGCTTGCGCTTCATAAAAAGCCGGTTTCAAAAATCCTGATTATGGTAGGAGTAGACTGTGAAGATATTTTCTTTTTAATAGAAATGTATAAGAAAGGACATTTATTGAGAGCAGCGTTAAACTTGATTAGGATTTTGCGTGGGTACGAAAACATGGTGATACGTTTATAATTTGTAACAAAGATTTATTAAATATTCTATGTGTAGGATTTTATTAAGAAAGAAGGAAAGAAAGGAGATAGAAAAGGAAAAGGAAAATAAGTTCTTGATAGACGAATCGTAGTTAGGAAAATGAAAAGAAAGAATGAATTTAATAATAATAACACAGATTAACACTTCGCACGCTGATTTCCGCAGCTCAAAACGCTCGCCAACTTTTGTGGCTCAAGAATCGCTGTAACACTGCCTTATAATGGTGGAGAATTATCGATGGTACTATCGATAGTTATCGATGGTTGCCACTATCGAATACTATCGATAGCCTAGTTTCGCTATCGATAATTATCGAAAACTTAGGTTGGTATTCCTTAATGTCTTTCTTCTGTTACATATACCGCGAATTAAAAGATTTAGTAATTATAATCTGTTGAATAGCACTTGTTCATCAACAGAATCAACAGAATTTTGGAAGTTGCTGATGCTGTAAATAGATCTTTAATCAAATTACGCAATGCCCCATTACCACTGACAATTGATGAAATAGCGATAGTAGAAGATGTCAAGTTGTTTTGAAGAAGCAACAAAAAAAGTTTCGGGATTTAATTGCATTACAATTTCTATGATTATACCTCTTACAATTAGTTATGGTATATATAATCATCTAACAAATCTCTATCCAGAATTAAAGACAGACAAAGGCAAAGTGATTTGTAAAAAAATTATGCATTCAGTAACAGAAAGATTGTTTCCTTACGAATTAAGGTCGGAGACAAGAATCGTCACAGTTCTTGAGCCCAGATTCAAGAAAGTTGGTTTTAGAAATTTAGAAAATTTTAATCATGCGTCAGTTTTTCTGGAACTGGAACTAAATAATATAATGAAAGATTCATCAGTAAATGCACAAGTGGAAAACCCGAAAAATTTAGAAAATGATTGCCAAGTGAACAAAAAATCTTTATTTTTTTTTTATTGAACAAAGTATAAAAGAAAAAGGAAAATCTATGTTTGCCGATGCCATACTGATAAAAAGGCAATATTTAGAAAGACCAAATATTTCAGAAGACTACGATGTTTTATATTTTTAATAAAATAAATAATGTAGAAATAAATATTTTAAACCAATTAATATTTAAGTACTTGTGCATTCCCAGATCTTCCACTGCAAGTGAAACAAATTTCGGTGTTGCAGGACAAATCATATCGGAACGCAGATCGAGGCTGAAACCGGCAAATATGAACATCTTACTTTTTTTTAAACAGAAATGTTTGGTTACTGTTGTTACAACACAGCATAATAACGTACGATATACAAAATTAATTACATTCTACTGCTATCAATATCAATGATTACTATCGATAACTATCGATGGTCGATGATCCAACTATCGAAAACTATCGATAGTGCCGACTATCGATATTTCTCCACCTCTACTGCCTTATTTCTCTCGAACGCATCGCCGTCAACGAAACATTTGAGACTCGTCAAAAGCGCCGACGACGACCGTCGAGAGATCGAAACATTCACACACACACACGCTTCATTATCGCACTCATACATTCAATCCCACATATGTTAATTGGTATATGAGTGCGTCATTCCTGCATTCTCGAATAGTTTAATTACATGTGATTCGCAAAATACTAAAACAACAAGTCGATCGCGAAGAGATTTTCGATTGATTGCAGCTGTGAGGAGTCGATTTCAATATGTAAACTTCCTCCTCATTTACATTTATTAGTGTAGTAAATGAGAGAAATTAAAGCTTATATATTTGTATTTGTGTATTTTATGTGTTCGTATATTACTCGTTCAATGTGTTGCGTACGTCTACGTGTAATGAAGTAAAATTACTGTGAGCACAAATTTGAAAACAGTATGAAGTTTTGTATTGATTTTCGAATAAAAGAGGGACGAAGAGACGGGCGATGCAAAGACGTTGGAAAATATTCCAACTGACGCGTGTAGATTTTACAGTAATAGATTATTATCTTTTATAATATCAATCCTGTTCTTACATTGGTACACAAAACAACAGTTCCGATATGTTAAATATTAAAAATTTGGTAGATAAATTCGCAACCCTTTTTAACATGTTGATCGCCACCTATATTTCGCTAGTTTTATAATTTCTCCCGAAGTGAAACTTTTTCTATCAAATAATCATCTTTATAAAGCAGAAACTTTAAAGATATAGATAGATATTCTGCTAACTTTTATCTTTTTAACACCATTATTTAAATATTCAATATGTCTGAAAATTCATAAATATTGCAATTTAAAAGTTACACGAAATTTCATTGAATTCAATAGCGCCGCTCGCCGGTGACCCCCATGACAGTCAACGTGTTAAAAAAGAGAAGTCGATCATACAGCAGATGGCCACCCCTAATTTATAGAGTATATGTTCAATACTTGTTCGATTTTCATTTTCCTTTTCATAATTTTAGTAAACTATTATAAACAATATTCACAATGCTACATCACCCATTTTGCTCATATGGGTTCATATAGTGTATCCATATGAAAAATTTGCAAAACGCAAAATCAACAATTGTATGGCCACAATTGAATAACGTACTTTAAAGCGCACGTCTTTTGAATCTTTTGCCATGTAAGCATTCCTGTTCAAAAGTGTACTTTAACTTGAAATATTTATACTTCAATTTCGAGTTACGTAATTGAACACTTGAACATTCAACCCGAATTTCCCGGCAAAAATCAGCGCAGAATTATTTCGGACTCTTTAAATTGCACTTCTAATATATGAAACAGAATCTTTTTGGGAGCTTAGCAATAATTTATTATCAATAAAAATGTTTCAAGATACTAATGATTTTAACTATGTCTGAAATTCATATATCAGAAATGTGAATAGTAAATTAACTAGTTTCCGTGGTCTGGTGCAGTAAATCTGGAAAACGTCGAAGGAAAAACGAAACGAATCTCGTATGACAGAAATTTGGAATTCTCGGTAGGAAAATGTGAATATTTTCAGGCTAATGGTAGTTTCACTAGGCCATGTCCGCTACTTGATTTACAATTCATGCGCATGATGTACGAGTTCCATGTAACAACTTCCATTATTTCGCGCAAACAAGACCATAGTAGCAGTTAATTTTTTGGTAAATTTTGCAGAAGCATACGTAATTAAATTGATTTCGCTTAAAATATCTGTATTTTCAAAATAAGTCATATTACAATTAGAGTGAGAGCATTTCAAAATGAATAAATTGTTGTAATTTGGTTAAATATATTTGAAAATTAATAATAAGATTTATTTGTTTGGATTCGTTGCGCGAAGAATAAATTGGTTGAAATTGGAATCACTTTTTTATTCCTCTTATATTTGACACGTTGCTTTTAATTTTATACCGTATTGCTATTTAATACAAAGTAAATACCACATGGTACCGTTAATTATTCGCTATTATTTCACTACTGTAAAGCGTGCAAGTGAGTAAAGTACGCTCACGCTCTGTAAATGTAATCTTTGAATGGTCTTGAACCAATAACAATATTTGGTATTTTATTATAAAATCACGTGCTTTTTAATTTCCATTGTTTTCTATTTTTCTATTGTCTATGTTTGAAAAACGATAGCCGATCAGAACGTTGTGCGCCAGTCGTCCAGGCAAAGATCTTTTTTATTCCCATTCTTGATTCCCATACCTCTTGTTTGCTGTTAAATTCGATTTTTAACCAGTTAGCTGTATTTGACGAGTATGCTCATCATGCGTAAAAGCTACCACTGGTTATTTAAATTGTAATTTTGACGAAAACTAAAATATATTTGTAAATTTCAAGATGTTTGGAACATTTTGAGGTCATGCCGAAATAAAACAGATAACTAGAGGGTATAAATAATTTGAAATAGATTTATGCTCATCTCTCGATTATCATGACCCAAAATTCAAAAGAATTTTCGTCACAGTTAACTGGTTAACCCTCGCAGTACTCCGCTCGGGTTCGCTCGGACCCCGATGTAAGATGCAACTTCGACCAATATATCTTTCGACTTGCGGCGTTCGTTTTGATCGCTAGCATTCTGTTCCTCGCGGCATCATTTGTTTATTTTGTAGAGATAAGAGACGAATATCTCTCGTAGCATACAATGTATATAGGAGTGGAAGCCTACCGAAGCAGTAGAGGGGCAAGGAGGGTATCCCTCTAGACGCGCCTTCATCATTTTACTTTCAGCAGTGTCCAAAGTGACTTTGCGGTGGAAGGACTGACTCTTTGCGGAACACTAATTCCGTCCATTATTTCGGTCCATTTATTATCCATTTTTAATTTTTAATATAAAGTATCAAACGCACCTGATGTTGAATTGTAATAGATAGTCATTGCCGAATTAAAATTTTTATTCCACTGGAAACAGAACGTTCCAAATAAATGCTTGAGATTAGAAAATACTCTATGTAGTATCGCAAACTTTGGGTCTTTTTAGAAGTTTGCTGTGAAATAGCTTTAGTTGTTAAGAGCAAGGGATGGAATATTTATGACTTCCTTCTAATTAGAAGACACATAGACATGCCAAAGATTTTCATTTATGTGTAACATTTGCATTTTTCAATTACACTATTTCTATGATAAAAACAGATGAGAAATTGAAAATAGAATAAATGCAATACTGGATTTTGTTGCTGGAGAAGGAGAAGCTGCCAAATAATATTGCTTGTAGTAGCTCGATCATATTTACAAACACAGTGATAGGCATAGTGGCGGCTTCTCCTTTGAAACCTCCAATGAGAAGGCGCTATGGGTCCGAGCGACCCCGAGCGACGGCCGTGTCGCTGCTTCTACCGTCAGTACTCCGAGGGTTAAGTTAAAACTGGCACTTTATCACAAAAACGTTAAAACCTCTACTTATATAAATATTTTATAATAAGAGAAAATAAAGGAAAGAAAGAAGTTGTTATTATGCGTTTCAACGTGATCTACTATATATTTGTTCAGTACTTCAGATAGTTCCATCAGTATTTCCAATGAATTGTTGCGATTCATAACAAAATATTCAGTTCATAATATATCAGAATATTTCCAGATCATATTTCTGCATTCTCGGTACCATACAATCACAGTAAATTTTTAATACGCTTGGTCAATCATTTATCGTCAACAGTATGTATTGAAAATGAAAAATTGAAGTGATTCAGTACGTTACAGATGCACGCCTTACGAATTATACCTGTTCGTAGTTACTGACGGCACCTTTGGCGTGAGTGCGTATTAACCCTTAATGCTCCAACTTCTAAATGTGAATATCGACCGGTAACTCCAACTTATTCTCGTCATATTTTGACTTGCAAGTTTTTAAGTGTCAGACTTTAAATGCTACAATTACGTGCTAATAATAATATTAAAGTGAAAACAATCGTTATTCATTTCGAAAGTAATATAATTTTGATTGCAATACTTATATTATTAATTCTAATTGATTAATGTGTGATAGTTTTTAAAACCGTCATTGGGATGCAAACCGGGTTTGCGTACACTGGTCACACAGTGGAAAACTGTTTGTTTTTTTACCGTATTACTTCCTTTTGGCTAGTTAACAGCTACATCATTATAAATGCGACATAATTGAAAAATAGATGGATTTACAATAAAACAGGTTGAGATCTGACTTTCTATACTGATCGCTTGTAACTGACTGAGAAGAACTGTTTTTTATCTATAAATAATTACGGATAACGACCCGAACAATATCCGAAGTATAAAGTACACTTGAAGCAGCACGCTTCAAATCAGGGGTGCCTGAGAAGCACACTTGGAGTAGAACGCCGCACATCGGTGGTACCTGAGGGGCACACTTGGAGCGATAAGGGTTAAAACAGGCTCCCCTGATTTGAGCCACGCACAGAAATCATATGTGTTTGGTAGGATGGAAGAAAGGCCCGATTTGCTTTATTCTAAGCAATATATATTACGCTTTATAGAATCAATTAGAGTAGGTAATATCCGGGACTTAAACTTGTCGACGGAACTTCTATTGAGAACGTTTGATGTTGTTTGGTTTGATGAGGTTCTGGGTGTGTAGAAGACTAAAATCTTGGGAAGCGCTCCTTCACGCACTTCCGTCACAGTTTGGTGAGGGTGGTCGTTATTGAGAGCAAGAAGACAGCTGATTGAGAGGCTCTATAATTCGTAAATATTAATACTTCTGATCAGTGGGAAAAGGAAATGTCCCTTGTCCATAGGTCAAGAACCTCCCTTGACGTTCGAAAGAACCGGAAAAACCCAATTCGAGTGGGGAAAGTAATCCCCGGTCAATAGTTCTTGGCGGATAAGATTTTTCCTGAAGGAGTTTTAACGACAATATGCTCATAAAGCGCATCGATCTTGGAATCATAAATAAAGTACAATGCACGACTGCTATTTAAAATGTGTTGATAAATAATTTAAGACGAGTTTCAAGCTCGTCTGTGAGCTTCAGGGCCGTGTTTTGTCCCACAACACAATATTTGAATTCTTTACATATGTTATGACAACCATAAAAATTGAAGGAATTTTGTGGTTAAAGTTTTGTGTAATTTTGACGAAAAATTAACAACGAGTTATTGAAATGCATGAAAAGTAGTTGTCATGGCCTACCAGGCGCTGTTTTACATTTTTGGATCGGTGGACTTTTGCAAAAAAGAAGCCGCTGAAAAATTCGTAAATGCCTTGCAAATTAAGATTTAATATTTTTATTGGCTGACGGGATTTGTCTTGTGCAAACGAAATATTTGAAAGGAACCATGACTCAGATATGAACCATTCTTTTTGTAAATTAATGTTGAAATTACATATCCCTGATTGACTTTACGATCGTCAGAACAACCTTCGCGGGCATGCACATAAAGAGAACAGATAAAAACTTAAAAAAATGTGTTTTTCTCCTTGGCTGTATGACTTCGTCACCTATGTTCGAAGTCTGTGCATAATATTACTGTTTTTACATTGTTGAAATAGTGCATGACACTTCGGCCAGTAAGGGTAATTCGTCCGATTGATTTTTCTACTTTTCTGCCCGTGAAAATTGTCCTACCAATCGGAAAACTAATCGCGGAACTGCAACTTTAACATTCATTTGCAATACAACGGTTCGTTCTTGAACCATGGCTCTTTTCAGACATTTTACCAACACGACGAGACGAGCGCGATGAATTAACAGAAAAAATTTAATTTTAGCTTCCAACCGTTTCGCTAATTTTGTGGATCGTTTTTTTTTCAAATGCCCACCGATCCAAAGGAGTAGAACAACGCCTAGTACTTTGGAACAATTCATTTTGGAACACCCTGTACAACAGATACACTTAAGACAATGGGCTTAGGTATGCCGTAGGGTGTACTAGATGACAGTGAAGAATAAATACCGAGATTATAGTGGCTTGACATATGAAGCCATGAAATCGTCTTTGTCATACATACACTACCGTGCATAAGTATTTGGATACTCAACACTGAAATGACCGATTTCAGTTGATTTTTCATTTATAATAAGTGATGTCAAATATTAAGTTCGTCGATATTTTAAAATCCTATATGGTTATCTGAGACAAGATCGGAAGCCAAAACTATATCATAGCGTTTTACTTAAAGCACATTTCACGCATTTCTAACAGTGAGTAAGTGTTCAAATACTTATGCACGGTAATGTATATGTAAATGTGTTTCTCATTGTCAGATCTTTTGATCAAGAACAGCAAATAGTGAGACAAAAAAAGTAACGTGGAGAGAGAAAAAGAGCAAGAGTGAGAGAGTAGGAGGGAGTAAGAGGACGTATTATTGCTAATCGTTTGAAATTTTTAAGCCCATTAAAAGGATCATAATTAAGTTCGAGAAATATAAAAAAGTAGTTGTAAGATTCTGTGGGAAAGGATTTTCGTTGCTGCTGTAATTGAAACGCACAGAGAGTTTTAGAACATTAAAGCGTCTGAATCATACGAAGTTCTTAAGAAGTCTGAAAACTTTTCGTAGAAGCATTCATGGCTTGTAAAATAGGATTTACAGTATATCTGGTATATGTAATATCAGTGTATGAAGTTTTTCTAAATGTTGAGAACGTTATATTCCCAGACTGTGTTTAAAAAGTAAGTAGTAATATGATTTCCAAGTAAAAGGGACTGTAAGTAGACCGTTCACTCTCTTCAAGGAAAATGTAATGGCAGTGGTGTTAATAGAACTTCTACAAAGAACATTCACATAAGAAACTAGGAATTATCATGTTTGATTTCATGCAAACAGATCATACACGTACAATATAATTTTATTAACAACTTTATTTTTTCTTTATCCATACCGTGAAAAAATCTGAGGATCTCATTGAATTAATGAAATAAAATCCATATAATTACCTATCATTTAAAAAAATGTTTATTTAACACTATATCTACCAACGATTAATTCAATATACATATTGAAATTTGCCAAATAAGTCTAACCGAATTAAATAAATGAAGGGAGTAAAAAACTTGATCGATTCAATACCTTACAGTCTCCTAGATAGACGTAGAAAATTGAAAAAGAAATAGCGTTGGAAATTTCAAGAATATTTTCAAAAAATTCATAACAAGTCATTTTGACCACTTTGATAAATCTAGTATTAAAGTCTTTGCGTTCTTTATTTCATACAATGGGAAATGTATACGTCCAGCGCGGAATAGATCAATCTTCCATGCTATTATTTGCACTTTTCAGTTTAAATTACGGTTATTTTATCAAGAATCTACAGTTTCAGGTGTATTTCAAAGCACCAAAATGTATAATATACATATTACATATGAAAAAATGTCCTATAGATGACGAAGATACGTAAATACTCCATTAATGGTGAGTTCAAACTTCGAACTCCATATGCATCTCATCCTTCGACTTCTCTCTCTCGCCTGTGCTACGTATAACGATTTTTGTGTAAAATTGAAGATTAATGTTACGAAGAGAAATGTACAAATATAAATGGTTGGGATCTTTTTAAAAAGTAACCATAATTACAAAATAGTTGGGTGGAAATTCACGTCACATTAAGCACGTACATTTGCCCGCATTCAAGTAGTTAACATTCAGAATAATGCTTCCACTAAGCAAGATGTTCTCAAGATTACTTAACTATCCGGGGTTGTTGCTTAATAATCTGAGCGCCCGTAGTTTAATGCGCGCATTCAAGTAGTCTCTACACGTTTCGCGAATGCTTGTTCCCCTAACCTCAGCTTCGTACGATCATCATGGTGGAGATGAGCATGTTCGAGGTGTCAAACGCATAGTCTCGTCGTGTTCTCTCAAACTCGTGCGCCCTTACATTTCGGGACGGTGACTCATATTTGACCATCTGTGAAATTGTATACGTCAAAGTACCATGCACGATTGTAATTATAGTGTTGTGACAGATTACACGTAGACATTATCGTGCGACTGTTAGAAGCACCTGATGATGTTCTGCAACTACCACTTTTGCTTGAACTGACACTGTTACGCTTTAGTGCATACTTTTCGCAAGAATATGAGATGGAACATTGTGATAGAAAGAGGGAGATGTATCTTTTAACACGTTCCGTGTCACGTGTACCATTTTTGGTACACGTTAAACGTGATCTGCAGGCCACGTGTACCATAAATGGTACACGCTGACAAATTTATTTAATGCGCAGAAAATATATATTGTATGAGAAATTTCATTGTGTAAAATATATTTGCACTAAAATAATGAGGTATTATACGAAATGCATAATTATAATTATTGATTACATATAACGGTTGATTTTTTGAAAGCAAGGGTTGCATAAAAATGTTGTTTTCTAGAGTTTGTTGCAATTTTAGGAGATAAATTGTTGTTTTTATCCTCACAGTAACATAAATAATTAACTAATCGCTTTCGAAATTCTATTATTAACACCGATCTATGTCGATGAATATTACACAACGTCCAAGCGTTTACAACTAATGTGTTTTGTAACTTATTTATACCATTTAAAAGATTCCCAGAAAGCGTTATTACATGCTGCCAATTTTTACTAACCGAAAATTTTCGAACTGTCTGACTTTTACTGTCGAACTGATCGCAGCGCCACGTGTACCATAAATGGTACACGATGTGAGAACCACTCTAAACAAGCTAATTACTTATGGATCGATGATGTAATGACATATTATGTGATAATATATCAATTTTTAGTCAAAACAACAAATGGCCTGGAGATTCTGTGGGTAAAAACGGCTTGACACGGAACGTGTTAATAACATTTAAATTGATGTGTAAACAAGCAAAGAGATCAGTGTAATATATTTTTGGTAAGGATAATATGTAAAGGGTGGAACATATTATTGTTTGTAAATACCAATCTTTCAATGGGCCAAGAGATTATATGAACAAGAGAAGACCGGATAGGGGCCGTAGCTGGCAAAAAAATGAAGTTTTTTAAGAAGATAATCGATTACGTCCTTGATTACACCAGAAGCACTCTGATTATTATTAGATCTTTCGTGGCTAATTATAATGATAGTCAAGCCATGAAAAGCATTATCGGTTGCAGCAGATCTGATGACGAACAGTAAATCAATGCGGCATGGCGCTCACACCTCCTATTTCTGTCATATAAACCCTGGAAACCTCAAAATCAGCAAATATCGACCAAAAATAATACACTTCTTTTGTTATTCTCATAATATTTTCTCACTTGCTTTGAGACGGATCATCCATTTTCTCCATTATACATTCCGATTGGAATGGTTTTCTTATCGTAGCACGTTGGAATCGAAAATTTGTGTGAACGGGGGATGTCTCTATCAGTCTGACGAATAAAACACAAATATTTGACACGCACCATCAGATCTGTTACGTCCTGTATGCATATTTATCTGCTTATAAAGAATGATTATATATATCCATCGTATTCTTTTATTCGGAAAAAATAGTGCCTCTTGATGGAACATACTAAGTAATGCTTATTTTCAATTACTTTGAGACACTCAAAATCAATGCTATATACTTCTGTCTAAAGTTCAAACGATTCTTTCGAAGCCGTCAGTAATTAACCAGTTACCATGGAGAAACGGCAGAATTTTGTGTATTGACGAGTATAATCGTCATGCGTAAAAGTTAGTGACCACCAATTATTTAAATTGTAATTTTGACGGAAACTAATATATTATATATTTGTAAACAAGATGTTTTGAATATTTTGAGGCCATGCCGAAATAAAACGAGTAACTAAGAAGTATAAATAATTTGAAATAGATTTATGCTCATCTCTCGACTTTCGTGACGTAGCTACGATTAAGCATATTATTTAAACAAACGAGTTGAAAAAAAAATATTTATATCATCAGATTTGTGCTCGAAATACGTTAATTTTCTCTCTTTACGAAATTTGCGTATCTCTAATAGTTTTCCAGATATTCAATAAATAAGTTTCAGGGTGCCAACTTTGAGGGTGGTTTTCACCCCTTTAACGTGGACGATTGCCGATAAAAAAAATACGTGTCAAATATTTTCGCGAGGACTATATCATACTAAAATTTCATCAAAATCGGTGATTTACACCTCGGGATGTTCCCTTGTGGATTACATAAACTTTAGGAAGGAATATCAAGAAAAGGTGCAGATAGATAAAGCCAATTTTAGCAGGAACTATTTCTATATAAGGTAAAAGTACCAGTAGTTGACACTGTACCAGTAGTTGACACTTCTTCATAAAATGTAAATAAATCGGGAAAACACAAGTTGGAAAACATTAAATCTTATCAGTTTGTATAGTATCGTCTTTCACCGGCTTAATTGCGAACTATTGCTCATAATCCACCGTTGAGAAGTGTCATACCAACCGGTTAATCAAACCCGTGCTCGACTCTTACGATTTTTGGGTGGTTTCTTATATGAATCGCTAAGGACTTGGTTGAAATGTAAGCCTTGTAAGTTTGTAATATTTAATCATTGCGGATAAAAAGGTATTCGTTTATGTTGTTTGACTCTTAAAAAAGGGTTTATGTATTAAAATTTGCAACAAAGAATGCTAAATTGCCGAAATTCCCTCTGTGTCAACTATTGGAACTTGTAATTGTCTATTATTCAGTAGTTGACATAGGGAAATATGTTGTATTTCCTTACGAAAAAGAGTTGTTCTGCAAAAGATTTCAGCAGTGGTAAAGTGACCGGAAAGAATGGAAAAACTAGATTATGAATGGGAAGCTGTGGTGCTTCGTATCAACGAAACCATTAAAATGAGCAGTACCAGAAATATGTATTCAGTTACCGAACTAAGTTAGATTTTTTAAGGAAGTAACTTCTAATTATTAAATATTTTTTTGTAAACTTACTCAAGAATAATCTTTTTTAAACATTCAATAACTTTCTGTATTAATATACTACCAAGCCTAGTTCGTTAATTGGTTTTTCTCCCTGTGTCAACTACTGAAAGAAAAAGATGTCAAGTACTAAATCTTTCGTTTTCGCTGGGTGTCAACTATTGAATCAAATTTTACTCTTAGAAAAAAGGAAAAAAAAAACAATTACAACCGCCAGCAGGAATGAATGCTTGTCGTAATATAATAGAAGAATAGTTTGTGCAGCAACAACTTATCATAAATTTTCCATAAAGTGAACATAGCCTGAGTTATGTAAACAAATAGGAAAAAAATTCCTTAAAGTGTCAACTACTGGTACCTTTACCTTAGTTGAAACTAAACATCTTCAAAGTTCTCAGAGGCTACTTTGTTGTACTTTTTAGTTTTTCCATTTTGAAGTTAGCAATGTAAGCTGAATAAGCTAATGTACATAGCTACCCTCTATATATCAACCGCCCTTTTGTTTTTAAAATTTTTGAGTTCAGATTCGTAATCAGCGACACAAAAAAACATTAGAATACTAATTTTTGTTCAAAATAATTAATTTTTAAACAAACCTGTCCGCCATATTTGATCCGCCATTTTGTTTTAAAAATTGTTGAGTTCAGATTCGTAATCAGCAACCCAAAAAATAATAAAATACCAATTTTTAACTAAATCCGATGTGTTTTGAGCCCGTGGTAACGATTTGAAAAAGATTGAAAACTGCGCGAGGTGCGTGAACAGCTAAATTCACGGTCTGGACCACTGTGCGTAGGTGCACACTCTCGAAAGAAGTCGCCATAGTTAACTGGTTAAAAAATCGCGTCTATTATCCGCGTATGCTCATACTATGACCGACAGTGCTTTCGTTTGCTAACAAAACCGTTGTGTAGCTTATTTCGCTCATGAAAGTAATTCTGATCAATCTCGTCAAATTACCAGGTCCCTTGAAATTTACAAATCACATTTTCAATAAAAATAACTTACGTAGAAATGATAGAAATCTATTCTATAGGTACATTACATATGAAAATACAATAAGAGAATATGAACAAGAAAGACAATAAACATTCAGTATTAATTAAGACTGCAGTTTTCCCAGTAAATGTGTAACTGTATCAATTATTCTACTCGTAAACGTCATTCACACTGCAGCCGACAGTCGTGTGCGCTTCATTGGTCATTTCATTATCCGATGTTTGTCTCATTATTTTCTGTACTACATTGCGACATTAACGTAGTGCGCATTGTGCAGCTGGCGTTGATTAGAAAGACCTTCTCTACATAGCGAACCACCAAGTTATTTTGGTACAGTTATTGGTCCCCAGGCAGTTGTTGAACACGCCATTGATTTCAGGACGTTACTCTATTACAGCCTGGCCAGTTACTATTTATGGCCATACATGCAACGAAAAATACATCCTCGTAAATTGTCCTCGCAATCTGATGTTTTGGACAAGCTTATTATCTTCTAATGATGTCATTGAAAAACGAATGTGACATGATTAACTACTTGCGTTGATATTTTGATACACGACTATTTATCGTTTAATATTGCATGTGATTTTATCGACTGTTTGTAATTCATATTTTCGTGTAATCTGTATTCCATTGTGTAATTCATTTTGCTGTCAGCGTACAGCTACAGTTCAGAAATTACTTCAATAAAAGGAAAGACATGTTGTATAATATATTTCATTTATTTTTTCACATAGACCGTTATTTTATGAGATATACAATTAATAAGAAATATTATATGAAAATTTAAGAAAAATAGTAATGATATTTACTAATTCTAGTAATAAAAACAATCAAAAATAAATATGTAAGATTTTTTATATGAAGACGAAAATTTTACTGATTATGAGAACGTTTTTCGTGTTTCTGAAATTAAAGCAACTATGTTATTTGTGTATTAGATAAAAAAGTAAGAAAATATAGCATTTCACATTAATGTCTGCACGAAATCACGTAAGACTTGAAATATTTATTTTGTACCTCAATTAGGTTTGACATGGAGTTAATTTATTTCTACTTTTGTTCTATTACCAATGCTTTTCTCAGACTTATTGGTTCTTGGGATTCAGACAAAGCCTGAGTTCTGCTACAATTACATATGAATTGCAAGTCCAGCATTCATTTACGATAACCAAAGTTAATCGAAAATCAGATCATATTACTTGTATTAATGTACCTTATCATGAGCATCTCATGCAACAAGCAAAAATCGGTTCTTATTTTAAAATAATGTCGATAATGTTCGAAGCTTCAATAAAAACACGACACTTTGAGAACAAGTGACGGTCAGATATTACCTTCTTTTTATTAACACGTTTTGAATTACGTATAAATTGCTCTCCACAACTTAAAATGAATATGAAATGACATGGAGGGCAAAACTTAAATATGACACCTTATATATAGGTTTTACAACGAAAAAAAGATCATTTTTCATGTACCTATTTTATTCATCCGCGCGAAATCGATTTGAATAATTGGGAGATCTAGAGTTAATCTTTCACCGACTAAATTAGATTTTAAGTGTTACCACGACTGTGCTGGTAAATACTGTTATCACGTTTTCTGAATTTAAATGAGGTTTTAGCCAAACTTTTTAAGATTTAAATTACGCTGGGGCTTAGCGATGCTGGTAGTTAGGATAAAAGTATTTACGCGAAAGACATTTCTTCCTGAAATTTACCGTCACTAAAGAAGACGGAGTATCGCGATGACTGAGGGCCGAAGTCGGAGCGAGGTAAGCTGCTTGGTCGTGGGACAAGTTTACGCTAAGTGACATCGGTGATTTCCCCATTCCGGAAACTTCACGAGACTTTGCAGGGAGTACAAGCCTCGTGTCGGTAACGCTTCTGATGGCGTCTTATTTGTACATTCCGCTCAATTGTCGGATATTAAGTTACTATTCATTTGCTTAGATCGTGCAAACTTCGAAGAACTGTACGCGATACTACTCGATGTCGTTTGTTGATTCTAACGTATTCGCTGTTACATAAAAAATCTATCAGTTGTAGAAATGAATTCTCTTCGATTTTTTGATGAAATGAAAGCTTTGCTTAAGAAAGGGTATCCTAATCGTCGAAGTATGCGCCCGTTATTATCGATGCACTTTCGCTATCTTTTTGGCAACTTGTGAATCTCGCTTCTGTAAAAGTTTGGTGGCTTCGAAGCAATAAAATCGATTAGGATTTTTCGTACCTCATCTTGTATTTTGAAGTGTATTTTTTCTAAATGACATTGAGGATATCTAAATAAGTAAAAATCAGATAGGGCCATGTTTGGAAAATAAGCCACGCGGCGAAGCCAAACATAATGATGAGAACTTGTATCGTCTTTACAAGGGAACATATCGAATTGTTAATCACCGATTTTTATGAAAATTGAGTATGATGTAGTCCTCGTTAAAATATTCGACACGTATTTTTTTTATCGGCAATCGTCGCCGTTTAAGGGGTGAAAACCACCCCCAAAGTTAGGACCCTAAAGTATATTTCATCATTTATCTCGGAAACTATGAGAGATAGAGCATTTGCGTACATTGACGAAATTTGCGTCTATTAACAATCAACATAATGGTAAAAATTATTTTGCAAAATCTCAATTTGTTTAAACAATATATGAAATATTCGAATTTTTTTATTAGTTTTTCCCCTTTAATGCCAATGAATTTTCTGGAGTAATTGTTTATAGAAACTATATGTCCTTTACAAAAATACGAATAAATCGGAATTTTGATTTTTTCACCAGAAAAAAAGTTATTAAACTTGAAATTGTACCGTTCGACGCGCGAAATAGAGTGCCTACATGAGTCGTTCCTCGTCCTAAGCCTTTTACAACGTAACCGAATTTGTTAAGTCGACTGGCCGAGATTTAATTAGTAACCTTCAACGAAAGATACAAATCGAAAACTTTTCAAAAATAAATTTTACCCTTCATGACGGTTCTTATTGTTAGTCCGCAAACAGGTCGAGCTTGTCCGTATCGCGCCGATTTGGAAATATCATAAACCACCTGTCTCAAAGGCGCCCAAAATTGTCTCACTTTAACACTTTGACTACTGTTGGAGCCTATAGGCGTTTGAAACATGTTGGCTTCCTGGTACTGTAGGCGCCAATAGGCGTCCGGATCAAACTTCGCCTGTTTCGCGAATGATTGCCGTTTTAAAATTTTATAATTGCTCTTATGTAAATCAAAAGGTAAAAGTTCTAACAATGAGCAGTTCCGTTTGTCGCAAAAGCATTTTCCGTCTCCATATGAAACCAATAGAGCAATTCGGAAAAGTGCAAAGCGTAAATGTGTAGTGTGGGCAAAAAATGACAAGAGAAAGGATAAACATTACGAATGCAAAAAAATGTAATGTAGGATTATGTATTCATCCATGTTAGAAAGAGGAGAATCTTACGACTTCCTTGATAAGACAACTGCGTTCTTGTTTCGCTGTTAATTTTATTAATTGTTACTGATGATGTTCTGCGGACACAGCTTTTCTGATTTAATATACTTCGTAGTATACTTAATATATTATAGTAATATATATATATATATATTACAGTATAATATATTATAGTGATATAAAATATGTTATATATTATAGACCATAATATAAAACTCCTTTCATATCCCACCAAATGCACAACAACCCTGGCGTATAGATTCTGTTTTGTAGTGAATATCGCAGACTGGTCAGAATTTACCGATCATCTGTTTTCTCTTCGAATTATCATAAACAATCTACTTCATCAAAGTCGACAGTTAAGTTGTTAAAAGTTTGGAATAGTATTTCGTAGCGTATGATTGTATCGATCGTTTGAAGTTCAAGGAAATTAACTCTTCGACACACAAAAAATTTGTATTTTCTTTGATGAATGTTACGATTTGCACTTGCCAATTTTATTAGAGGTTTTATAGAATGTGTATGGATATAACCGAACAGGCAGATATTAGGAAGAAAACAAAACAAAACAATTGTATGAGTGAATGTTGCAAGTATCCGTTGCATCAATATTATATTTCTTTATTTCTTATTTTTTCTCACACACACTAAAGAAGAACGATTGTCGAAATAGGACTCCATGTCAAAGATATTATTTACAAAAAGGCGTTATCAAATTCAACTGCATAAATTGTTCTGAAAGCATAATAATGGATTGTACGTTGTGCATTTACTACTGCGGTTTCTCATATTGGCAAAGTAATATTTTGATTCTTTTCAATCATGAACATTGAAATCTGTAAAAAGTATGTTAGAAGTCTTTAAAGAAACATCAACTGTCTACGTTTTCTTCACGAATTCTTTGCACGTTTTCCCGCTCCGGATAACAAAAAACTGGAGAGCTAAACATTTGTATAATGTAATTCAGTATTTCCATACACGCAAAGCTTTGGATTAAATCGTAAACAAATCTTTCGAAAATCTACAAATACAAATTTTATGCAAGAAAATACATATTCTCATATAAACCAGATTAATAAACTCTTTATACAGAGTTCTTGTCGATAATACACCAGAGAAACAAAAGGAAAACAATTTTCGTTGTGGCCTCTCAAAGCATATAAGCTATTTCAATATTACGAAACAGTGCACAGTAACATCATATATTGTGCTGTATTACATTTTTTTTAACTTTATAATCATAATTTTTATTGCAAAGAATACGGTTCATACATGCAATAATAATAATAATAATAAAATTCAAACTCCATTGTTTTTTTTTGATATTCTAAACATTTGTAAGCACTTAAGAACTAGTAAACACATCTAGCATCAAGTTTAGAGGAAAAATTACAAGTAAAACAGAACTCAACTTTATTGTATCACAATCGCAGTAATTCAATATCAAGTACAAAGTCTTTGTTCTGAATAGCTTTACATACTTTTTCATATAACCATCGCTCAGTTTTTGTTTTCGTAATACTTTCTGAAATACCTATGTCTGGCACTTTTTGATTTTCCAGTACTTTGTCCGAAAAGACGATAAGGGGGACGTTTGTTTACCATCGAATGTTTTTCTACATTCGAGTGGTGATTGGAGACTGCCTAAGGGATAGTTGTGAAGTGTACTTGAACCGGGGTCAACTTACCCCGAAGCAGACAAGCGCAATGTCCCGCAGGTGTCGATCCGTGGTTCGATCCTATGGGACATTGTACACAATGTTGTGATGTGGTCCGATCTTCTCACTAGCGTCACGGTCACCAGTTATCATGTTGACGCAGTTGCAACAACCGTCAGAGAAGACCTTAGAAGGATCACGCGTCTGATCAAGCGTAGCGTAGTCTGCATGGTCGCTTCCATTCAGAAACCTGTCTCCAATGTAACTTGTCACGTAACTAAAATAACGTAGTTTCATGGCAAATTCAGAGATGTCTGAGGGTGAAAGTCAAAAGAGAACTCAAGTATCTCAGCCTCAATGACGATGTATCCATGCTTCGAGTATACTTTCAAGAAAATTAGCACCACGGCTTGGAGAATGTTGACACGCTCGTTCTCTTGTCTTTTACTCAAACTTAAAGAATTCGAATCAGGATGTTCACTAATAATGAGAGTTCGGGACGATCGCATAACGCATCGTTTTTTATGGAATCTTGTATGAAGTTAAAATGTGATGAACTGTGTTACGATGCTTCAGGCAGAGCAACGGCTACCTATCAGGACCATCAGTATCGTATGGCTTACCGCAAAATGACGACAACGCTGGCGAAAGTGTTTTCTTTTCAACTCTTTAGAGAATTAGACGTGAACGTAAGTTCGCGTCCCAAAGAGCTGTATTAAGGTTGCACAGACTTGATAGAAAACTAGACGGTGATTTTAAAGAGATCTACGTGACAATCCGCATTGAAGTAACGACTCGGTAAACCGGATGAGGCGTAAGAAACTGTCATGTGGTATAAGACTCTGTTCTTCGTCGATTACCACTTGTTTTTGAAGTGAAAAATGCAAGGTGGATTGTCTTCTATCAAACAGGGAGAGGACTGTTATCTGCCAAGAATTTTGGCCACAGCTAACATCCCCAAAGGGACTATGTCGCGTTGATCCCAAGAAGGCCATAGTGTGGAGTATAAGTGTTCTCCTCATCGTTTTGAACGAAGACACGAAACGGGTAAACTTGTAAAGTTGAAACCGAAGAGCACTCTTATAATGTGTCTCGTTGACGTAAATATGAGGTCAAAACGTTTCAGCGGATACAAATCTCACTTTTCTTTTCATCTTAAAATATCGGGGAATGGGATTTCAGATTTTATTCCTGATTGATATGAAAAGTATTTGACAAATAGATCGATGCAACTGTGTCAAGAGAAGAGAAGACCCCTCGGATAATTCTTCCGACTAAGAATATTGTTACGAGTCGACCGCGCACGAATAATCATTCTGGAAGTAATTAAATAATACAAACTTTTATAGAAAAACTAAGAACGTTTTAATTAGAGAATTGGCATAGCTCATTACCCAGTAACATTAACTCTAATGGGTACTCTGTAACAATATAATAAAATTTGCACGAGGTTCGTGCAAGTTTCAATTTATTTAAGGAACTTGACATATTATCCAGGACATGGGATATAATAAATAAATTGAGTTGGTATAAAGTTCAATGTTATTATAGAAGTTAAAACTTATTTAAATCTAAAAGTAATATGTATTTACTGTTGAGGCTTAGATCCTCAACATGCTGAGGTCTATTATACGACCGAGAAACCTCTATTTTCGAAATGTTAATTGACTTTGGGAATCACTGAAGGCAGCCGTCGGTGGGCCGAATCCTCAAATAATCCTCACTAGCGAGTTATGTAAATTCCTTTATTGTGTGTAGATTTCAATAGTGACTGTTATATAGTAGAGTCGGGGCATAACCAAGGGGGCCTTAGTGTCATTATTTCGAGCAGACTGGGTGCCGCAGGCCGGGCGAATCGCTTGGACCTAGGGCATCCCGATCTCTCCTTCGTTCTCTCACCGTCTTAACAGGAGACGTCAGTGCACCCCATGAAATATCAGGCCCTTCTAATTGGTCAGGAACGTAAGAGTGAACGTGTGGAGTGACGTCTCTCAATGCATAAAAGGGCAAATGTTCGCCCACGTTCACGCACATCACATTACTCCTACACTTGCGCATAAGAGTGTGGTGTTGGCATTGCTTGGTGGTAGCCACAGTTTAGTACTCCCAAATATTTTCCTCTAATATGTGAGGTTGCCTTTCAAGCAAAAATAAAATAAAACTAAAATACCGACAAGTTCCAACACCGGAAGTCGCCTAGAAATACATGTAGGTACTTACAATACAAAATACTAATTTATTAAATAGAATCAAATAGGGTAATTCTTAGATACTTAAATTTTGTCAATTAGCGTTGAAAAATAACGTTAGAAATGAAAATTCTGTTACAAAGAAAAAAATTGTATACGGGACAGTGAATAATTTAACATGTTTCATATTGACTTTTATTATTCAATTGTTCATCTTCCCTGGCCTTTGATGTAAGATGTCAATTAATAAACAAAAACGGGGACTATTTCATTTCCTCATATGATATTCATATGATATTTAAAATAGCGGCTTCTCGGATGAATTGCGGGCGCAATCCTTAACGACTTCAATTTTTTATTTGTGGCGTATTATTTTTTTTATTTCGTTGTTGCGTTATTGTTGTTCAGAAGTGTGTAGTCTTAAATTTCATAATTGGCCTGTCCGCAGATACAGGAGTAATATTTAACTAAATGAGTATGAATTGAGAAATATTTAAGCCTTCGTATAATGTAACCAGAACAATTCAACAAATCATCGACCACAGCTACGTATAACATGCCTTTAAGACTATATCGACCGAAGATGTCAAAAGACACCTTAATACATTTGACTGATAACCCTATTTTTTAGTTAATAACATTGCATGTTGAATTATCTTCCCGATAAAATAAAAAATATTGCACAGAAATTAATTTTTAACAATTATTTCCAAGATATTTACATTAGAGTGCAAAGGTATCAGAACACACTTTTGGTCGAAATAGATATATGTATTTACACTAAACCTTGATAGAAGTAGTGTTAATGGAAGCTGTGAAAGTCTAAAAAAAACGTAAGACTATTAAGTGCAGAATGGGTTCAGTCATAATTACTACTATCACTGGAGAGAACCGAGCCGAAAAGTACATGCTTGAATGAACGATACCCAATAAACGAGCCGAGCAAAGAAATCGGCTTAGACCGTCATTGATGCATAACGTGGCAACGGTTCCAGTGGAACGACATAGTTCAATTCATTTCATTCGTGTATTGTATGCATCAGACTTACGTATTAAAAATCCCATCGTCGGTGGATCATCTTCTATATCCTTTGCAATTCTATATCTATACTGCCCACGATGTATTATGCTCCGTCGTTCCCTCAATTTAGTTTGGGAAATCGAATGCAGATTTTCACTTACTAGGACCGGTAATAATGTCGACAGACCAACCGGCTGTCCCGTCGTCCAGCATTATGTACGGCGAATTGTGTACACGGTGACCTACTTCAGGTTTTTTGTCTTTTGTTTTTTTCTCTGGCTTCATTTGGCATTCCACATTCGTGTGGTTAATTATGCCGCTTGGTGCATGCACTGAAACTTCATTCGTCGAGAATATTGCAATTTTTTAAAGATGGGAGATATCTTTTAATTAATGAGTGTGGATGGATTTTGTGTATGAGAGAATGTTTAGAATACGTGATTTGGAAGACGACGAATTCCAGAGTTAGAGTGAATGTTTAATCTATGTATAAGGAGAAAATGAGTAAATGCAATAGGGAATGCAAGCCGTGAGAAAGAGGAAGAATGCATCGAGGGTTGGATGCGAATGTGAATTTTTGGGAGAGCTAGTTGAGACTTGGAGTTCATTGCGAAGACAGACATAGTGGAGATATAGACAGAGTTTAGTGGACAGTATAAAGAATAAGAGTTATTAGAATTATTTATCTTACAAGGGAACATCCCGAGGTGTAAATCACCGATTTTGATGAAATTTTAGTATGATATAGTCCTCGCAAAAATATTTGACCCGTATTTTTTTTATCGGCAACCGTCCACATTAACCCTTTAGCCTATAACCACGAGTGAGACTCGTGGTAAGAAATTTATGCCATAAGCGAAAACCACGAGTCTGACTCGTGATAAAGAATTTGTGCCATAAGCGAAAACCACGAGTCTGACTCGTGGTAGAGAATATGTGCTATAAGCGAAAACCACGATTCTGAACAACTGAATGCCACGGCGCGCGACCGACTTTCTTGTTTACTATGGCTCGCGCAATTGACAGGTATCGTGTAGGCCAAAGGGTTAAAGAGGTGAAAACCACCCTCAAAGTTGAAAAAAAAGTATTTTTTATCATATTGTTTAAACAAATGGGTTTTTTAAAAACATGTTTATACCATTGGATTCGTGGTCGAAATACGTTAATTTTCAGTCCTTACGAAATTTTCGTATCTCTAATAGTTTCGGAGATATTCGATAAAATAGTTTTCGTTACCCCAACTTTGGGGGCGATTTTCACCCCTTTAATGTGGACGGTTGCCGATAAAACAAATTAGATCTCAAATATTTACACAAAATCCATCTTTTACTATAGTTTCATAAGAATTGGTGATTTACAGTTGGGGATAGTCATACATGGTATTGATGTGACTCTACAGCCGACAGACCTGAAAAATTGAACAATTCTGAGGAGGTGTGCTTTATATATTTACAATTTTCAAACACAAACTGCTTTAACTGATATATATAGCTGCTTTAAAATGCTCGTGGTGGTAGAAAATATTTGTTATGCCAATAACAATGAATACCACTATTGCAATAATTATTAAAAATTATTTATTAATCAATCGCATTTTTTAAATTTATATAAAAGCAATATGGGTGACTCACAATAAAATCTGACATTTCAGAGCAGTCATACATGTATATACGAAAGAATAACTTGACAAATACGCAAGCGTAAAAATTGAAAATGCAACAACTTTTTTTGTAATACAAATATCAAATTTTCAATTTATCCGTATTTTCTGTTTCGATATATAGAATTCACAAACAAATATTCAAAAAATTGATTGAAATTTAACTGACAAAATGATTTAAAAAAGTGGTATTTTTTAGCATATTATTTAAACAAATGGATTTAAAAAAAAATGATTATACCATTGGATTCAAAATCCGAAGGCATTAATTTTCACTCTCTACGAAATATACGTATCTCTAATAGTTTTCGAGATATTCGATAAAGAAGTTTCAGGACCCCAACTTTGAGGGTGGTTTTCACCCCTTTAACGTGGACGGTTGCCGATCAAAAAAATACGGATTAAATATTTTCGCGAAGACTATATCATACTAAAATTTCATCAAAATCGGTGATTTACACCTCGGGATGTTCCCTTGTTAGTGAGACTTTCTATTTTATCATTTTAATGTTTAGATTATGATATTGGTGGTTAGTTTAAGATGTACATACAATTATTAGAGAAAAGTATGTAGAATAAATATATATAGCGATATAGGATCCTCTACAATGCGAAACTCATAGAGGAAATGTTCTACGTTGATTTTATAAAATACAGATTACCGAAATTATCTTTTCCACTTTTTGATTCCTCCTTTCTCGAACTACTTATTTAATATAGTGAAATATAATAGATTTAATGACAGTTATTTTAGTGTTAAAAAAAGCTGGGAATGGGTTGTGACTTCTGAAAAAAATGAACTTTGCGAAAGCAGTCCAATGGTTAACCCTTTCATTGCTAGAGGCGAATATATGTGCCCTCATAAATCGGTTTATATACTGGTTAGCCGTAAATAATCAACTGTATTAATAATTGCTTCATTCCCGTCATGTCAAATTTGTCAAAAGAAAATTGTTTCTAGTTATCAAATTTACATTTTTTCACGAATTATTGTTGAAAGAATGTGCAAGTTAAATAAATTAACACGTTGCATGCCACGCGTATTTCACCCGTTTCACTGTTTTTCCTGTAGCAAGAATTTTTTTATTAAAATTGTATCTTTACACAGCGAAAATGTTAAAAGTAAAAATGGTTATGTATCAAACAGAGCTTTACTTTTTTAATAACAATATTGAAATATTGAATATAGCAAGGAATTTGTGAATATTACCGTTTGAAAGTCATAAGAAACATTGATTTGCATAGCACCAATTATATACCGGTGATCCCTGTGTCACCCAACTTGTCAAAAGGAGCTTAGAAAATCACTTTAAATAGTTCAAACACTAGATACTTTTAATTCATTTGTTCAACTCGTAAGAATAGAATCCAACTCCAGATACTATTTTGGCTAGCAGTCAGAGGTAGACAATTAGTTGCAGCAACTGACATGAAAATATCGTGGCGTCTCTATTCATAGTTCCCTTCGAAATTGCACCACAGTGAAAAATTTAAGGGTCTATCAGTTTCTACAGCTGAAAAACGAATTACTTAATATAGGTTCAGAAGAAGACAGCGTATGTGTATCAAGGACGATTTTAAGTTACTAAAATTGTGTACTTCTACGTTTTATGTCTTGATTTTGTGTGCACACAATAAGACATTCATATTTACACGAAAACATTAAAGTAGTTTCATGTAGCAATAATATGCGTATGCATACGCGATTATGTATTTAATGAAATACCCAAAATACTCAGAAGTATCTTGAATAATTATATTACACCTGTCTAAAATGAATCAAGGATAGGAAATGATAAGAAGATTTTGTATAATCAAAGATATCAATACATACCGATTTTGCTCGTTTGCACGATATCAAAATAGTCTCATTAAATAGTAATCATCGATCCAATGACTAGTCGTCACCCGACATCAAATTACATTCTCCGCGCTCGAGTCCGAGATTTTCGATCAGTTTTTCTCCCCATTTTTCGCTTTGAAAATTACAGCCGCACGATCATAGTTTCATCATTTCGCGATCAGGATTCATAAAGTATAAGAACGAAGGGTGCGTCCAAGGTGTCGATTCAAACCAATCACCGACACCCTTCCTTCCTTTCTTTCGTCCTTCATTCCTTCCCTTCTTCATTTCTTCCTTCCTTCCTTTCTTCCTTCCTTCCTTCCTTCCTTTCTCCCCTCCTTCCTTCCCACCACCATCCACCCTTCCTTCTTCTTCACCCTTATTCGATGCACGAATGTATGGCGCCATAGTTTGGCACTGGCAGGAACCGTTTTACATTTCGTATGCATGTGCTGCGTTATACTAGGAGAGCACAACGGGGCCAGAGGTAGTTGACGGAAGACGGCAACGGGTACAGAGGTAGGAGAAGAGGGTTGAAAGTAGACAGGATGCTTCGAAAGCAGGGGTCGGTGAACGGGCATTTCGCGTATGGGGTTTGGACCTGCCGTTTCACGCTGCATTCAAATTGTATTTCCCCCCTGAAATAAGTTTTCCCCAATATTCGATTTTCCTTTCCACCTCCTACCGCTTCGTCGTTTAACCTCTTTCTTCCCCTTGGACGATCATCGGCTTCTCCTAGTTTGCTAACTCTGCTAAATTGGGAGAGGAGTATAGCCGCGATGCGGTCAGAGTTCTTTTTGTAAATGATAATTTTATTGTGGAAAACTGTGCTTCAACGGGAGACAATCACGTATCAAATTTGGAAATTATACTTTGTGGACGCCCTGAAACGCTCTGCTTACTATTGCATCTTGGATTTGCTCTTTCTAGGTTTTTCTCACGGAGTTTGATTAATATTGTATATTCTATGTATCAGAGCTCGCCAATTTCTGAATATAAATGATCGACTTTATGAATCTTTTCTTTGTAGTTTCTTACAGATTTTTTCCAATTCAACTGATCGTCTATATCAGTGAGTCTAGCTACTTGATCATTTCGGCGTCCTTCGAGCAACTCCGCCTGCTTCTCCCAACCGTGCTGTTTCGTCCAACCAAGCTTGCCTTGCCTTTCACCTCGCAGGCTCGGATCTATTGGCACGAGCGTTGTAGCATACTGGGGCGTCATTCGCAACTAACCGCTCGCGCTGGAAAGACGTGCCGCACTCGCCGACGACAGTAAACAAATCGATGCAAGTGCCGCATCGATTGAGATTATACGTCGAGAAACAGTTTCAGATCGTACTACGTCGCGTGTAGGATAAAATAACAGTGTTATTTTATGTGTGTTCTGGCGAGTGACAGAAAATGCGACCGTGATGCGTTATTGCAATTTTATATTCGAGAATCCAACGAATGTACTTTCCGGTAATTCGCGTTAGTATAGCGGATAGAGTGCCGTATTAAATAATACTGGGTTACCGCCACTAACTAGTATAAGAACTCCGGGGACCGGACTAGCCTATAGCAGAACTATATATTTACCGTTTGCCCGTGAATAACGAAAGGAACCTTGCGGTTCTTTTGCGCTAATATAACGGATAGTCCTATACTAAAAAATGCAGTGTTATCGCCACTAGCTGGTATAAAGGAAATGGATTTTATGTTGCAATCTCAAGACTCTTGATTCTATTGTTACCCGTAACTTTAACCCTTTCGCTACGGCGCGCTACGCCGAAAGTGCGAACATTAAGGGCGCACAGTCTTCAGCATTCGGGGCTAAATCTTTATCTCAAAAACGATATTGTGACATTGTATTTAGAAGCAAAATGATTTGTGTTCATAACAATGAATTCATAATTTTTTCATGAACGTATTTTTATATAGGGGAGAGTGCCCCAGTACCAGCCAGTTGTAACTTCTATAATCCTATAATAGATGAAGTTTAGATTTTTATCGCCATTAGTGCGATACACTCATGCAATTATATGCCCCGCTCAATGTCGACCTATCGTGACCAGTTCACTGGCAAACCAAAGATTTCTGTTGCGCGCGAAGAACGTGCGCTACGTAATTAAAATTCTGTCGGTGATTTTCGAAGTTCAGAGGTTCAATTTAAAACAAATAACTTCTGGTAAGTACAGTATGCTTATATGACTATAAAAAAATGGATACTAAATCAACTTTTGTACATTCGTTTTTTTTTAAATCGAACATTTTTTGTTTGGTTCCTCCAGTACCGGCCATTACGTTGTCCTGCAGTACCGGCCATTCCTTAAGTTCGTTTTTAAAAGATGTTAACAAGAAAAGTAAGGTTTCAGGAAAAGATGTTACTAAACAAGGTAAGAGCTTGCTGTCAAGAAGAGATGTCAGTAAGAAAACTAAGAAAAATAAAAACGAAAACCTACCTCCTCCTCACAGAGCGATTAAAGAAGAGTCAGTTTGCTCTTTGTGTGCTAAATCTCATGAAGAAGATTGTGTACAGTGTGGAAAGTGCAAGGTTTGGGTCCATGAGGCTTGTGCAAACATATCGCAGCTATCCGATTAGCACATTTGCGATTATTGTATTACATAAATGGTTACATATTTACTGGCTGGTACTGGAGGCCAATTTTTTATAGTTCGATTTTTCCTAGCCGTAGAATTGCTGTAATAAAGCTGATTATTTCTAAACGTATTGGTTGTTTATTTGTTTTTTTTTTTTAAATAGCACAATAGTTGTTTTATATATATCAGGAGGTATTGAACATGTAACCTTAGCAATTTTGTTTTTTTTGTTGATAAACGTACTGGAGGACTCTCCCATAGCACTTGTTTTAACTTGTGGTTTCATTTTTGGAGCGGGTGCGTATAGGCACCCGTCGGTTATAGGAGGCATCTTGTGACCGGTGACTATAGTCACCCGTAGTAGCAAAAGGGTTAAATAATTTATTCACTCCGAGCGGCTTGAGTGAATAAGGGAGATCGTTCCACGGTTACACGATGATGAAAGGAAGTAAATTGAAAATAACTAGAACGTTAAAATACGTATATCAAGTTATTAACAATGAGTTGGGTTTAAGATACAATTACAAGAGTTGATTCTTAAATTAAAGTATTAAAGTTAAAATGTTAACCGAATATCACGCGTCGGATCGCGGGGTTTCCAAGTCTCGTAGACTTTGAAAATTCACCTGTCTGACTGACAGCATAACGTTGTATGGAAGAAATGACCCCCAGAGGCAGAAAAGTGTCTCGCTTATATAGGGCTCTGTTTCGGGAAGGATTTGAAAAAATGAGTGGGGGTGGTAGGACTCTGGCAGGGATGTAAGGGTACCAAGGACATATGAAAGAAATCTGGCCAAAGTGTAAAGTGTCATGGTTTGTATAAGTCTAGATAAGTGGAAAGCAGCCCTGTAGAGCGAAAAACACTTGTTTTTAAACCTTTCGTTTTTCAAGAGCGGCTGACTGCCATCAAATAAAGAATTCTTTAAAAATTCTCAAGGTTGGATGTAACATAGTAAACATAAGTAGTTGACATAAGTCAATAATAATTTGACAAGAAATCATCTTTAGACACGGCTATCCGAAAGCCAATAGCATTTATAAATACATAATGATTTTTCCTAAAAAAACGATACCTATTACAATATGTTAATTGTTTTTCTACTTTTGTTTACATTGTCATCTGTTTACAATATACACACCTTCTATCTGGTACATCCAAAAAAGCAAACAAATTGATATCAATACGACAAAATTTACCACTGCTAGTTTCCATTCGCAGGAAAAGAGACGAAAATCGAAGCATTAGTCTAACTTCTACTGAAGTTCTATATACGCCCGAATAAAAGTGCAATTATATTTTTCGGCTGCACGATTACATTCAACAACGAAAAGAATGGTAACAAAAGTGGAACTAATTGCAGCATTCTAGCATTCAGCATTTTTCTCTTCTATTTTTTCAAGCTTCGCTCAATAGGCAGGCGATATATGAATTTAAGTCCGAAATCTGGTATTCATAGGTGAGGTAGTCCATTCCGTTTTTCGCGACAAAAAAAAAACGATTTGGCAGAAGTGTCAGAACGAGTACGCAATGCTTTTAAAATATTGTATCATAGTTGCGCAACTTTCTCCGTTAGCGGTTCTGCTATATCGGCGAAACCTGATCTCTCTATAATTGAATATTAACGTAAACAAGAATAGGAAGTTATTTACTGTTGAAATGATTCGCTGCAGTTCCTGACGTCTATCACTCCTCGTGATATCACGCAAGAGCAACATCCCGAATATTATGACTGAACTTTTACTAAAAAAATTGATCCCTCATAATGGATATTTCCTATTTTTATTTTACATCGAAAACGCCTCTACCGAAGCATCAAATCACCGAGTATAGTCCGACAATTAAAAGGTGGCTAAATATTTCGTTTTTAAACGCCTATTCCCAATATTTTGTTTCTGAAATTCTCAAACCCACCCTCCTAAAGTAGCTAAACAAATTTCGGAGTATTTACTTTAGGAGGCCGAGCTTGGGATTTCCATAAATAAAATGACGGGAATAAACGTTTCAAAACGAGAAGCCCTGCCATTCCTTAGCCATCGTTCAGTTGCACGATCGTTCAATAGTGTAGGATTTTTATAACAAATGCACATGGAAATACAGCTATTAGTAGAAACATTAAACAAACGGAAATGACAAGAATGTACACTCACACAAAGACTCTTGACCGTCTGAGTCCCAAGCAGCGCGATCGCGCTGTTCAGATTTTATGTCGAGAAAACCAAGCACTTTTCGAGCGTTGTGGACAACTAACGGTGCGTCACCGACTGTCGGTTTTTTCTTGTTTAATGTGATGGAGCGAACACATCTTATATGTGCAGAACATCAAACCGAAGAAGTGTTATCGCGACGATTGGTATTTTTTGGCGCCGTTGCGCTGTTTGGGATTCTTCGACAGTGTTTTTTCAATACCCGCTGGGACTCAAACGGTTAATATTCTAAAATATATACTCTATGTCTAGTCACGTATATTCGTCTACTTATTATTCTTGTCTAATTATTTGTTCGTCTACTCGTCTATTTCTTTAATCGTCTATGCGTCTATTCGTCTACGCGTCTATTCGTCTATGCGTCTATTCGTCTACGCGTCTATTTGTCTATAAGTTTATCATAGCGTTCGTTAACTCTCTCTGTATCTTCTCGTGCGCGTGTAGTTGACGTCTGTCATTTGTTTCACGATGGTGGATCCTTATACTACATCGTTCTAGAAAGATCAGCGCGAGATTTTTAAAATTCATTAAAAGAGCTCAACTGTTGGGACAATTGATGGCACACCGATTTTGATAAATTATATTTCTCTATTTTTCTTTTCGCTCGTTTATTGAATAGCTATCAATAGAACTGCGCGAACATTTAGCTTTTGCAGAATACCGTAGACATATCAATTTTCCACATAGAGCCGCGCCGAGCTGTTTGACGGAACGGCAGTTTAAGGGTGAATTCACCCTACATATATGTACGTCTCGACTCTAGTACATATACAACTACTAGCGCAGCGAACTAGAAACTGCATAGGAAGGAATTAGATCTGTGATTTCCTTTAGACTTGTGCTGGAGTATGTACATACGAGGTAAATGTAGCTGTGACAACTTTGCCCTTACGATTCGTGCCGTATATCGTGAATCAACCCTAAACCGTTGTTGTTCGAAGGAAAAAAGCACGTATCTTTGTGGGGACTAGAAATATGTTACAAGACTGGATAACAGTATACGACACTGGCGACGCGAAACATGCAGATGTGTTTCACAGATAGAAAATGTAATTCTGGGAAAAGTGAGGATGTTGCGCCGTTAGGTCATCGATTAAATGCAAATGTGTGGTACTGAGGTAGCGAGATTCTACATCTTTAGAAGCACCGCCGGCAAAGCCTGTTTCTCGTTAGCTTAAATTGACTTGGGTACGATGTCTAGCATCCAATTGGTGACTTATTGTTTTAAGAAAATGTCACTCGTTTGTGAAAAGATCTTGGAAGAGAAAATATATCTTTAATTCTTCTATAACTTATGCTATACGCAACTGAAAATAAGTACGAACTTGGATAAAAATTGAAAGGTATCAGAGTTCGAATTCTATTCTCTTTGAGATCCTTTCGAAAGTTTTTTCTTCTTAAAATGAGTACTGTAACATTAAATAGAAAACCAAATAAATACTATATATATATGTACTATGACTTCAGTATTTTACAGAACACAATTTTGTAAGTCCTTGACAAAATAGTTAGATTATTTTTTAGAGTAACTGTCACTGGGCCACCCTTATTAATTTTATGTCACTTTATTATTGCACTCTTTTGCTGCCTTTTTGCGAGAATGTATTATTACCTTTAGTTTTAACCAGTCTGTGCTAAATATTGATTTCACAGGCTTAGCAGAAATTTATTTTAATGTGGACATACGCAACAACCGAAAGTAGACTGAACTGCGCTGTTTACGAGAATACACAAATTTCTGAAGATGGCAAAGATGTATTCGCAGATATATTTTCATTTATTTTCCTACTTGAAGAATAATAACGAATAATAACTGCAATATTTTATATATCTCAATTTTGATATATTAATTACTGTTAACCTCATTTAAACCTTACTCAAAGCCAACAAGAATCTAACATCAAATAGAAAAAGATATCACCAAGCAAGTTTGTTATTTACTTAGAATGACTAGCTTAATATTCTTGAATGACAAAGCTAACTTGGGCTCCTTTCTTATTTCGGAACGAATCGTGAATTATTTTTATACACATACACTTTTTACAGTCTCGTACGAATATTTCGAAAACGGAAGTCCAAAGGCGATTATCTGTAGCTGCAATTGAAATGATTCAGAATCATATAACTAACAACGTAGTTGAAAATTACTAGTATTAGCAGCTTTCCCTTTCATTGATACAACTGTCACCTACACATCTTTATTTTCATGTATTTATAGCGCACAGCTTTGTTGTAAAATGCAAATGATATGTGAAATTGTTTTTATCTATTATTTTTTTAAGTATAACACCAGTTTCAATGAACAGGGCTTTCAAATTTGAATAGGAAAGTTTCAGTACAATAGAAGTTAAATCAATTTATAAATGATATACGATCGATCCATCTTCAAAAATCAACAGCATACTTCGGAATATTTAAACATGCGATAAAACAGAAAGTTTTTGCTGCACGAAGAACATTTCATTCTCCGATACGGAAATCAGTCAGAATTTCCGAACTATTTGAGATCGAAATGTTCGAATCTGCAAAGTAATCTTTATTCTCTCGACATCTTCAAAAAGTCCACCAAGCTGCTTCGAACTACAGAGAAAGTTTCAGTTTTCATATGGTTTCACACAAAAATACAAGTATGGAAATTGTAATCTAAAAGAGTTGAAAATACTTGTTCCAGATACGATAATGTTTCCGAAGGTAAGTCCATCCGCGAATATCAATCTCGAATCTCAAGAAGACGAAAACTGTTTCGAAAGGTACACACATATTTTCCCTCGGATGCACCGGGATTACACACTCGGACCTTTCGATTTAAACTTCAGCAGCGTATAGAACCAACTATACGTGTCTTATTCGCGAAAACAGTGTCACCCCTGTGTCCTCGGAGTTTCGTACGTGCTTCATATAACATTGGCGAGGCTTCATACTCCTTATAAGCGGCGTTGCGTTTCATTAAAACTTACCGAGTCCGCTAGCAGCAGTTTTCACCTGGAAGGAAATCCAGTTTACCGAACTCTGGAACTCTATCGTATGATGATATTAGAGAGCAGCGTTTTAAGAGTATCGCGAATGCACTATGCTAGATTGAATTTGCTCGGTTTAACGTAAGCGAATTAACATTTCCACGGCTGAAAACTCGGGAAATTGCACGCGCTCTATGCTTGTAGGAAAGGTGCAATTTGCGATTCTCCGATGAAATTCTCTCTTGAAGACATCCAAAGAAAAGCTTGGAAGGTGCAAATCCATAAGGAACGTCGAAATACTCGAAATCGATCGACGGCGAAGTGTCTGTTTCGGCGGATCGTTGGCCTGCCACTTAAAGTGTATAAGGTACTTGAAGGATATTGTTAATCGCTTTAACACTTGTCTTTATTATCTACGCTTCCTCGAGTAGCAGCACTTTTCTCGATTACATCCTTCCGATCATTTCGCGAACTGCTCGAAGAGAAAAGCCCATCGGCTGATTGTTCCCCGTATCTGTCTGCGTTTCATACTTGAACGCTGATGATGGTGCTATTATATTGCAATTACAATAACTGTGAGAATCAACGGTCGGATCGTTAGTAGTGAGAAACAATTTTGCTTCGTTGCATGGGAATGATTGCGTTTGTACGTTTTATTGATTATCGATTCACGTCCCTTTGTATCGGTTACTCTTGCTCTTCCATTTTTAACGTTTAAGCATGGCAAATGCATCTGGTAATGTTATATTGATATGGATTTATCGTTTTAAGGAATACGATTTAACTTTTTCATTCAACACTCTTAACAATTTATGATTTATTTTTCGATCAGAAGTATTGTACTACAAGCAGCAGGTGGAAATTTGTATCATACGAAGGCTGGATTCGCTGATGAGACGTATAGAAAGGATGAATAGAATTAATGGGCATTCGAGTTAAAAACAGAATACATAGGAATTTTTTAAATGATGCAGACATACTTTTAGTCATGGGACACTTTTTGATTGCAATCGAATAGTATTTTCTGAATAGTGCAAATATTATTAGTAGTATTAGTAATAGTAGTATAATGCGACAACCTCAAGAAGTCTCCTCGGAGGTAGGCCTGTTTCGGCAGGATCTGATTCGCCAGGCGTCAAGATATTTTAATAAAGATATTTCAATTTTACGACTTTGTCAAGTGCCTCCTTCAGGAGGATGAGCAGGGTGGTGTTGCGACTCTTCGGGCAGTTAAGTCGTCGGAGTCTAGTTTGTGTTCTTCTCTTGGAGATTAATAAACACTACACTCCGGAATGGTTTTGGTGTTTGTTTATTGTAACAGAGAACTAGTATATACACGGAAACAAATAATAACAAAAGGAGATTAACAAAATATAAATACGAGCGAGCCAAATGTGTATAGAAAAAGACTTGTTGCGAATAGAATATTGTGAGAATCTTGTTACGGGAGAAAATCTGAAGATTTGCTCGCTTTCCGGTTCTTTTATCAATTTCGGAAGCACCCCTTCCTCTGTCGGCAACCCCGACGAGGAGGAAGGGGTGGCTTGATAAGGAGGAGAAAGTTGGGCCCTGGTGAAATGTTATTGGTTCTGCCTGGGCTTCGTGGGTGGTTACCAAAATGCAGCGTTTGCATTGGTTTTGCCAAAATCCACGGAAGGCCCAGGCAGAGGGGGGCCTTGGGCCGCGAGGGTGACTCGGGTGTGGACGAGAACTGCTAGATTTATGACAGGTGTCATAAATCTAGCGCAAGAATTCTTAAGTGCAAGTCTGGTAGCCACGTGCCATCCCTCGATGTTCGAAGGTGGTTGCCAGATGGACGAGTCTACACAGCCGCGAAATTAAAATATAGAATTTAGAAAGCTTGCCCTCGCAACCTTAAGGCCCGCGTTGCAATTACGCCTCAACAGGTGGATTAAATAAAAAAAATGGTGCGAATAGGGAGCCTTTAGCGAGAAGCTCCGCCACTCAGGAGACTTCTTGAGGTTGTCGAAGAATAGTGATAGTGCTATGATATTAGTCAAATAGTATTTTAGAACTTTAAAGTATAAGGGCAGTTTCAATTGTATATACGTTCATTCATAATTGTAAGTCAATTATAGAGAATTGTGCTTTTAAGAAATATCTTAATGCTAGAACTACCAACGATTAATTCAATATAGAGTATTCAAATGCAGGAAATTATTATAATAAAAGAGAATAAAAGAAAATCGAGTGATACAATTTTCTACCTTGAGCAAAGTACATAGTTATTCGGAAAATGAAGGAGATGGAGACTTAGAAACTTCCAAAAATATTTCAAGGAAATTAGAAATTAATCATATTGATTGTTTTTATAGTTCTAGTGTTAAAAAAATCATCGAAACAGTGATATCATTTTTCAAGAAATTGTTAAGGCTCCGAATGAACTGATAAGAAATATTTTTTAAATATATTATTATTACCGTTTTCTATCAGTATCGTAATAAAGCTAACGCTACCAAAACTAGCGTACCTACTTAAGGGATAATTAGTATGTCAAACGTCAAATCGAGCGAAAACTTGGTCGTTAAATTGCCATTCCTTACAGCGCAGAACCTTCAGCATTCCTTAGAGAGAATGCGAGCTGTCAAAGAGATCGCTCTGGAATACCAAAACCGATATAACACCGACGACCGTAAGGATAGTAATCCTGCAAAGGCACAGAATCCCAAAGTGTTGCGAACGTTCTGAATAACTAATCGTTGGAAAATGCTCGCCGCGAAATTGCACGTAGCAGTTCCCTTTACGATAATTGTTAGTGCGGAGCCGGAATGCATCGAAAATTTCGAATTTACCCCGATCATGTTGCTACGCTGTTGCTGCCTGAATCATCATCCCCGAAAATGTAGTTACGTGCGCATTGGCACGTGAACAAGCACAATTTTCACTCGGATTCTAACGCGCCATTCGAAATTTATTTTTCACTTGCGAATAATTTTTATACCGTATTGAATTTTTCTAGGTACATACATTCATTTACTATTTCGATAATAAATACACGAAATTATTCGTACAGATGGTTTAACATTCTATATTTACGGTTTGAGTATTGAAGTTGATATGTAGAGATAATGCTTCGATATGAATATACAATTAAATTTGATCGTGATGTTTAATGCTTCATTTCAAAATGATGCAATATCGTAATAAAAGCTGGGGAAATATTGAAACACGAATAGTATTAATTTAAATGACAACATAAATATGATTAATAAGAAGGTTCTTTTACACAGACAAATATATAAAGTAAGAGCACAACTCGCAATCAGTATAAAGCGGAATTAGATCACCGATTTTTATATATTAAATAAAACGCCAGTTCAGCATTTACGTGTGCTTGTAATGTTTCATTTTTGAAGTCATTGAAGACCTTAACGTTATATCTTGTTTAAGTGATGTTTAACATTAGAAATACCAAGCTCGAAATGGCTGCTTCCCAATTTTTTTCAAAAACTCTCCAACCTTGTAGAAGAGCCATCGAGTATATATTCCTCAATGATCTTATAAAACACATTTTTTCACACATTTTGATTACAAAATCTATCATCTTGTCCACCTCTTAATTTTTTAATTTCCAAAGTAGCTATTTAATGTATTGAAATATAATAGGTTTAATGCTGGTAGTTATAATGTTTAGCGTATCTTTACTGAAAACTTCATCTAACAATGAAATTAAATAACGGCACATATTTATGTTTTTATAACACTTAATTGTATGATGCGTTGTTGACTAATTGTGAGTAACATCTGTGGATATTATAGGGTATACCCTGAAAGTGTCAAATATTTGAGTCCCAAATGTGCAGTTTTCGGTGAATCAAGGGGTGTGTGTAATTTGCCATAAAGTGTCAACAGATTTGTACACAGAAATTTAGTAACTTGAGACTTTTTGTGTCACACAGATAGTTTTTTGTCATATACTTTGAATTCTCTATCTGTGCTGCATGATATTCGTGTTTTATGAATTCGAAGTATAAATTATAAACTCTTTAGGTTGCATGAAGAAAAATAACTTATTATCACGTATTTTCTGTATGTTCGCGCGAATTCGTAAGTTATAGCTAATTGTATTTCAGCGGGTACTCAATTGGTGGATCTTCTAGTTTTCCATTGCATACATATATTATATATTTAAAGTTTATTTAATATAAAAATTTAAATGAGTATAAACTTGTTAAGAATGCTGCAAAAGCTGCCATTTTTCGATCGCATTATTACTTGTGATGAAACGTGGGTTTTTTATGGCAATAGGAAAAGGTTTCCTCCGTAGCTCGATACGAATGAGGCTTGTGCTCATACTCCAAGGCCATAACTTCATCCAGGGAAAATGTTAATAACAGTTTGGTGGAATGTAAGTGGAGTAATTTGGTACTTGTTTCTTCGAATTGGAGAGACACAGCCGAAAAGTACTGCCACAGGAGATTGACGAAATGCATGACAAATTGAAAATTATACGCCCATCACTTGCTAATCGGCATTGCCCGCTACTTATCTACGCCAACACTCGGCCGCATATATCGCACAAAACAATTTCGAAATTAAATGAATTAAAATATGAAAGTTTGTAACACCCGGCATATTCACCGGATCTTTAATCAATCGACCTTCATTTTTTAAACATTTAGAACAGTTTTCACGGGCTAAACAGTATGAAAATGAAGGCAGTCTAGAAAATTCCATATCAGAGTTGTTGAATACCGACTCAGTCCATGTTTTTTTCCATATTCACTATCTTCTCTAACAATAAAATAATAGCACCAAATAATACTCAACCTGATTCAAGGTCCAAAAGGGAACTGTTAGTCATCTTCAAATTCCGTCATCGTTTTTCCTTCAAAATATGTTTTCAAGACATTTGGTGTTAGCGAATGTCACTGGAAAAGCGATCGCCCTTTTGGAACCTTAGTCACGTGAAGTCTGGGTCATCCAAACCTCCCACCACACTAGTTTAAAATCTTTAAAAGGTCAGTCCTGCCCCGAAATTAACGAATTTTGTATTGAATCGCTGACAGTCGGCATCTCGCGACGACGTTATCCTTAAATTGTTACAACTCCGAGCGCGCAGTAGTTCTTTCTAAATAAAGTGTTGTTAACCACACACGGAATACAACACAATGGTGTCAGAAGTGGGATACAACAGAGTTTATTGCTTCTAAAGATCAGAATTTCTTTAAAACAGATATCTATGCATTAAAATCTCGTTGGGAAAAGTGTACTGAAGCAAATGAACCATATTTTGACGAAATAAACAGCTTATGAAAAAAGATACGCAGTTTTATATATTCACTTAAAAATCCGACATTTCATACACACCAACCTAATAGTACATTTTGTGTAAAACGTTTCTTTGAATAAATGCCAGAGGATTTTCGATTCTTTCGTAAAATACTCTGTTACTAAAGCTGCACTTTATGGGCGAGGAGTTCCATATTTTACTAAATACATATTGGAAGCTTACACTCGATCGGAGTTATGCGACATTAGACTAATGTTTTTTCAGGCATCCAATGTGGAACCGAGATGAAGGCCAGGAGGAATATCTGTGGCATTCCAATAATTCATCTTGCTTCTCCCTACCTTTAACCCACCGTCTTTCCGTTTTTCCTCAAAATTCTCAGGGAAAGTTGGATGCGAATCGATAGCCAGAAAGACGACATATTGCCCCGCGGGACTTGTTTCTCTTCGTTTGTCTCTGCCCGTGAAATCTCAGCTGATATCGCAATGATCGAGCACACGCCATAGAAATTGCCGAAAGTCAAGTGGATAAATTAAGGTGGGCACCGTTTCTTTGGGTTTCTACGAACTTTCCTGATTAACGTGTCACTGACAATAAGATATCATCAATTACTAATTTCTATGTCTGTGAAATTTGAAAATACTATAATTACTCGTGAAACAATACATGAAAGACATTTTCACACTAACTTATAAAATACGTAGGAAAACTCATGTTGCACTAGATCAAACAATAATCAATATACTTGTGCAAGAACAGAATTTTTAGAGATGGACAGTTTAGAATTAGTGTGTGTGCATAGTAGATGAGTAGATAGATTTGATAGGCGACAAATGCTAAGGCTAGCGTTACTCTTTAGTCTGTAGATTAGGAAAAAATAAGTGATTGGAAGAGAGAATGCATGCCGTAAGGGGATGAATGCGTGAGCGAATTTTTGAGACAGTCGGTTGAGCTATGGAAAAAGTTGAAGTGTGAGCAAAGTTGAATTGAGAACAGTGAAGAGTAAATCTTGAGAGGAGAGTTAGAGATTTTGCGAGAGTGCGAGATAGAGTATTTAGAATTATTTTAGGTTTTATATTTTGTCTGTTTTATAGTTTTACAATATTTTTAATAAAGTTATCCTTTATTATTTTCATACGTTTAGTTTTATGAATAGGCTATGATACTATTCCTTTAATATACAATAATTTAAATAGGAGGAAATATATAAGGAAACTATCTCCTCCATGCCTGTATACAAAACTGTTAGCCATTGTTGATAAAACATTCGTTAAAATAGTTATTCCATCAAATTTTCGTTACATAGTTTTAAATGGATTGTTGCGACGCATCGTCGCGAAATAATTCTTGTCTTGCCTGTTAAACGGGGAAACTTACTGCAAGACCTGTACCTAGGTAACGTTGTAAATCGTACCTAGGCGCAGACCAGCAAGAGGAAAGTCGGCACGTGGTCGCCAAATGTAAGAGAAGATATTTCTGATTTCGACAGAAAAGTTGCGCTCCTCTCTTGAGTACCGAGACCTCTCCTCAAAAGAATATCGCACAAAAATGGCCGGAAGCCTCAGCTCGCTCTCTCTCATACGCCGAACTCAGACAGAAACGTTACTCTTTCGATTTCACATAAGCTGTATTAAGCCTTGTACAGTATTTCTAACTTGTAAATATAACAAGTTAACCTCAGTGGACTTTCTTAAAATACCGATCGAGCACCCGCGATCGGCACGCCCAAGAATCCTTCGCTAGTTTTCGGCGTAACATGGATCTACAATTTTATATAATTCAAAGCGAAGACATATGTAACTCGGGCGATCCGCAATCTGCGAAGAAACACAAAATCATTTTATTCCATTCCGTTGAAATTCCCTTGCCATTTATATCAATTCTCTGCGTCCTGTTATAGTGTCTCAAAGTTGTAAATAGGCCTGAGGGAGCCAGATTCGAAGTGTACGTTTACGCATAGATGCCTTCACATCCGTAATAACTCGAATGTCGTGAACAAATGTGCGTTATATTCTTGCCGTTCTCCTATTCCATTCCCTGATAATATATCGAATGGAGGAACTGGCCAGCTGCGTCGTATATCTCGTGTTACCCTCGGCTTCCAGAACCGCATATGTATTTCTCACTACCCGGCAGAGCTGACCGAGCACATCGATGATATAAAAGTCAGCTTGAACGATAACGGTCAATAAGAAATAGAGAGCTGCTTCAAGCAATTTGAATTATGAAACAGAATTGAACGGTATCGCATGTCTTCAAATAATATGTTTTAATAATGTTACAGGCTCGATTAACTTCTTAAAATTTATCCCGTCTGAATTTTGCACGTATGTGCCTGGCTAGATCTTCTCTAAGGACCACTCCGTTTATTACAAAAAATGGGGAGAAAATGAATAAACGCTTTGAATTGGTGCGTGTGTGTGTGTGTGTGTGTGTGTGGACTGACTCTATTGAATTTCTCGTTTAAGTGTACTCCTTGAAACTAAGTGTACTCCTGTTACTATGATTCTGACTTGTTTGAATGTTAGAATGACTATGATTTTACAAATTGAAAAGGTGTTTCGTGGTAAGCTGTGATGCGTCCCTATCTTGAAGTCGTGTATGAAATCTCTGACTTCAATGATGGTGGAGTCTTTGCAAAATAAGTAACTATTGGTTGATGAATAGTTTTCTCCACCCTCTCGAGGACCTCAAGAGAGGGAAGGCGATGACAAGCCCTCAACACCTGATGGAGGATTTCAAATCTATCAGCTGCCTTCGAGCAAGTCCAAAGTCCAGTTAGGGTCATCGGCGGGTACGCACAAAAATTTCTTACAATAATTATATACAATAATACACAGATGTATAGATTTATTGCCGAAGACAACTGTCGACAAGATGTTTGCCGCTCCACCAGGTCCTAAGGTTTATGACTCCTTAACAAATAATGTTATCAATACTTAAAACTTAATTTTATGGAATAATGTACTCCTTACTATCATCACTTCAGGTGATATTCATTTTTCAACTTATGCTATACCAAACAATGCAGTTCAGAGAGATCAATGGCGTCAGGTTTCATCGTGTAAATTGGATAGACCCAGTTTTCCAAGAGACTTTTTTATTTTTAATATTAGTTTTAACGCTTTTAGTGCTGGACGATGATATATGGTCGTTAACAAGTGCTAATGGTGGGCGTTGAAGGGCTGTTATTCAGTTTCCAACACGATATTAGTAATTTCGTGACAGTTAATTACAAATACACAGTTTATGCTCTATATTTCGCGTTCTATATGAAACTATGGCTAAATGACAATTCGTTTCATTCCATACCACATTTATCATTAATTCAACCAATTTTTTCGATCGGCATTAAACGTTATATTTTATATTTAAAATAAACTATAAATTATACTGTTGTATACCGTGGATAAGTGAAACTTACAGTGGCACGGTTGTTACAATTGTTATAAGTTTGAAGACCGAATGTATAATCGCGGAGTCCGACAGAGTTTCGGCACTGACTTGAGTAATGGATCAAGAATATTGTCTTTAGTTCTCGCACGAGGTTTCTTATATACCTTAAGATATACACTGATAATAAAGAAGGGAGAGGGCGAGAATGACCAAATCCTAGAAGTGAACCCTGACCAACGTGATTCAGGGTTCAGAGGTGACTCTCTAAAAGACGCTTAGGACATTGAGTCACTAAGGCAACGCAGCGCGTTGTAGATAACATAGGTTGGTCATCCAACAATACTTTATAGTTTTTTATTATTTAGAATGCGTGTATGCGTGTTAGAAGAGTACGTTCCCTACATTTCACATTAAACTTAAGTTTCCACTTGTATATGTCATTTTAAGTATATTTATAATAAATATCCTACAATATTTGTGTATCGAGGAATAGAGTTATTCGCGCCTCAGGAACACTTATACTTTCAACTTGTATATTAAATATCTTACAATTAGTTCGTTCCGACAGCAATTCGATATGATGTACGGAAATGAATGTATATGATGAGGACTTGTGAGAGTTTTAAATTAGGAATTAAAAATTGGATTTAGAATTTAGAATTAGAATTACAACTCGAAGATCACTGTCACAATTAGTTGAACTTGGAAATGTACTGAGTAATGCACTGTACAATTGAACTGGATAACAGACTGAAATTTTGTGAAAAGAAACATGGGATTTTTGAGGGACTTTTGGAGAAGGAGTGTTGAATGGTGATAATGGTGGCTACAAGACGGAGGACAAAAATGAGAAATGCGTAAAGAGCGGTGAGTATGCTAAGGAGTTGAAAGGTCGAGGTGGACAAATAGGACGTTTGAACTTAGGGCTGTAAATCAATGATGATTATGGAATGACGGATGTTGGGCGAGCCGCAGTACAAAATATTTGTGCTTATGAAATGTTCACCAAAAGTTATCTTATGTACTAATTGATCGGTGGGTCGATACATTAAATTTGTATTATTAGCTCGGGATTAAATAATCGTATATATTGTATTTATCAACGAATATTTATATACAGCCATTATATATTATTATATTAAAATAAAAATCCTCGTTTATTTTAACAATTGATATATTTAATTACATTGGAAGCAATGTTATATGAGTTGGTTTTAACAATATTAAACTTGAGCAATGGATACGAGAATTGATTATAACAATGTTGGATATGGTTAGGAAAATATCATAATTCAGCGAAGACTCGGAATGTATGCGATTCGGAATGTGTGATTCAATACGTATATTGTATGTCCGACTGTTAAACCTGTAGCGTCTTTGATGCGTGACATTTCATGATTGAAACTCGAGTACTTTTGATGTTTGATATTTGATAATCGAAACGCGAGTAGGGGTCTTTATATAATTTTCAAAGCATGCTGATTTTACCTCTCTATGGAGCCATGTTATCGAGCCGACTTGGTTGGTAGTAACTAATATTTACTACCTGCCTTCAAATAAATGACGCATTCATAAGCTATTATGATATACAACAAAATTTTTATCAAGTGAAGAATTTGAAACTTGGAAATATCTGCCGCTTATGATCAGGGGTAAAATATGACTACTTTTTACCATTATACTGTATGATGAGACTTATTTGTCAGTACATAAAGTATGATCATGTAACATTGTGCAAGACTTCGATATCAAAACGTATAATGGCAAGTGAGAACGAGCAGCAAACATTGATTAAGGCAAGACATTTATACAGTGAGCGAAATTTCCATAGTTCCACTAAAAATTTTCCTCTTTGTATTGAGTTTTTAACGGTTTGCACTCTGAGTAATTTTCACTATGAGCTACCAGCTACTCCGAAATTATTTACACGGTGTAAAAACACATTCATGGAAAGTTGAAGATTTTGCCTCACCATTAAAAACAAGCGCATACATATTAGAAATATGTTTTGCAATGTAAAAAATATAAAAATATGCCGGATTTACCTGATAAAGAAGTTCTCAGCTTCTATCGCAATACATATTGTTGCTGCGGTGACAACGGAGTGCAAAGGGTTAATTGTTACCAACAGAGCGTCATTGATTTTTCAATTTCAATTGTATTTTCAATAGTATTTCTAATTATTACGTATAGTTTCGATTATTAGAGTGATATGTGGTATTTTATTGAGAATTGAGGAAAAATGTGATTTTTTCAGATGAGCAAAAGTTTCATTTACGTGGTCCCAACGGTTTTAAGTACTATTGGAACGATTTGAGTGAGACATGTGGCATTGTCATGATTCGAAATTTTGGTCGTGGAAGTGTTTGGGCCGCATTTAATATTTGTGGTAAAGACTGCAATATGTTGGACATCGACGAAAATGAATTCTGAAAAATGCACAGACCTGTATGGAAGACGTGCTAATTCAATTCAGGGAGGAAATGGGTTTAGATGATTATATATTTTAACAAGAAAATGCAACAATCCGCACTTCAAGAATGAGTAAGGAGTAGCTTCAGGTGAAAAATATACAATTAATACAGTGGCTCGTGCAATCTTAGGACTTTAATCCAATAGAGGATCATCGGGGAATACTATCTCGCAAGGTGTATGAAAATTGGAAACAATTTACCAATGTCGCAGAACAAAAATAGTGCGACAAGCGTGGGATAGTGTAGATATATCGACATTACAAACCGTAATTAAAAGTATGAATAATCGAGTTTTTCAAGTTATTTTAAAAAATGGTAGCATTATACCATATTAACATACACTTATTAAGTAAAACATTTTGACTTTATAAAATAAATAAAGTATTATACTAACAATAAGTGGAAGTATAGAAATTTCGCATATCCCTTCGTTAGAAATACATACTTTCCAATTTAATCACTTGAATAAAAAGACACTTTATTATGAAACATTTTACGTATCTTTGTAATCATCTTAATATAACATGAATACTTAGAACTTGGTTCTTTTTTTATAAATGAACCAAAATTGCTAATAAATAAATATGAAACTATGAAAATATCGCAGACTATATATACATACATATTGTTACGAAGCACCCAGTAGATTAAATGTTACAGGTAATGAGACTTGGCAATTGTTTGTAGTAAAAAGAGATGAGATTCTACGGTCAGTAGTATTCGTTGACGGACGTGTTTCCTTAAATAAACGTTCTCAGTTTTTTTATAAATTGTGTTCTATTTAATTATGTCCGAAAGGATAATGCGTGCGCGGTCGACTCGTAACTATATAAATATATATATCAGTATATTGTAAGTAATGTAAGATTATGTTTTCGAGTTTGGCAAAGTCGGTGCTTGAAATACATTATTTAGGAGGACAATTTTCTCGGAATTCAGGATGTTCGCTCTTCACGGTTGTCGTAATGTATGTCGGCCACCGAATGCTTAGGCAACTGTTCTTAACTTTGCTATTGACGTATATATTATTAATTGCAACGATATATATTATATCACATCACCAGTGTCACATTAATATCGTATTCGTCGGTTACGCTTTCGAAAAGATATTTGTTCGGCTACAACTTTTTGTATTTTCTCGTATACTTCCACAGATAATATTTCTTTTCTTCGGATCAATATTGAGGTCTGGGAGTACTGCAGCTCTTTTGATGATTGTCTGATGGTTATATAAAGACTACTCTCGTCATATTTGTACATATGAAGCCAAATGTTATTCACGAAGATGGTGGACGCGACATCAGTATTATGTCTTACATAATAGTATGGTGTGTCAAAAATTTAACCCTCTTTAGTTCGAATTTTCTTTGGAAACTGAAGATTAGTTTCACGATAGCACATTAACAATTGATAAAAATAGCATTATAAATAATAGATGCAACTTTATTTTGAAACGTTAGATTGGAAATTATTTCCTGATTTTTAAGAGCTTTTAATGGAGACAGTTAAAAAATTGACTTTGAAGAATAAAAGCTTACTGTTGGTCTTGTGTTACCTCAAAATTTCAAGGGCTCGTAGAAGGTTAATGAGCTATGTACAGAAAAAGTTACTGATTTTTATAAAATAATATTTTCTACATATTGCTACAAATTATTGGTTTACGCCCAACTATATTGATCGGTAATGTCTAACTACGATACATTATTGTTATTCATGTACCAATTTTTAATAATTTAGAAAAAACGTTAATGTACAATATCTTTAACATAGGAAACTATAGAAAAACAATTCACGTAACTTTGAATAATAAATTTAAAAGAAAACTTTGTGTAAAGAGATTTTCGATTCTTCCTTGACAAACATTGTAAAATAAACATCGACTTGTATAAGCGTTTTGAAATATCGTGATCTCATGAAGATCGAAAATATACAGGGCGAAATAATGACTATATATGTCCACCTTGAATATTGTCGTTATACGTAATAATAGAAAAAAATGTTATATGCAGAATTGCACAGCAGAGAGGGAAGGCATTTATGCACTCACTCACACGTAATGCACTCTTTTTTCCCGTGGGTGGTAGAATAGAGATGATCTGGAGGTCATCTCTACTTTGTTTAATGGAATGATCTGTTTTTTTCCCTCACGATGTAATATCTTATGTTGAGATGACCTCAGTAATCTATCATTGAAGGTCATATAATATCAAGTGTGGTAGTAAAATAAAGTTTAACGGATTATTGCCAATTCATATTAATGTTACACACTGCTGAAATGTTAAAATTTCTAATTACAATCTGACAACTCAAAGATGGCTAAGGGGCATCGGAATCTCCCGTTTTCAACCATCTATTCCCACGATCTTGTTAGTGGAATGCTCAAACACAGTCGCCTAAAGTAAATGACTATGCGGACTGTTAAGTTTGGAAGACTGAGCTTAGGCATTTCGAAAATGAAATGACGGGAACAAGCGGTAAAAACGAGAGGCTTTGATATTTCTTAGCTAGACATCTTTGAATTGTCGGGCGCTACCATGAGACGTACAGGGTGTTGCAAAATTATATGTACTTATATACCACCTGCCTCAATTTCTGTCCCATCAAATTCCACAAATTCGAATGAGTATATACGTCGTTTACAATTAACATTAATTTGCACAAAAAGGGATTATTTCTGACCTATGGTTTCTTTCAGACAGTTTATTTTAATAAAATGTTTGACCTTAATTTCAAATTCTTCCCTGGAGTTTGTGGTCCGATTCTTTCACAAATGTCCATCTTCGAAAAGGCGTAGAACCATGTCTGACATATTGGTACACATAATTTTGAAATACCCTGTGCTGCTATAATGTTAACAACGTTACAAAACCGTCAGTTTACATGAAAGTAAGAGCCTACAAAATACAGCATGTGCTGAAATAAATTCCGAGACATTAAACCATACATGTGTGTAGGAGATCCAGTGATATGGATATTGCAGCTTTGTATTAACAAAAACGGTCACCACTTCTAACATCCCCTGTAACGAGATTAATTTGATTATATTACCACATTTCACCTTGAATGATATTCATCGATAGCTTACTGAAGTTGTCTCAACATTTGATAACACATCACCATAAGAAGAATATAGACTTACGTGTGAAAAATGTAGAGATGAACTTGAAATTTCCTGTATACGTCCTCCCACACGAAAAATATTTGTAATACAGTATCTTCATCTGTACCGTGTAAGTTCTGTATGTAACCACTTTTTTTATTATTAAAAATAACGATAATATTTATGGCGGACGTAGTTATTGCTCCACTCTGTGTAACGTTGCATTGCACTTGTATATTCTTCCCTCGGATCTCAGCGTAACTCGCGATCGCAATCGCCGTAATTGCATGCACGTTCTAATACGAAAAAAAATTAGCGCTGGGCTAATTTACGTCTAACAGAATTATATTTGCGTATTATATATATATATGTATATCATAATAATTTTAAGTTGGTAGAAATTACTTGCAAACGAGACGTAAGTATTAAAATAATGGCGTACTACCACCGCATTCATTATATCGCTATCTGCAAGTTTAATAGATTTAAGTTCAATAACAATACCCCAGATTTTGAAAAGTGATGCCAGAGAAACACATTATTTACGGTTTACTTTCGATTTTTGTGTCTTTCACACCTCATATCTCGTGGCTTTCTTATAACTCGCTTTATCCTTTCGAAAAATGTGTTCACAATATTTATGATTTAAAGCTATGACGTCCCATGGCCTGAAAGTGAAAACTTTCTATCCTGAATCGAGTAACCAATTGCAGCAAAAAATAACAATTTCTAATGAGATGTGAGTCGATCAATTTTTATCTTTCAATAAGCAAACTATTGTATTTTTATATATACTCAATAATAAATTACTTAATTTGCTTAAATTATTTACTTTGAAGAAATCACATATTATAGGTAAACCTGTTAACAATTTAGGACTCGTATCGTGTAAAAAAAAATAGTAATAATTATTAAATCACTATGTACGTCGAATACAGAAATTGAAAGCAAAAATATATATTGAAATATGTATAGTGAAGACAGTATTACAACTTCGTGTTTATTCAATGTTCTATGTTATAATTCAAGTAGCGAGACTTGAAATAGTATTATAATTTCAGTAACGTGCGAACGGCAATCCCAAAATACTAGCTTCGTAAGTAATTTATGTGATTCCTATCTATTTTATTTTGTCTGTCATAATACCTTGTTTTACACCTTATGAAACAGCTTCTAATATTTGTCCGCAATTAAGTGCCTTTTGCGTAACAAACATATTCATCTAAGAAATAAAATTTTCTTTTAAAAAGGAGATTTTCGCTGTCTCTGAAAAAGTGTTACTTAAGAGAGGAATAAAACGTGATTGCCTGTTAATCCTCACCCCACAGATTATGTTGCCATTTGTCGACCTTTAAGCGTTCCAAGGAAAGTGAATTAACGTCTAAATGTTATTGCTTATTTAATGACGGCACGTCCTGCGTAAAAGGTGCAGAATAAAATTTCATCTAATAAAGTCAATTAAGGGATTAACTCGATTATCCACCTAGCTCGAGTCAGTGCCGCTTTTCTCTCAAGAAAATTCCGCGACGTGTGAAATGTCAGCTCGTGGATTTTTCTCGTCTTTTGTAAAATTTCTTTCCACCATTTATCACAAATCACAAGGCGTTCTCTACTCGATTGATTTTTCGTAGATTTTTCTGTCTGCGAGAAAAGAAGGCAGAAGGAGGTCACGTTTTCCCAATGGTGGCAAACTTAAAAAGTCTCGTTCTCTTTCACTTCCCTCTTTTTCTCCTCTCCTTTTTCCTCGCTCACTTTCTTCCTCTCTTTTCCCTTTTCTTTCCCTTTTCTCTCTGCCGGCTTAGTCAGCCTTCTGGCGGTTTATATCTGCGAAATCGGCTTTTGTAGCTTTCCACGATGTGGGACACTGCCAAAAATGGGACAGGAAATGCGGTTAAGGCTTTTTCCAGAGACACACTGCAAGCATTCGTGTATTTCCTTTGTGACACCTACACTTTCATCTGTCTTTGACGAGCAAAGAGTCTCCTTGATAGACTCACGGGCTCGGCAACTAGGCTTTTTAAATCGTATTAGCTAATTTGCCAAGAAGCTGCGAGACCTTATATAATTTTCTCTTCTTCCTTTTAAAAAAAAGTACACCAGCTACGTTTGCTTGTTACGTCGATACTATGGAAGAGAGATACAAATTTTGCTTCTCAAAAGATTTACTAGTTTCCATCAAATAAGGGGGAAAGCCAGATTACTTTTGCGCATCGTTGCTTTGTTTCACCAGTCAGTGAATTAGTACTTCGGCTTTGTGCAGCGCACTTTCAGGAAAATGAGATCTAAGCTGAAGTTCTATGTGTTTCACGTGTACGGAGTTGTTACGCAAGATTTTACGAAGCTTCAAATTGCATTTCAGTTTATTATTTAAGAACATGTAGTGTGGCGTGGTTTCATGTTCGTTGGAAATGCGTTATCAGGAATCTTTCTGTGAGATAAAAATTTAGCTTCATTCTCTATAAAATCACGGTGTTTTATAAAAACCATTGTGTTAAAAGTAATTGGTTTAATTGTATGAGTGTTAAGCTGTTAATAGGTACAATATAGACAATATCTTTAACTGACAAACAAAACAACAATAAACATTGAAATATTACTTTGTTGCATTCCTCGGTGCAAAAAAGAAAAGAAGCACGATTTCACTGCATGACACTTTTTAACTAGGTTTTCGCAAAAATCTCTGTCACTCAACTGGTTAAATAATAGTGGAGTTATCCGACAGTCAGGATTTTGATAATCTTTAACACTTTGAGAATGAAAACTATTTTGGATATTACAAAATATTCAAATATTTGGCAAGGAAGAAGCTTTTTTGTCAGAAGCCAGTGGGTTGCAGTGTAATAACTGTACATTATTATTATCACGATAAAATTTCAACGATTATGTTTTAATACTTTAAATTAACCCTCTATGGGCCCCTGCGACTTTGAGGTGATGCAAGGCACATCTAAGCTTCGATTCTTCAAAGTCAAATTTCTAATTACCAAATATGATAAATTATCTCGCGGAAATAATGAAATTCTTTCAAATTGAATATTTAAAATTCAGGTTTAATCCACCATTTATAGAGAAAAAAATAACGGAGAATCATTCTATCTAAAAAATATCGGAAATCGCCCATTTCAAAGAGATGAAAGATATGTAAAACGATTTTTTCATGTACAGTTTTAACGCGATGTGTTGAGCATTTTTTTTAGTTCTTGGTTAAATCAATCGACCATCAGTTTTATAAAAAAAGCAAGAGCATACGAGTGGCACAAGAAATACAAAATTGGAGCGGTTGAAAATTTGGTTTGCTCCGTCCCAACTTCAATTTCTTCGAGTAACTATTTTCTTTGACTGTCGCGGTGTTGCTCACTTTTTTCCAGAGAAGCAAACAGTCAGTGAGTGATACCATCTGGACATTATTAGACGCTTGAGAGACAATATTCGCCAGAAAACATCAAATCTTTGGAAAGACAATTCTTGGATTTTGCGCCACCACAATGCGCTATCAAACACACATCCCTCTATAGAAATTTTTAGCCACAAGGACAACAAATATCTGTAAACAAGCACCGAATTGTTAGATACAATCCCGTGCGACTTTTTTTGGTTCTCCAAACTAAATTTGGCCTTCCGTGGAAGACGATTCGAGTCCTGAAGCCTTATAATAATATTCGCAGAAGTAACTCAAGGCCATATCATAAATTTCCCCTGGATGTTTTTCAAAGATTGAATTATTCGTTGTCATAAGTATATCTCCTCAAACCGAACCTATTTTGAAGAACTTTTTATGAACTTTTACTTTTCAAAATTGTATTAAAAAAATGTGGCCATCTTTTCCTATTATAGTAAAACCAGCGCATTAATGGAAACCTTACAGACATTTAGCTGATAAACGGAAAATATCGAGACAGAATTAGCCGTACAAAAGCAGTCAACATTGCATGTAATTCGGCTTTTCAGTGGACCATCACTACAACATTGCTTACATCACTGCACCTTTGGGACCATTTTAAGATCAACGCTTCGCCAAAGAACCCTTTTAACGGAAACAAGATTAACCACTTCATTTTGTTTCAAAAGGAAAACTATGTTAAATAGGATAATACAAAATAATTTATGACTGCTAATAAGTACACTAGCTATTACTTTAAAACAATAATAGGAGAATATGTAATTTTCAAGAATTACGTATGCAACATAACTTTTGAATAATTTTGTTTAAGTTAAGGACAGTTTTCTTTTTATTGAATTTCAAGTTAAAGTAATATGTGTTAAAGAAAAAGTCACTTTATTTTCACAGCTGTTAAAGTCCAGAAGTAGAAGTAAGAAGCAGAGAGTTATAAAAGAAAACTGTAAATGACATATCTTGAGCAAAGGAATGATTCGACTGGAAGAAATACTGTCCTTTCTTCAGCACAAAACGGAAAACATTTTGGAAAACTCTTGTAATGATTCTTGACCGATTGCAAACTCATATAATTCATTGTGTAATTTTAATAAAAAGCGTAAAAAAGTTAGATTATCATTTTTCTCGCATAAAAATATAATAATCATTAAAGAAATTTAAAAAGTTTCAATTACATCATTTAATTTCAACTCCAACTTCGACCTTGGCCAGAACTAAAATAATTTTATATTTTAAAACCCTATATAAATAGATAATATTGTGTATTACATAATCGATTTACCATTAATTGTCATCAACTTATTGACATATTATCGGTAATATTTATAACTTCTATATTAGAGGTAAAATCTGATAGTTCTTATCTCTACGAACCTTTTTCTATGGGATCTACAGAAAATCTACAGACTAGTCAAATTGATCATCGAAACCATTTTGAGTTCTATAATCATTAACTGATTACTGTTAAATTGAATGTTGACGAATATATCTTCCCTCGTATCGTAACTGGCGACGAAGCAACTTAAACAATGGTGATTATACGTTTTGCAGAAAAATATAGAGTAACTTCTTTCCTTGCTTGACACAGTGTGTAATTTAGCCGATCCAGCTGAACAAAACTAATTTTTGAAAGAAATTATGGTTTTCGTTATTTTTGCTGACTTTTCTACTAGTAAACAACATAATGTTATACTTAGCGTTAATAATAATACATATTTCAATAGTCATTTAATATTCATATGTAAAGTAAGGAACTTTCAACTTTAAGTAGTATTTTAACCGCAAGACTTATTTTATTTTTTTTTTTTACGCAAAACGATTCTGTAAACTCTCCCAATTGCAACGATGCATACAATTTGTATGTTGTAAAGATTTAAATATGTTAAAACAATGTTCCAAGCGGGGCAACGCCCAAAATGCCGCAATCTTCATGAATATTTTCCGATTTACCCTAAAAATTACACGTCCAGGAAAAAATCTAATAACAGAAACCACGCGTGGCATAGAAGCTTAGTTAATTTTACGTATTCATAAAGTGACGTTACTCATGCAAGAAAATTATTTCCGCCAACAATTTCAACTTTAACTACTGGAACGTATACACGAACTCTAGAATCACGTAAACGTCAGAACAGCCGGCTGTAAATAAAATTATTGCAAGTACAGGAGCGAAGACTTCATTCGAGGGAAGTTAAAAGTTTTTATCGCGTGGAGAGTTTCTTCATTTTTTTTCTTTTTTAACGAAAGTACAGCGCTACAATTATCCTCACCCGAGAAAGAAACGAGTCCCTCGATCGAAGCTGTCGACTTGAAGTACAAAAAGAAGACTGTAGATATTTTTCATTGCAGAATAAAATTCCTTTGTAACTCGCGACACAGCTACCTGCGAGGATTCGATTAATTGCGGTGAAAAAAGGAAGATAGAAATTAGTTCCGTAAAAGCAAAAAATTGCTAAGTTTTTTGCGAATATACGATATTACAGTGCTCGAGAAACAGACGGCGAAAAAATTCTTTTGTCGCAGATACTTTCAACGTACTCGTCAGAAGCTCGTAAAAAGAAGACAGCGATAGGAATAAAAAACGTGAGAATGTAATGTAATAGTTATTAAAAGAAAAATTAATATTCGTGGAAAACTTCACGCGACGTGGTGCAATTAAATCTTACGGCACACGGATGGTGAGTTCTAAAGATTTTAATACTGATGTTTCATTAAAATGATCACGTTGAAAGCGTAGAAAACTTAAGAATACTCGTAGAATGTTAGAGATCGTATTACCTGTCATAATTTAAATAACCCTTTTCGTTAATATATTGCAGGTGGAAAAGCACAAACTTTTTAAATGTCTGATGATATTTAAAATAATGAAGTGAATTACTTCATTATAATATGTACTGTAAACGCGGGTATGATTAAATTCTGTATGATGAATGAATTGACCTTATACAATAACAATTTTCAATTTTATCATTTCAGATCACGAAGCTTCATTCAAGTATAGGTATTAGTAATACATACAAAATTGATAAACAAAATAGACGTTACAAATATATATTGCAATTAACACTTTCACTTCGAGCGCCGCATATTTGCGGCACCCACTCGACGGTCTTTACAGTAACCGGTGTACGGTATTCACGCGACGATCAGTGAGTATGAACGCCGCATATATGCGGCATCCAAATAATGCGTATACAAGTTCCATCTGTAGTAGAAGGCAACATTTTTCGTTATCGGCTGAATGTTTTCTACTGATTTTATTAACATACTGGATTAATCACTTCTGAAAACAGCTCTTTGTTTAAAACTGTATCATAACGTATTACGCAATACACTTTCAACATCAAAACGAATAGTATTTTAATAATTCTGTAAGTCTTTTCCTATTGTAAATGTAAATATACTTATTAAATTAGAGCAATGATTGTTTTATTCAGGAAAGTTGTTATTTACGTCATCTCGTTAGACAGCTATTTTTTTCGCTTTCTTTGAGAATGTTCTTTGACGAACCATTAAAATGTACACTCTTGGAATTTCTTTAAGCTGAAAATGCCGAGAAAATATGATGATCCTTGGAACTTAGCTTTTAAAGGTATGCCAAATCTTCAATTTTCGATATTTTAATTTTATTCGACGATAGCCTTGTGAGATACCGTGTGATTTTTTTATTTTAGATGAGCGGAACTGCTGGAATCATAGTAGCTGTCAAAAATATATGAGTATTTTCCGAACGGTGTGAAATTACTCAAAATCGTTATTTTTGCTTGCAAAAATTCCAGTCGACTACAAAGGTATCGATAAATGTGTGCTAAGAATTCCAAGATCGAACATTTTAATGGTTCGTTAAAAAAGAAATTCACAAAGAAGGCGAAAAAAATAGCCATCACATGGGATGACCCTTCGAAGGAAAGTCCGCATGAGTTCATTATATGGAGCTGTTTTAAAAACGCAAATTCCGTCGGTACCATTCTTTTGGTTTCCATTCCTCTTTCTCATCTACAAATAAAGCGATACCTTGTTTTCTGCATATTATTCATCCTCATCTAGTTTATTTCATTTTACTTTTAATTAGTATAGTGATATTTGGGATGAACGGAAACTGATTGCAAAAGTGTGGCCGTTTATTCGTTGCATACTTAGACGTTCATTGGTATATCCGTGTGCTATAAAAATTATAAAATTGAAGTTACAATAAAATGTAAGAAACGATAAAAAATATACTTAAGTTTGTAAAAACCTTTGAACACCAGAAAAAAATACTCAAAATCTTCCGCTAATAGCGTTGATAAGTCACATTCAAGTTGATGAGTTAAATGCAGTTCGATTAAAATAATTATACTGCAATATATTTTAAAACAGGGGTGGCCAACCCAAATCATCTTGCGGGCCACTTTGGAAATGCATCATAACTCCGCGGGCCGCATATAAAATTATATATCCCTATAAATTAGATTCAGACTCACTATAGGCCCTTTTTCAGAGCGAAAAATTGAAATATAATGAGTTATTATTATTGTGTTTACTATTACTCTTACATGTAAACATAAATAATATAATAATAATGGTACTGATGATAACCTCGCGGTACGGAAAAATGTTCAAGGCGGGCCGCGGATTGCCACCCCTGTTTTAATAGATCGAATTAAGTTGCAAATCCACCCCGCAAAATACATGAAACTAGAAACTAATTTCTAGAAAATTCTTAACCTCTTTGTATCAACAAAAAAGTAATAACTGTACCTTATGTTTCGTTAGTTATCACTTTTTTGTTGATTTCGAATCAAATGAATTGTTAAATTATAAATAATTTACTGGTGGCTTTAACAGCTTCTAATTTTCAAAAAGGCAACTGGAATTCAATATTAAATCTCTCGAAACGATTACAGGAAATAATTTGAATGGTTTACATCATGAATGAAAGTTGTGTATGCTAAAAGTACGAATTATCGATTTCTTCCCCTCAAGAAGTGCAGTCTTTGAAAGACTAACTCGATTCGTATTTTCGACATATGCGTCGTAATTCTAGTTTTCTTTCTGGTAGAAAAGGGAGAATGAAAATCACAAAAGCCATGGGACAAAAGCAATATAGTACAGTGGAGTCAGCGTTAACTTAGGACAAATTGAAAGCTCGGGGGGCCACCTAGGCCCCAATTTGTCTTTCCTCTCGTTTCTGTGCCCTTAGTTTACCCAAGAGAATATCCAAGGAGGCGATCGCTCTTTGGACCACAAATGAAAAATTCGTGTGCCATGAAAACTGAAAAATACGAATGACGATTGGCACTGTAGAAAAAGACATTTTTATAATTAAAGAAAAACCTCGATGAAAAGTTATCTTAGTGTTTCAGCAAAAATCATTGTGTTTGTTTCATTACTTGAATTTCCTTAATTCAATAATTATAGAATTTTCAGGTAATTACTTTAATTTGTTTCTGAGCGCAACAACTATTTTCATATCAGAACCAGTGATGATTTGGTTCAGAAGCATTTGCTCCATGAATATTTTCATAGAATAAATTCAATACTTTATTCTGTTTTATTATATTTTTTGTTTAAAAAAAGGCTTGCGCAAACAGGAACAATTTCAAATAATTCAGAACAAGTCATTTTGACCACTTTAGTAGACCTACTGTTGGGACAAACCAACGTTGCAGTTCTACTTTGTAATCTACACGGTTCAATTCAGCACTTCCACAAGTATACCGAATTTGTTTCGAAGTCGATGAAAATTATTTTCAGAGTAACCTTAATTGACCCGACTTTTAAAGCCATATGTTTGGCCTCGTATATTTTTATAAATAATAACTAAGAAGAAATCACTCTTGTGCATTTATGTAACACAATCTCTGACAAATATGAAATAAATCTCTTAAATATTTTCCATTTTAATCATTTGAAAAAAAAAAACAATATATGCAAATTTTTTAAAAAAAGTGGAATGCCAATTATACAATTTGCATTGCTCCCTTGCTATAACACTATCCTTAGCAAACTGATAGTTTAGTTCTCTCCTATTTCAGTGGCATACGGACACGGAAAACGGAAAAATCAAGAAGAATACAGATTGCACGTTTTGCAGTTCCACCGTTACAATTCCTTATGCAAATGAAACAAACACGAGCATCATTTAATTCGAACAAATGAAAAAGTCTTTGCTGAAACAGCGTATGTAATAGCCATGAATAATTGCAGCAACCGATAAAAATGCGATAATAAGTTGGAATAACGACAGCTATTTTCAATGCATTAATTTTTCAGCGCTTACGTGTAGCCGTGTTAGGCTAAGCATGAATTATGAACACATTACGGTCGGGATACAAATTGATTTATGGTCGTGGCGTCGCGCCGTGCATACCTAATATCCCTTGGCGATATTCTTCAGCCATGGGGCAAGGCGGGTTAGAGAATACGATTAATCTGCATAGCAGATCGCGTCAGATTCGCTAATAGCGCTTTTATGATATTCCATCGCGAGCTTTACTGTCTCTGGCACCATGGAGAGGAGACTCGAAAATAGAAGAGAAAGAAATAATGCGCTTGATGGTGAGTAATGATTGGCGTACCATCGAACCTGCCATACGATCTTCTCTTTTAACGTCGAAGGGAAAAATTCTGGATAAGCTGTTCGTGCAATTCCGATGAAAATATTTGGTTCAAATAGAGACACATGTCAGAGATGATATTCCATACCTTAATGGATTTATCTTATAGAAAATTCGGTCTGCGTAGCGGTTAAAGCAGGGAAGGGAAAAGGCATTTTCGATTAGCGTGCCAAAATACGTGGTAACTCGACCGAATTTTGTTTAATCTTCCTCAATTCCGTTCATTAATGGCAGAATACATTCTGGATGCGTTCCGCATGTTAATTACACGGCTATTAAATTGCTGCCGCGATCATTACCGGCTGTAACGTCTGCCAATACAGTTATTCTAAGCACTTTGCCATTACTGCATATTGCCGACAGGATGGATTTCTGCAGAAAAATTCATTTTCGTTATGGAACTATAAATCATAGATATGCATAATTGTATTTTTCCTCATCAGTGTTGATCTTCAAACTGAAATTCAGACTATCAGAGTCTAAAAACTTGTTAAGATTTTGATGCACGTTGGGACACGTAAACGATGTTATCCGCAAAAATTGAAATTCATTTAAGATGATCAATATTATGATAAATGTTAATATATTTTCAGATTTGATAACTAATCGATAGTATTTAACAGAAGAGGATCTTGGATAAACCATACGTATCATATTTAGAAATATACATATAAAAGGTGCGACGCGTCCGTCGCGACGGTGTACATAACATGTACAAACGTATGAGATGAATCCGTGTGAATAAAATAAGAGAATAAAAAAAAATGTACGATACAATTTTTCATTTAAAGCTTCGTTTTCGAGAAAATAAAATTTGAAACTACGATTCATACGGAATGACTGTCATTTAAACTACGAAAGAAAAGAATTTTTTCTGTATTCGTACATGACGTGATGCGAAACAGATTTGCCGAGGCATCAAAGCGAAAATTTTATTTTTAAGAAATGTTTTTTTTCGTAACGACATTGTGCAGCGAAACGGTGTTTCAGAATTAATGTCAATTAAATTGAGTATAAGTAATTGAGTATCGTAAAATTGGATAATGAAACTGATGATGGTGAAAGAAGATTGAATATTAAGCAATGCATATTGAGTGAATAACAAGTATTGAGAATTGAATGCTGAGACTGACTAAATATTGAGTGTGATAAATATATTTACTTTATACTTTTTATTGAAAGGGACACAGCGTTTTAAGGACCTCAGGAAAGGAATAAAAGGAAGATGGCGGTGTTTAGGAACCGAAAGGTCAAAATAGATAAATAAAGATCTCCTACTTGGAGCTAGGAATCGAGGATGATAGTTGACCGTCAATCAAGGAATGGTGACTGTTGATCGAGTCACGGTGCTGAAAATATTTATAAAGGTATTGCTATTCGCCTAGCTGAAGTGTCGGTAAATTACAACCTTATTATTATTTACGAACAACCTCCGATCAATCGAAAAATTACTTTCACTATGTTGATTTCAAATTTACCGATCCCATTGCTAAAGTAGTATACAATTATGCAATCTTAACACATACACTGATCTCCGTTTCATTGAACTTCACGAAAATCCCGTATATACATATTTATGCGTTTTGATAAATTTAAGCTCAAAGTCATTCATAAGATGCAACGAAACGAGGTAACGGTAAATTTAAAATTCGTTTCATTTTTAAAGCTGAATAATCTCGTGTGATCTCAAATTCCTCAAGATTGCACTCTCCAATTCTCATTTTGTCCCGCATGATCATTCTTCTCTCTAATTTGACCCAGTACCAGAGGAAATTTTCTTAGAAATAATGGAGGGAAGTAATGTATTCATATCGGATATAATTAATCTTCTCGCGTATTCGCTGACTTTTCAAAACTGATTTTCTCGAGGACGAAACCGCAAGTAAAAAATGTTTTTTTCTTTACTTTTTATTTTTCTTCTATGTAGAATTCTTCGGTTTTACTGCTGATGTTGAAGCACGCTATGTATGAAGGATGCATGTGTGTGCGCGTATGTGCTTGCCGTGAATTTGCGACAATTGCGATTTTACAATTAGCGTTTATAAGGGGTACCGCGAGGGACGGGTCGGTGACAGAACACGATTTCTAAACGTCAAACTTCGCATTGTCAAAGTGTTCAGTATTTTTTTTATATTCGTAGCGATTTTCATAGTTTATTATAGTTAACTATTTGTTATTAGAATAAAGGTACCTTCGTGTTAGTTTTTCTTGTAAGTCTACTGATAATTGCGATTCACGGTTGTCTGTTCTCCATTACTACATATGTATATATATTACTATTCTTTTTTAATTTATATTATTTTACTTCAGGTTTATTTCACTTGTTTTGTAAGCATATACAATAAATAAATAAATAGAAGAATTTTAAGAGTACAAAATACAATGTACAAATTTTCTCTTAAGGATGATTTGTTGGTATATTAACAGCGATGAGAATCCTATGAAAAAATTATATGTTATTCCTATAAGTCTTCTGAAACGCCTCAAAAAAGTAGAAATTTTTTCACAAGCTCGTTCAAAAGTTATAACATTTCCAAATCATAACAAATTTACACGTACTTAAATGGAAAACATGTTATCAGGACAAGTTAAAGTAAAAAAATCATTGAAAAATCCACAAAATTGTAAACTAGTAGATTAAATATCTACGAAGCACCTAAGCAATTAACATTTAGTGGTTTCAATATTATTTATAGAAAAAAATAATAAAAATAAGTGATATTTATTGTATAATTGAATGAAGAGTGTAATTCACAGTGAAAACATGGTAACCTCGCAAACAGCTACGGGAGTAAAATTAAATTCGACTATAGCAAATAAAAAATATGCTATAGGCTATGTTACAGCGTGAATTAAATGTTACTAGAATACGTTGAAAAGTTGGAGAGATCAAAATCGAATCACTCACGACTACCAACTATTAAAATGTTGCGATGTTGTCATGTTTCACCAGATAAAATTTTAACTTATTTAAATAAAATCAAATTTTTGATTGTATGTGGTATATATCTGTCTTCTAATTTTTATTTACATACATTAAGAAAATTTGTATTAGTGTTTTTTCATGTAAAAAATTTACGTATTTTTTTTAATAGTTAAATTCAGGGTACAGTCACTATGAAAAGTTTTTTTTTATGATTATGACAAATATCAAAAATTTTATTGAAAAATTAATTAAAATCAAATGAATTTCTATTTTATTACAAATTTGATATTAAAAATAAGCTTGGGAACAAAAGACATTTTGTTAAAATGCCATATTTTAAAAGATATTGAGAGATATTGGTTTAATAAAAATTTCACATACTCATGTCTCCGATTGTACCTACAAATCATCCTTAAAAAGTGTAACAGAGTGGTGCCTTCTGAAAACGGCGTTTTCACTTTAAAACTTTCGTCCAAAACATATTTTCAACAGAAGTAGAAGCGCAGTTTTACAAAACATCGAAGTATCTTAAATGATATTACACACTTTTCTCAGATATACATAAGTAACTAATTTTCATAATTGGCCACTAGAAAATTTTTCTAAATGTTTTTACTAGATTTTTAAAATCCAAGCATATGTAATAGTTCAAGTACCATTACATTAAACGAGCTTGTGAAATATTGTCATGAAATTAATACAGTTATAAATTCAATATTACATGCGTATCAAGCTTAAATCGGTAAACACTATTATGAAATCTGAAATTAGTTGGAGGGAATAATTGCGTAATGTGATAGCATTATAAATTCTGTAAAATTAACGATTGCATTAACTAGTAACGGATTACACAATTTGAACATGCACACAGAATTATTCTCATAATGTGATATCGGAAAACCACTACTCTTAATTTTACAATTTACTTCACCTTTCGTACATCAAATCCTCAACTGACAATGAGGAGAACAAATCTAAATATAACGGACATTTTACAAAACAAATATTGTGTTGTATTAACAAGCTATCGTATTTCAGATCATTTATCCAAATCGAATAATAATATAATAGCTTGTATGGTTAATATGTGAGAAGAGATAGAAATACTATTACGATCCATGATTGCATAGTTTACGCAATTTTCAGCCGCAATTGGACATTCATTGGAACGTTCATGAAATTAGTAAATTGTTTAATATTATAGATATATAATAACATTCAAGATCATTTTACGGCCATACATTATATTTTACATATCCATTTATGGCAATTGATATAAATCAAATGTTATTATACAGCAACTTCTATTGTGAGGGTAGAATAAAGTTATGAAAATTAATAAAATTTAAAGCAAGACTTTTATCATAAATAAAATGATCAGCCATATGTCGAAACATGTGACGACACACGAAACCCCGCCATATTGGAATAAAACATTTTTAAATCTAATGTTAAAAATGTTACTATTCCTTTCAGATTATCATATATGAAACATTTAATTTTGATTACACTACTACGAAAGAAAATATTTCGAGTAATTTGTTAAAAGATTCACTTTGCATGCAGACACAGTTAAAAATTGTTCAAATATTTCGTTATTTTGTATATTTCTGAGTGACCGTTTTTTTACATTATTTTGTGACTTTTCTCTTAACGGCGTATAAAAGTTCAATTACTCAATGGACGCAATAAGTCACTTCGATAACTTATTTCGAAAATGCTTTATCTTGACGTAAGGTTTGGTCATTGATCTTCCACGACAATCGCCGAGGGTGCACACCATCGTTATGATAGAATCTACACTCTCGCAACTAAAATGACTTTAATGCGGAAGTAGTCCAAGGAAAATTGATCAGGTATCCGTTCGTGTGAAGCGGGGTTGAAAAGAAACTTTTAGCTGTTGAGCAACTGTGCTCGAGCGAAAGAGAAGCGAGACGGGGAGGAGGAGGTGTACGAAGCAATAAGAGCAAAAGATAGCTAATGCTTCTTGCACCTGTCAACTCTCGAATATTGCCTCCCTATACACATCAAACGATCCGTTATATCGTTAAATTGTAGCTGTTTGCTATCAGGAAAATGGAATTTTGACCGGTCTTCTATGTACAATTTTCTTACAAGCGTCAATAACTAAAGACAAGTTGGATTTTAGGAAAAGAACTGTGTAAAAATTCGTTTCTTTACATAAATGTGAGATAATACAAATTTTTTCTAGTTAAGTACTATTAAAATTTGTCATTTAGCAAGAAAATTTAGTAATCTAGATAGTTATTTAAAGACTTCGGAAAGGGTGTTTCGAAATGATTTGTTAGGTGTGTGAATTAATTTGGTCCATTTTTGTTCTTCCTGTTCGCATAGCATCCATTTTACTTCTGTGTATACTTTTTCCATGGCTGCGAAACTAACAGAAATTATTGATCGCTCAACATTTAACAATTGCGTGGGCTTATAAAGTGTCATCGCTTTTGAAACATCGAAATCATTCTCTACAACTCTACAAGATTTGTCGGTGGGACTATACACTATACACTTCTAAAGCTTCAGGAGCTGATTTCTTCAGATGAAAACAGAAAATGAGACTTCCCGCAAATGACGTTTCGTTGACGCGAATTTCGACACTTTCGAATTAGATAAACACGGTATTATTGTCACACACCCAAATGTTTATAAACGGAATATTATTTCCAGACACAAATATTAAATGATCGAGCCTTTTGCAAACATTAAAGGCTAGAAAATTAATTAATACAGCACTTGACCACCAAACGGACCGAATTAATTCCCACACCTAATATTACGCAGTACCAGACGTTGTTCTACATCCTTGTGTCGGTAGATATTTTCAAACTAAAAAAGTACCCGAAAAATTCGGAAATGAAATTAAAAATTAAGGCTGAATTTTTTAATTGACTTATCGCACCCTTCTTGTTGCACAAGTAAAATATCTGAGAGGAACTATGTGTCAAAAATGAAATGATTTCCTGCAAATTAATTTTAAAATTGTAGTTCTGTGATTAGCTTTTTTGGCAAAAGAGAGTAGACGAATTACTCGTGACTGATTTGTTATTTCTAACACTTATACACAGTTGCACGCTACACAGGAATATGGATTATAATATCTCGAATATGGATGACGAAGCCATCCAGTTAAGAAGAAAAGGTATCAAAAAAATAAAAAAACTGTACGATAACTGGATAGAACAGAAAACCCTGTCCTTGAATAAGGGAATTGTCATCCACCATGGGCACAAAACAATCTTTTCAAGGGGCCTCGATATTGTCAATGATCACCGAACGCTAACCATCCCTTGAGAATGATCATTAATGTATTATACTTCAGTTTACACATATCCTTCGAAAGTTCCTTAAATGGAAGAGATAGAGAGTCGTATCGTCTCAAAAGATGTGAAAAAGACACGAACTACGCTGCGATCACAGTTGCATAATAATTCTCGAATATCAGTGATCTTGACCTATGTGTTGTCAGCCGTGGTTATACTTTATCATATGCAACGATTGTTAATTTGCACCGTCTGATATTTTCTGATAAATACAGGCCATTATAAAACCAGAATGTTTTGTTAATTACGAGAGTGCGCACAATCGTGTATGCTCTAACTAACTGATAGTGAATTAAGCTATTCACAACTAATTACGACATTTACATTGCATTTATTAAATGACAGAAAATTGCAATTGATTAATAATAGCTTTTTAATGCAGATGCCACTGAAATCTTTTTCTTTCAGTTTTCTAATTACCAGAAAATTCTGTCATTTACAAAAATGTTAGTAAAAAAATTTGTTCGTTGGTGAAGTAGAATTATAATTATAAACTTTTATTATTATAGTTATTCCCATGCGCTTTTGTAGCATAAATATTTGATTGCATTTTAAAAGGACGGTAGTAACATTTGGATTAATAGCAAATGGATAGACATAAAAAAGATTAAAAGTAAGGTAATGACTATATGTATGTACCTACAGCGTATTTCTGTTGATATCGCAAGTTACAATATAACTGGTATTAGAAAGTAGTAGGTTTTATAAACTGTATAATACAGTGAAAAGGAAAGGAGAATTTAAGAAGTTTAATAATTTATCACTTTAGTTGACTATAATGATTAAAGCCTTGCCCTACAATGGCTTATGACACTCGTGACTCGGTGAAGAGAAAAAGAGATTTTGAAGTTTTCGACAAACTATTAAATTGAAAATACTAGTGGATTACAAAAAAATCAAATTATTTCTATACTAGTTGTATTACATTAACACTAAACCTACCAGGCCGGTCATAATGACCGGTTCTCATTTTTTTCAAAAAACTATCTAAATTGACCAGGGAGCCGAGAAGTAAAAATTCTACTACTATAATATAAAACCTAAATTAGTTAATTAACTAATCCTTTCACTTCTTAATTTATCTTTTTCCAGAGTACTTGTTAAATAAATCTAAATTTTAGTAGATATAACGTCGGTAGTTTTAGTGTTAAGTTACATGTGACAGGGTTTTTGTTGAAATAAAAGTTTATTCGGAAAGAGGATTGACTTACTGAACATTACACTTTATTACGTGGAAAAGAATAATTAATGTATAAGGTCACATGTTGTTCGTACGGTTTCTGCATGCCAACTGCACGCTCCTGAAAAAACAAATTCCGAAGGAGTGGAACGATAAAACACGATCGCGCCTAATGTCGCATATCTCTCACAACATGTTACACCAGAAGTTGGTAATAATTTTTTATTTCACCAAGTAATTCTGATTCATTGCGCATTCAGTCAGAAATTAAATCGCAGGCCAGGGGGCTAAGCAGCATAGAATATCTATTCCTATGTAAGTCTAGTGCAGGATGGACGCAAACTACTGTATTTCACGTGAGAGTAGGATAACAGCAGATAATCCTGATTCGAGGATGAAATTAGTCGAATATCGACCCGTGCAGAAGAAACGATGAGAAAGTCGTCCTTCGGAAAATGGTTGCTACGAGAGAAAAGAGAGGCAAGAGGGCGCGAAAACGAAGAAGGGGTGAAAGGCGGTCCAGTAGAAAGACACGCGTGACAAGAATGACAAAAAAGGTAATCCCGGTTGACAGGGGCCCAGTCGCAAGGGAGAAGGAAGACGCAACGGAGAGCCATTGACTCCGAAGACCCTGTTTTCTTCGTTCGTCCCCTCGGGGTGCGCGATGATTACATCCGCCCTTCTCCGCAGCATCTATCAAGGATTCACCGATGAGTACTGGAGTTAGCTCTTACTTTCCTTGATCCATTGACGATATCTACAATTCCTATTAACAGTATTTCGCGGCACGATAATTTTTCCCAGCTTTTTCGTAAATATCGAGGGGACGATGTCAGTAAAGCGTTTTATTGCTCACCGGGGTGCAGTAACTATCCATCGTATGCACTTACTTTTTATTTTAGTCCAAAGGAAGATTTTTAAAGCAGAGGAGTAAGAAAGTATTTAGCTGTCTTCTTTCTAGTGCCCGGATAGTTACGGTCGTTAATTCGTTCGCGCTTACGTTCTTTGCATCTCGTGCTGCTTTGTTTCTCATGCATAACTCTGGTTTTGTCTTTTTTTTATAGCTTCTTAGATTTTTGTTGTAAGATATACAAAAAAACACCTTAGCTGGTTTAATTTGCGGTATTTTTAATATGAAAAGACTGCACGAAGTACATTTGTTTATTATTTTCAAAAAGAATTATCGAAACGGACACAATGAAAACGTTAACGACGTAATTCAAATGTTTTATTCTTTTCGTCTGTACGCACAACAAGATCTGTTTCATTTTTCTTATATTTCTAATATACATTATTAAAAATGGTTCCGCCATATCAGTTATTACAATACATAACACACTTTTATATTTGTTTTCATCGACAGTTCCCAAAGTTGATTTCTATTAATTCAATAAATTTAATACAAACAGTTAGGAAATTTGTCATTTTGAGAAAATTAAAAAAAGAACGAAACTTCCTAGTTTAGTCGACACTGCGAAAACAGTTTCTGAGAAAATTATTGTTATTTTGACGTATATTTAAAAAAGATCGAACCTAGACACGTTCAACAATTTCCTATCTATTGATCAATGTTTACAAGAATGTTCACTGTTCTTGCGTCACACGTTTTTGGAGCATGCGGTTTATCATATCGGCGCTTCGATTATAACAAAAAGCTGTCGGACTCGTCATTAATTTCAGTATTATTTGTCGGTAAGATTGCGAACTGAGTCGTTCATCATCGAATCATGAAGGAGATACTAGTGTACATATGTGTCACCGGTTAAAAGAAAACTTCCATTGGCGGGCACTCAATCTTCTTTTTGTCTTCCAGACCTGGCTGACACAAAGACGTTTTTACGAAAGTCGATCGCAACCACAAAGGACTAAGAATGATTAGGCATGTAGTTGGGAATAAATGATCAGACAATAGATGTTTTTCCACTTCGACGACATAAAAAATTCTGTGTAGATTCACAGTAGGTTCTATGAAATTTTACTTGAGATAAAAAGAATGGATGGTACCTATATAATTGTAAAATGGGACCACTCTTGTATTTGAAGTTCTAATTTCTTACCAAGGTCGTTATTCTGATTACCATTACAGAGGGTTCACTCATTACATAGTACCATTACACAGCGGTTTATTAACACTAAATAATAGCTGCAAAATTTGGTATATTTAACACTAGAACTACCGAACCAGTAAAACTCTCTGGTACACAGTTTTTCAAAAAAATTTTCAAGTCTACAGGTGAGTCATAGAATTAATATTCTACGTCAATCTAGAAAAACATAAATCACCGTCTCCATTTTCCTTTCGGTCTCTTGATTCCTCTGTTTTCCAACTACTTATATAACATATTCAAATTTAATAGATTTAACGCCGGTAGTTGTAGTGTTAAATATATTAAATAAGTACTTTGAAAAAAGTTGGGTTAAGGGGCAAAAAATACGATCAATTGAGTAATTTATTTATTATAAGATACACGTTCAATATCTGCTGCCTTCTCTGTTTGAGAAATATGTTTAAAAATGTCTGAACCCGTCAATTTGACGGCTGGCATAGATCTAGTGCTAAAAAAACGATAAATAGTGGTTCTAAGTAGTGTTCTTTTTTCTAGAAATAATCGGCACCCGTCCGATATAATTCTGATCAAAATACAGATAGATTTGGGTTCAAATAGATTTTTTCAAACTGTTTCTACGTCAATCTGTTTTTGTACCATTTCTTTTTGTACTATTTCACATTTTGTTTACCACTTCGTGTTCCAATCATGGCTCTGATCTCTTGTGAACTTGTATGATCTTTCGTATCCAAATTATTGCAAATGTAATAACAAACGAAATCATATAATAGGTACACTTCGGAGTGAAAGATAATGAAGAAAAAGATAATGTTGATAACACATAGATTCCCAAATGTGTTAACCCGATTTCCCTGTTGAATGCAACTGTCCAACTCCTGAAATGCTTATCTGACTGTAGCCAGCAATAAGTTTGTTCAGAATTCACGAAACATACGTTCATTTAGACATCGTTTATTTAGACAAACGATGCTTTCCGATTTTATTATTATATTATAACATTATGTATAACATGTCATATATCCATTTTTGTATTTTTGGAAACCCACTTTTGGAAACCATACATAATTCTGTGAAATCAAACAAAAATTTGTAGTACAAGCTGTATTCTATCTCGTATCAGGTAATCAATTATCTTCATGTCAAAATATAGTATAATACTAATTGTTAAAACCTTCAAGAATTCATTGAACATCTTGAATTTGCTGCATACATTCTGTACTTTGAATTTGGTCAGACTGTGGATGCTTTTTAAATTATAATACTATGTTTTTCCACGTGAATATTCTCAGGCTCTGCAAACTTTTTTATCCTTCCAATAACAATTTCAAATAGAAATCACACATGTCTTCAAACTTGTATGAAATATTATATTATGTGAAATAAAATGTATAATTTTCCCCACAATTTACAAGGGAAAGGCTCCAACTGCTCTTCTCCGATTTTAATGAGCTTTTGCGATATTATAGAATCGAGGATTCACATTCATATCTAGTCGTAGATAAAATGTTATGATATTAAAATAGAAAAAAAGTTAACTCAAGCCGGAAATTATCACAAAACTTCCGCAATTTATTGGGCTTATGCTAATTCTACTTCGCCATCACAGCAGTAGCGACCAAACTTACCTCTATATTATAGTTACGTTAGAGGTATATATTTTAATTACTTACATCTCTGAAACTACTACGCAACTGCTGCGAATATTTTACAAAGGTAGGCACATTGCAAGTAACCTGCATGCTATTATTTTGGAAAAGCTCATTAAAATTGGAGACGGCCAATTACAGTCCTTCCCTCATTGCATATTATTCCTCAAACTTAACAATTTCGACACTATACAATTAAAATTCCTTAAAAATGTGTAATGTACCAACCCTCCGATCTATTAGTAGCATATAAGGTAGGATTAGCGAATACTTTTCGTACACAAATATTTTCTACCACGACACCACGACTCGGTCCTTCTGACCATCTCTGATTCATTGACCCAAGTCCAAAATTTTATCTACCGCCTTTGATCTCTTAAACAATCATAATTCTTTACTCACCCCCCCAAATCACCGTTCCAAGTGCAAAATCCAACTTCCTAGTTCGCCCCTTACAATTAGACTCACAAACGCTGTCAACACCACTTCCACTCCTCTTCTGAAGGCCCTTAAAAAACCTTGTCCTTTCCGCCGACTTTCATTATCCAATTTACAGTTTCAATTCTCATTATCCTCTAACATTCTCTGAAATCTCAATTTAATCTCTAAGATTATTACTAAACCACTTCTACGCTGACACTGTATATCTACAACAAAACAAACCTTCACCTAAAAGTCAAAGTTCCCGTCTTTAGAATCTTCGCGAAGCTTCGTGTTTCACATTATACAAGTCTTAGTCTTGATTTTTCAAATATTGATATACCTTCGGTAAAAAAAAGTAGTATAAAGCATAAGAGAAAAAGCAATAAACTGGGAAGAGGTCCAAACATACATTTATAAGGTAACACCACCGCGAGATATATTTCAAACATATTCGACTGTGCAGCGAAAAAGTTTGGTGGGGACAGAGGAAAAAAAGTGATTCCCTGGGCGCTGGAGCATTCGCTCGTGTTTTTCGGACTCAAGCTCGTTAGAAGGCAATTTTTATCGACATCGAGGGATTTTTACAGTCGCGGTTGCACGACCCACTATTTCGACCCCTGTCGCTGGTCTCGTTTTAACGTTCCAACTCCCATGGGGTGCTCGATACACACCATCGTTTCCGGAATAACATTTTGTTGCGTGCTCCTCGCATACCTCTTCGTGACACTTGGCCGAGCGCGATATATGAAAATTTTCTCTATAATTTTACTCATTTCACATTAGAACGAAGTATAAAACAGAGACAAAAAACAAGTCATCTCGCGGGATCGTTTATCGCAATTTTTATTGCTTGTAGACTTTTGATTCATTATACAAGTAATTAATCTCAAGGGTGCAGGAGATATGCACGTCAGAGCCATTTTTCGAGATGTTTCGCCTATTTCTCACTATCGCACACCCGAGATGTAACAAGCCCGAGGCTGCAACGTTGTATTTGCTGACGCCAGAAAGCCTGGCGCTCTTCTGTAGCGAAGTTTTTTATTGTTTCGATAGTTCCGCGCTTGATGGAAGAGAGAGTTTTGTGGGTCAGTGACAATTCGGGTGCGTGGTTGAGTGAAGTAGACGGGTTTTTTTCGAAAAATGGCTGTGACGTTCAAATCTCGTGCACCTCTGACTTACATAATAGAATACATATCATGGGCAAAAATCTCTGACAAGTGTTTTGCTCTGATTCGTCTGACGGATAGAGTCATCCCTCGTTTGCACGTTATTTTCGATTCTAACGCGCTGCTGAACGAAAAAGAAGCACATTCGTTACGTCGTCATGTGAACGACGAAAGAGTTGGGTAATTATACAAATGATAGTCTCTTTCACTGGTTTCAATGATTCACCGATTTCAAGGATCGTGATTCTAAGCATATTGCTATGAATGTGCATGTATAGACAAAATTAAATGTAGAAGTAGCAAAAGTTGTTTGTCAATATCTCGTAAACGAAAGCCTACCGGAGCTTACATGTATATGAAAAAGATGCTTAGAACCATCATTCTGGCAACGTATCCAAAAAATCATCGAAATCAGGGGGACGAACCATTATCTGTATAATTTTATGTTGCCAAATCAGCGAAATTCATACGAATAACAAAGGATCTAAAACATCTGTATACAAAAATTATAAAAAGTATAAAACAGTTACATTCCTTTTCCTTTTTCCTCGAAAATCGTACAAAAATAAATAAAAGAAGACATCCCAGAAATTTGGTGTGAAAAACATATTTCATCCTGACTAATACGTATTTTATGAAAGTTCATTAATTTCCCAATGAAACGTAACAGTGACTGTACTAATTAATGAATAAGTATATTTTTTATACAGTTGGTTTTTATTTTGGATAAAATAATATTCGCATCACACCAAATTATTCCCCTGTTAATAAACTCTACTTTTTGTACATTGTACAGTTAATTAAATTACTTATGTATGACTACATGAAAACGGTAACGACCAAATTAAAAATGTATTTTATTTTTATTATTCAGTTATGTATTTTATTCTTAGTTCTCTAAATATAAATTCATTTAAAAATTATTTACATTTGCGCAAAGATTACTTACATATGAAACTCATGGCTGTGCAAAAAGCTTCAGAAAAAATTAGTCTTCCGAAAAAGTTACAAGGCGACTCGCTGAACTGACAAGGGAACATACCGAGGTGTCCCCCTCCGATTTTGATGAAATTTGGCACAGTTGTTCAGTACGCGAGAATAATCGATACGTATTTTTTTATATCTGCTAAGTCGCACGTTTAGGGGGTGAAACCACCCTTCAAAGTTTCGGATTTTTTTCTTTTTTTGCTTATAACTTTGAAAAGGTTAATGATAGACATTTTTGATAAATGTACGAAATATTTGTTTTTTCGTCTACTAAAGGCCTACGGAACTTAAAATTTGATTTAACGATTTTTTGTTAATTTTTTATTAAAAAATAACGTGTTTTTCGTTATATCTTTAAAGTTTACGATCCGATTTTAACCAAACTTTTTTTAAATGGTAGAGAAATCAAAAATAAAAGTTACGTGTTTTTGCGTTTTTCCATAATCTACTCTGGAGTCGTGAAATTAACCCTTTTCTTTTTTAGGGTGTTGGCACTTTACGTTACTATATCTGATCAACGAATGATGATGGGAAAAATGTATTATGCAACAAATACTTCCTTTCTCATCTACTATATTATTGTTTTTGTAAAAAATCAAAATTTGAAAATTTTTGTTTTGCTTTATAATATTTAGGCTGCGCACATCCGCCAAGACGCGTCAATCACAAACTATCGTAGATATCATAAAATTTCATAAGGGAAAGTTTCATGGATTTTTACATATAAAAAGAATATATTTATAATTTATTTAAATCACAATTTATTTATAACAAAAAAATAATTTAATTTATTAATTTAATATACATAAACTATCATGGTTTCTATGGAACATATAGTCCACAAAAATGGTACTACACGAAGAAATGTTCAAAACAAAGTGATTTTTTACACCACGCACATGTTATAATGGCAGGTTGTGTTCCATAAATTTACTTTTTGTCGTTAACCATTTACGTTATATACAAAACAGCACACATGATTAATTTAGTTTAGTTAGGGTTCATTTAGGTAAGATTAATATCAAATAAAGATAATAGAGATAACAAGAATTAATAAAGAATCGCAGAGAAGAATATCATTTTTGCGAACTATATGTTTCATAGAAGCTGTAATAGTATATGTATATTAAATTCATAAATTAAATTATTTTTTTTGTTATAAATAAATTGTGATTTAAATAAATTATAAATATATTATTTTATATGTAAAAATCCATGAAACTTTCCCTTATGAAATTTTATGATATCTACGATAGTTTGTGATTGACGCGTCCCGCCGGATGTGCGCAGCCTAAATATTATAAAGCAAAACAAAAAATTTTCAAATTTTGATTTTTTACAAAAACAATAATATAGTAGATGAGAAAAGAAGTATTTGTTGCATAATACATTTTTCCCATCATCATTCGTTGATCAGATATAGTAACGTAAAGTGCCAAAACCCTAAAAAAGAAAAGGGTTAATTTCACGACTCCAGAGTAGATTACGGAAAAACGCAAAAACACGTAACTTTTATTTTTGATTTCTCTACCATTTAAAAAAAGTTTGGTTAAAATCGGATCGTAAACTTTAAAGATATAACGAAAAAAACGTTATTTTTTAATAAAAAATTAACAAAAAATCGTTAAATCAAATTTTAAGTTCCGCAGGCCTTTAGTAGACGAAAAAACAAATATTTCGTACATTTATCAAAAATGTCTATCATTAACCGTTTCAAAGTTATAAGCAAAAAAAGAAAAAAATCCGAAACTTTGAAGGGTGGTTTCACCCCCTAAACGTGCGACTTAGCAGATATAAAAAAATACGTATCGATTATTCTCGCGTACTGAACAACTGTGCCAAATTTCATCAAAATCGGAGGGGGACACCTCGGTATGTTCCCTTGTGAGTAAAGAATGTTTCACCAAGTTGAAAAAATGATCTTAATAAAATTAGAAAGAACATTTACTTTTAAAGTAAAACTGACTTGCTTTTGTTTTGTTTACTAACAATAAGTGTCGAAATACATATGAAAGAGTGCCGAATATTTTACTTGCGTATTTCTTGTTCAATTTATATGACAACTGTTCCAAATGTTCTTTCTGGCATATCTGCATGATCTTGACGTATTAATAGTTGTAACTTTTTTAAGTATACAATTTTTTCCAAATTTTAATAGTAGGGGAAGGAGGAGAAGGAGGAAGAAGGAGGAAGAAGGAGGAAGAAGGAAGAAGGAGGAATTTAGGAGAAGGAGGAGCAATATAAATTGATCTTTCTTAGCACGTAATAATATACCTATAACATGTTTATATAGGTATTACTGTGATACAATATATTATCATAAAACATAAAGAAACATAGCGCCAACTATGATTAACAGAATTATTTGTCATTGACGTCAGACGGTACCACCTTGCATAGGCCACATCTACTTTCTTTTACCAATCTCCACTTTCAGGTTGACCTTCTCTATCGTTTGCATAGTAATCAGCCTCTTGCATAATAGAGCTGTAAGCCTACCCTGACTGTTAACAGGGAAACGTATTTTTAAAGTTTGTCGAAAGCTTAGGTCAGACCTACATATTTGCATTTCCATCCTATGGCCGTTTGCTCTTCGCATGTATCTAGTTATTAAGTCTATTAAATAGACAAAATAATACTAATACTATATTCCAATCTTTTTAAATATATTGGTGAGGTTTCGTTAAAAAGTATATAATATTAAATACATGATATTTCAGAAATACGTTTTCAGACTCATGGGACTTGTGCTACTAAACTACGTGAATTGATCGTTCATAGCTGCAGTTGTGGGTGCATTTGTGTTCAAAGCTACAAACAAATTCTTCTCATTCGAGAACGGAATATTGTTTTCGGAGATAGTAAACGAAATAATGGTAAGTAGGAAATTAAAATCTGTATACGCAAAAATGCTTTGCAACTTCTAACAAGGTAAAATCCCGAGGTGTCAATCACCGATTCAGATGAAACTCATGTTTAATGTAGTTTGCATTAAAATATTTGACACGTATTTTTTTCATTGCCAATGCTCCATGTTAAGAGGGTGAAAACCACCCCCAAAGTTAAGTCTATAAAGTATATTTCGACAAATATCTTAAAAGCTTTAAGAGATAAAGTAATTCTGTCTTTTAATAACAAATCGAACGGTAAAAATTATTTTACAAAATCTCAATTGGTTTACATAATATATGAAAGAATAGAATTTTTTGTTAGTTTTTCCACTTTAATGTCAATGAATTTTATTAAGTATTTGCTTATAGAAACTAAATGCCCATTACAAAATTACGGATAAATTGGAATTTTGATTTTTTCATGAGGAAAAAGTTATTGCACTTGAAATTTGTGAGATATGCGACATTAGCTGCGACCGTGTTTTGTCGTTTTTGATCTCTTGGCATTGTTTTTCAGGAGCGTCCAGTTTGCAACCAGAAACCACACAAAGAACATGTGAAGTTATATATTAAACATTCTTTTGTATCTAAATAAAGTGTTATGTAGATCAAGTCAATTCTCTTTTCGAAAAATCTTTTCTTTCCACAAAAACCCTGTCAATATGTTATCGTCCGAGACAGAGTGTCGACATGAGTCGTTCTTTGTTCGAAACTAGTTGGTAATTCTTAAAAGAGCAAATTTCACGGATTTATATTCGTTACTGTTTTAAACAACTGATGGAGGCTCAATTACTATAATGCATACCATAAAATTTTTACAGCAGCGATAATCTTGAAAGAAATGTTTAAAGTATAAATGTGTTTTACACCATGATCACTCCGAGGCAACCACGCATCAAATATTTTAATGAGAACTACATTATACGTTAGTTTCATAAAAATCGGTGATTGACAACTCGGGATGTTTTCTTGTAAGTATACTGTAGCTACTAATATTACAGTTCTCATATTTTCCTTTGCAAGCATTAATTTCAGCTATACAAACTGAAAAATATTTCTTACCAATCATGTAACTGCTTATTATTCTTTTTTCTTATATTTCCAATATAGCTGAATTTCAATGAACGTTGTCCCAGCTTTCTCTTAACCGAAAACACGCGATAGAATGCTACCGCGTATGCAATTATTCCTACGAAAACGATACCCGGGAAAATTTAGTACAACAATCGATGAGAAGCCCAAGACTGCCGCTGGGAAGATTGTTGAGAGGCTTCGCGGCGGTTTGCACCGAACATAAATGCGTGTATGCACGTGCAAACGGAATTCCACAGGAAACCATCGGAATCATGGAACTTCGAGTGTGTCGCCTGTGCACGTTCAATTATCGCGCTCCGTGAAATTTGCCCGGCATGAATCGCAGGTGTCCGAATCGCATGGTATTTTAAGAAAATTGCTCAACCGTACCGAGAAGAAATAAAACGCTAGAAATCGTGCAAAATTATCCGCTGTTTCTCGCGAATATTATTTCTAAGGTGGCAATATTAATGTGGGGGTTTTATAAATGCCACGAGAAGAATCAAGAAGAAAGACAATTGACTGACGAAAAGACGATCAACGACGAAACGTGGACTGCACGAGGACGACACGAGGATGAGAGAACAGATCGACAATAGACGTGTTTGACGATAGACGAGTTATAGAGTAGACGAAATAGAGGATAGACGAACGAGACAATATACGATTAGACCAGTAGTTTAGTTAGTTACCATTAGTACCAGTAGTTGACCAGTTAAGAGAAATTTTCGATAGAAACAATGGTAACTATTCACTCTGTCAATAACTGGCGAGAGTCGATGCTTGGAGACGTTCTTTGAACATTCTAGATTATGTACCAAGATCAATTTTTAAAAAAACATGAGGTATACAAATTTGAAAAAAATATTTAAAAATTCGGCAAATGCTTCAGTACCTAGTTGACCACTTTTGAGATCGATAAAACGGATACATTATAAATCGTAAACAAATTTAAATGCGAAATGTCGGTAATTAACCATGCCTGTCAACTTCTGAAAATTGTAGAGTACTAATATCCAGAAGTTGACCATTAAAAAATTATTGCATTTTGTGGTTAAAATAATAAAAGCAATGTATATATTACTCATAAAACGTTGTAAGGTCTTAAACAGTAAATACTTCATTTGCGAAATCTTCACAATCTATGAATTTTTTACCTGAACCGTACAGCCATTCCTAACAGAAACTTTAAGGAAATAGAGATATAACGGCATATTACTTACCTTATTGAATTCAAATGTTCGCTGTTAATAGGTATACTTCACTTTATATGTAATTGTTTCAAAATATAATCGACAGATGCTGCGGTTTTTGAAATTTACTTTCATCGAAAGTGCACAACTTATGCAAACCTTACTTTTTTATGTTTTCTAAAAAATGGTCAACTACTGGCACATAGTCAACTACTGGTACTTTTACCTTATAGACGATGGACGAATTATAGACGTTAGACGAACTGTAGACTATAGACGCATAGACGGACTAGACAAGTATACGGACTTTATAGTTTATATTGTTATATTATTTGTTAGTTATATTTAGTGTGTGTGTGTTTTACAGTGTGCGTTTCCTTATATTTTACTACAAATTTACGTTTCCACTTGTACATATCTATTTTTAAATAAGATTGTTATCAACATCCTACATTAATATGCAAACGAAAGAACCACGGTTCTCTGCTGATAAATCAGTACCAGTAGCAAATGAATAGAGAAACACAAGATTCAGGATTAACAAAGCAATTCCGCTTCCTTTAATCAAATTGTACGCAGAGGCGAACAAAGATACAAAGAGACAAGCTAATTTCCGCACGCAAGAAACGAGCTAACTCGGGTGAGCAAGAGGAACAGACAAGAAGGAGAAGATATCTCGGAGCATGCCATAACTAAAACTTCGACTCGTTGAAAAATTCACAGCTTGCCGTGAGCTATTGGTGCAGACGGCGAAAAGACTTTTCTCGAGGCAATGCCTCTCTTTCTTCCTTCCTGTGCTTTGATCGCATAATCAAGCCTTTGTTCCTAGGCACTCTTACGCGTTGCCCTTGCAAATGACTCGTTGATCCAACCAGACCTTTTATCAAGCATGCAAATATGAGATCGTCGTATCAAATACATCCAACCCTCTTTATCAGAACTACAAAGGGGCTTCGTTGTACTCCGGGTTGCACGATGAAGTTAACTCCCTCATGAGTATCCGTAACGCTTCAGAAACCACCGCTAGGAAAAGTCAGAGGAAAAGTTTTGTATTTGAGGAAAAGTTCTGTCCTGACTTATATAAAATTTACAAGGTAAGTAACGTTGTCAGAAATCGGGGAACTTATCTCATTGTCAGTTGCATTCCTCGTTCATCTTATTCAATGGCTCTTTGATGCCAGTAATTAATAGATTAGGACAAAAGAATAAATGGTACTTTCGACCGGTATTGAAGCAGTTTTTAAAGATCAAGGATTGAATCCTTTGACGATGAAAGCAGAATTTACATGTCATATAAATTTTAAAGGTAAATCGTTAAACTAATAGTATTTGATTAATTTGGATTTATTTAAAGGATCTCCCTCCCTCTCTCTCTATACTTGTAAAAATAACAATTATTCTGTATTTTGAATTCATCTGGAAACTCGATTTTTAATTTTTGTGCTGATATCTGTAGTACACTACATAACTAGCGACACTTTTTAAAAATTTTTTTTTTTCAAATAGTTCCAAGTGGGTGAAAAATCGTGTGTCGCGATAGACACTCTATATGTGCCTCCTTTCTTTGATATAAGCTTTTAAGTATTGCTAGCTGTTATAACGTCATTCCCCAATCTAACAAACTTTTTTGTAGTTCACACCTCTACATGAAAGTATGTATTTAAATAAGTCTTAAATAAGCCATTTTATATAAGTCTCTTTTTTAAATTGGTATAATCTTATATTGGTACGAAGAAAATATGTAATCGTCGTGACTACACAGCTTATTGTTATTAGGTTGGTAAGAAATTAATGTCGGTTTTCGTGCTTTCAAACTTTGGCGCTTAATCTTAAGATATCCATTTACTTCAATTGTTTATCTTGTAATATAGTTTTATAGTGCAGATGTTACTCTACACGGTGATAGGTGTGTTTTTATTTTTATTGTTAATTTGTGTTCTTATACGAGTATAAACTAGGTCGTAAAGCTGCAAAAGCTACCCGTAATATCAACGCTACATTTGGGGAAAATACTGTGAATGAACAATTAGTGTAATGTTGGTTCGAAAAATTTTGTAACGGGAATGAGAGTCTTGAAGATGAAGATGACCGTGGACGCCCTTCGGTCGTTGACAACGATCACTTGAAGACTTTGGTCGAAGCTAAACCACATACGACAGTTCGACAACTTCCACAGGAGGTAGGTGTAAGTCATTCAACTATTATTGACTACCTAAAACAGCTGGGAAAGTCGAAGAAACTCGATAAATGGGTACTGCACGAATTAACGGAAGATCGAACCAATCGTCGTTATGAAATTTGCTCTGCGTTGCTTCCACACAATAAAAATGAACCATTTCTGCATCGTATCGTAATATGCAACGCGAAGTGGATGCTGTACGTCGTACAGTGTACGATAACTGTCGGCGATCTGCCCAATGATTGGATCATAATGAACGGCCAAAAAAACTTTCCCAAGCCGAAACTGCCGAAACTAAAATTGGAATGCTTTTTATATCGGCACAACTCAACTTTATTATTTTTTTGGTAAAGAAATGCGCGTGGTTTGTAAAACGTTTGCACAATAATTTTGTTCTTTTGAAATGGAGGCATATTTTTTATTGCCTTGATTCTGAAAATCTGAAATTGATATCAATGAGCTATTCATTTAAAACCTATTTCTATAATAGTTATTTATAGTTTAAAAATACATCGACTGCAGTTGAAACAATTTAAGGCGACCCTAAAAATTCAATAATCACAGTTGATAAGAAGAAACCGAATTTTATTATGTGACTCATTTCGAGAATATTAATTTCATTTGTAGCAATTTGTCTAGGCGATTATTTTGCAAATTATCGTAGCCGTGGATGTAATCGAATTTCTCTTATTGGCAGTATCGTCTCAAAAACGTATAAAGTGCTACTTCCAAAACCCTCCAATTTTGAAAACGATCCCAAGTTTTTCTGGAAAAAGAAGTACTTCGGCAATTTTTACATTAATATTTTAATGCTGAAGCACTAATAATTTTTCGAAAATACAGATTTCACTAATAGTCTTTCATATGTCACGTTATATTGTATGACATAGGACGCACAGAATGATCAAGTTTATAAGCACACTATTCTACGTTACACACCACTTTATACATAATTACACAATTTATTATTTTTTCAAATCGAACTCTTCTAATCGAATTACAAAATGAAATTATAAAATATCAATAGCTACCTAATACTTACATACAAAAAATCTATCCATAAAAATATATTATCTAGCCCAAAAAATATTGTTATATATGTAATTATCTTAAAGTAAGTCCCATCCAAAAAGAAGTGTTCAGCAAAAGCAATGTTGCTTTAACTTATCTTATATAACTATAACTTTGCTTTAACTTTAAATATTCCAGGAGAATCGCGTCTCTAACAAGGACCACGTGCGACATAAAATTCACATCGTTAACCCTATTTAAAGATCAAAACTCTCTTTAGGTGCATTTATTCACGCACATAATTAAGTACTCGAAACATGACACGGTATTTGCGTTTCAGTAACAACTTGCCAGGATCCAGGTAGAGCGCGATAATCCTCGCGAAAGCCACTTAGCAAAGGGTGTATGGTACTTTAACCTATTATTATACAGGTTCTCGTGTTGGCACTCAGATACGCTTGCCGGCCGGTGAAAAGGAAGCGAAAAACGGGCTTCGCCTCGACTCGAGACAGCGTGAAGATTTAACGAACGCTTAACGAGCTGTGGGTAAGCAAAGAGATAACCTCGGCCGTCGAGTGGAGCAGTTTAGTTATCATTTCTTTCAGCAAAAGCAACATCAATTACTTTAGTATTGACAGTACACTAGAACTTCGTTTGTATCTACTTCAATTGTGGAAAGGACATTTTGTGGTGTATCATTAATTGGACTTCAATTGAATTTCCATTATTTGAGCTACCATACAGTGTCAGTCGACAGACATGATCGGTTAATAAGATGTAAATAGTATAATCGATTTCGTATTTATGTCCTCACATTTTTCCATATTATTTCGTTGTATACATTTACTTATTTATTAACACAGCCCCCAGTATTTCGTTACTACCATTGTTTGTACTAAAGTGAAACTTCTACTCTAAACTCACATCTTTATAAAATAGAAACTTTAAAGACACTGACATATAGATATTCAACAGACCTTTGTCTTTTTAACGTCAATATTTCAATATTCGATATGTTCGAATATTACAATTTAAACAATAACAGTACAACACAACAAGTAACAATTTCATGTTAATATAATGTAGTCATTGTCAAAATTCATTCATCCGGTTCTATTATATATCTTTTCGACTCGAATAACTGAAGGAAGTTGTACAAATAATTTACTCAACGTTAGAAAATTCCTGTGCTTGCTAATTGTTATCTACATAAAATCAACTATTTCATGAGTAATTAATCCTGTTATATGAATTTCTATTAAGTAAACATTGATAGTGAAAAGAAGAAGAGGGAGAGAAAAGAAAAGAGAAAGAGAGACAAAAGATTACAAGTGTGACTTTAATGGCAATGTTCTCATTTTAAGGTGGGAATCTTATTCTGTTTGTACCAACGCTTAAAGTTCAATTAAATATTCATTTTTAAGCAGTTCATTCACAGCCTCACATTAAGTTGTAAATTAAAAGGTTCCTAATTATATAATACTTCATCTCAAGAAAACATTTCAAAGAAATCGAAATTTACAAAGCGACAGGAGACATTTTCTATTTTGAAAACTGTGGTCCTGCTGAAACTTTATTCGAACGTGTAGTTACTTGGGGTGCCAGTGTTACACTTTTTGGTTGCTAAAATTCATTTTAAGGCGTTGAAACTACCTATCAAACTTTTCCGAATTTTCAGGTTTCCCAATGTAAATATAAACGAGAAGGAATACATGAAAGTTTTTCGTACAAAAATTGAATTTGGGAAGAGATGTAAAACTTCACGAGAGAAATTATAAGTGTGTGAAGTAAAAGATATCGAAAATGTGAGGACATTTATATATCGTTAATTTGAAATATGTAATTGGATTATTAAGGTGATCATGACTACTGTTTTACCTAAAAGTATGATAATTTCTTCTGAGTCTATTCATAGCTTCATGTAATAAGATTCCTATGATATTTCTGCCCCTAGGCGTCAAGGAGTGTCATGGGGATTCTTGCATCCTTTGACGGCCTTTCAGAAGTTAATAACTTTCTTCCTCACTCTGCTGGATCTGTTAGTACGTTTCAATTCTGTATAAATTGTTGTCTTGTACAGTTTTTAATTATTTACTTATTCTGAAAATACTGAAAAATCAGAAACCTTTGAGAGATGATTGCATTTCCTTTAAATGAATTACCGTGGAAAAAAACTTCCCTTATTTACTCCAATCTGCTCTACAATCTCATAAAGTTTCATTAAAATCAGAATTTTCGGGTTGAGGAGTTTCTCTTATGAGGGTTTCTCTTATGAAAGTTCTCCCGTGGGTAAAAATTTCATTGAGAAAATACGAATTCATATTTCTCCCAAACGACCTTGCTCCTAGAAGCTGTAAAAAAGATTGTGGGAATTTTCATTAGATATTTGTCAAGAGATTTAGAGATTAATATAAAGTTAATTTCTTAACTTATTTTTAAAAAATTTTAAAACGTTTAAAGGAATATTTGATAATTAATGGCCGCATAATCGTTGCACAAGCAGATAGGAAGTAATTATACGTGTAAAAATAATCTAAAAGGATGAAAAATATGTTTTTCATTGAAGTTCTCGTTTTTTGAGGAAAATGTGTTCGCACATACGTCACATACTAACTGTAAGTGTAACTGTAAATGTGTAGTAACTGTAAGTTTTTATATATTCAGTTAGCTTTTTGCTCATGATTAGATTTTTAAATAGCAACAATATTAATTCTTGCTTCTATTGTTAGTCATTTCCACAATCTTACTTACGGTACCAGTCTGCCTTATGCATATTTTAATATGTCCTTACAATTGTCATTTTATCGAACTTCATCCAATACATACAGCAACATTCCTTACCCTTAGTTTTGGAGTTATAAGAATTTAAAAAGTTCTTCCTTTTCTGATGCCTGATTCACATCCCACTTAAACTTTGGCTAGGTTTATTTACAGATAAAGTTATACTACATGCTCGAACTCGATTGGATTATATTTTTTAAGTTTCAGTTCGAAAACGTAACAAGAGAAAATGAAATTTTCTTTTGGATAAGGCATGTTATTTCGGTACTTTTTTCAATAATACTTACAGATAGTCAAGGACAACTACTGGATAAGAAAGCTAGAAAGCTAGAATATCTTGCAACATTGTAAAACTTAGAATGAAAAGTGCATCCGTATCCGGATTAGCGGACTTTCATGTTATTTTTAAGAAATGTTGTGGTTTACCATAATTTCGCATAAATTATTGAAAATTATTGAGGGTATATGATTGATAATTAATATCAAACACTTATTCATGCTGTTAGATACACATTTGTAATATTTTGTAAAATGTGCTCCAAAGTAACAGAGGTTACAAAATAGGACACATTGCTTCTGTTTGGTGTTATTATCGTTTGCCGTAAATACTTTAGACATAGGAGACTGAGTTATCCAAACCACTCACCACACTATTTTGAAGCCCTTAAAGGACGATTTAGAAGTTGTGTTAAAACAGTTTGGAATGAACATTCAGAGATAAATTCCATAATTTAACAGCGAGCAATATAAATAAAGCCGAAAATGTTCTTTGTTAACAGTGGAGTGACTCGATAAATTAAGGTCGTAAAACGAGTCGAAAAAATACACTGAACTATGGTATCTCGAAAGTCAGTTGGCAACAAACCGATCTCACGTAAATTCTTTCATTACTTCGATAAAAAATAAGACCAGAGGAACAAAATTACAATGTTATGGGCTGATTTAGAGATCCCTCGTTCGACTTACAGTCAATCATAATCAAAGATTTGAGCCATATAGTAGCGATGCAAAAGGGATATAAGATCCTTGGCAAGGGTTGCGAATGAGATATAGACATTAACAGACACAAAGAGACAGAGAGAAGAGCATTATGATTATTGCCATTAAAATTATTGGCATCAAGTTATTAGCATTCAGAATTATTCCACGAGCATTATTAATTGTTGTTAAAAGTGGTTGCAAATCATTGTGATCCAAATTAGGAAGAGTACTGTCTATTGTAACCAAATTGCCAACTGTATTTTCGACCACCGGCATGAGCTCCTCTAAAATAAAACTAAGTTTCTCTATACTTTACACTTCAGCTACTAATCTTTCCCACCTTTAACCTTCATTCACCTTGAACCTCATACCTTTACGCAACCTCGCATTTTGGAGTCCGGTGCCGTGTAAAAAAATCGGTACTCTCACCAAAAAGGAAGCAGCAGTCCTGTCAGTCAGAATTCTACGTTAATTGACTTATATCACTGACTACAGCTTTCCAGAACTTTTACCGTTTTCCCGCCTGTTAATCTTAAATTCGTTTCAACGAAACGAAATCATTACGGAATGATGTTGATGCTGTTTCGTATGTTTAGTACTCGAAACTCAGTAGCCTTTTACATTTTATAAACTTGTTGGATCCGTATTACGGAACAATGCGCTTAATCGCTCGACTTAAGACATATAGCTGTATATCTTTAGTCACAGAAAGTACTTTGTAAATCCTTAGTCTGTAACCTCGCTTTCAGGGCATAGTTTGATCCCTCACTAACTCTGTACCTCGTACCTCTGCAACCTTATCTGCCAGCTTTCGGTTAAAAAGGACAGAACTGTTAGAATAAGCAGCAGTCGAGTGAGGGATTTGTGCGTGTAAGCTCTGTCCATGGCTTTGAAAATGTCAAGTGGAGTTTTCCAGTTGAAACGTCAACATAGTAATTTACAAAAAAACTACTACAGAAATTGTATCAGTTTCATGAAGGAAATTGAAATATTGTACAAACGTTCACCCTCTTTAAGAATAGTCCTTTAATATCCTTTTAAAATCACTTGAAGATTCTTTTCAAAATTATATTTGAAGATAGACTACATCTCATATTCAGGATATGTGAGGCATTACATTTCACAAAATGATAAGGAAAATTTCAATTTTTGGACGTTTTAACCCTTTGCGGACGGAGACTTTTAAATATTGAGAAAGAATCATTTATTTGGTGATGAAAAACCACTTTTTTCGGAAGGTTAGACTGTTAATATATAGAAGTTGAAAATTACTATTTGTATAATAATATTTCAACGGTTATATTTCGATTTTTCAACTCTAACTATACACCGACAAATTATAATCGAATTTTTTCTCCGACCGCATATATGCACCCGTCTTCCTCAAAGGGTTATAATATTAAGTCATCCCATAAGTTCATGTCGCGGTGATATTTGTACTTTCCATATTGTATAAACCCAGATCGGTAAGTAACCGAAGGAGATAGAATTTAATGATTCAGTGGATACAGCAAAGAAGGCACTCGAAAGAAACAGTTAGTGAACAGGAAGCATTTTGGTTTTTACGCAGTGAAAAAACTGTGTATGGGACGCGTATTGATTTTCGGTATTTTATGCTGCATATTTTATTCGCAAAAAAATACAGCAGCTATTACCGCGAAAAATATTTGTTCTATTTATGGGGAAGGTCTTTCATCGCTCCATACGTGCAGAAAATGGCTTGATCAATTTCGTAAAGGAAATTTTGATCTTGAAGATCAAACACAATCTGACTGTCTAATTGAAGTAGACGAAGACAGAATTTGCAATCTAGTGGATCAAACACAATGTTTGTCGGTTTAAAGATGTCTGAAACTGTAAATATCTCAAAATCATTTATCCACGGACACTTAAAGAAAATGGGAATGGTAGAAAAGTTAGATGTGTGGTTGCCGTATCAACTGACAGAATGGAATGATTGCGATTGCATAGCAATGTGCAGAACTTTGCTTGCACGGATATAAAAAACAACCAGTTTTTTCACATTTAATATGTGGGAATAAAAAAATGAATTTTGTACAACAATGTGCAATAAAAATGAACATGGATCAGAGGAGAAAATACACCGCAACGAATTTCGAAATCAGATCTATACCGCTGTAATGTTTTTGTCTCTGTATAGGGGAATTGTTAAAGAATTTTAAATTTTGAGTTTTTTCTAGCTGACCAAAGAATTAATGTAGACAAGTGTTATGCTCAGTTGGATGAATTGAAAGAGAAATAGCAGCAAAACGACCCAAACCCGGGAACTGGAGCAATGTGATTTTTTAGCACGATAATGCAGGACCTCTTATGATGCAAATCGTGCAAGAAAAAAACTACGTGAATTCGATTGGCACCTTCTATTGCACCCACCATATTCTCCAAATATTGATCCGATTATGAATATATAAAGAATGATAACATCGAATCCATAAAAACAGTTATGGAAAGATATTTTAACGAAAAAACACCGAAATTTTATAGTGGGAATATAATGTCTTTATCAAAATGACTGTGAAACGGGAGGCTGATTATTCTATACCATTGTGTTTCATACAATAACTTAAATAGTAGCATAATAAATGGCAAGTATTTATGGGACGACCTAATATTTACTGAGCGACTCAATTAATATTATTAACACGGGTTGTCTCAACTTTATAATGTCACAAGCTCCCCCTTAAAATGAAATGTAATAACGATCTAAAAAATTTTCGAACTTCAGGGCAAACAGATTTATAGTCACGTTTGCACCATTTCTATCATAATATAAGTAATAGTTATTATATAATAATTTACTTCATCCAAACTATTTGTTGTTTTCTTATTGGAAAAAAAACTGTCGGAGCTAAAATCCAAAGAAAACAATGTGCAGTTCTGACAGTTCTTTGGCATTGTTCGTTTACTTTTCAACAGGAAACTGATATTGTCAGTATGCCAAACAGAGCACATTGAAACATTTAAGTTCAGTTACGAAATTACACCGTATATGCAGTGCATTCAATATCTTAAACTTAAACCATCGCACAAACTATACATATGGTGGTCTCATGATAACTTCAGATTGCGGTATCTTTGAAGTTCTCCCTCGCTAGATAGCTCCTTTGCTTGCTTTCACGTCTTTGAACGTTTCTAGCCATACGAGTTTCTCACGAAAGCATCTCATAAATTTCTTCTATTTATCCTCTGCTTCGCATTATGTTAACACCGTTTCATTTGAAGATCCATGCGAGCGCAAAAAATCTTGGAAATTGCTCGCAAAAGGAGATGTTTTATACCATAATAATGCGGACTGTTTATTATCACAACCGTTCAACACTAGATTTATGGCAGTGGATTATCTACGTATTTTTACTGAAAGGAGAAAAATAGACTTATACTCGAAAATTGAAATTTTACTAAAAAACGATTTCTTGTGGGTATCGATAGTAGCGAAAAAGAAGAAACTGAATTAATATTTGCATATATTTTATTATGTAGGTAATTAAAAATCAACATATAAAGGTGAAATATCACTTTTAAATTTTCTGTATACGTAGCAGTAAAATCTTGCATGAATCTGTTAAATACATTTTTTTTTTTTAATGTTAAATACATTTTTCTCATTTTTGTTAAATTTTGAATTAATCAGTAACTATGAATTCTTGAAAGTGCAAATCTTAGGTAAACAGTTCGTGAACTACATTGCATTTCTTATCTTTTGCATTCGAAAGCCCAAAGTCCATTTTCTTTCAACAATATTGTTAAAACCTTATCACGTACAAAAAAAACATGCAATTCATTTGACATATTAAACCATCGTACCAACCGTATAATGGTTTCATAATTTCAAATCACAGTGTTTTTGAAGTACTCCCATTCTAGAGTCAAATTTAACCAAACCACTCATCACATTATTTTGGATTCCATATGTGGGCGAACTAATTATCAAGTTGAAATAGTTTTCAGATTGCAATGTCTATAAAGTCATTCCGATGATCTAAATTTTTTTTTGTCTTTTGTATTCCAATTTCTTGAATCTTTCCTCTCTTAACAAAAATTATTGGAATCATGTCATGGTTTATAATAAAATAAGCAGTGTATTCTATATCTTTAACAGTCACACAAACCACACGTACGGTGGTTCCACTATAACTCCAAATCACGGTGTTTTTGAAGTAATCCCATGCTAGAGTCAACGTTACCCAAACCGCCCATCACATCGTTTTGGAATCCATAAAAGGACAAACAAGTTCTCAAGTCGAAACAGTTTTCAGATTGCTATCTCTATGAAATCATTGCGACGATCCGCGTTTTTCAATCTTTTGTATTCCAATATCTTGAGGCTTTTCTCTTTTAATAATTTAATTAAAACCATATTACAAGATACAATTAAATGATGTAACATAATTCGATGCTTCCAACCCAAAAAGAATGTTTCCAACGTAAGAAAATTTAAAAAGTTGGAAGAAAAAAAAATCTTTCGGGCAAAGAATTCACGAAGGAATAATTTTCGTTGCATCCTCTTCTTGTTCTTTCCGTGGAAACGATTTAAAAGCCGGAGGATAGTGTTCGTCTGACTGAGCACCTTACACGCACGAGTTGCCCGAGCTGCAATCAATAAGAAGTCGGGATTGCTTCAGCGATTGCTTCGGGCAGAATGGTAGGAGTTTGGGGGAAAACCGATGGAGAAACGCGAAGGGAAGAGCGACAGGAAAAGAAAGAAAAATCTGCATCTATCATATCCGCGTAAATAGGAGAAAGAAAAATATCCGGTTCGTACAGTGGGCTATACTTTGACGAGGGATGAAAAGAAGACGATGGAATCGAGTCTTTTCAACGGTCAAGACATATCTAACGGACGTGTATTTCAGAAGACATCACAAGTATCCTTTTTGCCGTGTGTAGATACATCGATACTAGTCGTTTGACGAATGGCAAGGTAACGAAAGATTTGTCCGCCTGTTTGATGTATTGATGAGATCCAAAGAACGAGTGGGATTCGATAAAAATCAACCGAAGCTGGAAGCGACTCGGTGGAAAAAGTAGGGAAGAAAAAAAAGACTTACATGTCCAAAAACAGGCAGAAAGTAATCTCGGAAATTCAATAGCTACAGTTGGATGGAAAAACAGAACTATTATAGATACAGATGTCAATAAGTTAATTCGAAGTCTCGTTCTTTCGACGCGCCATGGCGTCTTTGGAAGAGCCAATCCTATTACCAAATGCTTTATTCTTAAGTCCCAATATTCTCGAGTCTTTAGTACTTTATCCCTTGAGTTACAAAACGTCGACTCTGTTAAGCTTCCGAAGTACAGAACGAACGGACAGTTCGAGAATCGTTTAACGAGCACGAAACCTCAGGGAAGAAGTGGAAAAGTTAAATGCTCGTAAACTTTCTTGTCTCTTCCTAGTATCCAGTTCAGTTACTCATAATCCCACGTCCTTTTCAGCTTTTCGCTCTTCTTCTTCGAAGACGAGTTGTAAGGATCACGCTCGTGAAAAGAATATGGAGCAGATTTCTGACATTTGCGAAATATGGGGAACAAAAGAATGTACTACTTGAACCGTTAACATTGTAAATCGTCTGTGCATTGTTTGCTTTTCGATATTCCATCTTTACATGTTTCCCTTTGACGAACTATGCGATTTTTATGAGACAAAAGTGCAGAGATGTTTTATAATTTCGAGAAACTCCAAGCCAAATAATATATTTGGCAGACACCGATTTTCATTTTGAGTCGTACATTTGCCTCGTTTATTGAAAAATTTTTGTGGTGTAAAATAGAAAATCTAGAAAAGCTAGAAACTTTGGAAAAGTTAGAAAGGCTAGAAAGAGCGCTGCTGGAAGTGATTAGAAAAGTCACTTGATTAAAAATGTAGGATTACACGAGCGTGAGGGAATAAGTCTAGAGCATTGCGAAGATTAGCGCGAGAGAGAGAGGGAGAGAGAGAGAGAGAGAGATTTGCAAGAAAAAGTGCCTGCGAGATGATATGGGTGGATCTCCATGTATACTGTGTGTGTGTGTGGTGTGCAGGGTCTTCAGAGAATACCGAGTGCGCAAAAAGGCCCAATTTATTTTGCGTATAGAGTAGCCCAGGTTTTTTTCATGTAGGGGAGTGTATTTTTGAGACAGCGAGTATTTACCAGTGATTTGAACAGCGTAGCGTAGTATTATGTGTTTAGTATACTTTTTGTTGTACTTTATATTTTAACAAACAATTTAATTGTTATTTTAACTTTAAATAATAACTCTGCAATAATGATTATGGATACCTTGGGTAAATGTGAAAAAGTTTTTGTCGTAGTATTTATACAATCATTTCAGTAGAAAGAAACACAATTTCGTAAATATGACTTAATACGTCACGTCACGTATGTGCAACAGAATAAATTAATGCATCACAATTAGTCAATCTTATTAATGTCATTCACAGGGATTAGTTTTGCCCAATATGTACAAGTGTAATACGTGCTACAGTCAAATTTCAAAATTGCAGACAAATTTTTAGAAACTCCAATTTCCAGACAGTTTAGCGGTTTTCACAATGATGTGCGGTATCAAACAGTTTGGTTAATTTTCACGACAATGAACGTTGCCTAACAAGTGAGTTGTCTGGCATTTTATTTAATTTACATAACGATAAACGTTACCAAGCAGTTTACTTAATTTATAAAACGGTGACTGTTACCAGAACCGTTAAATAAAGCAAATTGTTTAATTTTCGAAGTAATGTGCGCTACCAAGCAGTTTGCTTAATCCATAGGACGAGATGCGTTGCAAGTCCATTTGATTAACTCATCCAAGGGTTCTTTATCGTGTTTGCAAACCGAACACACGAAAAAGCTATTACATTCTGTTTCTGGCAACTGTTTTAAGTACATAGTGTTAACACTGGATTTACCGGCGCTACATCTGTTATACTTAAATATAATAAATCAGTGCTTTGTAAAAAGAGGAATCAACCGGCAAACAAGATCAGCAGTTAAATAATTTGTACATCATGAGATGCATATGAAATATGTACTGTACCGCGTCTCTATAAATTAGGAAGCCGTTTATGAAAAAGTAGGTGTTCCGTCGCGAAAGCAACGGTATTTAGTATTAAGTTAAAACCAGTAACTTTACGATGCGGGCGACGTGCACAGCTGTCCTTTCAATAGTCACAATTTCAGATCTTTTATTTAATACAATAACTTCACCGTTTTTATGGAAGGTCAAGAAAAAGGCCCACGTGTTTAACGGAACACTCTAGTATGAGTGTAAAACATCTGGGCCTGGCAATTTCTTACCTTCCATGCCTCAACTGCTGTGTACCGTCAAAATTCCGAGAAAGCGTTCGGCTTTATTACCTGGCCTAATCACTCATAGAGCATTCGACTTCCATCCCACCAAACCTCAAATTTGTCACCGAGGGATGGGTGGAGACTTACAAAATCAAAGTTGCCAATACAAAATCAACATGCCAATGAGTGGTTCGGTCAAACCCCTTCTTTAACGAAAAAAACCCCGTGGGTATTTGGGAAGGGAAAGGCCGAAGCTTTAAGAAGGCAAATTACGCGCAAAATTGTTCGACATCGAATCAGGCTTATTGTTAGAATATCTCGAAAATCGGAACAAGTTAACACGAAAATCCACCCGCGTTCCGATTACCCGCGCAATCGACAAGTTTATTGCTTAGACGCGAAGTAACATACTTTGTTATGCAACACACACCTTGTAAATAGTGTATAGACAAATAATAATCAGTTCAGTTCACAAAAAATTAACAATTCCTCACCCGAAAAGTCTCCCACTGAGGTAACCACCGGAAGCAATCGATCGGGTACGCATTCGGCGATTCATTTCACAAAACGTAATCGGTGGTCGTAAGAGTAGGAATCCGTTAATTTGACGGCATCCGTGGATCTAGTGTTAACAATCTGCACGAGGATGTTAGATGTATATAGCCATAACGTGCATTGTTACGAAATATTAAACAAATTACGTAGTCAAACTTGTTCCTAGATACTTGGTTTCCAAGAGAGTTAGAAATTTTTCTGTAGAAGACACTATTATTATACAATAATATGTGGCTCGTGATCATAGCTTAGCGTCTTTTAATTATTCAGTCCAAAACATGTACCTACTTACTTTTAGCAAAAATGTCATGATTTTCATTCATTGAAATTTTTTACCAACAGTTCATGTTGAATTATCTGAAACAAAAATTACTTCCACTCGCTGAACGGAGCCAAAGTCTGAAGCATTCTAAATTTCATTTGTATATAATTCCGAATTACTGAATGGCCCGTTATTAACCAGTTAACTGTGGCGCCCTCGTTTGAGAGCGCGCACCGTTTTGTGTCGTCAGAATCGAGCCATGACGAGTATACTCGTCAATCACAGAGTAAGTTGCGCTGGTAAGATATTGGATCAAAAAAATGGGTTTATATTATAAAATTGACACTTTAATTACTAATGTATATTTATTTGGTTAACTTAAACATATATTACATACTTATTAGACGAAAAACGTAAGAAAAATTAAATACACATGATACCAAGAATTTAAACTCCTGCTGTGGTATGGTATTCAGCAAAACAGGGTGTTACACATAATCGACTTTTGCTTTTGCCCCTTTTACGCTCACATCTTCAAAACGTTGTCATCGCACATAAATAAATTCGTTATGCGAACTGGTAAGCTGTTTCAGCCGGTGCATGCGGGGATGCATGAGTTCATCTCAAATTATTTATATTTTTTATTTGTTTGTTTTATTCTGGCATGGCCTCAAAATATTCTAAACATCTTGAAATTTGAGAATATGTTTTGTTTTTCTCAAAAATTACAATTTAAATAGCCAATGGTCACTACTTTATATGCATGACGAGTATACTCGTCAATACACAAAATCGTGCCACTTCTCCATGACGAGTATACTCGTCAATCACAGTTAACTGGTTAATTATAAAGAGACACGATATAGATAATTTATTAATTCTAAAAGACTGAGATATTAGAGTCTTTGGTTAAATATAGTTTAACGCTATGTAAAACGTTGTTAAGATGACATTAACGTGTTACAACATATATCTCCTTTGAAGAAATATTGAAGATTATAGAAATTATAAACTGATAAAACACCTTAACGTGAAATTCTATTAGTAACGAATCAGTATCAATAATTGTACGGTGTGTTTCACGGAGATCAAACCATCTTCACATAGCCTACTCGAGCACGCAAGTTGGATGAAAGAATTATTTTTTTATACGTCCTGCATTATATTCTTTCAAAATGTCAGACAAAGTGGTGACATTAGCTAACTCATAATTAGGGATTACAATACCGGTATACCGGGATACCGAATACCGGTATTTTGAGTCATTTGTACAATTTTGTAATACCGGTATTCACAAGTTTTAATACCGTTTTTTCGGTATTTACTAGAAATTTTTTAAATTGTCAAATTTGATCAAGTTTCTAGTTAATTTTCTTAAAATTTTGGTACCCACAAACCTCTCCACATTCGGAAGAAATCGATACAGTTATTGAAAATGATGATGACACTAATGTCAATAGTGAAAAGGAATTGTCTCTTGAACAAAAATTAGAATTATCGATAACTAAAAAAATTTCAACAAACTAAAATATAATACAGAAATCAGTTATATACAACGCCATCCGACGAGAAATCGATTTATTTGAAGATGAGGGATATAGAGGTAAATACTTCGAAAAAGTATATCGCTCATTGCTAACAGTACCACCAACTAGCGTAGATGCTGAAAGAGCGTTTTCGACAGTTGGTAATTTTTGCATAAAATTACGTTCCAGGCTTAATGACAGTGCAATTGATGCATTATGTTTTTTAAGATCACATGTCAAAAATTTGTAATAGTACCACAGACTAAATAATGATATTTACATTTTTTGTGATTTAAATACATAAGATGTTCCTTGTTCTTTTACTTTTTTTTGCGATTCTTTATATACTGTTATAATTTATAAGTTTCAAATGATTTTTTGTGATATTTACTCTCTCTAATAAAACTGGCAAATAAAACAAAGAAACACCTGTGTTTTCTTTCTATTTCTAAAATTCCTACTACCGGTATTGAACTTTTGGTCCAATATTGCAATCCCTACTCATAATCCTCTTATTGTTAGCAATATTTTCATGTTACATAGAAAAAAAAGTTCATCTCGATGTAAATACTTTCGTATTTTATTTTCGATTTATTAAACAAATTTAGTTGCGACGATACTTTCATGATTTTATACGTGTATATCTTTTTACTGAAGTTATACGTTACAGTTATAACTTGCAAAATGAAAAACTAAATTCACTGTCCGCCCCACGCCGGATAAACATGTTCGACGTAGGAAATGATCAATAATAGCTACATCTAATACATAAATTTGATTTCACTCACCGGTGATATTGACGTGATAAGGTAATTGAGCTCTCCAGGTGTCCTGCATTTTCCGATCAGGTGCAACGCATCGATATATGCCAGCCTCTTGATATACGACTCGACTTAAGGCCAATGGTCCAGGACCACCCACTGGATTCATTCCAGGACCATGTCCCCAACAACCGCCGTCGCACTCTAAAGTCACCGCTCCTCCGATCTGCACTTCCACCTTCCGGAAATCGGTTGCTTCGCCATTTAGTGCTTCCGCCTCGGTCTCCAAATCTGGATCATCTAAATACCATTGATTTAAGTGTTTCTTGGCGACGTGCAATATAACAAATAGTCAGGTACAATAATCAGGTATAGGTTTTTTTTCGTAAACCAAATAACATAATGTACCATAAGCTTCCAACATTTTTTGTGCTGCCAATTTCTTTTCGAACAAAAAAATAATTGCCGTGACCTTTTTGAAGAAAACCACACCGATTCCCATTCTGGCAATCAGAGATGAAATCCATAGCTTTTCAACTTTTTGGAGTCGTAGCTCAGTTTTTCAAACAGTATTTCCATGGCGGCCCTCTTAGGAGACTTATATTATATTGCATATTGAAAAACAAGGGCAGATTTTTAAATTTGTATTAGTAGGAATCTCGACCTATGTTTAGTATGTATAATAATTCTTTATTACTCCGAGGGGTAAAAGAACATTTAGAACTACTTGTTGAAACATGCGGTCGATTATTTTTAGTATTGATCAAACTTTTCAGCGCATTTTTGCAAGTATTGCCCAAGAGAGCGGTAGTCTAAGTAAATTTGCCTTGGGCCAAAAAAAAAAATCTTAGAGCTTTTCAACGCCCAGCGGAGGGCGGTAGTTTCCCCTTTGGAAACCTATGATCAAAACAAAAGCTCTTGAACTATCCTATTTTTCACAAATATAAAATGATTTGTTCAAAAAATGTAATGATAACAAAACAATTAGCAAGTACAGCAAACCGATCTTAATGCACAAAGATATATACCGTAACAGGCAATGTTCAACATTATATTATAATTTTTGATGTCCTAGGATGAATACCTTCTAACGTTAAATTAAATATGGATCGCAATGCTCTTCGGAAATTATACGAACCATTTATTTGATAGCAAATTTCTGAAATACCAATGTAGTTGGTTTTACAATAAAAATAGATGGTAAGGCTTGTTCACGATTTACCATCGACAGAAAACATTTTCTGTCGATGTCAATTTTCTGTGTAGATTTTTCAGGCGTAACTAAACACTACGGTGGCTTAAACTTATAAAAGCCGAAACTGGTTTAGTATGCCTCTTTTCGTTCAGTGTAAAACAAAGAAACGAAAACCAATCTGTTTTCGAGCTAATAGTTGGCATCATTTCAAATAATCTATGAAAGACCAAAGATTTCAAGGAAAATCTGGGAACGGGTTGAAAATTAAGGTTGAACATTTTATTAGTTTCTCTCATTTCTCTCGTTACGTAGGCAAAATATCCATACGGAACCATGGGTCAGAAGTGTACCGTTTTCATGCAAATTAATGTTAATTGTAACCGACTGTATAATGGTAGAGAATCGCCTGAATTTGAGGAATTTGAAGGGACAGAAATTGAGGAAGGTTTAAAACAATTCAGAAAGTACAGAATTGTACTCAAAAATGTATTTTTATCTAAATGTAAACAACGAAAATGTTAATAAAATCTAAGGCCAAATAGTAGTCTACTTTAGAGTCAATTTATATATTTCTATGCCGCGGCGCACAGGCTTGAGCTCGAGTAAAATGCCCGGGGACCTCGCTATAATATAAAATAGTTTATGATAACGAAAATTTAAAATTTTGCCTCTCTAGTTTCCATACGTGAATAAGGTGTTTAGAATGCCTTTTACACGTATCGTAGAAGCTTGATATTACAAAGCGGCAAGTTAGAAAATGTGATAAAAAAAAATGCGAACATCGGAAGACACAAATTGAAGATCAATTTCGCTGAAGACGAAGAAAAGGATGAAGATTATGAGGATTCCAAGGAATAGAACTATATACGCGGTAAATATGCCAATAATATACAATTTTTTCAACTTATTAAAGAATTTCAAGCAATAAACATGACGTTCATTGATAAAATTATTTTTGTCCACCTAGATTCATAAAATCGATCACTGTGCCATGGTTCCTTTCAAACATTTTACCTATGCAACGAGATGAAGGCGATAAACTAATACCTTAATTTTTAACCCTTTCCCGGTTTTTATAGCTCGGTTCTTTTACAATTCCATCTTTCAGAAGATGTAGAACAATGCCTGATTGGTAGATACAAATAATTTTGAAACATCCTGTACATAAGAAGTCCAGACGCGATGTGAAGGAAGCATGGAAGAAATACGAAATCAAATACGAGTATAGCAATGTGGAAATTCAGTGGATTAATTTACAGCAGCTAAGAAACATACGTAGACGAGATAACTTTCTAGCAATCCGCCTAAGAAGGGGTAAGACTAATATAACATCAAACTATCTTTTAATGGGAAGAGAATGAGCAATATGCAAACAGTACATTAAGCTACTGATGGGAAGATACATTTCGTACAAGTAAGAAAAGTACTGTAAGACGACATTACAAAGTGACATAAGGGAATATAACTCCGACATAGGGGAATATAGGGGTATTGATGATCACAAAGCAATGAAAATTCTGAAATGTTGTGAAGACATCAGAATTTACGATAATACAGTTAAAAAATAGTTATAAAAAACGAAGCCGCTTTTTATTCATGGAAAATGATCAAGTGATGTATGTTGTTACTCCTCTAACATGTGGACAAGTGTTGTGATGGTGAAATCACATGTTTCATGTTGTTCCTAGTAAATGACCTTTTTTTTTAATTTTAATATTTTTACCAATAATTAGCTTCTAGTAAAGGTGTAAGTTCGTTTGACTAATTCTAAGTGGAAAGAATTATTGGTATACGACGTCTTTCATATCCCTCAAAACACTATTTAAATAAACTATTTTTGCCATGAATAGCTACATTGAAAATAGCTCTTTATATTTCACCAAGATAAACCCACAATTTTCGACATTCGGAATTGGTGTACAATATACACAATTTATCGTCTGTAGTGCTTCAGTTTAAAAATTCTTTCCACTTAAATGTTATTAACGAAGATATACTGATTTTAAAATCATATTATTTCAGCGGGATTAAGCTCACGGGAAAATCATCGACGTAGTTTGCGAATTTTTCAGTCTTTCTAAATTATGAAAAATTGTTTTCTACAGTATTTCAAGTTATAAAGTCAAATTCTCTCAAAATTGAATTTCAGTCATTGTTCGGTATTAAACTTCTGTTAACCAAGTTATCTCAAATTTGTATTAGTTATACGGGCTAAATTATGATTTCATTAAAACTTTCTGTCGCATCACCTTCTGTCACCTTTGACATATTATTTTGATCTTTCCCGATTGATTCAGACAAAAAAAAAAACATTAACTTTTAATAGGGATCAATTACGAAGTTAAAAAAATTAGAAAGTAGTTATACAGTGTTGAAAATTCCCGAAATGCATCAACCCACGCAAGAAAAATATGCTTATTTTTGAAATCCAAACCAATTCCACTGTGATGAATACGAAGTGAAGTTTTCTGTTCCACGAATCAGACGCACATATGATCAACGAAGTTTAAATTACAACATGGTTCTAGAAAGTGGCTTCGAGGCAAATCTTTTCTCAGGCGCTGAACATCGCTGCTCTTCCGGTAGACCTCATTCCTCGTTCTTCGATTTGACCTACGAAATTATACTTTCGCGATCGTTTGCTCTCGAGCTAACGCTGTGTCCACAATTACGAAGGGGAAGGGGTGCTGTTAGTAGAGACGTCGTGTGAGGGTATCTCTTGGCTCGAGAATTAAAGTCGGATACGGTACGATAGAATTCGTTTGGAAAAGAGAAAGAAAGAGAGAGAGAATAAGAGACAGAGGAAAAGGAAAGGAGCGAAAAGAGCAGTCCTTTGAGTTAGCAAGCTGATCCTTCGGCTCATCCTATAACAAAACAAAGGGATCAAAGTGGTGGATGCGACGATAGGAAGCTTTTACATCCCCTCTCGACCCTCACCATACTGGCTACCTAACTGTACTTCGTTTGTCTTGTAGTTTGTTCGGAATTTTACAGCAAACACAGTCCTGACGCTATAACAAACAGACTGAGGGTAAGGGAATTTATACTTTTTCTTTTTTATCTCGTACAGTCGCTCTTTTTAATGGCAATTCTCGTTAGCCCTGAATTTGATCTGTCTTGGCAATCCCGTCTGACAAGTAGAATCCCTTTAATCCGTAATGCGGGCAGTCCTCTTGTATATACTTGATCGTATCAAAGAAATGATAACGCGTAATATTCTTTCACAGAAGTTTTCATCGTTATTTTTACTTTCTCTTTGAAAAAAAAAACTTCTCATTCTACTCGAAACTTGCAAAGTATCTAGCAAGGGGTTAATTTTATTTTCGAGGATAGAATCATCCCTTGGAAACAATGGGAAAATTCAATTTGTAGAAGTGGGTAATGGAGATAACATGAACAAATTGTGCAGATAATTTGTGAAGTAGTTTTACGTATAACGACATTTATTTATCATTTTGTTAAATATCTTGTAGTATTCTCTCAACAAATTTTCTTTCATCACGAATGAAATGTTAGTTTTTTTCAAAGATATTCTTGTCTACAACTAAATTGCTAAATTATTGTACGACTTATTCTACTTACTGACGAAGTTTTATCATATCTTGTATTCCTGAATTTCCTAATTACCCCCGAAAGTAATGGAACATTTCCCGCGCAGCATTATTATGAAATAATTTAATGATTCGATGTTCAAATTAATACTCTTACCAAGGAAAATAAAATTTAGTAGTTTCACATTTAATGAAGTGATAAATAACCATAATATAGTATCAATATCTTTGTAAATGCTTGTAGAAAAAAAGTTAGCATGCTGTCCCGAACGAGGCATGTCAATCGACGAAAAAATCTGATTTCAGAGCGTCTGCCTTAAAGTTAACTTTAGGTGAGATCTAATCTAACAGGTGCTGTCTGCAAGTTGACGAAATTGGAGCACCGTTTTAAACCCATCTTGACGTTATCCGCAGATAAGTAATCCAAGAGGAGATTGGAACAGGACGTGGTAGCAGTGTAATCGATAATTCGTACGAAGGAGCACGGTTGGTTTATAGGTACTCTCGAGCCATCTAAATTGCGTAGAGATTAGGTGCTCGGAAACCCGTATCCAGGATCGTCGGTCGAGGGTGCAAACGTGAGTGGGAATTGTGAGAGGAGAAACGGAGATCATAGATGAAGCAAGAGGACTAGAGTGAGACAGAGAGAATCCCCAAGGTTTGAGATGCAAGGGGTGCACGACTCTCTGGTTATAATGGCGAGATGGAAGGAATACGGACCTGGTAGGAAATTTGCAAATTTTCAGGACGAGGCACGGATAATTTCCGGTTGGTTCGGTGGTATCCGCCCTTGACAAATGACTGTGGTTTCCGGTTATCGGCTGCGGCGACGAGTCCTTCGCATTTCGAATCAGCAAGGATGTCTGCTCCGGTATCAGGTGTGAGAATAGATAGATAATAGCTTCTTTCAAGGTACATTACTTATCTACCTTTACTCCCATTCACTTCAAATTGGATCCTATGTATGGTTCCTTTGGAAGATATCGGAGCATATTATTTCAATCAGTAGCTTACAATTGATGGTTTACTTGAAATTGAAAGAATAGGAGTAACAGAAAATGGAGTGTATTGGAATTTTTTTTGCTAATTTTGATCAAATGTTTCATCAAGTTATGAATTTCTGTTAGCATTTTGTCCATACTCAATTAATAATTTGAACGTATCGCGATTGATTTTAGGGCTGAGAAGTGGAAAATACGTTTTAATGTTTTTGTGGCTATCTGTTTTTTAATATCGGATCAATGTTTTTAACGGCAAATATGAAGATGCAAACATTTTTCAAAATATCCGTTTGTTGAAATAATATGTTAACAAATAACATATTTTTTACCATATTGTTAGACACACTTCAATCCATTTTCTTGAATATTTATTTAGAATAAATTTACAGTCAAAAAGAAAGTATGGATCAATAAAAAATGTGACATACGTATTTTGAAAAAGCTATTATTTTTAAAATTCTCTCGTTTGACGGTCGAAATAAGATACTTTTCAAGATGTTCTTTCGTATATACTTATATGACTACTCTGAAGAGAGTAGGTTTTATTGTCCATGACTTACAATTGTTTTTATTTACATTTCAAATAATTTTCGCATTAAAGGTGTCCCTAAAAGAAATGTCTCAAATACCACCTGCACGTACACCATTAACATTACAAAGAAACTACATTATCACAGTTGAAAAAGTTCATATCTTCAAATTGTAAATCTGTAAAATCTACCCGGGATTGTTAAATTTTTTAGACTTTTTGTCTCAACCGCCATATCGAAACCATAGGCATTTAAACATTTCTACAAATCTTGAACAGCATATTTGATTACAATTTAAAGATTTTAATATAAGTACGTTATCGCGCGTATATAAATTAATATTGATGTTTAAGTTAATTGTTAAATCTTAAATGTTGCTTCCAAAACTGGTCAAAGTGGATTTTAAATAGGAATCCATTTTGTAAGAAGTCTATAATGAGAAGGCGACAAAGAAACACATATTGTAATTCAATTGTTAGAATTCTATAATTCTCATACCAGATAATTTTCATATTTAACAAACGGTTGTAATGTTAACATTAATTTATGTATTCGTGATAACATAATTAAATTGAAATTATTAACACATGATCAAATATTCTCTTGTTCAAATAATTTAACAATCCCGGGTAATTGTACTTTACAGATTTGAAATGCAAGAATATGAACTGTTTCAAATGCGATAATGTAGATGGTTTAAAATCTTCATGATGCACGAGGAACTGGTATATCAGGCATTTCTTTCAGAGTATTCCATGTAAAAACAACAATAACTGAGTAATAGTAAAAGCTGCTCTTTTCAGAACAGTCACAAATGTATATATGAAGCAACAATATATAAATGATATGTTATTGCTTAACATATTGTTAAAACAAACGGACATTTTGAAATAATTTTTACACTATTATATTTGTTGTTAAAGGGCGTTAATTTTCATCCTCTAAAATTTGCAATGTCCTTAATAGTTTCTGAAATATTCGATAAAACCCAAGTCAGAGGGCGGTTATCACCAGTTTAATGTAGACCATCGCCGATAAAAAAATATGTGCCAAACCTTTTCAGGAAAACTATTACAGGTAACCCTCTTATAACACGGTAGATAAGTTCCTAGAAAATGCCGTGTTGTGTGAAACCGTGTTGTATGAGACCCAGAGCCAGTACAAAAGAAGGGGTTACGTTTCGAAAAATTATCAAGAACAGATATTTTTTTAAAATTCTACATGAGCAACTTAATTTTTCTTAAAAATATATATGCAAAAAATATAAATTAGTTTACTGCAACTATAATTTAATAAATTTCTTCATCGTCACTACTCAGTATAATTAATCGAGAACGTCTTTTTGGTGGAATGATATCGCCTTCAATTTCAGAACTTTTTTCTTCATTTAAAGTTTTTGTACTTTCTTTCCTCTTTAAAAAATCTGTAATTTTACTTTACTTCCTGGTTCTTACCAGATCAATGTTAATTTCTCCTTACTATCTTAAAGACGAAAAAGTTATTCCTTGACGCACCATAGCTCGACGCAGACTGCCGATCAGCAGCGTGAAATACTTTTTTTTTTAAGTCACGGAGATGAAATCAAAATAGTTTACGCCACACTATAGGTATCTTTAAGACGGCAAGCCTCGCCACGGCTGTAGAAGTACAGTGTTGTATAAAGGGTTTTGCAATTTTCTTATCATGCTACAACGAAACCGTGTTATAGGATGCCGTGTTATAGAAAGGTTGCCGCAATTCATAAGTCGTGTTATAACGAAACCGTGTTGTAGGAGGGCTACCTGTATATTAAAATTTCATAAAAATCGGTGATTTACAGTTCGGGATCTCCCCTTTTAGAGTTTCATGATCTGTGTACCAATTTGTTTACAGTTTTTGGTTAGATTAGTCGACTTCAAATGTACTCTGCAATTAAAATGAATAAAAATATCGTACAAAATGGTTGCCTTAAATTTTGTGTTTCCAATGGAATTTCTTGGGCTCAATCGTTGACGAAATTGTAGATGGCTTATAGTGAGTAAACATTATCGAAAAAATGAACATACGAGTTGTACAATACATTCAAAGAAGGTCAAGAAGTGGTTGAAGATTTGCTGCGTTCTAGTCGACCTTCAACGTCTTCGGTTGACTACTTTCTTTTTACTATCATGGGGTTCTCCACTCGATATTCCTTCCGGAAGGGAAAATACTTAAGAACCAATACTAACTGGACATCATGAAACGTGTGAGAGCAAATGCTTACTTGGGATAACCAAATTTGTGGAAAGACAATTATGTAATTTTTCATCACGGCAAAAACGTACCATGAAGTACATAAATTCCTCTATGCAATTTTTTTTTAAACTGGAGAAATATCAACGAGCAAGCACCGTTCACTAAATTGAAATTACCGCTTCGTAATAAATACCCAAAGTACACCGAAGTCGTAAAGTTAAGGTGACTAAATAAATTTTGCTGAGTAGACCAATATTTCATATTTTATTGAACAATTTACCGATATTTATTTCAGAGGGTTTATTGTATTGTATGTAGATATTAGAATAATATACTATATTAGTATGAGATAGTAGAATTGAATGAATAGAAATAAAATTGTATATAGATATTAGTGTAAGATACTCGAATTGGTGAACCCTGCCTTACAGTACATGTTACGGCCTCATCCTTAGGGAAATAAAAGGTTTATTATTTAGGTTTATTAGACGAGCAGAAAATTATTTTTGACTATTTAATTTGTTTTCAAGGTTGCAGAGATGTCAGTTGTGTACCTATATCTGCAAAACATACTCCGTAAAATATGTTCGCCTTTGAGTTTGATTGTTTTAATGTTTTCGACGTAGGCTTAGTTATAGTCATATAATAAACCGGTGAGGTGTCGGCAAAGTAATCCTATACCATGACCCCCTGCCCAGTGGGCCATTGGGCCCATAGATCCAGAGCGTTTCGACCTCCCCTTCATAAATTCCTTAAAGGTCAAGGTTGAGGATCCCTGATTCGAAAGTATTCCACATTGCCAATGCTCTCATACCCCCTTGAACGAAAACGTCATTGCATTCCACCAAATATCAGATTCTTCCGTTCGGCTCTTGGAAAAGAGTGCACAAATGCAGTGACGTTCCTTAAGTCATAGTCATAATAAAAAAAATTCAGTTCACTGGGAACTCCCAAAATTTTAAACTTCAAATATTGTAGTACATATAGCGCGGCAACTCTAAGATGGCTAGGGAAAAGAACACGGGCCTGATTCGTAGATAGGATATCCATGTCGAATTCATCCAGCCAAATAAGTAAATATACAGGAATGTTACGATTATGCGGAGCGTTTATCTCAGGACGCTGGGTTTGAGGTTTCCAAAAAAAAGTGACAGGAATAGGCAATTAAAAATGAGAAGCTTCGCGACTTCCTAGCCTTCTTTTAGTTGACGGAGTGTACATGTCTGAACTGGTCAGACAGCGTACTATACCACTCCTTGGAACTAATTGCAAGAAAAAAGATGAACATGATCAGAGTTTACTCACAGCGAACGTTGAGAAAGTATCCAATGCTGGTGAAAATGCCGAGCATATGCCTGGTGTAACACTTGTACCACCCACTCTCAGCACGAGTGATTTTTGTGAAGTTTAGCCATCCGTCATCGCTCTGCTCAACGGGGGGCGGCCCATTGTCTGGAACACAAGCATAAACTCGCTGGATATACGAATTAACGCACTGGAAACGGTACGCATGGCCAACGGATCTACGTTAACATCGCCGCATCCGGCATTCCGCGTCAGCTGACCGAGTCAGCAAGTGACTTTACCGCGCGACGATTTGCGCGCAGTCTTTGCGCACATACGAAATATGTTCTCGTGAATTTACGCAGTTGCCGATTAACTACCTAGAATTATGCGGCCAAAATTGGCGCATCGCCAGAATGAGGTGACCCGATATTAACCTCTGCCGTATATTATTGTCTCTTAAAATGTCCGAGCGCGAGCTCGTTGGAAGTACAAAAGAGATTTAATCTCTTCGGGGACGAATTTTTAATTTTAGTTATTGTATAAAAATGTTATCTCGTTCTATTTTATTTTTATACATGAAGAATACAAAATATAAAAAATGGAATCTTCATTTTTAAATTTTCATAGTAACAGGAAATAAACTCAACGAACTAGGCAAGTGCCGGTATAAATCTTATTTAGAAGTTATGAGAAACCATAGAATAGGACTTCAAATATATTTTTAAACGTAACAATTACGTGTGTTATTTCATACTAGAACTACCAAGCAAATCAAAATGACTTATTCTCAATTTTTTCCAAAAGTTCTCCAACTTTATATGACCGTCATACAGCACATATTCTATTAGAAGGACCGGAAAGTAATGTCGTTTCTTTAAATTAAATTTATAACAAGTTTATATTTTTAATGAATTATGTAATTCATGATTGTTCATAACCCTTGTTATGAGCAACCTTTTGTCATTTAGTATAAAACTTTTCAGTAACGGATCGATAAAGATCATGTGGTTTTGAGCAAAATATTTGAAGAAACGACATTACTTTCCGGTCGTCCTAATACGTTAATCTTATAAAATATAGAGTGCCGAGTCAATAATCTTTTCTACCTCTTGATTTCTCTTTTTCCAATATCGTATTTCATATATTGAAATAGAATAGGTTTAACGCTAGTTCTAGTGTTGACAGTCATAATACCTCTATGAAAAGGACTGATTAATTCACGAAAAAATTTGCAGTGCCAACAATTAAACTGCATTTCTCAGAAATGTACATAAAGAACAGATTTACGTCTCTTCCGTCAATTGTATAATTTTGTTCTTTATTAGCAAAAGTTAAGATTGACTATCTAACTCTCCATATATGTGTCCATAGACGTGACGCGGAATGAAAATGTTCGATCTTATGTGGTATACAAAGAAATGTAAGTTGGACCTAGAATAAGAAATACACGGGCCTTAGCACCAGAACTACCTACTATTAATGTAGTACATTTGAAGATACTTGATAAATATTTCGAAAGAATGAGAACGAGTTTACGCAAAATTGATTTAATCTCTCACGTTTTACAAAGCAGATATAGAAAGTTCTGCATGGTACAGCCATAGAAATTTTTGCGACACTTTTAAGAAATTCAGTACAAGTCATTTCAACCACCTTGGTAGATGTAGCGTTGAAGACGTGTACTATTATCATCGTAATGATACTTATCTTTATGCTATTTTTTATGATTAAAGTTTTTCTAGTCTGGCAGGAATTTCGTAATTACTGACAGTATGCTAAATACGTGGCACACAGTAACAGTGCGAAGATAATTGGCCGTTATGTGTCATTCAGCAAATAGATTGTAGTTTCAAACCCTCGCTATTCACTTTTATCTCTCTCTAAAAACATATTTCTTTCCGACGTAATTCTGGAATGACTCTAAACTTACAAATTAATAACGTGCGAAATGGCAGATAGTCGCGAAATTTAAATCCAGAAATTACAAATCTTTGTTCAACTGCTTGACACAGGGATTTCTGATCTTAAACATAACTCTCGGTTGAATTCTCAATGGAATGTAATCGGCAATGCATTACGCAGCAGCACAAAGAAAAGGATGATATGTAAAATACAAAATAGTGAAAAGTTGAATATAGGTTCAGCAATGTTCTAGTCTGATACAGTTTGTAGAAAAGTGCGTGTGAATCCTACTACTCCGAAGTACAATACAACAATGAAAGATTTCTAAGGAGACGAAAACTTAAATCTACATTAATCGGGAAAATTCATATTTCTGCTTGTACAAGTGTAATGCTTGAGTAAATAATAGGTGCGAAAGTGTTTTTATGAAAAAACTAAGCTTATAAGAAGGTTGAACGAGGGATATTGTCCATGTAAAAGAGCCTTAAGATTTCTGGATAAAAGGAAATCCTAGTAGCACTTTTGTTGCGACATAATTATTTTCAATGACTCGAAATAAATAATTAATATTAATTATAGAAAATAAATAAGCGCTTTGATTCTAAATAACTGCAAGAACGAATGCCGATAGCCCAAACAAAACAGATCCCGTCGAGCAATTATAATTATTTACAAATGATTTAAATGAATTGATCACAGATTCCACTCGAGCGTAATCAGCGCTGCAATACCGTCGTTCGTAGTTATTCATACCAAAGAGGTCAAACATTCGAACTCCAACTCCATAATACCCAATAATACGAGATGAAGGATCGCATCAATCTATTTCCCCCTGTTTCAATGTCCGCGATTCTGACAGAAAAAGATGAGAGACTTGGAAAATTCATAAGAACTGTAAGAAGGAAATATACCAATACTACTCAATTCGAGTTATTTATAAACACAAGGGTGTTGACGAGAAGAAGGGGCAGAAGTATCGACGCGAAGAGAAGAGGATTTTGGTATCCGTTCTACCAATGTTGTCCGTGAAACTTTTATCCGGCTATAGGCTTTTTCCCTTTTCTTTGTGTTTACTTCAGCCCACTCTCTCGTCCTTCTTCCCAGTACAGTTTGACGAGAAGCAGGATTCGGCGCAGCTGTCGGATTTAGTAGTTGGAACTACACCACGTCCTGAATGTGGAGCAACGTCAGCGAGCTCAAAGACGAGAGAAGAAGGGAAATAGGACAAGAGGAAGAACAACGACGGAGTAGGAGCGAGAGAGGAAGTAAGAGTCCGGAAAACAAGAGGCAGAGAGGAGGAAGCGAAGAGGAAGTAGAAGTTGAAGGAAGAAGAGGAGAAACTCCGTCTAGCATATCCTCCCGTCAACAGAGTTTTGTGGCGAAACTTTTATGTGTCCCGGAATAACGGTTTTAGGGTGGTACTATAGAGGATAGAAGGCTATCCTACTAAAGAGCGAGCTCGCTACCAACGGTCCTGCCAAAACACGCTCGATTGTGTTAAGGGTATCTATAGCCGGCAAATGCGGCAAGATGTCGTGCTATTTTGTATGAAATAAGGCTGCCCCGTGACTTGGCCAAAAAGTACAACATTTCCGGTAAGGTCATACAGGATTCCGGCAATTTGGCCGAGAAACAAACGAACCCAACTCGAAATGAATTGGGGAGAATGGAAGTGAAAGGGTAGGAAACGCTATCGTTTGGAACCAAATGAAACGGAGTACATTGCATCGCATAATAATTGTCCTTTACCAAATTGAACGTATTGTATATGTCGAGGTGCATATCATGTAGGATTGAGTTGTACAAGTAATTTAACCGTTTAATTTAAACGCTATGCGTGTTAGGAATTAATTTATTGTTACTGGCTATAGAAAAATTTGATTATTGATATAAAAGTGTCGAAGAGTTTCAACTTTAAACTCTTACAATAAACTCCCCACACTCTTCACCAGGGGTAGTCAACCTGGTTCTTAGCACCCCATAGTGAGCGGTTTAAAGTTTTATGACAGGCGATAGGGATTTTGTCAGATGACGAAGCTATTTTCTTTTTTTGACCAGCAGCCATGAATCGAGTAGAGTTTATTTCCCTTTAAATAAAAAGATCAATTTAATTAGATATTATTACTAATCCTTTAGTCTGAAATTATGAACAATTCACAATTGCACTAAATTAAGTTTCTGTGGTATCGGTAGGTGGTACGGAAACTTAACGACCAACAAAGATAGAAAAATAGCAGGTAGGTATACAAACGTTGACTACCCTTCTTATGCTCACATTTATACATCGTTTTTCTCTCCCACTTATCCAGTCACCGTCTCGTTTTTAAAAATCCTTCGACTTAGAATCCAAATACTCCGTAGCCTGTTTGTACGCAGCTTGGCATTTCTAAGTACGCCAAATTCTTTTTTTACATGAACTTCTTTTACACGATTTTGATTTAACACGAATTAGGAAAAAAATTTAATTCTCTTTTTGCACGACTTATTTTGATTCAACACGATCGACCCACATTCTAAGAAGACAAATTTTCTTTACTTTTATCTTTATAACTGCGACATTGGAGTAGAGGAATTAATTTTGCGTAAAAGTCAATAAATGGTAAGTTGGAGTTTTAAAACCTTTGTTTTATTAACCCCTTAACCTACATTTCTTGCCTAATTTTTGTGTTCATGAATTGGTAACATGTTTTTTTCTTTTTCAAAAGATAATTTACTTTGTATGATACATGTGCAATCTTTATGAAATAAAATGTTTAATATCCTAACATGAAAACTCATGGTTTGTTGTATTGTTTTTGCTGATTTCTTGGGACTGGAACCATTCTTCTATTTTTCCATAGAAGCAATATATTTTTTTACACGGATTTTTTTTACACGTATTCTTCGGGGACGTATCTATCGTGTAAAAACAGAATGAGGTGTATCATTATATATTGTCTTACAAATTCTATATGTGCTTGGAAATACCTAATGCAAATATTTCTTTTCACTGCTTATCATACATTGTCTTGAGTTTTAGAATTTAGATATTTAATTCAGTTTTCAAAACGTGTAGGTGTAATTAAAAATGTTTAAATTTATATGAGATGGTATTACTTGTAGATTTAGTCTTTTGTTTCTAAATTATGAATGATTCAAATAATCTATATTTTTCAGTACTTGTAAGAGTTTTAGACACATGTGAGATAAATTAGAGTAACAGAACAATCAGGTGATGAATATTAAGATAAGGTACTATTAAGTTAAATATTGTATTACTGTTGCGTGTGTGTAAACACCAGATGGTGATATAAGGTTGTGCCCGATTCTCATAAACGACATAAGCTTATTGCACGGCGCGGTGCTTCGGTATTTTTTGCCAGATAATATGCAATTCGTTAATTAAATGATAGTATCATGTGTCAGTTTAGCATCAGACATCACTCTGGTAACTTGACTTACTCGTAAGAGAATTGTCTAAGGATCTGTTCCAGTCTTCATAAAATAATTTAAATATCACAAATCTTAATTATAAAGAAGCTGTCAGAAATCATCTCACGAACTTATTTCCAGAAAAATCAAAGTCTTTCTTCAGAAATGAAATCGATAAGCTTTGAGATCATTACAAAAAAAGATATAGAAAAGAAATGGTTATTACATAATTGGTTAGCAAAGCTGTATTTTTTACAATTTTAATCGTACTTTTAAATCAGACAGGAAGTTATGCACACAGCTGACATAGCCTCGATTGTTAAAAACCTACATCAATTTTTGTACACACTTTTTGTGAGTCATCTTTAACAAAAAAATCCATTAGAATTTTTGTTCACGTTAAGTGTTAACACCCGCAGTTACAGAAATACATTAGAATTATTAAACATAAAAATTCGTATCTATACTGTAGGATTTTTAACAATAAGAATATTTATTGTTAGATTAATATAGATTATGATAGGAGTAAGCAGGGTGGCGTATAATAAACAGTAGACCGATTAAAGAATCTATTAAATGTATTTCAAACGTAACGAATAATGAAGTTGTTTCCGCGTAGAGCGTATAGATGCGACTGGTAAAAAGGACTGGGCGCCTGCGACACTTAAGATCTCTAACGTAAACCAAATTCCTGGTCGCAGGGCCGCATGACACAAGATGTGTCTCTCGCATATTCTAACAGATTACAGGTAAAAAATAAGGAAAATATACATGTTGACATCTCAACGTCTATAAAAAATATAATGTTGTTATTTCTCTAATGCAAAAATATAATTACAGAACAACTAAAAGCTTCTGAAACATTCACACTGAAGAACCGTTAAATGCGACGCAACAAATGAAGAATATTTAGTTTGATCGCACTTTGCTTATAATATATGTATGTTTGAATCTGAGTGCCAGCGTATAATATGCTCGCTTCGTATGAACAATGATCGGATGGGGATCTGCTTCCCCTAAAGCGGTTTCCCACAGCTGACGCCCTCGTACGTTCTCTCGAACGTCCCCAAGTCGAATGTATCGTCGTGATAAATCGTTCGAAAGATGTGTGATAAATTTGTCTTCTTTTTCCTTTAAAATAACTGTACTCTACACGATTCTCTTTATAACGATGATAGCAAATCGATCGTATTATAGAATAACAAAGCTTCACTTTTGATGAAGGGCATTCACAATGTTAACGAAATTGTCTGCTAACCAGCATTAAAAATGCCAAGGATAGTGGCCAATTTACTAATGATTACATTTAAAGAAATATCATTAACCCTTTGCGGACGGAGACAGTTTTGAGTAATGAGAGATAATTATTTATTGGGCGATTCAAAGTCGCTATTCAAGTAAAAAGTTAGAATATTGATATGTAGAAATTATAAATTACTATTTGTGTAACCATATTCCAACGGCTATATTTCAATTTTTGAACTTCAATGGCGCATACATGCGACAGTAGATTCTAATTGAATATTTTCTCAGGTCACATATATGCGTCACTAGTCCGCAAAGGATTAATGAATTTAAATGATTGTTAATATATATATATATATTATAATATAATTTAAATATATTACTCTAAATAATTGTCAGTCAATCTGTATTGGAATTTAACTTTTCAAATTATTGTACATGTATTTTTATTGCCGTAATTATATTATTATTTTTTTTGTGCTCCAAGATATTTCTTACCTTTCAGGAAGTTATACAATTTTATATTGCCTTCTGGATAAAAATAATATTTTGATCAATTACATGTGTTTCAACAAATTTTCGCAACCAAGATTAGATACAAGAAGTTTAAAAAATTATGGGAAAATTTAACAGTTTGTAGAGGGTTTTCCATTTTACCAATTTGATCTGTGGTAGCCAATATATATGGTGGAGCGCTATCTCTGTCCACTTCGAATATTTCCTTTATTTGTAATAATGTGGGAAAATATTACATATATACAAAAGTTTCACGGTATAGAGGCAGATATATTATGATATAAATACATTTTGTGCGGATGGATGCATAGAGGAGATTTTAGGATCAGTTACATTTTTTTAACTCTTTGAGGACGATGATTGCCACTTCGAACATTTACTGTAATATAAAAAAGTTCAATTTACTAACAAATTTGGACTCGAATAACCTTCCACGATATCTGGTTGTAACGGTCTCAACATTGACTATCATGTAGCGGTAAAAAAATCATTGCATTTCATTTAAAAGAATGAAACCGGCCTTAGATTCTCCTCTTTCCCTTCACCCACGCAAGCAATGCATGTATTGTAATATTTTTCCCTCTATACCGTGTAAGTTCTGTATATAGATAACATTTTTTGATATTATTACAAATAACAGAAATATTCAAAGTCGACTATGACTACATTTAACACTAGATTTACGGAGTCAATTAGGCTCACTCAAAGTTTGATTACTATATGTATAATATATTAATTGGTTAATTTTTTAATAATAAATCTTACATTTAAATTGATTTGAAACTATTTTCTTTACAAAAGACTTCAATTTTCTTGTATGAGTAAAATTGGCTCACTTCAGAAAAATAGGTGTATCAACGCCCGTAAATCTAGTGTTAATTAGTTTCCCTTTCCGGTATAAAACAAGTTTACGCTGAAAATGAGAAAGCCCTTCGAGCATTCACAGTTGCACAATAGTAGACACAAATTCCATGAAACCTGGTTTACCGTATTGTCTCCTCCCTTCTTTCCAGACAAGTTGTCAATCTATTGGTAGATATGAAAATAATTTTTGCTTCTTGATAAATTGATGTGGGCAAACAATTTTAAAAGAATACTTTCATTATACGTATTTTATGAATGCTATATGCTACTATATATGCTTAAATGATATGCAAACATTTACATAATAGCAAATATTCTTTTTTAATTCCATATCTCTGAAACAGCAGGTCTCACTGAGGATAACGCGTAAATTGCATGACGGTTTTCGCTATAACATCAACAATCAACAAATTACCATTTATTTATAGATTTTCATGTAAAGGCTCTATAGTTCATTATACCTTCTCATCATTATTTAAAAGTAATTTAGTTCTTAAATATCTCAAACTTAAATAAGTTTAAATCTCAAGAATCATGTTATCCAGTGATATAGAAATACAGTGTGTAAGAGTGTTAATGTTTATATGAATGTAACTCCGAGTATGTTCGACGCCGCTGCGACGACTGACTCGCGTTGGCTTGTCGTCTGAACGACGAACAGTATTTTTTATAAATATTCAGTTAGTTGTTTAGAGACATTAGAAGTGAACAGACAAATAATTTTACGATAGATATTTAATTTACGTATTAAAAGTTATGATTTATGGTTGAAGTGTTAATTTATGTGATTAAGTGTTGTTGTTTACTAGTTTATGTGATTAATTTATTAAAATATTTTATAAAAGTAATAGTTTTTCCTCTCCTACAAGTGTTATACAGGTTTCCGTAATTTTCTTATCGTGTTAGAGCGAAACTGTGCTACAGGATGCCGTGTTGTAAGAGGGGTAACTGTATTTAAAAATGGAAAGGAATATTGCAATCATAATACAGAAATTTTATATTGAACTCCTTCTTACGAATATTGTTTAAACGCTGTTATTTTTTACCTAAAAAGATGTTTTTCTTCAGATCCTTATTATTATTTGGAAGCACTCGTACATTTTATTTCTATTGTATGACGAAGTTGCTGTGAAGTTCTTATTTTTCATTAATTAAAGTACTATTGCGCGATACCTTCAGATCACCGAAAATTAATCTCACTATTAACGTGCACATATATAAGCCCACCAAATCGCAAGATCTTATTATCATTCTATAATCGGTATTCCTTTACTTTCTCAATTTTCTCTACCTCGCAATATCGCGGTACTGTCTTGACTTTCCTTTTTCGCCGACCACAGAACCTTTTAATTAAAAGCAACTATAATAAATTCATTGCCTGGAAAGGACTTCTCGCTATCTACTTTCAACAAAAATGTTCATCCAAGATCTCTGGCCTTACCACTGATTTCTCTCTACCTCCGTTTCAAGTGAAACAGAATATTTTACTTTACCAGCAAGACTCGACCGCCCATTCCACGACACCAAGTAATTATTCTAAGCTTTATAAATCCGGTTTGTAAAAATTGCAATCCATTAAAAAAGTTTCAAGATCCACCGAAGGTAAGTAGCAGTTCTTGGGCGAACACCCTCTCGCGCTCTCGCCTCTAATATTAAACGTTCCAAGAGAAAAACTGCAGTTACTCAGAGTATGATATATCGTGCGAAGACGAATGGTCAAAATATCCCCGAGGTGCCTTGATAAAGGGTGCTTTGAAGAAAAGCGGACGTGCTTTCTCGATACCTCCAGGCATCTGGATAGGGACGTTTAATAAGACTAGCCGTTTCAAAAAGAAATTCGGATGAAGAAGAGCAGACAAGGCGAGGAAAGTGAGGTGACGGCAGCAAGACTGGGCAAGACAAAACAAGGCAAGGCCAAGCAAGACAAGGCCAGGTCAGGTCAGATCATAGCAACCGAGTCGAGGCAAGTCAAGCCAAGGCAAGGTAAAGCATGGCAATGTGAAACGAACCGAGAAGAGATTGAGCAAGGTGAGGCAAGGTGGAGCAAGGTGAGGATGTGGTTGGAAAAAGGTACTGCCCGAAGCAGCTACGTGCGGCAAAGGATATTAAAGTATTTTAATTGCATCGGATTTCGTGGAACGCTCCGAGGATTTATTCGAAATCACTCGATTGAGTCTATGAATAGGGATTAAAGTCCCCTCTGTACAGATGCACGTGGAACAGTAAATTCCAGATGTCAGGAGAGGACGATGAAAATAATTGAATACTTAATGGAATAATTGGCATGAACCTGTGCAAAAATCAGATGCGATTTATTGTACACTCACATTTGTTGTTTCGTGAAGAAATGCTGAATTTACTGCAATTGTGTCATTACGAACGAACATTTTTTTATAGTCTTTCCATAGTTAAATTAGAAATTTTACGTTACACGTGACATTGACATTTGCAAGATCTGTACATGGAAAATGTAATATAAAAGTTTTTGTATTGCGACACTAATCTATAGTAGCCCCTTATGAATTTTGTTGATTATTATTATTATAACTGTGTTGTGACTTTTGTATATTTTTAATATCATTAAAACTTACTTGTCTGCTGTCTTAAATGTTATATCTTCAACATTTAGTTTACTATAAACAAAGTTTCATTTTAGAAAAAGGAAGGGAATAAATAACTTTTATCAGTGTGTTAAGCTCAATGTGTTATACGATTTTCGGTATGTATATTGCACTAATTAAAAAACAGAGTGGAACCAATTAAAAATTTGACGTCTTGTGTTGCTACTGTCAAGGTCATTAATTCTTATTAATGAAATATAAGATAAGTAATTGCAGTAACTGCATTTACAGAAAATTTCATAATTTCACTGACACACTTGCCAAGAATTCTGTTTAGCAATAATTCTGCAAGACTTCGCAGCCGTTTGGTAATAACAGGTCGTTCATCATATTTCTTATCACTCTCACCTAGCTGATCGTGGCGGAAAGTGACGGGTGCAGCTGCTCTCAGCGTTTTGTGTAACTCAATAACGAGACTAACGAGGCTTACGCGATTAACTCAAAGCTCGATAAATTTCATCGCTTTCGCTTTACGGAAGCGAAGTTCTTCGCCAGGATAACGTTTATCTTATTCGATTATCGGAGGTAGTACAAACTTTAGCTGTCAGCCAAATGATATTCATGGATACTGTAATTTGTTCAACGAAAAATGAATAATTCAGGAAGTTGTAAACGAATTAAATTTTCGTTCTCTCAGTTTTTAACCGTATCAACAAAATCCGTTGTGTTGTTGTTTTTATTTATTGGTAAAACGTTCGTTTCGCGCTTCAATTTAGGACGTTACGAGTTTTATTATTGAATGGACACTGAACAATTTTTCATTTCGCGATAAATATTCTAGTTCAGTACACTTATAACATATGTTATTTATACATTATTCATTGTTAAAAAATAAAAATGTTGTTACATTGAGAGATACCAACGGAATGCGGCCGGATAACATATAAAAACGGGGACAAGGTGAATCCTTACGAAAAATAGAAAAAAGATGATAATCAAATTTGTTAATTTATGGCTTAGTTTCTGAGAACATTGAATTAGAAAATTCGACGCGTACATTCTGTTATAGTTAACAATAAATTACGGTTCATCAAACAACGTGTGTATAACGCATATATCGTTTGTAAACATTGTCTAGGGTGTATTAAAAAATTGCTGAGTTCAAGACAAATTAAGTCAAAGAAAAACCCAGAAGACTATTTAAGGAACAACATATTACTTTAGCCCTTTCGAATTGCTCAAAATTAAGTGCAACCTTGCCGTTTGCATAGATGTACCTGACTAATTACTGATCCAAGAACCCTTTTTCATTTATCAAGTCATCGAAAGCATGATGAATACATTCTATAATTTAAATTATATTAATTGGTCCTAACTTGCAAAAGCTTCACTACAAGCCTTTTCTTTTATATGAGCGCACTATCGTAGTTCGATAAACTGACATATCATTGTAATAGCATACAATATTAGTAAATATGTAGGCGTGGCTCTGTAAATTGCGCCAGAATTCGATAGCAGGTGTTCTACTTGTAAAACTGGGTATTTAAACTACATTAAATGGCATCGAGATATATGTTGGGATACTTACAATTGGTATGATGGTCTTAAACATTCGGTACACATAGGACGTGTTATCAAACTCAATTTTTATTAAAGTTATAAACCGATAATATAAGCAAACACATGAGTAAACAATAAAATAAATAGTAACTGGAATGAAGTGGTTTCTGGTTCTTTTCGCATCTTTTCGAACTCTCTAACTACTTTACCGTCTTTTATCTTTTTTACCAGCCGCAATTCCCGAGCCTTTTCCACATCTCGCATAATCCTTACTAACAATAAGCTCTCAATCACTCACTCAGTCGATCTGCATTCCATATATGGACCGTTTATTTTGAAAGTCGCGCAAGTCCATTTTCTGTTGTTTCGAGAAAATGAAAGGTTAACATATCTGTCAATTAAAAAATATTGGTTAATTAGTACAAGTCTGATAATGTTTCTATCAATGTATCAATATGTAATTTGACTATACAAATTTCTTTTTGGCGGATTTAACTAAAATAATGCATATTTACGAGTTGCAAATGCACTTACACCAGTTCCATAATTAATCAATTGTAAGAATCATTTACTTTCAATTTTGAAAATTGAAATATCACTTAAAATATATTTCATATTAATCCAATTTGGTTTATAGATAATAACGAGAGATAAAATAGAAATAGTATTTTTTATTTTGAACGTTAATTATATTTATATATTGTTAAACTCAGCATAAGCTATTGGTATTATTTTTTTATGCTCTTCATGTAAGAGTGTTTTGAAATTCTCAGTAACAATATCCTCAACTGATGAAGATTCTACCTCTATAATTCTTTCTTCCTTTTTACGTTTCATTAATATGTTTTTCATAGTGGAATTATATTCATCCTCTAACCCCTCAGATTACTCTTTTGTTTATACTCATGAGTTTTACTTCTGCGTGTATTTATTTAAAATTAAACAGAAATAAATATTTTTAATTGTCATAAAAGAATATTATTATAATATAATATTGATTTATTACTTCTTCTTACCTATATCAGTATTTGTTTTTAATATGAAATTATTCATTTTTAGAGGAAAATCAAGTAAGTAACCTTAAATTGTAACTTTCGAAATGTTAAATGAAACAAATGTAACCACCAGTGATCACTGATCCCGCAACCTCTCTACGAAAATTGGAGTTATACCACATCCATAATCAATGTCTATGCAATTTCTTTTAGCGATCAATTTTAAATTGAACAAAACAATAGCATTTTTTAAGACATTAAATATTAACTTGTAATAAATAAAAGTTTACACTAAATTAAACATAAATTGCATGATACTTCATTTTTTTTAAATGGTCTTACACCACTTTCAAAATAAACGGTCCATATATTACGGGATACTTTGAAATTATATAATAAAAATAATGATATATGATTAAGCATCTTCTGCATGAAAAATATATATTGTTGTGAGTGAAAAAATGTTACTGGGTAACGAGCCTTGGCAATCGTTCGTAAATTAATAAATGAGGTTTCTACGTTCGATGGTCTTGGTTAACGGACATGTTCTCTGAACAAAACGTTCTTACTTTTTTTACAAAAGTGTGTACTATTTTAATTATACCCAGAAGGATTATGCGTGCGCGGTGGACTCTCAAATATATTAATTAATAGATTTGTAATGAAAAGTGAATATTAAATTAATAATTTTCAGAAGCATATTAAATTGAAATTGATACGACACTTAATATAACTAACAAATTATATGTGGAAATTATAAGTGAATTGTTGGAAAAACATAAAAGCTTTTATCATAACATTCTGAAAGCAAGACAGGATAAGATAAATGAACTTAAAGCTACGAAGAACGTTATTGTTGGAATTAAGTAATTGAGTTTCCACGAATATGAGATACCTTTCTCCTTCAAATTATAATAGTACGAGGAAAATCTCTTGTTCCGCAGAAAATGTATGAAGAATAGGACATAGAAATTAAAGAGAAAAAAGGAGTACTTTTAACTACAAATAGTCTTTTTCAAATATTCCCTCTGAAAGGGTCTCGACCTTTCGTAAAATTAATCGAAACAATAAAAACAGATTTTAGAGAATGCTTTAACGCTAAATTAGAAAATCGAAATACTTCGTCGGCATTTCACGGCACGGACGGTAAGATACGACGTAATAAGTACTTGCTCATTTAGTCTAAAAACAAAACTTAATTTACGTTTGTAATTTATGACAGTCGTAATTTTCGCAAGAACAACCAACCCACTCAAATATCCACGCTGCCATAACTTCAATTGGTGGTCTGGGAAACCATCGTGTGGATTGTGGCGGATCCGCGAACCGTAAGGAATCTTCTGAGAGTATCTTCGTAAAAAGTTTGCCTAGACAGTTGGTACGCTTAACGAATGTAATACCACCACCTGCTTAAACACGGCGATCTAATCAAGAAAGTGGCCAAACGTGAATCTGCGAACTTTCGCAAAAATCCCTTATCACTCTTTCATTGTTCATCTCGTGTGGCGCGTTTATTGGATTTGAGAAAAGGGAAAGACATTATTCCGGATGAGATGGAAATTCTTTTATGACAGGTACAAAAAATTTCAAAACTATTCGACATTCGAAATGTAAAAAATATTATTTAATCCAATGTCAATTAATAAAATATTGTTATACGTCCGCGGAATCGTTTTCAAAAAATATTTGAATTTGAATTGTTCAAATGTCATACGTACAAGATGTTACCATTAACAAGGCACACAATTTTCATCTATTTTTAGCCGTCCGACGAAGAAAAACTAAGAGCAATAGTAACAGGCTATATGGTGTACATACAACAGATACATATCTGGAAACGAAATTTTGAAAGCACTATTTTTCAATGGCAAAGTCAAGATCACATTGGGTTTTACAAATAGGAATTCTAACTGATCGCGTCGGTACATGGATCGACTAGTTCATTACTTCCACGGAGTTTTAGCCACTCTGGCTCAGCCATGGGTAGGCCCATTTCAGCCGAAGCTGACTAGACATTCGGCGAACCGCTGGCCTGTAGGTAAGTCTCGCGGGCCTGAGGCCGCGGACGTCGCTGCATGAGGCGCAGTACTCCTCGGGTGCCGGCCTGCATAGCTGGCAAGGGTGTAGTAAGGAGAGAGAGAAGTAAGGAGAGAGTGTCGCTCACATAGCGTATCCCCATCACATAGTTCCAGGAAACCTAACGATCGGCCGATAAAAAGCAAAAACAAAATAGTTTTGTCGTTTATATGACGATATAACGTACTCTCTTAGATCGAACCAGTGTAATTTCACTGGTTCGCCAGTGGAAACTCACTTGTTTACCATTGACACTCACTGGTTCCACCAGTAATCTCAGCGGCCATCAAAGTTCACTGGTTTACCAGTGAATCTCACTCGTCAGCATGTTCAAAAATAAAACACGGTGCATGGCGCTGCGGCAGCGGGCGCAAATTTCACTGGTTCGCCAGTGAGATTTATATTCACTGGTTGAACCAGTGAAATCGTTGATGAATCGAGTATGTTCGGGTTTTTCGGCCAGTAACGAGTTAGACTCGAAACTTATGTGCGAACGAGGAATATCTTTCCGTCTACGAATCAGAACAAAATGCTTAGCACAGGCCAAGAAATCCATTGTGACCAGTACATAGAAGCTAAATATTTCATATTTCCATTACTGTAAGTCGAGTAATATTTTAATAAAGATATCATGTTATATATGCTTTGGATCATTTCCATTTTTACAATATGGTGAGGAAAAAGATATGTGTTCCTGTTTGTAAAACCCAAGATGGCCTCGATTTCGCCGTGAATACAAACTATTGTCGTAATTTTTTTACAGATATCTGTTGTAAGATCTATACTCTACAATTCTTGTTCAAATTTGTTTGTGGTGGATGGCTGATAGTGGGCGAAAAATTGTTGTTTACATGTACTACCCTGTATACTTACTGAGAGTCTGATTGTGAGATGATGTCGTACGGTGTACAGTAAATCTATTTTTTATATGTTATAAAATGTTATATTGTGTTTAGATTATATGTCTACATTTTACAATGTTAAAACTTGTTTAAAAAGAAAGTAATTTCTATTTTTCACCAAAAATCTCATTTAATTACCTTTAGCTGTGAGTTCACCTTTACTTGGAATAACACAAATTGCCAAAATTAAAGCTTGCTGTTAAAGTTAATATTTTTTCAAAATATGAAATAAATTTTTGTAAAAAAACATGTAAAATTTAGTACCACCATTACCAAAAATTAAAATGTATCTATTTGTCTTTTTCGCACGTTATTCTCATGTTTTCCTCTGTTTCTTGAGCATTCTACACAAGATGTGTAAATTCTTCCTGTGCAATGATAATCGACCGCGAATCTGCAGGTCTTTGACCTCTGCAGAAATGTGATAAATTTTATGCCAGCTTCAGGAGAAGCAAACCTTTTTCAATTTTCAGGGAGAAAGGGAAAAATCGTACTACCGAGTGCGACCAATTTATGGAAAAATATTATGCGACTTCCAATATCGATTCCATTTGAGTCATGACGGAAATTTTCTCTTATATACGATATCAAAGATTTCTGAATTTTAAAGGAAAGACACAGTTATAAATTCTAAGTAATGATAAGTTGTCTGTCCCCTATAGTAAATAGATGTCTTAACAGTAATAGAATTTGTTATTTATGACTTACTTTCCCTTTGAAAAACTGCAATATTTGAAATCACATTAACATCGCTGATTTTTATGAGTTTGAGTTACGTATTTAAGTTTAATCCAACTTTTCAAACACGGTGAAGTTATTGCTTCCATTCCTACTTCCGCCTTCGATGAACGACTTCCAACTTTGCATCGACGTCTGATTGATCTGTGTTCACAATCAGACATATGATCGATCTTTTACACAAACACATATTTCCGTATCAAATGTGAACAAATTAATTAACCCCTTATCCTACGCTTTCTTTTGTACCTAGATGTGCAATAGCTCAGAATTTATTCCTGAAATTAAAAGCCCTCACTGATTTCTGATATCTTCCATAGCTTAATGCAATATTAATAGTAAAGAAACAATTTGATCGTTTTTCCACCGACTGATATTTTTCATTTAAACATTTTTGGAAAACTTCAAAATCTCCTATTTCATTTGCCGTGTCACGAGTGACATATATTGTTATAGGCTAAGCACTAATAGCTAATTGTGTTTCACAAAATTATAGGTTTTCTTTGGAAATACAGGGTGTAAAAAAATTAATGGTCATGGCTTTAAGGGGTTGTTCTACACCTCTGGATCGATGGAGATTTGCGAAAAAAAACGGCCGCAAAATTCGGGAAAGGGTAGCAAATTTTTTTTATTGGCTCATCGTATTCGTCTTGTTACGTAGGCAAAATGTCTGAGAGGAACCATGGGTCAGAAACGAACCGTTCTCTCACAAATTAACTTTTAATTGGGCCTTCTGATAAAAATTTTGCCATTAGTTAAAGCAGAGGCGACGTAAACGAAGTTAGAAAATGGGGCACTGTGTCACCGTACCAGAAGAGAAGTGCATGTGTTTATGCTCTTCTCCCCGGGTGGGCCCTTGAGCGAACCCAACACCGAACGCAGGTCAATGACATTTTTCTAGTCATTTTCTATCTTCGTTTATGTTGCCTCTGCTTCAACTATTGGAGCTAGCAAGGGTATTTCATGTGTTTCCTTTCGAAAGGTCGGTGACTCGAAGGCTGCCATATGGGCGAAATTTTGATCGGAAGGCCGAATTAAAAGTTAATTTGTGAGAGAACGGTTCGTTTCTGACCCATGGTTCCTCTCAGACATTTTACCTACGTAACCAGACGAATACGATGCGCCAATAAAAAAAATTTGCTACCCTTTCCCGAATTTTGCGGCTGTTTTTTTTCGCAAATCTCCATCGATCCAGAGGTGTAGAACAACCCCTTAAAGCCATGACCATTAATTTTTTTACACCCTGTACAATGTGAAGGAAGTGTAAAGGACGTTTAAAACACTTTATTTGAAATATAAGATAACTATATTTAATAAAATTAATAATTTGAAAACTACGGATAAAACTGAACTAAACTAGTTATAACTACGTCTTAAAAATCGTCTTATATCTCTCACGGTTCTCTACGGACTGCCATTCAACGATCGACATCTATTTGCATCTCTCATTCGCACACTCATTCATACAATGTAAACACACATACATGCTTTATTAAAGTCCCTCCAAAAACGACTCCTACAAAATTTAATGTACGGTTAAACTTTAAGGGCCGATACGTAACTATTCGAAGCTGTATGAAGCAAAGCAAACCGAAACAATACCACGATAAGTAAATGACCACTCCTACTGTTCTTTCCTGTCCATTATAATTTTTATATTAACGACTTACATATCCAATGTCTATTTAACTTTAAATCAACATCGCTGGTAGATCAAGATTTGCTTCATATTTTTCTTTTTATTCTCTATCTCTCCCTCATCGTTATTATTCCTCCTTTGTTCATTTAACTCTATATATGTCTACGTGATCCTCGGTATCTTACAGCGCAATTGGACAATTTTAGAGACAACGCCGTACGGAGATTTTGAGCGAAAAGTACATCCATTCAAATGACCGTTAACTCTCCTTGTTCAACGTATGTAACGACTAGCGGTGTGACCATTACCTGAATCTGCACATTATACGTACAATTCGTACGCTTTTGCACGAAACCGAAATAGGACTGCAAGGTAGGAAACCTTGAATACTGGGCTAATGTCGGCACTGAATGAGATTAGAGGAACGAAAACGCAAATCTTCGGTAGCCGGTGTGTTTTATCGAAGATGATTTAGCCAGACCTGCAACGTTTTACGGAACCACTGAAACTTGAACTGTCAGGTGTGCTGGCTCGGGTTTAGATTGTTAATGGAATTATCCTCTTTTCACTATAGCCGTTGTATATGGTATTGTTAACTATTATCTTCCCAGATACATATAACAAAATGTGTGAACTTCAGGGTCGTTAACATTTCTATTTCGAGATATTTGGAATATCCGAGAGAAGAATGTAACGACGTAATGTAATGTAAATGTAATGAAAAAATATTCTTTCATTCAAAAGCGAAAAATACTATTAACAGCAGTTCCACAAGTAGATTTTGATAAATCTTTTACAAAATATGTAGGAAAATTTCCAATGTTTAGATACAGAACACAGTTACTGTTTGAGAGATTGTGCCGATGTTAACAATTAAAAGTACGATAAAACTCTCTACAATTAAACGGTAATTCAAGATATGAATGAAAGATCCCTGTGTTTTTGCATAGACCAGGTCCGGCTACAAGCAACCGCGCTTCATTCCTAATCTAGAGTTTTTCAATTTTCCTTAACATTTTATGCGACAACCATTTGCTCAATATCTTGTGCATCCACCATTATGGCCCACTAAACTTCTGTCGTGGCTTAGCATGCTAAACGATTTTCATCTCTAATCCTCTTGGAATATCAAAATCCCCTAAGGGCAACATAGTTCTTGGTTGAGAACCGTGGCTCCAACTGATCAACTTGCATACTACGAAGTTATATGTTCTGTGAACGGCAGAGAGGCACACTTTGTAAATAATTGTTAACTCATTACAATTCCCGTTTGTCTATAACACTTTGGAAATTCCGCTCGATAACAAATCTCTCCTTATCTGACCACTAACTATACACACACTTCATATATACCACCGACAAAAATTAGGGTGGCTCGCAGTATGAGCAGAGTGTCACTTGCATCGCCTATCCCCACCATACATGGAAACCTGAGCTCAGCAAATGCCAACCGAAAATTAAACACTTATTTCGTTGTTAATCGCGAATAGAAATGTTACGTCTCTCATGCGATGACATTCGTCCGCAAAGGGTTAATTTTTCAAAACTGCTGCAGTTATTGATGCTTTTGTATCTCGTCAGTTTTCTTATTGTGTCATATCTGCCATAAATAATATGCATGTGAATTATTGACTTACTTTGAAACAGTTACATTCATAGATTAATTCCCGCATTCATAGAAAATAAACATAAGTCCTTCATTGAAATTGTCTGTAGCAGCAACAGAGACTAAATATGTACAGTAAAACCTGTTTTTGTGCGGTCCTTTTTTATGCGATTTTACTTTTGTGCGATTTGTTTTATGCGATTTTATTTTTGTGCGATTTGTTTTGTGCGGTATATGAATTCCATCGGTGTTGGCATTATACACTGTTGCAAAGTTTTCTATCAGTGTGCACATGTACACTACAAAGCGCTGTTCGGCTCCAGACGCTATGTTCATTTGTTATCAGCAGAATACGCATCACAAGAAGATGCGCGTTTGGACTACGACGAGCAGCAGTAAATTATGTGCATTTTGAAAATTTCTCCATGTGTAAAATGAGAAATTAATTTTTTTTTTCAACGTTTCCATGTATAATTTAATTATTACTTTTGTTTTAAAGCACTTTCTCAGTGTTTCATAAGTCTTTGACATATTTTCCAAGCGCGACTCTTTTTATGCGGTCCCTATCCACCGCATAAAAAAAATTTTTTCTAATATGTTGTAAAAAATTATTTGTTATAAGTGATTGTGAAATTTCTGAATATTTCTTTTTTTGTGCGGTTTCTTTTATACGGTCCCTATCTACCGCACAAAAACAGGTTTTACTGTATATTACTTTTCACCTTGACCAATATCCTTTTCTCCTTTTAAAAATCTTTTGACATTTAGTTTGTAAGTTTCAGAAAGAACCATTATCTCTGATTTGATATTAGGTACTCTTTTATGCTTGAAACGTGATCTGAACAGGATCGAAATTCGAGAGTATTCAAGTTAAAGTAATACAAAGCCACGGAGTACCCAAGCCGACTGCAAAAGATTTTAAATATTTATTAAGTCATGAGCCTGTAGACTGTCGGCGAGCTTTGTGTCGATACAGAACAAGAGACTGCTAATGAATCAAGTCAGTTGAGAACAATTCTTTGTTCTCTTTATCTTAGGATTCACTATAATTTACGATCGTAATCCAATTCTCAAACTTTCTCATTATAGTTTCGTTAAATTCCTCGTTAACTTGCAACATAGGTTCGCTTAAATTTGTATCGTTAGAAAAAATTGTACGACCAACTTGTTCAACTGCTGCATTGAAATGAAAACGTGTCGTCAATCATTCTCGTAATTGGAAACGGAATCCTTTTGGAAGAAAGAACTTTTCAAGATGGCAAATACTGTACCAAACTGATCGACGCACAGTGGGGCCGTTGCACGTAAAAGCGGCAAAAAGTCTTTTTATACGAATATACCCACAATGAAATAATATTTCGCTAATAGTTAATGGCACATATTGGCCACAATTTACCGTGATTTTTTTTAACATTTGTCGATTTTTAACACGACTACATGGTTTTGAAATAGGCAACCTCTAAATCGTCCAAAATTAAAGTCGTTGTTTATTATTGCCTTGGTTCTTCAAATTAAATGATGAGTAATTGAACTAAGTGTACCTGGTATGTATTTAAATTCCACCAAAGAACATTTTTATATATTTAACATTTTTTAAGTTATAACTAATTGAACATGTTCAATTTTCATTCTATTTTTTAATCATGAATGCAGTGTGATGCCGTGTTCATTTTAATTGCTTTCTTTAGAGTGAAGCCTTACCTTTTTTTTAAAAAAAAAATTAGCTGCTACTATCTGCGTATTTAGAAAATACAGAGATAAACATTTGTTGGCGCACCATGTGTCACAGTGGTCCGGAGCGTGAATTTAGCTGGTCACGCACCTTGCGCAGTTTTCAATCTTTTTCAACTCGTCACCACGGGCTCAAAATACATCGGATTTAGTTACAAATTTGTATTTTATTATTTTTTGGGTCGCTGATTACGAATCTGAACTCAAAAATTTTTAAAACAAAATGGCGGTTGATATATAGAGGGTAGCTATGTCAAGTACGCATTTACAACATGGGATTAACTTTTTGCCTTTTTCTAATTTAAGCAGTTTGTACTAAAAGCCTTTGAAAAATTGACAACGTTTACCTGAACTTTTCGTTCATATTCTTTCCTAAAGCGTATATAACGGAGACCAGGTGTAGAGACCCAATGGGTCACGCGGTCAAATCATTCCTAGATTTCTTCCAGATACAGCGCAATAAAAAGTAAACCTCTTTAGCATTAACAAGGACGAAGAATTCTAAAGCGTCACTTTTATTACTTCGTCGCTTTTATTGCCAGGTTGCGAGCAGAGAGGAATAAGCTAGGTTAATTGATTGAAAGAGAATCCTATACTTAGCGGTGCAGGGTTCACTTAAAAATTAATTAACTTAAAAGTATCGAAAGGTATTCGGCTAAAACTTTCCACATATATTCCTCATACTATATAGAAGTTATTTCTGCAAAAAGTTCGTGCGTCTACCTGCGTTCTTCATTGTTATATCTACCAAAAGTTTATGAGACTGTCCCGCGGCAGCGCCTTGCCGAGGTGCGCGCGACTCTTTAAACAATAAAAATGCGTCCGAGGCGGATCCGGTCGGATTAATTTTTTACAAGATCGTTTAGGGGAAGGATCACAGAAAACAGTGTCGTTAATCAGAGAGTGGGATCTAGTGGGACTTTTTAGTTTTTGTCTGCAAAAGATAAAAAACTTCGACGATTTTCTTTCATTTTTTCAATATTAATTTTTGAATAAACTACACACAATAATTTTATGTTTGACACGAGAATTTTTATCGTCGAAGAATGCTCTTCAAATAGAAACAATAATTATTAAAAAGTATTGCATAGTTTCGCCAAAATGTTAGAACGTTTGCGAGCAATGTGTCCACCCTTGGACACATCTGCGTACCTGATCGTTATATACGCTTTAGGAAAGAATATGAACGAAAAGTTCAGGTAAACGTTGTCAATTTTTCAAGGGCTTTTAGTACAAACTGATTAAATTAGAAAAAGGCAAAAAGTTAATCCCATGTTGTAAATGCGTACTTGACATAGCTACCCTCTATATATCAACCGCCATTTTGTTTTTAAAATTTTTGAGTTCAGATTCGTAATCAGCGACCCAAAAAATAATAAAATACAAATTTGTAACTAAATCCGATGTATTTTGAGCCCGTGGTGACGAGTTGAAAAAGATTGAAAACTGCGCAAGGTGCGTGACCAGCTAAATTCACGCTCCGGACCACTGTGACACATGGTGCGCCAACAAATGTTTATATCTGTATTTTCTAAATACGCAGATAGTAGCAGCTAATTTTTTTTTTAAAAAAAAGGTAAGGCTTCACTCTAAAGAAAGCAATTAAAATGAACACGGCATCACACTGCATTCATGATTAAAAAATAGAATGAAAATTGAACATGTTCAATTAGTTATAACTTAAAAAATGTTAAATATATAAAAATGTTCTTTGGTGGAATTTAAATACATACCAGGTACACTTAGTTCAATTACTCATCATTTAATTTGAAGAACCAAGGCAATAATAAACAACGACTTTAATTTTGGACGATTTAGAGGTTGCCTATTTCAAAACCATGTAGTCGTGTTAAAAATCGACAAATGTTAAAAAAAATCACGGTAAATTGTGGCCAATATGTGCCATTAACTATTAGCGAAATATTATTTCATTGTGGGTATATTCGTATAAAAAGACTTTTTGCCGCTTTTACGTGCAACGGCCCCACTGTGCGACGAACGAAGTGTAAATCTCTGTAGCAGATGTTAAAAGGAAATTTCCAATTATCGAGGAAAATCCAACAAACGCTCAGTGTATTAACACGCAATCAACGCGGGATCTACTGACTCGAAAAATTAAGTGGTGGATGGTGGAAACGCTCTACTTTTTTTCTTAGTTGTCATCGGAGCATTCGTTGCAAATTGCCTTACATAATATCATAATAAAAACTGTACTAATGCGCTTCATAAAACACATAACTCATATTATAAATTATGAGAAAATATAAATTATTGCTGTTTATGTCCCACAGTAAACATTGCATTCAATATTTAAATTACGATGGAAAATTGTTGTAATCTCTCCGAAGCAAGTGATAAAAAAAATTTATCAAAAATTTTAAAGTTTGTTTACTTATTGTTAGTGGAGTTAAATATTACATGTGAAGCCTTTCATTGACTATGGTTTCCATAATTCCTACCAATTTTAAAGTTATCAAAAAGGAGTTCGTTTCAAATGCAGGAAACTCAGCAGCCTGGTATATGATCATATTTAAAGTGCAGTAGTAATACAGTTTCATATAATCAAAAAATAATGAAGTAACGAATAATTTGTCTATGAAAGGATAATCCTTTGCCGTGCGATTTTTATTTTATTTTTGATAGGATGCGTAATACATTTATCGCATCACGTGTGTCACACGTCTTTGTAGCCTAAAGTACAATATCGAGGAAGTATGTGGTTTATAATATTCTTTAGGATTACATTCCACAATGTACTTGGAGAAATATTTTCATATCTTAGACATTCTTTGTCTGTGAATACCATTTCACAAGCATTACTCCCAGGTGATGCCGTTACAATTTCCATAGATAATCCAGGTACATCTGGATTAGATTTCAAAACATTGTTACTGTATTTGATGTTTTGATTATGAGTATTGAATTTCAATATGCTGGTCTGCATGAATTAATTATACGAGAAAATTCTAAATTGGTACTATGAGTGCTGTCTGTTTTAGACTGTTTACAGTTACTTAATTTGAAAATTTTAAGTATACTCTTTGTCTTTTCTTCCAACTTTTAACCAATTTAGTAGCTATTATAAATACGATTGAGTGGCATTCTCAAGTCTTAAATTCTAAAGGAATATTAACACAGATTTCTTCAAAATATTCTAAAGTATGTAAATACTCATATTTACAAAACAAATTGTAAATATTACACACATTGAGAAATAGAATAAATACATTTGTAGTAAAAAAACATCTAATTTTAAGGATAAAACAATTACTAAATATATAATCTTTAAATAAATTAAATTATTGAATCAGTTAAATTCGGTCGCTCATCTCTCTGCGTAGCCCTCCATAATAATCGAAGCAACTTCAAGGAATGCTTTAAATGATAATGCTATGTAACAAATTCCTTTCACAATATTGAAATTTCTTTTCAGTGCGAGATTAAGCTATGCGGAGCTGTACGGTAAGTTAAAGCATGATTTAATTTTAAGTCGTAAAAGTTTAACAAGTATTTAAAAATAGAAAGACAGCGTTTTCAACACTACATAGAGAAACATGATTTTTTTATCTAGCGGTTTTTCCACTTTTATTCTGATTCCTCAAAATTTCTCTCTACAACGAAACTGTCGTAGTTCTGTAATTAAGTATAATTTAAAAAATGAATTTAATACATTTTGCGTAGTTCTATACAATACATCGTAGAAAAACTTTCATGCTGAAACATATACTAGCAGCTCAAGCCGGTGCCCCGCTGTGTAAAAAGATAAAGGGTGCGCATAGAAAAAAGTCACTTCATACGTGGTGTAGTATCGTAATTTAAAAAAAATAAGAGATAGCTTTTAGTTAGTGAGTGTGGATGGATTTTGTGTATTTGAGAGTGAATTTTTAGAATACGTGATTTGGAAGACGGCGAGTTCGAGGGTTAGAGTGAATGTTTAGTCTGTGGACAAGGAGAAAATGAATGAGTGCAATAGAGAATGCAAGTGTGAGAAAGACGAAGAATACATGCTATGAGAAAGAGTATCGAGGGTGGATGCGAGTGTGAATTTTTGGAAGAGTCAGTTGAGAGAGTTGAGACACAGAGTTTGTTGCGCGGAGAGATACAGTGGATTTATATATAGAGTTTAGTGGAGAGTATTAGCAAGTAGAGTTATTAGAGTTATTTTATTTTACTGAGTGTTTCTATTTTGTTATTTAGGCTATGATATTGTTAGTTAGTTTAAGGTGTATATATAGTTGTTAGTGAAAAGTATGTAGAATAAATATATGTATATAGATAGACACAGAGGAGATCCTACAGTGGTATGCTCTGATTCTCACGACGGGTAAAAGACGTTCCGCGTCCTCACGTATTTTCATTTCTAATGCATGACTGACCGAAAAAGACATTTTCGTTCCGTGAAGACATGGCGACCGTCGACATGTGAAGACGAAAGAAGTGTTTTATTTTCGGTTGTTATTGGTCTATCTTGAGGTTTCCATGATCGATATGGTGGGAATAGATGTTGCGGGCAATGCTCTTTCCTTATGTCGGTGTAATGCCGCAGGCCACAAAGTCCGTTGCGCACACTATACTACTGCTATTACTAGCCAAGTGAAAGAAGTCATCTGACAAGTGGTTTCGCTCCGCATTGCCCTACGGATAGAGACATCCCTCATTCCGACGTTATTTTCGATTCTAATGCGTGACTGGTCGAAAAGCGTTTAACGATTACATAAAAGTTTAGCTTTCAGTTGTCGTTCGCGGAGCTCAGGTTTCAAGGGCCGGTAGGATGGGAATAAGGCGGTGCGAAGACAGTCTCCCTTTACGCTGTACCTCGGACTGGCCACATAGTGACTTCTTACTAAATTCCGTCAGTAGAAAATGCTCGAGATAGCAACGCTGTAGTTGTTCAGTAACCTTGAGGAGCTCAGGCGAGTGTCGGTATTGGGTCAAAGGCCCAAGAGCATAGCAGCCGAATTTATTTATTGAAATTAATTTGCACGAAAACAATTCATTTCTGACCCAAGGTTCCTTTCAGACATTCTATCTCTGCAGAAGACGAATGCAGTAGGCCAATATCTTAATTTTTAACATTTTCCTAGATTTTGCGGTTTGAATATTTCAGAATTTTCCGTCTTTCAAAAGGAGTAGATCAACGCCTGGTAGGTAGGGACACGTAACTTTGAAATAGCCTACATCTAATAGCAGAAGGTTTGTGTGCGAAATACTGAGAATATCTCATTCCGTTATTTGAAATTGAGATGCAGCTTGAAATGCGCAAAGAAGACACCTATTTTTTAGTTTATCTACAACTAATTTAAGCTCAATTATTTCAAACGTAGTGTTATATCACTTTCAAAATAGTAATTTTTTAAGTATTCAAATACTCGCGCTAGAACAGGGACGATCGGTGTAATCACGTGGACGACCGCCTTACCGGAAAGTCGTGTTTCAATAAATGCAATTTCGTTCTTGATCTCGCAATAATCCAACGAATTGTACTACATATTTTTATCTATCGTCTTTTTGTTGTAATTAATAAAGTGGATGTTCGGCGTTCGTTAATACCGTCTCTTCACACTGCGATTAAACCCTACTCATCATAAGTCATGAGTACTGACAAATAAAGTCGATAATTATCATACTTTCCGGGAAAACGACTTTTAATATTTGTGCTTGGATTGCCCAAATACATAAAGTGCCTATGTGTTTTGACCATTTAAGGCCATTAAAGTAATTTCTTGATCTAATTGTAAGGTACCATATAGTACATGCAATTAAAATTAATATATCCTTTTCACGCAGAAAAAAATATGTGTTTCTGATGTTTTCTACTTTATGGTCATTTTATACGAATTTAAATTTTATAATTTCAGCTCCAGGTACTCACGTAATAAACTACAGTAGATTGGATAAAGGACTAGAAAAAAGCAAAGGCGGTGCAATTAAACCTTTTAATCATGAAGGGTAGGCGGCAAATTGCATCTGATAAATTTTTACAGAAAAAGGCAATTACGAACCTAACTTGTTTTAAAAAGCTGTTCTTTCCCAAGACGAGCAAACAGATCTTTTGCATACTAAACAGAGTATTTAAAAATAATCAATTTAGTATTGTATGTTTTTATCATTTATACGACACTAAATCTTGAAATTTCTTTTAATCTTCTTTCTTATTGCTGCTATTATTGCTGTTATCGATTCGTTTGCATTTTTCATCATTTCAATAAATATGTAGTTACGTTATGACTACCCTATGGATAATACCTACACAACTTCGGTAGACATTCTATAAAGTGACCAGTGAATACGCATGTAATGACTGTTACGAAACATTTCTCTGCCACGCAACGTCACAACCTAATCATCGGGAAAACGCAACTGTCATACAGATGTGTCAATTAATTAGAGCATGCTGTTGAAATTAATCAGCGGTTAAATGCTGCGAGTTTTACCAAATGGAAGACAATATTTGATTTACATTAACAACTATGTTACAATATTCATCGATTCCGTTAAATTTTACGGAAGCAATATCTCTTCGAATAATATCGTAACGATTAATTGTAAATACAGATCTTCTTGCAAACGGTGCTACAATAATAAACACTAGAACACCCTAAAACCTTTGCAGTCAGTTTTAAGAGTGAAATAGTTTTGGATTGTATAATTTCTGTTTCTTTAAAACTATTTCGAATTTGACTTTTTGTCATTGAATGTATAATGAAATTTTTTAAATATTAAACGTTCATAAATTACTTTTGACAGAATCAAGTGTGATTTTAACCATCTTTCATTTATGTATAGATCAATGCAGTTAGAAATCTTTTATTCTGTCGTAGTCGAAAGAAATGAATTTTCGATGCAATTAGCCAAGATTTCTAAAGTCAAAAGACGTTTAACAGAAGATAGGCAGAAATGATATTTACATTGTGGTAAAAGAAAGAACGATTCCTAAGAAAGAAAACCTAAGAATACTGTTGGATAATGTGAAACAATAATCAATATAACTGAATAACGGCATGACAGTTTAATGAACATAAATGAGATAATACATTACAATTAACTGAATAATGACAACGAAAATATGCTTAATGCGAATAGATAAAAGTAACTGAATACTTCCAAGTGACGTCACAATCTAGTCTATTGCAACTTCCATCATCTACTTCCGTCATCTACCGCATCTTCTATCCTTTATCTCTTTCCTTCTGTTTCCTTAACTCTGTCGGTATCAGGCATATCCTGCGATTGCAATAAAACCGGTGTTGCCTGAATGTATTCATTAGTCATACATACATGCGGGAATATGTGAGAAACAAAGGAGAGTTTGGGAGAGGTAGAAGAAGGCTTGAAGGACGAGGGCAAACAGTAAGAAAGCATATTTGGATGAAAGCGAATATGACGGATATGTATTGTTAATTTATTATTTAAATATATCATTTAACTTTTTGAGGTACAGAAATTCAGAAAATAAGATGACCCATGTTGCACATACATACATTTTTTTTGTTTTAACTCCAGAAAGTTGTTTTATATTTACTGACAAAGTTATATAATGATATGAATTTTCGAGGCGGGACAAAAAATGTCCCACCGTGCATCTTCACACATCAAAGAGATGGGACACTTTTAATTCCACTGTATCTCAAAGCGTTAAACTAGAATTCTCTAGGCTTCTTCTAAATTTCCAACACACGTTCAATTTTTCCCTCTGTAAAGTCAGCAGATAGTTGCAGTAGTCATTGTACAGTGTTGTAAGTTACTATACTCACTCAATTGAGAAAACACTAACCACATACATATTCATTTATACCAATTTAACATTGTTGAACACAACTGCAGCCGTTAAATCTATTATATTTAAATACATTAAAGAAGTACTTTGGCAGAAGAAGAATCAAGAAATTGATAAGACGATCGATTTCGTAGTTTATCTGTTATGAGATAGACGTAAAACATCTACTCTACGACTCGCCTATAAACTCAGAGAATTTATGGAAAAAATTGGGAACCAATCATTTTTACTGACTTGATAGTCCTTGTGTTAAGTATGTTTTATTCGCTTACAGTTTAGTGTAAAACCATGCATATTCAAGAATCTAACGGTAAAATCTGTTGCAAGAAAACTATCGACTGGATTTTAACTTTACAAACTGATTCCATGTGAAAGTCAGTGAAACATCGCGGCACTTGAAACATCGAGGTATGTGATTGAAATGGTACGTGACGTACACTCGAACAATAAAAGGTCTGTATGTGATTCCCTTGACTCCTCTGTGAAGATCATGATATAACTGTGGACACAGTCGTAAACTATTCAAAAGGAGAAATGTATCGAACAGAAAATGAAAAATATTTGTAAAGACATGCATCAAAATGAATTCATTTATCATTTGCGTTTCTCTTCAACCATGAAGAAGATAACTTGGTTGTCTTTAAGCGACGGCTTTGCTGCCTTCATATTTAATATGAATATATTTATATTTAATCGTGAAAAACTGAATTTTTCAGCACATGACATATGTTTTAAAAAAGATTGTATGTATACATTTCCCCTAAATAAATTTTCGTAAATAAATTGATTGTAGAGACAATTAACGTGTACCGGAATTGCCATTAATACTAAAACTACTGGCGTTGTATCTACTACATTTAAATATATTAAACAAGTACTTCTGACAAAGAAGAAATGAAGAGGTGAAAAAGATGATCAATTAAGAAATTTAGCTTTTATAAAATAAAATTGGAATATTTTCTATGTGATTCCCGTAATAATTTAGGAAATATTTTTAAAAAATTGGTAACTAGTCACTTTGGCCACCTTGGTAGGTTCTGTGTTAAACAAATTTCTATTGCAGAATTTTAAAGAGTCTGGCACAGTTAATGTTACATCCTCAATTTATTTTTAACACGGAGACTGTCATGGGGGTTAGCGGTGACCGGCGCTATTGAATTCAATGGCATTTCATGTGTAACTTTTAAACTGCAATTGTTATGAATTTTCGGACACCCTGAATATTTAAATATTGCAAAAAAGATAAAGGTCTACCGAATATCTATATATCTGTATCATTAATTTTACTGCTTTATACAGATATGAAATTAATAGAAAAAGGGTCACTTTAGCAGAAATGATGAAACTGGTGAAATAACGGTGGCTTTGAACATGTTAAAAGTGGATATTCAAAATGTTGTAAGCAAAATTTTATTCTCGTTCTGTATTGTCTATTATCAACTCCAATAAGTATCGTTTCTAAATATGATCGAGTTTATAAACAAGTACGTATATTATTATTTTGTATGCAACGTTGTCTTATACTAGTATTGTTACAATGGAGCGAAGCTGCCTTTAAGATGCAATTGATTACCAAATACATTGTGCAAGACATCAATCATCGATAGTCGAAGTCGTATCAACGACAACTGACAAGATGGCACCATAATATATAGAGGAGTCTGGAAGAGACCGAGACGAAGTGAAGAAGCTAGTTTCTGTTCTATTTTGAACATCGTACTATTTCGTATTAAAGGACATAATGCAATAATAAAATATCGTGCAGCAACAAACCCCGGCGCAATGATATATAAGTTATTTCAGGAGCAGTTTGGCTAAATTTTTTGAATCAATACATATTTTGACACTTGCTGTATGTGAGAATTTTCGAAGTAGGTTATATGTATATAAAACGATATTACTTCGCATTTCGTGTGTTTGCCCTCTAGTGTTGTGTTACTTACACCAGATGCTTTAGTACAATGACATTATGTTACGTGATTTTCTTTGAATATTGTTAAGGGAGATCAAACGTGATCCTGTTTGTCAATATGTAGAAATTTAGCCGATGATTTAATCTTTCAGACGAATTATCATCCACAAAGATCAGCGAAACCGTTTTTGGAGCAATACAATGTCGTTGGGTTGCGATTAGTTCAGTAGCTAGGTTTTGATCTTATTAGATATCTTCGAAAATGTGAAACAAACGCAATTCGAAGAGACAAATCTCGCGTTTCTGTTATTTTATAGAAATACAACGATTGAAGGTGGTCCAAGCAAATATAAATTATTTATAGTAAATATTTATATTGTCGATGTTCCAAAGAACAACATTCTTTATAAATTAATGCTCCAATTCGCAATGATGGATTAGTTGTTGATTTTAATAAAAAACTGTTTTCGGCCGACAGGATTTCGTGAAAGTCAACAACGCACAGAAATAAAAATAGTTATATTATGATAGTGACATACATAACACTTACTTTGTAATGTTTTTAATACGAGCTGAACTGAACAACTATATGCAGGCCGATAAATCTAGGAATCAAGGAGATTTCAAAGACTCCCCTTTTTTCGTAAAACGGAACTCTACATTCTTTTATTGCGATGTGATAGCCGATGTTGGTTATGACTTCAACAACTCAGAATTGAAAATCATACCACGTAAAACGTGGTAGTAAAGTAAACTTTCTTGCATTACAGGAAATGTTCGAAGTGATGTTCATTTATGTCAATATAAAGTTTCAATCTTCGTAACCTTGCATCACGTAAATGTGTTTTCGACCCTGAACTTCTTCGTTACATGCTGTATTACACAAACCCTCGCTTTTATGTAAACGAATAACATACTCACGATCAGTTCAATATTTATTGAACATCGATGAAAAAAAATATTTGTGTTACGTGCTAACATGGCACGTAAGGCCGTTTTGGCCGTTGTAAATAAATTGACATTGTCTTACAAAACTTTTGACAGTTTATTCTATAACATGGTAATGTACCGACTCTCTCATTTATTACGAGTATATATGTCAACTTTAGCGTATATTGTATAAACACAAATATTTCGTACTGCGGCTCGACCAATACCCGCCGTTCCATAATCATTTTTGATTCACTGTCAAGTCCAGACATCTGATTTTTTCATCTTGACCTTTCAACTCCCTAACACAGTCACTGCTCCTTACTCATCACCGAATCTCTGTCTAAATCTGCAATCTTACTTCTCACTTTGATCTTGAACTTCCAAACACCGTCATTTTACTGCCACTGCTTTTCCTAAAGCCTTTAAAAACCCTATGTCTCATCAAGGCTCATAACTATCTCATAAGTCAAATTGCTCTCATAATTCTCTCATAACAACTCATAACCATTCATTCCTAGTTCAACTGACAATGAGAATCATCACAAGTTCAATTCTTAGTTCTAATTCAAACTCTCACAAGTTCTCGTTAAAGATATTCATTCAAAAGTCATACCCAATCATAGTTGGCACAAGACTAAATTCTTGAATATAAAATTATCAATGATCCAAGTTCTCTTCCCTAGCGACTTCCGGAAGCGCGAATAACCCTATTCGCTCCTTACAACATGTCCGACCTCAGAAGCTTTTTTCGAATTTTCGGAATCAGTTACTTATTCCCGATTTCGTTCTAGCTTTTTCTTCAAAATGTTTTGAGGACCTTTAGTCTTGATAGAAATTTGGAAACATAATTTTGGAAATAATAATCACGAAAAGTCGGGGACATTCAAACCTCCCACTACACTGTCTAAAAGGGTTTAAAATGTCAGTCTCGTTTCCAATATTAAGAGAATTATCCGGAATCGCTGACAGTCAGTACCTCGCTACGACGTTATCCTAAATTTCTAAAAACTTTACACGGAAAGTAGTCTCTTCGAAAATACAGTGCTTTAAACCAATTATGGATACCAACACAAAATTTGGTGTCAGAAGTGGGATCACAACGTAATATTTAATGTCAGAAGTGAGATTACAACAAGCGAATAATGTTGCTCACAATTACAGGCTGATTTGCTCATAATAGAATCAATAATGAAATATCATATCATACGCCCAGAGAACTATTTCCTACTTATGTTCCTGCAACGATGTATAATTTGAAAATATTCCTTAAACGAATTTTTTAAAAATCAAATTGAGTCTAGTGTGCTACGAAAAAGGTTAAAATTTGTTTCGGGCTATTTTTCTGATGCAATAAACGAGCAGCGAAACGTCGTTGTCACTTACCACGCTGCCAGACTGGTGTGCTAGTTGGATTGCTGTCCACCTCACATTTCAGGCTGACAGACATCCCCTCGACGATCGGAATCCCAAAACCAGGTAAACGCGTTATCGCGAACGACGGAGTATCTGAAACAGGTATTAAGCTATTAGTGTCAGTGCGAATGTCGATAGTCGCGACCGTGTCGATTGCATTCCGAGATAAACCGAAAAGAGGCGGGATTTCGTTATTCCAATGTATCTAGCGATATTTTGCACAAATTATTCGGAATGGTTTTTCAAAACTGCTCCATCGTTTTCATCGGCAATGTAATGCAAATTTTAAGAGCAGATGGTGCAGGCGTTTTGGCTACAATTGTTTATGATTCGTGTATTGGAGGTTGATTCGTGGGCAAATCAACGTGGATTGAAAAGTTGTAAAAAAAATATATTTTAAAACGTTAAGTGCCCGTTCCTAGAGGCACTACACTTTTAGGTCCTTTTTTAGGAAAGGTATCTTTCTATACTACATTCTATACTACGTGTATAAATTGTTGATATAATGTTCTCTTTATTACTTAAAATCATTAATTATGGATCGGTCTGGCGCAACGGAGTAGCCTAAGTAAAATACTAATCATTGATTTTCATTGATCAGCATGAATATGAACGAAAAATCAACGACCGTTACAGTGCGGCTCGGCGAACTTGGAACCTGGGAGGTAGGCCTGTTTCGGCAGAGTCTGATTCGCCAGGTGTCAAACGTCATGCCTCTTGTCACACGTACACGAAGACAATTGACGTTCTACCTCGCGATTCATTAAAAGAGCTACAAATACAAATCGAACCAAAAGACGAAGAGAGAGAACGCTGCAGATCGGAGCAAGGGAGACAACGCGATTTGGGTGGCGACAGTGAGGACATCAGCGTAGGCACCATATTTCTGACATCTCTATAGTAAAAATAGGATAAACTCTGGCAGAATTTTCCCCACCACATGTGGAGATTCTCCTTGATGAAACGGAGCGCGCGACGAGAAAACAATGTAATACAATGTCTCGCTCCTCCAGCCAAACTAGTAAGAATATTTGAATGCTACGACTTTGTCGGATGCTTCCTTTAAGGGGCTGAGCGAGTGGATTCCAAGAAACAAAATGGTGCGAATAGGCGGTTGAAAGCGAGAAGCTCCGCCGCCGAGACCTCGCGAGGTGCCAAGTTGGCCGAGCCGCACTATACATAGAAACTAATGTTGCGCGTAACGTGTTAAGATAAAAAGGGACAACGGGCGATGCTGGTAACGGCAGCGACGCAGGTCTATTGTTGGCCTCGTGGCTCACAATCAGTGAAACAAAACGGTATGATCGAAAACAGAAAGAAACACATTCGACGCAGCTCCTTAACCCCTTGAACTATTTTCACGAATCTGACTCGTGACGAAAATAGGCCAAATTTGAATATCATGAGTCTGACTCGTGGTTTTAACCTTTTAGGTACGACGCGCCACTATAGTGGCTTTTGCGGATATCATCTTTCAGGACGACGCGCCATTATAGTGGCTTTCGTGTATGTCGTCTCTCTGAACGAGACGCCACTATAGTGGCTTTCATGGATATCATCTTTGAACGACGCGCCACTATAGTGGCTCACTCGCCCACCATTTGAATTGAATAACTGTCTTCATATGTATTGTTTCACACTTCTTTTGTCTTTACATCAATTTACGACAGTATTGACAATAGACAGATAGAATATACAGTCTTTGTTTTTAATACGGCAGTGCCAGTTATAACACAGCGTTAGGTATGTACACTTTCCATCCTACTACAAATCTAAAAATTCTGAAAAAGCTTTACGAAATTGTATAGTGTGTTCGAAAAACGATACAAGGCGAAGATCTCGTTATGAATATGAAAATGATGGCGTAGGTATATGTATTGTACCATGTTTCAAAATATATTATACTCATTTATATTATTAATTATTAAAGTGAATTGTTAAAGTTAAAGTATGTGTAATATATATTTTTTTTTAAATTATGATTTAATCATCAAATACTTCATTTGAATGTACTCGTGCACAGAACGGCATTGCCCGTCACACTTTGCAGTGTTGTATCGTTTATACATCGTTCACGTCAGACTCTGCCGTCCAGGGAAATAGCCACACGCAGAATTCAGCCGTACCTAAAATGTTAATCTCGGGCCAAATATTAATATTTCGAATGAGATCGTGTGCCCCCATCCAGAATTATTAATTTTAGACTTTGATTCAAATTCATTTGAGTTTTATAAAAGCTCCATTGCTTTAAGTAAATACTGGCGCGATAATCTTTGTCAGTCGCAAGATATCGTATATTGGGCGTTCGGTTTAGGCATGGATACTTGCGTGTTTGCCCGTAACGCAAAGGGTTAAAGGAAATAAGATACACTTATTTTCAAAAATATGAGTAGTTTCTCACAATCAGAACATACACTCAACATTGTAGAGTACATATTTTGTGTCTATAGAAACCTATATCATATATATCAATCTGTTACCAAATTTCACCGAGTTACATTGTTATGTTGTTTGCATAGCACTTTTCGCTCATCTAATAATCATGAAATAATTTATATTCCATTGGCTCTTTGTTGGAACCGAACTATACTGTTCAAAAACCATTATATGAGTAAAGATCAGACTAGCAGCAGTAAAATAATCGAACTACTTGTTTATTTATATGCGGGAAAACAAAAGACAAGAGTAGTCCGGTCAAAAAATTTTCCAGATAACCTAATTACAATTAGAAAGTGATAAACATGTGGTACACTTATATGGAAATTAAATAATTTAGCAGTAAGGAAAAATGTTTAATTTTATATACCTAAACGTAAACTCTAATTAGCGTGAAAACAATTCATTTATGAATCACGGTTTCTTTCAACGCACAGTTTCAACTGTTATCGGGGAGAAAAGTTTCTTTATCGATTATTCATATTTGCCTTAGCAACAATTCAGAGTTTCTCTTGCATAGACATGTCCGGTTTGGTGTAAACAATAGGTTTACGATATGAGCGGCAACGCTATTTGTGAGGGGTATAGTAACCGTTAAATAACCATGTGTCATCCAGTTTTTTAACATTTGAGAAAAGTGAAAATCTGAAGCTTAAGTTTCGTATTGCCACTCCTCTCCTTCTCAATACTAGTAGCTGTACTATAAACCCTTGCCTGCGCCGACGAGCTATATATTTCGTTCGCCACCCACGTGCCTTAGGCCCCTCCATCGGTGACTAGTTGGTCTCAAAATGGAGGCGCGCGACAAAGAGGAAGAATGCGAACAGATTTGTGCTAAAAGTACCACGCAGTAAAATAAATTAATATTCAGTAATTTTCCGTGTGACTTTCGATGGCGTTTAAAATGAATTCCTTCGGCTCAAGTCTATCGAAAGGAGAGAAATTCGACAGATGATTCTCCCTCGAAATGAGTTGCAATTACACCCTCAATTGTTGAACACAGTTATTCTTCATTCTCAACTGGCAATGAGACCACTTTCGAGAAAACCTCGAAAAAGGTTGAGATCATATAAGAGTTGCAATTCATCTTCGCCTGAGGTACATTCAATTTATGGATGAACAATACTCGCTTGAGGGCAATACTTGGATTCGGAAACGTTCTTCCTCTAAGGACTTTTCACTTTCACTCAAGTCCCGAGTGAAGCCTGAGACCTTTTTCATTCGTTCTTGCCTGAGAAATATCTTTTTTACTTTATCTTATTTACGTTAGATCAGTAACTTTAAATTCCAAGTGTTGTGTCGTGAATTGTTGAGGCGTTTTTACACTAGAATTGCCGACTATTAATTCAGTGTATTTAAAGATACCAGCTAAAAACTTCAGTAGCAAGATAATAGAATACGCAACTACTATAAAACGATTTAATTTCTCACTTTTTTCAAGGCAGATATACAAAATTAAATAGGATACATCTCTAATAATGTCCGGAACATTTTTAAGAAAACTTACGATTAGTGCAAGTCGTTTTGACCCCCTTGGAAAATCTAGTGTTAAGTACGAATAGATATACAAGTTCAATTCTGAGTATCACATTATTCGGGTGGCAAAACAAAACCAGGTTGCGTTACATTAATTTTTACCGCAGCCAGCACGTTCTGAGTAGTTTGAGACATGCACTTCATAGTATTAACCACTTGCTATACCATTTCTTTTACTATTGCAGGCGCAATAACGCTGTATTAACTGCAGAAATAACCATTTGTCGCTAATGTTAGATATGGTATGTAACGCAATATTGAATAGTATAGAATTTATTTTATTTCATCGTGATCCAATGATATTGTTAATTTAAACTTGAAAGCACTTAAAACTGACTATTCCATTTACCGCATCACGAATGTTACTCGCTATTGTACTTCAAGTTGTTAATTACATATTATAACCTAATCTAAATAAAACAAAATTATAATTATAATCTAAATATTAGTAAATGCCTCTACATTGATCAGTCCGAGTATCACCTTACACAAAGCATATCTGATCTTCATCGATATATCTTCACTTTATTATTTTTATTAACTATTTTATAATGAAGTAAATCAAACCAGCCTCTTTCGTTCAGATGGCAAGAATATTTTCTTAAAAAATTAATATTTCAGGCCTGCTTCATTGCTATGTATGCCTGGCAAAATGCTTCATCGATCAATGCCTATATGTAAATAAAGTTTCATTTGCAGTGTTTCATACGGTACATAGTAGAATCCGTTTTGTTTTATCGCGCACTCGGTAGCGTGTGAATTTAAAAAGCCTTCCAAATTGCGTATTTTTTAAAATCTTTAATGAAATGCACAATTTGGTTTGATTTCAAAAGCTTTGTTATTGATAATTAAAGTACGAGATATATATCAGTACCATTTATATACAAAAGACATGTCTACTAAATGATCACCTCTTACACATCCAGAGATGTTCACTCTTTTGTCAAGATTTTCAATAACATGTTGGCATAATTGTAGTTCTATGTAGGCAATGATATGAATAGTTACATCCTTTAGTTCAAGAATCGAGTGTGAATTGTTTCTATAGGCTTGACTTTTTTCGTAACCCCAAATAAAATAATCCAATAGTGTCATGATCTTGGTGCCCAATCGACATCACCATTTCTTGAAATAACTCGACCATTAAATTTTTCTTTCAATAATTTAATTTTCTCAATCGTAAAATAAGATGTAGCGCCACTCTGTGGAAACCATAGATCCTCCAGATAAATATAATTCAATTCAGGCCACAAAAATTCAGTTATCACTTCGCGATGTCGATTACTACTCACAATTGCAACTTCACCGGCGGCATTATTAAAGAAATATGGATCAATTACATCACCATACCATAATGCACACCACACAGTTACTCGTTTTAGATTTAAAAGTTTCCCGTGAATTATTCACGAATTCTCCTCGCTCCAAATATGACAGTCTTATTTATTAACACGTCTAACAATTTCAAAATGTACTTCATCAGAAAAGATTCATCAAATATTTTTCACTGAACGCCAATTCTCGTAGAATAATTTAAGAATTTGAAAACGTTGTTGTATTGTGTATACGACGCCGTTTTTATAAGTGGTGTATATGTCACTTCTTAAGTGTGACAACAGCGAGACAACCTGACAACTCCTTTTGTACTTTATTAAGAATGGAAAAGAGACGCAAAGTTAGAAAAACCGTTTATATAAAAATCTATCGCAGCTGTTCCAAAAAGGAGCTCAATTACGACAAAAATGAAACTGAATCGCAGCAATATCAGATTGATATTTAGCATGGAATCAAATAAGCGAGAGAGAGGAAATTAATAGGGTACAAGCAACGTCTAGAAATCAAACGTAATAATCGGAAAAGCGGAAGTTCAGCGTTCTGACGAACATGCTATCTACCTGTCTCAACTTCTGTTCAGTACAAGCTTCACTTCTGCGCCCTTAACGACCAACCTCGAACTAGGTGAGAGAACTCTGGTACATCGACGACATTTACATATGCACATATACCTATGCATATACGGTATGACCATTTCGACTATACAGAAACCGATCGAAATCGTCTAGTAAAGCAGCCGCGGTATAGATTCGAGACAACGAGGTATGTATTAGGAAATGGCATCATCGAGACTTCATGAATGTTGAGTCGTACCCGTTAAAGTTTTCTGTTTATCGCATCGAGCAATAACATCGATAATGGTTGTTTCAGTACCTGAGGTCGAAGCTTCCTCTAGCTTTTGTTTGAGCGTTCCGTTTCACATAATATCGTTGATCGCTTCGTTAAAATAGTGGGACCTAATAGGGTCGTTGCCGTGGTCGTGAAATAAATTGAAAATGCATCAAATAGCACGAAAGAAAGTAGAAGCGTTGCCGAAGGAAGATCGCGCAAACCGGCGAAGAAGAAAAAGAAGAAAGATCGTGCCCTGGAAAAGGAGTAAAAGTAATAAAAATAAAAAGAGAGAGAAAGACAGCAGCTCTTTCTAACTACCGGATAGCTACAAGTTATTCACTCGGCTATAATAGTGCGGTGGCGAGACAATGCACGCTTAATGAAAGCCACCCCTTCTCTTTTCATCCGGCTCCTTCTCCTTCCTCCCTGCTTTTCCGTTTTGTCTCTACCCCATTCTCGTTTCCCTCTCTGTCACGTCCGTTTCCGCGTCTGCGTTCTATCTCTTAGCGGACGTCGACTTTGACGCCGACACCGAGGCCACCGGTATCATGGCTACGCTGCGGTAGCGGTGTAGCGGCGTAAATGCTAAACAAAGCAAACAATGAGACACAGAAGTGTCCCACAGACCTCGATCGCTTAATGAGAACTTTTAAGCAACTCTGAAACAACCTACCGGTCATCCCGTTCTAAACGATAGTAACGTGTGAGCACGTATGTACAATCCTAGGGTATAAAACAACCCCTGAAAGCCAAGACAAAAGACAAACACTTTTGAAACATCCTGTACATGTATTTCTATGCCTGGGACAAGTTACACCTCACGTGCTCCATTTATGCTTTTTTTTTTAATGTTGACTGTTTTGTTTGAAATAAATTGAAGTACACTCCGACATCAGAAAGTTGGCTAGGGAGTGGTAGAGCCTCTCGTTTTCAATTGCCTATTCCCGCCACTTCGCTTTTGGAATTCTCAAACCCAGCCTCCTAAGATAAACAATCCGCAGAGTCGTAACATTCCTGTATTTTTACTTACTTGGCTGGATGAATTCGACATGGACGTCCTATTCACGAATCAGACCCGCCTTCTTTTACTGAGCCATCTTAGAGTTGCCGGGCTGTGCTTTATGTAATGTGACAAAATTGTGTATCAAGATTGTCTTTCGCTTCGAAAGAGAACACCTGCTATTACGCCTCTAATAGTCCTAGCTTCTTTGCAGTCTTATTGATAGATTCTTTGACAATTAGATCGTAATCTCATATAGCCTGAGTATAGAAGATTATGTTATTTCTTTGGTATTTAATGCCAAAGTTGAATTTTCTTGTCTTCAACGGCATGTACACTATTGTGGGATCGGGGCGGAGAAGCCCTCCTATAAAAGAACTTACAATTAGGAAGAAAAGGGCGTGAAAAGAAATTGTCATCAGGGAGAGGTCGCTGGTGCAGTGGTTCCGCGCCGACCCAGGCGCTCGTCGACGTTAAGCTACTCTGGCCGAGTTTCTGCCTCGGATGGGTTGCCGCGCGCCTCTCTTTCTTTTTCACGACCCTACACTATTATGGATTCGCGCCTTACGAGTTGAAACCCGCTTGTAGATTCAGTTGGCACCTCCAGAATAAGCGTGTATTAACAGGGATAAAGATGTTGCATTTTAGAAAGGGTGTTAACTCTTTGAGGTATGGCAGTATTAAAACTGTCCCATCTTTTTGATGCACAAATATGCATAGTGGGATATTGTTTGTACCACCTCGAAAAATACTATTTTATGACATTGTTAATAAGAATAAACCAATTTTGTTCAATTAACCGTTTGTACACGGGGCAGATCGGAGCTAAGCGTTTTGTTTGGATGTGCCACTGCGCTGTTGTGATAGTCGTTTGTAATCGTCATCGGATATTTCTGTCTTTTGACTCTAGCAGTTGTTTTGGCCGACCGCATACGATTCGACAATTGAAAGATGGATAGGGAACGGTGGAGGCGCTCGCTTTCAACCGCCTATTTTTGCCATTTTGGTTTTGCAATTTCAAAGTCGACTCTCTTAAGGTAAATACCCTGCAAAATACTTTACTTTAGAAGCCTGGGCTTGAAAATTCCAAAAACAAAATAGTAAGAATAGGCGCTCGAAAGCGAAAAATACCATTCGTTTCCTAACCTTCTTTCAGTTGCCGAACTGTATATGAGATCATCGGCCACAGATATGTCCTTACGCGGGGCGTAAGTACGTACAGTGTGGCTCGGACAAGTTGGTATCTGGGAGGATGGCCTGTTTCGGCAGAGTCTGATTCGCCAGTCGTCAAGCGTCATGCCTCTTGTCACACGTACACGAAGGTACTTGACGTTCTACCTCGTGATTCGTTAAAAGAGCTACACATACAAATCGACCTAAAAGACGAAGAGAGAGAACGCTGCAAATCGGAGCAAGGGAGACAACGCGATTTGGGTGGCGCCAGAGAGGATATCGGCGTAGGCACCGGATTTCTAACACCTCTATAGTAAAAACAGGATAAACTCCGGCAGAATTAGCCCCACCACATGTGGAGATTCTCCTTGACGAAACGGAACGCGCGACGAGAAAACAATGTAATACAATATCTCGCTCCTCCAGTCAAACTAGTAAGAATATTTGAATACTACGACTTTGTCGAGTGCATCCTTTAAGAGGCTGAGCGGGTGGATTGCAAAAAAATAAAATGGTGTGAATAGGCGGTTGACAGCGAGATGATCCGACAATAAGCCCTTGGAGCGCATTAATTTGGAAGTCATAAATAAACTATAAAACGCGGGAGTTATTTATTTCAAGAAAGGTGTGTACTATTGTCAGAAATTAAGAGACCAGTTTAAACCTATATTTGCGAGCATCAGGAACATATTATTACTTCGCAATATGAACGAATAATTATTTTTATTTCACAAAATTGATATCATGGTTAGACTTTAAGAAGAGACACGTAACAATACGAAACCATTCAAAGCAAAGCAAACCAAAGCAATACACTACGACGAGAGTTCGAGGAGAACACATCTGCACTCACCGAGCGTTCGAAGGTGAATGCGCCGCACCCTTGCTATTCCCATTCGACTCGGAGCCAATAAATAGTATCTGGCAACCGCTCGAGTCTTCTGCCCTGTTTCCTTCTTACAATTGCACTGTTTGACATTTTCCCAAGTTTTTCTTTGTTTCCTTAAACGTTACGTTCGATTACTGTGATAATTTGAAGAAGTGAAAAGTTTTGATTCTATCAAAATGATAGAGGTCATGATATATTTTATGAAGAACATTCTCGATAATAGCGAATGGAAATGGTTGGATTACATGTCAGAATAAGAAAGTGTCTCCCATTTGTAACAAAAATATCCGTATTCACGTACTTCCGGAAATCCTAAAGGCAAGATCAACTAGTGACATTTTACACTTTTTAAAATTTTCGTTATAGCTAGATAATTGTTGCCGTAGACCAGTGATGGCGAACGTTTTTGAGAATTAGATCAAATGATAATTATTTTTTTATTATTATCTCTTGGATGACTAAGTCAGTGACGTCACTTAGAAAGGAGGGTGCCAACTTTTAGAGGTGACTAAGGTACACGCTACGTGAAAATAATTAATTTACATTAGTAAATACAAGTACTATCAGCGACCTTCTTTGTGTCTGATAGCTGCCGACTTTTTATTAACATTAATTTAAAGTATACAGACATCGTTAGGTTTGTGTAGAATTGACAAAACAAACACATTTTGTACGATGAATAAAAAGTGTTGGAATCGCACTTCTGACGCCAATTTTGATAAGATGGTTCCGCAATACGATTTCCGATGTTCCAGCTTTTTTTGTTACGAGGAAGAAATTTTAAGCTTTTGGATACAAACGAGATTGAGTCGCAGACCGATGGTTTGTCTTTACAGCAGAATTGCAAATTAAAAGCTGCTTTACTTTCGAATCCTGGGGTGTTTTTTTAAGTACTCGAAATTAGAGGGTAGGACATTAGGACAAATTTGATCTACGTGACTAGGATTCCCAAAAAGTGGATGTCATCGTTGTGATATCTCTTGATAAATATAAAATATTTATATAAATCATAACTGAAAATAAGTTGCGCACAGAAAAAATATTTGATTCTGTGTCCTAAAATTATGCTCCCTCATTTCTAACAACCTACTTTATACTTGTATCACTCAATAAAATTTAACTAAACTTGATCCATACTCCTAGCAAGTAAACATCCTAGCATATCACCATAAAATTTTCATCAAAGTATTTTTTCTCGAAACTTGATACTACGTTTTTTTATTTTACCCAAGACTTACCCCACGTTTCCAGTTTCTACAACGCTGAAATAAAAAACTGAAAAGTGCTTAAAAATTGAAGCAGTTTCTCTATAAAATTGTACTTAAACGAAATGAAGGCCGGAGACATGAGTAAATCTGTAGGGACTTAATGAAAAGTTTCATTCTATAGAAACCTGTAACTTTTTGTACCGCTCTTTTTCGACGAGCCATATCGAGAAAATATTGTTCCATATAAAACGATTTTTCCAGAATTAAGGACCGAGAACCCAATACTCCGTTCGTGCGGATATACCAAAATTATAAGATCAAATAAATAAAACGCTACTCTTTATCTGTAAAACGAAAAAAAAGGAAGAGAAGGAGATGGAAAATTTGTTAAAAGAAATTTTTCCAGCCATTGCCGCTGGAACGCTCGTAAAGTTTATACGGACCGTTAAGCAAACCTATATACGAACCAGAAAAGGTGGTTTTGCGAGGACCCGGGAAGCATCGCATAGCTTCCTAGAAACGAACAAGTATACGGATTTGTCCAGAGGTCGAGCTATAAGTTCTACTGCGATAGTGCTACTGCTAACTACGATTTCCCAACAAATAAAATACACCCATTTTTCTTTCTCACAAAAAATTAAATCGTTTTTTAACATTTGAATTATCCATGCATTTAAACGTTTCACCTGACCGTATATTACAACGATCTATGTGAAGTACAGTCCGAGTTCCATTTAAATATAGAATATCGAATGCAAGGGGAGAAAAATTACACTTGCAAAAAGATTCCGGAAAACGCTGTAGGTACGACATCGCCGGAACAAAAACACGCTGCGGTGCTCTTCCCATTCTAAGTAATAAAACCGTTTTTATTGCCACCTAACTACGCTATGCCGTGATTACACGTAAACATTTATCGCAGATGTTTGTTGTCGAGAGAGGAAAACGGAAACCGTGCTTATACGGAAAATTGTAGCAAGAATCGCATGCGCTTGTTCGGAAACAGAAAAAAAACAAATAGAATACGCGCTTGAAACAATGCGCAAGTATTCGAGCGTAGCGATTGACAATTTCATACTCTCTGTACTGGATCGTTTCGACTGATGACCGGGTCATGCCTAAACTCCTCTTTCGTGTGTGGGGATTAAACTGAATTACCATCAGCTGTGCGATAGGGTTTATGATGTTGTAGTGCGTTGTTCTGCTTGTGATCGTTAAAGCTTAAGTTACGGTTTATTGGGTCAATAGGCACGTTTGCTACCTACGAAAACTAACAATAAGCCTTCTTGACATGTATGAAACATAAAGGAACATGTAATCGCTTCGGATGATGAATAATGTTGCGACGCTGATACAGTGAACAATCATGAAAACTGATTTCTTCGAAAATTGTTTCTTTGTCTACGTGGAATTTAGAAAATATTATGAATCCTTCATACTCTAAATCAGTGATTTCATTTAGTTGATCGCCGCATGCCTTTTTTGAGTGGCTCCGCCTGCTTCTCCCACCAATCTGTTTTACCCAACCAGAATCCACTTGCCAGGCTCGGGCCTATCGGCACGAGTATGGTGGCGCATTGGGGCGACATTCGCATCTAACGGCTCGCGCTGGAAAGACGTGCCACGCTCGCCGATCACGGAAAACAAAACGATGCTCGTGATCCATCGATTGAGGTTATTTTTCGAAGAACAATTTCAAATCGCACCACGTTGCGTGTTGAATAAAGTAAAAGTATTATTAGTAAAAAGTATGCTTAGATATGTTTTAAAATCTAAGACTGAGACGATGTAAATAATTTTTCAGTGCAAATAATTAAAAAATTCGGCGACATCAGAACGGTAGCCCTCGCGTCAAAGAATGCATTGTTGCCGCCGCGGACGTCTTGTTGATAGATTTCAAGATTTCAGAGACTAAAATTTAGACATTACGATTTTAAGATATTCCAGGCGGACTGTCCCGCAAACTCTAGACCGAAATCTAGAAATCTTTGTGGTAATTACTTGTATATAATGAATACATCTGAGAAGTTTCAATTCGGTACCTTCCGCGTCGTCATCAGCATCGTTTTGTTTTCCGTAGCCGGCGTGCGTTGCACGTCCTTCCGGCTCGAGCGGTCAAATACGAATGTCGCCCCAATACGTCATCATGCTCGTGTCGATAGGCCCGAGCCTGGCAAGTGATAGAAAAGAGAATCTTGGTTGGGTAAAAGAGATGGTTGGGGAAGTAGGCAGAGCGACTCGAAAAAGGCACACGGTGATCAACTAATTGTAAATAACATCACTGCTCTAAATGATTGAACCTGGGATAGAGTGACAGAAAGCCCGCTATTTTAATATTATATCGGTTTAGTCGTTTAAGGTATCGATTATTATGGTCATTACGAGGACTGTTCGATAAAACCGTGCAGAGTGTGAGGAATGGTATAATTAATGTATATCGAGGTTATTTTTAATTTATAACAATCATTGAAGGAACTCATGTAAAGTTTTGGAAGATCGCTGTATTACTCTGAGCTCGACATTCCTTTGAATCGACTATTTCAAGTGGTTGCGGAAAAAGTGGATGAAAGAAAATTTCGTGTGGTTATTAGACATTATTATTTTAAAGGGAAACGCTCCATGTTATCTAAAAATAAGATTGATAAACGGTAGATAAATCTGCACTTTCAATTAGAACGATTTGTAAACGGTTTTATCAGGCATGTGTAGTGGCGGTGTTTAGTGTTTTGTTGAGATGTCGTATGGTGATTGTGTGTATGTTGTATGTAAGTATGTGTGTATGCACGGTGTGAGATAAGGTTCGCTACGCGGCGCTATAGGAGTTTCCGAAAAGAACAGATCAGGGTGTGGAAGGTTAGAAACCACACGTAGTGAACGGTGCTGTGGTTATTTAGTGTTTCTTTTGTTCATATTGTATTTCCCTTAAGTATTAATAATTATACTGTGTTAATTGTATGCCTTGGTATTTTCCCTACCGTCACGATGCTACAATATTAACGCAAACGAAGTTGAATGTTCTAAACACTCCGTCGTAATTAAAATTCCAGAATTCTTAGAAAAAATTGGATACACTCTATTGTACACTGTCGCTCAGTTAGATACACATTGTTATTTGTTATATCTTCTTAATTCGTTGTTATTTCCTTGCATCAATTTATTCGTTGCCGTTATAATAAACAAACAAAACAAAATCTCTCGGTGTCAAGTTTATTTCCGAGAGAAGTGGAAATGTTAGATTCCGTCGACTTAATTGTTCGACAAATTAAACACTGTCAAAACATTTGCAAAGAATGATTTATGTTCACGCAGTCTTTAATAAATTCCATTTGGAAACACGGAAATTTTGTTTTAATCAAATAATACAAAGAAAGAATATTAAAATCACGAGACATTTTCTACTCGATTGTGTGAAAACCATTAAGACATCAAATTACAAATAAAACTTTTGCTCTACAGTCAGTAGTAGTTTTGATCCTTCTCTATTTTTAATCGTCAATTGTAGCTTTAATCAGCTGAATTTAGTTACTTAAACCGTGCAATGGAAATCCTAAGAGTTCGTAAAAGACATAATAGAAGAACGAAGATTCAAAAGCCCTATATTAGAAATGCAACTGATTGTTGGAGTTGGAATGTATAATTTTTCATTTAAATACTTTCTTCGTCTGTTACTTCACGTTATTCTCCAAGGTATTGTACAGAAACCTACGGTACTCTTTTGCTGACTAAATATTCTCTTGTTTCTAGCTAATTACCGACGACCAACGAGACTTCATGAAGCTGTTATTAATCTTACTCAGGCACGTGCTAAAATTTCAAGCGACCGAACTTTCTCCGTGGCGTCACTAACTTTTTCTACCATGGATGATCGTAAATTAAAGCCAGTATTTGTTCCGCGATCGATAAAAGATATTAGGAAGTAACTAATAATACATTATATGTTATTGAAGCACAAGTTAATAAAGTTAAAGAAGGAATGCTGTGGAAGACAGTCATTCGTTAACACGTTGAATGCAGTCTATATTTCACGTGGCTTGTCATTTCTATGAATACATTGCGTGCGGGCGAAGAAAAATCCCGTGCTGAAAGGGGGAACAATTTGCAATATTAACGGTTAAAAAAAATCAAAAATCGCGAAGATATGAGAAGATAAGTAGAACACTCTTTTGAAAATCCTTACTGACGGTGTACATACATGATTTCTCTGTTAAGCATTGTCTGAATCAAAAAAAAATTTTTGTACTTATTTAAAAAGGTAATAGCTATAATGTGACGGAGGGAAATATTCTTAAATTTTTTTTGTAGAAATGACAGCTGTTCGAATAGAAAATTTCTAATTTCCATCGAAATTCTGAGTTTAAAATGGTTATAACTTTTGAGCACGTCACCCAATCAAAAAAAATCCACGTCACATTGTGGAGAATGTCATAAAAAATAAGTGTTGTACATTTTAACCAATTCGGTTGAGAAGATATCGAGATATCGTGTACACCAGTTTGAAAAATGTAGTTTCGAGAGTAACGCAACAGAAGTAAGAGTACGTCGAAAGTTTGTTGAAACCTAATTGTTTTTAATTACTTGCAATCTGCGATTCCTGGAGCGTACATGAGGTCTTCTATTGTTGCCGTGACAGTAAGAATATAAGATTTCAATAATTTTTGCACCACTGTAATTTACTTTTGGAGCCATAAACCAATTTCAAGTAGACTGAAGTCAACTCCGATGCGCTCACAGTTAATTGCTATAACTTTGGTAATAGTTTGAATTTTGGAATGGTTAAACGATTAAAATATTCTTAAAAGATAAACAATCCATTTAGCAAAAAATAATCTTTTTTTTAAATCTCAAGGTGGCGTAACCCCTTAACGGAACATCCCGAGGTGTCAATCACCGATTTTGATGAAATTCACGTATAACGTAGTTTTCATTAAAATATTTGACACGCATTTTTTTTTATCGGCAATGATTCATTTCAGAGAGCGAAAATCACTCCCAAAGTTAGAGCTACAAAGGATATTTTGGCAAATATCTTAAAAACTATAAGAGATAGAGTAATTGCGTAAATTGAGGAAAGCGTGTCAATAAATTTTGTGGAGTATTTGGTTATAGAAACTATATGACCATTATAAAACTACGAATAAATTGAAATTTTGATTTCTTCGTGAGAAAGATAGTCATTACACTTGAAATTGTATCGTTCAACGAGCGAGTCTACATGGGTCGTTCCTTGTGCGAAACTAGTTGGTAGTTCTAAAAAGAACGGACTTCATTGATTTCATTTGTCATTTGTTTATCATTTATGACAAACAATGAGATATTTCGATTGTCATTTGTTCAAATTCTCGTACTTAAGTATTGCAAGGGATCAGAAAGAAGTCACTTGGGACGTAAGGGGAGTCTGCACTCGCACTACCTATCTCTTTCTATTCTATATGTCTGCTGTCCTCTTAATTCATAGTCGTAGCTATTCACATTCATTTAAGTAGGTAAAATCGGTTTCTACCAATCTGATAATAAAAATATCGTGCGTACGCCAATGTTTCGATCTTCAAGATCGATATCGTGCTGTCGCACTCACAATCAGTTCCACGGCTTTTTCTTTTCTCTCTTTGTCTCGCAGTGCGATTTCCCCTCAAGTGACTTGTTTCTGATCCCTTGCAATATCTATGGCACAAAACATTCAATATAAATGAATTTCCTTGCGAAATTACTGAGGCAACGTAGCCTATAATATTTTTGTGACAACTACTTAAAATAAATGTATGTATATCACATTTTCCACAGAATACAAAATAATCGGATATATAAAATGTATTAAATAATTTGTCTTTCTCTTAAGAGAAAAAGATTAAAGATAAGAGTAGTTATACAGTCAATAGATCTTTATTATGATATACTAATACTTTTGACATGTATTAACAGCTTTATGAATATGGTCCATTGAAGTCATAAGTTATTTCATTAATTGCAACAACCACGGTCATCAATAAGATTTAATGTATTACAATTGTGTAAGGTCTTAACACTGGATCCGTGGAAATCGTCAAATTGATGAGTTTCTTCTTTTTTCTAAACATTTCTTAAGTTTGCAGAGAATCCATTTAGTAGATATTTTAGGTGTATTTTGTAACACACAAATTCTTTGACCGACCATCTTCTTTTTCGCTTGATCCCCCTTTTTTCATACTGTTTATTTAATATATAGAAGTTATAATATATTTGACACCCATAAATCTAGTGTTATTGTTGACAATTCATCCATTCCATTGTAACCATTCACATTATGATGATATTTAATCAAATATGCAAATTTGGTTTTGGCGTTATCTTAATCAGATCAGAGAAGCTAGTCAGCCGGTCAAAGTTCAGTATGTTGAGGCATGTCAGCGACTTTGGCAAATTCAGTCACCCAGTTGAAGTTCAGTATATTTAGTTATCTAAGCAAGTTCGGTAGATTCAGTTATCTAGTGAAGTTTAGCCACTTAAGATATTTCGAGTAGAAAAGTCGTGATATTCAAGGAGTATCGTCTTAGATTACAAAGTTTCCAGGAGCTTCTAAATAAGTACATTTGGATCACAATAAGTGAGTTAGCTATTTGAGACGTTATCACGCATCAAACACATCTACAATTTTGGCAAGAAATGTGTGCATCAAACTAAACGTATCTATTCTGCCAAAAGCAGATCCAATGTATGGAGTACCTACTTCTCATAATTTCGATAACTTAAAGTTGTTTTGCGATATTATTTCATTTGCGATAACTCATATTTTCTCCAATTAAATCTAAAGTAACAAGAATGAAATGCGAGAGATAAGTAAGAATGTAAGACCTGCTACTTAATTAGATAATGTTTTATTCATTTTCTGAAAATAGTTTTTTGTACAACTCTTGTAAGCAAGAAGCAACGAGAATATTTTAACGAAAAATGAGTTCTTCAGGGTTACAAAAGAGAGAATACATAAACATAATGAACGTATTATACGAAGCTCTGTAGAAATAACGTTGATGTTTGATCCAACTTGTAACATATATCTGTATAACTACCGTCGAACATCTTTCAAGCTTCTTTCATGAATGCACAGAATGAAAAATTTTTCCGGAACATTTTCATTGGATTTTGATTGTTCTTTTTGAGACAAATTTTATAACTGGTAAAATGAATTGTTAATATGATAAAAATAGTTGTAAAACATGATTTTATATGGCAACAGGCGGGAATTTGTTCGAAAAATCTGTCCTATCTACAGGTTGGATATATTTTACATTTTTATATTTGAAACACTCTCCTCGTATTTTACAATAACGTTATTTAAAAATTTGTTTCATAAAATTATATAGGTAAAATGTTTTGCCTTGGGGGAACACATTATTTTGATGCAATACATACAAACCGATATGAATTCACTTTAATGTATTGTATCTTCTGATGAAGGTTACTTCGATATTTCATCAATACGCAACAGTATTTATAGTGTATCATTTTTATATGTGTTATATCATTAAAAGTACTTGTAATTTGCAATAAATGTATAGCATATAAAAGTTTGCGAAATTCGTGACAAATGCCATGTATAACGTTTTTCAGGGGAACCAAAGGGGCTACGCAATGTGAAATTGTTCAGAAAATTTAATTTGTGTTACTACTAAACAAGAATAAGTATATAATAACATAAATGCATTGCACAATTTAATATTTTCCAAAAAAGATTGTACGTGATATTTCTAAATCGTAGAAAAAATATGTGTACGTGGAACTGTTCATTCATATCTATAATAGTAAGTAAAATCCAATTTTATTTTTCAATTAATGTTCCCCGAGTGGAACAAACCACTCAATATTACAATACTTCAAATAATTTATTTCAATATTTCAATCATATTTATTTATTTCATACCTTTTTTTGTTCTATACTAAAATAATAGAAGCAATGTTTTTGACATTGTTTAATAATATTATTAAATAGCGTACTATTGTAATTCCAATTGACACGTCGGACATTTATTATATAAAATCCTATATTTTTGAAAAATGAAATTTTGACTACTTCTAGATCTCGTAACTCTCTGACAAGAAAATACGTTCTAAATCATTTAAAATCGGTTAATTTAGGAAACTAAAAAACATTGTAATATTAATACGAATTATTTGGCCGCCTATAAAATATGCATAGTTTTTTATTTGCTCTGAATATTTTCATGTGCAGTGCATTTTAATCTTATATAACATTGAAGAAATTTCTATAGAAGTCTTTTTGTCAGAAAACATGAGATAGTTATTTCTAAAGTAGATTAATCTTCGGCGTCATTTAATTTCTTTTACTTAATTTTTGTACAAACAGAGAAATCTTAAGACTATCCATTAAAGAGATATCCGGACGAAGAGATTACCAAGTTTTTAAGGATTGTTCCGAAGGAGTCCATGAACTTTTCTCAAGGCATCAACCAAGTTTTTAAGTGGTACTTCAAGATTACTCAATTTTACTCAGTGGGCAACAGAAAGTCTCCGGAAACCGTTCATTAAAGATCAAACAAATCTCATTCTTGTAATGCTTGCATTTCCATGATATGCAAAACATGTAGTGTCTGTAAATGATTTAAGCAGTTGCCGTGTTGTTCCTTTAGTACTACTTTTCGTTATTAGTCAAAAGTGCTTCATTTATTTAATGTCGATTATCTAGTTGAATCTATATTCATTTCAGCATAAATTATTTCATTTTTTAAATAATGTTGAACCACAACGAATGTACCAAGTGCATACCTTCACATTTAATCGACCAAAATACAGGTCCTCTTACAACACGACATTTTGTAACACGGTTTTGCAATAGCACGATTCATAAATTGCGGAAATCTTCCTACAACATGACGTCCTGTAATACGGTTTCGCTCAAGCACGATAAGAAAATTGCGGAAACCTTTGTAAAACACTGTGCATCTATATCACCGAATAACATAACTTTTGTTTAAGATATTTAAAAAGTAAACTATCTTTAAATAATGTTGGGAAGGTATAATGAACTGTAGTGCCTTTACATAAAAATAAATTATAACTTACTCATTTATAACGCTATTCCGATGTCATATCGAAAAGTGTCATGCAATTTACGCGTTTTCCGCGACGAGACTTAACTGTTTCAGAGATTTCGATTTAAAATAAATGTTTTCTTTTATTGAGTTTTCGGGATATAACTCCTCCTTTTGTTTTGACTCTGAGTCTTATGTAACATGGTTTCCTACAACATGGCAATTTCTAAGAACTTATCTACCGTGTTATACGAGGGTTACCTGTATATTATATCAAATAACAATTAATCGTTATCTAATTGACTATAAATCGCAAGGTGCATGTGTGAATGTAATATGAATGTATGTGATGGCGGTTTAACAATCTGTTTTCAACTAGTTTTGAAATATAGCAATGGTGTGTAGAGCCAGACAACAGGTAACCCGGAGAGTTGAATGTCCGGATTATTGGAATGTACAAAAAAAGTGATGTTCTGCTATACATCTTCTTCATAACAAACATGTTTTTCATGTGATTACAGTTTCTTTTGTCAGTGGTATTACCATAATCTTAATACTAGATATACCAGAGTGGTCAAAATGACTTGCTCTGAATTTTTGAAAATGTTTCTGAAATGGTCTAGCCAGATAAGCATGGTAAAAGTACCCCCAAGGATAATTAATCTTGATGCATACCATTCGATAGAGCTGTTCGAAAAAATCACTTCTCCTAAGTATGTATCCGCTACTCCTACCGTAGGGGTAGTTACAAGGTGAAATATACTTTACACTTTTTGCCCGATATCTCCCATTTAGTTCGTTAGAAAATTCTGAAAAAATCACAGACATTATACCGAATAGTGAGAATACTTTGGAATTTTTTCGGATTTATTGTTTGCTAAATCGATTTTTGAAAAATTTTTAAAGTTTTAAACACTGATTTTGTATTGAAAATATGAAATGACCACTTTTATATGTCAGTAATGTATAATTTTTCAGATTTTTAAAAGTTTTGGAATGCAGTTAAAACAATTTTAATTAACAGTTGTTTATATTATTAGCTAAATTATTGATGTGACCACATTTATATTTTTACCCTATCGAATTTTTCACAGTGTAATACCTTTAATGTCGTTTGCATTCTCCCTTAAAATATCCTTTCAGATTTTATAGATCTTGAAATCTTCCGACGCGATAAAACTCATTCGCTTCAATTTCTGAAAATACATGAAATGGAATCATCTAGGAAAACTGTTCCTGGTGTAGGAATTTTTGTCCGACAATCGCATATATCATGATCGTTTCCTTCAGCAAAAACTGCTATACAGCCGTACGTAAATTTCTACCAGATTTGACGTGAATATTCTGTACTGAATGAGGTAGTTCAATGTTAATGTGACACTGCTTCTTCAAACCAGAGTATTTGTTGGGATCATAAAATTGTGTAATGTCAGCAGTTGTGTACTGATAAAGCACCCAGGCACCAGATATGCAAAATTCACGAATTGCTTAAGTCGAGGAAGAAAGGGGAATTGAATTTTTTTTTTCTTTTAATAATCGAGCGTGGTTCTATTGACATGCCCATACAGCGGAATCGATACTTCTGTATGCGATTCGATAATACAAGTCCTGGCTGAAGATCAAGTACCAATTGAGCGTATACCTTGAAAGTGTAATGGATAAAATAGATTGTTGATGTGATTTCATTTTATGTGTTTATATGGAATAAAGATAACTGAATAAGTTTCGAAACTTTGCGCGTTAAAAATTCTACTTGTGTTAACGACTATTGACCAAGAAATTCTACATTTCTAAAAGTCCATCAATCTTTGATTATCAACGAAGTATGTAATATGAACTTTAGCACTCAAGGTTCCAATCAATATCGGTGTTTTATTAAAGCGAATTTGGATTTACAAACTGTGTAAATTCCCATTTGGTAGACTAGATGAAAATAGTCGATACCGATAACCGAGCATGCGTAGCGAGAAAGGAATATAAATCTCTATGTGTCGACAATGTAATCAGGCAATGAAGAATCACTCCTACACATAAAAACTTCCCCTCGTTTTTAAAAATTCGGGGAAAATTATAAACTTGTAGATGTTTGAAAAAAGCAATAAGAATAAAATAAGATAAAATATTATTGCGCACAAACGTGTTAAAAAGTAAATTAGTCTTAAGGGGGTTCCCCATTTTCATTGATAAAAACCCTGATAGAAATGTCTAAAAAATTTTAAGTTAAAATACATAACGATTCCAAAGTTAGGGATTTTTAAAACACATAAACATGGTGACATGTGATCTAGCAAACTGTAGAAGCGTTTTTCTACGACCACGATTTTCGCAGCTGGTTCATACGATTCAGAAAAAAGCATTGGACCGATTTGCCGAAAAATTGTAACTATACAATAAGAAAGGATTTCTTCATCTTTCGACATACAGGCAAGACGAAAGGTTGTATATGTGTATAATTTTTCAAATTACCAAAAATTCATAAAATTTTCTTAGAAAAATCGAACTTTTGGCTTTAGACTTTCACTTTTTCTCTGAAAAGAATTATATTTTCTTGATTGTAGGTCGAATGATAATTATACGCGTATACCGTAAAATCGCGCTAAAATTTTTATTTCCGATGAACTGTGAGGGGAGGGCACAATATCCCCTATCGGTCTAAGTCACAGTGAGTTCAAACAATATTTTTAAGTGTGTTAGATGAAAAAGTTCATATAATACAAAGAAGGTACACAACTAAAGCCCACATATACATTCAAATTAATTAGAGTTATAGTGATTTATAGAAAATATAGTAAAATATCGGCTTTTCTCACCAAAAAAGTGAGAGTATCTCTAAAGATGTATTAATATATATTTATTCGTTGGTTCATCTGAAGTTCATGTTTATATAAACAGAAATGCTACTTCATTTCTTTGTTTTAGATCTGCAAAGCGGGTAAAACAATGATAGTTAATCATTCTTAATTTCTTTCCTAGCTATTAATTAATAAATTCGTTCTGGTCAGCATACCATTTCAATTAATAACATCTGTGCTACCAGGACTTACATTGTTTAAAACATTTTTAACACTAGAACTACGAAACCATTTAAAATGACTGGCATATAATTTTTTCCACAAATTCTCCAAGTTCATAGAAAAGTCATAAAATAAACATTCTACGTTCATCTTAAAAAACATAAATCATCGAATCCATCAGATTTTCCTCCCTTCCTCTTTTATCAAACTACTTATTTAATATATTGAAATACAACAAAGGGTATAGCAGGATAAGGTGGTCAAAAGTGCCCTTGAACCGATTTCAATGGGGGTAGTCTCATTCGATAGATAATGCTCGGCGATCATTGTGTACCAAATTTTAACCCTTTATCTTGATCGGAAGGGTAGTTATGGGGAAAATTAAAAAAACAGGTTTTTGGCCCTTTTCCCCCATTTATTGAGGTGTAAAAAATCCGAAAAAATTCTGGCATATTCTACACGGTACCGGACATGTTGGAGAATTTTTTCAGATTTTTCCGTCGAAGTACCTAAGCGTGAAAAATGGGCAAAGTCAAAAAAAACGGAAAAAAGAAGATTTCGTATCGAAATCTTCGAGGTACAACTTTTTGTTTTATATAGTAACAATCTAACACCTACGATTGTTATCCCCAATTTTTTTCAGATTTTTACACCACCTGCGTCATTATGAAAAAAATCGAAAACCGATTTTCGGGACGTATTTTGATCTAAGACGCAAGAAGTAATTGTTATTTTTCCATTATTTTCATAGAGTATGTTCATTTTGTGGTTTTTAATGTTTTACCATTACAGATAATTTCATAACAATAAAAGGAATTGAGATAACTCACTTATCTGTAAACTATGTGTTACATTATGTACCATAATTTTGAACGTTCTTTCAACAGCAGCAGTGGCCACGCGTCTAGAGTGTCTGCTCTGGAACCGCTATGAACTTTTTGTCGCGGGTTCGCGTCCCGGAAGGTATATTTTTTTTTTCTTTTTTTTTTAATCTGTAAATGCATAAAAATAATCAATAATCATTTTTAACAGCTATTGCGATAATCCTAAATGCATAAAAAATGTATATCGTATAGAAAATAGTTTTAGAGCATATCTGTTGCTTTGCCGGCTCTCTCTAGCAATATGTTATCCCATGGTTACGGATATTTTTAAACTTTTAAATTACGGAAATGTTAACTTATTATGGTATATAAAAATGTATATACGGCACCAAAGATCACAACACTTGCACTAACAGAGTATATGCACGTAATGATTACTTTACTTGCATGTTTCTTTCCCTTATATTCAAAGAAGAATCGTTGACATGGAGGGGATATGCTCGAAACTTGGAAAATATTAATTTCTATTGGTTTGTATTATATTGCCATTTTTAATTTGTTAATTCTGAAATGAGCGTAGGGAAGACAGTTTATGGTTGGGTCTCCGCTATTGTCTCGAATGTGTCAAACCGATTTAATACTGGGTATGTTACCATTTATGAATATTTGTACTTTTTTAAGTATGTACAGTTCCATGTGACTAGGTAGAGACAGAAACCATTTAACAGTGAATTGACCAATATAACATAAATACCTATAGGGGATTAGCTTAGTATCTGCGCCAAACCTTCAATGCCAGCAGGCCATTGGTGAAGGCTTACGGACAGGAAGGGTTCGTGTGATGTTGGAGCAGGCGCAATAAAATAATAAAATCCTGCAAACTAAATTATATGCCTCTATTTCTTAAAGGTATTTTGACAGCGATACAAATGCTCATCAGTAAGATATCTAAAAGCTTAAGAAGTAAATTCGTATATAACAATAAAGCAATTTTAACGATTGTATCTATTGTACAGTTATGGCAGTCAAACGTATTATTTATTCTATATGATTTCGGAACAAATAACAAACTAGTACTTATGGCGAAAAATAATAATCTACCAAAAGAAAGGAACTTTTGTTTTCATTCAACATGATTTCGGCAGGAATTTGTCAAGGTATAAACTCCGTTCCTTTAGTGCCGAATATACATTTTTATATACCATAATAAGTTAACATTTCCGTAATTTAAAAGTTTAAAAATATCCGTAACCATGGGATAACATATTGCTAGAGAGAGCCGGCAAAGCAACAGATATGCTCTAAAACTATTTTCTATACGATATACATTTTTTATGCATTTAGGATTATCGCAATAGCTGTTAAAAATGATTATTGATTATTTTTATGCATTTACAGATTAAAAAAAAAAGAAAAAAAAAATATACCTTCCGGGACGCGCACCCGCGACAAAAAGTTCATAGCGGTTCCAGAGCAGACACTCTAGACGCGTGGCCACTGCTGCTGTTGAAAGAACGTTCAAAATTATGGTACATAATGTAACACATAGTTTACAGATAAGTGAGTTATCTCAATTCCTTTTATTGTTATGAAATTATCTGTAATGGTAAAACATTAAAAACCACAAAATGAACATACTCTATGAAAATAATGGAAAAATAACAATTACTTCTTGCGTCTTAGATCAAAATACGTCCCGAAAATCGGTTTTCGATTTTTTTCATAATGACGCAGGTGGTGTAAAAATCTGAAAAAAATTGGGGATAACAATCGTAGGTGTTAGATTGTTACTATATAAAACAAAAAGTTGTACCTCGAAGATTTCGATACGAAATCTTCTTTTTTCCGTTTTTTTTTGACTTTGCCCATTTTTCACGCTTAGGTACTTCGACGGAAAAATCTGAAAAAATTCTCCAACATGTCCGGTACCGTGTAGAATATGCCAGAATTTTTTCGGATTTTTTACACCTCAATAAATGGGGGAAAAGGGCCAAAAACCTGTTTTTTTAATTTTCCCCATAACTACCCTTCCGATCAAGATAAAGGGTTAAAATTTGGTACACAATGATCGCCGAGCATTATCTATCGAATGAGACTACCCCCATTGAAATCGGTTCAAGGGCACTTTTGACCACCTTATCCTGCTATACCCTTTAAGGCCTATAGTTCTAGCGTTAATGGCAGAAAATAAGAATAAATATGTGTGCGTAAAATGAGTCTAAACGATTATACCGATTGTAAGACCTAAAGCCAGGCTTAACGCATGAAGCTCTATATCAGAATACCCCTTTAATACTAAGTTATCACATCCCACAAATCTATTAACAAAATATAGTCCACGTCTGGATTATTAACAGCTTATATCTCTTCATAAAAGTAGTGAAAGCGTTGCAGATAGAGATCTATACGTTCAGTTGTAAACGGACGGTAGAGATGTATTCATCGCGAAAATTCGGTGGCACCGTAGCAATTTTCATTAAACGACCTCAATAGCCAAACCATATAGCCGCGCGCAACGTTCATCAATGTGGAACTGTGTTATCGAGACGATACGTAGTTCGTGCAGCAACTGGGTTGAACTATACCCAGCAATATTATAGCGGCCTGGGCTTGAATGGAGGAAGCGCGGCACTATTTCATAAATTTACAAGTTACTTTCCGTTTAGTAGATGTGTCAGTAGCTTTGCGGTTGTACACCGGCTGCCTGCTGGTATAATTTACCATGGAGTTTTGCATGTAACTATGTTATTCAAATATTACTCGGGAGGCGCGCACGGATTAAAATGAGTTGGTCCGTTGCACCCTTTTGTATTCACTGCGATGCCGTGGCGGGTGCCTATTGAAACACCCCGTTTCATTGTTCAAAGTAACCATTTCAAGGCAAATAATATTCTAATTAGAAGATAACATCTATTTACGCGTTGCTATATGTATAATAACCACTACATTGAACTTGTTTTTCGTTGTTGTTCCAACTATGACAACGAAATGTGTCGCTATTTCGCGAGAATGTTTTCGGAAAAATGTTCAAAACCATGACGTGAAGTTTAAAGTAGATAATGAAATTCCGGGTTATCAGTGTCAGCGCAAATTTCAAAGGAGCATTGTAATTCTCGGTAGAATATGTACGTCCTTGCGAGTTCTCGAAGAAGCGAAGAAAAAGTACGATCATACGAAGAGATTCAATTTACGTCAAAAGGTTGAAGATATAAGACTATCGAAAAACGATTAATACCAGCAAAAGCAGAAGATTGCAAGATGAAAAGCAATATTACTCCGGGGACCCCTAATCCTGCCTAATTGCTCGTTTATGCGAATCCTTGAAATATTTATGAAGCTTTATGAGAATTTTTCATCTCATGGGTATACTGCGAACCTTTGAAGAGGAATCCCAGATCCCTTGTGTGAGTTTTAGCTCGGAGGGTCGATTACATCGATATCAAAGCTAACTGTGCTCACTGTCGCGAGGAAAGAAATGTTCTTTGATCCATCTCGAGCGGCTTGCACTTAAACTTATAAGATGGAATTAAGCAAACAGAACTGCCATTATTAAATTCGTCGAATAGTTTCTGCACATCCTCCACAAAATTTCTTTATTTGTTTTATTGCTACTAATATGGTGGTACCTTGCTTAAAAGGCAAGCGATATGTGAATCTATTTGAGATTCCTTTCACGTTAATGAAGAAATAGATCTGTCTTGTAACGAGGTATTCGTAACACAATATTTTGCTAGCAAGACTTTTGGAACATCACACCATACATTGCCACAAACACCGTAACTTGATAAAGATCAGTTTTCGTTGTTTCAGAATTTCTTTCCAGAATTTCTTTCCAGAATACTTTCAGATTCTCAGACGCCGGGTATTGTGATAAAATCTTAGTAAGTCATCTTTATTTGGATGTAGCAAAAGTGCAATGTTTGACGCAAAGTAATCTTAACACATTTCGTGCCTCGTATTTAGCAAATCAACCGGTTAACGATATATCTCATTTGTCATTTTTTATATGCACGTAGGGATCTGACGACACAAAAAATTTTAAATAAATTAATTTCCTTGCTACTTTTTAACGACAACGTAACCTTGAGTATTCCTATGACAAACACTTAACGAAATAAATGTGTACCTAATTTCTGAAAGAGTACAAAATAATCGGATCTATGTATAAAATATACCGAATCTCTGGAGTGCTTAAAAATCTGCGGACGCTGCAAACGCGTGGGAATAGATGATTCTGTACGCAATGTGTCAACCGCACTTATGTTAAATTTAAAAATATGTACAAACATGTGCGAAAAATATGTAAATATGCAGGGAAGAATGAGAAAATTTCGTAGAGTCCATTCATCCGAAATAGTGCAATCAGTATATTTCGTTAGAAACTTTCTCCATACATCGTTACTTACGACACACCAAGAAATATTGCTAGCGACCATTGTATTGGTTAAATCTGCGTAATTCTTTTTTTTTGGAACTCGTTAATGGCTGCTGTGAAGTATCATTTCTATTGGTGTTAGCTGCTTCTTTAAAACTACATTTACGCCCGGTAAATCTGGTGTATATAAATATGTTAAATAAGTACTTTGAAAAGAGATAGATCCAGTGGTAAAAAATACGATCAGTTAAGTAATTTCTTTATTATAAGATGCACGTGAAATATCTGCTATACTCTTTCTCTGTATATTTGAACAATATTTTCAAAAATGTGGGAATCCGTCAATATGAAGGCTACCGTAGATCTACTGTTAAGGAGTCTTTTATGTGAAACAGTATTTACATGTTACACTAATTGGGATCTCCTTTCGCATCTTATAATTTTATTATAAGGTTTACAATACGCACTTCTTTTATTGCTTTCATTGATAACAAAATTAGTATCGTCTTCAATCTAACTATGGAACACTGCTATTTTACTTCTCCGAGCTTTCGGCACGATTAAAAATACTTTAATAGATACAAGTAGTAGCACGGGTTCTTGATATCACCTAGTTAATCAAACTAAACTTCCTGAATTAGAAACACCATGTCACATCTAACGGTCAACGAACAATTGAAGTCTATTTTATACAAGTAAGTATATCTTGATGTGTATCTATAATTAGCACGCTATTTATGTTATCGACACTATATACAGTCATGATAAGAGAGTTTTCTGACAAACTAAATTAATTCCATCAGAAAGATATCTTACATGTGCGCGAAGTATGTATGCAGGGCTAACAACATATGCCATAACATATTTCAAATTCGCTAATCATAAAATATCTTTCTATCCAGGTCCTATTGCACTACCCGTTTTCTATAAAAATATGCATTTGTGATCACTGTATCTCGCCTGCAACGTGTTAAAATTGCGTCAATGTAAGCAGTATTGTACTTTATAATACATTTAGACTCTTCATTAACACCCTGTAATAGCTGAGGATTCGTTCAACGTTGTAACTGTATGATTAATTGACAACAGCAAAGATAAAGAATAAACGAATTAATACTAAGTATGAATAACATGATTCATTTACTACATCTGCATACATCATCTTACTCTGGACTAGATACCGACATAAATGTGGGAATGTAGATCAAATGAGTGAGTGACAGAGAGAGCGAGTGAGAATGGTGCGAGTTATGGAAGAGGTTTGCGAAAATGCAAAAGACCAAACAGCATTTGGGGAGTTTGAAAAAACACGTAAAAGAACGTGAAACCACCCATTCCAGCTGCGAGTTATTTTATTAATTGTTTCGGTGTTTACTTATATTTTTCTGTTTTTAAACTTTGAGAAATATTGAGGTTGATAGTACGTCTTACGTGCGCCAAACTATGTAAGATTACCTTACCAAGTGTCTCTACATAAATACCATACAAATCAAATTTTTATATATCTACATTTCTTACTCAGGCTAAATGTATTGATAAATAATAGCGTGGACCGATATATGTACATTTATGTTATATATTAACTTACATTGATTATATCGAGACATGTAATTAGTATCCGATGATGAAAGCCGCAAGAAATATTTTCCAACCAGAAAATGGCGATTTTAATGAAACTTGATGGAAACGTCGAGCATGTTGTAGTGAGTGAAGAACAATTTTTTCTACGGAAATTCACTTAACGGCGTTAAAACCGCACCTCGAGGGTTATAGAGTTTTCAGGTTTTTCAGTAAAACTAGCCAGCCGTGAGCGATGGCTAGTAAACTTTTTATTGAAAATCTGGGTCATATAAAGATATGCGTCGAAGTAGAGAAAAATATTATTAACTGCAAAATTGGAAAGACATATAAATGCACGTAAACACACATAAACTTCGAGTTTTTTTTATATACATACGCACGTATTTTTATAAAGTTATGGTGTGGCTATTGATCTTCACCTATAGCAGCGGTGGCCAAATTCATATATATATATACATATATACAGGATGTGTTATCTAACGCAAGGCACGATTTCTCACCCACTTGCAGCCATTGCACAAAAAAAGTTAAGAACAGGAGTTGCAAAGAATTTAATGTACAATATATATCAGCAAAAAAAATGTTTCACAAACTATCTTTGAAATTTTTTTACTGATATCTCTCATACATTTAATTTTCTGCAGATCTTGTTCTAAACTTTTTTTTGTCAGATGGCCACAAGTGGGTGTAAAAATTGTGCATCGCGTCCGCGAAAACGTCCACAAAAATTGCTTCACAAACGACTTGTTTGCTACCTCTGACGTATAGGGTTGGATCTTGCATACTCCGTTATTACTCTGACATTTAGCTATTTTTCGTTACTAAAACGTAGTTTTTATTGGTAACAATTCTTCAGTTACACAGAAACACAAAAGAAAGTTGAATCACGTCGTATCGTAGCCCAAAAGTGCAAGTATTTTAAAGTGGTTATTTTCTCATTAGATTTCGTTTTGAAAGAATATTTAACCCTTTGACTACGGCAAACTTTGACGCGCACCGGCCGTACCGTACGGTAGGAATTCAGTCGCGACGTACACCGAGAACAGCGAAGTTTTTCGTTAGGCATGCACTTCTGACGAAGTACATATATTAAAATATTCAAAATACTGAATTCTATTACATTAGACCAATACTATTTATTTATTAATATTCTTCTTTAAATTGTTAGGGCACTAAAAGTGAACATTAATTTTAAGCTTTTTTCATAATATTTAATAATCCGGACGCCTAGTGCCGCCAACAGTACCAACGGAGCAAAGTAAGTCAAGTGCCCATTGGCGCCAACATGCTTCAGACGCCAATAGGCGCCAACAGTAGTCAGAGGGTTCATAAGATAGGGCTCTAAAGACTTGCTATTGCTGCTGTAAATAAATTGCAATAACAGTAACAATTTTATATTATTAATTTTATAAATTTTATATTGTCGCGCCCCATTGAGAAACGATATATGGATTGTCTTGCAAATTCTTTAAGAAGGTATGACAAAAAAGAGCGCATGTAGGCAGATTGGTTTTTGGGCTTAGATGGTTGCTAAATCAATTATTACTTCTATCATTAGCGCCAACAAACATTCTACATTAAAGTAAAATTATTAAATGCCCATTTCTTAATATAACTTTTTTCAGATTACCTATTTCATTGCTCTATTCACAGTGGTGCACTTGATATTACTATCTTTAGAAATATGTATAACTATTGTCAGAATATTTTGGAGTGAAGTGACCAATTAAAAATTCCATCGAGTCAAATTCATACTGTCCTTCAAAATGGTCTGGATCGCACTGCTGTAATTGCTGGAGACAGTTAAAAAGAAAGAGGAACAAGAATGATCCGAGTTGGGAAAGCAGTACACGGATGAAGAAAGGTAGAAAGAAAATCGTCAGCGTGTTGCCCCTAATGAAGTGTCGTCCGCACAAACGCGACAGTGGACGTTAATTTTACTCGTACGTAAGCTTTTGCACTCCCGTTAAAAAATTCGATGTGATGGTTGCACAGGGAACGACAGAATGGGTTGAGGTTTTGCAACTGGTCGAAAAACGGAAAAGTGAGATATTACGTGATAGCTCGCCGCCGGTCAAAAAGGGAAAAAAAAAACGAAGACAGAAAGAAAATTTAGGGGAAACGGATTACTAATACACGTCTGATTGGTGAGGTTAGTGTTGATTCGTACAAAAGACGATATGCAGCCATGTATCAATGAGGAAACGGTGCCGAAAATGGCTCAAAAGTTATGGATGTTTTCCTATGTGTCTAAAAACTGGACGCGCTTCTTTACTAGTTTGATGACCCAGTCCTCCATTTTCTAATTTCGTGTAGCAGTAGTAAGGATACTTCGTGTTTAGCTATCCGAAAGGTTGGAGACCTGGAAGTTTGACTTATTCAGCTAAAGTTATGACGAGTCCAATGATCTATGACTCAAGGTCATTCATGGTCAACCTTGCAGGAGGATATCTTACAAGGGAACCTCCCCAGGTGCCAATTACCAATTATGATGAAATTTAAATATGATGTAGTACTTGTTAAAATATTCGACATGTATTTTTTTAATCGGCAACGTTAAAGGGATGAAAACCGCCTCCAAAGTTGGGGTGCTAAAGTGTATTTCGTTGAATATCTTGGAAACTATGAGAGATAGAGTAATTTCATAAATTGACGAAATTGGCGCCTTTGCATTACGGATTTAATTGGTAATTTTTTTTGCAAAATCTCCATTTGTTTAAAAGTACTACCGCATGTACATTAATAAAATTAGCTTTTTTGTTGATGAGAAAATCAAAATTCCTATTTATCCGTAATTTTTTACTGGACATGTAGTTTCTATAAAAAAATACTCAAGAAAATTGATTGACATCAAATTGGTAAAACTGCCGAAAATATGTTATTTTTGACATATTGTTGAAACAAATAGAAATGTTGCGAAAAAAATTATACCATTAAATTCGTAATGCAAAGTTGCAGCAGCAGAAGTGCAACAGCAAGAAATTACTCTGTCTCTCATAGTTTCCAAAACATTTAACGTAATACACTTTAGCACCCCAACTTTGGGGGCGGTTTTCACCCCTTTAACGTTGCCGATACAAAAAATACGTGTGGAATATTTTAACATCATACTTAAATTTCATCAAAATCGGTAATTGATAGTTCGATATGTTCCCTTCTGAGTAATACTAATATTGAACACGTGCTATTATTTTGATGTAAAAGTTCGAAGACACAAACCGAAGTACAAGTAAAATCATCACCCATTTCTCCATTTCTCTGCTATTTGAGTCATGGGTCATTGAACTCGTCATAAAACGCACTATTTCATGGCGGATAACAAAACTCATCCCATTTAAAACAACAAAGTTGACCATCTGCTCGCCTGGGAGTATCCACCGGAAAAAATGACAATTTCACCACACGATGTCTACCAATACGAGAAGAGTTTGACTTGATAAATGCAATACGACTAAATACCTCCTCCATATAGACTGATCCCCGTGGCGAACCTCGATACGTGAACGTATCGGCGAAGCAATACTAATCGGAGGATTGACCGTTGCCATTTTTTTTTAAACCTTTGCTATCGTATTTGTGAGATTTTTCTGATTAAAATGATACCGATACGTTCGGATCGTATCCCCTGAAGCTTGGACCTCTCTGTTCTCTTTCTGCTATCTGTCCTTATCTAATTTCGCATTCCACTGGAGCCCTAAGGTAAACAGAGAATTGATACCTGCACTTCATAAGAGCAACGTTTGTGCCCCGAAATTTAAGCATTTATCTGGCTTTTACTGTGTTGAACAACTTTTGTCTGAAACATTTTTTATGCAGTATTTTAGGAGATATTTATCTGTAACCCTTTATAATTTCCATCCTGTAGGGGAGGGGGGGGGGGTCAAAGTGGGCCCCTTTAGCAAAAAATAGTCATATCTTTATTTTTTTTATTCGTTATACTACTTTGCCCCCAAATTTTTTTGGGCTCCAAAATTTTAAGGGGCCCACTTTGCCCCCCCCCCCCCCTATATTTGTACAGAGAAACCAAAAAAAGTAAATAGACCGAAAATGTGCTGAAAGTTAGAATTACACAATGTAAAAGTATTTCGGTATTTTATTTAGCACGATATTTCAATAAAAAACGAAATTGACTCGCAACATTTACTCTTATCTTGTTTGATTTAACGTCCAACAACAAACATTTCATCGTATATACACGGCAAAAGCTTATGCAATTGTACTGACAGTGAGCGAGTAAAAGTAAACATCAGAAATACAAAGCGTATCACAGCTTCGACATTTTTGACCTTAACCTTTCCGACAAGGAAGAACTGATGTTTGTAATAAAAGCTAACTTTTAGCAATTATAAATTTCGTGTGTTATCATAATCTGCAGCTTTTGCATTTATTGTCACAGCATGAAAAACTTATACTGCTATACGTCCTAAAAGAGCGTGGTTATAATATATGTACAAGATGACAAAAAAGGCTCAGGGGTTAAAAGCCACTACTACTTCTCATAAGAGGCAAAAAATATGTAGTTAACGCGTTGCTTGTTACAGGAAGTTTCATGTACTTTTTCATTATAAAATTTTAATATATGATATAATAATATATGTGTGAAATCGGGTAGTACTTTTTTAATTCAAAACTTCGGAAACAAAAGGACGTGAAAAGTATTTGTTATCAGGGGCAAAATGAAGGTGCAAAGGTTTCGAACGGTCATACGACATACGACCCGATGCTTTTGGACTTTTAACTTGTTAATTGGTTGCGACTTTCCCCTAATTGACTGACTGCGACTAGCCCCTAATTTCGAATATATTAAATGACTTAACGTAATATTGAATAGCATAGAATTAATCAGACTTGGCTTCCGGGTTGGAGCCGCGTTGCGTTTTTGAGAGAAACCGACGTTTCGCCAACATTGCAGTTGGCTTCATCAGGGTTGGCAGCAACTCTGATACTAAAGATTTGTATCAGAGTGGGCCCTTACTTATACCTGTGCTCACCTTTGCGGAACGGTGAACAAGCCAATAGTTTTGAATTCAGCTGAACAATTAAAAACTATTGGCTTGTTCACCGTTCCGCAAAGGTGAGCACAGGTATAAGTTAGGGCCCACTCTGATACAAATCTTTAGTATCAGAGTTGCTGCCAACCCTGATGAAGCCAACTGCAATGTTGGCGAAACGTCGGTTTCTCTCAAAAACCCAACGCGGCTCCAACCCGGAAGCCAAGTCTGATTATAACGAATCTGGCCACGAAAGCCTCAAAAGTATTATTAGCACAGAATTAAGTTTATTTTATCAGGAACAACTGATATTTCTGATAAAATAAGTAGCACTTTCGAAATTGACTAAACCATTTATCGCGTCACGAATAGCACTCGTTATTGTACGGCAAGGGATTAAAGGGATACTCTAGTTTTTCTTGGTCTGCTACGCTGTCAACTTTGGATATTAAAATTTACGGGGTATGCAGTGTCTCTGTCAATGGAAATATTCTACAATAAAATTAAACGCCTGTACCCAACGCCTTAATAATATTATATAACTATTCACTCAAATGTAAAACAAGCTGTGCTTAAACCTTCCAGATTTGCTATTGTATAGTGAATTAATATACAGAAAGTAGGTACTACAATTAATAGGTGTGATTTAATGTCTTTTGGACTATTGTAGTCATTCTCTTCGCTTAATTTTTGCAGATCCGCTATTTCACGGTGAATTAATACACTGCAATAAGTATATACTACAATTATAAACATGCGGGATCGCGTGACGTTCAATCAGATCTGATGGAATTGCGATATCAGCTATTTGAATTCTGGTACGGATACGATTAATATCGATTTTGAAACGTGTATACATTAGATGCTAATCAAATTCTGTTCTTTATTCAATAAATTTTGAACACTTTCAATATTTTGTTACTCTCTTACGATATCAGTTATTCTCTGTACAAATCTTAAATTTTTCTCATCAATGTGTTATTATTATTAGCACATCTATATATATATATATATATGTGAAATCGGGGCGGAGGAGCCCTCCTATAAAGAACTTTAGGAGAAAAGGACGTGAAAAGGAATTATCATCAGAGAGAGGTCGCTGGCGCAGTGGTTTCGCGCCGACCCAGGCGATCGTCGACTTTCAGCTACTCTGGCCCCGAGTTCCTGCCTTGGATGGGTTGCCGCGCGCCTCTCCTTTCTTTTTCACGATCCTACATATATTTACAATTAAATCTTTGCTACAATATAATATTGTACATCGTCATTTAGAATTTATAGACAATAAATCTTTGCGTTTGCAGCTCTCAGTTAACAAACGGGTGATTGTTTTTCCGTATTAAAAATGATCTTCGTCCGCACTGGACAAAAACGTATTTCGTACAGCGCACTTAATAATTTTACTTGCTGGATAATATGATGGATATGAATCGATACATTGTGACAGCTGAAATTGTCGTAATTGATGAAAGGGTTCCACGTTTTTGCAAAGGTTGCAAACCATATAGTTTCCGATGGTGGTAGCCAACTTAAGTATTCACAGCACAGCTTGCATTCACAGGGTGAATTCTGTGCGGTCGAGTCGTTTTCGATTGATCGATAAGACGTAAATGCATTTTCAAAAAGCTACACTTCTAGTATGCAAAGCCACTTCTAAACTCGTCAATCATTATAGCGAAAATCCACGTTTGCAGATCAGTTCTCAACTATTGATTTTACGATATAAACGTTAGACGCAGAAAAAAATCGAAAAGCACCACGAAGATATTCGAATCATTCCCCGTTGTTGCCAACATAAGCCTCTATAATTTCAAAACGTTATCGCAAGCAAGGGGTAGTTGTTCGCAGTATACAAAACCACGTCTCGTGGCTTTCGGCACAAAAGCGTAAAATGTTACAACGTCGGGCCAGACGCGCGATTGTGCTTTAGTAGGAAGGCGAACTGTCTCGTTTCGCGCGAACATTTTCACTTCATTCCTCGACTCGTAATCCTAGACTTAGGGAGCTCCGACCTTCCGCAAAACGGCTCGACGTAAACTTCGCGGCTAACGTCGACCTAGACGTAACCAGTGAGTAGTTGTTGCAAGTTAAATCTGTCGACAACAGCACAAACGACGTTTCTGTAAACAACGACGATATAAATGAAAAGGGGGTTGGATGCGAGAAAGTCACTGGGGAAAGTGGCCTTACGTCGTAACTCTCGGAGCATTTCGCGTTTCCACGAAAGATGATCCGTGTTACTCATAATTGCGTGGAGGGCTATCACTAGATTAAAATTTATACCACGAGATCTGTATCAATTTGATAAAATACAGTCGCATTACAACTTTTGTTATTTTCCACTTAAAACTAGATTTGCGGGTGCTTCTGATATAGTTATCTGTATGGGTATGTGTCAATTATCAAAACGTTATATTTTGTTTAAATTCATCAACCCTATAAATGCGGAAAGGCAATGTTCTCTTATTCACAGTTCGGTGATATCTTTATTTTTCCAAGGCGTACAAAAGATATTTCTAGCTTACACTTTCAAGTATTTTCAAAAAATCCTCAGAAGTACAGCGTGTCACTCTTTACGTCACCTCGGTCTTTCTTACTACTTTTGGTAGACTAGCCTCCCTACTCTCGTTGTTCGAGAGCACAACACTTGTGGGACAGTCATTAGTAACCAAAAAATTAAAATCTCTCTTCAGCATTAACTCACCCAGATTTCGATGATGCTTAAATTCACAACGAATCATAGAAAAAATATAAATTATGAGCAAGGTCAATTACATTGTGCGTAATTTATGTAATTCTGAAAGATCTTATGCCAACCGAGATATTCTATTGTATTTCCTTTGTGTTTCTACTTACGATTGATAGAAATATCATTTCACGAAGAAGATAAGGAATAGTCGCCTGGGTAGCAACCCTCTTTTCGGATATCAATCTTCTATAATTCCTCTTGATTTTAACCTTCATGCCTCTTTGAGGCACGGTGGGGTCAAAAGTGTCCCCACCTTTTTGATGCGTGAATATTTTTTATCCCATCTCGAAAATTCAAATTACTTTTGTAACACGGTTAATAAAAATATACTAATGTTATTCAATTAAAACGATATCTGTGAAACATGAATCATTTTATTTCTTCAATTCCCTTGACTCAAAGGATTAAAAGGGTCATTCTGAAGTCTCTATCCCTTAATCCCCACTTGGAATCCTTTCCTCGTGAGATCAGTCAATTTAACTCATACAACAAAAATCGAAACTTCTTATAAAAAAATAATTCCGATTCAATTTAAATGAAGAGTAATTAAGAACTATTATTAAGAACTTCGTTAAAAACATGTTTAACATATCAACTGAATTTAAATGCAACGCAAGTTTTTCACATATGTACCGTTTGTTTTGAAAGTGGTGTAAGTCAATTTTTTAAAAAAAATGAAGTATCACGGTATTAATGCTTAATTTAGTGGAAACTATTTATTTCTTACAAGTTAATATTGAATATCTTCATAAATGCTATTGTTTTGTTCAATTGAAAATTGACCGCTAAGAGAAATTGCATAGACATTGATTATGAAAGTGGTGTAAGTCTAATTTCCGTAGACAGGTTGCGGGATCAGAGACCACTGGTGGCTACATTTGTTTCATTTAACATTTTGAAAGTTACAATTTAAGGTTACTTACTTATATATAATAATAATATTATTTTATGATAATTTCACCATGAAAAACAAATTAATGAAACGTAAGAAGGAAAGAAGAGTTATAGAGGTAGAATCTTCATCAGTTGAGGATATTGTTACTGAAAATTTCAAAACACTGTTACAAGAAGAGCATAAATAAATAATACCAATATCTTATCCTAAGTTTAACAATATATAAATATAATCAACGTTCAAAATAAAAATACTATTTCTATTTTATGTCCTGTTATTATCTATAAACCAAATTAGATTAATATGAAATATATTTTAAGTGGTTATTGAGTTTTCAAAAGTGAAATTAAATGATTCTTACAATTGATTAATTATGAATGTAGGAATGGGTGGTGCAGAGGTATAAAATGAACGGTACACCTATCCTATTCTACGTTAAAAATATAATTACAATAATAAAGTGAAAGATTAAATACAATATAGAATAACACAGCAACACACACTCTTTATCGACTCTCTTTTCCGACTTCTACTTTCCGACCCTATCTTCCGACTGCCTCTCCACTCTTCCAAAACCCTCTTGAACACTCTCTCTCTGTCACACTTCATACACTCTTTGTCTCTTACGCACATCTCTCGGTCCCAAACTAATAGACACTCGCTCAACGCATCTCAGTCACACATACACACACATACACACTCCTACATGAAAGTGGTGTAAGTCCATTTGCAACCCGTAAATATACATTATTTTAGTTAAATTCGCCTAAAAGAAATTTGTATATTCAAATTCACATATTCATAAATTGATAGAAACATTATCAAACTTGTCATAATTAACCAATATTTTTTAATTAACAGATATGCTAAATTTTAAATGAGTTAAATTATCTCAATCCGGTAATCTAGTGTTCAATATACTTCTTTATCCTATGATACCATTCCAATACTACACCTTTCATCTACCAAAACATGTTTTATATATTTACCTTGGTCATTTCACCGAACATCACTTTGTGTAATTTCCGCCATCATATCTTGAAAACTTCGACCAAGTCACGTGAAAGAGGACTTGCACGATATTTCTATGATATCACTGCACGTGAAATGTTATAGTTGTAAGGAGACTGCAGCAGCGAGTCGAAGTTGTGGATTTATATTCCGAATGCAGCGGTTGATCTTTTGCTCGTATCAACGTGTCTTCATTGAAATCCATAGTGTTGCCCCTATTTCGGGTGTCTCCAACCACCCGTAAGACAGGTAAACATCGGGATGGAATAATATGTGCGTAAGCTAGAGGTTTCCGTGAGTCTATATTCGGATGCGTGAAACAGGATGTGTATGGTAATGCAGACAGAGGTAGACCTTTGCAGTGTTAACGATTCTGCATTCCGTATTAATCTGAATTTCAAATTTCACCGGTATGGCACCTCCGCGTATGGAATCGCTGACGAGGGGGAAACATAGAAGAGGCGTCTCTTCGCCACTCGAATTGATGAGAATGTGAAAAATTGTCTGCATTTTCTTTGCACGAATGGAATAACGCGAGTTCTCCGCCACACTGAAATACCACGAAGACGTGCATTGTATTTGTATGCAAATCTACGAGTCGTTTGAATCATAAGTTAAGATATTTCTGAGATGCCCTATAATTTGGAGGAACAGTATTAGGAGATAACGGCAAATTAGGAATAAAATATACGACATAATTTAATTCATTAATAGTGGAAAGATAGGTAAATTTTGTAATACAAACACAAAACAGTTTTAACTCAAAGATCACTAATGTTTGAAAAACAGTTGTTCTGTATTGTGATATCGTTGTGCAAAAAACAAGATATAATTCTTCGAGTCCATAAATGTTCTGTAAGTCCAAAAAGATAACCCGTTGTGAATAGGAATTATAATTTTAAACTCATAATTCATTAACAGGAACTGGAGTAATAAGTTTGATAGTAAGGGACGATACAGCACAGTTACGTTGAAAGAGCGGAATGCGGAAGATTCCAAAAAAATGAAATGAATAGTTAAATAGGCAAAACAATCGCCTATTGTGAGCATTTTTTTGCGCTATTCTTAGTTTATTAACTTCTTCTATATTTCTTACAAAGTATATTGTACTTTTAAGACACGACTATTGCAAATATGAATTCTTTTACATTAATAAATGTTTTGATGACTTCCAGAAACCGCATCCATTTTACAGAATTTAAGTAAATTCACTTCCACACTTCGTACTTTGTCACGATGACTGCGAGAGCAATGAACGCGGCATAAACGTCATCATAGGTATAAGTAATAATATTCCTAAAATGAAACTGATTTGAGTTTAACGCAGTATTTAAAATGTTCCTAATGATAAGTTCATTCTTATTGTTTACGGCACGTTGAACAGTCTTCCAGTGTGAGAGATCAGTCTTTTTTTCATATCGATTTGTTTCACTTTGATAACGATTCCTAAATGTTTTTCCTCAAAGTTGGAACTTTTTCTTGACACCATCTTCTATGAAAAAAAATGTTGCCTTCTCCGTGACATTCCTATTAATCTATCGTATATTTTCTAATGATTCTTTTTCCTAATTGAAGAGCATTCTTACACTAGAAAAATTCACATTCTAAATAGAAATTTAGTGTATATAGTTTATTAAAAAATTAACGTTCTTCGTAAATGAAAGAAAGTCGCCAAAGTTTTCCATCAATGACAATGAATACATTTTAAAACCCGTGTTGTCCTGTACTTTTGCCAATGAAAATATTTTCTGTAAGCTTTCTCCTGCACGATGATGCAAAAATCGCGTCCCTATACGTACCTTAAATATAAATTTTTATTGCTTATCGAGGCACACTCACTTCAGCGGAAGGAACATAAGGAACTCTTTCTATGAATTGGTTGAATCAGAAGAGGATAAAAAGTTAATCCTATGTTATAAACGAGCTGAGAATTCCTCTTAACCACTCAGTTACACACCCAAATAATATTTTAAAAAGGAAAATCTCCTGTAACCTGCTTCGTTTCCTCACACGCCGCCTGATTATTTAATCCGTCACTTTGTTTTTGGAAATTTTGAGTACAGATTCGTAATCAACGACCCAACAAATGTCGGAGCACTAATTTTTAGGTAAGCTGGATGTGTCTTGCACTTTTAGCAAGGATTTGAAAGACATTGAAAACTGTGCGAGGTGTCTGAACAGCTAAATGGAAGTTCTGGAATACTGTGCGTTGTAGCAATTTGGTACCAACCAAAAAAATTCAGCAAGTTCGAAATGATACAGGCACAAGGTACTTCGAGTTGCTTACATGGAAAGAACAAGAACAAGTTTTTTCTATGACATTTAACCCCTTGTCGTACCACTTCTTTACTAATTGCCTCTGCAATAACTCAACATGAAATTGGCAGATGAAAAATCGGTCAGTGATTCTTCATATATCCTATAATTCAACATAACAATAATATTATAGAAATAATTTTATTGGTTGGATCATAAAGAATATGACTCCGTGTAATTGTACAACACTTAATTTATTTTTGTTTGTCGCGAGTAATATCGTGTACAATGTGCCTGCTTCGGGATCTGGTCGTCAAGTGTCCAGCGTCTAGCCAGTAGCGCCGCGTTTCGCCTCTAAAATTCTTATCGTATTTTTGTCCTTGTTGGTCTTCGTCGTCGTCTTGATCGGTACAGTCCTCTGTTATCGGTAAGGTCACAGTTTTGTGCGGTAATACGATACCCTTCGCTAAATCCATAGGCCCGCTGGCACGGTACATTTATCGTGTCACGTATCACTCATATTTTCAATTTCATAGGTTTCACAGAATTTGAAAACTTTCTATTCAATTCACTCCATCACGAATGTAACTCGTTATAATACGAGAAGGGGTTAATAAAGCTGTATTTTTAAATTTTATTTTAACTTCAGTAGATTCTCAGAGTTTGTGCAGTGCAGCACATCCAGCGTGATTCATCCCCTACCGAAACTAAATATCCCAAAGCATTCGCAGTTTGACTTCCTCCTCTTTGTTTTTCCAGAGACAGCGGTATCATATAAATTCCCTGAGATTCTATCTGAGTCGAATGAAGGTCCTGCTCGTAATGGTTTTCTGGTCGTTCCAAGGAATTATGCGAGTCTAATCCGCGCAGCAACCGTGGAAATCCGCTAAGCGGGATTCATGAGCCTTCACAGACAGACTATCTGTAGAAACAATCGTGTGTGTATGCAAGAAAGTCCGTGCACGTGTGTCGAGAAAGGAAAAGTATAAAAAAAAGCTATATCGTTTACCGAAATGACCAATGCAATTTCCAAAAATTAGCTCAATTGAATTTATTTTTCGCCGGGAACAACGGAATTTTACTTGGAACGGCGATTCATTAAACCGAGGAAAGAGCTGGAGAGTTTCATTTTAAATAAGGTTCATTCGACTTTTACAATCGATTGAGGGAGGAAATATCCTGTAACAGGAGATCGTTCTGGGCGAACGAATTCTTTTCGATGATCAGAGAGCTTTTGCCTCTTGTGAAACAGTTTTAGAATACTAATACTGAGTTCAACCGTTAGTGATATCAAAGACTTTTTGCATAGGGAAGGTTCGCACGTGAGTTCAATAAGAATGTGAACATACATAGCAAGGAGATAAGTAATATATGTTTCCGCTATTGGAATCGGAAATGATTGCACTATATTTTGTCGGTTTGAGATGGTGTAAAAATATCTTTTACACTTGACATTTGACTCGTGAAAACAGTGATTAAGATTTAAAAAAAAGGGAATTTATATATAGTTGGTTTATATTTAATTATTTCTGGTTAGCATATATAATTAGAGAGAGTATTAAAACCTTGCTGTACAATTTCTGTTGTGACTGCCTCGGCAAAAATTCAGATTTAAGTTGGTAAAATAAATATTGATCAGTGATTCTTGATATATCGTATCGTTTACGATGATATTAATATGATAGAAATAATTTTATCGTGTCGCGTCTTACTGATATTTTCAATTTGATAGGTCTTGCAAACCCTTGAAGATTTTCCGCTCAATTTACCAGATCACGAGTGGCATTCCTTATTATGCGCCAATGGGTTAAAATGTGCTTTTCAAAATTATCGAAATTTCTTGACGGTAATGTCATTTCTTTAAAGTAATTCGTAAAATTCTCTTTAAAAATTATCATCTTTAAAGTTTTTTTCATACAATAGGTGCAAGAACAGAAAATTGAGAAATTAAGTTTCAACAAGCCCTACGAATCAAGGATCTTCAATTTTTCATGGATGTAAAATATGAGGCAAGAACTGGTGAAGTAAAATTGTCAAAAGGTAATTTTGATTACAAGCGAATTGAAATATTGATAGTAGATCTACGGCCACTACACCTGGTATATTTAAATATATTAAATAAGTACTTTGAAAAAAGAGAGATCAAACGAAAGAAAATACTGTGAGCTAAATAATTTGTATGTTATATGATACATGTGAAATATTTACTGCACTAATTTTCTGTTGATTTGAGAAAAAAATTTCAAATGGTACGAACTCGTCAATTTGACGGCTGCCGTAAAATCTAGTGGTATGCTTTCACCCTCTTAGGCATAGGACACTGACACTTACAATGACTCACAAATGACATTTTTCCTTTTCAAGGAAAAATTGCATGTTATTTTATATAGCTGTAGAAAGACATATTAACATTTTCTGATTTAAGTAAATAAATATGTTTCATATTAATATTAAATTATTGTGTGTAGAATAAAACAAAATATTGTACTATGGCATCTAGAAATGTCTCTGTATCCCCGTATCGGTGTCAGTTAAATGAGAATGTACTGTTATCACAACTACACTCCGAGATTTTGTCGACGGATGTGCATTAATAAAAGATGTAAAAATACGAGGACGAACGAGAAAAAATCTTAAAAATGTGAAAAAACTACTTTAAAGAAAAAAGAAAATTTAAACACTTGGTTCCATGGATGAACTAATCGATTTCAGCGTGGCGCTCATCGTTGAAAAAATATAGACTGGAAATTATGTGATTGCTAATTCTGAAAGTGATCATAAGTTACAATGAAACAACATCAAAAAGGAAAAAATGACTTCTTAAATTCTTCCCGAAGTCTGGTTACTCATAACCAAAAAAATGTTACTAATATGATTGTGAGTCCGCAACGAATGCTCGCGCATACAACTGTATAAACTAATGCATACAGTTCATCAAAACAAAATATTGCAACTAAAGAAGAATGGTTATCGTTAAACGTGAGTTCAATTCTGCAAAACCAACGATAATAGTTGAAGTGAATCGTGGCGCGATGTATAGTCGAAGTAAAGTAAAGGAACAATATTTGCGGAACCAATTTCATAAATTACAACTGACCCGTGCCAGATTAAATTGCTCCTAAGTAATTCCACTCACGCGTCCTTGAGGGAAACTTCAAACATGTTTTGGACACGATATCTTTCGGTGCCGGGACGGAAAATCGGAAGCCAACTTTTGGGATATTCGACGAGCTCTAGAACTCAAGTTTCATACATGCGGCGAGAGAAAGGGAGAAAGAGGCAGAATGTGAAAGAGGAAACTTCGGCTACAAGTATCGTAAGGTACGTTACGCTAGATAGGAGGGTACAAATGATTATTAAAGCTCGATGCCTGAGGGTTATACACGTACACCGATATAATGTTACCAGTAATGTTTCGTACGCTTTACTTTGGAGAACCCTCTTTTTATCCTTTTTATGCAAGCTCTTCGTTAAAGTCTTTGTAGAAACGCTGCTTCTTGCCATTTCTTGCGTAGCAAGTGAAAGAAGGTAGTAATTATTTAATTCTGATAATAGTGCGTCGCATGTGACAGACACAAGGTATTGTATGATGTAACTAATTGTAAGTAAGATCTAGAAATTGCCACGCGTAAACACCGAAAACCTATATGATGTTATAAAGGGTGTCTCAATAAGAGCCCCGGATTTAGTTTTTGAATTAAACAAATTGTTTATTTGAAAAGTGATAATATTGTTGCACGTTCTTCATAAAAATAATTATTTTTTTTGTATTAGAACGTCCGTGCCGTTCGATAGTTCAGTGACCAACAGGATTTACACGACAGTTTCTATCGGTACACCAAATTATGTCGGCACAAAATTATTATTATGTTATTGTAAAGTTCAAATTCTCAAATTATATATGGAATAAACTGTCAGGCAAAAGCACACCATAGATCTCATTCCAAACCATTGCTCTGTCGATGGAACTTAACACTTTACCGACCGATAGCCTAGTAATAGGCTTTTCGGTCCTGACGCTTTTGGACTTCTAATTCATTAATGGGTTGCCATGACAATTAATTAATTGTTATTTATCACCGCGGTGTTAAGGAGTCATAAATCTTAGAACCTGATAGGGTGGCAAACTGTATGATCCTAAAACGACTTTGGGCTTGCTCGGAGGCAGCTGGAAAATTTAAAAGCCTTCATAAGGTGTTGAGGGTATGTCGTCACCTTCCCTCTCTAGAAGTCAACGAGGTAGTGGAGAAAATTAGTGTATCAACCAATAGTTGCTTACTTTTCATTGATTCCACCCCCATCGAAGCTTAGAGATTTTATTCACGACTTGAAGAGAGGGGTGCATCACAACTTACAACACAACATCTTCAGTTTATAAATATCAGAACACATCTAGAAGTCATTGAATACACATAGTACTCAGAGTCCACATGCAAAATCCAGAGTTTTTAATTTTTCTCAAATTTTTTAAACAAAACGAAGTGGTCCTTCAAGAGCGAATAATAGAGGCAAAATTGGTGGCTCAGCGCAAGATTCTTCGGGATGCAAAATTCAAAGTTCGAACGAGCCCGTAGCAGTGGTTTACTGAGCCAAAGACTCAGTGTCGGGAATTTGTTATTTTCGAAGAGATATCGGTATCAGGGAAGTATTTGCAACCAAGTGACCGGTCAGAAGTGGGGTGGACGTTAAAGAAATACCGGTCGGTAAAGTGTTAAGATAACATCCTTGCATAATTATCGTTCGGTTGTGGCAATAACACGTTGGTTCTTCGCTTTACGCTCAGCAATTGTTTGCGGCTTATTAGCATAGACATGTGACTTCAAAAAACCTCATAGAAAGGAATCACATGATATCAAGTTACACGATCTCGCTGGCCAATTGCTGGTTATTGGGCTGTACTTCTTTGAAAATGAAGCTGGAAGTTCCTTTACAGTGAATTGTGAGCGCTACAGAACAATGATAACCAATTTCTTTTTACCAGAATTAATTAATTTGGATTTTGAGAATATTTAGTTTCATCAGGATGGCGTAACATGTCACACCGCGTGTGAAACCATTCAGCTTTTGGAAGGGAAACATCCTGGTCGTGGAATTTCGAGAAATGTGAATTATAATTGACCAGTAATATCGCGTGATCCTCACGTGTCCTCCGAGGAAAAGCTCTCACGAGTTCTCTACTGATACTCGATTTCTATACATAAGCGACTGGCAGTTCTCATCATCTCAACCGAGGTACAACGTCTAAAGTTGGGCCTGTTTGGTCAGAACAAGTCCACGGACAGACCCAGGACGAAATGGAGCACACGAACTACCCAGATTTACCCTTTCCTAGGAACAGAAGAACAACAGCTGAACCGGCTGCAGCCGAGTCACCGAACGCAATGAATGACCTTTCAACTGAGCGTGGATGGACCCAGTCATGAACTGCGACTAGTCCGAACTCACGATTCCTTCAGGACTTTATGGTGAAATAAAAATATTATTATTTTTCAAGTAAATAATATGTATAATTTAAAAACTAAATCCAACGCTTTTATTCAGACACCCTTTTATCACGACGCAATTGAAGTGATAGATATATTGCATTTGCTTTTTCTTTTTATTTAGTCAATGATGTACAAGATATTAATATTTGTGAACCATGGTCAAAGGTATGATTTTGTTGCCATCGAAAGTCAGCATTCAAAAAATTCATATATGCAGCTTTTATGAAAAATCTTCATTAGACATACTCGTATGATTTTTCCTCTATACTACGAGTTTTATTAGCATGGTTAGATTGCCAAGAATAAAAGAGAGAAGCCTTTTGTGTGTAACGAGTACGTAAAAATGTTTCTCTTTAGTAATGTATTAATTAATTTCTATGGAAATGTATATATTGTTACTCTTGAATATTAATTGATTTCATACTTTAATGTTATACAACAAGTACTTTTCTATGTTTAAATACAGTACAAGGCAAGTTTATACTTCCATAAGAGTTAACTAATTACACTCCATGAACGGAAAAGTTACATGTTGCCTTTAGGCAACAGGAGGCTTATTCCTGGTCTTGAAGTTAACTCATTTGCACGTGCAAGCGTAATATTACGTACATAACGATCATCGCATGTCACCAAGCGCGGAATATTCCGCTCTCTACGATGTTAACCTGCTGTGCACAGGCTACACGACGCTTGCCATCTTTATAGCTATGATGCAAGTGGGTTAAACTTACAATTAGACTTGAGCCATTCTTTTTGAAAGTGGTATAAGTCCATTTTTGATTAAAGTGTGCTTAACACTAGATCTACCGATGATTAATTCAATATATTTATAATTATCAAATAAATATGTCACAATGAAATAAATGGAGGAGGCAAAAAACTTTATCGATTTAATCGCATGCAGTCTTTAAGAAAGCTGTAGACAATTGAAAATGAAAACACTGTCACGAATTTCAGGAACATTTTCAGAAAGTTTAAAGTTTAGCCTATTAAGGTAGCTTTAGCCAAAGAAAGGTGTATAAGGCTTGTCTTATTACAAATAGAAAAGAAGATATAATGAAAGCAGTACAGATTTTTATTACACACGTAAAATAATTTGTCAGGTGCTCGAGGAACAATGAAAACGGCGAATTCGAATTCTGCATTCAATTCGCGAAGAATCGAAAGCAAAATTGAAGATCAAAGATTTAGCAGGATCCGATTCCGCATCGTTGAAAGGAAGGACTATGGTTTGCAAAAGTTTTGCACGAGACGAAAACAGAAAATATACAACTAAAACGAGAGTAGGGCAAAGTTGAGAGGTTTATACCGCCAGAAATGTGTATCAAAGAAGAAAATATTTATGCAATCCAATTTTCCGACCGACTAATATTGCTACCCAGTGTCCGATTTCTGCCTTACTTTCTCTTTGTGTTATCCGTATATAGGTTCATTTAAAAATTATAAAAAGTTTCTATTGAATGCAATGCACGAGTTCCGTCAAAAAATCAATATGCGCTGATAATAGTAATTACCGTAGCTAAATATGTACATATTAAATATATTCAACATATACTTTCACAATCTAAATACTTCTATTACAATTACTTCATTTCATTAGGGACGAATTTCTAAATGGACTAACTTATAGGCTATAGCCTACGGCGCACAGTAGTCGATTTCGCCGAAATCCTGGCCAAAACCCCAAGGAGTTTTTCAATTTAGCTGAAAATTGGTGTATTAGTATTATTTCGGTCGCTGATTAAAAATTCGAACTCAGAATTTCCAAAAACAAAATGGCGGCTCTAATATGGCGGGTGCGAGTATTGAAAAATTGTCGGATCGGCACGATAATCAGTAGTCTTACGTTTTTCCGGTCGCTGATTAAGAATCCAAACTCAGAATTTCCAAAAACAAAATGGCGGGTGCGAGTATCGAAAAATTGTCGGATCGGCACGAAAATCAGTAGTCTTATGTTTTTTAACCCCATGAAATAAACATATTATTTCGTTAATTGCCAGGATGATCTTACAATTAGAGAAGGATTAGCAGTATTCATTAACACGTTAAGCGCCACACTCGTTCTTAAAGCACTTTCCGTTTAGGCCTTTTATTAGAAAAGATATCTTTCTATTTGTTTTAACATACTACATTCATTTTTGATAAAATGTTCTATTTTACACTTAACTCCACTAATTGTGGCTCGGTTAGGCGCGACAACGTAGCTTAGGTAAAAAACTAATTGTTCATTTTCATTGATCAGCGTCAGCATAAACGAAAAGTCAACGCCCGGTCCCTAGAGACCGGTGTGGCGCTTAACGTGTTAAGTAAAGCACGATAGCCCGGCCCTATGTCATAAATGCACTTCCCCGAGCATGGCGCGCGCGACAAACAAATAACAATAACTCGAAGAATCGCAAAAAGTCGCAAGAAAACTCAACGAGCTCTTCTTCGGGAAGCTTCAAAGTTTAATTTAAAATAAAAATTACCTTGGACTTTTGTGGACTTCACAACTATTTCATTAACAAAATTAAAAAAATATATAGGATTTATATTCTGTACCATCACAGTTGTAAAATATTAAATAAAAAAATGAACCCAAGATATTTATAAATTAAAAGTATGATAAATAGCTACCAATACTGAAAAAGTGGATCGTACTTTAATTTCACATTGAAAACGTATTCTCAATTTCGACGTGAAAACGTTACCTACATTATTCAAGTGCTAACTTTGACATTGAAAATCTCTGAAAGTATTATGCAATACAAATTTTTATTAATGGAAAACAATGCTCTGATGTGTTACAAATCAAACGCAATTTCTAACTTTTGAAAATCGGGAAAAAAAATTTTGAGGTTTTGGCAAGGATTTCGGCGAAATCGACCACTGTGCGGCGCCAAATTTTCAAAGGCAGTATTTTTTCCGCATCTGCATTTGTTACTTAAAATTTTCTCCTATTTTCTTATTCATATGTGCAGTGTGCTGTTAACTTATCATGCTCATAAATATAATTATTTTACAGCTTAAATAACATTTATCTGAAGATGAGATCGTCTAATAGGATTTGCTGCTACGACAATTACTTGTAGCTACGAATGCAAGTCTGTTTCCAAATTAGAGCATTGTCTTCTTATGCTTGAACTTCGTCTCGCACCTTTTAACGAGTGACGACAATTTGTCGTTATTGTAATCATTAATATTCTACTTTTAACAGTGAAAAAATCTGTATTACAGTTATGTCTATTTTTATATACACCCAACTCTTTTTTTACAAAGTCATTTTTTACCCGATTTTTAAATAACACGGTTCACCAATAAGAGCAAATATACTTTTTACGCGAATCTATTTTCTAGCACGAACCTCAAAAAAAAATTTTTTTCACTTCTAATTTTGACAGTGTCTTACAGAAACTTATGTATACAACAACAAAATACAATTGGGGGAATACTGTGACCAAAAATCGGTCGGTTTATGGCCACACATGTGTTAGTGATTTGCTTTATTACGTTGAATACTCGAGTCTGGTCCAGTCCGTAATAAACGTAAATTGATTTTTATTCCTAATTTCAATTTAAATTCTTATACGTTGTACTTATAGACTGAATTTTCACTGTTAACTAATTTTAATTTTTTATTGTAATAAAAATGAATTGTTTTTGTTTTATAAATATATTTTTTTTTGTGAAAATATTTAGTCTTTTTATCTTACACGATTTTTTAAAGTTGTGGAACATGTGCCAACATGTGGAACATGTTTTTACACGGTTTTCTAAGAAACGTGTCTGCCGTGTAAAAAAAGAGTTGGGTGTATTCCCGGTATTTTGTGACTTTTTAACAACAGTTTACTTTATATCCTCAGCGAAAGTTTCTCTTCGTTAGCTCCTCAATTTTATAAAGGGTAAATTAAAGACGCTTTTAATATTGAAGAAATCAAAGAGATCGATATAGATACGAAGAAATGGAGAAAGAGGGGAATGTGCGAGGTAAGTTAAAAGAGGAGCGTGTAATTCCGTAGGAAAAGGTGTGGGAGGGAAAAGCTTGCGGCGAGATAAAGGACGCTGTTTGTTGCCTCATTGCCCACGGGTAACAGCCAGCAACAAAAACGTTGTATGCGGACTCTAACGTTACGTTCTATTACCGGACTTGTCCTCTACTTTACTTTTTATCTCTTTCTCCCCTCACGTTTTACTCTTCCTCTTTTCCACACATTTCTACGCAATTTTCTACGACTCATTTATTGACTCGTTTATAGCAATTAATGTTATGAGATTGCGAACGTACTGTTATCGTGTAAATTGATTATTTAATAACAAAACAGTACTTATTAGGAAGTTCGGGTAAAAATATGAGTTTCTAGAAAATTTCTGTAGACTCGTGAGCCTCTGGCTGAAAGTTAGACACAGGGTCTGACTCATCGAACAATTAAGCTGTCAGAGTCTACTTTTTTCCCTTCTCTCGGTAATAAACGTGGCATTCCGAACTTGGATTGTGTTTGTTTATTATAGCGATAAAAACAAGTATATACACGGAAACAAATAAAACAAAGACTTAACAAAATACAGGTAGCCCTCCTACAACACGGCATCCTATAACACGGTTTCGCTGTAACATGGTAAGAAAATTGCAAAAACCTTTATACAACACTGTACTTCTATAGCCGCGACGAGGCTTGCCTTCTTAAAGATACAGTGTGGCATAAACTATTTTGATTTCATCTCCGTGGCTTGAAAACAAAAGTATTTCACGCTGCTGATCGACAGTCTGCGTCGAGCCACGGTGTGTCAAAGAACAACTTTTTCGTCTTTAAAATATTAAGGAAAAATTAACATTGATCCGGTAAGAACCAGAAAGCAAACTAAAATTACAGATTTTTTAAAGAGAAAAGAAAATACAAAAACTTTAAATGGAGAAAAAAGTTCTGAAATTGAAGGCGATATCATTCCACCAAAAAAACGTTCTCGATTGATTATACTGAACAGTGACGATAAAGAAATTTATTAAATTATAGTTGAAATATGTTATTATATAATTATTATATAATTATGTTATAAAAGTGAGTAAATCCCCAAATGAGGATCATGGAAGTGAATGTATTAATGATGTGACAATGCTCGTGATGGTTGAGCTTGGAAATTGTGGTTTAAAAAATCTCATGACACGTTTTCGGTCCCTTCGTAAGATTTTTAAGTACTACTTCGTTCATCGGCAACCCTTGCGAAGAGGAAGTGATAACTTAATAGGGAGGAGAATGTTGGGCCCGTGATGGAATTGGATTGGTTTTGCTTGGGCTTCATAGGTGGATAAAGTGCAGAATTTGCATTAGTTTCTGCTAAAATCCAGTGAAGGCCCAGGCCTTTCGGAAATCAATCTCAAAAGAGACAGTCTAAATTACCTCTCAATAGTTTCATCTCATAGTACAAGTTGAAACTACATCATTATCATTATCCGTGTTTACGGGTTTGAGCGTGGTCTTGTGGAAATGACAATTTCGCCCTTCCCGTGTATTTAGCGAGTACTTTCTTGTTTGAGTGGACTGTATTTTATTATAAATATGAACAAACTGAACTTGTATAACAAACTGTGAGTAACAAAACTGAGATGGATAAACGTAATTGAATGGTGTGAACTTGACTTACAATTAGTGAGTGATGTGAGATCCGGACGAGGCGCTACTCGTGTACGGATGTATGAATGTTGCCGAACTAAGAGTGTTGAGTTTCAGAATCCGGACGAGACGCTACTCGTGCCGTAGGTGTGAATGTGAGTGTTCGAGACGCTACTCGTAGACTGATGATTTTTCTAATGAGCCAATGTCGCGAGGCCTTTACCCGCGCTTCCCCTTCCGAGGGCACCTTGCTAAGAAGAATGTGATTTTTGCGCCCTCGGAAGTTGTACGGAAAAGGTCGTTTTTATAAAAATAACTAGCGCGTGGTGAATTTGGCGCGAGCGCTGGTTTTGGCGTGCGCCCCCCTTCTGGGACCGATGGAGGGGTAAAGGCCTGCGGGAGGAGAAGAAGGCCCGCTCGAGGGCTGCTCGACGGCCGAAGAACACGCTCCGGCCCACTGAGTTTATTGCACGGCAATAACCATTGAGTCTTTGCTGAAAATCTGGAAATAATCAAACTCGCAGGCGAGGATTTCTTGGAAAAGACAGTCCGCAGAAGTTCCACATCTGGCACATCTGCGTCCCGTTACACTAACTGTTTTCTCAAAAATAGTTGGCTCTTCGTCCGTGTAATAAACCTTATGCATTAAGGGCTTAGGCCTTAACAATCCGTATCCCCAAAAAAATTCAAAGGAGATGTTGAGGAAACATAGTGAGTCGACTAACTGTAAGACTATAATTACGCTTGTTATTGTTATATAAGCTTATCCCCACCATATCGATCCTGGAAACCTAAAGATCGGACAGTAACAACTGAAAACTAAACACTTTTTTCGTCAGTCACATGATGACGTAATAAAAGTGTGTTTTTTTTTCGGTCAATAGCGCGTCACAATCGAAAATGAGTTGCGAACGAGGGATATTTCTGTTACTCAGGCGAATCAGAACAAAACACATGCCAGAGAACATTTCGATTTTTGCGGGCTTTAGTAATTGTGTGCCCCAAAACATGAAGTACCATGACTCTCCTAAGGGTTGTAAAAGTCTTTCTTTCTTTCGAAACGTAAAGAAATCTTTCCCAATCTTATCAAGATCTTAATTCCTTTTGATAATTCGAATCACGTACTGACCTTTACCTCCTCTGTAAGGACCCAAAATTGTAGTACGGTTGTGATAGAAAGAATTGTAAAACCTCTCGATTTGTTTAACAAGAAGAGGTAAGCTTTTCGAAACCTTTTTTTTTAAAGATCTGAGGAGAGAGAAGTCTAAATAATTCATAGAAGGGTGTCACTATCCTTAAGCGGGCAGTAATGTTTTCGAGGGTCAACGCAGGCGGTTCATTGTCTTGCGAATTTTTATGTTTAAAAATTGACGCTGCATGTCCAGGAAGTCGTTGCACCCCAGGTTGACGGGAGGGCAAACCCGTCAACCATAATTCATCTTCATTCGCTAAAAAAAGGGCCGCAAGGTCCCTTTCTATACTTCATAGAGGCAGTGGGTTTATGGTGCGAGGGGCAAGATTATTTCTGAGGGCTACCTTTGTCATCCGTGCAACGCAGGTCATCCGTGGTCCGGGGGAGTGAGAGGTATGAAGGTAACACTTGGACTCTCACTCATCTCTGTCTCAATACCGATCTCACCACCTTCGTTGACCACCCTCGGTCTCTAACCAGGGTGGCAACGAACGGGCCCGCGCTCCGCGCGGACTCGACCACTGTCTCCTGTACCCGTCCAAGGAATAACCAAGGACATTTCGCTAGGGTATTTGCGCCCTCCGGAAATATTAAGAAACTATGTTAGGTGTTGTCAGACACCACTATTTCCGGTGGCGTGCGAGCCCTATTCTTGGGGGCGTAGCCGGACGGTGAAGGGAGACATTTTCTCAAGAAGGACTACAATTTTTGAAAGAGTCAGTGTCACTCTTTACCATCCGCAAAGTAAAGTCACTCCATAATATCCGCAATGCAAACAAGATTACCCACAATAGTTATTGTCAATCGAATCTCTAAGTTCTGTTAAGTTTTTGTACTATACTATATTTATACAATCAGTTCAGTAAAGTTCACAAACAAAATCGGAGTGTTTCACCTAATCAAGTTCCACTCCATCACGAAAAAACCTTGCGACGTTAACCTTTAACCATAATCAGGTAATAAACCACAACGGTTCGGCCTCACAGCTCGAACAGGTTCAGCCGTGGACTGACCGCGCACTTTGACACGCAACAAGGGAGAACAATGATAGGCAAATCCGCCAGGACCGATCCTAACAGTTTCTTAAAATTTACACAATTTTTCGTGAGCCTGTAAATTATGCCAAACTAGTCAGAAAGGTCTTGGTAAGATCAGTGGTCAATTTTAGACTTGAGATATATCTACAAGAGAAAGTGCTAAAAGCGTGGAATACAGTGGATTCGGCTGGAGCACTTCTAAAAAGAACTGTAAGAGGTTCCGCGACTCTCTTTCTTTTCTACGATCCTACAATACTCGTCTCAAAAATGTTTTCTAAAGTATACATGACTTGGTCTTTTGCAAAAAATTTCTGTTCAGAATTAGGACTGTCTGCATCCTAAAAGGTGGTTATATTGTCTATAGAACATCTTCTCCTCGACACAGATGTTACTCTTAAAATCCTCAACAAAAGGAACAAAAGCTTTTAACTTATTTTTTTATGGAACTATATATTTTTCAATGCGTTTGTCAAAGTAACGTGATATTTATAAAGGAAATATCATCTCATATGTGTAATCATGTTATGTATTATGTCTACTAGCCCGTATATGAAAAATAGTTAATTTAGATGGTATTTTAATTAATTTTCATTTTAAAATTATCTGCGTAAAATACTTATATTGAATTACTAGAAAAATAACAGTTATTCCATCAAATGCGAAATCCACTCAACCTGTCAATACCCCGACTACTATTAAAAACTATTTGCAAATTATTCAAAATTGGTAATTTCAAATAAATTTGAAATACATCGCATATATGAAACAATTCATCGAAATATTAACTCCTGTAACGAATAAATATTAAATTTGATTCTTTATTGAAGACAATGCCCTTCGTTTTTGCAATAATCCGTTCAATTTAAAAAAGCAAAACGAGGCTGCTGTATCAACTTATTTTCAATCAAATAACCTATGTTCTCAAACTTATGAAGACTATTTCGACGCATTATTCAAGGAAATATTACACTTGCAAAACTTAATACTAGGGTTCGACATGCTTTACTACTTTGTCCTTATTCTGATTTGGACAGATTTCTAAATTACAAGTAAGAAATTATATAAAAAATTCTAACGACTGCAAGTGATCGTTCAGTTACAGTTGCTTTTAGCAAATATCTAGGAAATACAAGGTGTCGTCGTTCGTAACATACTACAATGTACCAACCGTCTTCTCCATCATTAGTACGTAAGATAATGATAAGATCACCTCCAATAATTTTGACACCATGACGTGATCTTTATCCACCGCTATGCTACTCATTCCTGAGTCACTGCCTTAAATTTAAAAATTCTACTTTTCATGTCGACCCTTTGATTTCCAGACACAGTTATTTCTCTCACTACTTTTCCTACAAATCTTTAAAACCGTGTATCCTTTCGATTCGACACGATTCATGATCAAAAAGCCAATACCCATCACGCGTGACGGACTTCTCAATAATCACCTCGAATAAACACTTTGAAAATTGCATTCTCCGGTGTGGTATTTTATCTGTCCATTCTTTCACGTGTACACGACAGTACTTACAACATGAAAGATCATTAATTATGGTTTCGAGTCATGAAGTATCCAATTCCGGTTAAAAAGCTTGTTTGATACACCGTCTAAATGAAGTTACGTGACAAAGAAATAAGATTCTCATCCTGAATTTAATAAACGGATAGTGTGTTCGATCATTAATAAGCTTTTGGCAGTGAACGATTCAGATACATTAAGGATTTTGCTTTGAGAAAAATGTTCACTTACAATAGCTGCGATCACTTACAATGTGCGCTCACACATATTCAATGATATTCCAAACATTATTTATTCATAATTAGTTCTAAATATTTCGAAAGTTACTCATTAAAAGTTGCATAAAAGTAGAAGCAAATTATCTCACGGAAAAAAAATGGTCGTGTAGCACATGAAATGCAGTAACAGATTCAATCGTACTTCCATGTCTTTTGAAATCTTTAAAATATTGGGGTAGAAACGCTCGAAAAAGAAGAAAGTGCGGGCATCCTCCATCCCCACTCAAATCCAAGATTTCCCAAGAAATCACAAACGTTTCCTGCGATGAATACTAGCACACTTAACCAGGGTAATGCAGTCAGCTGCCACTTCGAATCTTCCTTTCCCGGACAAGTTAACTTCCGACTCGGAGCGTCTTCGTGATCCTCACTTTGACTATCGGCAAAGAGGATATCTCAGTCGGCATCTCGGGATTAAATGGAAAGGAAGATTGGCCATGGGATCCGACGGATGAAATGAATTTTCAATGGAAGCCGAGATCGAAGATCCTAACTGAGAATCAAGAAGAGAAACAAAGAGGGAGATCGAGAGGCAGTGGTAGATATGCTAAAGTAACCCCTGTCCCTGCTATCTTCTTTTCTTTTCTTTTCTATTATGAAGTACCTCCCCCGATTTTTCTCTCCCTCCTTTTCCTCTTCTCTCCTTCACTCTCTCCACACACTCTTTCTACTTTACACTTTCTGTCTTGTAACATTACCATTGTTCGTTGGCCTTTCAAACCGTTGTCATAGATTCTAGAGAAACCGAGAAAATAACGGAAAGGAAGAAGGCAGATGGAAGAGTCGAACAGAAGGAGGGGGTTAAAAGCCGAACGAAAATCACCCTCCCTGACGATGTAACGGGTATTGGCCTCTTTTGGCGCTGAGACAACTCTCGCTAATCCCCCTTTATCCACGAGTAACGTAACTTTGCGTTCCACTCAAGGATATCTTATGGCAGTGTAACGTCGCGGCAATCGTCCAAGTTATGCCCGTTTCTTCTTCGTTCTTAAAGTCGAACTAAGACACGACGAGGTGGCTTGTGTCGAGGGGGACGTGCAACTTTTAAGCGGAAAAGGAATCTTAGCCAAGTCGAAAATCATGCCATGATTCTTTGCGAGATGTTATAAAGAGTTTTCGAAATCTGTGGAGAAAGATGACATTCGTCACCGAATGAATGTTTGATTTACAGAGATGAAATTTTTTAGCGATTTTCTGTATTTTGAAATTTTGAAGGACATACATTTTAACCGTTTAAGTCGCAAGCAGCGCGATCGTGGTGTTCAGATTTTATGTCGAGAAAACCCAGCACATTTCAAGCGTGTGGACACCTAACGGTGCGTCACCGACTGTCAATGTTTTCTTGTTTAATGTGACGGAGCGAACACATCTTATATGTGCAGAACATCAAACAGAAGAAGTGTTATCGCGACGATTGGTATTTTTTTGGCATAAAATAAAATGAGGGCTATCACGCTGCTTGGGTCTTGTACTCATTTAGAGGAGGCGCAGTCGCGCTGTTTCGGATTCTTCGACAATGTTTTTTCAATACCCCCTGGGACTCAAACGGTTAAACCAAGATGTCTAAACCTCTATCAATTGGAAACTACTTTGCAAGTCAATTCGTACGTCGTCTTTTTAATTTCAAGTGTCACTGGTAATCAACTTCAACGACTTAATAGTAATGTTTGCATATGCACGTAAGTATTGTAATCAAGCTTCACACTTTCTTCATCAATAAAATGTTGGTCCCATTCTAACAATTACTGACAATTTAATATATAGTGAATAGATTCGAAATTTATTACACTTCTTGAAATGCATCAACATATTCAACAAACTATAACAATAGCATATTATAGATAAGCTACAGCAAATAAAAGAAATTTTTTTGTAAATTCTTACTTTGTCAGTAAGTATGTAACAGTCATCTATTTTTTGGTATATTTGGCAGAAGCAGAGACAAATTGTGCATACACGGTGAATAGATATTAATCTCAATGAAGTTACAATAAAAAAAGAGAAACAAATTTTTGTTTGTTTATAGAAAATATATCACGGATCAAAAAAAGACTCTAGAGACTTTAATGTGATATTTTTAAAGCAGAAGATGAAGGTTAATAGCAATATATTATATATGCAGCACTACAAGAAATGGAAAGGAAAAGGATTTAGCTGATTTCTGAGTAAGAAATTTTTAGCAAAGGGAAAAAAATATGAGGTATTACGAAATAAGTTGTATTTTTTATAACTGCATATAAATGTCTGTCTAGGAAAATAAATAACATAGTATTGAATTTGTCCATCTAATTTTCTCAGCTTCGATAAAAGATGGTTGGAAAAGAGACGGTTGAAATTGAAGAGGAAAATCTAGCACTCTACGACTTCTTACCTGCGAGAATATTGAAGCACAATTTTCGTAAAATTTTCGCCCTTTCGCTGTCAAATGCTCCAAGTATATGCAACTTTAGAGGTATTTGAGATATAGGTCGTCCCGAAAATCTTTTCGATTTTATAGCAACGTAACGAAGGGCTCCAGAAAATGGAGCATGCATATTGGAATTCCCTTCCGATTTTATGATGGATGAGATGTGAAATTCTATTATTCTGTGGAGGAGCTTTGTTATTTAAGAAATTCCTGAGTGGTGTAAATGTTCGAAGAAGCGCTGAGAAAAATGTGTACTAAAGTGAATTATGAAAACAGAGTAATACTTAATTGTTTAATTGTGATAATTGACTTCAATTTTGACAAAACTTTTATAAAGACGGTTTCGGTTTCTAATGTGGCATGTCGCACCTTAGACGTAGTAACTTCATAGTTTTTGAAACATTATTATATATATGTATATATAGAATTGCAAAAGTGTGAAAGGATGGATGGGAGAGCGTTGCGGAAATAATTACGAGAGAGAGAGTTGGAAGAGAAATTGCCTGCAAAATGATGAGAATGTGTGTCTACGTATCTTTGTGTATATGGGTGCAGGGCCTCCGGAGCAAAGCCAGTGTATGAGGATGCGTGTTTTACGTAACAGCGAATAGGGTATTATTTGTTCAGAAAAAGAAGTCACTTGACAAGTGGTTTGCTCTGATTAGCCCAACGAATAGAGACATCCCTCGTTCCGACATTATTTTCGATTCTAATGCGTGTCTGATCGAAAAGTCGCACACTCGTTACGTCGTTTTGGGAACAACGAAATAAGCATTTAAAGAAGTACACTGCACTTTTAATTGACGCGGATTATCCGTTCTAATGTGACAGTTTGTACGGAAAAATGTAGCAAAAAGATTTTCACTTGAACGTACTAATTGAACGCATTCCAATCATTTTCATTAATTATTATTATTACTTTTTCACTATATACGATAATTGTCACAACAAAATGGGAAAAAATCGGGTGTAGGATTTCTAACATATAAACCAAGCAACCGGTTTCACCCCTTTGGTGCAACTTTCATCAAACTCTTTGTTTCCAGAGTACGTTAAAAGAGAAATAAAAACCTTCTACAATATAAATTGCTCTGAATTTATCTGTAGACAAGTGAAATTAATTTCGTGACATTCTTTATCGTTGGTTATTCATTTTCATTGTATTTCATTCCAATAATAATTACAATTAAATACTTTGTAATACTTTGATGCAAATGCAAAAGCATTTACAGATATTCAACTCAAACTGAGTTAAGAGGAAATGGATTCTGACGGAAAATCGTGATGAGTCTAATTCAACATGGAATTGTAAAAGATTCATTATTTGTGTATTTAAAATTACTAACAATACCTAATTACGCTCAATCATGCTAATGCACCATAAGTAACCATTGAATAATATGTACTCTCGTCTTAAGAAAGACGAACAACTATGTCATTCTGTTATCAAAGTTACCATCCCAAAGCGTAAATGTGATCATTACCCGAGTCGAAATATTGAATCTATTTTCATGGTATTTACTCCTATTTGAACCTAATATGATACTTTTCAATACTAAAACTCCTAATTTAAACCTGTAACTCCTTCTCACTGTCAGTAAAATGATACTCCTATTTAGCTATCACTAAAACCATTATCCCCTGAATTGGACCTGTTACTCCTCCTAGGTTAAATAATAATTTTTGTATTCAATATATTTTTAATATCGCATAAAGAATTTTAATTTTTTTTTAATAATTAATTAATGAGGAATGTATACATACATAAATGTAACTAGTGCAAACGAGTAAAAATCCATTATTTTTTAGTGATTTTGACTAATTTATTTTTGAAAGCTATATATATAATAATAATATGGATAATAATAATAACATTAATAACTGGGTAGGACGTAAATCCTTAAAGGAGGTTGAAATTGACGTTCTATTTTTCGCCCTAAGATGGCACAAAGGGAAATTTGTTCCAGTTTTAGGCGCTAAATGGAATCTCATTTTAGATTGAATTTAGACCTATTTTTGTACTTCTAATTCCTAATTGTTGGGTAGCAAAAGGTTCAAATGAGGTTCAATATTTCCACTCGGATATAGTATACAAAATCAACGAATAGTTTCAACATGGGTAACTGTTGCGGAACTAAACAAAATGAGAAACGACAAGGAAGATATATGACAAACATTAAACCTGGTTACCCACAATTATTTGCTCTTTCCTGTCCGCTTGTCCAATTCGTCCCACTCGCAATCTCAATACCCAACATCACAAATGTCTGCCAATCAATCGTCTGACAGGCTACGAGCTTCTTCACGTGGAAGACCCATGACGAAGTAAAGTCTCGTTCCTTAATAGGACGACGGAAGATGTCTTCGAGGTTTGGTTCCCCTCGTTTCACGAAACGCAGGTCTCCCTTCGACCGCCGATCGCCACGCGAGGCTTGTAAATCAATTACAAGTCCCAGGGTGCGGATACCTCGAGAAATGGCACGTACCGAACCCGAGCAAGTTTCGGGCGCTGACGTGATCGGCAAACTCATGCACACGAAGTCTTAGTTTGCGATTGCGAAATGGAGAGAGAAACCATCGTCAAGGAAGTACCGGACCGATAATAGAAAGCGTGCCACAGCTCGTCTTCCGGTTTCTCCGATCGATGCTTTAAGCTTCCATGTAGAACCATGTTGAGAAAGGAGAAGGAGCTGGGAGGGAAAGAGGGACCTCGCCGGGTCACGTTTATGGGAACTCGTCACGCGGACGGATGAAAGCGGATCGTTAACGACAGTAACGAGGCTCGTTTCGTAATCCAAGGGCGACTGACTGTGGTTTCGATAGTTCGTAACCAACATCCGTCGTCCTGGACAATTAGTTAAATTACTACCTAGTGAAAATCATTGACGTCCTTGCGGCCGATTAGCCTCGTTAGACCTCGGAGAAACTCGATGGCGCGGATGTGATTTGAGGCGCCCTTTATCCCTTCTACGTATGTAGGGGAAATTTCATGGAAGTTAGTCGAGAAAATACTCTTGGTTACTCTGCGTAAGTTTCCTCTTAAGAGAGAATATCTAAAGATCGTTCTTAGTTCTCTGTTTTTGATCCTGGTCGATTTTCTCTCTGTCGCCTCTACTATTCCCAATTAGTTCGCTTTGGTCTTGCGTAATTAAGAGAATTCCTTTTAACGAACACTGTCTAAGGTAAACTAATACTCACAAAGTTATTTTAGGATACTCAAACCATTATGTAACCAATATCCGTCGAAGGTATCGATCGCAGTTCGATAAGAAAGTCTCAACGTCATTAACGCGAACAAATATAATTATTTGAAGTTACTTATTATATAATTATTATATAAATGTATAGAATAATTATTAGTTGTATGGCACGGATTTCTCCTTTTATATATTAGGTGTAGAAAAGAGATCTTTCTAGTGAACTTCAGATGGATACTACAGTCACATACTGCAAAAGATGGTAATACTTTTTGAACAATTTGAATTCCTGACTTTGACAAAGAGGATTCTCGACGATAATGTGAAGAGAAAGAGATATTCACATTGTAAGCACCTTTGGAATAGGTTCTATGTTTCATTGAAAAAAGTGGTAATCATCAAAAATTTTTTGTAAAAAAAAAGCATTTTAGCGATGAAGCTTTGGGGGTGAAACAAGATTTGGGCGCTGGAATTTGTGCGACTCGAGTTAGCATCCCTCTTCTTCACTAAGGGGTTAAGTAACAATCAAGGTAGACGGTTTGTCTGCGCAGGGTAAATTTACGATGGGACAATTACTGTTGAAGTGACAGTGGTGAAATTACAAAAGTTGTCTTCGAACGTTTTTATATCGCCTAATTAATTCCTAAATTGATTGAAGGTTCGGCTGTTAGAAGTATTTTATCTCAAAAATGATTTGTTGGTTCGTAATGAAGATTTTTTGTACGAAAGTTAAAACAGCAATTTAATAAGGTATTACTATCTTCTATAAAAAGAAGTGAATCACGTAACGTGACGATTCTAAGTAACTCATAAAATATGTACTTAAAAAAATATTTCCGACAAACCTGCACGTATACCAACAGAGGCATTTAATATCACTTTTATATTATTTCACTGTGTTATCGGGATAAACAGGTCACCTTCATTTTGTATAGGAAAGCATCGATCTCTGCTTAAAAGATCATTATATAGCTCGACAACTGAAATATTGCTAAGGAGCGACAAAACATCTCGTTTCTAAACGTCTATTCCCGAGATTTTGTTTTTGGAATTCCTAAACCCAGTCTCCCTAAGTGAACACTCCGCATGGTCGTTTACTTTAGGAAACTGGGTTTGGAGGTTCCAAAAGCGAAATGGTGCAAATGGGCGGTTGAAAACAAGAAGCTCCATCGCTCCATTCCCATCTTTCAGTTGATGGACCGTATGTAGAGTCTCAAATGAATAATCTTCTATATATATAAAGCTCAAATACCACTGACTGACTCACTCACTCATTCACTCACTCATCACGAAATCTCAAAAACCACAGAACGGATTTCAATGAAATTTGGAACATACCTTCCCCTTGGGCCTTAGGTGCTCACTAAGAAAGGGTTTTGAAAAATTCGAAATTTTAGGGGGGATTTTGGGGGGTTAAAGTATGGGCCAAACTCATCAACGCAGAGCCGAAACTACTTGACCCAGAAACTTGAAATTTTGCATGAGCGTTCCTTTGAGGGTATAAGCACCCACTAAGAAAGTATTTTTCAAAATTAGAAATTTTAAGTTTTTTTTTTTTTAGTTTCGATTAAACCGTAGCGAAGCACGTAAACTATTAGCTAGTTACTCATATATTCTCAAAATAATTGTCCTAAATTAAAAGGCATGTACAGGGTGTTTTAAAATGATGTGCCACATCCTATTACGCGTTCTTCTACACCTTCTAACCGATGGGCAGTTGCAAAAGAACCGAACCGCAAAAACCAAGAAAGGGTTAAAAAATTAAGGTCAAATTTTTTTACTGGCTTCTCGCATTCGTCTCGTTGTGTAGGTAACATTTCTGTAATGTAACATGAGTCGGAAATGAACTAGACATGCATTCTTCGTGTAGAATATTCGACAATAACATGTAGTTATTACTACTATCCCAGCGGTAATAATAGTTAAGTTTTACGAGTGCAGTTTCCTCTTGTTCTGCATATACATACAGGGTGTTTAGGGAAGAAGTTCTAAGGAGAAGTATCTAAAGAAATGCATCTTTTTTACTAACCGGATGACCTCGACATATTCATATTCCCATTAATAGCAAAAGGATTAAAAGTATAAAACTATGCTGGTCCAAACTTTCTGTCCATGTTCAAAGAATTAAATAGCTGCAAGATTGTATATTACACAAGCAACAGACACCATTATGGAGATAATGAGGATTGCATCGAACCGAGTCTTTTGCCAGCATACTCGCATGTAATAAGCGTTCCCGATACCCAAAGTCCACATTTTTAATTAACACGATGTAAAACCCCACGCCAGCGAGGCGTCGAGTTAGACGTTCTCACGCTTTGCTTTCGTCAAAAGGACAATTCCTCCAGCGAGGGAGGAAGATGACCCTCACTCCTTTTCGGGGAAAGGGGGTCCTCGAAGGGCCTAGCAATAACAACGAAGGATAGTAAGGCAGTCGACACAGAATCGTTACATAGTCGACATACAGTCGTTGCAGAAACTTTACAGGTCATCTCAGAGTTGCCACAGAGCCGACGCTTTTCATTCACCGCGGAGAAACTCTTAAAGAGTGACATCGGGAATCGGAATTATTGATATTTGTATTACTAGCTCAGGATGAAATAATTGTATATACTGTATCTATTGGGTTGTCGGAAAAGTCATGACGCATATTTTGTATGTATTTCAAAGTCATTTAATTATATAGACAACAAAGATCAATCAATGATATATTGTCCGTTTTGTTCGATGACCTTTTGCCATCTTTCAGGTAGTTTCATAATTCTTCGTTCATAGAAGGACCTTTCTTTGTAAGCGAAAAACTAAACAAGGTGCTGATTTACCGCCTCATCGGAATTAAAAGATGCACCACACAAGGAGTTTTGTAGAGCACGAAACAAATGGAAGTGTGGTGGTGCAAGATCGGGAGAGTATTCTGGATATGACAGTACATCCCATCCAAACTCCACCAATTTTTTACGTGTGATTAATCTTGTATGTGGCCTCACGTTGTCGTAATGAAACACCACTCCTTTACGATTAACAAGCTCTGGACTTTTTGGATGGTCGATTCGTTCAAATTGACCAATTGCCGACAGTACACAGTCGAATTAATAGTTTGGTTCCTTGGTAGGAGCTCGAAAAATACGACAACTTTAAAATCTCACCACATTGAGAGCAATGCTTGTCTCTGATGCATGTCTGCTTTCGATGTCGTTCGAAGCGGACTATCATGTCGGGACCAAGACCGTTTTCGGGCCACATTTTGCGAACCATCGTTGACGCTGACGTTCCTGTAGAGCATCATCACCGTAAACTTTACGCAATTTTTCACAAGTTTGACACGCGTTTTTCCCTTTACGGAAGTAAAACAGCAAAATATGGCGAAAATGCGCACTTTGGTCTTCCATCTTACTCTTACTGTAAAATCTCTAAAAATCAACGATATAACTCAATTATTTTTTTAAAATGGCGCTGAAACCGCCAGCTGTTAAATGATATAGTGATAATATAGTTGTGAATGACATGCATTATGTCAATGAGTGCATTAGAAAATGATCGGCCGCCACCTGTTCGCAAAATGCAACACGACTTTTCCGACAACCCAATAACAACGAATATTTATACACATCCATAATATATTAGGTGTAGAAATGAATTCTTTCCGATTTTTTCATAAAATGGAAGCTTTACTTAAGAGAAGATAGCACATCCCATTCGTTGTAGTATTCACCGTTATTATTAACACGTTCCATGCCGCGTGGGGCGTATACGACCCACGCTGGACTTTCCGTTCAGGGCGGAAAAGTGCTTATTAAAACAGGCGATATTTATAACAATATTTTGTCAAGTAAAATAAAATTTATCGCTTTTCTGGTTAAAACATATTAAAATATACACTTTTTTTTAAATTTATGGTTTTGCATTATTGAAATATTGTATAGTGTACTGCAAAAATATATTTATTTAAACCACAAAAAGATACGTGGGTCGTATACGCCCCACGCGGTCTGAACGAAAAGTCTTTAAAAAATGGTCTGGCACGGACCGTGTTAATGGATTTTTGCTACCTTTTTGGCAACTTCAAGATCCAAATTCAGTAAAGTTCGGTGGTTTAGAAGCAATAAACTCATCTAGGCTTTTTCATACTTCATACTGTGTTTTAATACGTTCACGATGGACTGAAACACAGGTTACAAATAAGAATCTTTGTTGTCTTTGCTATATGTGGGCGAGTATTATCGTCGATAATGTTTTGCGTACTCCATTTTTCCAGATTTAACAGTTCGTAATATAAAACTCTTTTCATATCCCACCAAATGTATAACAATCTTGGGGTGTACATTTGATTTCACAGTGAATTTCCATAGACTGGTCTGAATTTACTGACAATTAGAATGGGATGCAACCTCGGTATAAAGTCAGGTTCTTGAAAAGTCTGAGAAGAAATATCCACCAGCCAACAATAACCATATTCAGAGCAATCAAATTCCCACGGCAATCATTCAGTCAACAAATAACTAAGTAGTCCCAAATATATTGTTACAGCGAAACGAAACTGTCTTCCATGAATAAATCGATTAGCAAGTGTACTCTGCGAGACATCGATCATCGAGAGTCGAACATCTTATCAACGACAACGGATAACAAGATAACAGCAGAGTATTGTAGTGTTTCGAAGAGACCGTGGTACACTATAGAAGCTTGTATCTGTTGTCTATTTGACTATTTTACATTAAAGTACCTCTTTTTTGTAATACATGTCATGGGGCGAGAAACCGCTGCGTAACAATATTAACTTTTCTTGCGACAAGAATGAACTTTATGTAAAAAACAAAAAGGAATTTCACTGTAAGTAGTGTAGCGTGAAGTATATATAAACGTATACACTTTTTACACCGTTTAACCCTGTAAGCGCTATGATCGCATATATGGGTTTTCAGAGAACCATTAAATCTCGGTTACGAACACATATGTGTTCCCAGAATCATTAATTCTGGACTATAAATGCAAAAAAGAATTTTATAAAATACGATTTATTATTTTTAATACCGTTTATGTTACCATTGCTTAATGAAATAAATAGTTCTGTTAAGGTTTTTGCAGTGACTGCTCAAATTATGTTAGTTAGAGTCAATATATTCTCTAATGAAATTTCAGTCCGCTCAGCTTGCGCTTCATCGTGAGAAGTGGGCAGCCCACATCACACGCTTGACGTTGCACAATTCAGTGTTGAAAAGGTTACCAATATTATTATATAATACAATAATTACAATATAATACGCGTTGGTCAGGATACTTTAAAACTCTTTTCACAAGAACGTCATTGAAATGTGTCCGCGACGGGTCCTAAACCTTGACTCTCGGCGACGCTTTCCTTTTTATTAGTGCTGGGTCCTTCTAACTAAGATCTCCTTTTGCAGAAAAGGCCCCGTAGGGGCGAGGATCATCTTCTTTCCTCACTGGAGAAATTGTCCTCTTGAAGAAAATCAGAAATAAATATGTCCGTCTCGACAACTTGCTGGCGCGGAGTCTAACATTTACAACCCCACTCGTTAATAAAATCTCGGCAAGAATCTTATTATTGTATTTGGAACGGGCGCAATTGATTTAGTACAACCCTTGTGTGAATCAACATCAAGAAAAGGCAAATCTTTATGAACATTTTGTTAGAAAAATGGTCTAAATTTTATCAAAGCTCAACAGTATATGTAATTTAGAATCCAAGCACTTCTGTGTTTGCGCTAGAAAGGATTTCGTTAGGCGGATTTAAGTAGAATAAGTTTAAAAGTTCACAGAGTACATATTTAAAAAGTAGTATAGATGTCGCTTAAACAAAATTCAGTTCACCCTTTTCTTCTATAAAAAATGTATTAGTAACAAAAATATTGCTACTTTTTGAAGTATATAAAGCGTATGAATGAAAATATTTTGAACTCTCCCTGTTTTTGGTCAAAATAAAAGTTTTACCTATAATAAAGGTTTCAACTTTTAACAGGATTGCAGTCCTTTTTTGTCTAACTATACAACGTAATTGATAACAAATTCAACAGGTATATACATAACATAGCTTTTTTTGCAGATTTTTAATTCGACAATAGAATCAATGGTTATGTGATTCTTTCACAAGAACAACGTTGCACCATAAACTGACGTTTTTCATCTCCCATGGCTACCTAGTTAGAACATTTTACGGATAATGGTAAAACTAAACCAATTCTATTGATGATTTGTATTCAATAAAATACAGTTTGGTCTGATACAATAATTAAATCTGTTCACATAGCTATTTGACCACTTCAACAAACTGTACTCTCAAAAAATTTTTTTTAAGAGACTGTAAAAAAGAAAATGAACATTATAGATACTTCTTCCGAACGAGAGACGTAGTTTTGATTGCATAAAAAGAATGAGGTAGACAAATTGTAGTTCGTGTACAGTGTTTCCCAAAGTGCTGTGAAATTTTCAAGTCCGCTGTGAAATTTTTTAAAGAAAAAGTTACGGTTCCATTTGAAAAAAATAAAAGTATTATTCGTTCTGGACGAAAAACGAGGTATAAAAAACTTTGGATCAGTGTACCTTCCGTGTGCCAAGAACTGGTAAAACTTTTGCATGAAAAACAGTTTTCATAAAACGGGGAAACAATTGTAGAGAATTGGTAGCATTTATATGAAGCATCTTGTATGACCAGTGTCTTTGTAGAATATAAAACATCACTGAAACATTTTTATTCGTTAAGTGGTGTCAGTCGATGGTATACTACCCCGAGTCGAAGAATTGATTTTCTGTTGGTTCTCTCGATTTTTTACACTTGAAGAAAATCAAAAGAGAATTATAATCTGTATGATCTGACCATTAAACTCTATATTATTTTGATTATCTGTTGGTACTCTGTGGATGCGGATATTTCCGTTTTCACACTTGAAGAGAATCAAAAGAGTATTATAAAAAGATTTTCTAGGTTCTCCTTTGATCCTCTTTCATTGTATTTTAGATGGAATTTTTCATTATTCATTAATTATTAATATTACTTAATTTTTTAAAAAGTAAATTGAGTGACAACTACGAAAAAATTAATTTCACGGAAACTTTATTGTTATAACATTTTAGTTACATTAGTAATATTTATGCGGTTTATAAATTAAAGTAAAATTTATTACTCCAGTTCACTATTTCCAAAGGCTCTTCTAAAATGTTTCCCTCATACTCTTCAGGTTCTGATACTCCTGAAAAGTATAGATATTTGTATTGTAGAATAACTGCATCATTTTCACAATTTACACGTGATAGTCAAATTTTTTGACGTGTAACTAATAGAAAAATAATATTATACAATGTTTTATTAATTTCCACTGGAGCTTGTACTGGAGCATGTGATGCCATTGGTTCGATAATTTGTTTCGAAGAACTATCCGATGCTACCAAAAATTTAGCGTTTAATGTCTGAACTTCAAGAGTCAGATATGGTACTTGAAAGCAAAATTTATATACCTTTTGAATTTTTGCTACCACTTGTTCCCTCAAAACGTTGGATCATCTATAATATAATGTAATATTCGAATTGTGTAGTATATCATATTATAAGTTATTCAATAGAAAGTGATTTTGACTTCATATAAATTGTTAACTTCAATGAAACAGCAGTAAAGTTTCATCAATAAAAAATAAACAAGAAGTATACTTACGACTGATAGCCATGACTTTTGCTTGAAATTTTTCTTTTTTTCCCGAAACATTATGCCATGACAAGGTAGTTATAGAATGAATTGTTCTATCTTTTAGTGGTATTGCACTTAATGATATAATATTCGAAGATTTACTCTGAATCCACCAAATATGTGCCCACTTTTTTTTACGACCAGATGGATTTTTAGGTTTTGGCGGCATTTTTCACTTTATTCTAAAGCTATTGTTGACACTAAATAGTTTATTCTTTAGTAATTTCTACACTTGATAACAATCCAATATTATTGTCAATTGTCACTCTTAAATTTCATATAATTCACATAATTTACTGGACTGCCTGATTTTTCGCGAACGTCGTCATGTTACGACACGCCGCGACGCTCAGTACTTTTTTTCTCCTTTAAATCGCGAGGGCAATTGTTCGCCGTTGCTAGCGAATGTAGGATCGCTGCAATTGGCTGTTTTACGCTATAATCGGCCGTTTTACGCTTACAGTTAAAAATTAAATTAATTTATTACTCTAATAATAAATATATATTATATATTATATATTTGAATTTATCAAAATAATAATACTAATTTAATATACTTAAATTTAAAAATTAAGATTGAAACAATGATAAATTAACGGAAATAATCAATTGGTAATAAAGAATTTTGGGTCTAATCGTATTAAATTAATATATTTTAATTCAGAATTGAAATTTGGAAAAAGCATAAATTAACAGAAATAATTATTTACAGAATTCATACCTTCCCTTTTTCACTAATTCTCTTCTAATCACAAGATCCAAAATGGGATCTATTGTTTCCATGATATTCTCAATTAAATATTAAATTAATTTCTACCTTTCCAAAGAATTTAATAATAATATTATCTATTATAATTATATATTATTATAATATATAGTTATAAATATTATAATTATTATAATTTAATAATAATATTATTATTTAGTCTATATGTTCACCTGTACCTACGAAAATTACTGGACTCTGTGTTGCAGCAACACTAAAAAAGTTACGTATCTTTGAAAAATACTGTAGGAAATAATTAAATTATTAAATTACAATTCGATGTCTAATTAATAAAAATTTGTATATTTATTTTCCGAAAGTAAAAGAGAATCAAGAGAGAATTACAACGACTAATAGAGAAGTAAGGAGAATAATAGAAATATGAAGAAAATGTAAGAGAATCATAAATGATGATTTCAGGGTCCGAGATAATCAACAGAAATTCATAACTTCGACTCGGGATATTTTGCGAACATAAAAGAGAATCAAAAGAGAATTATAACGGCTAATAGAGAACTAAGGAGAATAAAAGAAATATGAAGAAAATGTAAGAGAATCATAAATGATGATTTCAGGGTCCGAGAGAATCAACAGAAATTCAAAATTTCGACTCGGGACACGCTGCTAGAGCATGAATAAACTGGATATTTGAGGAAGAAAGTTTCCTATAGTTTTTATTTTTTCAAGTTCTTCTAAGATCTACAGCTTTCCGATGATAGATGGCCATTCTTCTAACACAGAGTATGAGGAGGCGAAGTGAGGTTTTAAGAGCTCCTGTTACTTGCAAAATTATTAGTTTAGAAAAATGAATGGTGGACAAACACTATTTCGACGTTTTTTTATCCCTATTAAGAGAGGATAATTAGAAAAATCGCAATAGCTTTGATTGTCAGGATTTTTCAGTTTTCTTAAAGTCCGCGGTTTATGGTGAAACATTACTAATTGTAAGTCAACGCATTTTGCTCGAGAACTAATTGTAAGTAAGAATCGTTAAGATGGTAAAACGGTGTAGGTACGAGAAGTCTTCGACTTATAATTACTGTTGAGAGTTTCTAATTCATCCTCCACCTTCACAAATTGATTTAGCGATTTCCGAGGAATTGCAATTCGAGTGTCGTTGCTGTGCGGTACGCATTGTATAATAATGTATTATTTGTTAATGAAAAATGATACCAAATAAAGACTTATTTTTCACATTAAAGTTATTATTTTGACATCGTTCTGTTTCACTGTTTTGAATGTAATCATCTGTTTTTTTAGAACACATGAAGATAAGTACAACTTGAATAATTTTTTATGTTCGATATATTATTGAAATTGAAAAAAATTTGAGACAATTCTGATTATGCGTAATATAAATAATGTAATATACAATAATAATTTCTACATATTAAATTATTAATTTTATTATTACGAATGAAAACAATTATTAATTGCTGAAAAAAATTTCGATTCTGAAAATTGTAACCAACTAATTTATTATAATACAATTTGTAATTTATTTTCAATTTGAACGATCTGTCGAATCTTCTGTGACATAAACTACAAGTAAGTATTTAATTATTATTTCCTAATACTTGACATACTTTAATTGTTGTCCCCATTAAAAGCAGTACAATTAATATTCTAGGAACAAACATATGTACCGATTTCAAAAGCAATTTCCCTAACGTTACATATTAGGTATAAGGGAAAGTTCTGCCGTTTTTGAATACGTGCACTTTTATGCGTTGTCTTTCCTTAATAAGAATTCTGATCCGACTGAAACCAATTTAAACACTTAGATTAGTATATGATTAATGATTTATACACATTTTTCGTATTTTAGTTAGTTTTTTTAAACTTGTAAAACTCTTACCGTGAGTGAAAAAAAGTGCATTTAAGACATAGCGTGTTGTATGAGTTGCAAAAAGGGAATGACGCGATGGAAGCAAAAAAAAAGCATGTGTGATGTGTTTGGAGAGCATGCAGTAATAGTTCGATAATGGCAAAGATGGTTTGCAAAATTTCGTTTGGGTGATTTTTCTTTGAAAAATGAACCCAAATCTGGAACGACATCGCAGTATGGTCAAGACAAATCCCACGTTAACTTCCACAGAAATGGGCTTCAAGCATGAAATTCATCAGACTACTGCTTTGGATCACATTAAAAGACTTAGCTTCCTGTCCAAAATCTCTGTTTGGATGCCATATGAATTAAAAACGACAGAATTTTCCCTTACACATAATATTAGGTTGTCCTGATCATACTGCGACGGCTTTCCTGAACTGGGTTCATCTTTCAAAGAAAAATCACCCGAATGAAATTTCGCAAACCATTTTTGACATTTTTGAACTGTTACTGCATCCTCTCGAAACACGTCACACAAGTTTTTTTTGCTTCCATAGCGTTATTCCCTTTTTGCAACTCATACAACATGTAATGTCTTAAGTGCACTTTTTCTTCACTCATGTTAAGAGTTTTACAAGTTTAAAAAACTGACTAAAATACAAAAAAATGTGTATAAATCATCAATCATATACTAGGCTAAGTATTTAAATTGGTTTCAGTCGGATCAGAATTCTTACTAAGGAAAGACAACGCATAAAATTGCACGTGTTCAAAAACGACAGAACTTTCCCTTATACCTAATATAATCAATGACAATATCGTTATGTAAGTCGTAAAGTTTTGTAAAGTTTTACTTTCAACGTGCGGTTAAACGCAATACATATTTCTTTTTATTTCTTTAATTCGAATTTTATTGGTCAATTACGTAGTCACCATCATTATTAATGACAGTTTGCCATTACAAAAACTATTGATTAATACCGTTTCAATAGAAATTCTTATCCATTGATTAAAAAAAAATTTGTATGAAAGTTTTTACTTTTAACCGTAAGTTGTAGTAAAACCTCTAGGAATTTTTTTCTATGCTATATGTAACATGTACCTCGAAGGTTCAGAACCTGCCTAAAGTAGGCCATACTTGGAATATCCGATTACAACAGTTAAAGCAAAAAAAATACACAGGAAAACAAAATCGAAATTCTGAGCAAGATTTTCATATAGGTATCCCGAGTCGAAATTTTGAATTTCTGTTGATTCTCTCGGACCCTGAAATCATCATTTATGATTCTCTTACGTTTTCTTCATATTTCTTTTATTCTCCTTAGTTCTCTATTAGCCGTTATAATTCTCTTTTGATTCTCTTTTATGTTCGCAAAATATCCCGAGTCGAAGTTATGAATTTCTGTTGATTATCTCGGACCCTGAAATCATCATTTATGATTCTCTTACATTTTCTTCATATTTCTATTATTCTCCTTACTTCTCTATTAGTCGTTGTAATTCTCTCTTGATTCTCTTTTACTTTCGGAAAATAAATATACAAATTTTTATTAATTAGACATCGAATTGTAATTTAATAATTTAATTATTTCCTACAGTATTTTTCAAAGATACGTAACTTTTTTAGTGTTGCAGCAACACAGAGTCCAGTAATTTTCGTAGGTACATGTGAACATATAGACTAAATAATAATATTATTATTAAATTATAATAATTATAATATTTATAACTATATATTATAATAATATATAATTATAATAGATAATATTATTATTAAATTCTTTGGAAAGGTAGAAATTAATTTAATATTTAATTGAGAATATCATGGAAACAATAGATCCCATTTTGGATCTTGTGATTAGAAGAGAATTAGTGAAAAAGGGAAGGTATGAATTCTGTAAATAATTATTTCTGTTAATTTATGTTTTTCCAAATTTCAATTCTGAATTAAAATATATTAATTTAATACGATTAGACCCAAAATTCTTTATTACCAATTGATTTTTTCCGTTAATTTATCATTATTTAAGTATTAAGTCATTAATTAAGTATTAAGTCATTAATTAGTATTATTATTTTGATAAATTCAAATATATAATATATAAATATATAATATATAATATATATTTATTATTAGAGTAAAAAATTAATTTAATTTTTAACTGTAAGCGTAAAACGGCCGATTATAGCGTAAAACAGCCAATTGCAGCGATCCTACATTCGCTAGCAACGGCGAACAATTGCCCTCGCGATTTAAAGGAGAAAAAAAGTACTGAGCGTCGCGGCGTGTCGTAACATGACGACGTTCGCGAAAAATCAGGCAGTCCAGTAAATGATGTGAATTATATGAAATTTAAGAGTGACAATTGACAATAATATTGGATTGTTATCAAGTGTAGAAATTACTAAAGAATAAACTATTTAGTGTCAACAATAGCTTTAGAATAAAGTGAAAAATGCCGCCAAAACCTAAAAATCCATCTGGTCGTAAAAAAAAGTGGGCACTTATTTGGTGCATTCAGAGTAAATCTTCGAATATTATATCATTAAGTGCAATACCACTAAAAGATAGAACAATTCATTCTATAACTACCTTGTCATGGCATAATGTTTCGGGAAAACAAGAAAAATTTCAAGCAAAAGTCATGGCTATCAGTCGTAAGTATACTTCTTGTTTATTTTTTATTGATGAAACTTTACTGCTGTTTCATTGAAGTTAACAATTTATATGAAGTCAAAATCACTTTCTATTGAATAACTTATAATACGATATACTACACAATTCGAATATTACATTATATTATAGATGATCCAACGTTTTGAGGGAACAAGTGGTAGCAAAAATTCAAAAGGTATATTAATTTTGCTTTCAAGTACCATATCTGACTCTTGAAGTTCAGACATTAAACGCTAAATTTTTGGTAGCATCAGATAGTTCTTCGAAACAAATTATCGAACCAATGGCATCACATGCTCCAGTACAAGCTCCAGTGGAAATTAATAAAACATTGTATAATATTATTTTTCTATTAGTTACACGTCAAAAAATTTGACTATCACGTGTAAATTGTGAAAATGATGCAGTTATTCTACAATACAAATATCTATACTTTTCAGGAGTATCAGAACCTGAAGAGTACGAGGGAAACATTTTAGAAGAGCCTTTGGAAATAGTGAACTGGAGTAATAAATTTTACTTCAATTTATAAACCGCATAAATATTACTAATGTAACTAAAATGTTATAACAATAAAGTTTCCGTGAAATTAATTTTTTCGTAGTTGTCACTCAATTTACTTTTTAAAAAATTAAGTAATATTAATAATTAATGAATAATGAAAAATTCCATCTAAAATACAATGAAAGAGGATCAAAGGAGAACCTAGAAAATCTTTTTATAATACTCTTTTGATTCTCTTCAAGTGTGAAAACGGAAATATCCGCATCCACAGAGTACCAACAGATAATCAAAATAATATAGAGTTTAATGGTCAGATCATACAGATTATAATTCTCTTTTGATTTTCTTCAAGTGTAAAAAATCGAGAGAACCAACAGAAAATCAATTCTTCGACTCGGGATGTACATGCAACCACCGCTGACTTAGATTTAGCTTTTAAAGATTTAGCCTCCTTTTAATCGTTTAAGGGTATTCAGAAAACTTTAACAATTATACTTTTATATTTTTTAATGGATTTTTAAACGGATTTGCTGTTACGGTTAGACTACATATTCTTGTCTCAATGAGATTATATTTCGTACTTTTCACTAGACAGGGTAGACAAAGAGACAGCATATTAAATTCGGTTTTGCCCTTTAACTGCGCCACGATCCAACAAGGACCACCATAAAAATACTGAATTAACGATTAATTTCTGGTTTATGGTTTATGTCTTCCAGACATTTTATTTGCGCAAAGAGGCGAATGCAATAAGCCAATAAGATGTTCGATCTTCATTTTCAACCCTTTCCCGGATTTTGTGACCCAGACCTTTCACAAATGTCCGTCTTTCATAAAGTGTAAAACAACCCCTGATAGGTACATATAATTTATAAACACCCTGTACCTACACAGAAAAACATTAATCATATACTAACAAATTTTTTGAGACAATGATGTATTTCCTAATTTATTTATATAATTACCGGAAAAACATGTAGTTCAATAAAAAATAATCAGTTTGTGACCATGGGCTCACTGAGAGACGCAAATTTCAATGTGGCCTTCACACATGAAATGATTCCCCATCCGTGACGTCAAGTGCAGTTCAGTTTTAACGATAAAAATGGAAGAGAAATGTTCTTGCGTAAGCAAGATTATGAACATGATTTTTATATGCCGGTTCGATCATTGAAAAATATTACAAATATAGAAATTGTAATGATTTCAACCCCATAACGCATAATTTTATTATTGATTTCAATAGAGAAAAAAACACTTTTTTTTTCTTGCAGATAATTCGAACTAATTTTGATCTCAACTTATATTTTCTAAGTACACAATCATTTCAGGAGTCTTGATTTTTTAAAAGTTTCATCATGGCTCAGTGGTGTGTATGCCGTTCACATATCTGCACAATGCTGCAAAAATAACCGTTAGCTATCACGGAGAAACGCGTTATGCGGGTAATAATGTACGTTATATAAAATTAACATTTTTTCTATTACCACTGTTCCATATTATAGTAAATTTTCAAAACTGGCGATGTTAGTTTTTGTAAGTATTTTGAAAAAATGTCAGCACTTTACGATTTAGGTTGTATCATTTAAATACGCATTGTTTACTGAAACTAAGATTGTTAACTTCTTGCTGTACTATAACGTCACGCGATAAATTGTAAAGGAAATTTTCAAGTCTTACAAAACCTATTAAATTGAAAATATCAGTGATATGCGACTCGATAAAATTGTTTCCATAATATTAACATTACGTAAAATTATACGATATTGCCAAGAATCACTGATCAATGTTTATTTGATTAATTTAATTCTGAATTATTGTGGAGGGAGTCACAAAGTAAATGGCACGGCAAGGGGTTAATTTAGTGCGCTCAATATGACATTCAATAAAAGTTTCATAAAAGGAGAACAATTTTTAATATTCCGTTTTAAAAAATTAAGGTCATCTGGATAACTTTGGGAAAAAGCTAATGAATTACAAAAGTGATATAATGAAGTACAGCTATCTCTCTGTGATCCCCATAAAATGAATCAAAGTTCCTTTTAATGGTTTTTCGTAGAAAACTTGAGAGAAAATTTCATACGGATTAGCAACGTGGGCAAATCACTTGGGTACACGGCATTAAAATTTCACTATATCAAAATAAAAGCTCAAAGAAATATGTTGAAAATTAAAAGAGTAAACAGCTACATCATACCAAATGGAATATTCGTGTAACCGTTTGTGCGAAAAACATATGGGACGTGTTCGAAAAGAGTGAGCCATAGCAAAGGTTAACGTACGATGCATCAAATATTTTCATGGAATTATAAATGCATCGCAACTTTTCGCTCCTTGTTCGCATTAATAAAAATACCGTATGAAAGTAGAAATAATCCCTTCTCAATAACACCGTAAAATCTTTTAATCATCTTTGAATTATCATTAGCCTTTGCACAAAAAAATTCTTGAAAATAAATAAAAAATATAGTAACAAAAATGCCATAAATTTATTAGTTAACAAAATGATATATCAATCACTATTATTGCAGTAATTAATTATGCATATTACAGATTTGCTAGCTGCATAACTATAATGTAACTAACTACATATAATTAAGAATGTACTGGCTGCAACGATTGCGATTGCATTATATGCAGGGTGTCCCAACCGATTTTGACATCGCGATGACTTCGGTATTGTGGCATGTAGCGAAAAATGTTTCATAGGAAACTTAAATGGTATCGAGTGGAGCATAATCTGGCGTCATTAGTTTTTTCGAAGGAGGACGCGTCAAGGACATACGAAGATCACCTTTGTTTTTTTAAATAGAATGAGGTAGATACTTTTTTATGCATCAAATGATACAGCTAGACATTGTTTATAAAAAACTATTGATCTATGTACATATGTCGAAAAGCTAATAGTTAAGGAGATATTTCAGTATAAATAATCTAAATACAAAAGCATCATTCATACCGCACTAGGTTGTGACCTCTGTTTATCTGTCTGTCACCTGGTTTAACGCCGCCCGACTTTTTCTTATGGGGCTACTTAGAGGATAAAACGCTTAAGTTTCAACTGAAGTGAGTGATACGAAGCAGCACATTATCGATGAATATGACAAAATATCAGCCGATGCATTAAATAACGTAGGCCAGTCCTTACTTGATCGATTTCAAAAATGCTGCGATGCAAATGGTCGTTATATTGAACCGTACCTGTAAATAAACGCTAATGTAATTACGAATTACTTAAAAAATAATTACTTAAATTGAAATATCTCATAAACTATTAGCTTTTCGGCATACATAGGTCAGTACTTTATTTATAAAGAATGTCTAGCTGCATCGCTTGATGCATAAAAAACTACTTCACTCTATTTAAAAAAAACAAAGTTGACCTTCATAAGTCCTTGACACGTCCTCCTACGGAAGAACTAATGTCACCAGATTATGCTCCACTCGATACTATTTAAGTTTCCTATAAACAATTTTTTGTTACATATCACAATACCACAGTTATCAAGATGTCAAAATCGGCTGTGACACTCTGTACATTACTTTATGTAATATAATCGCGTTAATCCAAAAAATAAAATTTTTTACTTTATACTGACGATGAAATGGAGCTTCGATATTAAAAATAAAAGAGCAAGATACGATATATTTTGGTCAAAAATTCTATCTCGTGTACTTCAATGGACGAAATATCGTACCAAAATAAAACTACAGGTAATCGATACTTCGTAAACTAACATGCAGCCTCCGTACGTAGCCCACTTCATACCCAAATTGGCTTGTATTAATACGTATAAACACTTGCAGAGCCTGGAGTACAGATACACGCACAGACTATCGTTTATTCATATATATATATATATATTCAGATATGTGCACATATATATCAGGGTAGGAAGCGCAAGAGCACCTGTTATTCTCGCTCCATTATTCCCGGGTCCATTGTTAACAGGGCCGGTTAGATCTCGAAGGGAAATAGCCTTTAACGTTCAAGCTTGTAATCTAAACTCAGTATCTCTCTCCCGATCGCTTCATCCCCCAGCGAATATCGCCTTCGATGCGATCAAGTTCGCCTTCCATTGAAGAAACGATCTGGCTTTACCTGAAAGGTAGTTCCGAAGAATATTGCGGACAGCCGTTCCACAACGTTCTGAGTACTCCACTGCGAATCAAGGAAACGTTACGCTTTGCGTGAACGACAGTACTATATGCTTTGCGTTCAATTGGTAGAATACCATAATACTTCTTTCGTGGTTGTTTTGGGAAGCACATTTAAGTGTGACGACTGTGTCATAAAATTCAGAAAATAGTAACAATAGTGTAGGATTTATTAACAAACAATACTGCTATCTCGCCGTCAGGATACAAACTGTCTTCTCTCCACGCATCTTCCTTTCTTAACATTCACGGCGTCACACGTTCCAATCGCTCGTCACACACTCACACTTTATTAATCATTTAGCCATACACATAGACGCTCATGCTCACATCCCACAATAGTTTCTTAGTAATTATCATTCAAAGTTATTTAGTAAAGTCAGATTAAATCCGCGTAAATTGAGCAAACAAGGAATTTCGTGATATGATGTGAGTAATATAGATTTACTTCCATAGGGCTATTCCTTGTATTATGTCCTTGACTAATTATGATCATCACCAGGACACGTCTAGCAGTATCTAGGCAGAGGACATTCATTCCAACACACATAATCCATATAGATATGAATTAAGATTAGCAATTGTAAAAGACAGAGTATCAGTAAAACGAATAAAGAAACAACACTAAATTAAACATTTGCTACTAAATTAATCATATTTGGTTTGGCAAAGCACCATCATTCAAATTTTAGTTGAGATATTGTACCGGGTATTTCAAAAGTAGTTGCCATGGCTTTCAGGGGTTGTTCTATATCCTTGGATCGTTGGAGATTTGCGAAAAAAACGTCTGAGAGAAAGCGTAGTCAGAAACAAATTGTTCTCAGGCAAATTAACTTTTAATTGTATCTTCATTAAATTTCGATTCAATTTTAGCTGAATAAGTCAGGCTTCCAGGCCTCCGATCATTCGGGAAAAACACACGAAATATCCTTACTAGTGCTACATGCAATTAGAAAATGGAGAACTGGGTCACGGATCTAGTATGGAAAGCGCAAGTGTTTATGTTCTTCTCCACAGGAACACCCTTGAGTGAAGCTGATACCGAACACAGATCATTCACATCTTCGTAGACTCCGTAAAATTTCATAGTTAAATTTCATTGTAAAGGGAGTCATTTATACAACCTTAATACAGAAAAAGACTGATAATAAAGGACGTGTTAAATATGCCTTCGAGAACTACCTCTCAGGGAAGTTTAATAAACATTGGCGTTGAGATTGTTAACGAGGACGAAATCGATACCTATGAAGACACAGGAATTGGGAAAAAAGCGGAAGTCTGTACTTATTTTTTTGTCGGGCGCTGCATTTTTTGGAACTGTTAAACTAACAATTGATAGACATATGCACGCGGGTACTGAAACATTAGGCACCTTGCTTTAACTTTCATACTCAAAGTCTTTCTTACTTTACAGGTTAGGATATTTAATCCTTTGTGTTCGTGTATCAGTAAGAACAAAATGTGTAATTGCCCTTTAAAAAATCTATTAAAATCTTAATAAAGATATCTCGAGTATTTCTTCCCGCAAGATTGAAGATCTAAAAACCTGACTTATTCAACTAAAATGCAATCGCGAAAACACAATTAAAAGTTAATTTGCGTGAGAACGGTTCGTTTCTGATCGATAGTTCTTCGCAGACAATTTATCTACGTAACGAGATTAATGCGATGAGACAATAAGAAAAAGCTACTCTGTCGCTAATTTTGCGTCGTTTTTTTTCGCAAATCTCTATCAATTTAATTCCACACAGAAGAACCCCTAAAAGCCATGACAACTACTTTTGAAACACCCTGTACTGCCGGTCGTTGTTTCTTGTGCGAAATATATTTTCGAAGACCGACAATAATGGTAAAATAACTCTCACCTTTCTATCCTATTACTGTCCTTATACACCTTTTTATTGATTTCCATAATCGTGTAAAGCTTTTACGAAGAATGTGCGATGTTATTATATGTACTGTATACAATGAAAAGATGATATAGTAAAACGTGGAATGTAGTGCCCGTTAATGTTCCTAGAAAATCGAGAAATAACGTGTTCAGAGGGAAGCTAGTGCAAATTCATTGCTTATTAAGTGCCCTGGGATCGGGTGGGCGCATTCCTGTAGAGAACTTAGGAGAAGCGGACGTGGAAAAAAGTAATAATGAAATAGAAGATGGGGCAGGAGTGGTTTTAAACCGACGCACATATCCGATGTTCTACTCCTCTGTCGAGGACTGCTGCAACGATGGGTGACCGTGCGCTTCCTTTTTTCCTTTTTACGATCTTACATTACTGTGGGTCATTAAAAAGAAGGCTATAGGAACGGCTCAAGGGCAAAAGGGATCTCTCATTCGAACCTTCTTAATATGACATTCGCTCTCTTCATCTTGCACTTCGATTTGAATATTACGAATTACAGTCGGATTTTATTCGTATTTCTTCTGTCAGCTTTCTTTCTAACGGCCCTCAGTATCAACAGACTATGAATTCAGGGTATGGAACCTTAATTCTGAAGGATTAAAATTGTTGATGCATGTTATTGATCAGTGTACAAGTGATTATGATAACAGACAGCGCGTAATCGTGGCCGCCGTAGTTTGACTATCAACCTGCGTCGAAATATTGAACCTATTTTCATGGTATTTGCTCCTATTTGAACCTAATATGATACTTTTCAATGCAAACACTCCTAATATAAACCTTTAACTCCTTCTCAGTAAAATGATACTCCTATGTAGCTATCACCAAAATCTTTAGCCCCTGAATTGGACCTGTTACTCCTCCTAGGTTAAATAATAATTTTTGTATTCAATATATATTTAATATCGCATAAAGAACTTTATTTTTTTTTAATAATTAATTAATAAGGAATGTATACATACATAAATGTAACTAGTGGATAAATACTTCAAAAACTGTCATGTTTTATTAATTCCAGCTGTTTTTTACTAATAGGTAATGAAACATACATTTGACAGTCAAAATTCATATATATATGTTACGGTGAAAAACCGACTCTGGAGAATGTCGACTTTCACCGGTGAATGTCAACATTCACATACTCCCTTGGTATATGTCCGAAATATTTGCTAAATACCCTTATTTCTGACTTACACCGGTAAATGTCGACATTCACCATGCACTAATGGTGAATGTTGAACATGTCGGAGATTTATATTCTCTTCTCCCTACTTCAGTCGCTATAAAACGTTATAAGAGTGATATAACTTTTTCGCTTCTCTTTCTGAGAGGAGCGACCAAGAATTTAAAACACACAGTACATTCTGAATGAGAAAAGAAAATAATTGTGATAAAAAATTACCTAATTATGTGATTCAAATCTTATTTATTGCAACAACTTAAACTGTTATGACACTTTGAATTGTACAAGAGTCCCCTGCTTTTACAACTGCATTTATTTGTGAATTTATTTATTATGAATTAATTTTTAAAACGTCAAAACGTTTTAATCGTCTGTAATCCAAAGGTTACTTATTGTTATTTTAGCAGAAACCACTTCAGAAAGTATTTTAGAGTACTTTTCTTGAGCAAAATAAAAATAATTGTCTTCTCGTTTACCCGCAGTTAATGCATTTAACTTTTCAAGAAAATGATCACGATTTACTGCAGTATCCATTCAATATAAATCACGGTATCGGAAACAAAAAATTAAGAAAACGTTGTTCGCATCATCAAAGCTTGCATAAGACTGACAAAGCTGACTGACTTCCAGCAGAACAAAGGATTTGGCGGGAAAGAGCCAGTCGCCTTTTTCTCGGCTCCTCTCTTTTGGAGCTCCACCAGAGCATATCTGTGATTGTCGACATACACCGGCGAGGGTCCGAATGTACAAGAATGTAATGAAATATTCGAACTTTCACCGACATATTTGGTATATGTTGATATTCACCGGTGAAAGTCGACATTCTCTAATTTCGGTCTTTCACTATTTCAATATTTCAATAGTTACTAGTCAGTAGTTCAATAGTTCACTAGTCCAATATTTCGATTCAGGAAGATCATTGGTTTCGGAGTATTGAATACTATTCACAAATTGATAGAGTGTGATCTTTAGCAATCAACCTTGGGGGAGTTATCCGCCAAGTTCTAAAACCTTTAGAAACATAAATGACTCCCCTAATCCTCTCCCTGAGGGGCTGTTGGAGGAATAATTTTCAAGAAGGGATAATTGAACATTAGCAATGTTGGGACCTCATGAAGAAAACGTCAGTTCTCCGACTCCGCCAGGGCGATCGAGCCCCTGATCAAGGGTAAGGCTTTCAACGTGGCCGCTTGAGTTCTCCGGCAAACACGTGCCTTCCACACGACGAATTTTACAGACTTGCTATAGAGCAATTGCTATTGAAAATAAAGAAAAGCAAGAAAATAAATCGAATTTGAGACTAAAAATTTCTAAAAAAATAGCCGTCTTCTCAAACCAATAAAGGCAAAATTAAGATTGCACGGCTTTAAAAAATATCCCTTCAATCGTTTAAAACGATAGATTATTTAAACCCGTGTTCGCGCGTGTAATGGTGTAGAAATCGACACGTCATTTGTGTCAATTCTGCGTGAAATTACGTGGTGTGAGCTGTTTGGAAATGTAGATAATTCACGGAATCCGCAAGATCTTGGGTCATAGGTGTCAATGGCAGCCGGTAGGTCTATATAAATGAATCGGGAGCCATAGAACGTTAAATTTGAATATGATTGATTGAGAGCACTCCTAAGTAGGACGTGAATGGGGCAACTCACACAAGGGTGAAACCTCACGTAGAAAGAAGCTGTCGATAAGGTAAGGGGGAGTAAGGAAGAGCAAGGGAAAAATTTAAGAAGATGAAGCGTGACACTGATGCTTCCCACGACGCTATCGTGCCTGAATACGATGACGATGCTACAGAGATGATGGCATTGAAGGATCTCCAATGACACTACACTTGATGATACGTTTATAATTTAAATTAATGCTAACAGATAATACACTTATTACTAACAAGTTTTTACATAAATCATTAACAGTAAAGCTCCCACAGAGGGGTCAGTCGACCCCTTTTCAATGAAAATTTGCCTTTAAGATAAAGTGTCGGTACGTTTAGTGTTAAAGTACATTAAAAGTTACACTTTTCTAAACATATTTTCTCCTTGGAAAACTGTAGCATATAACTGATAATATTTTTCAGATTTTTTAAAGAGAAATTAATACTAAATCCTATTTACAGAATGTTAATGAGAGGGAAGATTGTTATCATTCCAATAGATCAGAAAGTACAGTTACATTTTTAATAGAAATTATTGCTGTTTGCGAAACTGTGGAGTTAATGACAGTGGGAGAATTTGACGAAAAAAATATTTATCTGCCATAAACTGTTTCCTGATTTAATAAACGAAAGAAACTTTATATTCATCTCACTTGTATTGTTGTTTTACGAAACTTTGTATTTCGCATTTTTCTTTTTTATGCGGTATAGCAGTATAGGAAGATAATCCTACGTGTAATTTTATTTGCAGAAGTACACGAAATAACGTTAAATAACAATAAACTGTAGCAAAAGAGTCATCGAATTAAACTTACTCTTCTAGACTCGTTAACTACGTAGAGTAGTGGCTACAAAAAGTCATTTGAACAAGTACTCAAATTTGAAAAGAGGCAGAGGTACACAAAAAAATTGTTAAAAATGTAAAATAGCACTTTCTTTAAAACAATTTACTTATTCTGCAAATTTGTCTACTATGATTATATCTAGATATCATTTATATTTACTTTTAGTAGATAATTTTGTTCCTAATGAAAATATTTTTGTTTTATCGTTCACTTTTATTTTCTATTGTTCAAAATATAAGTAGTAGCGTTTAACTCAAGAAGTGCATTGAAGATGTTAGCTCACACGTGTCACTATTCTGAAACGAGCACTGCTCTTCAATTAACTTATTATAATCAACACTAGAACATTATAATGATACAACAGTATGCTACTAACTCATTTTAATCGCGCTGAATCCATTGACACAATTTTAAATATCTTCACAAGATCTGTGGTTTCTAATTTGAAAACTTTTAGCTCCTTTATTAGAAGAGCCTGTGTTATGAAGAAGCCTATTTTAGACTACTGGAGTTTTCCGAATCTATGCTTTTAGAGAAAAGAACACAAGAAGAAAACAAGAGACTAATTTACTTCTTCCTGTCAGCCGCAATTTCCAAAACCGAAATACAAGTGACACGCTGCGGAAAGCTTTCTCGATTCGTAAGATTTAACAATAGGGAAGAGCAATGCTTTCTGTGCTTGTCCTCTGCGGACAGATAAATTTGTATATGCGAATGATATACATACGAAAACATCGTCACAGCCAAAATATGCGTCTCTTTAGTTGTATGAGTACCTTTTCTATGTTATTAATATGTTATTGTTTGTGAAAACATACACATTTCAAATAAGTTAATGCTGAGTTTGAAATGTAATTAAATTTGAAAGAATACCTTTATGTGTGTTGCGGAGCAATAATAAGTCCCTGAGGCTCACAGATGTAGCTCAATCCGTCGTAGGGTTTTTAATAGTTTACAGATGTGCATTTTAACGAAAAATAGCTGCCGCGCCTTGCAAACTGTTTATTACCTCAAAGTCAATGAGCTTATGGGCCTATTGTCGTCAAGACTTCTTCAGGAAAAGTTTTGTCCTGTAGGAAGTATTGACCGGGGACTTCTTCCCCCACTCGAGCCGGGGTTTTTCCTAAGACACCGAAGGCTGAAGGAGGCTCTTAACCTATGGGCAAAGGACGATTCCTTTGCCCACCAATCGCAAATTTAATATTTGCAAAACTAAAGAGTCTCCCAATCAGCAACGTCCCTGTTCTGCAATAGTGACCGCCCCCGCCAAATCTTGACGGAAGCGCGTTTTCACGCGCTTGAAGAAATGAGTCTTCTACAAACAGTGAACCGAATAAGATCCAGTGTTCCTAATAGAAGCTCCGTTCGCGAGGTTAAGACCCGGACGTAATCTCCATAGTTGTACTTGTAAAAAGTGTAAATAAACCACTAAACTAGGCAACTTTGGACCATCTCAACATCATTTAAACACAAGACCTTCATACGTGGTTCAAATCGGGTGAGCCTGTTTTAGTATACGCTCACTCCAGAGGTGTCGCCGAAAAATCGTGGAGCAGGTATCAACCCACGAGGCGTACATCCGTAACAATGTGTGTGGAAAAAGCTTTTATGGAACTTGAAGAATTGAAAGTGAATTTAATTTTGACCACAAGGAGAATTATAATACTGAAATTTAATGTGTACAAAAATTAGGACAATGTGTATTCGAAGATTTCTGGATCCATTAGTTGCAAATGGCACCAGATTAATACAGTGTGCGCGTTTAAAATTATGTATCAAATTTTTTAAAGTAAATAATACAAAATAATACCAGCTTGAACAATTGATAATTGCAAAAATATATTACTTCATTTTACGTCATGTTAAATAGGAAAAGTAGTATCTGTTAGATAGATTTTTATGCCATATTTTATACAATGCTGCACCATCACGTTCAAAACTGATCATATTTTGATTATCCCATTTGTTAGAGTTGCGATTCCCAATTGAGCACACGTGAATCGTGAATATTACTTCGTGAGGATTTTTTTAACAGAGAACAGTGCGAATAAAATTGACAGGTAAATGACAAATATTAGAAACAAACATATGAGTGATTTTTGGCAGTAACCGTTACACCGATATTATTTGTTATTCATCATCATTATTCTTAAAGTGAAATTCGTTAAATTAAAGCTAGAAATTGTAAAGTAGGAATATTAAAAACAAAGCTAATTATATATTCGGTGGTTCTTTACCTACTTTTCACTGTTATTTTTTATTCCATATATAATGTTGGCATGATAGTGAATATTATCGACCAAAACTCACAAGCATTGAATTTACGACGTGTTCATGACAAACGTCAAGTAACTGTGAAGCAAATAATTCTTATCGATCTCCTTTAACAATAATAATATCATCAAAGATACAGGAAATATTAGCAGACATAAAAGTATTTAAAAATATTATTTGTTGTTCAGTTAATAAAAAAAGATTCCACTGATTTACGTCAAACCTGCCACTTTGTTTTATTCATAAAAAGGTATGCTTTATAAGCAAATTGCTTCCATTTTTCTGTACATGTTACAATTTTATCAATAGTTCTCTACTAGTATTACAAATATTATCGTTTTTTTGAGAGTGATGTTGCACAATTTTTATAATAATTACTCATATTGAGATTTTGAGGCTATCGTGGCCATCGTTAACTGAACAATGGTTTGGAGTTTGCCAGATTTCAGCCACGTTACAAGTTATAAAACTTTCGACGTTTCGTTTACATTACAGATAGTTCCATCAGGATGAACTGATACTGAAGTATCTCGTTCGCTAGTTTTCCTATTTTGTATTACATACTACCTGGTGCAACATTTCACAGCCAATCATTTTAGTTGATCAGTTGAGCAACTAAAAGTTTTTACTTCGAAGAAGACCACTCTTCAGATTACTCATATTCAGAATAACTTTAAGTATGAAAAATTGACGATCCAACCACACGGAGACGATACTTCATCCACTCGAGGCTAACCCAGTTCTCTGAACGTTCTTGGATACCGACCTAATTCTATAAGAAATTATATTCAAATATTGCTAAACGTGATTCAGAGTATAAATAGGAAATGTTACTCATTGCTAATTTCGTATCGTTTTTCCTTCAAAACATACTTTCAAGACCTTTAGTCTTGACGGTAGTTACCAGAAAAGAGATCGCTCTTTTGGAACCTTTATCACGATAAGTCGGATCATCTGAACTTCCCAAAACACTGCCTGAAATCCATAAAACGAGAGTGTATTTCCAAAATCATTGAATTGTACAGAATCACTGACAGTCTGCAGTTCGCGACTACGCTACTTTTTTGTTAAAACTCCGAATGCGAAAGCAGTTTCTTCAATAAATAAGGAGCTGTAAACCAACACACGGGATAGAATACAAAAATTGTGTTAGAAGTGGGATACAACAACGTGTTACTGATATATATGCAAACATGCACTGTGATGCTGCAATTTTTTCATTTTTTTCAATAATTTCTACTCATTGCGGCAATATCAAGCTCTAAAGTACTTTTAAGACACAGATATTGATGAAAGTGCATGGACATAACAATTAATAATGACTGAAGTTGCAAATAGTCAAACAAGTTCTCCGTATAATAAATGTTAAGCTGTTATGCATCGCAACGTTTTAGAAAAAATCCTAATTTGAATTCGGTCAAGAAGTGGTATTTTAATGTATCATGCTTGGATATTAAATGTAGGAACTATGGAGATTATGGAGATATTATTGCATTTTTTCACTTTTGTTCGTGTGATTAACACTAGATTTATTAAGTCTGTCGTACTTGAATATACTAACACATTACCTTTCATTTGTGGATTTATTCATTTTCTAAGTCTTATTACGCTTTCAATTTAGATATTTGACGTGCTTTCAGGATTAAATGTGTTTAAAACAGTCTTAGTTATACTCTTATGCAGCAATTTTCATAAATTATTTTTATTTTTACATTGTGTCAGCACTTCTTCCAAGAACAAACAAACCAGAAAAAAATGACAGAGAACAGGTTAAATTACTTAAGAAGCGTTTTTAAGAAAAAGAGGAATCCGTCCAATTGACGGGTTCGTATTGACGTAGATGTAGTGTTAATATAGCAGTCAATTAAAGAAGCATTTCATTTTATTGCAAAAGAGCGATGCTATTTACTGAGCGTCAAGATTGTGACGATTAATTCCAGCAACCTTTACACCGGATCGGGTTATATTTATTTTCTGACAGCTATACAATAATTTACTGGTTTGAAAAATTCCGACAAGTAAAGTGGATATGCAATTATTTGCATACAGATTACCTGAAAATAATTATGATCACTATTTTATTTTTTATCTCAAACACCTTCACGCTGTATAAAATACAATGTCATATTATACTTGCGTAAAGACATGTTCCCCATTACTTTGTTCAGAATGTCATATTACCAAGTTCAGAAATTAGTTAATAATAGCAACATCTATAATTCAAAAAATTTTAGCAGAGATTAATTCGTGTTATTATTATTTAAAATTATTAATGTTGCTAAAATTTTCCCTTTCATTTTCCTTGTCATTTCTACCTTGTTTTTGTCTTTTTGCCCGAGTCGAAAATTTAAAGCCCAAAATCCTCCTAAGTTACCAAATAACTTAGGATATTTAGGCTGAATATGAAAAAATATGTTATATATAAAAGAATGCAAATTTTAATTCCATAATCACCCTAAACTTGTTACTTTTTGCCAGTTTTGCCTAGTTTAGGATCAATTTAGGCTTCATACAGCCGAAAATAATCCTCAGCATTCTATAATGAGGAGTTTTGGAATTGGATTGGAATTGGAGTGGAATGATCTAGGTCCAAAAAAATTCTCAATATACTAAAAATTCATTTGATTTCAGGAGATTTAGAATTTATATGGAATAAAATGATAATTTAATATCCACTTGCTCCTGAAAGCCCTATTTTTAGAATATGAGTCGACAGACTTGGAACTTCTGAAATACTTTTAGGGGATGTCAGATTAAATTGGAGTACAAATTTTACCTGAACAGTCCATATAACTCCTAAAAATCATATTTACAGAACTTTGAGGCGCGTAGACACACTAGTTGAGGATTTTGAGGTTCACAATGGCATGTGTACATAATGAAGCGGCAAATGATAAATCAAAAGAATCTAGGATTTGAAGTTTCTTTTTAGGCTGGACTTTTCGACTCGGATGCCTCCCTCCGCTACGCATTAAAAATACTCACACTCAAACGTGAAGAATCACGCAAAATCTGACATAAGTACCTATACGTTGTCAATTACGTTGTCGATTCACAGTTTCAAAATTCCCTAAGGCTATGAAATTTCAACTCATCTTTTGCATTTTTGCATTTGAAAAAAATTATTACTTCCAGAGTAAAGTAGAATAATTCTGCTAATTAAAAGCTATCTTTGCGTTCCCTAGCAGTATTTATCATCATTCGGGATGCAAGTTTATGAAATATTCTGTATATAACATCGTACATACTCACAGGTATACGTATGTATCTATATATACATATATATAATGCCAGACGGACGGCTGAAAAGCGTTTCAAAAAGGAGGGGCAAAAAGAGGCACAGAAAAAAAGCGCGAACAGCAAGTCCAATTTCGTCTCTTTTGAAAAAGAGATATCGACGTCATTCATGCCGAGGCTTTTCGCGCCCTCTCGCCGTAAGAGGAACGTAATTATAGGTATCCCTTTCATCCGAGCCGAGGATAGATAGATTCAGTCGGCCAACTAATCCAGCTAATCTCTCTTCTAGGCTTTCAACGGGTCCTCGCCGTGGCATCGATTCTGCTCCCTCGGCGATACTTACCGTATCGCGGCCAGTTTTATTAAATATATGTCCTGATCCAATCGCTTAATTTCCACGGACAGAACACCTCTCTCATCCGTAGTTCGCAAAATGACACTCCGTCCTAAGCGAAAATTGCCATGAGCAATTTCACTAATGGGATTCTTCGATCGCGAATAAAGCCCAGTACGTTCTTCCTGATAATTATATTTCCCGATAATTATAATTTATCTGCGACAGTTCGTGCTGGAATTTGGATATTTCTGCAGAACAGACGAAACGCTTGCGCTCGTGTTAAATAAAGGGAGCGTGTACGACTACTGTCTTATAATCGTTTTAAATTAATCTCAATGAAAGGATGCTTGATTAATTCAGCAACCAATGTGTCGATTTATGTGCTTGGTTTAGATGGTGAAATATTATTCTTGCGTTCTTTAACTAAAACAATCACTGGCACTATACAATGTATTTTCGTGTCTGAAAATGTTTAAGATCTTATCGGAAATTCTGCGAAACAGCGCAAATGCTTGCAACATTTAGTATCTGTGATTGCATATCGCGATACTTTAGCGCGAAACGTGAGGTACGAGTATTTGAAAGCGGTCACGCACGTTCGGCTGTGTACACCTGTAAGTACACGGATGCACATATACATCAGCATCCACCTGGTCGAAGCCGAACTAAATAACCACGAAACACGGTCAGTGAAATCAACAACCTGTTGATATTTGCAGTATTTAAGAAGTGGCATATGCTTCGTTAGATATATCGCATTATTTTTTCACTAATTTAGCATGGCATGGGAATTACGATTTTATCTGTAAAAGTTATGCTAAGATCATATCAGGACGATGGAAATGTTTGCATTCCATAATACTATTACGGTACTTTTTATTTCAAAGAGAAAGAATTCTAACTTCTGGATACGAAAGATAAGAAACTCTTATTATGAAAATGATTTTGTGAAGAATTGAAGATTATGATTAACAATATAATATTGGGGTGTTCGGAAAGTTCGTAGCGTTTTCGAAAGATGGCAGCTTTTTATGATTGACATTTGTTATTAATGTTATTTTGTAACAGCATAATATTAAAAATCATAGTTTCAGACATTAATCAGAATAAAAAGCAATAAAGTTTATTAATATTTTGTACGTATAACAGTGGTAGGAATATGGAAAACAGGAAAGTAGGTTTCCGACATTTAATGCTTTATTGTTATAATAAAGAAAAAAACGCTGACTTCGTTTAGGAAGTTTTACCGCACCCACCCTACTCGCCATACCTAGTACCGTCTAATTATTATTTATTTAGGTCTGTGCAAAATTTATTTAATGGCCAAGAATTTAGTACTCTGAAGGCTTGGAAGTCTTAGAAATCATTTAGAGCGGTTCTTTGATGAAAAAAATCAAAAGTTTTTTAAGAAAGAGATTATGAAGCTACCTGATAGAAGACAAAAAGTAAAGTACATATATTATTCAATAAACTATTTATTTTCCAAAAATAGGTATATCGATTTTGAATATTTATTGCATGGGAATAAAACCGAATCAACGTCCTAGGTATTCCGATTGTAAATACGAAGATTCTTCGCAGTACATGGGAGAAACGCCTTGACTGTGTAAATTACTAACAGTAAGTGTGTCTGTTACTACCTTCGAAAGGGTAGTAATTTCAAATGATATGTATGTATTTATCTGTTCCAACATAATTTTCTTTTAAACCTCACATACATAACACATACATCAAACATACATCACGCATGCATCACATATCGGCTGGTTTTCGATCGATACTCGTTGACAGAGCAGGGGTTATCGAATTCAATTGAAACATTTGACAATATACATTATACGTACAATAACACACATTTTTACATTTATCCACGCGTCAAAGTCAAAGGAATGTAAATTCCCTATTAAAATATTGTGATGATGCATCTGAGAAAATGGAAAAATCTACTTATCTTGAATGGGAAAAATGTCAATGTATGGTACATAGTACCTACATGACAACTAACCATGACGTCTTTCTTTCGAAAATCATTAAATTACACCTACAAAGAAACGGAATTTTTTAGAAATGGAATACTTCTGCAGTTACTAAAGTAACTTCGTAAATATAAAAGAAACAGGCTCTTGCTGTAATTCAAAGTAGCAATCTATTACGTGATTCTATTTACTACGTGACCACCACGCTATTCTCGAAGAAATTAATTTTCCATGTCATTTTGATATAATCACGTTATTCTAATTTCTTATGTTTCCCATTTGTAAATAGGTATACTAAACAAGCAAAACTAGTCAAATAAATAAGAAAGATGAAGGCAGTAAATCTTGCATAGTTTGAAAATTCGATTCTCAAGACGTGCTGAGACATTGTCTAAAAAACGTCAAAACTTTTTCCCCAAACACGGGGAGTCGATTCTTACAGGAGAATTGGAAAATTTTCGAGAAATCGATGTTGCAGTCTCGTATCGTTTGTAAAATATTCAAGAGAGACAGCATGTTTCCGAATTTTTTATTATTATATTGATATATAACATACTATTGCACGATGGAAAATATATGGCCTGAATATCGTTCGAGCGGTTAAATCAAATGAAACTTTAATGCAGTGTTTCCCAAATTTTTCGGAATCATCATCTCCTTCAATGCACGAACGCATGTTCCACGCCTGTTAACCGTAATCTAAAAAAAAGATCGCAAACTAAACGCAGCTACAGCTAGAAAAAATTAGGAAGTTAATCTGCATTCATTTTGCATGAACTCAAGGAGTTTTAATAAAATCAAAATAATAACAATAGACAATACTCGATAACTCATGTTTTAAAATGTAGTTTCGTCAGTGCAAATAGACAAAATCAGATAGATCTCTCGCACGAGTCCTTATTTGCTTTTCATAAATTCAATACAAAATGTTTTCTTTTTGTATCTATCTCGTATTATTATGTAAAGGCCTGGGAATTGAGACTTTCTGGAATAATCATTAATGGTAAACAACTGAATTTCCTATGATAGAAGGTTACAATGGAAAAGAGATATAAGATTTTAAATACATTATCTTAATTATTAAGTGGAACTAAAAATTCCATAAAAAAGATTCTTCCGCATCGTTTATTGAATCAAGAAAATTATCGTATTATGGGAATAAATGAGAAGGATTGTTACATAATTAATATCGAATAAAAGAAATATTTTTAGTTAGGAAATATCTTCGGCCGCACGACATTACTCTACCTTCTTTATAAAATCTTGTTGGCTGAAAATGCAGGAGATTTATGTCATTCATAAAACCTCTTTCGTTCTTGCGTATAATGAAATAAGATTACGTAACGTTTCAAAGGAGATGGCTGCTTCTTTTGTTTTTGCAGCTATTGATCGTCTTATTACTTTGACGAGCACTTAATGCGATCAAGCTCTCATCGCAATTTATATGAAAAGCGTCTGCACTGTATTTCGTTGTGGCTACGTACAAAGGGCTCCTTAAAGTGGCAATTAGTACCTCGATATTTCAAGTAGCACGAGTAAGTAAGAATGCTATTCTTTGTTGCTAAAAGGAAACCTTCAACGCTCATCTCCACAAAGCGCGAAAGTGGTGAAAACAATACTTCTGTTCTCTTAAAAAAATCAATTCTTACGACCGAAAATCTATAATAATTCGATAAACATTGTTCTATTTAATGTATCAATATATTCGTCACTATAACTTTCATATCAGAAACTGTGTTCAATTCGTTTAGCGCGAAATGTTTTCTTCCGATGACTATTGAAGTCTAACAAGGGAACATCCCGAGGTGTAAAACACCGATTTTGATGAAATTTTAGTATGATATAGTTCTCGCGAAAATATTTGATCCGTTATCGGCAACCGTCCACGTTAAAGGGGTGAAACCCACCCTCAAAGTTGAAAAAAAGTATTTTTTATCATATTGTTTAAACAAATGGGTTTTTTAAGAAAATGTTTATACCATTGGATTCGTGGTCGAAATACGTTAATTTCCAGTCCTTACGAAATTTTCGAATCTCTAATAGTTTCGGAGATATTCGATAAAATAGTTTTCGTTACCCCAACTTTGGGGGCGGTTTTCACCCCTTTAACATGGACGGTTGCCGAGAAAACAAATTAGGTTGCAAATATTTACACAAAATCCACCTTTTACTATAGTTTCATAAGAATTGGTGATTTACAGTTGGGGATAGTCATACATGGTATTGATGTGACTCGACAGCCGACAGACCTGAAAAATTGAACAATTCTGGGGAGGTGTACTTTATATATTTACAATTTTCAAACATAAACTGCTTTAACTAATATATAGCTGCTTTAGAATACTTGTGGTGGTAGAAAATATTTGTTATGCCAATAACAATGAATACCACTATTGCAATAATTATTAAAAATTATTTATTAATCAATCGCATTTTTTAAATTTATATAAAAACAACATGTGTGACTGACAATAAAATCTGACCTTTCAGAGCAGTCATACATGTATATACGAAAGAATAACTTGACAAATACGCAAGCGTAAAAATTGAAAATGCAATAACTTTTTTTGTAATACAGATATCAAATTTTCAATTTATCCGTATTTTGTGTTTCGATACATAGTATTCACAAACAGATATTCAAAAAAGCTGATTAAAATTTAGCTGACAAAATGATTAAAAAAGTTGTATTTTTTACAATATTATTTAAACAAATGGATTTTTGAAAAAAATGATTATACCATTGGATTCAAAATCCGGAGGCATTAATTTTCACTCTCTACGAAATTTTCGTATCTCTAATAGTTTTCGAGATATTCGATAAAGAAGTTTCAGGACCCCAACTTTGAGGGTGGTTTTCACCCCTTTAACGTGGACGGTTGCCGATTAAAAGAATACGGGTCAAATATTTTCGCGAGGACTATATCACACTAAAATTTCATCAAAATCGGTGATTTACACCTCCGGATGTTCCCTTGTAAATCCTCAAGATGTCAAAGTTTATTATACAGATTAACAGGCACCTAGTTCTGAGAATTAAGTAATTTTTGTGCTGTATACCGTATGGTTTACAACACTTTATTTAGGAAGAACTACTTTCGCATTCGAAGTTTAAACAAACTTGAAAAAATGTAGTGGCGATCTGCTGACTGTCAGCCATTCAGTACAATTGTTGTATACCTCTTTATTTTTGTTATTCAGTTAATGTATAGGGTCCCAGTGAAACACAACACATACTCTCTCCCTAAACTGTCGAACTCAAGTCAGAGAAAAACCAGAGACCCGCACTTGGGCCCTACCGAGGTGTAGCCATAAATTACACCACTCCTCTGTCCTTTTTCCCTTCTTTCCTCTTTTACTTAAATCCTTTACTTGCCTTCCTCTACGTACTTCCCTCTCTCCGACTAATTTCTCGTTCACCCTCAACGCTCTTCCAAAACCCTCGACACTTCTATTCGATCTTCAGACTATAAAACATCTTCCTCCGTTTTAATAAACTCTCAATCAGCATCGAAGAAAATTCCAGTAGTTATTTCTACGGGGTCATAACACAATTCTGACTTAATCTTTCTAGTTTTTGCATAAAGTGTCCGAAGCCAGAGAAATCACTTGGTATATGATACGGGGTAAGGGAAGACTGTCTCCCGCACCACCTATTCCCATCGTATCGGTCCTTAAAACCTGAGGTCGGTGAATGACAATTGAAAGTTAAACATCGGTGTAGGAAAAAAGAACTCAATAAAAAGGAAATTACACGCAGGATATATTGGGTTCGAAAGAAAGTAATTTCGGTTTTCGCTGAGAGCTAGAATTACGTTTGTTCTGAATAACTTCTGACAATATTATGATGTTTTTCTTCTGACAATTGAAAATTGTCACTTTGGCTTGGCTTAGAAAAACAATTGTGCTTTGTTTCGTTTGTAATTGTTTGCTTAGGGTGAATTTTAACATGGAGTGTAAAAACGAAAATTTCCGACTTATTTTACTTTTTTATTTTTCGGAAGGCAAAGGTTAGTTTGGAAGTGATGTCATGGCCCCCATATAACCTTCACCTGACACCATAAGATTACCATTTATTTTGATCCCTGTAAAACTTTTTGAATGGTGAAACTTTTACTAGCGATGATAGCCTAAAATCGCATTTGGTTCAGTTTTTTGCTGATAAGAGCCAGAAGTTCTATAAAAGCGGAATCATGAATTTGTCAGAAAAATGATAAAAGGTAATGGAACAAAGGTCATTGAAAAAATTTATTGTTAAGAAAAACTGAGTTCCATTTCACACTACAAAACCGAAATTACTTTCTTGCCAACCCAATATCAAAATTAATTTAATTAAAACTACAGGCCTTGAATCTCACTCATCGAGAAAGGAGAAGATGCCTCGATCGTGTATGCCTTTTATATCATTGGAAAAGATTTGCATGTTGCCGCCTAGCAATGTCTAGAATCTTCTGTCATTGCAGCCGCGCCTGAGCCGCCCGCGTTAGCAACCGTACACTTATTTCGTCGTTCCCATAACGACGTAACGAGTTTGCGGCTTTCTCGGCCAGTCACACAGAATCGAAAATAATGTCAGGACAAGGAATGTCTCTATTCGTCGGGCGGATCGGAGCCAAGTCCGTTAACAAGTGACTTCTTTTGCTGAGCTAATGGTACGTAGTAATTTCAGTAGTACTTATCCGATAAAAAATTTTCCGAACAGAAGTTTAAATTAATTTTCGTTTTTTAAACACTTCACTTCTGTCGCTGCATGTAGACTCGGGCTGTACAGTCCGATGTCTGAAAGGTGGCTAGCGAGCGACGGAGTCTCCTTTTCTCAACCGCCTGTTCCCGCCATTTCGTTTTTGAAATCTGCCAACCCACTTTCTTAAAGTAAACGACTATGGGAAGTGTTTGCTTTAGGAAATTACGTTTGAGAATTTGAAAAACAAAATGGCGGGAATAGACGGTTAAAAAAGCGAGACTCCGCTGCACCTTAGCCATCTTTTAGTTATCGGACCATACGTCAGCGCCCGAAGTATACATTTTGCTTAGAAATTAAGTTGTTTCTCAGTGCATTAAGAGGTGCAACAGACATGAAGTACTATTCAATGTGAAATAGAGAACTTTGTTGATAATTAACAAAGTACTACCCACTTCTCTCGAAGTTCAAGGGTGGTTCTTCAAATTGAAAGTTCAAGCGTCATCACGCCATGTACAGACGGAATCCACAGCTCGAACGCCGAATATCGACAACGAGAAGTATTAATGACAATTTAGAATTATTTGTTACTTTGACCCATAATGTTAATGAAAATGTTTTAGGACGCTTACTCATTGAGTTGGCTTATCGGATTTTTCCTGTCATACCGAAATTAACAATAAAAGATACAATTGAAATACGAATCTAGAAAATGGATAACATAGTGTCGAGACTTTACAAAAACATCTAAAACTTTGCAAAGAATTTTTGGTATCCATTGTACAGTAAAAGTTTACTCGTTCCAATGTCGGCGAACATTCCATCTTTTCGTCTCTTGCGGCATACGGAATATAGGTACGATCGAAATAAATTCACAAAAAAAAAAAGATAGAGGATACCGGCCCACCCGTAGGATTTCGCTATCGGAAGAAATCGCTCGAGAAACACCCGCATCTTCTGCTGGTATCTCGAAGGTGCAAGCTGTTCGTCTAGAAAATATGCATCTTCGAGAGCTTCAGCTTCAGTGGGCGCGCCCGCATCATCTTTGACGCTACATGCATTCTGGAACGAAAATACCTCCGTGCTTAGAGATTCTTCCAAATTATCCGGAAACAATTCGCTGGGAGGAGTACGATAATATATTCGTATATAAATACACGGATATGTAGGTAGTATCGATAATCTTGATATATGTACAAATATTTTTAATAATTAATCATAGTTACGAATATTGTATTCCGTAATTCGGTCCCAATGATTATATTGTTCAACACGATTTTCTTTCGCCAATATTCGCTGATTATTGTTAAAAAAGGGGTATTACGCAAAAACAATAAACGCTACTCTCTTAGATCGAACCAGTGGAATTTCACTGGTTCGCCAGTGAAAACTCACTTGTTTACTAATGACACTCACTGGTTCCGCCAGTGATCTCGGCGGCCATCAAAATTCACTGGTTTACCAGTGAATCTCACTCGTCAGCATATTCAAAAATAAAACACAGCGCATGGAGCTGCGGCAGCGGACGTAAATTTCACTGGTTCGCCAGTGAGATTTGTATTCACTGGTTGAACCAGTGAAATCTCACTGGTTCGATCTAAGAGAGTAGGAAGTTAATACAAGTATGTAATACTTCTAACAATATTTTATCTTGTTAGAATAACATATCACCCAGTGGATATTGGCGAAAGATAAAAAAATTCAAAGTTGTTGAACAGTGTTATTATTAGAAGGGAAAAAGATTCTGATCTTTTGGATAAAAAATATAAGAAACACATAACAATAAAACACATTTTTTCTCGAGAGCTAGTTTGTTCTTTGAAAGACTCTAAAATATTGGAATGAGAGATCTGGATAACTGTGACCCTCATGACTAACATTTCAAATCGTGAATGTTTCTGTTATGACATCCTTTGATATTGTGAGTATCACTTGAACATGGCTAGGATATTTTACGTAAATCGACATCATATTTGAAGAGCTAACACACCCTTAGCAGTGCGCCGAATCGCTGATTGTGAGATTAATGTTTGACGTGTGAGCATACTTATAATCAACAGGAAGAGGCCTCCATATTTCTCTCCCATGACAAACTAGGACTTTTAATTTTATAATACACTCTCCACGGAGATTACACTTCATAAGGGATCATAGAAAAGCGGCTCTAGTTCCACCAAACCAACGTTTCTAACTGATGTTAAGAGACCCTTTTTATACATTTTACCAATCTTTCGAGCTGTTACATTACCCTTAAAGACGCGTAACATCACGGAATCCTGAGCGTTAAAACATCCCCAAACGTTGGGTGTTTAACACTAGATTTACGGAGCCAATTTGACTCACTCAAAATTTGATTACTATATGTATAATATGATTTATTGGTTAATTTTTTAATAATAAATCTTACGTTTAAATTGATTTGGAACTATTTTCTTTACAAAAGACTTCAATTTTCTTGTATGAGTCAGATTGGCGCACTTCAAAAAAATAGGTGTATTCCCCCCCGTAAATCTAGTGTTAATACTCCTCTGGAAAACTGGATTTCCCTGTTTTGTTTTCAATGTTTATTCCCTTATGTAATATAATCACCGCGGGAAGCGTATTTCGAAATTGAAAGCCGTAGTATATCGTATTCGATAAATATGATGTTTTTCTATCTTATACGCCAAAAAGCTAATCGAAAGTAAATCTAGGAGTTGTCAAACAAGGTAAGGGTCTTTCCCCGTGAGAAGGATCAAATTGCAACTACTTTTTTTAAAAGAAGATAGAAGTGCATATATTGTTTTCTGCATTATTCCACTTTAACAGATGACGAGATATTTCAAAATGAATTCTTCAATTTCCTTAGCTCCTAAATCCTACGTACCAACAGACCCCTTTCCTAAACACAAACTTTGTATTTCTTCGATTTAGACAGTCTAAGAATCAATTATTCTTCCGATGTTGCAGTAGACACATTTGTATCTTGATGTTCTTTTTGCTTTGCCCGGAAACTGCGAAATACGTACAAATATGGAGAGACGGATTATCAACATATAAAATGCCATGGGATCATCAGTAACTAGCGTCATTGAATTCAATGAAACGTAAGATTTTTAAATTCTTCTCTTTCTTTACAAATTTTCTAATATTATACCAGTTCTTTACTATTATAAAGTTCTTCTGACTATATATCTACTTGTACCTTTATAGTTTCTTTGTGACAATGTGGTTTTAATAGAAAAAGTTTCATTTCATTGAATATGATGAAACTAGCGAAAAACCGTGCGTTCAATGTGTTACAGAAGTGAATTTCAAATTTTTTTGAAAACGTGTTTCCGTGGTACCTAAGACCGTCTACGAATAGGCATTTACACTGTCTGTGAGTGATGTAACAACCTTTCTTAACTGAACACGAACTCCAGAAAGGGCTGTGGTACGCACAGTCTGAAGGACCAGAAGAAGAGTCACAGAGACTGAAAGAAGCAAGAAAAGGCTATAAAAGAGCAGCAGAGATAGGCGAAAAGAATGGAATGAAGGGAAAGGTTCACGAAGAGGGACAACCAGTTCCGGTGATATATATTCGCCATTTCGAGCCGACGAAGCCTTCCAGAGAGAAAAGGCAGAGGGCGAAGGGAGTCGACGAAGCAAAGGGGGAAGACTATCCTTGTGCACCTCCATGAGGTTTTTGTTCGTACGGTAGAGTTAATTTCTCGTTCCTCTGGGTTTCCCCGGAAAACTCCTTCGGAAACTTGAGTCAGAATGCCGTGACGAGGTGTACGCGGACTTCCCGACTACGTCTCAGCAGCTCGAGCTAACAGAGCAAGTGGCGAAAGAGCTGTTTCGAGAGAAAATAAACTACCTGCGTCGCATAATACACGACGTTACCACACGCGTACAACGTTTCTCTAGCCTCGTCTTTCCGCAGCCTCTTCTCCCTGCCGCTTTTCTTCTCGCCGTTTAAATACAACGTCGACTCTGCCGTCGACATCAATGACAACGCTCCCTCGTTTCGTTCACCGGCACATCCGAATTTGTTTAACTAATTGTAAACAACGGTAGAGATCTGATTTAATTAAACATATATTTCAATTTCGATTATACGATTTAGCTGTTGTTGTTTTTTTCTTTTCCTCTTTCCATTTCAAACGCAACATTCGTTTTCGTAGTGACGCCTCTCGTAGTTCTAATATCACGGAAATCTCACCTGCCCATCCTACCCAGCTTTCCGGCGAAAAACGATCCCTAGAATTATAACACTTCCTGCCTCCTCGACTTGAATTAAGCCCATTTTTAAAGTCCTCGTGACTGCCCGGCTTTTTCCCTCGGTATCGCGATTTTCTACTGCCTAATATTTCAGCACGAATTGTGCTGCGTCTGTAGTCCGTGGGAATTAGATTTCAACCGACGGTGGTAGCAATTTCAACGACCGACTAACAAAATATTTCCTCCGGTAATTTCTGAGTCTGTTACTTTTTAATATTAACGACATTACCGGATAAAGGGTGTTGTGGTATAAAGAGCAAATAGAAAAATACAGAAGACCGGTATTGTGAAAAGCTGGAATGCAAAAAATTGCTGTACAAATGAGAACACAAATCCTATGTATTGAAATAAGCGGATATTTCAGGGTGGATATTTAATCGTCTGAGTGTCATAGATGTTTGCGAAAATCTGATCGAAAAGAGGCAAGCAGCGAAATCGCGTTTCTTTCGTTTTGTATCGAGGAAAGCAATAAAGTTAGATATCAATTTCTGCTTATAAGTGGTATTTAACCCCTTAGCATCCCCGCAACATTATGAAAAAATGTTCCAAAAATACCATTATTATTTCAAACTGCCGCGAATACCTTAAGATAAATAAAAGTCAACACTAGTGTAGTTTTTTAAAAATACTTCACTTTTTTCGAAAAAATAAGACATAAAATATACTATTGATAACAGAAACGTAATATTACGTTCGATTGGCAGACACGTACATTTATGTTCATTTTAAAATACAGCCGGTAAAGTATGAAGTGCCCGTAATATTACGTTCGAAGTAATTTTATTAAGGTAAATATTGTTGCATTCTTTTTTGCAGATAAAGATATTATCTATATTATACTGTTTCAGTCAAAATGTGTTACTGAACTATTTTTATTATTTGTGTAAAAGCATCATTCATTTTATTGGTCGTTCGGCTTGGCACATTTCAGCACTGGACAGATGAAGCGCGATCGCGCCGCTTGGCACTCAAACGGTTAATATAAACGGTTATTGTAATGGTTAATATAAAAGGTATATATATATATATTTTTATAATATATAAACGGCGTCACTTTTGTGCTCTTTAGATTTTACGTCGAGAAAAACCAGGGTAGTTTAACAATGCGGACAACTGACGGCGCACTCACAATCTGATTAGAGGCGTTCTATTTTGAGACGCATATACGTCGCATCCCTACTTTCTTTCTGTATAAGTAATTTAAGTAATATATTTTTTATTTCGTTGTTATTTATTAAAAATTAACCTTTTGGCATGCCATTTGGAAAGTGTTATTGCGGTAGTCACTGCTATTGTTCAGATTTTTTTAAAAACCTGGTACACAAACAGTAAATGGCATTCACTTTTAAAAGGTTTCGAACAACAAAAGTACTTGATTTCATCTTGATCACTTGTACGACGATTTCATTACGATGATTGCAAGAATTTCTGTAATCTACTGTGTTTCATGATATTGAACGTAAGATGTTATGTACTGCAGTATGCTCAATTATATACATATTGTATATAATATACAAATATATGTTCGATGTATATCAACTAAATAATCATAAATACAAAGTGAAATGTTGTTCTCGGAGAAAATAAATTTTTAATACTTGCATGGTTGGCATTGCAAAATCTGAACTTACAAAGGAATATCCCGAGGTGTAAATCACCGATCTTTATGAAATTTTAGTATGATATAGTCATCATTAAAATATTTGACCCGTATTTTTTTTATCGGCAACCGTCCACGTTAAAAGGGTGAAAACCGCCCTCAAAGTTGGGGCCCTGAAACTAATTTATCGAATATCTCGAAAACTATTAGAGATACGAAAATTTCGTAGAGAGTGAGAATTAATGCCTTCGGATTTTGAATCCAATGGTATAATCTAAAAAATGCTAAAAAATACTACTTTTTTCATCATTTTGTCAGTTAAATTTCAATCAATTTTCTGTAATATTTGTTTGTGAATACTATATATCGAAACACAAAATACGGATAAATAGAAAATTTGATATTTGTATTGCTAAAAAAGCTATTGCATTTTCAATATTTACGCTTGCATACTTGTCAAGTTATTCTTTCGTATATACATACATGTATGACTGCTCCGAAAGATCGGATTTTATTGTCAGTCACACATATTAGTTTTATATAAATTTAAAAAATGCGATTGATTAATTAATACTTTTTAATAATTATTGAATTAGTGGTATTCATTGTTATTGGTATAACAAATATTTTCTACCACCAAACCGCCCCCAAAGTTGGGGTAACGAAAAATATTTTATCGAACATCTCCGAAACTATTAGAGATACGAAAATTTCGTAAGGACTGAAAATTAACGTATTTCAACCACGAATCCAATGATACAAACATTTTTTTAAAAACCCCATTTGTTTAAACTATATGTTAAAAAATACTTTTTCTCAACTTTGAGGGTGGTTTTCACCCCGTTAACGTGAACGGTTGCCAAAAAAAATACGTGTCAAATAATTTGACGAGATCTATATCATATTAAAATTTCGTTAAAGTCGGTGATTTACACTACGGGATGTTCCCTTGTTAATTGATTTTGTTGCAATTATAAATACTGTATAGATTGATTATTTATAACAATTTCTAACATGCAGTATGTGCAAAAGATGTAAAGATTCATAATCGATTCAACTTTTTTTCGGTTCGGAACAAAAGTTTATTGCAGTGCATGATAATTTTTTATCTATAAATTTATCAAAATTTAACGAAATATAGTGTGGCGACGCTGCAAAAACGCTCAGTTGTCAAAGAATTAGACAGGCTTCATTTTGAATGGCACGCTTTCGTTAATCCATCATACAGCGCCAGTTTCAGATAAAATTCATTTTCAAATTGTTCTGTAAATGACATGTGTGGTGTTATCACTGAAAATCAGCCTAAAGTTCAGTGGGAAACGAACAATTGTTGGATGATCAACATTAAATACTTCATCACGCGCCTAATCTTTCAACCGAGGGCACAGGTCTGTGTACCCTAACCACTTAATGCACTTTGCAAACCCTTAAACCAGCATGGTTTGACCCAGACTAACTGCGGTTCTTGTACCTCTCCAACTTAATCTACAATTTAGTGTTAATTTAAAAGGCGCAAATTACTCAGAATAAGCAGCAGCATCAAGAAGGATTTGTGCACATCAAATATATCAACTATAGTTTTTCAATCATTCTTAGTACTCCAACATAATCACAAGAATGTCACAGATAATCCAATGTCTCAATTTCTGTCGCTCAAGTATATATTTCAATCGATCCTTCAAAAGCGTTAACGAGTCAAATTAATCTTCGGGTAATTTTATATCTAATTAATTCTCAGCATCCGAGATGTGACGTTTCAAAACAATGCAAACTGCTCACAGAAATACTAACAAGCACTAAAGTAATTGCAGCTAACCACCGGTAGAGATGTTCGATACGCTTTCAAAATTATTTATCTGAAAAACAAAGAGCCATTCTAGAAAGATTTCGTAAACAATTTCAATTTAGTTTTGTTCTACATTGTCTTCCTTTCTGCCGCGACGTTTAATGTACTCTATCCAAAGACTAAGTAAACTCCGTTCAAAGTTTTGCTTCCTTCGATAGTAATTAGCCTTCAAAAAGTTTCCCGACTAGTCGAAAGTCTAAGTCTTCAACGGGACCAAATAATGTACAAGCTATTGACTTTTTATCATTACCATCCAATGAACGTAAATTAGAATAAAACAACTTACATTGTACGTCGAGAAGAATGCTGGCATTCATTGGTATCGTGAGAGTGATGTGACGGGCGACACAAGCGATAGTTGCATTATGGTGTCCCCTTAAGACTGTCAGGTGAGCCCCACTGCGCCTGCCAGATGTCGAGGGCACCACGGTGAGGTTGTCCGGTGGCTGTTCGGGACCATCTAAAGTGGCCTGAGACAGGGTCATTCCCCATGCTAAAACGGGCGGCGGATTTCCACCCTCAGCGGCGCACTCCAACGTTAACTCGGAACCTTCCTTCACTGGCACGAACTGGTTTCCGGGATCTAACCTGCGCCCATCTATCAGTAGATACGTCCCACGGGGTGCCTCTGTAAGAGAAACCGTTCGGTAACTTCGATTCGAGGAAACATTCTGCTTAACGATGAAAAATCCGGTCCTGTATGCTTTGCGCAATGGGACTTCCGTACTAGAGATTTCAGAGATAAATGTTACGACTGAGTATATTCAATCGATTCGGTTCAGAATTTTTTAATGGTTCAGTGAATAATATGAATACTGTATTTATGTTCCAATATTTGCAGATATTTTTTATTTTAAGAGATTCATGGAAATAGTTTACACTAGATAATGTGTAGATCGTTTTGATCGGGTATAGTGAATATTTTTTGGCTTATTTAAGTAATAGTATTTAACGTTAGTAGTATGTAAAACAGAGTGTAATGTAATATATGGGATGTTTTACGAAAACTAGACCATTTATATCTCATATATTTTCTATTAATCTTTTCTATTAATGATAAAGAGTAAAAAACCCATTCCTGATATGTGTTGATTTTTGTTTTTTATATTCTTTTCAAAACCATTTTCATGTAGGTATGTTATATAGGAATTGTGTATGTTGCTTCTACTATGTTTTACAGAAGATGAAAAAATACATTGAAATATGTTTGTGGCGAGATCCAAATTATTTTGGTCTTCAAAATTCAATTGACTAGCTTTTAGTTAATGTGTGCTAAGTACAGTAGTAAATAAATAAATTATTTAACTACAAGAAACAAAAAAAGTAACTACGAAAAGACGTGTAAGAAGCATCATTAATTCTTTGAAACATTAATACTAACTGCAATCAGCATCTTCGAAAACCTTTTGATATTGCAAACTGATTCATCAATTACCATTAATTGTTTTATCGATCGTTCGTTTAATGGGTCGTTTGTCGGCTAAATTTCATTGATTGATTGCATCACTCCTATTAATTTCACGTGTTCAAACTGTATTTTCTATCCATTGCGATGTAGTTAACGTTTCCAGCTTTCAATCTCACCGATAGCTTGTAGTAGTTAATTTTATCGCAGGAACTGAACGTTCTATCTGATTGGTGAGCGCGCAAATTAATTTTTCCTCCTTTCTTTTTTGGGCTTCATTAACCGGTGAGTGGAAATTAAAACCGGCTACGAAAATATTTATGTGAAACCCACATAAATATAAAACTGAAGTTTTTATGCGCAACAACGCTTCGTCGAAACAGCTTATTATAGTTTATGGCTACCTTTTTTTCATGAAAGGTTACAGACGTTTAATTAAATTTAAATCAACAACGAATTATATTTCAGTAAAATTGAAGAGGCAGAACAAACTGGAAATTTAATACGAGTTATCTGAGCCTTTTTCGGCTTTTCATGCAAGCTTTTAACTTTAAATTATTTTTCTTGTAAGCTGTCGTGTTAGTATTATACGAAGATACATTTGTCGTTGAGTTTTCTGCACGAAGACGATAAATTATTTGTTCCGTCGTGTCGGCTCAAACGTTCTATTAAAACCCTTTACCTATTTTTTGTTTTTTACTCCTTATTTTTTGTTACCTAACAACAGTTGTTAATTAATTTGTAAAATATATATAAAGAAGGACTCAGTAATATCTTGTATTGAAATAGAAATTGTTATTATTATACTATTATTATTACCATTGTTTTAGAAATTGCGTTGTATAAAGTTGTATCTAACTTGATATTAAAGTTGGGGTAATAAATGTAATATCGGGTGACATTCGACATAGAACTGCTAAATATTAAGGCATCGACAATAGATGTAACGTTTACTTTTTCTATTTGTACTGTCCCCATTACTCTCCTTTCACTGCAATATTTTAATTACTGTCATAGTTTTCGAAGTTAGGGTAACAAGTTTCATATAAGCGCTTTACTGAAGCAAATGTTTTAGAACGACAAGATTAATGATATTTTGTTTCTAAAGGTAGTTAATATATTGGATAATAAATTGTAGGAAGAATAACAGCCGTTAATGATTGGACTATCTGGTATGGTTTAAATTCCACATACACCTGGTCTACATACGTAAATAAGGAACCTCTCTCAAAGATAAGTGACCAACTTATTTGCCAAATCAATTACACAAAACAAAAAATAAGAAGTGACAGTTAACATTATATCGATTAATTAGTAAAATTATTTTTAGTGCAAAAATTTAAGTTACAGTCTTGAACATATATAAAAAATATATAATATATATTTAAAAAAATATAAAAATATATAATATATAGTAGTCACATATATGAGACGTATATAAAAAAAATGATGTACCCTTTCAATGATCGCTAATAATGTAACAATTAATACATAACTACGAATGCCTATTAATTTGTCAAGTGGAAGAAACGAAGATAATCTATATAGGAACGGGGATATTTTCAATTTAGCGTAGTGTTTTTTGCTTACAAGGGAACATGTCGAACCCGTGCACGCTGATTTTGATGAAACTTACGTGTGGGGTAGTTTTCGAAAAAATATTTAATACCTGTTATTTTATCGGCTATCGTCCATACCGAAACGATGAAAATATCCCACAAATTTGAGGTATAAATTGAAATTTTTGGAATATGTTGGTAACTATGGGATGTACAAAAAGGTTTTTTCAAAATCCTACGCTTTCAAACAGAGAATTTAGAGAATAGAATGGTAGCTTAGTGGTTTACTGTTACTAAAAAGATTTACTGTTAGTATCACAGCAATTATTATTATTAATGTAATTGTAAATAAATATGAATATCGGAATCTTCATTTTCTACATTCAAATAATTATAAATAAGACTATTTTCATACACACGTTTACATTTCTTTGTTGAAACGCTAACATTTAAATTAAAATTACTTTCTTCTTAGTAATGCTAATGTGTTTGCTTCTATAAAACCCAGACTGTAATTGATAAATGGGTTCTTCTCTTTTTCACATTCATTTTTCATAACGATAAAACAGTAAAGAGTAAACTTATTATCATATAAATAGCTCATTCGTCTGAGATGTATCTTTAAAGTAAAAAATTGCTTTACCACATTCGTATAATCATTCAAGTTACGTTATCATAAATATTAGGTTTAAGGGTTAATTATATAGAATTTTGAAATAAATTGTTTATTACTTAATAGCTATATTTTTGTCATTTTTTGTCATCTACTGCTAGCCAAAACAAAGAAGTCACTTGGCTTGTAGTACGGACTAAGTCCAAACTGTCCCCGCTTCGCCTATTCCCATTCTATCAGTCCTGAAAATTTTAGCTCAGTGAATAAAAAATAAACAACCAAAAACTAAACACTTATTTAATCATTAAACGATTTGTCAACGAATCACACATTAGAATTGAAAATGACGTCAGAACGAGGGATATCTCTGTTTGTTGGGCGAATCGGAGCAAACCCCTTATGAAGTGACTTCTCTGTTTTGGCAAAGGGTACCTAGGTATTATTGGTCCAAAGAACGAAGTCATTTGATAAGTGGTTTGCTCCTATTCTCCACACGGATAGAAACATCCCACTTTCTAACGTTATTTTCGATTCTACTACGTAACTGGCCGAAAAAGCGTATAACAACGAAGTATTTAGTTTGCCGTTGCCATTCGCCGAGCTAACGTTTCAAGGGTCAATGCGATGGAAATAGGGAGTGCAAGAACAGTGTCCCCTTACCCCGTACCGCAAGCCAAGTAACAACATACTGTGCACGAACTAATGCGGAGGAAATGTTCTATGCAGATAAATCTGTATTAGTTAACGCGAGTGACGAGGTTCCTCATTTGCTCCATATACACGGCTTTAATTTCACTTTGTTAAATAATATTACATAATCATTGTTAAAACAGTATTTTTACGATTTTCTGAACTTTAGGACACGAATGGTACAAGTTAATTTAAAAATTGAGAAAAACTATTCAAATGTTGAAACAAAAATTTTAAGTATGACACTTATTTAAGAATAGCAATACATTTGCACAAAATTAATATTAAAGATTGTTAGTTAATGTTAACGTTCTCTCCGATTTATTGAATATTTTCTCAAAGAACTATTACACTTTTCATAGGGTTTCTTGTAATTATACCATCCTACAAACGGTGCAACTTTCGTAATTGATCAATAACACTGTCCAACAAATTTGAAGCTGTTTTCTGTTTTCCTATAGCCACTATATCATTCTTATAGAGTTCGTCGTCCTGAACACGAATCCGGCAACCAAATTTCTGGATCACCCTCCGTTTTCGAAAAAAATCAGCATTTGTAAAAACGGTCGTTTTCGGTAAAGAAGCTGGTTTTACGTGAAAACTAAGAAACGTAGGTTGTTGTTCTTGGTCTCAAAAAATAGAGGAGTGTTTCCCGAGTATGTATATATAAGCATATTATAATATTCCGTATTGGTTAATAGCAGTAAATCACTGTCAAAGTTCAAAAACGAGCGGATTCGCTAATTTTTTACGCATTCACTTTGCTTTTTCACGTAGAAGACTGTTGCCAGCACAAATTTACTGTACACCATTAGATTCTACGTACATTTCTGAATAAAAAACTATCCGCGAAAAATGTCATAACTGTTTTCGTTTCGGCACAATTTAAGAAAATATTCATCCCGAACGTTTTGTCACTACGACGCCATCGCTCTCTGTGAGCGCCGTAGCTACGCGTAATGCTTTCACGGGCCCCGCGCATCGATACATTCCGTTGAGGTAGAATTCTCTACCCCTTTACTAAAGTGTAAGGTAATATTATACTTATTTATTTATTTTTTCTTTTATAGAGGAGAAATGCTTTACGCACTCTCACAAATGTCTTAGTTTGCGGATAGTGTGGAACTCCGTAGGTTTATTGCTTTCGTATACGCTTTGAAATCCTCTCTGATTCATTCTGCTTTTCTCTTTGATTTAACTAATGAAACAATACTCGCCTAAAAAACATGTTCCATATATTTCTTTCATTTCAAATCTTCTAAATAAAGAAAATTTCGCTGTCGTATTCCTACCAAATATACTACAACATTCTCCCCTTTGATTTTTTTCTTTTGTTTAATATTTATGAAAATAATGATGATAAGATTTATCGCGCACATATAAAATAATTCTTATTCATTGAATAATAAGCTGTATTAATATATCATTGAATAATAGCCCGTATAAAATAATTCCTATTCATTGTTTGAAGCGAGTATTGTTTAATTAGTTAAATTAAAGAGCAAAGCAGAGTGAAGCAGAGAGGGGTTTTAGTGGGCATACAAAAACAATATGCCTACGGAGTCCCACACTATCCGCAAACTAAGACATTTGCGGGTGTGGGTAAAGCATTGCCCCTCTATAAAAAAAAAATATATAAATAAGTATTGCCTTACACTTTAGTAAAGGGGTAGAGAATTCTGCCTCAACGGAATGTATCGATGCGCGGGGCCCGTGAAAGTAGTACGCGTAGCTACGGCGCTCACAGGGAGCGATGGCGTCGTAGCGGCAAAACGGTCGGAACACGCTCTCGATGGATATGTTCTTAAATTGAGCCGAAACGAAAACAGTTATGACATTTTTCGCCGATAGTTTTTTATTTAGTAATGTACGTAGAATCCAATGGTGTACAGTAAATTTGTGCTAGCAACAGTTCTCTACGTGAAAATGCAAAGTGCATGCGTAAAAAATTCGCGAATCCGCTCGTTTTTGAACTTTGACAGTGATTTACTGCTATTAACCAATACTAAATATTATAACTGCTTATACATACATACTCGGGAAAAACTCCTCTATTTTTTGAAACCAAGAACAACAACCTACGTTTCTTAGTTTTCACGTAATACCAGCTTCTTTACCGAAAACGACCGTTTTTACAAATGCTGATTTTTTTTCGAAAACAGAGGGTGATCCAGAAATTTGGTTGCCGGATTCGTATTCAAGACGACGAACTCTATAAGAATTATATAGTGGCTATAGGAAAACAGAAAACAGCTTCAAATTTGTTGGACAGTGTAATTGATCAAATCATTTCAACTCTTTGAAATATGAATATTCATATAATTTCCTTACTCTAATATGTGTAAACAATGAAATGTACACTAAAAGAATACAGATTATATTATTAATTATTGAACAATTCCTTTATGGCAATATTATAAAATGTAATTGTTTTCCTTTAATAATATTTGAGTATACCATATTAATTTTTCTCCAAATATCAATTTACTCTTTATGATATTTGCAATATGCACATAGAAGTAAATAAAAAATATTATACAAGAAAATTATATTTATAAAAATATAAAATAAAATCTCATTATCAAATTATTGTCTTCAATGATAAAAAATTATGTACATACAATTATATAAATGCATTATACAATGACATAAATGTTGTACAAATAACATACAAATCTGTCCATATTTTACCATACATTTATTACTAAATAAATAGAGGAATAAATAAATAATTATACATATCACAGACAGTAAGATAGTATGATGTTTCTTTGTTTTTCTTTTTCAACATATTTGGAAGAGGAGCAAGATTATTATTTTCCAAAACTGTAATTACCAACATTTTATTCTCCCTTTTTCATAACTACAATTACTAATTAACACATTACGGAGTCTTGAATACCACAAGAAATAAGATCGCCGAAATATCCGGAAGGTAACGCGGACATTTTACAGGCATTCAAGAATCAATTAACTTGCAAGTATGTAAAATATGCGGAAACAGAAATGCACGTACAACGTTATGCGCCGAAAACTTTAGACAATAACCCACTAACTGGTTACAGGACTGCCAAAACTTGGCTGGCTTACAGCTGGCTTTACGTAGGAAAATTAACGTTACGAGTGGCTCGAAGTGCTTGAACTAAAACGGAACTTCGGCCAGCACTGAAATCTCGATTCTTTTAGAACCCTTTTTTCTCCTCGCTACGTCAAATGGATTTATTTTATTCGAGAACGTTGAATCCACAATTGAACCGATTAAAAGCAAAATGTTTTTTTGGTCGCGTTCTTCAAAAGATTTAATTAAATTCGGGTGTGAATTCTATTGAATGTAAACGTGATGCAAATCTTAAATCTACTTTCAAATGACAATACTTAAGAACTACCATCTTCGCTCGTTAAATTAAGCTAATTTAATTGCGCAAACGTTATTCCGTATTTCAAAGGTACACGATAAGCATATGTTCGTTCTATAAAGCAGTGATTCATCACCTTTTCAGAATCTTGGAGCACTTATAATGTTATAAGATTTTGAGATTAAAATTATTTAATTTTTTTATAAGATTAAGAATACAGTGATAAAATAAAACAATATAGACGTATATATTTTTTATATTGCAAAATAGTTTTAAGAATTATTGGTTTGCATTTTATATTCCTAAATCTAGCAATGAGATGCTGTTGTTAATAATATGTCACAAAGATATTTGTCCGTGAACATGTATTCAGGCCGGACGTGATACTACGATTGTGAAAATATTGTTACATCTATAAGTATCGTATTAATCTAATCAATGATTATGAGCGCGGAGGTAATTTCGCAGCGAGTAGAAGCAATAAATTATGTGTTGAGTCACCTGCGGTATGGTTTTCAGATCTATAATAAACTCAGAAACTATATCTATTATACGCCAAATCAAAGAAGTCACCTGGTGTGAGGTACGGGCTGAAAGAAGACTCGCCCGCTGCGCCAATTCCCATCATATTGGTTTTAGAAATCTGAGCACGACGAATGACAATCGAAAACTAAACACTTCTTTCGTCATTCTCATAGCTGCGTAACAAATGTGTGGCTTTATCAGCCAGTCACTTACTATAATCGAAAAAAACATAAAAACCGAAAGATGTTACTATCCGTCAAGCGATCAAAGTAAACCACTTAAGAAGTGGCTTCTTATAATAAATAAAATAAACAAAACCTTTGACAAGTGGTTTGCTCCGACTTGCCCGATGGTTCGAGACATCCTTGATTCAGACCTTTTTCTGACGTCATTTTCGATTATAATGCGTGACTGACAAAAGAAGTCGCACACTCGTTATGTCCTCATGGGAACAAGCATACAGAGTCCGTCAGCAAAATCCGGACAAAATTCTATTTTAATTGCCCGCTGCATGTAATATCAGCAGTAGATGTTTCTTTCTTTTCAAGCAAGGCATATGTATGTACAATACCTATGTAATATCTAAATGGCAGATTTTATTAAATAGTGTTCGGAATATATTCACAAAGCAGCAATAACTGAAGCGCTTCGCGCGGAGCGTTCAGCTATTGAAATTTTTCGATTCTTTACATACCCGAATTCTACTATTTATGATATTGTACGAAGGTATGCGGCTGTAGCGAAGTTCGAGGAAGGCTCTGCTAATCGGTCAAGGCGAATTTATTCCAAAGAAAAGTATGTAAGCACAGCGGCTGCCGACGAAAGAGCTCAGCAACCCGCCACATTTCTTTAAGAAGGGTGAAACCATTAACAATAAACTGTACCTCTGGATCATAATTTCGGCAGTGGGCCAAAGATGGAAAGTGTAGCATCTGGGAGATCCCACATTTTATCATAGGTTGACGCACAAGCTCATACGAGTCATTTAATACAAAACTGGTTTTCCGAAAACGTCGAAATATTTCGGTCCAAAGAATTCTGGCCTCCCAATTGACCAGACTTGAAGCTTCTAAGTTATTATGTTTGGAGCGTTATTGAAAGGGTGTCTTATAAATCTAGGCACCCCATCGTGGAATCCCTTCAGGTCACTATAGAGGCAGCATTCGCGAATTTGGACAAGGATCAGGTGAAAAGAGCATGTTCGCGCATCAGATCAAGAATCCAAGAAGTGATCACAGTGGAAGGAAGCTATACTGAATGATAAAACTTAATAAGGATCCCCTAATTAATTTACACATTTTTACTTTCCTCAATACAAGTAATTTCTAACTAAACAAGTGTTTGAATGAACTCATTAATTTTGTCCGGATTTAGCTGACGGACCCTGTATAGCTTTCGGTTGTCAGTCGTGAAACTCAGGTTTCAAAGGCCGATATGTTAAAAATTGGCGGTGCGAGCGACAGTCTCCCTTTAGCTAGTACAGATCAACCCAAGTAACTTGGCATCTGGGAAGATGGCCTGTTTCGGCAGAGTCTGATTCGCCAGGCGTCAACGGTCACGCCTCTTGTCACACATACACGAAGGCACTTGCCATTCTACCTCGCAATTCGTTAAAAGAGCTGCACATACAAATCGAACGAGAAGAGAGAGAACGCTGCAGATTGGAACAAGGGAGACAACGCTATTTGGGTGGCGACAGTGAGGACATCGGCGTAGGCAGCGGATTTCTAACGTCTCTACAGTAAAAACAGGATAAACTCCGGCAGAAATCCCCCCACCACATGGGGAGATTCTCCTTGACGAAACGGAACGCGCGGCGAGAAAACGATGTAACACAATGTCTCGCTTCTCCAGCCAAACTAGTAAGAATATTTGAATGCTACGACTTTGTCGAGTGCTTCCTTGAAGAGGTTGAGCGAGTGGATTCCAAAAAACAAAATGGTACGAACAGGCGATTGAAAGCGAGAAGCTCCGCTGCCGAGATACCAACTTACATGGGTCGATCTGTACTTCATACCACGCGACTTCTTTAGTTTGGCCAGCTGTAGTTTAAGGATCGTCCGCTAAACCACGTGTCCTTCGAGAGATCACCCTCACAAGTTCTCCACTGACACCCAATTTCTATATATGTATACCATCGATCGACAGTACTTATCATTTCAACCGGGTTTTATACTATAGGCGCGGGCCCATTTTGGGACTCAATGGTTCGAGGAGAGGAGGGCTAAGACCCGCCAGCGGGGGATGTTTGAGAGGGTTGCGCGTCGGTACAATAAATGATTACTATAGGGCTATGTCTATTGCGGTAAGACGAGTGACGACGAAACTTAAAGCTAAGATTGTCGCGCACTCTGTTCGCTTATTAAAGTCTGGAGTGCACGTATAGTCTGAAGGTTAATGCAACCCTCAAAAATTGCTTTGCTGATCGTGCTGTAAATCCATTGATTGCACAGAATAGGACTTTTACATGCCACGAAAGCACTATACTCGCATATAAAAATATTCTATATGTTATTGACTTTGGAACAGAGAAAAATAAAGGCTAACGAGGTCAGTGGCCGCTACGATTTCTTCAATACGCATTGTCTATTTCAAATAGAAGAATTCCGCGAAACGATGAGACCCCTGCGAAACCCCTGAGACCCCTGTAACACCTTGATAATATTAATATTCGATCGAAGATAATAACAATGATTTACTAAATTTTCTAATTCCTATGGAAAATTGTGCGTATGCAGTATCCGAAAAAAGGGATACGTCATTAAATGAATTTGGTTAGAACACTTAAATTAAAAATCTCTATACTATTACTTTAAAATCAACAGCAGGTCGTAGTTTGGTACACATTGTCTTACAATTAGAGAAACTATTTTTAGTGGCCTCTTTTCGTACAAAGCATCTTTCAATTTATTTAACAATAATCGTATAAAAAGGAAAAAATACATAGAGGTTTCACCTACGCATTCACAGTTATTAATTGTCACATGTACAGAGTAACTTTCAATCACTATAAACAATAAACAGCAAAGAAAATTCTCGTCTCTTATAAAATGCTTTTAATGATATATCACTGGCATGTAATGTTTGCCTCAGATATCATCCAATTTAATTATCAGCGATGCCCAACGAACGGAAAATGGAAAGGGGAATAAATTTTTTTTCCGCTCGGAGGTAAAATAACGATAATAAGAATCATGTTTGCCCTGTCGATCGTGTTTATGTAACCTAGGAGTGTGCCAAGCGTTTCAACTACTTTCTTCTCGTCCTACAGTTTCCTCCTTCTACGATAAGATCCAGTCACGTTCATTAAATTTTCTCGTCCTTTCGATCTTGCCAAAACGACTGCTAGGGACGCTTCCGAAATGGGTTGTTGAGTAAGAGAAAACGTGCTAAGTTTCCAGAAATCGAAAACTGTAAACTACACCTCTTCGCCGCGATTTAATCCGATATTTTTTCTGTTGGTTTCCATTAATGTGATGTAAAGTTTACTCGGTTATTGTTCCAATAATGCTACGATAATATTATTTAATAATGGAAGTTTATATATTTATGGATTTATAAATATTTATTTGTAGCAAGTTTTACGGAAACATGTAGTTTTTAGTGAAAATAAGGGGGAGGGAAGATCATTATGACAAGTGTGAGAAGAGAATATTTATAAACTAATAATGAATTTTTGAAACAATCTGTGTGTTTTATGTCAACGTTGAATGAAATTCGGAGCTTTTTTCCTCTCTTCATTCTTTTAACATTCCGGTTCATTTATCAATTTTTGTACACTAAAAATAATCGATATATATATTGTATAAACTATGATAGCACCGTCGTTGTTGCGAACTATCATTATGAAAGTATCGCGGCTCCGTCATGATTAATGATAGAGACTGAAGTGTTTGCACCCGCATGAAATCGACATTATAAAACCGGAAATAAGTTAACGTAAATTATTTTTAATTACATTTTTGCATTGACTTATCATCCGTGTGACTCTTTCTTTTGAAACAATTTAAACGAAGTAACTGATTTGACATTTTCATAATTTTTATTCCAAGTAACAAGAAACAGAATATGATATGTTTAATTACGTAACTATAGCAAGCCACATTAGATCTTTTTAACTCTATTTTGACGTACACTTATAACAAAGTTTAATTAACCTTTTTTCGTTTTTGGGTTTGTTTTTCACCCAAATCGAGACAAATTCTACACAGCGGATACGTATGTATTATTCCCAATAAAATTCTTGTAAGGAAAAGAAAAAAAAAGCTTTTCTTTCAATAGAAAATAAATTATGAGCTATAATAAAATCCCTAGGGAACTCATTGCAATTCTTAATTTTTTTTTATAAGTTATATAGTCAATATACTAACGACCCAACTTCAACTTCGAAATTTTATTTTAAAGATTTTTATTTTATTTCATTTTAAAGATTAGCCAACGGCAGGGAAATTTCATGAGATCAACTTCGTTAAATTGACTAGGAATTGAGGAAAATACTTACGACCACAAATTGCTCAAAATACAGAATTTTAGAAAAGAGCTACAAACTAGAATAAATAAACAGATGAGTGTTTCATATGATTTTATCTTTATCTTTATTAATCGTTTATGTAAGATCATTTACTAAAAGTTCTAATTTAAGTAAATTAAGAATTTCGATAGTTAGTCAGTCTGTAAATAAAATCATGTAATTGCATAATATTCATATTATTTTTTAACAATATAAAATTTTCAATTATGCAACGCAGTACACGTTCATTGAAAGTTATACTAATAACGAATTCTACTTTATGTATAATTAACGCTAAATATTTTTACAAGTGGTTGATCATTTCCGTGCAAATAATACCAAAAATGCATCACAAATCAATAATAATGTTAGCAATGGTGAATTAGATTGAGTATGCTGATATGAATATTGGTAGATTCATTTTACATATGAAATATTAGAATGAATATTCTTTTAATACTCCGTGCGGGTCTAATATACATTTGTATACTTTTGCAATATAACTTTTGTTAAAAACTGCAAAAAGGTTCGCAATGTGGTCAGTACTAGGTATTGTTACGTTGTTGCATGAGTTGCATTTGCCGCGAGGTGTTCTCACAATGAAATAATAGAATTTAAAACTATATTTGAGAAATAATTGTTTACATAGAAAACCGACTAGTCTGCCATGAAGTACTCTGAGAACTTTCTCGGTGTAGCCTGGTTTATAACGAAATGTTGTTACTAAATATTTTAACGCTAGATCTATCATCGTTATGTCTATTATATTTAAATATACCAAATAAGCACTTGAAATAGAAAAATCAAGAGCTGAAAAGGATGATCAACTAAATAATTTAGGTTTTATAAGATAGAAATGGAACATTTACTACCCGGTCCTCCTATCGAGTCGAGGAGTTTGTAGAAAAAATTTGGAAGTTTGACGGCCCTGGTAATTTTATAGTAGAGATTTATATTTTGTAAGACAAACACCAATGATTTTTAAAATCGATATAAAATGATAACAACAACCTACATATGCATTACTATTGATATTTGATGATGGTCAAAGTTATTTATGACATTTGTTATTTTTTCAAGTTTATATGTTTTTGGTATCGATTGGAAAAAAGGTACGCTGCTTTAAATGTATTTCTTTAAAATTCTAAAATTCAAAATGTCTATACTGTTACTTTAAAATCAGTGGCTACCAGTAGTTTACCATCATTGTCTTAGGTAGAGAAATAATTTTTCATGGCCTGTACACACACAGCACCTTTCAGTTTATTTTCCAATAATCCTATAAAAGATAGAAGAATACACCCTCTGTATCAAAAGTAACTGGAATGGATTGAAATAAATATAAGTACTTCAGAATAGTTGACAAAAATCATATTAATAACTCGAAATATTCTCTCCCGGCAGAAATACAATTATTTGCGCATTCAAAAAGTCCATCAAATTACTTTTTTATGTCGTTGACTGAAATGATGCTGAGGTTGCTCGTCGTTTACCGTTGAATATCTTCGATAACTTCTTAAAAACTTCTGATATGGCTCCCTGTGATTATTTTTTGTTCCCAAAGCTGCACTTAGCGATGACAGGAAATTGTTATGCATCAATCGAAGGCATTCAACGGTCAACAACGAACAACCACAGCATCATTTCAGTCAGCGATATAAAAAAGTCGTTTGATGCACTTTTTGAACGCGCACATCGTTGAATTTCTATTAGAGGAGAATATTTTGAGTAAATAAAGTGATTTTTGTCAACTATTTTGAAGTACTAGTGTTCATTTAACCCTTTCGGGACGGTATTCAAAAAATTGTTTAAAAAAACAGTTTGTATAATAATTTTAATGTGTGGTATATGTTAAGATAAAAATGATAAATAAAATAATTTAAAAAAATAGGGGGACAGCTGGGGAGACTGGTAAACCATTGTACCATCCGTACTTTTTGTTGATACATATTTGTACCAATAGTCCTATAAAACCATACAATTCAGCAAATTATGAATTTGTTTTATTGTGCACTTCAAAAGACATAATACAATTTATGATACAGTATGATAAAGCCTAAAACAATTTTTGCATAAAGGTATATCGCATTGCTTTCATACATAAAGATAACTGTTCAGATATTTTTAAACTTATGTGGTACCTATGTGCACCGACCGTACCGAAAGGGTTAAAATTAATTCCGGTTAATTTTGGGACAGAGAGTGTATATAGAATATTTACCTATATGTTCACAATTATTAATTATACCTTGCACAGCGTAATTTTCAGTTACCACAAGTAACAAACACCAAAGAAAATTCTCGTCGCCTATAAAATGCTTTTTATGATATGGACCTTTTATTTTGAAAGTGCTGCAAGTCCATTTTCTCCTTTACAAAAAGTGAAGATTAGTAAATGTGTCAATTACAAAATATCGGTTAATTATAACAAGTCTGACAATGTTTCCACTAATTTATCAATATGTAATTTAAATATATTTTCTTTTAGACGAATTTAACTAAAACAATGTATATTTGTGGGCTGCAAATGGACTTACACCACTTTCATAATCAATGTCTATGCAATTTCTTTTAACGACCAATTTTAACACGTTGACTGCGGTGGGGGTCACCGGTGACCGGCGCTATTGAATTCAATGAAATTTCATATGACTCTGGAATTGTAATATTTCCGAATTTTCTAACACATTCAATGTTTAAATAGTAGCTTTCTGCAGATAAAACTCTGCTAAACATATATCTATTTGTGTCTTTAAAGTTTCTGCTTTACAAAGATGGGATTTTAATAGGAAAAGTATCACTTCAGTAGAAATGATGAAACAAGTGAAATATTAGCGGCATTAAACGTATTAAATTGAATAAAGCATTAGCATTTTTTTAAATATTAAATATTAACTATTTACAAACAAAAAGTTTACACTAAATTAAGCATAAATTGCGTGATACCTCATTTTTTTAAAAAATGGATTTACACTACTTTCATAATGAACGACCCATATATCACTGGCATTGATTGTCACTTGATGGCGGTCAAAATTATATATGACGTTTGTTACTTTTTAAAAGTTTACGTATTCTCGGTATCCGTTGATTTATAAATGCACAAACTGAAAAGCTGATCATTCGAGATATAAAATTCGCAACATCGATAATGAAAACTCGCACAGCGTCGACAGTATAAAAACAGAGGTACGTTCATCATCGCATATACTGTAACACTTAGGCTGATTAAACCTTTATAAATTCAGCACAATGTTCCTGGGCGAAAAAAGTTGCCGAATGTGCTCTATTCGAAATATCTTTCAATTATTCCAATGCGTCGAATCATCAGAGCAGAAGCGACTCATTTATTCGAACTACCATTCAGGCTGATGTATCGAGGAAAACAAAAAAGGCAAAACGAGGGGAAGCAACAGAAATCTCTCTTGATTCTCATTCGCTCGTACTATCTGCAATTTCATCGGAATTTTTGCAATATAAGCATCGTCCTCCATGAATATCGGAGTTGCGCATCTTATACCATAAAAGGAGAAGGAACTTCATCTAACCATTGAATCTCCTCGCGTGATTTGAAACTTCATTCTGCCGCTTCCGGTCTGAAAAGAGATCCTCTTATGTAATGTTATCTTTAACAGAATTATGTAAATCGGATCTCATATCGCTATTCTTTGGCAATCTCGCGCGAACGAAAGATTATTTAATAAGCAAAAATTCTCAATCGTAGAGATAAAAATAAGCCCGGGAAGTTTATACCTGCCAGATTGTATCGTTGAACGTGGAAGCGGACGAAGTATCAGAGCAAAATCTAGACGTACTTTGCATACACTTTTCGCCTCAATTTTCAGTCTAAAAATCACGAACTTGCTCCCTTGGAAAGATTCCAGATCCATGTAATGCGATCGCGAATCGAGGAAAGGAAAGGATTTGGCGGAAAAGAAGGTTTCTCGCAATGCTGGTTATATATTCGTCTATGAGCATACGCTTCTCTTTGGAGTCTTTAAACGAACGCACGAAGGCAAACCTGGACGCAGTTTCCGATATTACGTTCTCTAATGTGTTTAATACGCTACGATTTCAAAGTACCCTGAACCTTTTTCCAGCTTCATCTTCTTTATAAAATAATCCGTTTGGAAGATACGAAGAGGTTTGACCGTATTAGCTGAAATATAGTCGGTCAAAAAGACTGCCAATTTAAGGTTTGAGAGTCAAAGAGTTACGGAACGAACTTGACGTCGATTTTCGGCTTATACACTAACGATGAAAATTAGTGCTTTGGGTCAGAGAATGAAAATCAAATATCGTGAAAAGGAGAATTAGCAAAGGCGCCAATATTTTTTGCTCGTTTAAGTGGAAACGTAGGAAAAAAAGGTTTAATCCACGCCGAGTACCGAAGTTCAAACGCAGATTTTAACGTAGTAAAGTGGGAATAAAGTGGCTTAACTCATACCCTCGTACAGTAGCATCGATCTGGGTCACGGAATTAAAACTGCTCTATCTACGTGCATCATCATCGCGCGTGGGAAACACGGACGAACGCTTTCGAAGTGATTTCATAGCAAACTTCATCGAGTTATGCACTTGGAATCCTTTGGGAGAAAATTTCTTTTAGACACCAACCTGCATTTCTCTTTCGTTTCGAATTCTTGACTATCTTCTCAACATTCAGTAAAGAACGCATTTACGTTAATGCAGGAGACTTATTTGGAAATAATGAAATGTAAATCATCGATGTTTAACCTTACTGATATCGAAATCGATATGATGTATAAGAAAAGAGAATTTAGAAGTAACGATATGTAATTGGATTTTATGTGAATCAAACTTTGATTGAACTGTCGATTTAGTTACATAAAATGTAGAGGATATTAGTATTTGAATTTTAAGTTTTGTCAATATACTATATTAATTAGAGCTCAAATCTGACATAGTTTGGGACAGGTTTTATTATCTCCATGAAAAATTGAAAATGCTTGCTACTATTGATACAACTGCTGTTATATTAAATGATATCATGGGTAGTGAGTAAACGTTATTTCTAACAAAACATGTAAATGAGTATGATAAGGGTGAACTGCTATTAAAACTGTAAGAGAGCGATCATTTTCAAATATTTTTGAACTATTTCTACTACTATATTTCAAACTGTTTTCAATCATAATCAATTGTTTCCGTCGTATTTTACATGTGAAGCTGGTTATCTTTATTAACTCCTTCGTTTACGATATCGTATGAGAGATGTACGTCAATTGGACCCAACATAAAACCACGAATAAGACACGTGGTTGACAGCATGAATAACACGTTTTTGATATGGAATGCAATACCGGTATACCGGTATCCTGAAAACCGGGATACCGTCCAAATTTTCGCCGGTATTAATACCGGTATTCACCTTAAAAATACCGGTATTTTCGATATTGGAACATTAGCGCTAGTTGATACACGTTACACGGAAGCTTGATTCGGGGAATCGCCCATTTACAGTAAAACCTCGATAAATGCTCAGAATTCGGGACCGAATCAGTGCAGTTACGAAGCAGTGGTTTCTATTTTGTGTTTACGTTCAGGCTCCAGCCGAGCGTGAACTTAGAAAAGAACAGACAGTAGAAGAGACAGAGAGGTCCAACCTACAGGGGGACCGGCCCTAACTTATCGCTGAGACAATACTAATCGGAGGATGGAATTTTTCCATTTTTGATTTTTTGGTTTTGAAAACTTCGCTAACGTATTTGTGACATTTTCCTCATTAAAATGATACCAAACACGATATGTTTGAGTTACCTAATTAGCAAGTAAACGAATTAAATATTAAGTAAATATTGCTCAAACTATGTCGTGTTTGGTATCATTTTAATCAGAAAAATGTCACAAATACGTTAGCGAAGTTTGAAACAAAAAAAAATAAAAAATGGAAAAGTTCAAGCCTCCAATTAGTATTGCCTCACTGACACGAGCTTACACAAAAATTACAGATGATGGTGTTGTCTTAGAGTTTAGATCTGTTGACACTGAAATAAATTTGAATTATGCTAATTTATCCCCGCTGGTAACAAAAATTAGAAGTGTCATTAAAATTTTCAGAAGATCTCCAACAAAAAATGATTAATATTTACAAAAAATATGTAAAACTACAATTTGGAAAAGAATTGAATTTGCAATTGGATGTCATAACACGATGGAATAGTTTACTTATTATGTTAGAAAGGTTTTACCAATTACGGTATTGTGTCCAAAAAGCATTAATTGATTTAAAATCAAACATAGTCTTTTCCGAAGAGGAGTTTCTACTAATTTCTGAAATCATTGATGCATTGTCACCAATTAAATTAGCAGTCGAAGCACTATGCAGAAGAGATTCTAATCTTTTTGTTGCAGACGCGACGTTTAAATTTATGATTGACACGCTTGTTGCACAAAAAAGTAAAATAAGTATTGAATTGATAAATGCTCTGAAGTATAGAATAATGCAAAGACGAACAAACATATCTCAAGTTTTGCAATATTTACACAGCGCTTGACAAAACGAAATCGAAACGGATACAGACTTATGTCCTAAACTTACAATTAGAAAAGGTTCTATTACAAAAATATTGATTCCTCTTATAAAACGCCTAGGAGTTAAAAGTAATGAACCAGACAGTGAAGATTTTGATCTTCAAGTTGAAGATACACCAGTTACATCTCTCTCCGCTATTAATACTGCAACTGTTTCATTAAAAAACAAATTAGAGAATATGATTAACAAAGCAATGACGAATGTTCCAAACCCAAAGAAACAAAACAAAAGATTAGAAAAAGAACATAAACTTAAAAAAGAATTACAATTTTTTGAAGAGCATGGAATTAGGGGGGTGCATCTAAAGCTTGCTTATGAATACTTGTTAACAATACCACCAACAAGTGTGGAGTCAGAACGAGTCTTTTCGGCTGCTCAACATATAACCACAAAAATAAGATCGAGGTCAGACGACGGTACGTTGGATCATATATGTTTTTTGAAATCATATTTCAATTTGCATAAAAAATAATAATCACTTGTACGAATTAATGTAATATATATTAAAAAAGTGGGATTTAATTTTGTTAAATTATTCTTAAAAATAAATGTTTTGTTGTGTTTGACATATATTTGTACTACCCCTAAATAATAACATAACCTATAGTAAGTAAATTTTAATTTTGTTTACATTTTTAAAAATAATACTAATACCGGTATTTTACCGGTATTACCGGTTCTAAAAGCGAAAATACCGAAATATCGGTATCGAAAATTTTTAACGGTATTGCATTCCCTAGTTTTAGACACATTGTGTATCGATCGGTGCAAGTTTATTATTTTTTTAATCGCATTCATAATTTGTTTGACATAATAAAACTTTCTTGTTCACTTATGAATTCATGATACTTACAACTCTATACTCTATTTGGCGCGTCGAACGGTACAATTTCAAGTTTAATAACTTTTTTTCTGGTAAAAATATAAAAATTCCGATTTATCCGTATTTTTGTAAAGGACATATAATTTCTATAAACAAAAACTCAAGAAAATTCATTGGCATTAAAGGGGAAACACTAAAAAAAAAATTCGAATTTTTCATACATTGTTTAAACAAATTGAGATTTTGCAAAATAATTTTTACCATTGTGTTGATTGTTAATAGACGCAAATTTCGTCAATTTGCGCAAATGCTCTATCTCTTATAGTTTCCGAGATAATCGACGAAACATACTTTAGGGTCCTAACTTTGGGGGTGGTTTTCACCCCTTAAACGGTGACGATAGCCGATAAAAAAAATACATGTCGAATATTTTAACGAGGACTACATCATACTGAATTTTCATTAAAATCGGTGATTGACAGTTCGATATGTTCCCTTGTTAGTACTTTCAATACCTTTGGATTCTTTGTACCTTTGTGCGATCGAAGTTGCTATTGATTAGGGCACGACCCATAGGAACTTAAATTGAAAGACAAGGGGTTAAAAAGATTAATCCCTAAAGTTTCGTTGTAACACAGGACGAAGCACTGGAAGCATAAAGATAATCAATTAAAAGGGCATTACAAGTTACATGCAATTGCGTATACAATGTATTGGTGAGAATAATAGAACATGTTCATAAGGACTACAAGGTTTTTCATATTATTTGGACATATGATAGTATACGTGAGGACTTTATTTGAAATATGGCATAAGTCACTTCAACGTAATAAAAAATTGTGATTTTTTTAATGATTATGCAAAATTATTTATTCTGAGAACCGTAAATGTTCTTAAATAAGAAGTGCAATTAAATCTTCTCGGAAGTTGGCATTAATATTTTTACACTTAAACGACCGCTTACGAGATTTCTCGTGTTTAATGCTGAGGCATAAAAGAAGGGCAACGAGATTTCTCGTTTTTATCACCTTTCTTTGAAAAAAACGGCTGTACTTTTGCATAAAGAAACTCTCTTTAAAAAATATCATGTCCTTAAAAATTATTAAACTTATTTCAAAAACTACCTTTATGATATATTAGTTATAAGGTTAATAAATATGTGGATTTTTTATTTCCTTTATATATATTTGCTTTTCATTTCCAATCGAGAAAATCACCGGTTTCAGAGTAAGCCTAGAGGAAATAATGCACGACCATTGAAGTGTTAAGCAGGTCAAAACGCAAGGTCCCAAAATATCTCGATTCAACGATAAAGCGGAATATGCAATTATCAAAATAGCCGGTTCATATAATACAATTTCCTGTTGCTTTATAGAGTTGCATGTTTACAAATATTCTGTTTTAAAATGTCTTAACAGACCTTATTGAACAATAAATGAAAACTGAAAATATTGAGGCATATGATTACACTATTTCCATATTAAAAATTGTCTTCGTTAATATTTTCCGTTGCAAAATTGAAGAATAGTTGTTCAAAATCGAAACAATAATGTGCAAACGTGACGTTTATTTCAAGAAAGAGGGAGCATTCATTGTCTAATACTTTCTATGTAAGGTAAGTCAATACTGAAAATTGTTTCCCTATATTGAAATATCATCTTCAGTATTAAACCTTACTGCTCTATTTTTAGAATATTTTGTAAATGTGTTGTTTGCGCAACTCACTCCCCAATCTTTAAAACTAATTTATTAATCTCGAATGACCGATGCCTACGTATTTAATGAGCCATAAATGAAAAAAGAGTATTCAAATTATTTCATCATTTATTAGTCGTTGCGTTTAGGTTAAAATTAGTCACAACCGTTTATACTTTACACATTGTTCTCCAATTTATATGGCTACAATTTTTATATTATTAAAATTTATGTTATTGTAATTTAACCATTGCGATAAGAATCAGATAAATATGACAAATGTTTCATGAACGTCGATTTAATCTTTTTAACAATTGTAATTCACATATCAAATTATTGTTAATTAAATGTTTCTCATTTTTTAAACAAATTTTATGAAACTTTATCAGTTTTTGTAAAATTTTGCGTGGTAAAGCTGTTTTTTTTAGGTAGAAAAATATAAAATACATTTACATGTCTTGAATTATATTCATCAAAAAATTCCCTCACAAGTAATAAGTGATCAGTGCTGATTAAGCAACTCTCGTGTTGTATCTCGAACAACGCAAGAGTAATAAGAAAGTATCACACAAACGTATCTCCCATTGTTTCAAAGCTGTAGCTTTTTTTGCATCATATCCATTATGCGATAGCCTAGTTGTTCATCGACTGTTGACATACTTCGTCAAAGTACTGAAGAGTGTTGCCAGGAAATCCGAATAACACTGGCAACCTCTGAAAACGTGACAAAAGCAATGAAAAGACGCATAGAGGCGTATATTCAAGCCCAAGGTGATCATTTTTAGCACCTTCTTCAACGGGCAACAAACAGGAGATACAGAACAAAAACAGCTTTAATGGAAGTAAACTAAACGAGATTTCTTCAAAGTGAAAAAATCCTACATTTATTGTCAGGAAATTAATGATGTAACTTTGGCAAAAAGGCAAATAATGTAATCTAAATCTAATCGAGTGTAATGTACCGAACCCTTAAATTAAAAATTAGTCGGTACCTTTGTACACACAAATATTTTTAACATCCACGCCCTTGATTCAAACTTTACTCACTACCTTAACTCATCCCCGAATCTCTACCCCAACTCAAAAATCCCTATTTTCTTATTTTGGTATTTCGTCTTACAAACATCGTCGTCCTCCTCCCATTTCGTTTTCGAAAATTCTTAGAATCCTGCGTCCTTCTAAGCCAAGACTCATCTTTGTCATTATCATATCCAATTTCTCTAAATCCACCAATTCTCTGAAATACAATAATACTAACACATACTAACACGTAGTTTTTTTTATCGGCAATGATTCATGTTTAGAGGGTGAAAACCACCCTCAAAGTTAGGGCCCAAAAGTATATTTCGGCGAATATCTCGGAAACTATGAGAGTTAGAGAATTTCTGTAAATTGACGAAATTTGTGGCTTTTAATAGCGAATTTAATGGTAAAAACTATTTTGCAAAATCTCCATTTGTTTAAACAATATATGAAAAAATCGATTTTTTTTCGGTTTTTCCACTTTAATGGCAATGAATTTTCTTGATTTTTTGTTTTTACAAACTATATGTCCTTTAAAAAAAAACGGATAAATCGAAATTTTAACTTTTTCGCCAGAAAAAAAAGTTATTAAATTTTGAATTGTACCGTTCGGCGCGCGCGATAGAGTGCCCAAATGAGTCGTTCCATGTTTACGAATAGTTGGTACTTCTTAAAATAACGAGTTTTATTGATTTATATTCGTTGCTGGTGAAAACAAAAGTATCTTCCCTTATTTTAAAGTAGTACAATTTTCGACTTCCTTCTGACCGGGCGATTTATGACGGGGTTTATAGCGGTATATTCTCAAGTCGGCACGGTACGGTCAAAACTCAACTTTCTTACCTACGAACTAACAATACGTACCGTAATGAAGGGTAAAATTAATTTTTGAAAAGTCTTCGTTTTGTACCTGTTCTTAAAAGTTACTAATTAAATCTTAACCAGTCCCCTTAGCAAGTTGGGTTACGTTGTAAACCACGGGATACTACATATGCATAAAACTGAAGCAATATTTTCCTGTTATAATTCTTAAAAATGGTGCGATGAGCCGATAATAATTGGTACTGCAAAATTAAGGTGTAAAGCGTTTATAGAAAAGGTATTGACCGCTCATGAAGAGTAGTATGGGTACTTATTTGCCATTGTCAGGAATGTATAGTCACCGCTTGTTTAGAAACGTCCAAATTTATGACTCCTCAACAACGGATCATGAAAACAAAACATTTAATCTTAATGAAAAATTTCGGACACTTTTCTGCTTTTTACAATATAATACGAAACATTCTTCTATACAAGGAAAAGTAGGGCGGAGTTTAAATATTATAATAGTAACCAATGATAGACATCATCTTCTAAACTCCAGTTTGTTTGAAGAATATATAATATGGACTGTTCGATATTTGCGGCATTCTATCGTCGACGTTCGCATGAACTTTCGTATTCTAACGAAATAGTTTCTGCAATTAGGAAGATTTTAGAAAGCGCTACTCACTTCTTGCAGGAATAGCTTACAGTAAGTATTTTCCTACGTCATTCTTATAATTTTTGCTCTCTCATAACGAAACTAAAGTAGTTTAGATTTGTAGTCATGGAAGTAAATCCAGCAAATGTTATCAATATTTTAATTCAAACATATGATTATAATAATGACGAAAGAGAAACACCGGTAAGTGCTGCAGATATCGAATTGGCAAACAACATTATAGATTTAATCAATAGATATAAGCATTCTGGTTACATAGAAATAGAAACGAAACAAGAATTGTTATTTAATGATACAATGGAATATTCAACACCTACAATATGTAATTACGGCGATGAAGAAGTAGCTGCATCATCAGGAAAATGTCAGATTTGACTATGAACTTAAATATCAACATAAATTTGTATACAAGGAACAGTATTATAAAATTACAGTCATTGATACATAATCAATTGTCCTCCCCCCGATGTGAAGACTTGTTTAAATATGCATGGTTTAAATGCGGATATAACGAAAGAAGACCGCAGGAATTTTTAAATCCTGTTACATTTTGTTTTTTGGAATTGGAAATTGATATCATAAACTGTGTCGACTGTGAGGAGGTAATTGCTTTAAAATGCTCGTGGTGTAAACGACATTTATGTTTTAAATACTTCTTTGAAGATTACCATTACTGCGAAAATTATGTACCATGAATTCTAGATATTAATTGGGCCTCTACTATTTCTTTGTACCAGTAACAAATTTAAATCGATAAAATCAGCTCTTTTAAGAGCTACCAACTATTCATACACAAGGAACGACTCATTTAGGCTCTCTATCTCGCGCGCCGAACGGTACAATTCATAATTTAATAACTTTTTTTTTTGGCGAAAAAGTTAAAATTTCGATTTATCCGTTTTTTTTAAAGGACAGATAGTTTGTAAAAACAAGAAATCAAGAAAATTCATTGCCATTAAAGTAGAAAAACCGACAAAAAAAATCGATTTTTTCATATATTGTTTAAACAAATGGAGATTTTGCAAAATAGTTTTTACCATTAAATTCGCTATTAAAAGCCACCGTCAATTTACAGAAATTCTCTAACTCTCATAGTTTCCGAGATATTCGCCGAAATATACTTTTGAGCCCTAACTTTGAGGGTGGTTTTCACCCTCTAAACATGAATCATTGCCGATAAAAAAAAGACGTGTCAAATATTCTTATGAAAACTACATTATACCTGAGTTTCATCAAAATCGGAGAATCACATCTCGGGATGTTCCCTTGCAAGTCGTTAGTCATCAAGATGATGGCTCAATCTCAAGATCATTCTCATAGCATACAGTATCTCAGAGCGAATGAGGCCACACCTGAATATAGACTACCCGCGACATTTGCACATTCTCCTTTCGCACGATTTGCTATTTCGCATATCAAAACTTCGATTTTTTAACACTATTTCTACCACGTTTTGCTGTATACATATTTCGACTAAAAGGTCTTTTGATACCGTTTCGTTTGAATGCAAATAATTGCAAAAACTGTTGAGATTTCAAATTATCAGTTAAATGTACATAATTTCAGGAATATGTCTATTGATACATTGATGTACATTTATTAGAAATTATCTAATCAGCTTGAAAATTCTAGCAGCGGTGTGCAGCTAGTTGTAAAGTCACTGCAGCGGTGTACGCTAAAATGTAACATGGCGGGAAATAAGCGAATATCAAAGTTACGGCGCAACTCCCGTATTTTCTGTTACAATTGAAATCGGGTTTCTCTAATCTGGTTATAATTGATATGGTGCTGCAAAATGGCGTTGATTTATATACAAAATGATTTAAAATTAGGCACTATCATGAAATCCTTAAAGTGTCAAAAGACACCTCATGGTAGAAATAAGTATACCATATACACATTTCTAGATCTAACAATAAGATGTACTGGTGGAATATGATATTGCTGAATTAATTTAACAGTTACTGTATGAAAAGTCAAAAAATTCATTGTGGAGAAATGATTCAACTTAGAGAGTAATTTTAAGTTAAAATTTAGAAGGTGTTTTTTGACACCTCTTGGTAGAAATAGTATTAAAGACTTTTGTCGATATTACAAAAATTGTTCGCTTCCATGCAGTCGCTCCCACGGAGCACTAAGCTCACGCTCATTCTCACATTGTCTAATGGAAGTTCTCTAGCACTATTCCTACCGACACTTCGCATATACCTATTCCTACCGCGACCGGTCAAATGACCGGTCTCTAGCAAAACTTATATTTTTTAATATAGAATGAAGATAACAGCCAATTTGACTGTATAGATATATAGTTTCTTTTATTCAGTAGTACCTATATAATGTACATATTATTAATTTTCACCGGATTTTTTGCAAATCGGCATCTCTATTATACATTTTCCACATACGTAGTTTTTACATTTTAGATAGACTTTGTTAGGCTTATTATCTTTACAATGTCTTATCTGATATGTTTTTAGTTTACGGAAACCTGTAATTGTATTTATGACGGGTGTTGGTTGATTCTTTTTTGCCTAGCTGTAGTACTTTTTTGATATTCGATGGAAAGCTGATGATGCTGATTGAAGTAAAACTTCTTGTCTCGAAATATCTTCTCCCGTGGTTTCTTTATATAAAACCCATGCATTTCATTCAACTGATAGAATAAAAACTAAAATATAAAAATGTACATCAAAATGGATAAAAAAATGAATAAAAGATCAAATATTAAACTTACTACGAAGTATTGTTGGTTTTGTTCACCTTTTTGAAAATGACACTTGTAACACGTAATACAGTATAAAATGAGAGTAGAATAGAATTTGAATTGGAGAGAAGTCCCCCCCCCCCCCCCCCCTCCAAGGCATCCTCTTCCGCTATTTTATTTATTTCACGATCATAATAGTAAAGACAGTATAAGAAAATCTACGGTTCTGGACCACTTCGGATACCAATGAGGCAAATAAGCACCGCAAGGCCGATACAGGATATAGGCCGAAACAATTCCTGGAAGGCACTTTTTGGATAAAATCATGTCACAACTGCATTACCTTTCATTTGAAACGACTTTATCGTTTCGGAATTGAATCTTTGAGAGAATACTATTATAAAAAGATATATATCGTTCAACCGGTCAAATGACCGGTCGTGGTAGGAAGGCAGACTACAAATTTTTCTCAGAAAATAAACAATAAAAAAAGAAGTGAATATTGAAAAATGTATGTTTCAGGAAAAGTCGTGAAGTTTAAAGGCGATTGAATTACGTTGTATATAGGAAATTCTAATCGAAATTTTAAAAACGGTCATTTGACCGGTCGCGGTAGGAATAGTGCTAGTGTTGTAGTATTATCTTCAGTGTTGTCTACCAGAGGTTAAATAATCTCAAGTTTAGAAACAAACCATATGAAACCGCTTAAATAATCCTCATTATCGTAATTAGGTATAATGATAAATAAATATTTTAAAATCCACTTTTTAATGTTTTTTTTTGTGTATACCTCTACTTTCAAAAATTCAACATTCGCACATATTTGCAGGAACCAATTATGCGCGAAAGTCGAGGGACGCCTATAAGTGCGTCATATTGAAAAGTAAAAGTTCTCTTGTTTCGTGACTCCGAAAAATGTGAAACAAATCGTGAACGCGTTACATGAGAATATAAAAGTTTCTCGTACAAGGTTTCCTTTTAATTTGAACGTAAGATGAGTAATTACAAATTTAATTGTGTTTCAATTTGGCAAATCGAGGTCTTTCGATAATAATATTTTAAAATAAATACTCCTAAAATAAAATCACATATCTAGTTGGTGAAGATCATTATTTTTGTGAATAAAGTCTCCGATCAAAGCAAAAAGTGACACTCTTTTCCTTTCAGTAATAGTAATTACTAACGAAAACTATTGGATAATTAAACGAATTTAGAATTAAATTAGCCAAGATTATGTCGCAACATTTTCTATCTTATTTCTCGTGTCGCGTTTTGCCCTATACTCGATGTTTCATCAATATTTCCTTTTTCAGCTTGCTGAATTATTCATATAAAATATCCCACATCGATTCTTATCAAATTCTATCTAGTTCAGTTAAAAATTGTTGACAATATTGTTAATTTAGCTGATTTTTCATCTTATCAAATATACGTTTTTTTCGCAATTATTACTTTCATACGAATCATACAGCACGCTCAAAATTGACATCGTGAAAATTCATAATATCATACTACAAAGTGCATATTCACTGATTCTAAGCTTTATTAATTCCATGAAGAATAATAATATAATTACAATTGCAAAATTGGCTTAAAAACATTATGCCACCGATCGAAAGCATCCTTTGACGAAAGGTTTCGACGTCGCCAATTTAATTTTCCAGAACGAATCACGATGAGCTCGGTCTTGGAAACGTTCTAAAGAATTCGGAATATCTGGTATCCGTCGCCATAGAAAAGGATTCTGAAAAGAGACGACGGAAAAGATTCTCACCATCTTCTAACCTTATACCCAACCCTAGGGCGAGGAAAGTACGATTGGCTGGGAAATTCAGACGAAGAATAAGTGCGATAGTCTGCGTTTAAGATAAAAAGAAGGGGTGCAGTGGGGTGTTAATACGGAAACATAACGCTCAAAACAATTTCGAGCCGTGCGAGGTGGCGCATTTGGCACACGTGGCGCAGTGCTTACCCCCGGAGGGAATCCCAAGGGTACGTATAGTTCGTAAAATTTCACAATATCGCAGCCTCGTCGTTCAAACCTCCCTGGACGATCGAATTCTCACGAATATCAAAAAGAACGACGAACGAGCCTTACTTACAAAGAAACGTGTCTAAAATCGAATATTTAGGGGGCTTGAATTTCATATTTTATGTCAATGAAATTAATTGTAAATATTCCGTCATTTCAGCATACAAGTTGTTATATTTTTTAGAAATTGCTTAGGATATCTGTCATTGAAAAGTACGCGTTACTTTAACAGGTAATATTAGGTCATTAACATGTACGTTCATTAGCCACATTCTTGCCAAGTACTTCATTAACATTTCGTCTTGTCTGCGCTACATTAGTTCCACGACGGAACTCATACCCAAATATAGCGCGAATTCTGTCCTATCCGTGGCTTACAATATTTAACCTCCACACGACAATACGATAGATTATTAAAAATAAAAGAGTGCATCTGAAAATCAGATAGCGTACCTTCTCAATACAAAAAAAAACAAGGGACGGATGATGTGAAATATCGGAGATATCCAGCATCAAACTTGATGCTTTAGGTAATCGGACATTTTATTCTTAATGACCTAATAGAATATGTCGAGAATAGTAGATTGTATGAGTGGCAATATTCCGGGTTATGAGCGTATTGTTCGAATGTACGACAGAGTTCAAACTGGACATTAAACGTCTGGAACGATGTTTTAGAATGTTTATAAGGTGTTATACGTTACTAGACGTAACTGACACGGAAGTTCACGAAGAAGTCTGTCTCACAAAGTATTTATAATATGTCGTTGCTGAGTATTTCCTATCCATGTAATATAAAGGTAAGGCTAATGTAATTCGCACACATTTTAAAGTAATATTATCTAATGATTAATAATATTATATAATTAATAATATTATCTAGATTAGGTACAATAGTATAAATATGTATAACTGAAAGCAGGCAATTAATTTGAATGCTTAGAAACGTACACTCCCTATGTACATAGTAGACGACCTCTCTAAAATACTTTATATTCAGTTCTGATTTGATCATTCTAATATTACAGCTATCTCGAAGGAAATAATAAATCATGAGAAACAGTACTCTTCTGGTTCTTTCATTTCTGTTCGTTCTTGTCAAAGAGTTCTACATTTTTTAAAATAAAAATGTAAAGTTAAAGAATAGAACTAAAAATAACAAACAAATTCAGTATTTGAGCGAATTAAAATGCAGTTTTATCGAAATAGAAACATATCAATGTCTTATACGCCCGTCCCTCAATTTGCAAGGTACTCAATTTACACAATTTTTTAAAGTTTTGTTTTCATAGTTTTGCATTATGTCATTTATAAATAAAGAGACTATCATATTAAAGAATGCACTCTTTTAAAAATTCGATTACCAGTTATATACCTAAGTAACCTTTGCAAAAATTGAATTGCAAACGTGAAATTCATATGCCTTATGTTTCACTTCTAACGTATTCAAACAAAGAAAGAAAACGTGTAAATCAGAGGTGTAGAAATGTTGCACGCTAGAGATAATTGGCCCAATAAATTCAAATAATATAAGCATTAAGTAAATTGTCTCTAAAAACAAAATAACCAGTCTTATTTTTTCTTTAATCTCTTTAAATCAATTTGCACGATTTACAGATTAACTGAATATATCCTTCTATTTTGTATAAATTCTGTATTTCGTTTTGCATGACTTTCTTAGGAACGTATCTACCGTGTAAACCTGTACTTTCGAAAGCTGCGCAACGAGGAATTGAAACTTTCAGAAAAATTTAAACCTCGTATAATTACATCTAATGAAAATGTTTTTATCGTATATTCGTTCACTTGATGGATACTGCGTTAAGTTTCATCCTATTTAAGTTCCGTTACTCGAAATATTCTTACCAAGAGATTTATTGTCCTTCATTAAGGAGGCTTAATACACGTGGATGCAGTAATGGCTTGCTTTAGCCTCGAACTTGCAGCAGACGTTGTTACAGGAAACTCGAGGTTACTTCGTTAGGACTTGAAAGTCGTGCAGGAGCTACAAGGAATTTCGTTTGGTGACTTTACCGCTCTATCCGATGGTATACCGGTGACATTTAAAAGTTCATTATAAAGCTCCGATGCGGTAATTCAATTAATTATTGTTTGTTGGCTTTTTAAAAGCTACGCCGCAATACGACCATACCGTAACATCGAGGGAAGTCGTTTCTGTCTCCAGAGGCTGCTTTGCTCCCGTATTCGGCAAACTCGAAGGAAACGTTAAATATTCAGGCCAAGTCTCGGTAATTCCGCCTTCGTCGAAAGAGCGGAATGTTTTTGAAAGTCGTTCAAGTGCCGGGACGTTTACGTCTTAACGAGGCACTTTCATTCGCAAATACTTTCAAACGTGGTACGTAAGTTACAATTAAACGCTATCCTCGTGGATAATGCGGTTAGAAGTATCATACCAATGTATAATACTTACTGTACTGTTCCAAAATGAAACAAGTAGAAGAGGGGAGCACAGATTTAAGAATAATAAACATGTATCTAAATTGAACAATCTTCAACGAAAACAATTGTTAAAAATAAGCGTACTACGCTACAGAAACCTGTTATTTTTCGCGTATTACGGAACTTGTTTATTTGATTTTCATATGCTGCAAGTGGATGAATGTTTAAAAACAATGTGACATAGACTTAATTTGAAATGTTTGCGTAATAAAAATTGCGCTGCAATATTCATAAAACTTAAAATACTTTATTATTTAGCAATGATAGATCATTATGACTATAAATAATAGGAACAATGAGAAAACTAATGTTATTATGTCGAATAACATGATGATATATTTATAAAACTGTAATATGCATTTAAACAGGAATTCAATGTGTGTAATAGGAAACGTCCCGGCCTGAAATAAAAGAGAGCTTTACCTAACAATTGCCATAACTGACTATGAAACGATACAATCTTATTGCTAGGCAATTCATTCATTAATGCTTTATAAAAGAGAAATCAATAATTTTAAGGAACGTTCTTTTTATTATTCCGTTCTATATTTCATCGTACTTCTTCTGATAAAACATATTGTAGAAATAGACTGTCTCTTTCACGTTGCACCAATGATGAATAGCTGCGTCGCGAACCTTTATAAATTGCTCAACTATATCTAACAGATAAAGTGAAATTTTATATTGCACGAAAGTGCACTTAAGGTTTCATCCTATCTCACGGAAATACCATAAAATACCATAAAACACGTGTGCCTATGGTCCACATAAAGCTTTCTTAGTGAAAAATTAATTTTGAAAGATTCCTTTTGGACTGAAAACCGTGAACTTTTTGATTTTTCATATTTACATGTGAATCTGTGAAGATAAGTAATTATCCATTAACGTAGATGTAGTAAGGTTGTCAAAATGAATTTCTCGAAAATGGTTCTCTTTCTAATGCTGTTACTTCATAAGTTTTCCACGTTTAACTTAAAGACTATAATCGATTAAATCGTTTAAATTTTCTACCCCCTCCAATTAGTTGATTCGTACAGATTTATTTCACAATTTTAAATATATTGAGTTAATCGTCGGAACATCTGGTGTTAAAACTTCAATTGTCGGACATTACTAGTGAAAGATTTTATTATATTCAAAATGTGTTTTATATTTCGTTCTATACTCGTCGTCTAACTAATTTTAAGGGTTCCTAAATCAAATCGACAATTTCAGTGAGTCTGATAATAACTCATATGTACAACGATTCTTGAAACGAGAAATGCTGGAACTTTTTATTTATGATAGTTACTGTTCAATCTCACTTCGACTACTTGGAAATTAGTAATTCGCGAGAATTTGAATGATACAATGAAAAAAAAAAATTTTTTTTAAACATCCCAAAGTATAATTCACCAATTTTTAGTGTGATATAGTTTTCTTGAAAATATTTTTTTAACGGCAATGTTCCACGTTAAAGAGGTAGAAACCGCCCTCGAACTTAGGGTTCCAAAACCTATTTATCGAATACCTTGGAAGTTATTAGAGATGTGGGCATTTTTTACAGACTGAAAATTAAGGCCTGGTAATCAAACCAAAAATGGTTTGTTCAAACAATATGTTAAAAAATACAATTCTTTTCATTATTGTTTCTTCAGTTAACCCCTTACCCTACAATTTCTTGTCGACATACAACTTTTATATAGTTTAGATATCGCGGCACATTTCGGTGTAAAATATGATGTTCTCGATGAGCAGCACCAAAATGGTTACTATTAGCAACGGCAAGTATTTTTGTATTTCTCTTTGATCGTAGCAAAACATAATCCGTATATCAACCTTTTTGCATTTCAAAATGTAAAATATCCTACGTCGTGCAATACTAAATTCGTGTTCGGAGTGATGCAAGTGCTTGCTCTTCTTTGAGACAGTGTGCGATGAATTTAGATATTTAAGCCGTCAAAATTGCTGGATCATTGTGTCCAGGTATAAGATTAAGACGAGTTTATTATTAATTTCATTGGAATGATAAAATTCCATTCGCTGAATTGAAAAAAGTGTAATTTCATGTTTGACTAAGCACAATCTCCGGAAAATCAACTGCGAAAAAGACTTCAAAAGACGACATCGAATATCGCATTAAACAGCTCAATCGGTTCAGGAATTCCGTAAGCTTCGCAGAGCGACGATGTCTCTTCCAATAATCATCTGGCTCGCTCGAGGCGACCAATAAATAGACAAGATTTAGAGTCGTTGCCCAAGGGTAGCAAAAGGGTGCCTCATAAGAGAGTTCGCAGGTCCTCACGCATGACTGCGTTCGATTCACTTCATCGTCTTCGCCGTCGATGTATCTGGTGCGGAAAGATTAGCTGACTCCTTTACCTTCTGCTTTTTGCAAGAAAGAAAAGTCTGCGTATCCTGGCACCAAGCCTATCTCTCGGTTCCTTCTGTCCTTCGTTCCCCTTTCAAATTTACAACCTTCCCATGCAGTAGTCGAAAAGGGAAAGGTTCTTATTGTAGAATGGCCACCTTTTCTTCTTCATAGTGAAACCGTGATATTTTATAGACCTTCCTGCCGTATTTTCCCTCTACATGTGATTTAAATTTTTACTGTTCGATAGTAGTTTCTATTTTCTCTTGCAGGATTTCTTTGCAAGTATAACATATTATAGGAAAAAATAGGATTTATTATTTAGTTGATTTTACGGAAATATGATAACTTGTGTACAATATGTGCAGTGCAAGCGCTACTCTGAAGTAAGTTCAGATATTGGAAAGAGTTAATTACAGTTAAGCAAAAAATAGCTACGTTGAAGCGAAAGAGAAAAAAAAAAGGTATTCTCCTCTGTAATTTTGTAAGCGCGATCCTACGAACGGCAACAATGCGATGAACTAGGAAAAAGCGTTTCGGTTAATGAACAAAGGTACTAGGCGGAAAATAAAGTACGCGGCCCCAAATGAAAGGCAGGAGTTAAGCGCATACTGTCGGTACGCCTCGCAGGTAAGTGCGAAATGCTTACAAACACTTGCGCGAGAGTGAAGTATGTTTGCATGTGAATGCTTGATGTTTGGCAGTAGGGTTCGCCGCCGAAAAGAATATCTCGTTGCGTTGCACGGTGTGCAACAAAGGCGCAACAGGTGTGCACGCGGAAAAAGCAGATGTTGAAAAGGAAACCATCATTGGTAACAAAGAAGTTTTTCTTTAATAAACGAAAATCTGAGTTTATTGCAAACTCAAATTTGCTGGTTGGTAATCCAATTAGTGTCAATGCGATTGTGTATAGTAGCTTTTAGAAATTGGCAGAATTTTTTTAATAACTTGGATTAGAGCACGGAAATTTAACATAGCACACCACTTTTTGCGCCATGAAGGCAAAGTACCATTTGTATGCTGTTTATTGTTAGGATTGGTAATAAGTAAGTAAATGAGAATTTTAGTCTAGTCGAACAATACAATTCCCATGCCGACCGTTCTTAAAGCCTAAATTCCGTAAGTAATTTTCTTTTCTTTTCAATTTAAAAGCTTAGATTATAAATAGCTATGCATATTCTACTTTCTACCGTTTTTGTTGTTTCGCAAGTTCAGCTTTAACTGTTAGTGTCACTCGATGAACAGTCCATTGTTTTTTATAAATCTATAACTTTCCAAGCATTGTACACACATGAAATTTAATAAATTGCACATAAATAATGGGTACTTAACGGCGGGTCATTAACTAATAATACTAAACCTAGAGAGGCGATGGAAGTGAATGATTACTTTATCAATAAAATAACCTAAATTACTTTTTTGATCATCCTTTTTATATTTTAATTTCTTTTTTTTCAAAGTATTTGTTCTGTATATTTGAATATATTAGACATAACACCGGTATTTTATTGTTAATTCCCTGCATGTGGCATTTGTAATCAAGTTTACTATACAGCATAATCTTTAACGAATTTAAATATCGTAACACTCTCATTTGACTGTCATTCTGTAATCAAGAAGCAATTGACAAGCTTAAAATTGGAATTTACCCGTTTCAACAATCTGCCAAAGCTGGTTGGCCAGGTATCTTGAACGAGTAGGTCTCTTCAGAATATTCATTCTGCAATCTTCTGGAAACGCTAGTGCTGGTGTTTCATCAAAGATATTTATTGTTACAATATAATACTGAAAAGTATGTTACGGTAACGACTTTGAAAGAGACAATGAACTTGGCATATGAAATTTTTCATCGTTCTTTATATTTATCAAATATACCACTGATATTACGATTATTAAAGTCAAAAGTAGCAGAATTTTGTCGATTATGTTCTTTATAATCATTTCGATAGGAATACGTGAAGCTATTATAATAAGAATGCACTCTAAAGAAGAACAATTTTTTGTTGGAAACTGAGGCAATTTTTAGAATAACGCCCTCTGTCCAAAAAGTATCCGGAATGGATTTAAATAAACACAAGTACTTCAGAATAGTTCACAAAAATCATTTTAATAACTCGAAATATTCGACTATTACCCCCAGCAGAAATACAACGATTTGTACATTTAAAAAGTCCATCATATGACTGTTTATGTCGCTGATTGAAATTATGCTGAGGTTGCTTGTCGTTTACCGTTGAATGTCTTCGATAACTTCTTGAAAACGATTGTAACTAGAGATCAGACGCGGCGTTTCAAAAATCAAATCTTTTGCCTCAATATTGCCAGTTTATTATTTATTAGATTTTTTTATTTCCTTTTCCCCGAAACTACATTTTGTGATTAAAGACAATCGTTATGCATTAATAAAAGACATTCAACCGTCAACGACGAACAACCTCAGCATCATTCCAGTCAACGACATGAAAAAGTCATTTGATACACCTACACTTTTTGAACGCGCACATCGTTGTATTTCTACTGGGGGAGAATAATTCCGAGTGAATAAAGTGATTTTTGTTAACTATTCTAATGCACTTGTGGTTATGTATTATGTACTTGTGTTTTTGTATTTATAACGTTAAAATTATCGGCATTAAATCTGTGAGTTTTAATCATATCAAATGTAGTTTGGCAAAAAAGAAATCATGAAGTGAAAAAGACAAGTAAGTCAGTATTTATATAGGACCGTGAAAAAGAAAGAATGTCGTGCGGTAACCTATCAAAGCAGCGTACTGGGCCTGAATAGCTTAACGTGGTAGACCTCGTGGGTCAGCGTGGGCCCACTGCGGCAGCGACTTCTTCCTGATGCCAATTCTTTTTCACGTCTTACCCACGAGGTCTACGGTGTTAAGCTACTCAGACTGAGTACGTTGTCTGGATAGGTTGCCGCGCACTTCTCTTTGTTTTCCTCGATCCTGCGTTTATGCTTTATAAGATATGTACCACTTTAAGGTTCCAAGATTTTTCTAAAAAAGTAGGAATCAGTAATTTTGACTATTTTGGTAATGCTAGAGTTAAATACTCTGCTCCAAGAGAGAGATGAAAAGACATATTTGCTTGATGGGTATGACTGGTGCACTCGGTTAATTTTTTCGAATATATAATTGCAGGGCGACATTTTATCTTTGTGTCTGCACTTGAAGAATCCTTTCCTCCGCTATAATGGAACGTTCATGCATTTGCGGAACGGAGGAGCAGGAAGGTTCCTGAATTACTGCACGTACATGACATATTTTATGGCTGAGACTTTCTTGTATATGAAGAGTACTCGGAGTTGGCATGAAATTATTTCCAGAAATAATTTTTATAAAGAGGTCTTCACTTTGGAATTAATTCCACTAAACGTTCAATGTTTATGTGGTGCCGCCATTGTGCGTACGTACACCAGTCTTTCGGTTTTAATTGCTTTTTTCCAATAATGTAAATTGATGAGAGGACCGTGGATTTTGGAAGATAGATGTTTTAGTAAAAAAGAACATTCCGTATTTAATAACGTTTTCACAGATATTTATTACGTGTCGCTCTGTGATTAGGTTGGCTACAAAATAAACGGTGCTATCTCAGAACATAAGAAGATCCTGAGATAAAAAGGCTCATATCGCACCGTGGTGGTGCTCTGTTCTAACATAATTATTTTCGTGAAAATTTTAGTGCGTCTTATATAAAATTATAGCCCTACCCTGACTCATCCGAGACTAATATTATAAAACTAAACTATTTCTAGTAGCTGGCAATATTTTGTGAAATATAGTGAAGAAAATTTAAGTCAGACTAGAAAATAGAAAAATAAAAAAATATCTTTTAGGTAATTTGATAATTGTTATCATAGCGCACTGTTGCGAAAATTAATTTTTATTCTAATTGTTGAAAGCGGATACTTTCTGAAGGCTCTGTACATACCTAGGTACGGTCATAAACCGTACGAAGTACAGACTTAGGGACTGAACTCGGCCAGGCAAGTCTAGTGCATGGAGAACGTTTTGTCGTGTTTGGCAGCAATTTTCCATCCCCTTCTTTGGGGTCCATGGACATCCCCTTAAAAAATATCCGTATAAAAAAGTCGAGCGCATCAGTTTGGCCTCACTCTTGCCGTACATTTCTCAACTACATTACTCTGCCACTCATACTATTCGTATAAAGATCAAATGTATATTAGTCAAGTCCATCGAATCGAAAGTGTAAAATTATTGTACGTTAATAGTACGTCGCGACAGACTGCCAGTTTCTTTATTTCGAGACAAAAATGGGTTTCCGCGAGCGGCTTGTCCGCTGGCTGACATGAACTGAAGTATCTTTGAGAATTTGAGTACCTATATTCTAATTAGTTGCAGATATGAAGGTGTTATTTGTTTCATTTCGATGTTCCAATGTTCTTTTTCCACTGAAATTTTTAGTAATAAAAAGAAAACTAAGATGGAACCTCTGTAATATAGTCGTACCCTGATAGAGTTGCTGAACCGAATAGAGGAAATTTGAAAAGGATGCCTAATCATAAGAAGCAGACCACGATAATTACTGCAGGTCGGAAAAAATTAAAATTAGCTAACATAATAAGTATGATAATGTTTTACGTTTAAAAGCTGGGACGGAATAAAATGTGTCGATTTTAGTTGGAAATTCGCGAAGTATCTCGATGTGATGAATCCATGGTCAGAAAGCGACTGTAGTCACTGGGACACCATTAAATATTGGACAAATGGATACCGCAATGTTTGACTGAGGAGAACATTTTTACGAGCACATTTTTACATAACAATGCATGGTCTCACGTTGCATCTATGGTTAGATACAATACAACGAGTGTCGCATGGAAAGTTTTAGCCCATTCTCTTTACAGTCCTAATTAGTTTTTTTTTCAATTATTACCTATTTGTTTTTATATTTATCAATTTGCACTGCCAACGAGAATGTCAAAAATATTATCGAGGTAAAAGCTGTAATTAAATAAATTTTTAGGGCAAACCTTCCGATTTTTAAAATAAACGCATGTACATATAAAGTGAAGCACTGGAAAGGCTCATAGAAGTCAATGTGACAACATTGCAAAATGAAACTATTTTTTTTTAAATTTGGAGTGTTTGAATTTCGACCTGTGAGTTTGTACGAATTCTTTCCGGTATATACCGATAACTTTAAAGAGACTTTAGGTTTATTCGGAGGCAGCTGGAAAAGTCCTTTCTTAAAGTCCTCGAAGGGGGTGGAAAAAATTAGTCTAATAACCAATAGTTGCTTATTTTCAATGACTATCCCCATCAAACCTCAGAAATTTCATGCACGCCTTAAATGGAGGGGAGCAGCTTTAGTACCATTCATCTTTTCTCTTTTTTTGTAATAAAACGGGATGGTTTTTCGAAAACAAGTTAATAGGGGCACCAGAGTGCAAAATTCTTCGGGGAGCGAACGAGTTCAAACGATCCCGTTACAACGAGTGACTCAATAATAAAGAGTAATTTTAAATAATAAAATAATAAACAATTGATTTTCTTATTCGTATATAATGCATCACTTCTTACGTAATTTAATATAATAAAAATAATCTTTCTGCGATATACGCTTAAACAGAGATTCTGTTAAGAGATGCAGGTCATGATAACAAACAAAAAGCATTAACGAATTTAAATTTCTTCAGTGGAATTTCATTCTGTCGTATTTTGCAAATCATGAAAGAAAGAACGTATGCAAAATGACCTTAGCGTATTTACCTTGTGGGATGTATACACCAAGTTTCTGTGCTATTTTAATTTCTTCTGCCATTATCAAATTTAACATGGGTACATGCATATAAGGCAGCCAGTATTTCCGAAACTTCAGACATAAAATTTGTGCCACTGAAATACAAATAGTGTACTTATTCGTTCGGAAGAAATACAGGGTATACTCCTTGCCTTACAAATTTAAATTCTTTTCGCGAAAACATTGAAGCCACTTCTGGTACACATAACACAGTATAACTACTATTTTCTCTTGTATGAAATTCATGGAACTTTATGTTGCGAATATCTGTCCACTTTCCAATCATAATTCTGTTTTATGCACCTCCGAAGTTTCGCAATGTACCCATTTTTAAAAGATGCGACAGTGTTCCAACTATGTATGAACTGGTGTTTTGAATGATGTTGATAATCAAAAAACCAGTAAATATATATATATATACATATATAGGTATATATTACATAAAGAAAAACTGGAACAGACATTCTTATTAATTCTAGATGCCTCACATCTCGACGAGGTTTTAAATAATAAGGTGAGATGAAGATATTTACTCTCGAATACGACATAAATAAATGTTTAAGCTTCTTATTCAAAGCATTTACACTTCAAAATAAATAATGAGCAAGGTAAACTTTTCGCTTGCTGTATTTAAAAAATAAAAGTGTTTTTGTTTCGTTACTGGATTTTACTTTAAATTAAGCATCATAAAGTGATAATTCGCTGTAAAGATTAATTTTATTGCAAAATAATGCAAATCTAAAAATATTGAGGTCGGGTCATCTGAAAATTATATTAACTATATCATAAAATAATGCAACATTTACATAGTTGATCTATGCTTTTTTAATAAATTACTTCTAATTTCAAATTGCATAAAAAGTGTCAAAGAAAAATGGAAGAGAATAATAATTTGCAAAGAGAAATACATTTCTATCGAATGAAGATGTAAGCATTCTTCCGAACATTGCTTTCTTCTCATAACAAATTTCCAAGGATCTTTCCACCGACCATATATACTTTAATATGCAATAAAGATGCATATGATTCCTCGATCGATTCAGCACTTCATTTTTGTTGAAAGTTTTACTGCATTCTCAATCGTCAATGTGAAATAGCTTCTACGCAAACATTTTTAAATAGCACAAAGCTTCACGTACAAATAAGAAGTGTCGCAAAAGAATGCCAATTTCAGTCGATACATTAAGTTGAAAATTCATTTTGCTCGGAAGATGGATGATTTACGGAGTACACCAATATTGAATATGTTTACATATCCTTATAGTACTGCACGCAAATGTCTGTACACTTGAAATCCTGTTTCATAGAAATTCCCACGATATTTAATACATTCCTGCTACATATCAGTTGCATTTCATTAAAAGAAGCACCGTCGAACAGTTTATTGGTATCGCGATGCTTTATGAATAATTCTTGTCCAATAATTGTCAAATATTTTTCCTACCTCGAGTTCGCTGGCCGACTGGGACCGTTATCGTCACGAGCCCCCAGTAATTTGCATATTTTGATTTTAAAATTTCTAAATCGGTTTATCACGCGGCGCAACGCTGTCGTTATTCCGCTCAATATTTCATGGATTATCTCAACATCGGTTCTATGTATTATTTTGCAATTCCAAGTCGCCAGTATACAATACGGATTAAAACAACTTGGGTCATATTGAATCAACGTGACACTGATTAACGGAGCTCGAACGGGAGCCGATAAAATATGTGCTCTTCTGAAATTACATCCACCAGGAGGTACTTTAATCGATAATACGCGTAACAGCAATGGAAATGCGATTAAAAAATATCGCTTTTCTATAATATTGGTCGTCAGGGCGATACAAATGTAATTGATTTATATCGATTCACGTAATTGTGAAATTATTCTTTTATCCTGAGATTATCAATCTTTCAACAAGCTCGGTGTTATATATTCTACCAAATAAATACCGTGAATTATTTAATAAAGCACAGCATTTTGTGTTACCCATCGAACATTTCTTCACTTCTAAAATCAGTCCCATTTTACGAGATATACATATGATCCATTACATTTGAAAGTGGTAGCAGTCCATTTCTGCTTACGCTAACCCTTTGTGGTCCTATGTCGAGCAGTTCTCGACATAGCTTTCCAATTGATTTGATTTTCTGACAATTTAATATCGACTTTCCAATTTCGTAATAATTTTGTAATATCACCTAAATATCCGCCAGTATCTATAGCAGCGTCAAGAATATTTTGCACGCCCGAGCCGTCCTTCGAGAAACACCGCCTCCTCCACCCATACATACAGCCGAGATGTCACTGATTCACAACCACTCTGTAGGCGTCATGCTCGTGCCTATTGGCACTGGCGTGATGCCGCATTTGGGGCGACATTCGTAGTTAATCGCTCGCGCTGGAAAGACGTGCCTCGCACGTCAGTCGCGGAGATAAGAACGACGTGCGTGGCACATCGACTCAGAATATTTGTTGAGGAACAATTTTAGATGGCACTACGTCGCATGTAGGATAAGACAAAAGTATTGTTAGTGAAAAAGTATCCTCAGATATGTTTTAAATCAAATACATTTAATATATTTTAATGTTTTTGAACTTCTGGCGATGGTTTTGCCGAAATCGACCGCTTCATTAAATCTTACGGCATAAATATAGTATTGCGTTCCAGTACGGACATTTGTAAATTAATTACTAGCGCAAATTGTTAAAAATAACTATCCGATACTAGAACGCTAGGCTTCCTCGTATTAAAGAATACATTGTTGCCGTCGCGGCCGCTGCAACCCATGCGACGTAGTGCCATTTGAAACTGTTCCTCAACAAATATTATGAGTCGACGTGCCGCGTACGTCGTTCTTATCTCCGCGACTGACGCGCAAGGCACATCTTTCCAGCGCGAGCGATTAACTACGAATGTCGCCCGAAATGCGGCACCGCGTCAGTGCCAATAGGCACGACCGTGACGCCCACAGAGTGGTTGTGAATCAGTGACATCTCGGCTGTATGTTTGTGTGAAGGAGGCGGTGTTTCTCGAAGGACGGCTCGGGCGTGCAAAATATTCTTGACGCTGATCTATAGTCATTGATAACATTGAAAAAAACGAATAGAAAATGATAAAAAATGTTGGAAAATTAATTTTATTCAGCTCACTATAAAAAATAACAAAATAACTCGGACCGCAAAGGGTTAAGGTATTTGAGATTTCGTACAAAAGCTTCCATGCGGTAACTTGAATCTTGTTGCGCAAAATCATGAAGATATTTGACTCTGTTTTTTTTGCCATTTGAAATGCGTAAAAGAAACATCTGTATTTAGGTAAAACTAATTCAAACACACCTTCCTCAAAGGATGACTTACACTACTTTCGGAAGTAACGATTTACATGTGAAAAACAAGCCAGTCCTCAAAACATGTCTTATAGATATCTACTTTCCGGTATGGCGTTAGGTTCCTTTGTTGGATACCAACTCGATTCATGTTCCTCAAACTCACTATCTCCTTTAAAAATAAGATACTAGTTCCAAATAATCCTCAACGTGATTCAAGGTCCAAAAGGGAACTATTAGTCATCTTCCAATTCCGTCATCGCTTTTCCCTCAAAATATGTTTTCAAGACCTTTGGTCTTTGCGAAAGTCGCTGGAAAAGAGATCGCCCTTTTGGAACCTTAGTCACGAGAAGTCAGAGTCATCCAAACCTCCCACCACACTAGTTTAAGGTCCTTTAAAAGGCCAGTCTTATTACCAAATTCAGACAGACTAAATCAGGAATTTTGTATCGAATCTCTGGCGGTCGGCATCTCGCGACGACGTTATTCTAAAATTGTTAAAACTCCGTGTGCGCAACAGTTCTTCCTAAATAAAGTGTTGTTAACCAACCAAGGGATACAACACCTTACCTCAAAAACGTCCAGCGTCGCTGACGCGAAGTCTTATGTTGTGACCCCGTAGAAATAACTAGTCGAATTTTCTTTAATACTGCGTTTATTCAAGCGGAGGAAGATGTTTTAGAGTCTGAAGATGGAAATGGAAGTGTTGAGATTTTTGAAAGAGCGTTGGGGGTGGACGGAAAATTAGTCGAAGAATGGGAAGTAGGTACGTAGAAGAAGGGAAGTAAAGGTTTTAAGAAAAGGAGGAAATAAGGGGAAAAGGACAGAGGACTGATGTAATTTATTGCTATACCACGGTAGGGCCTAAGTGCGGGTCTCTGGTTTTTCTCTGACCCGAGTTCGACAGTTTTGGGAGAGAGTGGGATTTGACTTTCACTGAAATCCTATGCCGTAACTAAATAACAAACTTAAGATGTATCCAACACTTACAATTGTTACAAAAAAATGTATTATTAATCTATCCAAGAACTGTAAACAACTTGATCGACAGATCGTACCAAAAATTTACAAGAAAATTAGTTGCAACGTTACCAATTTACAGTAAAAAAATTTGTTTTCACATCTCTTGCGCGGAATTTTGATATGAACAGCTCCCAATATTTATTTGACAGAATGTCTATGCAGTTTAATCTTTTTCCAATGGGATATTTAAATTTCGTTTGCGCACGATAACAAGTAATACAATTCCGAACGCGAAATACGTATATTCGCGCATCCATCGAAAATTCCCATAGCCATACGTAAACAAGTTTGAATATGTGAGACTACGTGTTTCTAAACTACAAAAATACGGCGGTCATCGAGGGAAGATGTAAAAATGCATTTGCTTCGGATGCCGAACACCGATTCCAGGCACGTACAGCCGTTTTTACTACATCTCGTTGTTGGAACCCGGATTTGAAATTGAATTTCAAACTCGGGTACAATTTTTACTCTGAAATCAAGTCTTTATTCTGAAACTTATCCGCGCGAAATGTTATCATAGCAATGTCAAATTAGTTATTGTTGATCGTGTAATGCGAATAATGTGATTTGCACTCAGAATCCGCCAAATAAAAGAGAATTTGTACTTCTGAATTTTATATATTAAATATCGTGACTCGTTCGGACAGCGATTCGACGTATTGTACGTAAGAGAAAAGAATGATTTTAATAGGCAGGGAATACAGGGTTTTTAACACTAGATTTAAGGGGGCCAATTTGGCTTATTCTAAATTTGAATACTATACATATAATATATTGTTTGGATAATTTTTTAATAATAAATCGTTCGTTTGAACTTGTTTTGGAACTATGTTCTTTGCAGAAAATTTCAATTTCTTGTATTAGTCAAAGTGGCTCACTTTAGAAAAATAGTCAAAAAAAAATAATCAACATCCGTAAATCTAGTGTTACGGGATTTTGGGAAAGAGTGGGAGTGGTGATAGTGGTGGCGCAAGGTGAAGGTCAAAATTAAGGAGTGAGATTTCAGACTTATTGTTAGAACAGTGATTTTGGAGATGAGTAAGGAATGGTGACTGTGCTAGGGAGTTGAAAGGTCGGGATGGAAAAATAGGAGGTCTGGATTTGAAGTGGTGAGTAGGAGGTGAATATTTGTTAAAGTTATTCTACGTACTAACTAATCGGAGGGTCGGTACATTACAATCAGACAAAAACTCTATCGTACACTAAATTAACAGTTCACAATTATTTATAGTTGATATTGGAAATGGTTGTGTAAGACACGGATTTCTCTTTTTATATAATTTATGGGCGTTTATAAATATATCGTTAACCCCTTAGTCTATAACTACGTGTGAGACTCGTAGCGCGGAAAATAGAGCAGGAAATTTTGAAATCTTCCAAAAATTATTAAATTGACAGTCGATCACCCGATCAAGAAACGATCTCATTTATTTTTGTACTATTAACACATTACATGCGGGTGTTTTGTAACGCTTCATTAAGACTCAAGAGGAAAACTTGTTGAAAAATTTGTACGAATTTGATTTTTACAAAAAATTAATATAAGCTGAAAACTGCTTTCTCTCTAGATTCGAAAATGTACTTAACTTTTCAAGTCTAAGTAATTACTGCCACGGATCGCCTTTTTTAAACTGTCTATGCACAGTCCAAAAAACGTATTTTTACGTGGCCCGCATAAAATGTGTTAATATCACGTTCAGTTATACGAATTATCAGAAATCAGTGAAACTTTCTGATTTCAGGAATTAATTTAGAGTATTCGCACGCCCCTTCAGAAAGGAAATTGTAGGTTAAGGGTTTAAACGCAATATTCAATAGTCTCGTTCTGAGTCATTAATATAAATAGGAATATCTCTTTTACAATAACAATATCGTAGAAGTTCGCGATGTCACTCTTTTAAAAGTCTGACTACAATAGATGTTCCCTCGACGAATGCAAGACATCAACTCCCTGTAACGACTGCCATGATATCATTCATTGCTATTGCTGGGTCCTTCGAGGACCCCCTTATCACCGAAAAGGCTCGGTAGGGGTGAGAGTCGTCTTTCTCCTTCGCTGGAGCAATTGCCCTCGTGAGAACGCCTAGATCGACGCCTCGATATTGCGGGGTCTTACAGTTGTTTAAATTAATAAATCAATACACATTAAATTCAGGGGTTACGCCACCTTGGTGCTCGGAAAAATAGGTCTATAATAACCTTTTTTTTTACATCCATTAAGTGTATAAAATGATCGTTATTATACATATATATAGAGTAGTTTTGTGATCAATTTGCAATGTTAACAACTAAAAAAAAATTAAAAAATGGCAGAGATATGAGCCGATAAGTAGGACCCTCTTTTAAAAAATTTTACTAACTGTTGTACTTGATTTCTTTGTTAGACATTGCCTGATACAAAAAAAATTGTTGTACTTATTTAAAAAGGTAATAGCTAAAATGTGACGTAGGGAAATATTTTTAAAAAATTTGTTGTAGAAATGACAACTCTTTGAAAAGAAAGTATGTTATTTTCATCGAAATTCTGAGTTTAGAATGTTCATAGTCTTTGAACATAGCTACCGCATTAAACAAATCGCAAAAGAATTAACAGTACGTCGTAAGCGTCTTGAAACCTAAATTTTGTTTAATTACCTACAATCGTTCAAACCCTCAAGGCAATTGTTACCGTGATGTCTTCTTCTTTTGGAGCAGCTCTTTTCAATTTTTATGTTTATAACAATTCAAATTTCTAGAGGCATTTGCTTGTTTGTCCATTCGGGTCGACTGAAATCGACTTCGATGCGCTCACTGCTAATTGCTATAACATTGGTAATAACTCAAATTTTTGAATGGTTAGACGCTTAAAATATTCATAAAAATATAAACAATTCATCTAGCCAAAAAATTGAATGTTTCAAAATCTCAAGGTGGCGTAGCTCCTTAAAATTGCTTCTATTATAAGGTTTTGGAAAGAACGTCTTTATGTGGAACAAGTCTAGAACCGACTGACAATGAGTGATGCCCAAAGGACGAACTTGGGCCCGCTTGATAATAGAAACTGTTTATTTCACTATCCTCTGCAGTGCAGAGAGTATTCAGTTGAGACTACAAATTCCTAGAGCGTAAAGTCGTTTTTTAACTTATTCGATATATGTAATCTCATATCGTTAATGAAAATCCAATAGTTGGTAATGGTTGTAAGACGATACTAAGACATCAGTCGTCTCTGTAACTTGAACCGTTTATTCGGAAAATACCATAAACCATTTTACCGTAATAGAGAATGGATATTTTTTAATGACTACGCGAAATTACTTATACTGAAAAAATAAGTGTCCTAAAATAAGAAATACAACAATTTTATACATGTTAAAACGCAAACCCTTAAATATCTCGATTTAAAGACACGAGGGTTGGCTTGACGTCTACCCAGACAGGTTTAAATTTTTCAAGGGGTACATCGACCGCGAGGAAGGGGAGAGGATTCTTTTAAAATGCAAATATCCGGCGAGGACGGCATACGAAAGAAATGTTACTTCTTATAAAGTAGAGATTGTCGGCTATATCGTCGAAAGATAACTTCGTTGATTCAACGCTGGTGATAAAAATCCGTCGTATACTTTTCTATTCTGCACAAACGAATCTCTCCATCTCGGTTTACTTAAAACGAACACTAAATTATCCCGCAATGGTAGATTACGGACGGAAATCGTGAAGTTTCCCAAGTAAATACTAAATTCTCTAAACTCACGGAGCATTATAAAGAATCATAGACACCGCTTCAAACTCTAATCAAAATTTCATTTCTAGGTGTCAACGTAGTCCTATCCTACCTCAAAAGACGCAAAGTCTCGCTGATGACAGAATGCGAACGTTTCGCAATTTCATAAAACGCGACTCGGGACTAAGTTCGCGACAATAGTCCAACTCCGAACGAATATCTCGAAGGCGTCGTGACGCCTGCAGTCAACCTACTCGTTCGTAAAATTGTCGAGCGAATGCAAACTACCGTGCATGCATCGACGCACCGAGTAAAATGACTTATTCACTCGTTCCCAGTCATCCGTCGCGAAACATGCTCGCGAAAGGAAGGCGGGGGTTGTTACGGTGCTCGGTACCGACAGAAAGCCTGTGCTCGGAAACGTCGTGGGGCGTTCATCTCTTTTTTTTCACCACGAACATTCTCACTCCGATAACAAAACACGCACCTCCTAAAGGAAATCTCGGATTCCCCGATGAATCGCGGATGGATGAGAATGGGAGGATTGGAAGGAGTCGAGGAGGAATCGAGGAGAAGTACGGTGCACCACTGCGAAATTTCACCCTCGAGCAGCCGACAAGGGGTAAAGGGAGGATCGAACGAGTAAGCAAGCAAGCAAGCAAGCAGCCAGGCAAGCAGTCAACCAGTCAGGCAGCCAGACACGGGCGATGGATGAGATGCTAACGAGACGCGAAACGATCGACTGCTCTCGCCAGGACAGAACCAGCAAGTCGGGCGTGAAATAGTTTTCTTTACCGATCGAAGCCCCGTGGCAACGGTACCCTTAGGATGTCTCTGCACCAAGTACGTACGCAGGAAGTGTCTATTCTTTGGATGGAGAGGTTGCATGCGTGACCTGGAATCTCAACCACGTTCCTTTTATCTGGACATTTATCACACAATCGTGTCGACGCTATCGATTGCGATACACCGTGTGTCACGTTGCTACACGAGCACGATTAGATTCTATCGCCCGTAATAATCCTCGTTCCGGTGGCAGCGTAAACACGGAACGTTGTCTGTGTGGCGCTTCATAGTTCACAAACTCGGGCGTTCAATCCGTCTTTCTGTCCAACCCCGAAACATCTATTTCCAGGGAAGCGAGCAGGAGGGAGGGGCTGAGGCTGTGTGGTAAAGAAGAGACAAAGCGAAGACAAAGAGACTGAGTGCGACGCGTGGTATCAAACAACGAAGATTCGCACCCTCTCACAAAAGACACGGTTATTGCGGGTGTACCCCTCGGGTAGAGAGTGGATGAAGTTTCCTCCCTCGGGGGCGCACGACCTCTTGTATTCAACGATCTTCTCGTAGACTTTGATCAGCGATGCTTTGCACGCGGCTAATCTGCTAATCTCTCACGTAACTGCAATAAAACGAAGGGGGTACGAAGTACGGCGAGGTGGTTGGAAGACGACGCGAACGTACGGAAGACTCTGAAAGCCGGGGCGCAAAGAAAAGTGAAGTAAAAATGAAAAGTCGAAGAGAAAGATGAAAGAAGGGGAACGAAGGAATTGAAGGCTCAGTCTTATAATGATGTTACAGGTAACCCTCCTATAACACGGTAGATAAGTTCCTAAAAAACGCCGTGTTGTATGAGACCCAGAGCAAGTACAAAAAGAGGGATTACGTTCCGAAAACTTATTAAAAACAATTTTTTTTTTAATTCTACATAAACAACTTAATTTTTATTAAAAATATATAAATGTATGTACAACACAAAACAAAAAATATTATTTTAATTTGATGCAACTATAATTTAATAAATTTCTTCATCGTCACTGTTCAGTATAATCAATCGAGAACGTTTTTTTGGTGGAAGGATATCCCCTTCAATTTCAGAACTTTTTTCTTCATTTAAAGTTTTTGTATTTTCTTTCCTCTTTAAAAAATCTGTAATTTTACTTTGCTTTCTGGTTCTTACCGGATCAATGTTAATTTTTCCTTAATATTTTAAAGACGAAAAACTTATTCTTTGACACACCGTGGCTCGACGCAAACTGTTGATCAGCAGCGTGAAATACTTTTGTTTTCAAGCCACGGAGATGAAATCAAAATAGTTTATGCCACACTGTATCTTTAAGACGGTAAGCCTCGTCGCGGCTATAGAAGTACAGTGTTGTATAAAGGTTTTTGCAATTTCCTTACCATGTTACAGCGAAACCGTGTTATAGGATACCGTGTTGTAGAAGGGTTCCCGCAATTCATAAATCGTGTTATAGCGAAACCGTATTATAGGATGCCGTGTTGTAGAAGGGCTACCTGTATATACTTTGTAGATCACTCGTTACATCTATTATGTGGTGGCAATTTTTCAGCACTTTATATATGTCCCTAGACCGTGTCTTCCTATATTTATCACTGGCACTTCATCTACCCAACTTGTCGCTGGTAAATCTCTCTTTGAGAGCGATCTTATTGATGAACCGTGAGTTGTAGGATGCCGAGAAAAATTTACAATCGACCGTAGCATCCTGTGGAGTTCAGAATCGAGGCAACGAGAGCAAGGATGCGATTTATATCATAATCCATTGGATCTACGCTCGGCATAGTTTGCAAATACTTCGAGGAATGCTGAGAAATTAACACCGATTCTTGAAACAATAATCAGCGGGTGGAATTATCTGTGCTAATGGAATTTCCTGTTAATCGATTCATTTAAAGAGCTTTCCATGAGCGGCAAATATTTTATCGTCGGTACGTTTAAAGTTATTAAGATCGAAGCGACGATAACCAAATTTGGTAATGTGGCGATGAAAGATTTCAAAAGAATCGATATTCTTTGGATAGAATATGACGACATCATTTTCTCAATGTGTTTGCGCTTTCATATTGAAAACAGTCGGTCAAATGATAATTGTACTTTATGTTTATTCAAACATGTAAATATAAAATAGACATTGCTGTTTGCAATTAATTTCATTTCTTAGGAATTGTACACTCTAATTGTAAGAGATTAAGATTCAGAAGAACGTTGAAACAATGGCATACTCTCCCGACGTTGCATCAATGGTTTTGTAACGATCTTCTAAATAATAACTATTAAAGCGATCTTATATTTAAGGAAACAAATTTGTTATACATACTGTTACAGCATCGGCGTAAAAATAGAACAATTCCAATATATCGATAAAGAGTATAAGTAATTGTTGATCTTTGGTATGAGACTTGATAACTTTGAAAATCATTGACCACTCTTAATTTTTTATCAGTGCAAGAACCAATTTTGTGTCAAATGATTTGAGTAACTTATTGTGAAACAATAATTCTTTTTTATAAATATAATAACTTTCTAAATCTGTTCCCTTCGTACAGTTATGGACACATCTTTTACTTCCAGGCGAAAAAATGCTCAATAAGGACTGAAAAAAACTATTATTCCTTTAACACTTTTTCTATCACGATTTTGTGTCTACCTATTTCGACCAGAAGATGTGTTTTGACACCTTTTCGTTTGAATGCAAATAATTGCCGAAACTGTTGTGATTTCAAACTATCAGTTAGATGCAGATAATTTGGGGAATATATTTATTGATACATTGATGTGTATTTATTAGAGATTATTTAAGCAATTTGTAAATTCTAGCAACCCAGTGCAGCTAGTTGTAAAATCACTGCAACGGTGTACACTAAAATGCAACATGGCGGAAAGTAAGCGAATATCAAAGTTATGCCGCAGCTCCTTTATTTCCCGTTACAACTAAAATCGGGATTGTCGACTCTGATTATAATTGATATTATGCTGAAAAATGGTGTTGATATTTATATGTAAAATGCTTTAAAATTAGGCACTCTCAGGAAATCCTTAAAGTGTCAAAAGACACTTCATGGTAGAAATAAGTATACCATATGCACATTTTTCGATGTAGAATATGTTGGAGAAAAATGATACCGGTGAATTTAATTAACAACTATTGTATGAAAAGTTAAAAAAGTAATCGTGGAGAAATGATTCAATTTAGAGAATAATTTTAAGTTAATTGAAATAGTGTTAAGCAGTTAAGTGTGGAATTTGCTTTTAAAAAAGTCGTCACGATATGTAAAATTAAAATTAATTAATGACGCGTACACACGTTGCGATGCGTCCAACACAACGAGAATGCTATTATTACAAATTCTGTGAAAAAAAGAGAAACGAAACATGGAAGGATTACATTTTTATTCGATAAAAAATGTGCAATTCAGTCCCAAAACTGCTTAAAACCCTGATATTGAAAATGTCTATATTACATTTTAAAATCAACAGCAGACCAGACAGATTGTTTATCACTTACTGCTTTTACACATGACAAGTAAAATTCATGTAATACAGCAATTTTAATCAATAACTCACTAATACACGAAAATTCGAGCTAAACGACGAAAAGCTTAAATTTTAGCAACTAAAATAGGTTCATCCGTCTATAGAGTAACATAATTAAAGGACAACTTTTGTCTAAGTCGCAATGCGTACCTATAAATGGTCAATTCCTTAGAAAAATAGAACACGATCGTGCTCACCGTTTAGATAGAAACCAGTCGTTATTTTCGCAGCGAAATAGGATACGTGGAGAGAAACGGGTCCCTCCGACATAATAACCACCTCGTACCGTACTATCCTCTCGCGGTATTCTCGCAAATCGAAACGAGGAAGAACTACGGGCACGTTTGTTTCGTATTTCGCTCACATGCTGGGCGTATGATTGAAGGTTTTCCACCGACCTCCTGCAGCGAATAGACGGCGAGGGGATTCGATGTAACCACCCTTCTACCGACTTCTTTCATTTCTACCTATTCTACGAGATTCGCGAAATGAAATGCCTTTTCAAATAAATGAGGCCCATCCTCTCGGTACTATCTGAAAAGTTATCTTATTAAATTCATTACTCGTAGCCTCGTCGAAACCACAGATCAGATTCTCAGGGCTCGTGAAATCTGTCAGTTTCGACGAAATTGCCCGTCGGGCGAAGTTACGAGTAAGTGCAGCACACCGTGTTTGATTTTACTTAACAAGAGTTTGTAATTAAATTTTAGAATTTTGCAGGAGATTCGTCTTTGTTTTTCCTCCTTTTATCACTACTAACGGGAATGTAAAGTTCGGAAATGTTTCTTTTTTTAGACGATGAAGTTAAAACTTTCAAGTGTGGAATGTTGAAATGCGTAGAAGTGGTCATAAAAGCGTTTTTCCTACGCACCCGTATTAGAAGGGTGGGAAAACGGAAAAACCTTATTATGACACCATCATAAAACAAATTTATGACACCTGTCATAAATCTAGCAGTTCTCGTCTACACCTGAGTCGCCCTCGCGGCTCAAGGCCCTCCTCTGCCTGGGCCTTCCGTGGGTTTTGGCAAAACCAATGCAAACGCTGCATTTTGGTAACCACCCACGAGGCCCAGGCAGAGCCAATAACATTTCACCAGGGCCCAACATTCTCTTCCCTATCAAACCACCCCTTCCTCCTCGTCGGGATTGCCGACAGAGGAAGGGGTGCTTCCGAAATTGATAAAAGAACCAAAAAGTGAGCCAAATCTTCAGATTCTCCCGTAACAAGATTCTCTCCCGTAACAACATTCTATTCGTAACAAAGTTTTCTATACACATTAATTCGCTCGTATTTATATTTGTTATCTATTTTGTTAATCTCTTTTTCTTATTATTTGTTTCCGTGTACATACTTGTTCCTTGTTACAATAAACAAACACCAAAACCATTTCGGGAGTGTTTATTAATCTCCGAGAGAAGAATACAAAACTAGACTCCAACGACTTAACTGTCCGACGAGTCGCAACACCTATGATATATTTTTATTATCAGTAATATTTACAATTATATAATTGGTTCTAGCTAAATTTCAAAATGTTTAATGTTGTGAACGTCATGTTTATTAGCACTGTGTCCCATCGTACGATGTCAAAAATGAGTTTAGGACGAATCGAAGGTTTTTCACTCTTTAATGGCCGGGTCTGGTTGTCCGTTTAACGTTTGCCAATATTTAACGACCATTCGGCGCCAAAGTGACGGAAACGTTCGTTCTTTGAAGAATTAGACAACCTCCCTTTTGAATATACGCTTTCGTTAATACGTCATGCTCTGTCAGCGAGTGGTATATAAGCCAGGACTTCAGTTTCTAAGGTCCCATTGATTGTCTCTGATTTGTCATGACAAAACGGTCATATTCGCACCCCCAACGGGAAATTCTGCCAATCGCAAGGACTAGGATTTTTGAGCACATTTGGTTGCATTTTCTCTCACCACGTAATTGTGTGGTTTGAGATTCTACCTCTATGTGGCCCTTCGCGTCGGAATTCCCATGGGGGTGGTCACCCCTCTTGAAGCAAATTGCAGTTAATTAACGTCTCGTACAGCCCAAAGTTCCGAAAGACCTGCCTGTTGAAAAGTCGCGAAAGTTCAGCAAACACAACGTCTGCCGTCGAGAAGAAAATCGGATGGGTCACTTCGTTTTCGCACATAGTGAGAAATACAAACATTGTGCCGTGTTTTATTGACGGTATGATCTATCGTTCGACATCATATCATCGGAATTGTTCACAGTTTGCCATTTGGTATCTTGAAATACTATTGAAAAGTCGCTAAATTCTCCATCGGTCGAGAACAATTGCTCCGAATAAATCAGCCACTTGAGGCAAAATCGTCGTGAATCTGCGAGTGGCGATAGTAGTCGTTAAATTCAAGTACAAACATCGGACTTTGTCGTCGTAACACACTGGATTGTGAAATTCAAATTAAGTATATGACGCTTTAATGATACGGAAAGATCCATTCATCACATCTACTGTACTCAATTGCAATTCATCCATAAGCTTATGGATTTTTATTATCGTGACTCACACGAATTAAGGTAAAAGTACCAATAGAGATTAAGAGAATAGAGAGAAATCTTCAATAGAAACAATGGTAACCGTATACTGTGTCAATAACTGGCGAGAGTCGATGCCTGGAGACGTTCTTTAAACCTTCTACATTATGTATCAAGACCACATTTAAACAAAAATTAAGTTATACAAATTTGAGCAATATTAGGTATAAAGGAAAGTTCTGTCGTTTTTGAACACGTGCACTTTTATGCGTTGTCTAACACTTAGATTAGTACATGATTGAGGACTTATACACATTGTTCTTATTTTAGTCAGTTTTTTTAAACTTGTTAAACTCTTAACATGAGTGAAGAAAAAGTGCACTAAAGACATTGCATGTTGTATGAGTTCCAAAAAGGGAATAACGCGATGGAGGTAAAAAAAAACTTGTGTGACGTGTTTGGAGAGGATGCAGTAACAGTTCGAAAATGTCAAAGATTGTTTGGGAAATTTCGTTCGGGTGATTTTTCTTTGAAAGATGAACCCAGATCAGAATAGCCATCGCAGTACGACCAGGACAAATCTCACGTTAACTTCCACAGAAATGAGCTTCAAGCTTGGTATTCATCAGACTACTTCTTTGGATCACATTAAAAGACTTGGTTTCCTGTCCAAACTCTCTGTTTGAATACTACACGAATTAAAAACGACAGAACTTTTCCTTACACCTAATATATAATATTTAAAAACTAGTAATTACACTCGAAGTAGGGTTACAGCGCTAATTCTGAAAATCACTTTATGATCGTTTAGTTTCAACAATTACCAGTACAAATTATAATAGTAATTAAATAATAAAAGAAGAAAGGAAACTAATCAATTATATAAGTAATTCAATTCAGGAACACAGTAGACATTGGATACTGATCAATAATTGACCGCGGATGCAGTTAATAGTTGACCGTGTGGTTCTCGATTAAAACTCACAATCAGTACGCTACAATATATCGATTTATATTTTGTATTTCAAAAATTGAATAATTGTTTCAAAATTTAATTAACAGATGCTGTGGCATCTGACATTCATTTTCATCGGAAGTGCACAATTTATATAAACTTTATTTTTTTTTTATGTTATCTAAAAACTGGTCAACTTCTGGTACTTTTACCTTAAAAAGTAAACAATTTAAAAGTTGTATATATTTGTTACATATGTTGTAATTGTTATTAGCATTTTTTGTTAAATCTACTAACTAATCTTTGCGATTAGTGTTACTGGACCTCGCTTTTCGATTGAATAGGTTTACTGTCCTGTGGAACAGGACGATTCACTGACATACTTATACTTATAAATGATTTTGATAGTGCGGAGGAAAAAGATTACTTCTGATTTAGATGAAGAATTCAACATTGTATGCAATGAATCGACTTAAGTTCTTAAAATTAAGTTAACTTAGGTAGTAGGTACAAACACCCTAATAAAATCAGTTTGAAAAGGGTTAAAGTAGTATTTCTCAAATTGATGTCCTTCCGCAAAGAAGCCTTGAGGAACCCGCGAATGGGCTTCTAATGGATCGCGACTTGGTAGTTTAGTCGAAATTTTTAATTGTTCTAGAAACAACAGACTCATTTAACAGTAATTACTTGTAGTTAATTTTAAAGGGTCCACTAAAAATCTAGAAAATTATAAATAGACTGTTATGCAAGAACCCCGAAATAAGTTGGGGAACCATTGTTCTGAAGCCTTATTTTTATACATTCGTGGTAATTGTTCAGTAAAATATTCTTTCCAGTGTTAGGTTTGTTTTTTGCACATTCTACTTTCGCACAATTCGCTATTTCGAATGTTTTTAAAAATTCAATTTTTTAAAGAGCTGTGCCGCTATTTCAAAAGATGTTTGCTTCCATGCAGTTACTGCCAAGGACTGCTGTAGCTAGCACTCACTCATTGCCTATTAGAGATTTTCTAACATTGTAATATTGCTTCTAATATTACGTACTAGATGTTAGAGAATCTCAAGTTTACAAATAAATCACATTAACATACAATTTTTTATATTTTTCCTATATCCCTCTACTTTCGAACATTCAATATTCGCACACATTTTCACGAACCAGTTGTGTGCGAAAGTCGAGGGCCGCCTATATTTCACATTGTTTGTAACATCATTTCTTACGATTTAATGTTCTATTTCCTCTGCGACAAATGGATATTCTCGCGTCTATCTCACGTTTGAATTACGGTTCGATCTTTTTCCGCAATGCGACCGATATACTCGAACTGCTTCATCCGGGATCAAAGCTGATGGGCCAACCAAGGATCTCACGGAGGTAGGAAAGTATGAGCATTAGAAGAAACATCGAGGGAAAGCGATTTCCTCGTACAACAGGGGAAAGCATCCTTAAGACTCGGGGATGTGCAGAAGAGGAAATCGGTGAGCTTCATTATGCCGAATCGTCCGTATAAAACAGACATCACCGTTGAGCGCCACCATCAGCGCAGTAAAAGCCGACTCTTACCTAGACGCAGTTTTCGTATCGCCAGATGCTCGACCCTTCGCAATGGCTTCGTTTCTACTCTTCAAAATTAAACGGTTGGAAGTGGCGAAGGAATAATCTGACAATCATTCCACTGGTCAATCCGAATTTCTGCTCAAAGAATATTTATGCTGATTTTTATAGATTTTACGAATTTAAACACCAATATCTACGAAATATGTTTCTCTCCATGAAATTCCACTTTTGAGAAAATCAATTTTGAGAAGAAATGAAAATTTTTAACTTTTAAAATTTGTTGTATTTTAGCCACAACAATTGCTGATAACACTGTTCAACACGATTTTTTTTCTCAAATATCCAATGGGTGATCCTCGTAGAGTTAGTCATCCTAAACACGAATCCGTCGGCAGAATTGCTCCATCACCCTCAGTTTTTTAGTAAAATGAGTTTTTGTAAAAACACCAAATTTTGGCAGAAAATGAGGTATTACGCGGAAAGTATAAACGATGCGAAGTTGAAATTGGCCTTAAACGATAGAGGAAATCATGCCGAATATTTTAGTGTATATATTTATTAAAATTGGTTGTTGCAAATAGTAATAAATGACCGTCAAAGTTTAAAAAAGTGCGGATGCGCGAACTTACTATGCTATACTTTTACATTTTTATGAAAAGTTATTTATCTAGCACGAATTTGCTATACTGGATCGCATTCCTTAGACATTTCTGAAGAGAAAACTGCCCCCAAAAGTTTCGGGGACTGTTTTCAATCCCGACGGTTCGAAAAAATATCCGTCGGGAACGTGTAATCGGCGTTCGACGCCATGCTGCTATTCTACGCGAACCGCCAGTGAGACAGTGCCGTAACTACGCGTTATCGACACCGATCTGACAGTACCATCTGAGGGCTCTCATGAATATTTAAACATGCTGAAACAATGGGAAAAAAACGCCCAAGAAATTATGGTTATTTTTCTATTTATCTTAAAAACCAGATGCCGAACGAAACTCGAATTCTGAAAATAATAGGCAGTAACGGATTGTATAATAGAATGTCACTCATAGAAATGAAAATTCTATCAATTAAATATTCACAGACTGTAAAATGTATTTGTTGAGAGTGGTGAAAAACTAATTGTAAGATTCAAAAGTAGAGAATTACTTTCTCAAGATTAATTTGAGGCTTTTATCTGCTTTTACCATTCTATAGTTTTGCAGTTCCGTAATCTAACAGATCTAGATTTTAATATTAATTTTACTAAGAAACTTTCGGCTTATAAATAAGACAGCAAATGTGATAATTTCATTTTAAAGTAGTAATTCATCGTCCGCAGGTAATCACTTTAATATTAATTCCTTCCGTCTTTTATTGAAATACGAATAAAAAATTCGTTAAACCTGAGAAGTCACTGAAATTACAAATGGTATACAGCAGTGGTTATTAACCTGGGGTGCGTGCACCCCTGAGGGTGCCAGAGATATTTAAAAAATTTGAAAAAAATGTACGTTATGCGTGGCTCTTTCAAAAAAGAACTTTGTTTTAATAGAATTATGATAAATAAACAACAACAACGTAGTCATTGAAATTCGAATATTCCTTTTTAAATTACATAGTAATATATATTTTCAATCAACGTGGCATTTCTTTATGGAATAAATATATTTTCTTAAATAAAAAATATACACACATTTTTCACGGGGGTGCAAGAGCTTGTTTTCAGATTCACGGGAGTGTAGACCACTAAAAAAGTTAAGACCCGCTGGTATACAGTAGCTGCTTAAAATACGAAAGCACATGGATAATTAAATGACAGAAATTAAATCTTTCCATCTCATTGTCAGTATGTATTATTATTTGCAATATATATTATATCCCTGTATTGGATCCAACGTTATTGTAAAATCTCAAGTTTTATTCCAAACTAAATAACCATTAATTTATATGAGCCGTAATATTATAACGCTTATGGGTTAAACAATAAAATAAATAACGTAGGTATTAAAAAGTTACACACACTTTTTAGGTCTTACTATTCATCCAGTATCTTAAATATGATTAAGTACAAATGATAGCAGGAGAATATACTCAATGTACACTTCGCGTGTGTCTACAGTCGTAAAACAGGTACGCATCTCGGTATCCCAAAATCGTTATTTCTACGTTGTTACTTCAACATCTATCGTTGTTTTGTGATGTTATGTTACCTACCTCACTCATTAAGACTGTTTTCTTGCAATACTCGATATATATTCAATAGAACCGTCTTGTCATTATCCTTCGTGTAAGATTTGTTCTTGCGTTTCTGCCTTTCATCGTGTTTCTTTGTTTGTCTAAAAAATTTAGTTTGTCAGAGTTACGTCACGTAAAAGCGGCAGATACCAACTTTTGGCGTGGAAGTTTTCTCAGACTTGGAAGAATTTTTGTGAAAAACAAGTACATACAAAGGATCCGTTCTTTGCTTTTTAGCATCTTTGGTCCAGCCGCAGACCTAAATACCATTTTCTCGTGCTTCAGTTTTATGAAAGCTCTTCCCTTGTTGGACTCACTTCTACACTTATTCTCTTCTCCAATTATCTGCTGCTTTTCTCCTCGGTTTTTGTCATATAAAGACACTTTGTTCATATTGCAGTAATCTTGAATTTTATAGATAAGATATAAAATAATTTTGTTGGATACCGACCTAATTGGTTAAGATTTCATGTTCAAATATTCCTAAACGTGAGTCAGGGTCCAAACAGGAACTGTTAGTTGTCTCCGATTCCGTCATCGATTTTCCCTCAAAATATATTTTAAAGACATTTGGTCCTAAGGAAAAGCGATCGCCCTTTTGGAACCTTACTCACGAGAAGTCGGGGTCATCCGAACCTCCCACCACACTGACGTAAAATCTTTAAAAGGCCAGTCTCATTAACAAAAATTAAACAGATTAAATTATGAATTTTGTACTGAATCGCTGAGAGTCTGCAGCTCGCTACTAAGTTTCCTCAAGTTCGTTTAAAATATCCGCACGCGCAAGAATTCTTCTTAAATAAAGCGTTGTAAACCATACGAGATACAATAATTCTGTTAATATATTTTTAATCCTTTTGCATCACAAGCCCATATATAGCGATATATACTAACAACTTAAAATGCTTACACAACATACGTCGATTAAAGTGCAATATCACTTTTTGAAACACTGTTATACTTAGATTTAATATAAAAAATTTGATAGCAAATATATACTTTTTGATTTTGTCATACGATGCAAATGGGTTAATGAAATCGGTAGGTACTGGCATATGTGTCTGGAATCGGTTTTTAACTCGTCACCCAATTATTCTGTTTTAACTCAGTTTGTCGTTGATAGCGCAAAATGTATCAGAATACGTTTACTTTTCTGTAATAGCTTTTAATTATTATCTGTTATTTAGACCAGCGGCGGGCGATTATTGCACGCCCGAGCCGTCCTTCGAGAAACACCGCATCATTCACCCAAACATACAGCCGAGATATCACTGATTCACAACCACTCTGTAGGCGTCACGCTCGTGCCTATTGGCACTGACGTGGTGCCGCATTTGGGGCGACATTCGTAGTTAATCGCTCGCGCTGGAAAGACGTGCCTCGCGCGTCAGTCGCGGTGATAAGAACGACGTGCGTGGCACGTCGACTCACAATATTTGTTGAGGAACAGTTTCAGATGGCACTACGTCGCATGGACCGCAGCAGCCGCGACGGCAACAATGTATTCTTTAATACGAGGAAGCCTAGCGTTCTAGTATCGGATAGTTATTTTTAACAATTTGCGCTAGTAATTAATTTACAAATGTGCGTACTGGAACGCAATACTATATTTGTGCCGTAAGACTTAATGAAGTGGTCGATTTCAGCAAAACCATCGCCAGAAGTTCAAAAACATTAAAATATATTAATTGTATTTGATTTAAAACATATCTGAGGATACTTTTTCACTAACAATAGTTTTGTCTTATCCTACATGCGACGTAGTGCCATCTGAAACTATTCCTCAACAAATATTCTCAGTCGACGTGCCACACACGTCGTTCTTTCTCCGCGTCTGACGCGCGAGGCACGTCTTTCCAGCGCGAGCGATTAACTACGAATGTCGCCCCAAATGCAGAATCACGTCAGTGCCAATAGGCACGAGCGTGACGCCTACAGAGTGGTTGTGAATCAGTAATATCTCGGCTGTATGTTTGGGTGAATGAGGCGGTGTTTCTCGAAGGACGGCTCGGACGTGCAATAATCGCCCGCCGCTGATTTAGACTATTATTATGTCAGTAATCGTTGAAAAAAGTTCAAAATCACAACGAGATTTATATAAACCAAACGTGACAGTGTTCAGGAATGACTTTTAATAAATTACATTAGCTTTTCCATTTACTTATATAAGCGATAACAAAGAATAATAGTATTAATTGTGTGTTACAAAATTATTTTAGATCACATAAGAACTAATTTGTAACTGGGTATAAGGGAAACCAGTCCATTCGTATTTGCAATTAACTCCTTCGATTCATCTAAATTCTGTAATAGCACTCCAAAAAGTGTTGCAATACAAATTTGAATTACTCAATTATTTTGGGTGGTGTTTTCAGATACTTGTAGAAAATAGAGGAGTCTATTATAAAAGTAATTATTGTCCAGATCATTAGAATTCCTTGTAGAGTAAGTGCCCCACATAACATTATGTTATTCTTCATGTTACTGAGTTAGGCATAACCTATAACTACATATATCATCAGACATTTTAGCTTTTTCCATAAATTTTTCATTTTGAGTTGCATTTGAAACTCTGATTATGTCAATGATGCATCTTCAGCAACAACATGAGGGCACAAATTTTAATCAATTTTCTTTCTATTACCTATACAGGGAATCCCAAGTAACACTCTTCACGATTTTCTACTTGCGATAACCTGACAAAAAAGTATGTTCAACACAAGTTGATCAGTTTTCGATGGGCTATACATTGTAATAAGAAAAAAAATTTTTTTAATCACTTTTAAGGTCACCTTCATTTTTTAAAATGACGCTTTGTATTTTTGACTCAACATTATTATAGACCGTATCAAAACGAATTCTACGACCTAGTATACCATGACCTTCAGATGACCTTGGAAGCAAAGAAATGCAAATTTCAACAAAAAATGGCAATCTGTTTCAATGGGCGATAATAACTTGTGTTTATTATTAAGACAAGTAGTAATAAACACAAGACATTGCAATGTATAGCCAATCGAAAAATGAAAAACTTTTTTTTACAATACTTTTTTGTTAGGTTTGTCGCAAGTATTTAAAACATCGTGAAAAGTATTACCTAGGACACCCTGAATATGGAGCATTAAATCTGTTGATCAGTTACAAGTCACGGGCGATAGAATTTATCGAAGAATTTGTTTACTCGGAAAATATTCCGCGATGTTTTCTCATTTTCTCATGATGATAAAAATTGCTGCAACTACCGATATCTCGTTTTGTCGCTTCGAGTCGATTTATGATCGTGGACACTCAGCACTGAAACTAAATATTTTACAGTATATTATATAGTTACGAGCAGTCTGAGCTTTATTGAGGAAAATGCATTATTTTCGAAAACGTCACATACACATAGGTACCTTTCTCGTTCCGTTAATTTTCACCAGCTAAACACGTTAATGAAGTTCATGACAATATTCGATACCAATGAGCTTAATGGTTTGGTATTTAAAACAAGATATACCGGCGATATGATTCAGTATATTTAAAATTGTCAAAGAAATATGTCAGAATAAAATAAATGAAGGGGACAAGAGACTTGACCGATTCAATCGTTTACAGACTTCAGAATGGAAGCAGAAAATTGAAGTAGAAACAGCGTTATAAATTTTAGGAATGTTTTCAACAAATTAAAAGCAAGTCGTTTTGACAACTTTGGTAGATCTAGTGTTAACTACATATGTTTGACAGAAAGCTTTAGCGTTGCAAGCCTCTTGCTAAGTACTACAAAGCTCAGATTGAAGTGATCTGCTTGTGGCACTGATCAATTACTGATTCATTAATTGCAATCCCGATTACATAGGTGATTCATAGAAATTTTACTAAAGCAATCAAAATTACTGATTTCTAGCTCTTTTGAGAATAAAAAAAAACAGTTAATATGCTCTTCCTGTGACAATTTCCCATTTTTATGTTGCAAAACGTTTACGGTTACACTGAAAAATTTGCCTGCTCTATTCATATTTCTTCCTCGTGATATATTTATTTGATACATGTAATTTTACTACATTATTATTCAATAATGTCCGTATTAAGCTCAACGAAGCATGTTAGTATTAATTTTTCGTGGTTCAAATAATATCTCTAATATATCATTACACAACTCAAATTAATTTGGTAATATTACCTGTTATGAAGTAATTTATTTGTTTTCACGATACTAGCAATTACCATTATTGAGCAACATTTTTTAAATATGCAAGATGGTTATCAGAGTTCGATATCGAAATTTATTGAATAAAAAATGAGGCCTGGCAAAGAACTACGTCGACTACAGTTCGATTAGAAGACCCCAAAGAGTTAAATAATTTCCTTTTAATCCCGTGCATCATTCATCGAAGAATTATATTCGACAAATAACATCCATTATATACAGGGTGTCACAGCCAATTTTGACATCTTGAATATTTCGGTATTGTGGTATGTAGCAAAAAATGTTTCACAGGAAACTTAAGTAGTACGGAGTGGAGCATAATCTGGTGTCATTAGTGGTGGACACGTCAAGGACATATGAAGGTCAACTATGTTTTTTTAAATGGAATGAGGTACTTTTTTATGCATCAAGCGATGCAGCTCGACATACTTTATAAGCAAGTAATGACCTATGTATGTTGAAAAGCTAAGAGTCTAGGAGATATTTCAATTTAAGTAATTCTAAAATTCGTAATTACATTAGCATTTATTTACAGGTAAGGTTCAATATAACGACCATTTGCATCGCAACATTTTTGAAATCGATGAAGTAAGGGCTGGTCTACGTTGCTTAATGTATCGGCTGATATTTTGCCAGATTCATCGATAAATTGCTACTTCATATCACTCACTGCAGTTGAAACTTTCGCGTTTTATCCTTTAAATAGCCCCACAAGAAGAAGTCGGGCTGCGTTAAATCAGGTGACAGACAGATAAACAGATAAACATAGCTCACGTCCTAATGCGACAGGAATGATGCCATTGTATTTAGATTATTTACATTGAAATATCTCATTAACTATTAGCTTCTCGGCATACATAGGTCCGTACTTTTCTATAAAGAATATCTAGCTGCATCGCTTGATGCATAAAAAGTACCTCATTCCATTTAAAAAAACATAGTTAACCTTCATATGTCCTTGACGCGTCCACTTACGGAAAAACTAATGACACCAGATTATGCCCCACTCGATACCACTTAAGTTTCCTGTTCAACATTTTTTGCTACATACCACAATACCGAAATATTCAAGGTGTCAAAATTTACTGGGGCACCCTGTATAGACAGCTGCGGTATATCGAGAAAATATTAAAACTTGAAATTCACAGAAGATGAAACATCAGTTTGAATTGTTTCGACCTGCTTCGCGGAGTGGAGCTATAATTAAATGCAAATATCCCTACAACTCTTCGCAACCTATGCGATTTCATATCAGAAGATTTGATCTACACCAAGATCCCTATTACAGCAAACAGATTTCAACTTGGACATACCAATACAACTATCGTCGTTCATTCGGGGCACTGCGCCGAAGAGATAACCACTGCGGGTAGTGTGGTTTTGCTCATCGTTAAATCGCATCGAACACCAGAGATTGTTCTACCGATGTTTGCGTGGTAACTGAACAAGCAACGAAACGATTGACCGTAGATAGTTAACCAATTATGGTGGCTCCTCGCAGGCCATGAAAGTAGATCAGGAGGGTCTATCAATGCCGTGGCTGTTCTCGAAAGCGTCAAAAGAGGAGATACGCAAGCGCGAGTGCTACTAATTGACTTGAGCGCAACAAACTCAATCACCAAATGTACGCTCGCTCGTCAAAGGGACATGACACATTTAAACTTCGATCGCTGCTACGCGCGAGTACGATAAGGTATTACAGGGAGTTTCCTGTTAACACAGTGGCCGTTAACGTCCTTTAATCCGTACGTTTAGCCTCGCAGTGAAACGTCCAGGAATTATACGAAATTCCGTTCCCTCCTAACGGAATTTGCATTTGCATTTCATCCTCCTTTGTCAGCCGTATCGCAGGCATGGTAATCGACGCATCGTCAGATAGAAGTGCACTTTCTTTAGCGCCGGAAACACTAGCCCTCGCGTATCGCTAGCCAGCGTTAAATGCACACGAACGATAACGTCGTAAAGCTGGGAGAGCTTTCGGTTCAAATGACAGCCCTTCGAGTGCACCGCCGGCCGGAAGCTCGAGGTTATTGACTCGCCACTCCACTTTGGTACGGTTCGTAGACACATCTGCACACGGTGTACGCTTGTCCGCGTGTTCGATGAGATAGAGGTAGAACGATGTACGGAGAAAATGAGAAGAAAGGAGAAAAATGCCAGGAAAAGAGAAAGATAAAATGGAAGTGAGAGAAAGGGCACGAGGTGGGTGAAACGAATGAGAGACAGCTTCGAAGAGCACACCGAGCTGTTAACAGGTACCCAGAGACGATTTTTTTTTTAAACAGACATTTCTTCTTTCACCGATCGCGTATACATCGTACGCTTCGTCCATTCGCTTTGAAGAGAACCTCATCACGATAATTAACTTTACGGCAGACTTCTCGACGCGAGAAAGCAGGTTGTTGGAAGAAAAAGAAGAATGAAAAAGTTACCCCTCATAGTCAATAGTTCTAAACGTAGTGTGCATTACGCGTGTACAACAAATGTGTAAATTCATCGTGGAAACTGAGCGGTAGAATACCTCGAAAAATGATTACGGCGTGTAATATAACTCTGACTGGCTTTAAAAGAGACACGCTGCAATACCGATGGTACGAATCGGAATCGATCCAGAATCAAATTACAGGAATACAGAGCGAATGGGAATTACGGGAATTATAAAGCACCGACGTAGCCGTACTCGAGATGTGATACGATCATCGAATAAGCTTTTTCAGAACGACCTTCCATGCCAGATATATGTAGGTGCAAATGGCCTGCGCGAACTCGACCTGTTAATGACAAGAACCGTACATCGCTTCATCGATCCTCCCCAACTTCGTTTGAACATGCATCCTCGCAAATATTCGATTCGCGTGGTATGTGCGGTTCGTCAAAACGTACATTTCAAATACCAGAAACTGACATAAGCGATCAGCGATATTCCAGATATTCGATACTCAGTGACTCTTGCGGTAACTGTTGAGCAGCATAGATTAAGTTACCATGTATCAAAATCTAACTGCTGTGGTTTATTTTCCTCCGATATCAATTATGAACGAATTCCATGACATTGCAAACGTCATATCACACTTGTATGATCTACCGATTGCTTTTAATCGGAAAATTGTATTATGTCAGTATAATACCGATTTCCTAGCTATTGTGAAGATGAAATTCAAAGTGTTTATCGTTAAGTATCGCGCCAACGATCATACAGCGGGGGATTCAATCGATGCCAGCGAATGTTCCATTAATTACGCGGAAACCTTCGGCTAATCAATGGGTAGTTAGTGGCCAATGGTTGGCTCGCATCAATAATCACTGGGCAGCGTGGTAGTATAGTACTGGGCTTTGATGCGCTAATTTACACCACCTGCATTAATGCCCCTGTCCCACTGGTCCGGAACGACAATTGTCTAAGTGCGCGTACGATATCTAGGCAGGAATGCGCGAGATGCTACGAACAACAGGATATATCGATGCTCTGGTTGTTCGCAGATGCGAATACCTGAATTTCGAGGGAAATTAACAGGAACGAATTCATAACGGAATCCGGAAATCTGGGTGAATTTGTAATACATAGGTGTGTAATTATCGAATTCCTTGGAGTATATTATATCGGCAGTTCTAAATCATCTGTAACCCATTGACCTACAATTTCTTTTCTGACTTCATGCTCAATTGCTCAGAATTAAATTACTCGAGTAAAAATACATCAGATGATTTCTAATATACAGCATAATTTAACGCAATATTCATTGCTTAGAATGATTTAAATATTGCTTGTCCTACTAATACTTTCAATTTGGTAATTTTTAATAAATTTCATAATTTTTTATTCCATCTAGTGTTTCACAAGTATGACTCGTTATTGTAGGCAAGAGAATAAGCTGTGGTTTTTTTCACTATTGAACATTAGTAAAAATACAATAGATCGATATATGTTAATAAGATTTAGGGTCTAATAGGATATTAGGACAAGTAGGAAAAGGAGGTCAAAAGTGCTCTTCAACCGATGATGGGTCATTTGATATGTGATCATAAAAAATCGTTGTAAGTACATTAGATTTTAATACGATACCTTCATCGGATGAGTAGTTACGGGGAAAATTCAAAAAATTAGTTTTTGCCTCATTGTCCTTACTTAAAACTAGATTTACGGATGTTGATTATATACCTATTTTTCTGAAGTAAACCAATTTGACTTGTACAAGAAATTGAAGTTTTTGCAAAGAAAATAGTTTCAAATCAATTTAAATGAAAGATTTATTATTAAAAAACTAATTAACCAATATATTACATACCTATATAATAATCAAATTTTGAATGAGCCACATTGGCTCCGTAAGCCTAGTGTTAATGAAGTGTAAAAGTAGCAATGAAGTTGCGGTAGTTTCATGAAGTTGATAGGCTTATGTAAAAAAAAATAAAAACGCAGATGTACATAATATTGTTACCTTCAAGACATAAAACGCTTTAGAGGATTAAAAATCTTTAGTATTCAGAATGGTTGTTCGATTATAAATTAGCCTTTTTAATTAAAACGTTGCTGTAGCCACCTGAAAAACAGTTTTTAAACTTCCTGGGAGTTTGATGCGATATTGGAATTAATTTTTCAAGTCTGTATGGTTTAACACGGCGCTCGGTATCCTATGGACTTCTGAATCGATAGGTACCTACATTCTTGTAACGGCTTATTGAAAAATAAACTTAATTTATACGATAATAAAAAACAGAAGACAGAACTGCTAGTTAACGTAATGTTACAGCAAATAATTAACGAATATCAAGCTGTTGCGATGAAAATAGTTATACTTATAGAGAACAATCAGAATAGGGAATGCCTACAAAATGATCTTCACGCATTTGCAAAGCATTGCCTATACTTGATTTTCTATAACGCACTACACATAATTCAATCAACACTAAATGAAATTGGAAAAAAACAGAAGAAGGATCAAAGGAGGAAGAGAGATATGATCAATTAATAAATATTCTTATAATTAAAGAGGTCCCCTTTTTTCAAAATTGGATTTCCTTTATTTCAATTATTTTGTATTGCTTGACTTATAAACATAGTTTTAAAGATATTAAATTCAACTTCTAAAGGAGGCAATAACAAAACTGAGCGGAACATCATCACCATTCGTCTGTTAAAAGTATAAAAAAAAAGAGTTTTAAAGAAAATTTTAACTAGCAATGAAAAATCGGCCATTTAAGAAATTATTAGGCAAAGAAAAAAACAAGAGGTTGATTAAGAAAACAGTTTTGATCATAAAGTTAACAAAAAATGATACTCACTGCTGATTTTTATATGTAAATGAAAGAAACGCTAAGGAATAATTCATCAACAATTGTTTAATGGTTTTAATATGTTCACTGTGGCGGAAATTTTGCAGAACATCACAATAAGAAATTAAGGGTTCATGTGTTGCACGTCTGTATTTGTTATAGGTTTTACTTTACAAGGAGTCAATTAATGTTTACGGAATGAAAAATGAAGCTATCAATTTAACACCTAACAAAGATTTAATGAAAGAATAGTCGCATCGGCCGACGATATTTTTCAGGCTCTGTATGTTCCACACTGCAGGTAACGTACTAATTATTATATCAGAACAGTAAAAGTAGATTTATATGAGCTGCAACTACAAATATAAGAGTAATTGGAGAAAAATGACCAGCTCTCATAACATGAAAGAATGTGATTTTATCGCGGACAGTGTATAATCACATATGATCAAATTAAATGATGACAAATTTTTTATACACTTATAAGGTTTCTTCCACTCGCACTTTAGTTTTTCAAATTTCTTTAACATATTGTTTCATTCCAAACTGCTACTTTTTCAAATTACATATAAGGGAATTTAACAGAAGAATTTTTAATATACAGAAAATTTTTTTGAATTTGTCAATATAATGACTACTACGTTTAATACTAGAACTATCGGTTTTAAATCTAATATATCATCCAAATGTTAAATAAGTACTTTGGAAATAGAAGGATCAAGAGGTAGAAAAAGTGATTGATTCAGTAATCTGTGGTTTAAAATATCAATGTAGAATATTTACTCCTATGGCTTTCTTAGAATTTCAGAAAGTTTTCGGAAAAAATGGACATCACACATTTTTCTTGCTTGATAATTCTACCAAATAAATATTATAGCATATGCAATAATATTATATACTAATATACTGCTACGAATTGTTGGTCCGTCTCTTATATCATATCGATTGCTAATGGCTAGCAACGAGTGTTATGTCAGATGTAATATCATTATTTGGAAAATACCAAATAATATTAAAAGCATAGCAATACTGTATGTAACTATACTATACATACATATTATTATAAGTGTAAGAATTAAATCATATCATTACCAAGACAAATTAGCTAACATACGATTATAGTAATTTTTCAGTCACTGTAAAAAATGTCATGTAGTAATATCACGAATCTTTACGACATTATGTTAAAAACCCTCGATATATTGAGCGAAATAATCTCATTAAATTATGCAGTTTTTAAAGAGTACCACGTTTGTAAGACAATAGTATTTAATTTATAGTTTTGCATACGTATATCACAACGAATTGTCGGCTAACAGTTTTATATGTCTAACGCGACATTAAATTTTAGTTAAAAATTCAATAATAACAATAATAGATTGTATATTGTACCTCAACATGATCTAAACAAAATGGTTTAATTCAATACGAAAGTAGAACTTAATCATGAAACGTAAATAAATTCGAAAGATAATTCTATAATTACATAATTAAGGGAAGCTTCATACACCGATTTTATATAATGAAATTGATATCGTGTGTCGAATAAATAGTAAAATTAACAATATACTAAATGTAGAAATAACAAAACCCATAAGATCTAAGCATTTCGTTACTGAATGTAACTTAATTATAAATCTAGTTCCTCCTTAAATATTTCGTAAATTGTATCACAAATACAATCTATTCCAACTTTTTACAATTGTTTTTATGATAATTAACTTTTTTGTATGATATAATATCGAAAATCTACTAACAATTTCTTTATATTCGAAAAATCCGATAAAGGAATAAACGATGATGTAAATGAAATACGATAGAAAATTTATGGTTTTTGTAATTTCGAAATAATTCAATATGTATCTCAATAATACGTTATTTGCTACACTAGTGGGGACATTGGAATCGCATGTTAAATTGTTCATATCGCCCTAGTAACGCCAATTGAATGCGACGTTGACGGAATGATCGATTGAATGTCAACGAATGAAGTGTTTGTCAATCAAGAAATAACGAATGTAACGAAGTCAAGCAATCAAAACTGTCTTGTTTTATAGTAACACTACACAGTTCACATTACAATGTAATTCAAAGTACAGTGCCGAATTTTTTACCAATTTTACGTCAATACAAACTTTTTTACCTGATTTGGTCAACATAATTTTATCCTCCCATTGTTAGCGATGAGTGAGATGAATACTGTCAGATTTACATCAATTAAATCGATTATTTTTAAAGAGCCATATGAAGGGTTGAATCAAAATATTTAGATGTTTGCGTAAACATGTATAAAAATGTTGTTGTCAATTTCCAACATTTACTTGTACTGTCATTTCGGATAATTGCATTATTCTCAGTGTAAATAATTTTATATGGTTATTGCAAAATCGCCATTTTTCATTACGATGAAGTGATTTATGGCAATTTCAAAATAAACGGCTCAGTAGTTTCGCAACGAGTGAATCATACGCATATACTTTTTTAAAATTATTGGTCATTATTGAAACAAACTGAAGATTCCAGTATAGTTTTATACTTCTGAATTACCTTCACAAACATATCGTTCTCAAAGAGTCCGTAAATTAAGAGAATGAAACTAGAGGAAGTACATAAAATCAATAACTCAAATATTTATGCTTCTTCTCTCTGTATCTTCGTTGCTGCTTTTATCTTCTTTTGGCGGCTTTAGAAACTCGTTAGACAGATAATTGATTATTCAGTTAAACATAATTTTTCTCATGTCACTTATTCTTTCCTACATTCAGCACTGTCATTTGTGTGGATTCGTAAAAAAAAACGAAAAGAGTTCCTCACTTGTATAATTTATATTTTACATATTTTTTAAATAATTTTCTTTTTAATAGTATTTTAATAATTCCTTGTTGCTTCCATTTGGTATTTCGTTTGGAATTTTCTCTTTTTATTGACACAGAAACCTTTAAACGCTTGAATTTGCTTCATGCTAAATATAATTTTATATTTCATTAAAAATTTTTTTAAATATTCTTCTTCTTTTTTGCTATAATTGCAAACATCACATCACTCAGAAGTGCTATCGTGGTTACAATTAGAAGCTGGAAAAATGTAAATTAAAGTTTACTTTGATCGAAATTCCTGATAAAGCAATTGAGTTTTTGTTATCAGCCATCAATCAAACTCATTACTTCAATCCATTAGCTTAAAACGAGCTTACGTGGTGCAATGATTTGTAACGTACGAGTGTGAAATTTTAAGAAAAATATTTTTTAAGTATATACCGACACCAAAATTTATGAGAATATACATATATAACGAAAGTTTGACTATGGATCATGAATAGTTGGTAATCGCTGCGTGAGAATTAGAGGTTCTACGATCCGAGAGTTAAGCGGCCAGTTTTTACGAGGTCATACATAATCGGGACCCTGGTGCTTGGTAAAAGTGGACCGGTCCTTAATCCGAACATTTTCCAACTGCTACCCAACGTGTATTAGCAGAAAAAGTTGAAATAAAAATAGTGAAGAGGGGCCGAAATTTTTCGTTGATATCTTTAAATTCTCGCCCTTCCACCAACTTCTCTACCACTTTTTTCTACACCATTTCAATTTATTTCCACATTTATACCGCACTGAATCCTAGTATCTCCTCTTTCTTCTACGATTTAAAAAATCTCATTTCATATTCTCCTCTTTTGAAAACGATTTTAACTGCTTCAATCTTTAATAGAATAGCGAATGTCAGTGACTTTAGTTATTTGTAGCATCAACAATTTGTTTGTTGTGTTTTCAGTCAGTCAGAATTAATTCAGTAATTTTCTATACCAGAGATTTTTAGCATTGAGAAGAACTGTTGAGAAAATTTGAGCGAAGGTACACGATAATTAGTATATTTTTGAATCAATTTGAAATTAAGTCCACAGACAATGTAGCCGCTACATTTGAAAGTGATATAAGTCTCCCTTTTATGCCAGGTTTTTGCATAGTTCGTACAACTTGTGGTTATTTCATTTTATTTATTTTGTCATTTGAACTGCGAAAAGGACGAAAAGGAGACTCCTATATTTAGCTCCAAATAACTTATATACATTTTACTAAAAGACAGACTCTCCCCACTTTAACCAGGTAGCCGAGATCGACGAGTATACTCGTCATGGAGAAACGGCTGAATTTTGTGTATTGACGTGTATACTGGTCATGCGTGAAAGTTAGTGATCACTGGTTATTTAAATTGTAATTTTGACGAAAACTAAAATATATTCGTAAATTTCAAGAATGGCTAAAAAGTATAAATAATTTGAGATAGATTTACGCTCATCTCTCGATTTTCGTGACCCATGTAGGTGCGCATTCTCAAAAGAAGTCACCACAGTTAACTGGTTAAAAAACAAATACCTGTAAATTCCTTGTTTATATTCTGATAAGACAATTAATTATTGTTAGCATCGAATCCAAGGAAAAAGACCTGCTTCTTCCGTATTTAAAATAAATCACACTTTCATCTTAAAAAACATCCTCCATAGATGCAATAAATACTTCGATTTAAAAATGAAAAAATTCTTGCACCACCGGAATTTTCTCGTAGCTAGTGTTCTTCCCACGCCCATGTCTTCTTCCTAGTCCGTTATAAATGCAACATGTATACGTCCGCATGACATTGGCCTGACTTGTTTTTCCATGCACCATGCTACTTCCGCTCTCTTTGTTTTGCAGTACAAACAACACTCTAGAAACAATAAACAACTCTGACCTCCTCCGGTAAACTATCCCCTTTGTTTCGCAAGAAATAAATCAATTTTCACAAAATCCATCGCACGAAAGTTCTCTTTAAGAACAATAAACCGAAGAATTTATTGACATATTACGATTGATCTTACTTTTTGGCAAATCCCACCATTTCGAGATATCGTAGAAAAACGTGGAGAAGCGAAGGTGTAAAATTGCTGAAAGACGATCTCGTCGATGCCTACATGAATCAGGCTACTATCGAGTTAACTCTCGAAAATCGAACGTTATCGAGAAACAATATAACGCGAGGATTGGTGAAAGGGGAAGGAAAGTGGAATGCTACGAATTTCGCTGGCGTAGTACCACCGATGGAGTTTCACTATTGGGAGAGTGATATCGCAGAGCAACGTCTGGTCCGATAAAGGGAAAAGCCCCGATATTGGTCAGACAGTGGAATGCCCTCTGTTCTCTTCGGTCAAGATTTCTCTATACCTTACACTAGTCTCGTCAACCTTATGGAGTGGTAGGTTGGACGAAGGAAAAAAAAGACTCCCGAAAGAGGGGAGAGGAAAAGAGCTAAAAGGAAAGTCAAGGAGATCGAAACATAGCCATTGAAACAAGTACCGTTAACCGGCAGTAGTCTACTCGTTGTCACGATCAGACATTTCCGCGATGCGAAAGCCAAGCGTGTCTCTTTGGTTGCCTGGCTCACTAGAACGAGGCGGCAAATTGAATTTTGGGGAAAAAGATGATTGGTGTAGAGGTTAGCAAAATAAAAGGAAAGTGAAAAACAAAACGGTGAAAGTTGGAGGTGTTAAATGTCCCTTTTCTCGGGATTCCGACGCTTAATCAAAGGAAGATATGATGCAAGAAAGAAGCATTATTGACACTAAATCTCGTAAGGTGGTCAAAGTGATTTGTTCTGAATTTTTTGAAGATATTCCTGAAATTTCTAACGTTGTTCGTTTTGAAATTTTCTATTCTGATCTTGAAGATTGTAAACGATTGGTTGGTTCAGTTTTTCTGCTCTCTTCATTTACTTGATCTGGTCACACTTATTTAACGTTTTAAATATGTTGAATTAATCGTTGGAAGATCTAGTGTTAATACGTTCACTGCCAATTTGCGAGATAATTCGAACTTTGCCTTCTTGGATGGGATGTCGACTACGAGTTGTCTCGTAATTTGTTTATTTGCCATCTTCGTGCACCAACGACTAAATTAGTAATATGTCAGTGTCAATATGAATTGATAGCTTCTGCGAAAACAACAAAGAATCACGATATAAATAATCAAAAAACTTTTTAATAAATTATCAGAAAATATACTCATAGAAAATTTATTCAAAATTAACTACGAGATAATACGTAAGATCTTTTAAAAAGAAACAGGTTCTTCATCTTTTTTTGATGATTATAATGTGCTATAATTAGAGGTTTTAATAGTAGAATATAATTAGATTAAGTTGGTTTCTTATACCGGAATATTGAAAATTACCGTTGCAGTCGAGGTGTCAAATAGAATTAGTTAAATTTCGATAGTTTTTTCACAGTACCTACCGCGTTTTCGACATGTTGAACATTTCAGCGTGGGAGCCTTGCTGTGCGAAATTTCTGTCTATTTGTTGGATAAAATACAGGGAATTCGTTGAAGCTGCTGCATAAAACGTACATTATTCTTAACTTTTTCTCGCTTACGAATTCGGTTAGGAGAACCCTAAGGGCGCTAGGCAAATCTATCCCCATCAGACGCAGAACGAGGTTACTGCTTCGGGCAGTCCTTTCTCTAGTTTTTCTCTTCTTTTCTTCTAAAGGATGAGGCAGTTGAATTTTCGAAGATCTACGAAACGAGAAGATGATCGTAGCCTGCATGCATTACGCTACTATTACGGCCGACCTTCGAGGTTTCGGCATGTAAAATTTATACGGGTTATCTGACATTTTCTGGCCTTTGATTTGTCGGGACTCTCGATGGTCTTCGATAAAAAAAATAAATTTGGATAACAGTAAATGAAAGAGACATTCACCCAAATGGTACAATTTTATTTGGAATTCTCTTGTTTTTCAGGCGACCAATAAGATTTATCATGTCTACGGACCGATTTTTTCTTTATTTCTCGCCAGTCTACCGATAATTAAAAGGAAGAATTGAAAATGATAAGAACTATATACTCACTAGTTAATCAGTGCTGCAAGTACTGTATAAAATGTTTTTAGGGTGAAGCAAAGCTCTATGATTGAATCGATTGAACGATTGAAATTGAATGGCATCTTTTCGAGAATGACAAATTCTCGTCACTGAGTACTCGGCACAGTAAACCGCAACGATGAATAATAATTTATTAATTGCCACATCAACTGATTAATAAGTTAAAACTCTAAAGGCGTTGTACCCGAAAAGCCTATTAATAAACTACCGGTCGGTAGAGTGTTAATGAGTGTATTCTACGAGATATAGAACAACGTATCAACGACAACAGATAATGACTTGACAACTGAATATTTAAAAGTCCGGAAAAGTCTGTGGCGCAGAGAAGAAGCTCGTATCTCTTATTTATTCGAATATTGTAGTTATTTAACATTAAACGATCTTTTGATTACAATAAATGTTGTGCGGCGATACACCCCGACGCAACAATATTGTACAATAATAAAGATGAATTTTCTTGCGAAGTTATATGTAAATAAGTGAATTGGTAAGTGAAAGTTTGGAAAAGTAAATAGTATCCTTCTTGCACGTTACTCTTTATAGGCATGAGACTAAAAAGGAGAAGTCATAAAACATGGAAAATGTTGTTATACACAAAAAATGAACAATTGGTTATAAGTATGAAAACTGGCGACCTAATGTCTATGTACATGTAATGTAAAAATTTATACTATAAAAAATATATGTACAAATGTCTCAAAAAATTATAGTACACCTTGTAAACAATTGAGCCGTTCAAGTAGGTTCAATTTACCTAATTCGACGAAAAAGAAGTAAGTAGTACCTTCTGCTATTCTGCGATAAGAATCTCTCCGATGTTTCTGTCTAGATGTGTTATAAAATTATTCTGCTCTAGCACAAATACAGGAGACTAATATAGTAATAACGGACATTAATGTTATGCGTACAACCCAAAATGAGAATGTTGCATTCAAAAATTTCTCCAAAAAATTTAGTCCGGTGACGGACATTTCCACGCGAAAATACTGAAAATGGCTGAACGCAAACAGCGATGACACTGCATGAACGCGGACGTTTTTATAACAAGTTAACGTTGCGTTCTAGAAAAATTCTAAATTTGTAATTTCCAACAGTAATGTACACGTTTCGTAAAAATATATGTAGGTATATATCTTATTTATTACGTTTTAACGCTAAGATGTAATTACGGTACTACTTCTTATAAACTCTTAACCAGTTAAATGTGGCGATTTCCTTTGAGGGTGCGCACCTATTTACGTGGGTCACGATAATCGAAAGATGACGTGTATACTCGTCAAACGCGGAGTTATTCACTTAACATAAAACTATATAAAAATCAACTACTTATAAAGTTAAAAATCGTCACGCATTTGTCCCGTGGCCAATCATCCTTAAAGGAATATACTACAATAAATCAGTCTTAGGCTTTAGCGTTACACTAGATGCTTTTTCGGATTTTACACTAATATCTGAAAAAATTATCGTCGTACATATCTAAACTGGCTACACAAATTGAAAAGCACCTATACGGTGCACAAGTCTATCTCAAATTGTTTGTACTTTTTAGTCATTCGTTTTATTTCGGTATCGCGTCAAAGTATTCCAATCATTTTGTTTACGAATATACTTTAGTTTTCGCCAAAACTACAATTTGGATAACAAATGGTCTCTAAATTTTTTCCCACGACAAGTATACTCGTCAATACACAAACTTCTGCCGTTTCTCCACGTTGAGTATACTCGTAAATCGCAGCTAACTGATTAAAGCACGATTCCACAATATTGTGTAACACATGTGTATCAAAAGGGTTTGGCTACTCATTATAAAACAACTTTGACGGAACATTACTGTGCAATTTCGATCCGTAAACATCAACAATGTCACGACGTTTTTTAATCCGCTAATTCTGTAGTCACATTCGAAACGAAAAGGTGCTCGTGATGCGCAATTTTGTAAAATATGCTCGGCCAGAAGCAGAAAACACAGAGGACACGGATGACAAATAAAAGCAGGCCGTAGCCACGTTACGAAAAGTGCAACGTTACGTAGTCGCAGGCATGGATGTACATACATACGCGAACCGAGGGGAAAATAAAAGCTGCGGCTGTCTTTCGTGCGCTTCGTGCTGGATATTAAAAACAAAAGTGGTCCGCGAGAGAGACCGTTGGCAGGGAAGGTTCATTTGGAACGTAATTCGACCAGACCAGCGAAGAGGGTTGAAGTGCGTCACACGTCGAGCAGGGAGCGCGCGCCCGATTGTTTCGCTTCGCGGTGGCATTGTTTCGGCGTGTATGTACGTTCCGCAGCGGAGACAAGTGCGCCGAGCAAACCACGGCGGCTGACGGGTCCATCAAAAACAAAAAAAAATGTTTATGCCAGATGCATATTCATGCACTACGATGCTCTCGTGGTGGTCCAAGTGACGCGGATTAATATGCATAAAATCCTGCCATTACTCGAGATTCAGGAAGTTTACCCTTTTTCATGTTGCGACGATGAATCTGATACCTGCTGTTGAGGGCATAAAGCTCCGAATCTCTGGTGATTGTACGACGTATGCGTAGACTAGAAAGACGAGTGAAGGTGAATACTGTATAAAACGGCATGTATATTATACAATTAAGGAACGGTTAGTAAAAAAAAATTTGAATTAGGATAAAGATGGAAAACTTTTCTGAGAGAATTATCTCAAGAGTATGTGTTATAGGATGTTTGAAGTTGTAGAAGATGTAGAGCAGGGGTGGCCAACCCGCGACCCGCCTTGAACATTTTCCCGTACCGCGAGATTATCATCAGTATCATTATTATTATATTATTTATGTTTACATGTAAGAATAATAGTAAACACAATAATAATAACTCATTATATTTCAATTTTTCACTCCGAAAAAGTGCCTGTAGTGGGTCTCAATCTGATATATGGGGATATATAATTTTATATGCGGCCCGCGGAGTTATGATGCATTTCCAAAGTGGTCCGCAAGATCATTTGGGTTGGCCACCCCTGATGTAGAGTATAATGAAGAAAGTTACTGGAATGATACAATTCTTTTTATATTTAACCCATTGACACACGAAGATGGCGAATCGCCGGTCAACTATATTATGGTATTAAAGCACGAAGCCGGCGAAACGCCGGTCAGGCTTTGCGTAATCTTTTTATGCATAAAAAATCATTGACAACAACTTTATTCATGTAAATATCGTTGCAATTTGAAATATCAGTTGGTCACGTAATGGTAAAATTATTTTCATACTATTAATACTACATTCAGTTAGATGATATATCAGAAATCAGTGAAAAATTTGGAAATCAGGAATTAATTCTAAGTTATTGCGCTTGCAGTCTTAAAAGAAATGGTGGCGCAAGGGGTTGACGGATACTGCATTTTTATTCTGACAGTCATTAAATTTCGTACACTGCTTGAATGGAATTTGTTGCTTGATTGGTAACGAATAAATTGAATTTGCCTTTTGCACATACGTGTACGTCAATGAAATTGTACTGGAAATCAGTATTTTCATATACGGCTGACAAACTTTTAATCGTTGAGATGAAAAAGTAAAAGATATTTTATTTGCATCATATGGCAAAATCAAAAATACATCTTTACCATAAAATTTCTTAAATCTAAGTATAACAGTGTTTTAAAAAGTGATATTTCACTTTAATTGACGAATGTTGTATAAATATTTTCGGCTGTTCGTAGATACCGTTATTCACTCGGAATGCGAATGCACAAATGCGATTCGATGATAGTGACCAGAAACACTGCTCGCACATATACGCTTGTGATGTGATTAGACGAAGAAAGAGAAGAGAGAAAGTTTTGTGATAAAAAAAAGGAGGTACGATTTTTTATGTTTACCGACAAAGACGCATTGTAAATATTTCAATGACCACCTCGCACATATCTACGAAAACAACTTGACGATTATGATTGTTTCGTCTAATTGGTTTAGATACTTATAATTAACCACTTAACGTGCACACTCGAGTTAATTCGAGCGCGCTAAACAGGTCACACTGTGCACACTCGAGATAATTCGAGCGGCGTTGTATTTAAAATTAAAGTAAAAATTTTGGTTAATTTTGGTAACGTTTAAGATTAACATTACTGATTTTATATTTAAATATGAATAAGTGTTTTGGAAAAAAGGAATGAAGAAATGATAAAGATAATGAGTTAAATAATTCTTGTTTCACAAGATAGACGTAGAATATTTACTTCATGTCTCCCCTTTCAATTGAGAATTTAAAAAAAAAATTGGGTGCAGTTAATTTTAACCCTCCCCCCCCCCTTTGTTTAAAAATTCAATGCCATATGCAATAGCTATTTTTGTTATAGATGAAAAATGATTAAATTTGTTTGTAACTTGAAATTTTAATGGAAGGGAAATGCATTTGTTAATGGAAGATATTAAGTGTCGAAAAAAGTGTTACTCTGAATGTATTTAGCAATAAAATATATTTGCTTTGCAATGTATCATTATTAAAACATTGCATCTCTCTTATATTGCGCACACCTTGCTAATTTCTCAGTTTAAGAATTTCATGTATCTGTTAATATCCGAGCTAAAATGTAGTGCTGTTATCAAATTTCAATTTTAACATTTCGGAAAAATGTAAGGAAGTTTCACACGATATTCGTTAGTCGATAATAAATTTTGTCAATCACTTTTGTCCCTATTAAAGGTCGAAAGTACTAGAATATGTTAATTAATTATCCCTAAATAGTTCGTAACAAGAACGTAATTCAGCAGCTTCTGTGAAAGAAAGGCACCATTAATTCTATTTAATTCGCTTCCGACAGAAATTATTCAGCCATTAAACGATCCCCATCGAAAAACGTCAAAGTTTTAGCGATAATTATATTATTTATCGTTCCAACCTTTTAAAAATATTCGTTAATACAGATAGCTTTGATTAATTTCCAACGACTGAGTTGTACAATTTTTGCGATATCGAATTATCCCACAAAAACGATCTCTCCGGAAGCACTCAAACTTTCCAGCATATTAATTATTATGCATACAAGAACTCAAACAATAATTTTATTTCTATTCTTCCCGAATGTCAACACTAGTTCATCTAGTGTATAAATATTTAAAAAATAAATAAAACACTTTTTTATATTCACCCTAAAATGAGGTTTTAAAATAAACAGAGTGATTGCAAAAGACTGACAAGAGACTATAATTATTTGTGTAAATTTACTCACCGAGAACGACGAGCTTCACCGGTCTGCCGGAAAGGATCTTTCCTCGATCATCTTCGAGAGTGCAGACCCATATACCGTCGTCCTCCAATCTGACGTTGTCTATGTGCAATGCCGCTGTAGTGGAATCACCGATGTATCTGTGTCCAGTTCCACTCATTTCCGTTCTAGTGTCGATCGTAATCATGTCCACGGCGGTCCCTTCGTGCAGCCATGTCGCTGGTCGTATTCTGTAACTTCTGACGAGAGGACATATGTCTATCACAGTGCTTTTTTACGATAACAATATACGATTTTATCGAAACTGCCTTCTCGACCATAAAAATTCTATTGAACATTATGATTTGTCCTTTTCATTGAAATGGATGCATTTTATGTTTATAAAGTCTTATGGGTTTATTCAAATTTATTGCGCCGTATTTTCTTTTTCTTTACGAATGTGAACCATTTTTGCGAATTTTATGAACATGAAGTTATTGCACTGCTTTTCGATTATATTGAAATTAAAGATGCAAGAAATAAAGTCCTTTGAAAATCGAATATGAAGAGGATATATTTAGATATGGTTTCTATTATAACTGAAAAACCTACAAGGACACGTTTATCACTAAAACTATCAGGTTTATATCTGTTATATTTAAATAGTAGTACATGTAGGTGAACGAAGAGTAACTAATTAATGTCAGGATTCGTAAGTAAATGATAACACAGAAACGCACAAAAGTTAGTTGAAAATAATAATAAATAATATATGTATAATTTGTTGAGTATATAGTAAAAAACAAGAAATAAAATGCAAAATGAAGGACTCAGCAGTTAACATATTTAACACTAGAACGACCAGTCAAGTCAAAATGACTTATTCGCAATTTTTTCCAATAATTTTCTAAGTTTATAGGAGAGTCCTAGACTAGAAATTCTGAGCTGATCTTATAAAATACAGATTTACGAAGCGATCATATTTTCCACCTCCGAATTTCCCTTTTTCAAAGTACTTATTTAATAAATTTAAATGTCATAGATTATACCGGTCGTTCTAGTGTTAAGTAACTGACTGTAAGAAGGGCTTGAAGTAATGTGTAGGCGAGAGTGGTTCAGAACCGAGGTTTATTGAATTGCGAGAGTTGTTCCTTGAATTCTGATTAGACACTGGTTCACACACTTATGTGCCTTATTATATATATATGGTTCGGTTGTGTGCGTCGAAGTGGGGGGCGTCTACCTATGCCTCGCTAGACGAGTCCCTCCGACGCTTGCAATTGGTCAAGGAGGTAATGTGGGGGTAAGGCCCTAAGCAGGTATGTCTATATTAGGAACCTCGTGTCATGAAGTTCATCATTTGCTTATTATCCGCGGTTGTGAGTTTACTGTACTACATACCTACATTGATTAATAATTATTAAAATAGTTGTTATGGTTTGCTGAACTTGATGACACGGCCGCCACAGTCTAATACTTATTTTACAAACGTAAGGGGCGCCTAAAGTCAAAAGAGAACATAAAATAGCTCAACTCAAAACTGCACTAAATGCGTCGTAAAATGAAAGTTCTCAAAAAGCAATCATCCTACTTTATTTCCGAGTATTCATTTCATGATAAAAAGATTTTCACTATGAGCACTACAAAACATACTGAGTAAGTAGGTACTTTGGCAAAGGAGAAATCAAGAAGTGAATAAGATGATCGATTAAGTAATTATGATTATATAAGATATAAGTGGAATTATTCACTTAATGCCCTTCGACAATTGGGAAAGTTTTTAATAAAAATTGGAAAGCAGTCATTTTGATCGCTTTGGTAGTTTAAGAGTTAATGATGGAAGTAGACGGAATGATAATGCCTGTGAAAATATAAACATTGCTCCAGAATAAAAGTGTCCACAAGGAACTAGTACAAACTAGTAGAACTAGTAGAAACTAGTTTTCGAGATTATCTTACATGAGAAACGAATGAAAATCAAACAATACCGTTCTTCCCTAAGTATACAACCCAGACTCTTATTTATTTGGCATCGAGAAAATTCCCTAAAGCTCATTTACATATAATACAAAGTATTATGTTTCCATGTAAATGGAAATAATAGTAAAAATCCATGTTTTTATTAATAAGAATTTTTATTTATTTGTTAATACGAATAGAGCGAATGTACCGTATCAACTAAATCCTACAACGCCTAGTGTGTGCATTTTTCACTGGATCTTATTTTTGGGTTATTGACACTTTGAGTATCATCAGTATGTCGTTAGTTTAATAATTATTACTGGAGTATAATTTTCTTTATGCAAAATCACACTTTTTCAAATTAGAAACCTTAAAGATTCAAATAAATATATAATCTGCAGGTCTTGACCTTGTGAATGTCAATATTTAAATATTCAATACATTAGAAAATTCGTGAATATTACAGTTTAACGGTCACATAAAATTTCATTGAATTCAATAGAGTCGATCACCGGTGACCCTCTTTGACGTTCAACGTGTTAATTCTGAATCTACTATTGTTAAGAGTTTGATTCGTAGCCATTAAATTATAGCAACAAAAAAGTTTTTTGCTATGACATGTTTCCATTTTAGATATTTTTGGGAACTAATAGTAAGCTCAGTAAAACGCATTGGATATTGGAACATAAGATTTTTAAACAGAACCTGATATTTCATCCTAAATGAATATATTGTTATGAATGGACCGCGATTTATTATCCTTTCGGACACAATTAAATAGAATACAATTTATAGAAAAACTGAGAACGTTTATTTAAAGAAACACGTGCATCAACAAGGACCACCGACCGTAGAATAATCTCTTTATTTAATAACAAACAATTTCCAAGTCTCGTTTCCCAGTAAAATTTAATCTACTGGGTGCTTCGTAACAATATCTTTAATCATTTCCGTAAGAAACGAAATATTTTGACCCGACAGCAAGCATTGGCATACTAGTCATACATTCCACTCGAACATTCTGGATAGAATTTACTTCGGTATCCGGTATTCCAATGAAAAAAAAGTTATTTTGATATTTCAGACATCAACTGCTCTGGTCAGTCCGTTGATGACCCACAGTTCGAGGTGAATTTCGAATCGAGTCTATAGTATTCATACATATCGCATCACAAAAATTTCCCAGAGGTGACGGCGAGAGAATTCGAACTCGCGCCCCCTATTGGGGAATACGTAGCTCAATCTCCACCATAACTTCATCGAAATGCAACGAATAAAATACTGTTTTATATGCAAATCTTAATCAATTTTAAACAAAAGCAGGAAGAATAAATGTTATGGATACGAATTTCTTATATGCGCAGTTACATCTTCTGTTTATTGTAGAATAAAATGTTATTGACTTTCTATTAAATAGAGGCATAACGATAATAAAATTTCAGGTTGGACGTCAAAGAGGAATTAAACATAAGAGTTTATTTGAAAGAAGCGGTGAGGAATAATGGTGATCAAAACTGATTCGGTATTTGTTTTGAATATTGCTGGTAGTTGTAATCTGCTTTCCGTGGGTTAAGAGAAGAAAGCAACTCGAGAAAGAAGAAAATTTTGTATTTGTAATACAATTTTGGCCTCTTTTAAAATATGGTAATAAAATAACCTAAATCAAATGGTCATTTTATTTTTTACAAATGCACTTAAAAAGATATAATAAAAAATGCCAGCTTTTTTTACACCATCATTAAACTATACTTTGTAAATTTACTTATTAATTGTTGACTGGCTATCCAGTATTAAAACAAGTTTTTAAAAATGCAATTGTTAACTGTTTAAATATAAATGAAAATACATTATTAACCTCTTACTCTATAACAACGTGTGACACTCGCGATACGCTAAATACAATGGGACAATTTGGAGCTTTCAAGAAACTATTAAATTGAAAATAACAGTGAATCCAAAGACGCCTATTTATTAATTACATGGAATACTAAATTTTGATTTCAGAAATGAAATAAATCATTATACATTCTGTTAACGTGTAATAATATAAATTATTCAGTATTCCGAAGCAAAAAAAAATCGTTGGGAAAGGGGTTAAATGTTACAATTTTGACAGTATTTTCAAATTAATTGAGAATTTGTACAGTAAAGGTGGGAGTCTAACAGAAAACTACATTGATTTTGCTAGTTTCTGCACAAATTTCAAGAAACTGACAAGAAACTTTAGCTCTTCCGTTGCCATATAGGAAAGAAATACAAAACGTGATTCTCGGCAAGCCCGTCTAATGTTTCACAAATATGATAATCCAACCGAGCGTGCTGTTCTCACAATCAGTTGCCAATCCAACAATCTTGCTCAGTTTCACCGAGAAAACCTTCGTGAATGCTTAATGAAACAGAAAAGATACAGAAAAAAAATGTCAATTTAAATAAGAAAACCGCTTCAACCCATTGAGTTCCCGAGCAAAGTTGCAGTCTTCCTACAATATTCATTGAAATATAACTATTTCTGTCAAATTTATACTCCCAGAAAAAGTTTACTTATTTATTTAGTATGTAATAAGTAAAACCAATTTCAACGACGGCGATGCTTTATTTATTATACAACACAATTTTTGTACCGGATATACTCAAACATTGATGAATATTATTGTTTATCAGGACTCACCAGTAATCGTCATATATAATATATTTATTCAGTTACAACGAATACATGATGAAGTAAATTATAATAAATGTGAAGATAAGTATATATAGAGAAAACGCGTGCACATTCTTGCACCGGAGGAACTGAACTGAACTGTCAACGAAAGAAAGCTTAATCACTAATGAGGGCGCGACCGATTATAGCCCTTGTCGATCAATGGGCACATCGATATCGGTCGTACCGACATATCTGACATTGTTCACAACTTCCAAAAAGTTTTATTCAGTTCAGTAACGGCTGTCCACCACCCCCTCCACCCTGTGTAATAATGAACGAGCTCCAAAAACCCCTGTCAATTCTATAGAATGTGAAGTTTACTATATTTGTATGGTTATCAAATAAGCAGATATTAATATTTTTTTGGATATTTATGTGATGCCACGGATCGCCAATGAGTGATGGTCAAAGTACTGGCCAAAACCTCAAAGCTGTTTTCCGTGGTTTTTAAAATCTACAACATAACATGACATACTTTTTCATTAATAATCACTTTTATAATATGATACTTTCAGTGATAGACGATAACAAAGTCAGTACTTGAATAATGTAACGTTTTCTCTCCAAAATTGAAAATACATTTTTTATGTAATATCAAAGCACAATCTCTTTTTTCAACGTTGGTAGCAATGTGATACGCTTTAAATTTATAAGTATTTTGGTCTCATGTTTTTAATTAATATTTTAGAGCTGTGACGGAACAAAATGTAAGGCTTTGCGACGCGCAGGCGGTCCTTCAAGGGATCGCAATGTAAGACAACGCGGTTCGGAAAATTGTGGTTGTAGCAATTCCGTAGTATGACTTTGTTATCTTTGTCAGTGATTCGTGAAAAACAAGCGCTGATATTCTTCTTCCTTTGTATTTTTTTGCCGCTAACTGATCATCATTCTACCTAGGACCAACAGTTTCAAGTGCATTCCAAATAACTGAGGTTATAATTTTATTATTACGTAGGAAATATTTTTAATTTTCCGGAAATGACGAAAAAATATTTGAATTCTGACTCACTGATTGTACATCCAAGACATTATTTCTCTACTACTATAAACCCACAGAAACGATGCCATTTTTTGGTAGCGCGAAACTATGAAGGTTTCCGGCAACCACCTCCCTTCCAGGGTGACATACGTGAAAAAATGTGAGCAACTGAGAGACTTTTAATTTTTTCGTAACAATGAACTGTTTTCTGTAATTTTTTTAAAAGACGAACGAATTTTTTGCAATGTTATTCCTCATATTCATAAATTGGAAACTTATTACAACTTAAACTTCTATCCCTTGTTGATTTAACAAAAGACACAATATACCTGAGATAATACTATTAGGACTTCAGTCCTTAAAAAACTGTATGATACTCACAATTACTGAAACGTGTAACAGAAAAGATGCATCATGGATCGGTGGTCTTACTTTTTGCATGCAGAAATCAATCTCACAATATAACTGGAGGTTACGTTACGAATCACAAATTGCAAATATGTATACTGTACTGATTCCGACACAGGGAGATTCGAAGTAGGAGTTGACAAGTGCAATCACAAGACTGTTAGCAACAGTAAGAAATATTTTATGTAAAAACTTCAAGTCACCATTTTAAAAACTGATTTTACATGGAAAAAGATTGATGTTAGCCGATTGGTGGCCTGGCAAGTATTTTCTATTTGGCATTTTCGAACCAGTCAAATGGATCTTTAGTTTCCAAATTTCAAATTTTTACCCTTTTCGAATTCTAAGCAATGACTATACTCCCGTTATCTTAATCATCGCTCCGTAAACTCCGATTTTGTGGAACCAGAATATTTTCATTATTTTAAACAAAAACTCTTTTAGAACGTAATCTGATCCTTATTAGCCCTCTTAGTGTCACCGAAATTTGGTGGATAATGCCAGCGTGAATTTGAGAGTTTTGTAACATCTTATTAAAAAAAAAAAAAAAAAAATATGGAGTTACTATATTAGATATGAATGTAACGATAAAGTACACAGAACACACTCTTTCAAATGATACTAAAACTATTTAGCATGTATTACAAATGTATTAAGTTATTACGATTTTAATTGTGGTCTACGCTCGAGCCGATATATCGGCTAATTGTAAGAGGGTCAGACCAAGACTGTCCACTTCCTTTCGCAATGTGCAGAACAAATTTTCACATGTCCAAAAGTTAGAAAAATTAAACAATACCTTCAAAGTAATTTGTAAAATTTCATATAAATACTTAAAATCGGATTTTAAAGATCAACCAATAATTACAATATAATACCAATCTCTCAATCATAAAGTGATTGAAAACGAGAATTTAGATAGTTTTTACTTCAAATACATTAAATGCAACGTAAATGTAACTTGATGTATACTCTAAACCTTTCAACTTATGCATTTCGAGCAATTTTTAATATGACGTTTCAGCAACTCCGAGTCATTTACATTAAAAGCTACCACCGACTGACGGACTATCTGCAAGAGTGCAACCCCGCCCCTGTGGAAATTTTCTTTGTAAAAGAAACGAGTATAATAATGCAAGATATTCGTTGATGTTATTTAAGCGGTAACAACGGAGCTACCAATTTATATTATAATGTCGCTGCTACGGCGACAACGGAAGGCAAAGGATTACTTGTAAGCTCCTTTTTACTATTGGGCATTGCAATAATATAATTCTACTGTAAGAAGTAAGAATTTTACGTTACCTGGTACCAGGCATCAGCAGCTTCGAGTAATTCCCTTCTAGTTGACATGGTAGCACAACCTTGCTGTGAGGTTTAACTTCAAGTTCTAGGGGAGGCTTTGAAGACGCAGCCACCGTGTCTGATGGAAGCGGTACATTGGTCGTAACAGAAGAACTGGTAGACCATGACTCCTCGTCAGGAGCCAAAAGAGCTGCAGGTTCTGCTACGTTCTCAGATAGAGAGATCAACGTTGAACTGGACGCCGTTGTACTCGTTGTGCTCGTGGTGGTCCTTCTGGCGCGTCTGTTACCTTCTTGCCTACCGCGGAGAGCAAAAACACCAGCCTCATTCACGGAACCTGCGAAGAAGATAAGGAACTATGCCATTTATGTTGTTTTCACTTTTACATCAGAGAAAGAAAATACCGGGATTTCCGCACTAATCAATTATCTTCGTCGTTTGCAAAAATCTTTTGCACGAAGCAGAGCGGAAAGAGAAACGAGAAATAGATCTTATGAGGGTGAAACTGATAAATGATACTGTTGTAGATATATGCGAGTTCGCCTTTAATATTTATTTTACTGTTTTCAAATTTAACACTTTCTTTTTTATTACATTTTAACTTTTTATGGTTTTTGAACATCAATTGCTATAATATACCTAACAGTTCTTGTCATACTCTACATCATAGAACTCAACTGTTCTTAAAAGTAATAATTCCTTTTGATTACACTTGAAGTTTTAACCTCTTGCCGTCCTATGTCGAGTTATACTCGACATAGTTTTCCTCTTGATTTTATTTTCTTCCAGTTTAATGTAGATTTTCGAATTTCATGATGATTTTGTGATATCACCAATATATTCGCTAGTACTTACTTGTAGTTGTTATTATTATTAAAAAAAGAATTAATAGCCAATTATAGCAAAAGTTATGAAATTCATTTTATTTAGCTCACTGCAAAATTCTCAAATTAATAAATTAACTGTTTTTGAACCTCAATTGCTGTAATGTGCCAAATCTTTAGCTAGGCGACTAGTCAACATCTTCGTAAACATTAATATCTTGTACATTAATGCCGTGACTCGATCAACAGTCACCGTTCCTTAATCATCCCTGATTCACTGTGCCAAATCCGAAATCCTATTTCCTATTTTGACCCCTCGACTTCCAATACCGTCATCCCCCTCCCACTTCTTTCCCTAAAGACTTTAAAACCCTTCGTCCTCTTCCGCCGTCGGTCATTATTAGGGATTGCAATACCGGTATACCGGAATACCGAATACCGGTATTTTGAGCCATTTGTACTATTTTGTAATACCGGTATTCACAAGTTTAAATACCGTTTTTTCGGTATTTACTAGAAATTTTTTAAATCATAAAATTTGGTCAAGTTTATAGTAAATTTTCTTAAAATTTTTTACCCACAAACCTATCCTCATTCAGAAGAATTCGATACAGTTATTGAAAATGATGATGACACTTATGTCGATAGTGAAAAGGAATTGTCTCTTGAACAAAAATTAGAATTAGTGATAACTAAAAAAATTTCAACAAACTAAAATATAATACAGAAATCAGTTATACCCAACACCATCCGACGAGAAATCGATTTATTTGAAGATGAGGGATATAGAGGTAAATACTTCGAAAAAGATTGCTAACAATACCACCAACTAGCATAGATGCTGAAAGAGCGTTTTCGACAGCTGGTAATTTTTGCACAAAATTACGTTCCAGGCTTAATGACAGTACAATTGATGCATTATGTTTTTTAAGATCACATTTCAAAAATTTGTAATATTACCACAGACTGAATAGTGATATTTACATTTTTTTGTGATTTAAATACATAAGATGTTCCTTGTTCCTTATTTTTTTATGATTCTTTATATACTGTTATAATTTATAAGTTTCAAATGATTTTTTGTGATATTTACTCTCTCTAATAAAACTAGCAAGTAAAACAAAGAAACACCTGTGTTTTCTTTCTATTTCTAAAATTCCTACTACCGGTATTAAAACCGGTATTCCGGTATTAAGATCTAAAAAATACCGGATACCGGTATTGAATTTTTGGTCCGATATTGCAATCCCTAGTCATTATTATACCTAAGTTCTCTTAATGTACCAATTCTTTCAAATGAAATAATTATACTAAATCGTCAAGTTGATCGCTCAATCTCAAGACCATTCTTATTTCATATCGATTCGCTGGACGAACGAGGCTACATCTGAATGGATCATATTGAGTAAACGTTCTCTTGTTTGGTGGCTACGCAAAACGCGAGACAAATCATGAACGCGTTACATCGCTAATCGATAAAAAAGATTTTCCTTCTAACGAAATAAAGATTTTTATCTTTCATGAAACGATGAAATTGGCACTAGGACAAGAAGATTAACCTTTTAGGTACGGCTGAATTCTGCGTGTGGCTATTTCCTTGAACAGCAGAGTCTGACGTGAACGATGTATAAACGATACAACAGTGCAAAGTGTGACGGGCAATGCCGTTCTGTGCACGAGTACATTCAAATGAAGTATTTGATGATTAATTTGATGATTGTTAAAGTTAAACAATACATATGAAGACAGTTATTCAATTCAAATGGTGGGCGAGTGAGCCACTATAGTGGCGCGTCGTTCAGACAGACGACATACACGAAAGCCACTATAGTGGCGCGTCGTCCTGAAAGATGATATCCGCAAAAGCCACTATAGTGGCGCGTCGTACCTAAAAGGTTAAAGGGATTGACAAATATGAGAATTGAAAGATATAATAGATTTTAAACAAGTTATTAATTTACTGTAGTACGAATTTAAAAGCTGTTATTGTAATGATGACCTTTATTTGGATAATCAAAAATACGGAATAAGATATGTTTTACATCACTACTCGTTAACGACTGCCTCTCGCTGCGTTTTTAAAATAGCGGTCACGATCATCAATTTTTCGCGTCTAGTGGACGATAAGCGCGTTTTCCTGAAATTTCGGGAAGCAGCTCGAACACCACCCTTACAATATTATGTCTCTCAGAAATATGTGTCTTTAATACATTTCAGATACATCGTTGATATTGTTTTTACTATTTGTACAGAACTAATAACAATAAGAGAAAGATAGTGTATCATCGTTTATTCTATTCATTCTGTTATTATGAAAAAGTTGGTTATCTACGAAATATATACAGGTAACCATCCTACAACACGGTAGGTAGGTTTCTAGAAATTGCTGTGTTGTGGAGTCAATACAAAAGGAAGAGTTACGCTCCAAAAATTTAACAAAAGCAAACATTTTTTTTTATTACATATGCATCTCGGAAACAGATAGTCTCGCCACGGAAAACTCGTAAACAACATGACGCTTTTCGCTATAACATCAGAATAGCGTTATAAATGAGTAAATTATAATTCATTTACATATTTTTATGTAAAGGCACTATAGTTCATTATACCTTCTCATCATTATTTCAAAGTAATTTGGTTTTTAAACATCTTAAACAAAAATCATATTATCCAGTAACATAGAAGTACAGTGTAGTTTTTTTACCGTGTTAGAGCGAAACCGTGTTATAAGACACTGTATTGTAGGAAGGTTTCTGCAATTTATGAATCGTGTTATAGCGAAACCGTGCTATAGGATGCCGTGTTGTAGGAGGCGTACCTGTATTTAGTTTCTAATAATGTGTTTTCTCACTGTAATATATATCACTGTACACTGTCGTAACAGTTAAAAAATAGACACTTTGGCCACACACATGCTCAGCTGTTGAATTCAAACAATCAAATATCAATGTCACTGAATAAATTAGTAAAAAACTACTTATTAAATTAATTTAATTACTTTCATCAACTTGAGTATAATTGAGGCTTGAAAGGAGGTGCATTTAAATATATTTTCATTTAAGAGTGATGCAGAGTGTCGTTAGGAAAACCAGCCGCGAGAAAAAAACAGTTTACAACCCCATTGTGATATCATCTCATAATCATGCAATGTTCATCAACGTACCAAACGATCTACTCAACCAGTTATACATCAGCATCAAGTGGATGTTGTTCGACGTTGATGCATGCATTATTCAGGCGATGTATCCATTCATTATTCATATCATGATCAATGGATGTCAACAGACCGCGATCTGTATCTCAGCACATCGCTGTAAGAGAAAGTGAAAGCGCACGCACGTTGTTCGAATTTGTCTGCATGCTGTGGCATAACAACGGCGTTGTTGATATAATCTAATAAACGAAACAACACAGCTTAACAACATTAGGGAAGGTAATGCAAAGATTGAATGGTACACCAAGTTCACATGGTAGTCTGACCCCACCGATTGTCGGTGGTGACGCCTACAATGCTTTACATTGGCCTTTTTTTGCAGTGATATTAAATTATTTGCCCTACGTTTACTCAAATTTAATATGTTAGAATGTGTAAAATTAATAAATGAAACAAGGTGTGTTCGCTAAATAACTGAAACATTGGAAGAGATTTTCATCAAAGTAGGAGAGAAATTGTGCATTGGCCAAGAAGATGATTAAAAACGTTGGGACCACATAAATTTTAATACTATATTATTACGCAAATTAATCTTGCCGCAAAGTGTTCTTAGAATAGTATAATTTTTATGAGTGAAAATTATAATTTCAGAGCAATGGCGTACATGAGAAGTCAGCAAACCTGTAGCGGAGTTGGCGGACTATTCTACTGACTCAATTTCAAAGCATTAAAGTCGATAAATCATGACCAGACTGCGGATTTTTATGCCTTTATGACAAATTAAATACGCCTAAAATATACAAAAAGAACATGATATAAAAATATATCTAAAATATCCAAAGTATGGTATTTGTTGTAACATTTATTGAGAGCAATAAATCCCTAGATAGGTTTTCCTGTCTCATCTGCATTTGTGAAACTCGAAATTTGCATAAACATCCGCAGCCTAATCATGATAGTATCGCAAATTAATTATCTCTGTTACTTAACTCTTCAGCTATAAAAAATTTAACACTCGAAAATAACTTGCCGATCAATGATGAAAATCTTATTTGTTTATTTCTGAACGATCGAACAGTTATGCTCACCCTCCAGATTAACGTTATGCATACTATACTGTATTCTGAAAGTGAGTCTAATTTCTTGTTTATGTAATTGCGAATAGCATCAAAAATAAAGAAAAAAGCATTGTTTATGTTGTTCATAAATCATGCTGACAAAATAATGTCCGTTTACATTAAAAAATTCCGTTCCCTTTGCCAGTTAAATATACTTTCTTCAACAGTGTATTTGATATGTTCCTCATCAAGTTAATTTCCGAGACTTAACCTCAAGTTCAAATACCGCTTCATATTAACGTATGAATACCACTTAACAATTCATGTGCAAGTACGATAACTGATCACATAATCCTCTAACTCCGATAAGATCTAAACACAAAGCATCACAACCACATGGGCATACATGGGGAATACTATTTAATAATTATTGAAATTCTGGATATATAATTAATTTGAAATTTCGGTACAACTTGAGATTCTGTTTGAAATATTAGAAATAGAGTACATTAGTTATTTCGTATAAAGATAACGTACCTCGATTTTCTGTGGAAAATTTTAATAGGTATATAATCAGTCTCCGTTTCTACGAAGATAAAGTTCAACCGTGGATAGATATAACTATCCTCAGTAGCAAAAGTGTTAAATATGCTTGACAATTTCTTCAAAGGTTTCGCGACATAATTTTTCTGGAAGCTTCCGTAGTGAAAACATTCTCCAAAGTTCACGTGGTAGCAAGTGGATTAACAAGAGTGCCTTCCAAAGCTGCACTTTTAAATTATCATTCTAGAAGACACTATAAGACTGTTTAAGATAAACCCGCAAAGCGATGGAAGTTCTCCGCATTCATATTCGCGACTACGCTGCAAAAATAAAAGTAAAGTTAGCTTGTACAAAAATGTTTCTTTAATGTCGCTTAATGTACCATGCTATAGATCCGTAAGAAGTCGGGTTGCCGGAGAATGCTGAAGAGATGCGAATCGATGTCTTTGTGCCGACAGGTCGACATATATGCACGTGACATACGACAATCCAAGGTCGTAAAGCAGTTAAGAGGATTTGTCACCTCGTGTCAGTGGATAAAGACCTTCTTCTCGTGCAAAACTCTGCCACTCGAACCGTTGCGCTGGAATCTTCGAATACGCGATTTGCGAGCTTTCATCTCACCCTTTCCCCTTCCTATTGCTTCCTCTGTTCGCGATGCGTCAAACATGAAATACGGGAGTTCGCCTTGGGAATTTCGGTAATTTACAAAGAGGAATTGGGAAACTAGACATCGTTCCTAGCCCTTGCGGGTACTAGATTCGTCGAATGTTTCACAAACTACCTGAAATTTTGTCTTGCCATAAGTACATCGCGCTATAATTTCGAGCAACTATTTCTTCTCTCGATAACTTTAATAATCGCTAATTTTTTAATTCTGCGGAGAACTACGAAAACTGTTTAATATGCACTGTTCATCGTGGAAAATGTGCGGTGAAATAATTCGAATAGGAATTCAATTAAAACGGAAGGTAATTTATTATAATTACCAGTTAATTATTATTAAATGATGCACCATTTTCTGTAATTTCTTTGTAATACGTGACGAATTTCTGTTCAGAATTGAGAAAATATTGAACAGCGTGGTGAAAGAACATTTCTATCCGATGCTTGTTTGAATCGGGTTGGAGAAATACATGAGCGAAGAACACAAATCATTTTGATGAAATCATCTGGAAAGTTTATATATACACATATGATAATTAATAACGGACATCTGGTATGTCATTTCTGGTGCCTGAAGGTATGAATGATTTTGCAAAGGTGTTAAATAAAATTTAACGAGTCAAAATATACTAGTAAACAGTCAGATTTCAATATCGAGCAAATTATACATTTTTACGTCTTATCCAAGGCGGTCGATTGAACAAAAAATATAATCGAATCGTTAATTTAAAACCAAATAAGGTTAAAATATGAAAGAAGAAGACTGGCGATGGAAGTAGACTCTGAGTTTTTTCAATAATTCAACTACAGTTCGAATTTGCTTTTCGTTATATTTAAAGAATTCTTCGTTTTTGATGTGTGCATCATAGTTCTGATAGTTTAGAACTCGCTTAAAACTGTAAGTTGCAAATGAAATTTCCGTAGATAACGGCGGATAACAAGCACAAGCTATGTGTTTTTATTAACTATAATATGAACTACGGTGAACCGTATTTTCATTATCAAAAAAATAGTGAAACCACAACTATGGTTCCAAAACTTTTTTAGGATTTCTTGATAGTCTCTACAGAATCCGTTAAATCTAACGGATCAATCGAACGCAAGGCCTTTCAAATTAACTAGAATTAACATATAGGCTACTACCAAAACGATTTTTTCACAGACAATTACTCATTCAGAAAATGGCAAATCTTAATCATGAAAAGTACACTCAATGATCAAGCAGTGCATCTGCTTTGCCTGAAAATTTCAAGTATCCCAGAGGTCTTTCCACGGTCCCCTAAAGTAGCATTCTCCAAATTTTTCACTCTTATGGAACCTTTGCGACAATGTTCAAGTTTTCTGGAACCCTAGCACCAATATTTTTTCATAATAAAAGATTTGGGAATATCCAAAACCCCAACTTCTATTTGGCGAACAAGCTGTATGTGTTCTTTCTCTATTTCTTAGGGAACCCTTGACCCTTTCGTTGCGGAGTCCTTTTTCGTCAGTGTGTTAACACTATGGAGCAATCCGGACGTGGGCGGACTTATTTCACTGCTAGTAGAATATATCTCATAACGACTTTTTGTATAATGTAAATAATAATGTCATTATCCCAAAGTTTATTGAAAATTACTTATTTATATTCTGATTAGGAACAATTCCAGTTAATCACAAATAATTTTAGTTAAACTTTGATCAAATTACAGTTAGATTTTTTCGGAGTGTGATTTCAGAACCTTTTATATCCACGAGTTTACTTTGTAAGTGATATGTATTGTCAAGATACAGAATCATAATTTCATAAAATTCTCAGCTAAACCTTCACCACGCTACAATCAGTTCAACAAGTGCGTTTCCTTCTTAATTGTTTTAGGAGATGATACATTTGTTTAGCTGATTCAATTGTTTGAGCTGATATCTGTTTTGGAAATGAGAAAAATGACATTGAAAAATAACAAGAAAATGAATAGGAAAATATAATTGCAAGTCGTTCGCACACGGAGTAAAAACGTGAAAATGGGATCAAGATACTCGATTGATCTTACAATTAGTCGCCTAATGATAATTTCATTGGCAATGTGTGGGCACAAAGAGATAGGGACTATACAACATATTAAGCAAATGGATGGTAGTACAATGTTTATACTTCGATGTTAAGCTTTTTATTATAAACAACTTCTGTTTTTTTGAAACTATGATTGGCACGTTCTTGTAGAACAGAGTGTTTATAGGTTGAAACCTTTCACGACCTGTTAACCCCTTAGCCTAAAATCACGTGTGGCACACATGACGCGATAAATAGAATATGAAATTTTGAAGTTTTCCAATAACTATTAAATTGAAAGTATCAGTCTATTACGAGACGGCAAAATTATTTTCACAACATTAACATTACAGCCAATTATGCCAAATATTATAAGCCACAAAGGAATTTTTATTTCAGAAATTAATTTTGAGTTATTACCCACACTATCGAAATAAAACTCGCAAGGGAAGGGGTTAAAGAATCTTCGAAATTGGGAAACATTGCTTTTCTAAATATTTAAAAAAATATGTTTTTTCCCATTTCATCAAACATATTACATGCTTCATTTCCATCTTCATCTTGCAATACAAAGCCAATTTATCTATCATCAACGAGGAATTGTGGACGCCATCCAAAAATGATCCACACGTTAGAGAAAGGCAAAGAAAAATTGGCAAAAACAAACAAAAAAATGGGCTCTCGTGCCGGAAGCTTCGCGTATATAAAGCGATAAAGATCAGAAACCGCGTCTCTGGAGCACGTCTACGAGAAAAATAAGAGATATATACCGCGAAAAAGGAGCAAGGAAGTAACACGAAGCAAAACAGAAAGAGTGACTGAGAGAGATCCTGAGAGAGGGGCAAAGGAGAAGGAGAGAGAAAGGAAGAGAAAAAGAATTCAGTGGTATGGATGTATATCGCTGAGGGAATTTATCTTCCGTGGAATTCACAGCACGAACGTCTTTGATGGCAACCGGAGTGATTCTCGCCCAGCCCACACTTCCTTCTATCTCCACAATCCCTCCGTTCTCTTCGTTCCGATCCTCTAATCTCTCTTCACCCTTTACTCCTATCCTCGGTGTCATCCTGTACTAAGCCCCCTGTAATACCCTCTGCTACGGAAGCAGTTACGGACCAGTATTCGTTCCGCTTCATGGCCAGTAATTCCAATCACTACGGCGCTTTCGTTAATTCAAATCGATGAGGAAAGCATCGGCTGCCAGAGAAAAAAAAACGAACGGCAGATTTTTGGAGAACACCGTATTCCACATAAATGAAATATCTGGCTTTCGTTCCACCAGAAACATCGATTCATCGGAACTGAAGAGAATGTCGCTGATACCCGGGGTAGTAAAGTAATTTTTGTACATCTCTGCCTGTTAGGTATGTGTATAGGATGCTTGGTTCGAAATAAAGTGATTTTTAAGCGAAAAATTGTTGTAGAAACGAATGGGAAATACTCGGTAAAGGGTTTTCCAGGCATTGCACCAAAATGCAGTGTACCAAATTACCGGAGAGCTTAACGTAATACTCCTCGACGTGGATGAGTTATAGGTCGGTTAATTTCGTTCAGCTCTCTCCGAATCGCAGTCATTGCTAAATCTTCGTTAAAACAAATCGACGAAGAGAGATACCGACAGGCCAACGGAGAAAACGAAAGAAACGAGGAACAACCGCGTGGAAACAGGTGCAGGTAACTAGATATCGTTGCGATCGATAGAACGGTAACGATTCGACGGCCGGTGACCGTAAACATCCGGAAGCGCGGAGGATCCATTTGTTTTTAAGGACCATCGATACGTTATGAAACAGTATACTCTCTTATTGCCGATCGAACTGCGCCACGACGGCACCGTCGACATTTTATTTTTACCCCGCGGCGGCTACTACAATCTCAGTCGCGGAATCGCCCGATGTAATCGCAAACAGGTCGCAAGGTACGATTATTAGCGTTGCTTATTTCATCGGTCAAACAACCTCTCGGCTCTCAGAAGGTCTGAACTTTGTTTTACAGTTCATATCGACGCGTAGCTTTACTTTTATTTTACGATCAGAGATCGATATTTGCAAGGAAAAGAATGGAGGAAATCACAGTGCTTTGATAGCAGCCCAGTATTAATTATGGATACTTATTATACTCATTAACTATAAAAGATTATAACAGTTTTATAATTTCAGTTGATTTTACCGTACAAACAGTTTATAAAAATTGCAGAAAGTTAGTTATTGATAATTATGATAATTAATGTATAATAACACTCGCTTTGGGTGAAATTTCACTCGGTTAAGAATTAACGTATTTCATTGTCGTTTTATAACAACGTTAAAAATGTTAACAAATAGGTGTGAAGTTTTTCTGAAGAAACTGCTGCAAATACACATCAGATTTTTATCTGAGTTCTAAATAGAGGAATAAATGTAAATTTGTTATGGTAGACATATATATAATAGCATGTTTTGCTTTTTTTCTTCTTCACAGATTTCCAAAATATTAAAAAATATCCTCTAAAATCAGCTCTTCCATGTTTTAATTTCATGCTAATCAGGTGAACGTCAATTATACAGTCCGTAGAATCTAATCCGAAAATCGAAAACCTAAATATTGTCTTTATATTTAATTATATATCAAATATGTATTTCAATCACAATAATTCACTTAAGCCTCTACAGTCCGAATTTTCTGTGGCATTTGACAATTATTTGCACAGTAGCACAAAAGAAAATGACAAAAATACTATTACAAATAATAGATTTAACTTGATTTTGAAACATTGGATTGTACAGAATTTCACAAATTCGAGAGCTAAATTGTAATAATTGAGAAAGTTAAATAATTGACGTTAAAAAATAAAAGCTTAGATTTGTCTTATGTTACTTCAAAGTTACAAGGGCTCATAGAGGGTTAACAACAACTTCTATTACTTCGCCATGAATGTACTACCCAATGCGACAATTGGATTACTTTACAATAAAGAAAGTTATTCTACGTTTTCATTTATCTTTCCAAAGATAACATTTAAACGATTGTCACTATCGATTATCACGATACCTACAATGCACAATTTCCCATTTAGCAATTGACGAATATCAAGAAACACCCAAGAGGATACCCTATACAATCCTCTAAAATCCGATAAAATAAAAAGCTACCCTCCAGTAATTCGATGGAAGTGATTTTCCGCGGATTACGATATGGGGAAAGCGTATCTAGACATCCATTGAATCGAGACCGCTCGATACTTGCCGTTTCGACGATCGCTCCGATGGTTACCGTTTTAATTACGGCTTCCTCGAAAGGCGGGACGCTTTTTCACGAGGAACGGATTACGTTAGCAGCGTAGGTTGAAGTCGCCCTCGCCAGAAAGAGAGAGAGAGAGAGAGAGAGAGATCGTGGATGAAGTTCCATTAGGGACACCGCTGTCCATCCGGTCGTCGGATCGGACGGGATTCTAATCTGACCGCAGGGCATGCCTTCTAATATAGATAGGCTTGATTAATTCGGTGGCAAGGCAGTGTAACGCGTGTGATCCACGCGTACGATCCGGATGATTACGAGGTGCAACGTTGTTATACAGACAGGAGCAGCTGACCGGCAGCCATACACACCTGGAAAGCTTAGCTGCATGGCAGAGAATATAGTGGCGAGGTATGCAAATCAAATTGGAGGACACTCACAGCCAGACGGCACCCACTTACGTCGTATCGTAAAAACGAGTACGACAATGCGGAGAATCCGTGCGCGCTCTTCCACTATCGAGTGCTACTTCCCGCGAATGCTTGCAGAGAGCCTACCCCGCTGATTGGAGGGTTACCGAGGGTAAACACGCTCGATGATTCGATAGCTCGGTAGCTCGATCGACGAGCTCTTCCTCCTGTAGATATTACATGGGAAAGAGAATTGATCGATCTCAAGTTTCCGGTAAAATCGTTAGGCAGTGTCAGGATTTCAAGTGAATAACTTATTTGTAACCCTTTCGTCTGATAATTAGCCTGCAGTCTTTCATATTCAGTTGGCTGATATTGTTCAATTAATGTTTTTGAGAAATGTGAACGTAACGATGATCTGTCAGTATACTCCTCAACCCTATCAGTACTGAATTGTGCGATGTTAAGGGTCTGCTGTGGGCTGCCCACATTTTACAACGAAGCGCCAGCTGAGCGGACTAAAATTCCCTCAGAGAATACATTGATTGTAACTAAAACAATTTAAACATGAAAATGAAAACATTTTGGACTGCGAAAACCTAAAGAGAACCATTTATTTCAGTAAGCAATGAAACAGGAATGATATTAAAAATAGTAAATTATATTTTTGATTATATTTTTTATTCTTTTTTGGTATTCATAGTCCAGATTGAATGGTTATCTGAGAACACGTATGTGCGTTCATAATCCAGATTGAGTCCAGAAAATCGGTTCAATGAGTCAAAAAGGTCTTGTTTTTTGTATTATTAATTAAATACTGGCTTTTGGGCTGTTTCCTATATTAAATTGCTATTATCCTGCATTTCTTGCGGACAAATATGATCGTTATTTTATAATTGAAGGCATCTCCAGCTATGGTTAGAATAGGTGAGTATACAGTGCTACGGTGAATGCTGCCGCGACCTTTTGTTAAAGCTCGGGCAGGCGGGACAGGGTCACAGCAGTCAACTGCTTGTCCCTCAGGACAGTGTGACACTTAATGTGTTAATAAGTGATAGAACTTCAATAATATGGACTAAATTGCTTTCATAACTACAATTGTTGCTACATATGACCCATGACAATTTTTGACGAAGGATTAATATAAATTATACAAGAGTGACATTGGAAATATTAGATTATAATGCACATATTGGTTCATTTATGGAAAGATTAGTCAAAAATAAATTACTAGATTTTTTGTAGAATTATGATTGTTAACACTTTGAACGCCATCAGTATTTCGATAGTATCATCACTTTTACCGATTTGAAACTTTTCATATTAAAACCACACTTTTCCAATGCATATTGGAATATTGAATGATTTCAATATTGAAATACCAAATGTATTAGAAAATTTGTTATTATTACGGTTTAAAAGTCATGCGAAATTCCATTGGATTCAATAGAGCCGGTCAACTGTGACCCCCATGGTATTCAACATGTTAATGATTTAGCTTTGTAAAATTAAAGATAATTTGTAGCTCAACCAGTGGAAGTACCTTATCTATTTTGTTAACGTTAAACATGTATAAACAATAGCGGAGTATGCAACCAGACATTAACGATCTATGTAATTTTTATGATGCTGGAACACAGAAACGCAATGGAACACAAAATCAGACATTATTTCAAAACAAAGAAAGACACCGAAACCACTGTTTTTCATCAAACAAGAAGATACAAATACCAAGTTTCCTTTAAATTATCATGAGATTTTTCATTCAAGGAGGTGTCGTGTTAGACAATACTTGATAATATGTCATATCTTAATCCTTTAAAGCAGTATATATAACTATAAATTTTTTAAAAATATACAATATTATTGGTAATAATCAATCGTAAATCTTCTTGAAAAATAAAAATACCAGTGTGTTCGCCAATTTAGTCACATCAATATTATTCCCACAAGTTAGTTGATATTTCTCAAATGAAAAGTAATGGAGATATATTAAGTCAGAAATATAAAGTATGACATATCGAGAAATTGTGCAACGATCAATCAACTAGTGTACATTGCAATCTCAATTTTAATACATAGCTGTTAATTACAATATGTATAAGAATAATTTCTGCAATTGAAGTTAATGGTCTTAAGTCAATATACATTACTTGTTACTCTTTTAAAATAGTCTATTGTTGAATAAGATGATTGTGAATAAAATTATATATTAAGGTTATTCGCCCTTTAGAGCAATGTATAGATAAAATTCTAGAATTTTGATATGTTATTTATACACAGCTCATACGTTTTACTGATTTTTTTTAAAAATATTGGTCGTATAGTTCTTGAATAATTAAATATTAAAAATGCGACTTTTAACACATGGTAAACGGGAGAACTTGCCGGAAATGTCCTATTTATTGAAATTTCACATAATTGGCTATTCAAAAGTGTTCAAAAAACTTATTATTTAAAACTTTAACCGTTTTAATTACTATAAAAATTATAAAACATATATATTCACGCGTAATTTTAGACCAATATTTATTCAAAATAATGAAAAACTAGTGGGACAACTATCAGCCATGACAGAGGCTTGGTTCATGTTTGACTGCAAAAAAATTTGGCAACGCTGCATAAAAAGCGGGAAATTCAAAAGTTAACTACATATAGTTTATCTACTACTGAGCGTGATAACATATAATTGCGTTTATAATAATATTTATTTTTCATTCTATGGTTATAATAAAATTTGATAAGGAAATAAAAATAAAACTATTTGTTTACAATACACTAATTATGGATGAATATAATATATATGCATATACATTTCCATGCGTTGTTGCCAAATTTATTATATGACACATAATACCATCATCGAGTAGCATTTAATTTTTAATTTTTAATTATTAATAGCGTGACAAATTTAATGAAATATTATTCAGTTTTGTGTAAAAATTAAAAAAAATAATTTTCAAACTCGAAATCTTTTTTTTCCATTAAAAAAAAATACATACCGTTAACGACTAATACGGTTCTAGGCCAATAACCTTAAGTAATATTTTGTTTTTTTATTGCTAATATGTAAATATAGAATATAACCGCTTTATGAATATCGTCATTCAAAGTAAACAGAAATTTTATTGAATTGATTGTTTCAAGGTGTTAAAGTGAAAAGTGAATCTATTATCAAGACGATTATGCACCGAACATGAAGTAAAAGTAATTTTAATATTTCTTTAATGAATAAATATATAGCAATTTTAAACTGTGTTACGAAGAATTGCATAGATATCGTATTAAAAGTTGTGTGGTAAACACCAGCAATAACGTAATGTCTCTTAACAACTACACAGCCAACAAATTGTTAATTGGGACAAACAAAATGTTTCGAACCATTTAACTTTATCCGTTATCGGGTACATGTTTTATGGAAGTTACAATCTCTTCCATTTATTTGGTAGACAGATTTAAATCCTATATTACATTATCAGACCGTAAAGAATTTGAAATTTTCTGTAATAAAAATTCTTTCAAGATAGAAGCTTGAGAATTTGTAACGAACTAGGCAAACAATATGTCATTACGATCAAAGAATTCACAATATGCGACCCACATTCCAAAAATTTAGTCGTATAAAAAAAGGATAGCTTATTAAATTAGAAATATTGAATGAAATTGATTTTACACTTCTCAACAAAGCGAAGGAAAGTAATAAATGTCAAAACAAACAAGCCGACTACAATTTGCTACAATATTGTAAGAAAATATAGGATGACTTACAAATCTGTTCGCAGTGTATAAAATGCAATAATCCTTTTTGTTTCCTGTTAACTTAATTCCACTTCTTAAAAGACAAAATATATTAAATATATTAATATTTACGAATTTGCTCATATATTAAATATATTAACATTTACGAATTTGCGAACATATTCAATATTTAATTAATGGTGTTAAAAAGGCAAAGTACTGCAAAGTGATTAAGCACCTGCACATGTCTTTGAAAGTTCTAGTCTCCAAAGATATGACTTTAGTAGAAGAAGTTTCGCTTCAGTAAAAAGCATAAAACTTGCAATAGACTAGTGATATTTAATGTATTAATCAATACATTACAAAAATGACAGAAAATATTTTAAACTTGGACGATGAAGTGCTACAAAAAAATTCAAAGCATTACTAAATCTTCTTTTCCAGAATTATTTACCAAAGAAAGCTTACGAGAATAAGCCCCATACCGAAAAAGATCTAAAATAAATTCGTACTAAAATGTGCGGAAAGAGTATTGATCACATCAGTATAAAAACAACCTTCCTTTTGATTCCTCCATACCTTTTAATGAAACAATATGTCGATCACTTTACAATTAGTAATCAATCTATGTGCTTATAAAATAATCAACGATTTCAGAATACATACATAAAATTCTCATATTGTCGCTTAACAATTTTCCTGTAAGTTCTATATTTTTTCCAAAGTCATATCCGCGTTTCCGCGTTGGCCGTGTGCCATATCGCAAAACCAAGGGGAAATCTCTGTTCAAACAAACTGCTTGGAACCCGTACATAGGCCCGACGTTCCAGCCCGAGATATTGAGTGATTGATACACTTTCCGAGCTGAGCTTACGGCACTTGCAAGTTTTCTGAGGTTCCGCCAAGAGCGGAGACCCGGATGTCGAATGCGCTGAGTCCGGTATCCCATGCCAAACCGGAAATCACCTCCTACCATTCTCATAACTCGGGTGGGAAGTTTCCCTCGATGTGTGCGGAACCAATGCACTTTCATCTAATTGTTATCGTTATGTTGCAACGTTTTGCATAATCGGGACGTGCAATTTGTCCCGTTTGTGCCAAGAGGAAATTCCTGAGTTCTAACGTCGTGTGACTAATAGTTTCTATCTTGCGTGACATGCTAGAGATGGTTCTAATCGGACGTTGCAATTGTTCGATGGATTTTATTATTATAATTGCTTTTTAATTTGTTTAGCATTTTAACACATTGTATACGAGCCACGTATAAGTACCTTTTTCGAAAACTGTGCGTAGACCACTAAAAAATTGCATTTATCACTTAGATCTGAAAAGTAAAGTATACTTTCGTACTAGGAAAATAAACAGTTTCCAATTTATACTACTTTTTTGTAAAAATAAGATTCGTCTAATTTTTTCAACAAGTTTCCCGCTTGAATGTTAATCAGGAGGTACAAAATACCCGCATACAATGTGTTAAGATTCGAATAGTTTCTTTAATCTTTCGTTGGTTAACAAAGTTCCAAGCAGGTTTTATTTGTATGTAGTTTTTTTTTCTAAGAACTAGATTAACTGGATATAAAGAGAGAACGTAGAATATTTAAACAACGCAAGAAATTTAATTTTTGCCCGAACGCCTTAAATAAAAATTAAATGACATTTCCGTTGTTTTTGATGTAATTCAAGTTCATTTGATAATATTCTCTAATGATAGATATGTTTATAATATTTGTCACTAACGACAGTAGTAATTATAAGTATTGCTGATCATTTGGATCAAATATGCGAAATGGTTGTGTCATATCTTTAAAGAGAATTTAAATTCCCACGCTACATCGATTGTGGCGCGATATGAAATCGTAAAACAGTTAATACACTTGTCGTTGCAATATTTACGTGCAATGAAAATGATAAACAGGATTGGGGTCGTGTGAACTTTCGTCACATGACTTACAGTTATTAACACATTTTCTTCTTTCAATACAGTGCAATACGAAGGTTAATGAGTTTGTTCATAGAATATAATTTCAAAATAATTTACTTATTGTACATTTACTTAATATTAACCCAGGTATTACTACTATCAGTTAAAAAAACATCTGAATAATTATGCGTGAAAAGGTGTATGCGAATAATTGTAATTATAAAGGGTGTTATTTTTAAAGAAAAAAGTGTGGAAGATTGAAGGAAAATTGTTGAGTAACATTTAAATTAATATTATAATAAAACTAAAATTGTACACGTTTAGAATGTGTGGCAATAATAAAAGCTGTCAATGAAGTGTCACACTTAAACGATAAAAATAATAAAAAGCATGTGCTGTCTTATGTAAGTTATTCGCGGTATTAGCTTTGGTTCTTTGAACCATAAAAAATGTAATTTCACAGACACTTGTCAGCTTTAGAAACGGGATAGATTATATAAATGTTTCGAAAATCACCGCTGTCAATTTTCTCCATCTTAAGTGATGTGAATAAAATGTACTACAAAAGAGCTAGCAATCTTTAATCTTAAGCTATTTCTTTAGTTTACTAAAAAAATTACTTATCTCGCTCGGTTAAAACAACGGTGATTGTATATTAAAAAATTTCTTCTATCTTAACTATTTACTTGCAAGAAAAAATCAGAAAAAAAAGAAAAACATTTCTTCGTTTCAAACTTTAAAAGAAAAATTCGTTAAGTGCACGTGTACTAATTGAAAACGTCAAGGCATTGGACACTTATACTTATGGTTATATTTATAAACACAGATGTTACCAAGATTTAGTTTCTATCATAGCTGTCACCTAATTTCCGAAATATCGGCCCATATTATTATTTTACACTGTTCCGTATTTAATTTCTGTGCTTTCAGACATAACGATTTCAATTCTCATATTTTTTAAGAAGAATACTCTGAATGAAAAATAGTCTTACTACTAGGTATATACTTTTCCTCTCTTTTACCTTTACACATAAAACGATCTTCTAATAAATCATCTATCACAGTATCAGATATTACGTAGTTAAAAGAAACGCATACTTGATTTAACACCTTGGAATTCATGATTATAAAATGAGCCGTTCAGTGCACAAATCAATTTACTCCATAAAATGAGAAGTCGAGAAATGTGACGAAATAATGTACATTGTTTTTTAAAATTCCCTTTATAATATAAATTCAAATATATATTGTAGAATGCATAAATACAGATATATATAGCTTTCATCTAACGGCATATGAAATTAATAACAAAGAATAGCCAAAAAATAATCGTCAGTAATGCTACAATTTTTATATAGCTGGTGGAGTTAATCGATTTGGCAACTGAAAAAAGTAATAAAGTTGACTTCGGTGTTTAAGTTTGTAAGTTTTTTATTAGAGAAAGAGTTAGTTATTATATACTTTTGTTATAGATTTTCCATAAAAATGAATGTTGACAGTTCTATTATAATATATTATTTGTGATTCATCAGCAATATAAATAGTCTTCTTCATCAGTTGTATGTGAGGACTCGTCATTTCGATTTGTTGTCAAGTTTTTATAATAATCATGGTTAACAGGAAGAATGAATTTTAGCAGGTCCATGATGTCTTTCCATTTTTCCCTTGTCACAGATCTACCTTTAGGATATAATAAAGGCTGATCTACTGTTTTGAAACTTTTTGGACTATCTGCTACAGATTTCTTAATATTAATGACATTAAATTCTGCATCTGCATTATAATCACATTTGAATTGTATAAGGTAGTGTTTGGATACTTCTAACTTTATCCAGCGTATTTTGAGCCAATTTACTGGAATCCCTGTGACGGTTGCTTTTCTGTTAATGATTGCATTTTCTAAAGGCTTTATTGAAAAAAAATCTTGGTGGTTCATTTGGATTTCTTTTTACATGTTTTGATTATATTGTTCCAATCATCGCCTCCTAGTGCATTTGAGTTGCTTCAATGCAACGATTTACATTAGAGTATGGAGTTAATCAAAATGGCCTCTAAAATAAACTACTTATTATTCAATGGCCAACAAATTTTGTCATTTAATGGTGTTAATCTCCATCATTCAGAAAAGTTATCATAAATATAAAAAGTTATGACTATACCAAGTGCTTTGGCACTTAAATTTAAGATTTTTCATAAAGTGGAGTTAATCGATCTGTGCACTGAACGGCTCAAATCTTAACGGTGAGATTTTATTTCCAACCGCGTTAAATACTTTAGCACATTGATCAAACAATAGAACTTTACAATTTAACAAGATACAGACACAGTAAGACATCCGATGATGTTGCAAAGACGCGAGTTAACAATGCAAGCGGTTCTCCATTTTCTCCTTACGTCCTTAACCAAGAAGACTAATAGATTTATCTCCGAGCAGCTCCTCGAGGGAACTCCATACAACCGTTAAAATACTCGCTGAGGATTTCTGGTGCACGTCCTACCACGACTAGTTTCATTTATTTACAAAGGGTTTCAGATGCCCCCGTTTAGTCACGGACTTCCGATACGAGTGAAAGATTAATTAAAGCTCAGCCACCGCATAATGGGAGCATTGCTTTCCACTTAAGATTACGGCGCATGCTTCGTGCAATTTCTGAACGGCAGAAACTTCGCCACCTGGCGCTTAATAAAACGGATACTCGCGCTGTTACCGTCAATTGCGGTGCATAAATAACGGCAAGTTCATTTTGTATCCTGCCCCGGCACAACCGATGTACCCCTTCTTCTTTTTTTCCATGGTAAAACTCTCGACGTCTTCGTTAACGATAATTCTGCAACCTAGCGTCGGAAAATGGGCAAAGATTGACGTTTCTCGTCATTATCCGCCCGTTCGATGATGGCCCTGGCGAAACCCTGGCGATCCACTAAATCACCGCTACGAGCGACTGACGTTATTAATGAGGCACTAATAGTGGCTGCACGAGGGCATATTTCGTATTCCCGCTCGATCACTCGCCGTTCGTCACTTGGCGATAGTTATCGTAGCGAGACTTTGCGGTAAATCAGTGGGAAAATTGATTACAAGTTTCGGTTGCAGATACTCTCAGAATGTCACGGATGTCCTACGTGACTCTGTAGTTAGAGTTGCTTTCAAGTTATCTTGACTGGAAGATGAAATCGGTCTGATCATATTTCCGAATGACACAATTTAGAAACTTCAAAGTGTCTTGAAGTTTCTGTGTCTAAGGATTTTATTAATTCTTTTCTATAATTATAATGATCATTTTTACTGAGACTGAAAATTGTCAAATATGGTATTTTCAGGCTTCTATGAAACCTGGGATACGTCGGAAAGAAAAAGTTTTATAAAGCTGTTGAGTGGATATGAGTCAGATCTTTGTCTCTTTGTCTGTAGAATTTTTTTAGTAATAGGTAAATAAAAAAGATGGCATCACTGTTATCAATCAAATAATATTACATATCGCATTTTGTTCTTTCAAACAATATCATGAATGCTGGACATCGGAACATGATTGTCAGTGACTTAAAAAAAATGAACGCTAACTTAAAATTATGCTTAATAAAACAAGCAAGTACGGCTAGGGTTAAAATGATGTTAGAAATAATTAAAATTATACAATATAATACTTCGTGCAATGATCCTTCATCTCAAGTTCGACAGATCTTAACATCTGCTCTTGATCAGCTCACCTTTTAGCCCGTCTTTTTAGTTGCTCAATCGTAAGCGACTTTCACTGATATATGCAGTAAAAAAGTCAAATGTAAAAAAAGTAAAATATGATTGCTTCTAACATACGTCAGAAATCTTATTTGCTATCTTAACGATCTTTATTGTTTACATTTATGTACTTATTACTTGAAATCCTCCAGGTATATGCGCAGAAATGAGCAATATGCCTACAAATATTGTAAATGAAGTTATACCAGTAATTAAAATTTGTGGCGACATTTTTTTAAGTTTTATTTTTAACTTTCTTTATCGTAAAAAATTTAAAATACACTTGGTTTCATTTACATGTACAAGTTTATTAAAAAGTGCTACCAGTGGATATAATTTACTTCCCATTTCTGTGAACCCTTTTAAAAGTGGAAATACTTAAGTGCTATGTAAATTTCGTCTTACAGACATTCTACTCAATTTTGCAGTAGTCTTACAAAAGAAGAAATAGAGCAATACATCAAACATGAATGAAAAAGAATATTATAAAAATATTATAATTATATTAAAAAGTTCCTTACAGAAAATAAGTGCCAGTAATTGAATATATAGGGTGAAACAATAACTCTGTTCACCTTTATTTGTACAACTACGAAAAAATCTTATATGCAAAACTTGCAACTTATAGAGAGAGACCTATTCCGATAGAAATATTTTTCGTGGCTAAAGACATACAGGAGATTTCATGGTTCATTTTAAGATTTCATTACTTCTACTTTCTTAAGTAGATTACAGGCGGCTCTCGACTTTTGGCAGATTCTACTTTCACACAATTAGCTACGTGGTGGACCTTTAAAAATTCAATTTTTTAAAGATGCTCATAGAATCAATCTTAAAATTGTAAATGGATTTGAACGATATTATTTATTTATATCACCAAATATTACAAATACACTGCTTTGTTTATTGTAGCGTAATAAGTAACTCAGAAACATAAAATGTATTTGTTAAATAAGCTATATACAGGAACCCATAAAGTCATGAAATAAGTCATGAAGAATAAGTATATATTTGTAAAACAAACTATAATGGAAAGACGTCTGCTCTATCGCCTCCTTTCATTGGAATTTCTTCTGAACGTCTAGTTTTTTGCATAGAATAATTCTAAAAACCTTCTCGAATGTAACGTTGCATATTACTGCAATGTTATAAACGAATAAACATGTTTAAACAGTGCAAAAAAGGAAAACAACGCCCAAAATGGTCTAAAATTTGTGGATGTTTTCCTATGTATCTTAAAATCAAGACGCGCTTTCCTTACTAGTTCGGTGCCCCAGTCCTCCATTTGCTGACTTCATGTAACACCTCAATACCTCCACCCACGCAAAAAATGTTTGTATCACAATATGTCTGCGTCAATATCGTGCAAGTTCTGTATATAATACAATTTCATATTATTACAAATAACGTAAATATACAAGGTAGGAATAATTATTGCTCCACCCTTTATATTCCCATATTTCAAGGTGTATGAAAAAATTCAGGGAGAAAATGTATCGCAGAAAATCCATTTCAATTGGTAAAAAAATCATCGGCTCCAAATATTAAAGTGCTTTCGTCGATGGAACCGTAAATCCGGAAATCGTTAGATGATAGAAGGTTCTGAAAAATACATCGGCTCTACTGCGGCGAAAAACTCCAACGAATTTACCGGCATCCGGTAGGACCTTAAGGAAATGCGGAAAGTACATAAAACGACGCGTTTTGCCTCAGCAGAGATACTTTTATCGCTTACACATTTAGCGCCGCCGAGGGAATTGCCCCGACGAACGACTGCTGCGGCGGAAAAAGAGAATAACCAAGGACGAAGCGAGGAAAAGGAATAGAAAAAAAATCGCCGATATATCTTTCGCAAAGAGAGTAATACTTCTGCACACGTGGCTGCGACAGCGACAGGCAGATAGATCGATAGATAGTTCGATAGCTAGATAGATAGATTTAGAGAGAAAGAGAGAAATGCAGAGTTTCACAGGCGAACACATGCCAAATGAAAAACGCAAACTGATGTTCAAATATATGGGTAGACGTAGTGTCAAACAAAAGAGTAGTAAAAGTTGTTGGATACCGACCTAATTCTTTGCAATATAATAGTCAAATATTACTAAACGTGATGCAGGGTCCAAACGGGAACTGTTACTTATCTCCGATTCGATCATCGCTTTTCCCTCAAAATATCTTCCGAAGTCCTTTAATCTTAAGGAAAAGCAATCCTCCTTTTGGAACCTTACTCACGAGAAATCGGGCTCATCCGAACCTCCCACACTGTCTAAAAATCCTTAAAAGCCCAGTCTCGTTATCAAAACCAGAGAAATTAAGTCAGGAAGTGTACAGAATCGCTGACAGTCTACAGCTCGCGATTACGTTACTTTAAGTTGTTTAACCCTTTGACTACTGTTGGCGCCTATTGGCGTCTGACACATGTTGGCTTTCTGGTACTGTAGGAGCCAATGGGCGCTTGACTTACTTTTCTCCGCCAGTACTGTTGGCGCCAATAGGCGTCCGAATCAAATTTCGCCTGTTTCGCGAATGATTGCCGTTTTGAAATTTTATAATAGCTCTTATGTAAATCAAAAGGTAGAAGTACTAACACGGAGTCTTTTCGTTTGTCGAACATGGCATTTTCCGTCTCCATAGGAAACCAATACAGCAATTCGGAAAAGTGCAAGGCGTAAATGTGTAGTGTGTGCAAAAAATGTCAAGAGAAAGGATACACATTACGAATGCTAAAAATGTGATGTAGGATTATGTATTCACCCATGTTTTGAAATGTATCACACGTTATTATATTATTAAATATTGTGAAAAAAGCTTTAAATTAATGTTCACTTTTCAGTATGTGCCTTAACAATTTAAAGCAGAATATTAATAAATAAATTATATTGGTTTAATGTAATAGAATTCAGTAGTTTGAATATTTTAATATACTTCGTCAGAAAGGCATGCCTAATGAAAAACTTCGCTGTTCTCGGTGTACATCGCGACTGAATTCCTACCGTACGGTACGGCCGCCACAGTGCTCCAAATCCTGAAATGTAGTGACATTTTGTCGAAAAAACAATTTTTTCATATCAATATTTAGTAAATACATACAGCTTGTTAAATGTTTATCAGTTCTGGAACCAAAGGTGTTAATAGGATTTAGCAAAAATTATAATTACAATTAATATTCAAACTTACAAGGGAACTACCCAAGGTGTCCGGCGCCGATTTTGATGAAATTTTGTACAGTTGTTCAGGACGCGAAAATAATCGATACGTATTTTTTTATATCTGCTAAGTCGCATGTTTGGGGGTGAAACCACCCTTCAAAGTTCCCGATTTTTGTCTTTTTTCGCTTATAACTTTAAAACGGTTAATGATAGACATTTTTGATAAATGTACGAAATGTTTGTTTCGGCACCTATTAAAGGGCTATGGAATTGATGGGCCTATGGCCTATTCTTACCAAAAGACTGCCTGCCTTTTGCGAACTATTCTGACAGCTATATCTAATATTTCATTCCCATTTTTTTTTACATGAAAAGTATTCTATAATGTTAAGTAAAAACATCTTCAACTACAGATTATCGTTAATTTTATATTCAAAGTACAATGTTGAACAGAATGAAAAAAGTAGATAAATATTTTTCTCTTGATAAGGTGTATCTTTTAAATTCCAAAAAGTTCCAAATATTTACATATTAATACATTTTCAGCATGTCTTCCCCTATATAAAAATGTAAAAATCACATTTCGTTTCTTCCTGTTTCTGAAATTCTCTGCGTCTAAAGCATGCGGTCTCACGTGTTGTCATGTGGACTATGTCAGATACTTGAGAATTATTTGAGAAAGCGTTTAGACCACACAAAATGTTTTTCCTATAGTATAGATGAGCCTTCGGCTAAGTTTTCTATTTTTCCTCTGCATTCAGTTCTAACAGTTCCATCAGACTGTATTTTAGGGTAACATCGAACAGAGCAGAGTGTGAGCGAACAAAGTATCTGATTGTGAGTGATAGTAGCGAACAGCGATTTTGAACAACGTAGCGTAGTATTTTGTGTTTAATGTATTTTTCTTATATTTTACATCTTTGTATTTTAATAAACAGTTTAGATGTTATTTAACTTTGAATAATAACTTTACAATATAAAAATGGTTATAAGATTGTTTAGGCTCATTTGTTTGTATTTTTGGTAAAATTAAACATTGTACTTCATAGAAAGCACTGCCAAAACATGAAAACGATTTTAAAAATATTTTAAGTGTAAATTTCATCACCATATCTTTTGCGGTTCACAAGTTATGTAAAAATGTCACTCAATTTTTCGATCTGGCCCACTGTGGACCGGTGCGTGTCAAACTCTGCCGTAGTCAAAGGGTTAAACTCCGAACGCGAAAGTAGTTCTTCAATAAATAAAGTGTAATAAATCACTACATGGGATACAAGAAAGTAAAAAATAAAGAATTTTATCTTACCACGTTTTAATAGAATTAACTAAAATAGCACCACCATTATAGGGTTGTCGATGACTCGAGTTGAGTGTCCATCAGCGACAACTTTGCCGACGAAGGACGATTATTTCGTGATCGAAAATGTCGATAGACCAACGTGCTACGGAAATGAGGCCTTCCAGTGAGCTTGGCATCTTCGACGGCGTCTTCCGCTTTCAACATTGTTGCTCGTAGTATCGGTCCTCTGACGTTCCTCGTAACGTCATCTGGAATTCGCTGTCGGCGAATGTTTCGAAGCGAGTCGTCGCCATTGTCACTCTTCCCCAAGCGTCGCGGTGGTTCCGGTAAGGCGAAGTCGATTTTCAACGAGAACGATGTTATTAGCTGATTATGTCTCTACCCTTTAGACATTCTCTTTGGCCGACCGAGTGAAATTCCACTTTGCCGTCAATTGGAATAACGAGACAGGAAAGTAGCCGGGAACGGATAAAACCTTCGGGACGATTCAAACTCTCATCCGGGAACCCGGATGACTGAAGCGCCAAGAAATAACGAGGCAAAGTCGCGCGAAGCGGGTCGTTAGAACGGAATGGAAGAGCGCCAACTTCCTCTAGATGGTTATTTGTCAAAGAAAAGCTTCTCGTTCACGGAAAGAAACGACGTTCGAAAGTTTCAACCTCGATTGGGATCGAGAGTACTGTTACATAGAATTAGATAAAAGTGCTTTACCAGTTCTTAAAGGGATAGAGCACGTGTAACGCCATGTTAAATGTCGTCCGTTATCTGATAAAGAACGGTAGACCGGAAATGTTTCGAAAGCCTTTGCCATCGAAAGACAGGAAAAGACTGACGAACCAGTTAATCAACTCATATATGTATCCTACACGACGTATATTTCACGTGAAACATTTTTCCATGGTTGGAATTTTTAAGTGAGAAAATTTGATCTGTTTATTTACTCATTGTCAGTTGGTCATCTGTGATCAGTGACATTTTTTGACGTTAAAAATCCTACGGGGCGACGCTATTGTTCCACGGACATATATTTGGTTGTATCACTTGCGATTACTAAAGCAATCACACTTCGTGAAAAATATTTAAAGACAGTTTTTTAAATGGTGACAAATGTAAAGAGTGTTAAAAGTGGAAAGTGGCTTTGTACTGTGAATTTTCATATAGTGCTTTCTTCCCACTTCCGTTTCCGAGAAGTTCAGTGTAATTTCTATTTTCCAAGAGTGAAAAATGGCAAAGGCTAAAAATCACAAAAATCATAATCAAAATCGTAAAGCGCATCGTAATATTAAAAGCCTAAACGTTATAGGCATGAATCTACCTTGGGTATGGACTTAAAATTTTTTATTTAAAAGCACAATTAAATAGGGTTGAGTGGCGCTCTTCGTGAGGCTAAGAGATAATAATAAGGTATAAATAATGTCTTGTATTTAAATGATTTTATTCTACTATGTATTCTTAAATATAAAAGATGGTTACATAAACGTAACATCAAGAATTCTTTTGGGCTAGAATACACGCACCCTTAGCTGACATTGCAAATTGATTAAAATACCGGTCAAACGTTTGCACCTAACATTTCATAATTAAGATATTGCTATTAGCTTGATTTATTTTATTATTGTACGAGCAGATATTCACTTTAAATTGGACGGGATAATGTGAATATCTCAGAAACTTAGCATCTTCATCACCAGACATTTTTTTAAATACGGTATTTTGATAAAAACATTTTCCATTAAAAAATTCTGAATACGCGAGGCATTTCCGAATGCGTCTAAAAAAACCGTGCTTAAAAAGAACGTCAATGCGGAACATGTATTTTTGCAGAAGGATTTATTTTCAAACATTTTAATACATAAATTTGTAATATTTCTATGATCATACATTATAATAAAGAGATTATATCTCGGAGAGGACAAGTTTTTCATTTTTTTTTCCGTCTTTAAATCAAGTTTTAGGATTTATATTTATGTGATTTTTTCACATTTCGAAATTGAAGTATACTGATGTAATAGTCATTAGCATACCATTTGTATTATTATTATCTTGAAATAAAATCATTTTTTAATACCAGACGACAACTTTATTATTTATACGTATTCCATTAATGTAATCCGCTATAAAGTGCGAATGAATGTTAATAGAAAGATTTCGTAGGTAGAAAAATCTATAAAATTCACGCGACAAGGAATTCGTTAAAAATTGAACGAGAAACGATTCCTTCCATAATTCACCATGCAGCTATACATCAAAACCGTCGAACTTTTTCATTCGACCTCCTGTGATTTTATTACAAACCCGTACGAATCGAGAAAGACAAATCTCTCCGATTACTTTTCACTGCTTATAATGACACGGTGGAGAATAATACGCAATCGCGCAGAAATATCGGTAGGCGTTTATCAATGCGTCGATTTAGCGCGATTGAATCGCGGTAATCGATAAAAATGAAAAAAAAGGGAGAACGACCAATGACCATTCCTAGCCTCACTTTAAATCGAGGTTTTATGGCAGTTACATGCCTGATTTTGGAAGATAAAATTCCCGCGCACGTTCCGACGTTGCCGTAGGCACCAAAATCGCAGTAAATCGTGCCAGACACTTTTAAGCCCTTGACACGTCCATTACGCGATTATTCCTAGCGCTATCGCTAACGGCGATATCCACCGGCGGATTTTATGAATTAGTAACACTCTGGCATTCGCGGCGAAGTGACCCAGCAATTTTACCGCCGTGGGAAATTCATGATGCTTCTATTTTCGCGGGAGATTTGCACGTTTCGTTGTTCACTCGACAAGGAATTCCGGTGAATTTCCTTCTGATTGCGGGCCAAGATACTCGAGCTAAAGCTGAACGGAGGAAACTTTATCAATCGAGAGATCCGAAACGTCTCGATCCGCGAATCGTTGGAAATCTGCGGCGAATACTTTTCTTCCTATTGAAACCTGAGAAACCGTTTTGTGCGGAAATTCGCGACTATTATCTTTTTCCGAGCGACGAGTACTATGGAGATTCGTGAAACAAGGAAGAACTAAGAAAAAGGGTCGGAAAGATTGAACTCAGCCAAGTAAAAGAAGAGGGGACGGGCAATTACCATGAACTTTCTTCGTGGATGTTACAGGTAAAAAGCTTTTACAATTAACTCGACTCTGATAGAAGCCTGACTGGTTGATGTAAAAATAGAATGAGAGACGTGCACTTCATAGAGGGAAGATGTAATAAGGTAAAACGTAATTGCCGAGCACTTCGGAAACTTTCAGGACGGACTGAATTCTCGTGCTACTTGGCTGTCGATGTGTTAGGTATGAAAAAATGGATAGTTAAAATTGACAACATTTGTCATAATTTCGATTAACGAACTCCTCATTTGTCTCGAAGAGAAAGGTCACTGTGAAATTTGTAGTTTAGTGTATTAAGATACTTGGATCGTATAGGAATGCAATAGGGATTAGAATGAAATGTCGATTATCTGAATTAAATCAGATATACCTTTCGATAAAGGATGTTCCGGATAATGGATTATTGGAAACCAAACTTGAAATAGGAAACAGATACAATGTATAAAGAACACAGTAGTTCCAGTGCTACTCAGTTCCGCTACTGGTATACTACCAGCAAATATTGTAATAATTGGATATTGATTTTCATTCCCTCTATAAAAGTTTTCAATTTAAAAATATATTTAAACCTACTTTTTCATGCAAAATAACCACGCACCTGATTATACCGGAATTTTTAATAACGTTAAAAATCGGAGACTGAAACAAAAACTTTTTTTTATCACAATTCTTATTTTCTAATTGTATAATTCAATACGCATAAATTCGTTGAACTACAACACTTAACACATTCGCGACCGCAGAAAAAAATAATAACTCGAAAACCGTTCATTTTAGAGAAAAATGTTTTATACAAAAATTTCATAATATCGTGAAAAGAATATCGGTGTAATACTAATTTTTTATTTTTTAGATTTCTTCATTGTTATTTAAAGGTCAACTTAATTTTTTATACAAAAATCGGTAGATTTGTTTATAGAAGTTCATTGTACAAGAAGAATAAAGAAACTTTTGTATAAGACATTTTCTTGTTGGACTTTATATTAAAAAGATATTTAATGAAAAAGATCCTACTAAAGTCTTTTTTGATAGCCGGACTGCCCAACAAACATTCAGCAGCTATAACAAAGAATTGCACAGATATGCGCACAAAATCTTTGCGTTAATTACTTCTATATAGTCTGAGGAATATATATGTAAAGCTTCAGCCCGGTACTTTTCGGTACTTTTTTGTTATTCAATTTTTAAGTGTACCGCGTGCCCCGTTGAGAATCGACAACCGAAGCAAGCGCGCTGACGCGAATTCACGTCATTTTTAATTCTTTACGTGATTGCCGTGAATTGACTGATGTGAATTCACGTCTTGCAAGTTCTATTTCTGAATTGAACAACATTAAGCGCTTTGGATAACCGGTATCTCAATGAGACACCTTGATCGTCCTTACAGACTTTCAGGTGACATGACAACACACCAGTTGGAAAGAATCGCAGAATCGGTGAAATCAAAATATCCACAAAAACGTTATAGATTTTGCAAAACTCGTGGAAAACGTCGTGACACTTCGTATATGTGCAAATTATGTAGAGTTCCTTTATCCAATAGTCATTGCTTTTTTATTTATCACACTAAACAGAGATATTAAATTTTGCTTTTACTCTGCTTTTCCAAAATGCATGTAATATAATGCTAAATAAACTAAGCGCAGTAATAACAAGTGGTCTGTTATCTACCTATAAAGCAAGAGTAGAAATTATCAAAATCTTTTTATTTGAAACAACACATAATTACAACATTGATATTTCTAAACTTATATTATAATTTTTATCTTTGATTTAGCGATACGGTAGTTTAGTTTGCGGTAGCCAGCTTTAGAATTTCATTATTTTCGCCGGTACTCAGTATTAGAAACGGAAAAAAATTGCAGGTCGAGAATGTGTTAAGATCAGAAATATTTGAGGTAATAGCGGATGAATTATTATTTGTTTTTGTAGTTTTATTGTTCCAAGTATTCTACGAATCTAAAATGGTAGAGAACTCGGTAATAATACGAAGAAAAGATACATAAGAAGAGAAAACATTAAAAAACCACTGCAATTCAATCGTAAAATGGTTTTCTAACATTTTCACATTTATAGTTGAAACTTCCACGTAAAATAAAATTCTGCTGAAAATTAATAAAAAATGTCTTATCTAAATTTAACTATAAACGTAAAAGCAACGTTTCTGCAAACGTAACGATAATATTTTTTTTCCAATACAACCGTGATCGTCGTTACGATAACTCTTGCAGTTCCACTTCGTTCCGGCGAATGGCTCTCGAGAAAGGATAGAGGAAAAATCGTTTCCTTCTGTAATCCCTGGAACCGCTTACAAGTTTCACTGGTCCGCTTGACGAGCCCGTAAATATACGCCAATAAAGTGGGTCGGCGCACAAAGGTCAACGGCAACGTACGCTAGTACCAGCGAATTACAAATCTGCTCACCGATGAATGCGGTTAAACTTTGTGGAAAGTATATCGCAGAGAGGAAGCCAAAAGTTTCGTGGGAGAGCTAGTCAACCCATTCTCATGTGACGTTCACCAGTTTGTATAAAGGGTGGCTCAAATTTTGTTCGACGACAGTAAAGTAATTCTCATGTGTAGATGTTACCGGAAATGTATGAAATCTAGGAATTGTATACAAATCCTAGGAAATTTATATAATTTCGAAGCTATTGATTTTAGGAATTACATACATTTCCTAGGAATTGTATACAATGACGGATTACATACATTTCCGGTAACATAGATAAGTCGAATCGAGAGAAGAAACTATTATCATTGGTGGCTCTATCTTTAATATATGTAATGCGAATCTGCAGGAAGTTCCGCGAGAAATTCAAAGACAATAATTTAGACTTTTAACACTTTGAATTCCATGGGGATCATCGGTGACCGGTGCTGTTGACTGCAATGAAATTTCATATAGCTTTAAAATTGTAATATTTACAAATTTTCTTACGCATTGAACATTTAAATATTGGCGTTGAAAAGGTAAACTCCCACTGACTACATATTTATTTCTGTCTTTAATGTTTCTGCTTTATAAATATGTAATTTTAATAAAAAAAAGTTTTATTTCAGTTAAAATGATGAAACAATCGAAGTACTGGTGGCGTTTAATGTTTTAAGAGTACGTTTATTTAGACGCTGCGACTTGTTAAAAACCCTTCTATTAAAATTAGAACGACCGAGGAAGTTAAAATGATTTATTCATATTTTTTCCCAAAAATTCCCTAAGTTTACAGGAGAGTCCTAGAATAGAAATTCTAAGTTGATCTTATGAAACACAGATTACCAAACCGATCATATTTTCCACCCCTTGATTCCTCTTCTTCCAAACTTCTTTTTTAATATATTTAAATGTAATAAATTTAACGTCGGTCGTTCTAGTATTAAGAATGCCGATTACAATCAGTATCGAATTATACCGCAGCTGTAAAGTATATCCTGATTTTATTGACGCGTACTGGATTAATCCAAGTCAAAGTACGTTTTGACTGTCGAGTCGCGCTTCTTCTGTATTTCTGTACAAAGAGAAGAATAGAAATCCTCCTTTTTTATTTGCTTAAATTATACTGGTTCAATTAAGGTAAAAGCAGCAGTAGTTGACCATGTGCCACTAGTTGACCATTTTTTAGAAAACATAAAAAAATAAGGTTTGCATAAGTTGTGCACTTTCGATGAAAGTGAATTTCAAATACCGCAGCATCTGTCGATTATATTTTGAAACAATTACATGTAAAGTGAGGTATACCTATTAACAGCAAACGTTTGAATTCAATAAGGTAAGTAATATGCCATTATATCTCTATTTCCTTAACGTTTCTGTTAAGAATGGCTTGTACGGTTCAGGTAAAAAATTCATAGATTGTGAAGATTTCGCAAATGAATTATTTTCTGTTTAAGACCTTGCAACGTTTTATAAGTAATATATACATCGTTTTTGTTATTTTAACCACAAAATGCAATAATTTTTTAATGGTCAACTTCTGTATAGTACTCTACAATTTTCAGAAGTTGACAGGCATGGTTAATTACCGACATTACTCACTTAAATTTGTTTACGATTTATAATGTATCCGTTTTACATCTCACTTTATTAGAAATACAAAATGTAAATCGATATATTGTAGTATACTGAGTTTTAGTCGATGACTCGGTCAACTATTAACTGCATTCGCGGTCAATTATTGATCAGTGTCCAATGTCTACTCTGTTCTTCTTCTTCTTTTATTATTTAATTATTAATGATAATTTGCACTGGTAACTGTTAAAATTAAACGATAATAAAGTGATTTTCAGCGTTAATGCTGTAACCCTGCTTCGAATATAAGCGGTCAACTACTAACGAAAAAAGGTGGTCAATTACTAGTTTTATCGATCTCAAAAGTGGTCAACTACTGAAGCATTTGCCGAATTTTTAAATACATTTCTCAAATTTTTATAACTTATGTTTTTTTAAAAATTGGTCTTGGTACATAATCTAGAATGTTCAAAGAACGTCTCCAAGCATCGACTCTCGCCAGTTATTGACAGAGTAAATAGATACCATTGCTTCTATCGAAAATTTCTCTTAACTGGTCAACTACTGGTGCCTTTACCTTAACAGTTGCGTTCAGTTCTTTCGGTTCTCCCGTAATGAAAAGTGGAATGGACTCCTGTAACGAAAGGCTTAAAGTTTCAGATCCAAATGATTCAATCCTAACATCACTAGGAACTTGTCTGACGTTCAAAAACTTGGATCGTAAGGCACGTTCGTCGGATGTCGTCGTTTTTACAACCAATCAAACGGGATTGGATTTACGAGGCGCGTTAACCTGGAAGTGATCGCGGCATTTCAACGACGTTAAACAACAGTGTTGGTACATGCTGCGGACCAAGTAGCTTGGATGTGCTAGTGCCAGCCAAGAATGGTCACTGATTACAAAGTGACAAGGGGTTTACTAGATCCTTCAAATATTACGGAAAGAACTCCATGCAAAGATTAACTTTCATGTCAGTCTGCCCATAGATTGGATGGAAACTCAGATGAATATTCCCTGTGCCGACAGATGTCCTATTTACAAAAACGTTTATGTCACTTTGGAGAAAAATAACACGATTTTTCCGAGTTCTTGTTCATGTATTATATCACTTTGATCGTATTGTAGCAATAAGAGCTGAAGCACACGTGAATACGTGTTATAAAATTTTTTATTATTTCCTAACAGAATTTGAATTAATAAATACAAAAGAATTAGAATCACTGCAAAGATTGTTAATGATACGGCATCGCTGACACAAACCACAGTACCGTCTAATAATGCTAGATAGTTCGAATATTTAATGAGCAATTTGAGACGATAATGAATTTTGTTTACTTGCAGTACCAAAATGTTAAAGTCTCGGCGCAGTATATTCACACTGATTATTGAGGAATACATAATATCTTTAATGATAGATAGATAATGATAGAGGTCGTAAAACAAAAGATGTCAAAGCGGGAAGAGTAACCCGCTTTAAAAATTACGAAATTTATAATTTTTTTTCAACTGAAAACGTTATCAGGTGGTATATAACATAATATCCCAGTGTGAATTTCCGCACCGCGAAGAAAGAAGTTTTGCAAAAGAGAAACTTTGAAAAATGTACAGTGCGAACGACAAGAAAGAGAAGCTAATCGTAAGCTATAAAGCTCAGGTCCACTTTACTTACTTAGATGTTTTACTAATTGCAAGTGTCATGCTTTTAAAAAGTTTTAGGGCATGAAATTATGTTAATACATATTTAACACTAGATCTATCTTGAAATTATTACTGAAATTTATAACTCTGCTCTTTTTTCAGTTTTCTACGTCTATTTCGACGACTGTAAGCTATTCCATCGATCAAGTACTTTGCTTCGTTACTTACTTAATTTTTACATCTTTATTAGACAATATGAAATACATTGGATTAATTGTTGGCATATCTAGTGTTAACTTGAAAAAAAAAATATTTTCTTAATAATAAACATTTCATATGACAAAAATTTGCAACTACTAACGAATAATAATATAAAAATAACTGATACAAAAAAAGCAGCTGGTCACTGGGAATGTTTAGCAATAGAATGTCTGGTTCGCAATGTTTTAAAAAACACCACTTTCAACTTTGGGATATTAGTTGCAAGTGTACGATTGTATGAGACGCGAAAATGTGGTTTTGAGAGCGTTTTAGTTTTCTTACATGCAAAAGCATATGTCGCAATAAATGAGTGTTAACATTCTTAATCTGAATTTTTTTTTGAACTTGGCAACTTGTAGTATGACAAGAAAGTTCCAAATATTAACAGTTGAGTAGATTCAACTGAAAAATATTAAGAATCACGTTATTGCTCAGAAAGGTCTTAAGGTTTGCATATGCGGTTATGAAAGCAGATAGGGTTAAATATAATAGGGTTAGGTTGCATTCAAGAATTGAGGCATAAATACATAAAACAATATAAGTTAAATAGTGCAATGGTGTCACTTATAGTACCTTCATTTGTTAACCATCTTTAACTTTTAAAATCGTTATTTTTTCAAATATGGAAATATTCTTATATTTCAATTCACAAAGACTTTCTATGACCCCCATAAAGAAAAATCGGAGAGAATTAAGCCCAGGAACGATAGCGGCTTCGGTCGCTCTGTTTGATTAAAAAATTCATTGCCCGTTGAGTAAACTGTGCCGAAGGCTCCGTATTCATTCAATTTTACAAATCACTTTTGTGGTAAAATAAATTTAAATCTTTCAAACTATACTGATACGAATTTTATCGTGTTTGAATGTATCCTGGATTTATTTTTTTTTCTTTTCTTTCAAAGCAAACGTTCATATTGTAAAAAAAGTTGTTTTCAATCAACTAATTGAGATAACAAAGAATAATCTTTTTTTCGAATCAATACACCTTCAATATCGCAATGATTGATGCACTAATACCCGAAGTCAACATAAAACAGTAATATATTGTTAATCCCAATATTTTATAAACTTACATTATTATCATTGTTTTATAAAACATGTTAATTGAATCATGTTGTGTGCATGTACTTCAATTAACGCCTTCAAATTTATCGAGCTACAAAAGGTAATCGTGTAGGACATTATTGAAGTATAGTAATGAAGGGTACACATAAATAAAACTTGCCATACTTCATGCAACTTAATTATGACTTCTTTCGTGTGTTTTTTCTGTCTCAAACCGTTTCAATAACATAATCCACCGAGGTTCTAGATCAAATTTCCGCAAATTTTCAAATCGAAGAAGTGACTTAACCCTTTCGCTACGACTTTTGGCCAGTGAAGATATTTCTGTATAATTGAACTAAATGTGCTGTAACTAAGTAATGGAACATGTTTACATAATTTCAGATTTTTAGAAAATATGGTTTTTGAAAAAATGCTTTGGGACTCATATGTCCTTATGAACGTATACCAAGTATGAATTAGTTAGGTTATGCTAACCGAAGCACGTGTTGTGAAGTACTGACCAGAGACTACTGTTTAGTCCTATCCCAGCGCTTTAAAAGCGAATACTTTTCGCACCGGTAATTTTTTAACATTCTCTGGGACTTATATATCCCCGCAGTATTGAAAGGGTTAACAGTATTTCGACGAAATGTTGCGGCTTATGTCTAGCATATCTTCGTCTATGTATGCATTCACTACTCTCCATGCAGGTTTAACCTTTTGGACACTGATTGTGACCATAATCATTTATTACTGAGCGTTACTTGAACTAAAAGAGTGACGATAACTAACAACATGTTCTCTATAAATAATGGCTTTACAATTATTGGTAGCTGAAGTAAACAAATACATTTTATTTTGAAAAGAACACTGTACTGGTATCACTGAAGTCTCAACTCACACTAATCGAAGCATTAATGACATTTGTTTCTTATTATAAACAAGTATAAGCCAATAAGCAAAATATTTGTAACTTATTGCCATCAGAATCAGTTTGAACAACTTACACTTCTATATGACTTATGTGAAAGACAGCCAACAAAAGAGGTTTACAAAAATATATATTATATTCGTGGTTAGTCATTAGCAGATACTTTACTATTGAGTTATATGAGTAGGTACCAAGGATTAACAGACTCCAATCACAATCATAGCGATTTTGTCTCTCCTTTTCCCGTTCTAACCTACTCCAGCACCGTCCTAAATTCGATAATTTGGTGGTAACCATCTAGTACAACCGTGGCCTTCACCTCGGTGACGGAAACATTTGGAACTTTATGGAATTTTTATTTAACGTCGTGAAAAGACCACCATGATATCTAGAAAGTCTTCTGGTATCTGGCATATCGTAGCCTCGACCGTCAAGTCGTCCTACAGAAGTCACCGTAATCGTTAAAGCTGAAAATACAAAAACGGAGCCCAACTCCAGTCCCTAAAGGCACAGTCGCCTCCATTCTTATCTCTTACTCCAAACTTTTCTCCTCTGAATTTTCCACCCTCCCTAAAACTCTTACCCTCGCCACTTTTATCGCTGCTAATTTGACATCTAATTACACTTTGATTCCATCTTCCATTCAAAACTTTCGACATAATAAGAACCATAAATACTTGCCAGCAATTTTTATATCAGTTGTCTAAATCGTAATAAACATATAAATGCAAATTATTCAACGACTTCTAGCGTCATGGATGTGAGGATTTTATAAATCCCACTGGAATTATTTAGAAAGATCCGCCATGAGATAATTGACTGACGAAAAAGACGATTGATGACGAAACGAGGACGACACGAGGACGAGCGAACAGTTCGACGGTAGACGTATAGAGTTCGACGTTAGTAGAGTTCGACGGTAGACGAGTAGACGAAAAGACGAACAGACGAGTTCGTATAGACAGATTAGACGTATAGACATGACTAGAGGGATTTAGTATCATAGTTATCACATAGTTACGTGGGTGTATATGTGGCGTAGAGCGTTTCCTATATTTCAAATTAAATTTAAGAAGTTTCCACTTGTATAAGCTATTTTTTAGTATATTTGTTATCGATATCCTATATCGATAATCATAACATTAGTTATACAATGACCTTGAATCAATCCTATACGTTTCTTCTTATCGTTCAGAATTCTTCCACTTTCCTTTATTCTCTCTTTAGTTTTTGTCTCTGCCTGGCTCGTCCGTGGACCCATTGTTCGTGTGATTTTCACGGTTCAAAGGCGACGGACAGCCACACGATGGTCTGCCAAGTTCAGCGGCAAACTTTGGTAGCTTTAGAGCAAACGTGCTCTCGGCTCGGCCGAGTCGACCGCAAACGGAACACCGCGGTAAACCGAATTTACAAGTCCGATGCAAAAATATCGAGAAAGGTAGGGAGAAACAGTAAACGCGAGCAAGAGAGAGAGAAAGAGGTAGAAGAGTCTTTCGTCTGAAAGCGGCTCACCTTTAATTTGTTTACACGCCGCATACCGCGGTAATTATCTCGGATATCTTTGTGTACTCGAACTGGAGGCACTTGGTTCTGCGGAACCGTTTTCATGAATGAAGGAAAATTAGATAACGGAGATGTTGGCGAATACCGCGAAACTCTTAAACGACTCGAGTACGTAAACTCAAGAAACTTGAAAAGGAATGGCACGGATGTTGATATTTTCCGTGTGCAATTGCGCAAATGGTCGAAAGGCAGATAGCGAGAACTATTTTTATGTAGAAGATGAATTCGAGAATCTCGGGAGACTACGTGGAGTTGCTGATGAGTCGAAAGCTGGTGCTTGTTGTTCAATTAACAGGAGGCATATCGCAGGAATTATCAGCTATGTACAATATTGCTACGATATATTTACATTAGGAAGTTCTCCGAAATTGCAATAATATGCTAGCTTGATGTAATGTCCAATTTCTCGAATAAAAGAAATTCTCTTTTTAATCTGTTCGATACAAAAAGTGTTATATTATCTTTATTATATTCAAAACGTAATTTCTTTTCTGCGTTGCAGAATTTGAATTTAACACTAATTTGACAATTACCAAAGTGGTTAAAATTTCCGGTTTCCAATTTTTTCTAAAAATTACCCAAATTGGTAGCGAAGCCATGAAGTAAATATTCCAAATGTTCTATCTCATGAGACCTGAATTACTAAATTGATCGTCTTTTTGAGTTCTGTACTTCTATTTTTCCAAAGTAGTTATTCGGTATATTTAAGTATGATAAATATAACTCTGGTAGTTCTTATGTTAAGACTGCGAAAATATTGGTATCTGAAAATCACGTAAATAAATTTTGTTTCTATTTAATAAACTTGATAATACGTAACGGTGTATTTATTTGTCAAATAAAATTACTTGTAACAAGTTAAGTAGAGTAATACTTTAAATGCATAAATTGTACGTGCGTATTTTATAAACCTTTTCACGAAATGTTTGAACGAAAAATTTTCATATTATTTGGTTAAAAACTTTTTGGAATAGGTTACGTTGGAATTAATTAATCTCAGTTTAATTGCTGGGTCGACGCGCAATTACAATGTTTGGAAACGAAACGTTTAAAAAGTTTCAGGGCAATGAAATAATTAAAAGTATTGTAACAAGTTCTGTACACAAAATTCTCGTAACGATGAATGGCCATTGAGAGCGTTTCATACTTTTAAATTATGTCGATATCAATTTTTATACATTCTGTCGAAATCACTGAAAATGATTTACAAAGTCATTTGATATTTAATATTTTAAAAGGATCTAACTTCACGGTCTTATTAAAAATTATAATGGAGAACTTGAGGACTGAATTTCCTCATTAGTTTTAAAAATATTTTCCACGTGTACGTAGGAAACACTACTAGTGGTAAAGCTTATCGGGTTTCTTCCAAAAAGATTCTTCTTAAAATAACAAAAAAAGTTAAATTTAAAAATGAAGACAGAAGATAAAAATAAAGACACGATGAAACAAAAGAAATTGACTGCTATCTAAAGTTTTAACAAATATTGTTTAAGAATAATTCAACTGCAAAACAATTATTTTCTCAGGAAGCTGACTTTATCTTCAGAACTCGTAAATCTTCCACCTCCCATAAATCTGCGCCAGGGAATAAAAAATGATTAAGAGCATAAAAATAACAAGATTGCAACGCACAGTAAACCCATCGCGGTGCATTCAGTTTTCTCCTTCTCGCTGGCATACCGGAGCACTTTCGAGGAGCATAAGAGCGGCACAGCGATTCTCTCGACGGTTCTCCTTATTTTCTATTCTCGACAAATAATCTCCCTCCTGCGCGTCGGCACGAGCTGCCTTCCTCGACCATTTTGAAGGCTGACAAAGAGGCGATAGTAAATCCTGAATATAATGTAATAGCCCTGGTTGAGTGTAGGTGCCCCGATGGGTGGCTCGTATAACGATCCAACTCCGTGGCAAACGCTTCGGAAGACAGTGAAGAATTACCGTAGTTAGCATATATAAAACGAAGCAACACTTTGTACGGCCTTCCTTTGCTATACACCTCGTGGTTAGGGATGGGGTGGAATACATTGCAAGTGGTATAGAAATCTGGCAAGACGTTTTAGAATTTATAGACAGGTTTTTTGATGTTTGAAAGACGAGTACCTAATGCTTGTCATAGTGATGGGAAAACTACGGTCTGAGGGGCGGATAGAGATTGCATAACACTAGAACTATCGGCGGATAATTAACATATTTTAATTAATTAAATAAGTACTTTGACAAAGGCGGAATCAAGCGGCGGAAAATTTGATCGATTGGGTGATTTACGTTTATTGATATAGACGTAGAATATTTATTCTATGACTCTTATATAAACTTGGAGAATTTTTTGAAGAAGTCATTTTGACTGGTTTGGTAGTTCTAGTGTTAATACTAGATTTATGGACGTGAAGTTTGTTACACCGCATTATAATATTAACACTTTGCATGCGGGCACGGTTCTCCAAATTTTTGAACGCGTAGCGGACAAATCCAGCTTTTTCGCGTGCTAGTCAATTTGATAATTTACGAATGTTATTGATGTGAAGGAACTTAATTTTGTTCCTTCAAAGTTACAGAATGCAGTTCATTAGAGTCTATCAGTACTGTGATCACAGTCTCCCGCCTGCAATGTGTTAAGTAAGACATTTAGAAACAAGCTGCAAAGAAGATGATCAGTTAAGTAATTTGTATATTATAAGATACATGTGAAATATTTACTGTACAACGTCACTATAAGTTTGGCAGGCGTTTCTAAAAAGTTAGAAATTCGTCAATTCCGTCAAACTAGTGTTAAACATTCTATCCGGCACTTTACGCATATTAGGTTCAAATATTTCAGCTGCGAGGTACAAGTCGATTTCACTAGATACGTGAAAATTTGGATCCACTTATTGTATTATATATCATTTGAAATCGCAAGCTCCTTGAGATCAAGAGAATTTTCTGTCATTTTTTTATGGAAAGACTAATATAAGTTCTACTTTTATATAAACTGTTTGAGTGCCAAGCAGCGCAATTGCGCTTCTTCTGTTCAGTGCTGGAAAGTGCCAAGTCGATCCACCGATACAATGAATGAGACTTTTTGGACAAATAATAAAAATAGCTCAGTAATATATACCATATTGATTACGACAGTACAGCTACAGCATACGCAATATCTTTAACTGGCAAACAAAAAGAGAATATTTACTATTTATAAGCACAACAACATTGAAATCTTCCTTTTTTGCATTCTTTGATGCAAAACGAACGAAGCACAATTTCCCTGCTTGGCACTTTTCGACAAGATTTTCGCAAAGAGCTCTGGAACTCAAACGGTTAACAAATTGACTGCCATGGGGATCACCGGTGGTCTGCTCGATTGAATTCAAAGAAATTTCATGTGATTTTTAAAATGAAATATTTATTCATTTTCGGACTATTGAATATTTAAATATTGACGTTAAAATGATAATGGTCTGAATATCTATCTACCTGTATCTTTAAAGTTTCTGCTTCATAAAGATGTGAATTTAACAGAATAAGTTTCGCTTCAGTAGAAATGATAAAAAGAGTGAAATACCGGTGGCGTTCAACGTGTTAAAATTAGTTAATCTTAGACTTTATTCATACAATTATACATTTCAGAATGAATAGCATGTACCTCGCGAAATTTCCCATTGCTAATTACCGAGAGTAAATACGCTGCAAAGAAATGTAATTGCGCGGAAGCAGTACTTCATTAGGCACAGCGCTGTTTGCGCAAGACCTGAAAATAAATCCTTCTTCAATGTCACAGGACCCAATAGAATCCCAAATAATTAGCCAATTATAGTTCTATCAATGTGTCAATTACGTTAATTTTTTGTATTTATTATCTTGTTTAACACTATATCTACCGACGATTACTCCGAAATATCTAAAATTATCAAGTAAATACGATACAAGAAGATAAATGGCAGAGGCAGGAAACTTGTTCAACTAAATTGCTTGCAGTCTACAAGATAGACGTAGAAATATCGTTAAAAGTATCGAGAAAACTTTCGAAAAATTTAGAACAAGTCACTTTCATCACCTTGGTAGAACTAGTGTTAAATGGCGTTAAAACGTCGCAACAACTTGAACTAAACTATGCCAATTTCAAAAACACCTTGTAAAAGTTATCTTATTGCAGTTAATATTATAGAAAAAGTTGTATCTTTATTATTATCCCCATATAACCCTTTAGTGATTTCAGGAAACAAGATACGCCATATTAAACATGTATAGTTTTGTTGTACTGTTGCACTCCATGGCAACTGTGCAATCAGACGAAACTGTTTCGTCGACAAGAAAGTTTAGCACACAGTATTAAGGAGGCCGGCAGAATTCAATTAACGATCGAGCAACAACTAACAACCAAATCTTCAGAAGTTCGTTAGTACAAACTACCGCATTCCTTGATAGCAAACCAGGAAAGACTCGAACTAATTATTAGTAGTTAAAGCAACATTCACACTGTGCATTCCGCGTGTAACGGTATCACCATATCATTGCAGTAATATGTAATGGCAAATATTTTGCATAAACCTTCTAGAGAATAACAAACAGAATGTTTCTCAATACAAACATGTTGGTTTCTATTAACGTCAAAGAGCAAAACATGCTGGAATATGTGAAAAAAATGTTTCGTGAAACCTTTTTGTTTTAAAATACTGACATCGGCTCTCAGAGTTTGCTGAATTTTTAGTTTTTCAATACAGTTATTCAATCATAAACACATGATGCAAATTTTTCATGCAAAAACTGTATTGTATTGTTGAACTATCGAGCCCCATGAAAAAGTTATTGAATTTCAAGATTGTATTCATTAGCCATGTATGATTTTATAATATTAGTCATATAAATAATATCGTTCAATAGTTAATTCAATAGTCAAAAGGTAATTTATTACCTTTTGAATGATATTATAGATGATATTCTACTACAAAAGATAATCAAGTAATTATACTCTGTGCCTTTGCATGGATTGAACAACTGGACAATGCAGCACATTCTAGCTAAGCCGTTGACTGTCGACATTCATTTTCGGCGACAGAAATTAATAATTTTCTGCTTTTTGTAATCTGATTGGCTTCTCAGTTTGATGCAATTTGTGCAGGATAAATCACGTATTGTAACGATTCAAAATAATTCATAAAATATGTACTGTACGAAAAAATGTTTTGGACAAAAGTTGGATGATTACAAAGGGGGCATTCAGTAGTAATATGGATTTTGCGTCGTTTTACTGTTTCGACGAGATACACAGAACCTTTATTTTTTAAATTCGAATGTCTACATTTTCCTTCTAAATTCTGATAAAGCATGGAATTCTGCATGAAGCATCATTACGCTATGATATATAGGGTCTAGCACGAATAATTACCGAGGTATTTGCAAAAAAATTATTCTATATTACAAAGCATGCTCATACGTTGAAGCCATTGCTGTAATTTGAGAGATAACTATGTTTTAAATACAGAAAATGACGTTAAACTCGACCCTAGGTATTAGACATCGTCGATATAAAATATTTGTCGTATGTTGACATGTGAGTTATGTGCAATGATGGCTAAGGCGAAAGTACGGAATTCTTCGTCTTTGGCGATCTTCTTTTCATATTTGCGTTTTTGTACTCTCTTAGATCGAACCAGTGAGATTTTACTGGTTCAACCAGTGAATGCAAATCTAACTAGCGAACCAGTGAAATTTGCGTCCACTGCCGCAGCGCCATGTGCCGTGTTTTATATTTGAATATGCTGACGAGTGAGATTCACTGGTAAACCAGTGAACTTTAATGGCCGCCGAGATCACTGGCGGAACCAGTGAGTGTCAATGGTAAACAAGTGAGTTTCCACCGGCGAACCAGTGAAATTCCACTTGTTCGATCTAAGAGAGTACGTTAAACGTGCCAGTTTCTTAGAGATGATTACTAAGTCTTAAGAAGATAGAATGGAATGGCTGATTTCGATCATTATATCCATTTTGATACAATATTTTAGCTCTGGCACCATTTTCATCGCACGCACTGTAAATAATTATATATTTCGTTCTGTTCTTAATAAATGTAGTACTTTGCTCTGTACGACTTCTGTTACTACTGGGCTTAGCTGATATTCCAAACCAACATCATTTAATCAGTTAGATGTGTTTGACGAGTATACTCGTAATGCGTAAAAGCTACCACTGGTTATTTAACACTATTCCTACCGACACTTCGCATATACCTATTCCTACCGCGACCGGTCAAATGACCGGTCTTTAGCAAAACTTATATTTTTTAATAGAGAATGAAGATAACAGCCAATTTGACAGTATAGATATATAGTGTCTTTTATTCAGTAGTATATAATGTACATATTATTCATTTTCACCGGATTTTTTGCAAATCGGCATCTCTATCATACATTTTCCACATACGTAGTTTTTACATTTTAGATAGACATTGTTAGGCTTATTATCTTTACAATGTCTTATCTGATATGTTTTTAGTTTACGGAAACCTGTAATTGTATTTGTGACGGGTGTTGGTTGATTCTTTTTTGCCTAGCTATAGCAGTTTTTTGATATTCGATGGAAAGTTCTGCTGATTGAAGTAAAACTTCTTGTCTCGAAATATCTTCTCCCGTGGTTTCTTTATATAAAACCCATGTATTTTATTCAACTGATAAAATAAAATCTAAAATATAAAAATGTAAATCAAAATGGATAAAAAATTGAATAAAAGATCAAATATGAAACTTACTACGAAGTATTGTTGGTTTTGTTCACTTTTTTGAAAATTACACTTATAACACGTAATACAGTATAAAATGAGAGTAGAATAGTACTAACAGAATAAAAATAAAAATTAACAAGTTACAAAATTTACTGATTTGAATTGGAGAGAAGACACACACACACACACACACACCCCTCCAAGGCATCCTCTTCCGCTATTTTATTTATTTCACGATCATAGTAGTAAAGACGGTATAAGAAAATCTACGGTTCTTGACCACTTCGGATACCAATGAGACAAATAAGCACCGCAAGGCCGATTGGTGAGCGAGAACTCTAAACACTTGGAAGTACTGTAAAAGAGTTCCTGGAAGGCACTTTTTGGATAAAATCATGTCACCACTGCATTATCTTTCATTTGAAACGACTTTATCGTTTCGGAATTGAATCTTTGAGAGAATACTATTATAAAAAGATATATATCGTTCAACCGGTCAAATGACCGGTCGTGGTAGGCAAGGCAGACTATAAATTTTTCTCAGAAAATAAACAATAAAAAAAGAAGTGAATATTGAAAAATGTATTACACGTATGTTTCAGGAAAGGTCGTAAAGTTTAAAGGCGATTGAATTACGTTGTATATAGGAAATTCTAATCGAAATTTTAAAAACGGTCATTTGACCGGTCGCGGTAGGAATAGTGTTAAATTGTAATTTTGACGAAAACTAAATTATATTCGTAACTTTCAAGATGTTTGCAATAGTTTCAGGCCATGCCGCAATAAAACAAATAACTAAAGGGTATAAATAATTTGAAATAGATCTATGCTCATCTCTCGATTTTTGTGACACAATATTCAAAAGAATTTTCACCACAGTTAACTGGTTAATGCCTAGGATCGTGTTTAACAACATTATTTGCCGTGGTAAACAAAGTTGCCCTTAAAAATTATAATAATCCCATTAAATGGGCATGTCTTGTAATGAAAGATAATTATTTTGTGAATATTTCAGTAATTATTTGCTTTTTTATGCAGATTTCAATGCTTTATCATTTATCTATTCATCAAAATATATTTATTAATCTATTAAATTTATAAAATCGATGTATTTTTGCATTTTTCTATATTGTAAAATATAACTTTAAAATGTATACGTTTCTTTTTTAATGGCAAAGCAAGATTTTCAATTTTCCCAAATAGTCCTAGAGTAGCTGGTAGCTCATAGTAAAAATTACTCAAAGTATTAGAACATATTTTTTCAAATGTTTACTGACTACTATGACTAACTACTATGACTACTCCATGTATTCCTTAATTAATAATTGAACTAAAGATAATTATTTTATCCTGATAATCTTCAGACCTGTATCTGTTCATGGCAATTCTGTATCGTAAGCAATAATCCTCAAAATCGAATTTTTTGCAGAAGCACTTATAAGATTCAGTGTTCGAACAGTTCTGAATCGTTATCTGGGAAATGTCAAAAGGGTTTTCTTACTGGGCTTAAGGACCTGATCCCATCATTATTTACGATGACCCCAGAGAGTTTAAATTATGATGAGACACGACTGAGATATCCTATCGTAATTTTTTCCGACACAGTTAACAGAAGTTACAAGCTCAACTTTCTTATAATATTTACACAAATATATTATTCAGCACAGATTTCTTGATTTCTCATTTAAAAATTAAACCCTCGATTCCAATCAAAAAACTACAATTAAATAATTTATTCCCCTGTACTGTACTTTTTAAGAGCATAGTATTAGTATCAACTGTCTACTTTCTAAGATGCTATTGAAGGGTTGAATATATAAGATATCTTTACAATGTTTCAGATCAAAATTCACGATTTGGTTGGTGAACACCGCGTGGAATGTGATTCAGGTGACCAGTCCAAATACCCATGTTTACCTTCTACCCAATTCATGTAAGATTAAGTAACTGGTACGCAAGAGTATGCCATGGCAAAATTGAAGACCAGGTTGCTGTTATTCAGTCACCATTGGACATGGATACCAACTCTCTGTAGAGTTAAAGCGTACAATAGTTGAAGTGGCTATAGTCTCCTAGAGATTGGTGATTCGCTATAAGCGTTACACAAGACAACTGTCGCGGTGTGTTTAGATTCATCTACATGGACCGCTAGGTAGACAGAACTGAGCTAATATCTTAAAATAATTCGCTTTGAATAGTGATAGAATACCTCGAGAGCCATATAAACTCTTGCATTGTACTTTCAGGGATGGCGAATTGGAGCACTTTTTAAAACTTGAAACCATTGGAAAATGTTATTTGGCTGGGAAAAATCCAAGTAGTTACTTCTAAATAAAAGTTCTATTTCTTTCTAGTATAAGACTATACTGTGAAGGTATGTATTGTCAATTATTCGCACCGCAAGCTTTGCATTTCAATAGATGTAAAACATTTAACCATTTGGGTGCCAAGCAACACAATCGCGCTTTTTCTGTTGAATGTTGGAAAGTGCCAAACCGATCGACCAGTAGAATGAATGATACTTTTTGCACAAATAATAAGAATATGTAAGACTCCGGGCCAGCAAGGCCCCGAGCTAGGCGTCCTCACGCTTGGATTTCGTCAAGGGGACAATTGCTCCAATGAGGGAAGAAGATGAGCCTCAGAGTTGTACGGGGCCTTTTCGGGGAAGGGAGGTCCTCGAAGGACCCAGCAATAGCGGAGAAGAGGGAATTAGCAAGGCAGTCGATAGACAGTCGTTATAGAGTCGACACAGAGAATCGTTAAAGAATCGTCGCAGGGTCGATACATATACATATACTCGTTAACACTAGGTTTACGGGACGCGTCAATTTGACGCATTTCAAACTTCAAAATGAAATATCTCAAAAACTATAGTATTAATTGCAACCACTTTTTGTCGTAAATTAATCATTTCAACCAAAGAATTTATACACTCAATTATTTTTATCCTAAGCCTTCTAATTTTTAAAATCTGTATGTAGTATACCTATCTCTACGAAACGCGTCAAATTGACGAATTAGCTAATTTCACGAGTAGTTTTTATATATTTGCTTTGTTCGTAAAATCATTATTTCAGTTTACTTACTACTACAGTTTTTAAAACATAATGTGCAAAAGATTCTGCAGTTATTGTTATTTCAGACAGTCTTCGCTAATTGTAACTTTCTGCGATAGGGTAATCGAATTGGAGCACAATATTTTTTTTTTTATTTTGGTCAATCCGCCTTTTCTAGCAATATGACGTAAATCCAGGTGATATAGTAAAATAAGATGTTGAGCAAAATTGTCAAAATCAATGAAGATTGTTGTGGGTATACCTCCGAAGATGACCAATATGAATTACTCTAAAGCGAAGATGAGAGTGAAAGCTCCGAATGCATTGAAAGTGGAATGATAGAAGGATTTTCGGGTAGTAAAAAGGAAAATTTCTTGAAAGTATATCATAGTAAGAAAAGGATGAGTATGTTTTCTTGTTTTGATTACGAGGATGAGAGGACGAGCATTCTAAGCACATCCCAACATATAATGGATAAAATTGAAATTACAGTTGACAGAACACGGTGGATAAAATTGAAAGCAGACGAATCTGTGAGTAGGCCGCCCATTCATTTGATATTCAAGGATATCACAGGACCTACTGGCTATGATAAGAGAAATATTATGTCAGGTTATGTAACTAGTGCTTTCGGATTGATAATTGACAGACACGTAATAGAACACATAAAAGACTGCACTCAAACGGAGGCACAAAAAACCTCCAGAAAAATGAAAACAGTAATTTTTGTATATAGTGCAAACAGATCATGTGCGGAAAATGCACAAACAAAATTCAGTATGTCTATAAAAAATGTGCTCAATAAATGTGATTGCCATATACCGTTAATACCATTGCTAACATTTCCGTGGCAATTTAAAAACATTGACTTTTTACTTGTTAATAATGAATCTAACTGTGAACCCTAGTGTTGTTTAATTTATATTTAATTTGAAAAAACTGATTTTTTAAAGGAAATGCGCATTTTTGCTTACGCGTCAATTTGACGCGTGATCGTAGAGATAGGTATATAAGAAACGCCCGTAAACCTAGTGTTAAGGAGTCGACGCCTGGTACTCATCGAGAGGACTCTCTTAGAAGAGTGACACTGTGCGTCGCGAAGAAACATTAATAATATTTGTATAATTGGCGCAAAACGAAATAATTATATATTGTATTTATCAAAGAGTATTTATACACGCCCAAATTATTTTAATATATTATTATATATAAAAGGAAAAATCGGTGGTTCTTACAAAGAGTTCAGCAATGTACACTGATTACGACAGTACAGTTACAACATAGGCAATATCTTTAACTGACAAACGAAACAAGAATACTTATCATTTATAAGCAGAAGAACATTGAAATTTTACTTTGTTGCATTCCTCGTTGCAAAACGAAAGAAGCGCAATTTCGCTACTTGGCATTTTTCGACCAAATTATCGCCAAGAGCTGTGGCACTTAAACGGTTAAAAAAGTCTTTCACTTAAGAGACCGATGATATTGATTACGTGAGAAAAAAAATCTCTATGATAAATCAAGACAGATTTTAAATGCATTCTCTCTGATTCCATATTGATTAAACCTTTTTACTTTCTGCTGGTAATGATAGTAAAAGACCTTTAAGTATGTGACACTATCTTCAAACACTTTGTATGAGCGTATGTAAAAAGCTTCAATAGTCGCTTCAAAGATTACTAATAAGTAGTTTAAATTAAGTCAAACTGAAACTAACGACAAAAGTGCATTCCATCATCCAATAAGGCGTGTCAAAAGCTTTTTCCTGTGACACTTGGCTTCTAAATTCAAATTATCTCACTAGAATTCATGTTGAAGCGATTGATCTCATTCCCACCCACACGTATGAAAGGTGTTGAAACGTTGAGGAAGGGATGGCGATAGATTTTTTTAACCCTCTGCGGTCCTATGTCGAGCAGTACTCGACATAGCTTTTCACTTCTCATTATTTTCTGACAATTTCATATCAACTTTCAAATTTCCTAATGATTTTATAATATCACCTACACATCCGTCAGTATCTATATTTATTAATATCATTAAACAAAACTGAATAATCAATAATAGAAAATGTTGTGAAATTAATTTTATTTATCTCACTACAAAATCAACAAAATAATTCGAACCGCAAAGGGTTAATGATACTGATGCATCGTGTGCCTTTGCCTGTTTGGTTGAACACAATATCAGACTCTTCGAACGATTACATTTGTGGCGGCAGCACGATCGAGTGCCACTACCGATCTACGACCGCCATTACTCCTACGCCGCCCCTAGTTCAAGGATCGTCCGCTAGACATCGTTTCCGCCGAAGGTTCACTCTCGTGAGTCCTCCAACGGCGATCGGTAACTATATATACGAACAACCGGCAGATACCATCGTCCCATCAGGGGCGCAGCGTCTAGGGCAGGGACTGTTCGGTCAGCCCTACTTGACGAGTCCACGAGCAGGCCCAGGACGAAACGCAGCGCGCTAATCACCACCTTTACCCTTTCCTAGGAACAGAAGGACACCCGCCGGACCGGCCGCAACAGTATCACCGAGACCAGCCGGTGACCTCCAACCTTGGGCGCGGATGGGCCCAATCTACAGCCGCGGCCGGCCCGAGCACGACGCGGGTTCCTTTACATTGTTAGAGTCTAATTAATTTTCTCCTTCTCTCGGTAAATAAACTTAGCCCTCCGACTTGGGTTATATGTTTATTATAACAAAACAATTAACAACTATAGCCAGAAAACAAAATAACAATGAAGGTTTAAACAACTAATAAGAGATGAACGAGCGCGAACGGTGTAGTGACAATGGTTCAAAAATATAATGGTAATGCTGCAATACGAAAGCGAATCTCACCTATTCTAGGACATGTTATCGATCTCTTTATTGATTTCTCAAGCACCTCTCCCACCGTCGGCAGTCTTGCGAGGAGGAAGTGGTGGCTTGATAAAGAGGAGGATGTTGGGCCCGTGATAGAATGTTACAGTGGAGATCCTCTTATTTCCAATGTCGTTTCTCCGAAGTTCCTTTTAATTCGATCCCCTTCCAATGGTCCTCCGCCATGAGAGAGGGAGAATAAAAAGAGACAGATAAATGACATTCTTTCTCCTTTCCTCGTGTGTGGTTTGGTTTTGACAAACATGACGTTCAACACGAATACACAACCTCTATCACGTGACGGGCAAACGAAATGAGGAGAATCTTAAAGAGTGGGGCGATAACTCCGCCCAAAAAACTAGGAGAAATCGAATTAGACGATTCGAAATAAGAAGATCTCCACTGTATTAGGTTGTAAAGTATGAAATGTCCGATTTTTAAGGTTACCTTTCAATGAGCAGAACTTTTTTGCTAATAAATATTTTTAATCGAAATAACAACCATTGGATTCTACACACTTTTTCCAACAAGTTTCTAGTTTTTTAATCCCTTTTTGATAAAAATTCTCGAACTAACTGTGTCTTCAATGTTCGCTTGATTTCTAAAGGTTTTTTTATTGAAAAAATGGTTTAAATGTTTAAAAAACCAAAATCCGTCGAAGATAGATCCGGGGTGTAAGGAGAATGAGGCAATGTTCCATAATTTAATGCAAAATTTTGGTTTCGAATTAATAAAGAATTGCATATTTCGTAGCGATGAAACTTTTGCCGATCGTTCAATTCATGTGGCACGCACTTATCCAATTTTTTTTCTTGCCGATCAAATTCAAATGGCGTGAAATTGTCATAGTACTTAGTTAGTTAAATTCTTGGGCAAGTTCTCTGACCGTTGTTCGAGGATTTTTTTCAACTGCAAGCTTCAAATGATCGACGTTAATGCTCAGCTCTGACCTTCCACGAGGTTCACTTTCAAGATTTTCATTTCCGGCTTCGAATTTTTAATACCATTGATGATCTGTTCGTTCATCGACTGCATCATTGCCAAATGCAGCGTTAATATTTCGAGCAGCTGCGGATGCGTTGTTATCATTTTTCCACTGGTACAAGAAAAGTACGCGAAAATCGAGTTGATTCATGTTGTAAATCGAAGCACAAAATTGTAAAGTTAGTTGCATATGCAAAACAAATAAAGATGGGTTCTGACAAAAGAAACCCTGCTCTTCACGATAGATATAAAATGTCCTCAAATATTTAAATACTTTTTGTCAGAAAAGAGTTTAAAATAATGATGAACTAAAATCGGACATTTCATATGTTACAACCTAATATTTGTTCTGCTTGACCATTGTGGGTGGTTACCAAAATCGGAGAGTTTGCAATGGTGCATCCCGAAAACTAGTGAAAGCCCAGGCAGAGGGGACCCTTGGGCTATGAGAGTGTCAAAGGCTTAGAAAATATGATGACATCTGTCATAAATCTAGCTTGAAGGAATGTTTTGCGCAAATCTGGTAGCCGTGTGCCGCCCTTCGATCGTCGAAGGGTGTTTGTCAGATGGGACAGGTCTGCACGGCTGCAAAAATGAACAAAAATTACGGAGGTTTTGCTCTCGGAACTTCAAGACCCCAGTTATAAATTACGCCTCAGCTAATGCCTCATTTCAGGAGTACTATATGTAGATGCGAAAAGAAACATCCGTCGTATCGAGAGCACTCGACGTATGTTGCATGTGCTTGGTAATCGATTGTGAGCTATTAAATTCACCGCAGCTCATCGCATACGTGTGTACGTGGCTGCCAATCGTTAGAAAGATTTATGTTACGGCCTAGAGATTGATTTACATCGTGTCAAAGGCTTTCAGAAGTGGACAAATAAACGCTGTAACGTGATGCCGAGACGCATGCTGAAAACTGCCCGCTATTAGCGCCACCGATAAACTTTACGTATCACGCCTTTCATTGACGTTTTCCCAATGAAATTTTTCACTGCAGTATTATCACGTTTCAAAAGTCTCCGCTGCGTTCCATCGATATATGGGCGAGCGTATTACATAGCGCAAAATATAAATTGTCCATTGTAATACGTTGAATATTCCTTCCATATTGACCAATACGCGTTTCGTATTTATATATCGACAAATCCATTTAATAAAGTTTCGTGTTTTGAATTAAATATTGAATTCAATAGTAGAATATTTGAATATTTCGTCGCATGAATGTACAAATTTCATCCTGAACTGATATTAAAATAGAATGACGTTCGTATATCTCACTCTTGTCAGTATCATTTTATTCCATAACCAATGACGGTTTTGCAAATGACAGTTATTTTCAGAGTATATATAAGACAACTTTGGTGTAATTTAAAGAAAGGGCTGTAGAATTATCAGTGTGTAAAATATTTCTGGAAGTTGCTCAAAAATATATTTTTATCGATTTTTGCTACATACATAGTATCTTTACTTTACGTGGAAATAATTTTGCGAATTATTAAGATATAACTGCAGGAGTTGATCGTATCTCTAACCATTATTTTTGTTTAGCGAAGATATGTTTATTAGCTGTACAGTTGTATGCTAAACAGACATGTAGAAATTGGTGAGCATTATTTATTTTAACTGAGTTTCATTTTAAATTATATCATATTAGAATAATTACACCTGAAATGATTTGAGAATATTTCTAGATTTCAATATTTTAATGAAACCATAAGGTAACTTTGGTGGATCCGAGATCGAATAATACACGGACGTTTCTGCAGACTTTGCTGTCCAAAATAAATAGATCATAAATTATATTTGATATGTGTAATAGAAGAAAGCATAACATATGTTAACATATATTAACAATATGATTAATTTCGTCCGATTACATTTGATAATACTACATTTCATGAAATATTTTAAAAAGATTTTTTCGAAATCGAATAGCAGTCAGTGCGTTACTCCTTCGCAGTACGAGTAATATTTTATTCTAGTATCATTCAATACAACTCAAATTGGTAATAATATCTGCCGTCAGATATTTATTATCCTTTTACGATAACAGCTTGCTGCACCTGCAGCACTTATTGCAGCATACTTTGATTACATATAAAACCAAGTGGTTAACTCTTTAAGGATGACTGACACATATATGTGTGTGAAAAGAAATCTGATTACAATTTATCATCATTTTTATATACGATTGAAGTTAAAAAATGAAAGTCTAACCGTTAAAATATGATTACACATAGCATAATTTACAACTTCTACACATTAACACTCTACCTTTCTGATAAAAAGGTGGCTTTCTATCGCTAAATAAATGATTATTCCTCAAAATTCAAAAGAGTTATTAATCCCTATATCAATCACTTTAAGAGCAACACAGTTATCACTGACAATGAACATAATATCAATTGTACATCAAATTATCAAGACTTAATACCTTTAAATTAATAATTGGAAAATTACAAGCGTCAATTTCAAGACGACAGGTGTTCAAACTCGTATCATTTCTTTCACAGAATCTCGTTTAATGTTTCTATTTAATAATTAGCACAATTAACGCTAAGTCGCACAATACACATTACCTAACAATGTTACGAATGAAAGAGAGCTTTCTATGAACTGGCATGTCTATCTACCACCAGGAAGAAAATTAATACGTGCAATTTATCGATGGGAATAGCGCGGTGCGATTTTACGCCGCGGTGCTTGCCTAGATACGCTTACGAGCTTCACGTCCGATCGTTTCCAATCTCTACTCCTCCTCTCTTCGAAACACGCCATTCCCCTCTACTGTAACCCCGGCACCCTATCAAATGAAATGAATGACACGAAACGGAGCTACGAGAATGCGGATATTTAGCGTTTTCCAATATACGGAACGATTTCAGCCACTAGTCCGACACTGTTATTACTCTCGGAGAACGCGAGAGTTCTGCAGTGTTTTGTTTCTACCCTTAAAAATGGTTGCAACGTAGCCGAGACGACCCGCGCCGACATGGTTTTTCATTCTCGCGCATTGCAATAATGTTTACCGTCAAATGAATCAACGATACTGGACTTTGTTTTTCCTCGATATTCGATTAACTTTATTTCATTATTGTTACCCTCGTTCTTGAAGTAACTCCGTTCACTGATGGAAGTTGATTAATAGCACGAATCTGCTTTTTTGCAATTTGTGAGGCTCGATCAATATTGGGCATTTAATCTGGATGTTAAATAAGTCTTTCCTTACCTTATGTTTAAAATTCGAGTAATGTTTACTAATTGGTAGATTGTTGTAATTGTTAGGGTAATACTTTCGGAGAACATCGGAAACAGGTTTTAAGTAGGATGTTCTTATTGGGGGCTTCATTTTGATCTTTATACATTTTTTGGAGTTATCATGAAATGGGCGTAAAGTAGTATAAAATATCGTTATTAAAATACTGAATGCTTTTTGTATGAACAGTATATATCAATAGAGATATTAGCAGTAGCTATTAAACTGTCTTTCAGTTATACATGATTCGGTGGTGTCGAACGGTTTAGAAGAGTATGGTAACTATCGGAATGTAATTTTTCTTAGAATTGCTGAACAGTTATATCATATCCTTGCAAGGAAAGAATCATTATACGGTCTAAAGACGATCATTTTTTGAGTTGCCAGTATAAAAATGATGCAGGAATTCTAATTCATTCACTTTTATAAAAGGCAACTGAAGAACAATCAAGTTGTCCTTTCTAGTTCATATGGCACACTGTGCCTTATTTTATAAAAGATTTCTATTATTGATTGTATAGTACTTTTAAGTTTAAAGACTAACGGAAGTTGCAAATTGGCAAGTAATAATTCAGTAAATTGGACCAACAAATAGTCATAATGGTTGTGAAGTAAATTTTGTCATTTCATGATTCTTGGATAAAACTATAGCCGACAAGTATTGAGATGTCCTCCGTCAAATGTTTTGTTCTGATTCGCCTGACAGACAGATATTGACTGAAAAAGACAGATATTCGTTATATTATTGTGTGAACGATGAAAGAAGTGTTTTATTTTCGGTTGCTATTGGCCTATCTTTACATTATTCGTCTATCACATGCCAAAAACCACGAGGTGTTTCAATTTTTGCCAGCTGTATTTCCTTTTTCATCTCCGATGTTTTCCTTCGAGTAAACTTTGACGATCAATCTAATATATCTTTAAATAACAAAAGAATACATAAGAGTAAGAGACATTGATGAGGGAAGAAACTTAACCAATTTAATCCCTTTCAGTCTACAAAATAGGCGTAGAAACCTGGAAAAGAAATAGCTTTAAAAATTTCATGAATATTTTCAAAAAATTCAACACAAGTCATTTGGACCGCATTGGTAGATTTAGAATTAAAGGTGTGTACTTTAGAAAACACACGTAATAAATTTGCTACTTGGAGACTTGTGCGAACAAATATTTCAGGAAAATTAACAAACAAGTCACTAATTGTTCCGCACTACTTGTAGTGCTAGTTCTTGCACTTTAGGTCCACAGAGGAAATGCGGGCAGAAAATGTACATACTGTTTCGCAACAAATGAGGATACCGTGGCTAATTGTAAGTGTGTAATACGCAATCTTTAGAAAGAAGGAGCGTATAATGAATCAAGTGCTATAAAGAATTAGGAAGAGAGAATTTATGAGTACAGCGGTAGGAAGATTTTCAAGTAATATACAATGCATAACTTCATGTCGCAAACTGAACATTATAAATTGCATTTCATACGTTTGGTGGCGGCTTACAATTAGTCTGGTGTGGTACATGCAGAACGTACGTTCAAGCATTGAAACTTACTTATGGAGCATTTCTGAATTATGATTCGTGAGCTTGATTGCAAGGTTTCTACAACGTAGTTGTACGATAAGATCGTATTTCAACTTTATTACGTGTACATAATGGAAGCGAGAAACAGGACTTATAGCCGCATCTACGTTTGAAATTTATTTCCACGTTCACAGATATCTACATCTAACAATATGATTTTTTGGACCAAAAATTGATCATGTTTCACTACTAAAAGAACCTTACTGTTTTTCAATTAGTGTCACCCAATAACATTTCACCGTTTCTCTTTCTCCAACAATGTCAAAGTTTTCACCTTATCATTCGTAATAAGTAGGTAAATCATAGGTTAGAGGTCGGAAATTTCTAGCACAAAAATGATCAATTTTGAAACAAATTTTCAAGCTGTACACGACAAATACACTGTACGTTAAGACTTACATCCTGAAAATGTCAACATTTATTATACTGTAGAATTATTTTCTTATTAAGAAAAAAAATATAAAAACATAAAGATGTAAAGATGAAATACGCAAATTATATTAAATACAATACCACGCTTGGAAAGAAAATTTTCTAGATTTTAGAACCTAATAAAATGAAATTGTCAGTGGGAGGTAACACGAAAAATCTATCTATATTATAATAATAATATTACAAGAGATAATACAAAAATCTAGAATCGCTGATCAAGTTTCATTTTACCAATTTAGTTCTGCAGCAAGGTAGTGCGGCAAGGGGTTAAATTAGCATCTTGTGTGCAATACCTGCAAAAAGCTCGAACGTCGAAAGTCGGCCACGAGCCCAAAAACACAACTTGTATATTCAAGTAATCGCACATGCTACGCAACTATTTGCACGTACAACGCTAATTTAAAAATAACGATGGCTGTACAACAATTACAGTTATAGTAACGACAAAAAAAATGTAAAGAAGCTTTAAACTTTATTTGTGAAAAAAGATATATTTATATATAATCTTTGATTATTCTGTACATTAGAAATATTATATAAAAAATATGCATAGCGTTTATAAATACTTACTATACGAAAATATGCTATTTCATTAAAAAAAATCATTGCCTAACATTGATATATCCGTAAAAAAGATTCAATTATGGTACGACAAAAAATTTTACTTTATAGAAATTACAATTCCTGCTAAAGATAGTCGGTCCAAAAATTTGAGTCACGTATCCAACAAAAGATTAACAAACATCACGATCGATGACGCATTTCGAGCTTTAATGAAGCTAGAACCTCATGTTCTCAGCGCACGAACGAATGGAAAACAAGCAAGTTAGAAATTGTCTGCGACACTTTTTCATTTTTTTTTTCGTCGTTTCAACGACAACGAGGTAGCGAGTATCTCGCTTTTCTACGTGACAGAAGTAGCAAGAGGCAAATCGCTTTGTCAGTGCACCCTCTACCGCACATGTCCCTCGCGACACATAATTCACTCGTGGCGTCGTTCTGCGAGCTCTCGAGTCCTAGAATGATAATTCTATTAAAAGAAAGAAACGCAATGTCGTGTCGGAGACGTTGAATATCAAAATACTTAGATGACGCATTGTAACAAATTTGAAGTACTTTCAAATATTGCGATATGGCGATAAAAGGCAATAAACCGTAGACGCAGCGGTATTCCGCGGGGTAGCTGTGTCATCAAATAGACAGACAAATATATAACCGAGAATGATAATAGTCGACTGTAAGACACGTATTTTTCTCTTTATATAAATTTTATATTATGGGCATATATAAATATAAATTGTTAAATACAATAAAAAATAATCTCGTTCTGAGGCAATAATGCAAATACAGGTAACCCTCCTATAACACGGTAGATAGTTTCATAGAAATTGCCGTGTTATAGCGAAACCTTGTTACAAGACAAAACAAAAACCTTGTTGTCGTTCTGTCGAAGGGGTACCTGTATTAATATTGCTTGTTCGCAGTACCAGTCTTACAAGAGTGGTACTGCGAACAAGCAGTATTTTTTTTTTTTTTTTTTTTTAACAAGATACCTTGGTCTTTTCTTGACGAGGTCAAGGCGTTGCAACGCCTTGTTTAAACTAAAGTTTATACCCTACAGATTAAACTAAATATTTTCGAAGTTCCTGTGGCGCTTTTTTGTTTTTCCATTTTGAAGTTAGCAATGTAAGGCAAAAAACATGTCTTTGGAAAAACAACCAAAAACGGTTGAAAAAATTAATTTACAACAAATTATTTATGGATGCTTCAACATTAATTAACGGTGTTCCACTCTACAAAAAGTAAAATGTCTCAAAAAATTCTTAATTGTTCTAATAGCATTTCCTTTTGAGGGAAGTATTTGAATGTTTCCACACTTTTGAAGATCGGCGTTTTTAAGCATTGATTTGTACACTTTTATTGTTGCAAAATCAATTATTATTTCTATTACCGGTCTCAGGAAATATTTATTATCATGTCGTCTAGTTAGTTTGTTGAGCAAATAAGAACCACCGTTTGCGTACTCCGTTTTGGGCGGACCCATTAATTTTTGGACAGAACGACACTCTATATATCAACCGCCATTTTGTTTTTAAAATTTTTGAGTTCAGATTCGTAATCAGCGACCCAAAAAATAATAGAATACCAATTTTTAACTAAATTCGATGTGATTTGAACCCGTGATGACGGTTTGAAAAGATTGAAAACTGCGCGAGGTGCGTGAACAGCTAAATTCACTCTTTGGACCACTGTGCGTCGCGGCGACTCGCGTCGACTCTGTGATGACTGCCTTGCTATTACTTTCTTGCTACTACAGATGGATCGTACGAGAACTTACTTTTCCCAAAAAGGCTCCATAGGGTTATTGGTCGTCTTCCTTCCTCGCAGAAGGAATTGTCCTCTTGACGAAAGCTAGGCGTTAGAACGCCTGGGTCGACGCCTTGCTGGCGCGGGGTCTTAACCCCTTATGTTAGCCTACAACTACGTGTGAGACTCGTATGGGGAAAATGGAATAGAAAATTTTGAAGTCTTCCAAAAACTGTTAAATTGACAATATCAGTCGATCACGAAACGGTCTCATTATTTCTGTACTACTAATATCACGTTTAGTTGTACGAAATATCAGAAATTAGTGAATCTTTTTAATTTCAGCAATTAATTTTGTATTTTTGCACGTCCCACCAGAAAAGAAATTGTAGGTTAAGGGGTTAAACGACTGTAGATGAAATCATAATTGTTTGGCCAATATCTATTTAACGATTGACAAAACTAGAATTACCTACCTGGACTTGACATCCAACAATCAGAGTTGTAAATGTGCCTGAGATCGAGTTTAATCGATGACAAGGATAATGGAACTCGGCATTGTATCCAACATCTCCACCTCTAAAGCTAATATTGATGGAGGCACATAAAGCGTTAAAATTAATAGTTTCGGAAGTGACGGCATTAAAACTAAATCTTTTAATCCTTCGATTCCGAGAACTTTAGAATTTAGTATTCTCTGTAGACAATATTTTTCCGCAACTAAATTCATACATTAAATTTCTCATCTAAAAGTTAACCCTTTGAAGAAGACGCCCGAGTCGAAAAGTCCAGCCTAAAAAGAAACTTCAAATCCTAGATTCTTTTGATTTCTCATTTGCCGCTTAATTATGTATACCATTTTGAACCTCAAAATCCTCAATTGTGTGTCTACGCGCCTCAAAGTCCTGTAAATATAATTTTTAGGAGTTATATCGACTGATCAGGTAAAATTTTTATTCCAATTTAATCTGACATCACCTAAAAATATTTCAGAAGTTCCAAGTCTGTCGACTCATATTCTAAAAATAGGGCTTTCAGGAGCAAGTAGGAATTAAATTATCATTTTATTCCATATAAATTCTTAATCTCCTAAAATCATTCCAATTCCAATCCAATTCTAAAACTCCTCATTATAGAATGTATGGCTTAATATTTGGCTTATTGTTAGATTAATATTTTAAATAAGAATGCTGAGGATTATTTTGGACTGTATGAAGCCTAAATTGATCCTAAACTAGGCAAAAGTGGCAAAAATGAACAAGTTTAGGGCGATTGTGGAATTAAAATTTGCATTCTTTTATATGTAACATATTTTTAATTTAGGAGGATTTTAGGCTGAAATTTTCGACTCAGGCGGACTCATATCTATATATATATATGGGGATACTTTTCGATGGTGTCCACAGTCTTATTACTAGCATTTATTAATATGAAATACATAAAACTAAAAATAAAAGATATAATTATAATAAACACTTAAAAGAACAATAAAAATAAGCAGCAGCAGTTATTTATGGCGTCTTTACACTTTCACGTTTCGTTACCAACTCCCTAACCTCACGTTCTCCTGTCTTGTCTTTTGTTTTTTACATCATCCTCTCGTTCTTTCTGTGATTCACTCACTCATTCATTCTCTCATTCAATCTGCATTCCTACATATATGGTCTGCCAAAAATCTGATTATAGTTTCACGCCGCATATATACACGGTTAGACAAACCTGATAGTAAAAGTAAACTTGTAAAAATAATACCACAGCATTAATCAGAACCACAGAATAATCAAGAACTTTGGTATTACAATTTATTAAAAATTCAAGTTAACTTTAGCTTCTAACTCGCTAAATGCTGTTCGGTGACATTTCGAAGATTTTTACAATCCATTAATATCATCCTAAACAGCAATAAGAACATGATAACTCGAGTCACAAATCAGCACACTATAAACAGTAAATCTTCAAGGAAGGTATCATAAGTCATACAATAACAGTGAAGCACGCATTTACATGTCTATACTTACACAGTGTTGTATGCACATTCGAAAATGAAGTTGTTCACAACTTTAAACCCGCACGAAACATGACGTGCACGAGAGAATCGAGCATCGTTGGAAATTGACGCGTGTCACGCAGCACGATTGTATTCGCGTGTTCAAACCGAAAGAAAGGTGAAGCTAAATGGCATAATGCTCCTTAGAGTCGGTTATTTCCTACTTCTGAAGATCGATTTCAAGGAACTTTCGCGCCACAGCCGTTCGTCGAACTGACAACCATGCAGCGGAATGTCGATGACATCGCAAACCTGGAAAGATAGTGGAACAAGGCTTTATTTCTTACCACGGCCTTCGTTTCGTTCAAGATCGCTTTCATGAATGTATCGTGGCGTTTACAGCGACAGTTGGTCGTTATGGATTTAACCCTTTCGTTACGGTAGTTGGTTCCACCGATGTACTTCCACTCAGCGGAGCAACACGTAGCAAATTGTGGACATTGCACGTTGGTAGTCTTCGGTGTTCGCACTTGCCGTCTTTCAACCCCAAGTTACAATTATTACATTAGTCCATCAAAAGAAGTCACTAGATAAGTGATCTGCTCCGATTTACTCGATGGATAGGGACGTCCTTACATATTCTCGATACTAATACGTGACTAGCCAAAAAAGCGTTTAATGAGGAAAAAAGTGTTTAATTTTCGGTTGTCAGTCACCGAGCTCAGGTTTCAAGGGCTGATATGATGGGAATAGGCGATGCGAGGACAGTCCCTCCTTACCTCGTACCCCAAGCTAAGCAATTTCACTGCGTTGGCGACTTACATTCTCTTCTATGTACACTTTTTTAACCGCTTCGATACGAGCTGCATCCATCTAATGACTTATGTGTGCGAGCGATGGATATATCCATCATTGACCTGATGGCCTGTGTACACGAGTGCCGAATATATCTGGTGCTGGTACCAAAAGAGTTCATATCAAAACTACAAACGCTACTTGTTCGCAAAAACTTTGTTTTATTAAGCACAGTTGCTGTTTAACGCTTAGAAAAATCTTCAGACAAAAAAGGGTTGATCACGCACTATGTGCATTTTCGGAGAGTTACATAACAATAGTTTTGCCGTATTATATGAAAAATCTGAAAATGAATATATTCTATGGATATTCAATTTTTTTAATATTTATAAATTTTGGTTTCATTATATCAGGAGGACCGAAAAGTAACGTCGTTTCTCCAAATATTTGGCTCAGAAAGCAATTGATTTTTGTCAATCCGGCATTCAAAATTTGCACTAGATGGAAAAAGGTTGATGACGACGACGTTGTTGATTACATTATTCGTTAAAAGTAAAAATTTATTAGTTTATTTGCTTGAATTTAATGTAGAGAAACCATATTACTTTCCGGTCTCCCTAAGAAATAAAAATGAAATTTAGAGTAATTACACAGGACATACACAGGTTGTCGTGTGGACGCCGATTATTGTTAGCGTTCGTATCGAAAGGAAATCGTTGAGGAAACTGGATAGAGCAAAACGACAGAAGTTCAGAGGTGTTAACTGGCGACTTATAAGCCAAATGTGAACCCTTTTGCCGGGTCAGCAATAATGTACTGTGGGGTACAGATCGACAAAGTAGTGATGTCTTTCGTGACGGCACGTTTCGCATGTACCGCCTATTCCTGCCCCGTCATTCTTGAAATCATAGTCCAATTTCAATGTGTTAGCCCTTTTTGCGAATAGCGCGTTAGAATCGAAATTGCCCTAAAGGAGCGTGTGAAAAGGTGCATGTACTCATTTGCTCTCTCCATCAGGAAGATCCAATTCGAATGTGTTAATCAAAGCCGCATTCCATTCTCATTCCTTTCGCTAATCTTTTTTCTAATACCCCTCAGGAAGAAAACAGCTCTACCTACACTCTGAAGAAAATGTCTTACGGATGTCACATAAGCTCCACTGTAGAATACTGGGCCCAAACGAGTCGATGGCCTGTGGTAAGTGTTTTGATTCGCCAAACGAACAGAAACATCCCCGACTCCACGTCACTTTCGATTCTACTAGCTACAAAAGACGTACATTCGTTGTGTCATCATGTGAACGACGACAGTAGTGCTTTTTCAATTGTCATTGGCCGAGCTTCAGGTATCCAGGAATGACATGGAGGGGATAAGTAGTGCGACCGACACTCTCCCCTTACTTTTGTGTAATACGGTGAATCATCAAGTCCTTTGTGACCGGTATTAGCCACCATTGCAATGTATACAGGGTGTCCCATTTCAGTTGAGATTGTAAAAAATCTCGAAAACGGCTGATTTAAGAAAAACCAAGCGATGCGTGCCCCTTACTATTACGGGTGGGGAGTCTAATGGCATTACTGATTTTTCAATGCGTGGGCGTCTTCAAGGTCATCTTCTTTTTTTGTGTCATAAACACCTATTTTTTATTTCGGAATCATATTCTACATAAAAAAAATGGATCACTTTTGTTTGAAACATTTTGTTGTAGATTTAATATTTCTTAAGATATCAGACGAAACGTCTTTTAAAATTTATGCTGATACCTCATCTGGTAGGCTTACATCTTCAAGTATTATTGGTACCTTCGGAACCACAATGTATCAACATTTCCCTCTATCAAGAGTAATACAGATAAACATACCTATTATGATTGTGTTTACAAACGTATCTAACAGTTTGCTACTAGAACAGGATCAGTTTGTGACTGAATTCTTAGACATAATTCTCAGCCACGAGATTTCCTATGGGGTTATCTCAAGGAAAAAGTATACAGTGATCCACCTACTACACCAGAAGACATGAAAGTGCGAATTGTAACTGTCTGTCGTGGTATAATGAGAAGAACTTTATTATCCGTCCACCAGTCTTTTATTAAACGTGTTAATAAGTGTCTGGAAGTTGAGGGTAAAAATTTCGAGCATTTGTGTCAACAAATTTTTGTACATCATTTTATGTTCTGAGTTTCTGTGGCTCAAAGGTTTAACGAAGGATGGAGTCCTTAAAGGTAAAGAAGTAGAGAAATCAACTAATTCAAGTGTAACTCTTGGGCGGAAAGAAATTCGATTGGTTTGAAAAAATGTATCGTTGATAACATATCACATATACAACCTGATTTCAATGCTCCAGTATACCGGTTACTTGCCGATATTCTCGAATGCAGTTTGTTCCGTTGCTCGGAATTCTGAAAATTCGAGATGAATTTTTTTCGAGGCGAAACCACTCAGAAATAGTGAACGAGGTGGAAAATAATTGGTTGGACTCCAAATTGGAAGAAGTTTGAATCGGTTTATATTATATGTGAAATTTGAATAGTCCAACGCTTGGGAAATGCAGCGTCGATTAAAAGTTCGAATTGAATTAGGAAAAGTAATGTTCAACTCTTTTTTATTCCTTTGCTTTTAATACTAAATTTTATCTCACGTTTAAAATCGAATGCATGTGGGTGTCATGATGAAGAATGAAAGGAATGTGATCATAAATGAAGGATCAAATAAAATTGCAAGTTAATATGAATTAAACACGTATTACTTGCTGACTTCATTAATGTAATACAGTAGAATGTATATAATGGAAATTTTCAAGTTTCTCGGTATCCTCATTCGGAAAAATTATTATTTTTCCACAAGTAAAATGTCATTAAAGTAACTATTAATGGTTAAACACACGGTTACTAATTAATCAAAATTTCCAGAAAAATTTTTCAACTATCTGCGTTTTAGAATGGAAGATTAAATTTACTGACGTGTGGAAATAATTATATTGACATGTAAATACTTATATCGATAAGAATTTACATTGAGACGGTAATTTTTCGCAAGTCACTGAAATTTTGATAGTCCGCGAACGTGTTAATATTGTATTGTTGTATAGCTTTATATTTATTTTGTTCAACATATTCGCTTTCCTTGAAAATAATACAATTATTAATCTTGTTTCATTTGAACATATCCTCGTCTAACGGAGTATCGATCTCTAAAGGTTCGTGACAGGTCTGAGTAATACATTTTACAATTATATCAAAAGAAGTAATGCATCCATTAACCCTTTGCGGTTCGAATTATTTTGTTAATTTTTGTAGCGAGCTAAAAAAATTAATTTCACAATATTTTCTATCACTGGTTATTAATTTTTTTAAATGATATCAATAACCATAGGTATTGATGGACATTTAGGTGATATTACAAAATCATTGCAAAATTGGAAAGTCCATATTAAATTGTCAGAAAATAGAATCAAGTGAAAATCTATGTCGAGTACTGTCCAACATAGGACCGCAAAGGGTTAATTTAATCGTGAAAATAATCCACTTCTACTTCTTCTCCACAAAATGAAGATGACCGCGCAAAATGGATTTATTACACGATGTACCAGAGGAGCGACTTTCTGTTACGGTACGAAGCATCTTTCCACTTAAAAATTATATTCAAATGTAATTATGTACCCGTAGCAGGAATGGCAACAGATGGCAATGATAAATCAGAAATTTCCAGTATACGTGCACCAGGATACGTTCTCGTTTCATACATCAATTTCAGGAACGGCGGGAACGAGAACGGTGAGGTATACGTACGTAGTAGCACGAAGTTTTCCACGGTGGATGAGCATTAGTTTGTGTCTTCCAGGCTCGTTACTTTTGTTTTGCGACGGTGGCTGAAAGGTGACTCCGCGGGAGCTTCAAGAACCGCCTAATCTTATTTGCACTTTTCTGAGGCTTCTCGTCTAAATTTTCACATCACCCCTTCGTCGCTTGCACGGAGTCAAGAATTTTTATCCCGAGTAATATGTGCCGTCTCTCCTGTACTTTCAGGCTTTATAGCAAACGTGCAATTTCAAAATGAATGGAGTCTTCGATGAAATGTACAATATTAAAAGACAACATTTGCGACAAAATTTATTTCTATACCATTTTACTTATCCATGAGCGCTCTTGCCGTGTTTAAAGGTCAAAGGAACTGACATAATTGTTTCATTCAGGCTGCCATTTCTGCTACGTTACCGTCATCCTGTACTTTCATGATATCTATTATATATTAATCGTTTAGCCTATAATGATGCGTAATACACGTGCTGCGATAAATAGAATACGTGGTTTTGAAGTTCTCCAATAAGTGTTAAATTAAAAATGTCAATCGGTCACGAGACAGCCAAATTATTTTTATAATATTAACTCTTTGCACTCGGCGTCATCTCTGACGTTACCTATTAGCAACTTGGCGGCTCTTTATTATTTTCTATCTTATGACATTTCAATAGAAACATTCTGGTAAACATACATTTCATAAAATGTTACGGTACAATAAGTTCAGCCTCTGTAATCACTAATAAATTCGAAGGTCCTCTTACAATTAAAGGATCTGGAGATATCGTAGACTTATGATGTCCCCTCAGGTGGAACATCGGAGTGCAAAGAGTTAATGCATAAATGAATTTTCATTTCTGAAATTAATTTTCAGTTATTACGTACATTGTCATAATGTGTTGGGTGAGTGCTTTGGATAAATGGCTGACAACATGATCAGAAATCAATGCCTTTCAACCAAAAAAAAGTAGAATAATAAAAAATGTTTAGGTATAGTTTACAACATAGGCTTAGAGCTTGCGAAAGAGTAAATTTGTATTTTTTATGTTGGTGGCGTAACCGTGCAGGCCTGCATCACCTGACGAAAAATCTTCAATTACTAAAGAGTCGCACGTGGCCTCAAAGTTTACAGGAATACTTATTTCAAATTAGATTTATAACATCTATCATAATAACAGCGTCGTTGGTCAAGCTTGTCAGAGTTCCTTTCTGTTATTTGTTACACTTTGTTGCAGTTTAGTGCTCTGCGTATACATTCGTTCGTTGTTGTCAAAATAAATATTTAATTAAAAGTGTCTTAATACCATTTGAAAGAAGTGCAAAAATTACGCTCGTGCAGCTTAAGTGCCGACAAGTCATTGTGTCTAACCTTACATTGAAAGACAATATTGAAAAAGAGTTATCGACTTGCAACTACTTATCTCCTTGCCCTACGGTAACGAGTGATGCTCATGGCGTAGAAATTACAATTAAAAATTGTAGAAATCTAAAAAATTATCTATCAATAAATTTGTCTTCCTGGTTGGAGCCGCGTTCAGATTTTGGGTCAAACCATCAAAAAGGTTTCATCCAATAAGTACCATAAAATAACTTGTATATTTATATATTTTATTTGAAAGTGTTCATGTAGAATGAATCAATGTAATAGCAATTTCTTATTTCTGAAATATTGTGTCTATGGCATACACCAGTGAGTCTAGCTACTTGATCATTTCGGCGTCCTTCGAGCAACTCCGCCTGCTTCTCCCAACCGTTCTGTTTCGCCTAACCAAGCTTGCCTTGCCTTTCACCTCGCAGGCTCGGATCTATTGGCACGAGCGTTGTAGCATACCGAGGCGTCATTCGCAACTAACCGCTCGCGCTGGAAAGACGTGCCGCGCTCGCCGACGATAGTAAACAAATTGATGCAAGTGACGCATCGATTGAGATTATACGTCGAGAAACAGTTTCAGATCGCACTACGTCGCTTATATCATGTACCCATTACACACGGTTCATTAAAAAACTGAATAACTAAGAAGTACCGAAAGGTACCGGATTGAAATTTCTCATATGTATTCAGTAATTACCGCAAAGATTTCGTTCGTCTACCTGCTCTTCTTTGTTGTAACTGCCTGAAATCTTAAAATCTATCAGCAAGACAATCGCGGCGGCAACAAGGTATTGTTTGACGCGAGGGCTAACATTCTTACAACGCTGAAATTTCCATTTATTTGCGCTGGAAATTAAATTATATCGCCTGAGACTTAGATTTTAAGACATATCTGAGCATAATTTTTTACGAATAACACTGTTATTTTATTCTACACGCGACGTAGTGCGATCTGAAACTGTTTCTCGACGTATAATCTGAATCGATGCGTCACTTGCATCGATTTGTTTACTATCGTCGGCGAGCGCGGCACATCTTTCCAGCGCGAGCGGTTAGTTGCGAATGACGCCCTGGTATGCTACAACGCTCGTGCCAATAGATCCGAGCCTGCGAGGTGAAAGGCAAGGCAAGCTTGGTTGGGCGAAACAGAACGGTTGGGAGAAGCAGGCGGAGTTGCTCGAAGGACGCCGAAATGATCAAGTAGCTAGACTCACTGGCATACACTGTCAGAAAAGATATTGTGGAGAAAGGAGTTGCGAGAAAAAAATGTTGAATGTTTTCAAAGGAGGGAAACAAGCGTTTGGGTATAAAAAGGGCGACTGAATTCAAAAAGTGTGTAAGATACAGAAGATTCTGGCCATTGTTTTTTACATGCAGCGATTTCAACAAGTTTAGCCTGCTTAAAATTACAAACATCGTTTACTTAACACGATTGCTGCCAGCTATATTGCTGCTTAAAATCAACGTTGAATCCGAAATTATTCTCAATTTCAAATTTACGTTCACATTTAATTTTACCCTCGTCAATGCGTTTAACTTTGTTATAATAAACAACCGTTCAATATTTCAATGGGAGAGATCCCGGATCACTTTCGAATAACACTTTCATTCGCTATAATCGGAATGCTTTCGTTAAATAGGAGTAAACAGAATGTAGGTATATTGGAATTACATGGTGCTTTCATTATGCAAAAACAAGAGGATGAATATCGGTAGCTTAACCAAACTAAAATTTACATTAAAATTATACGATGTTCAGCAAATAGTCATTGAATGTAAGTATCTGTAGCGGTACGATCTCTCGCTCGCCGCTAGGGATCTATCGGCCGCCATTACTCCTACGCCTCTAGTTTAAGCATCGGCCGCTAGACCGTGTCTCTTTCGAGGGGATCTTCTCGCTGCTACACCATCGGCAATCGGTGTCTATATATACCGACCATCGACAGACACCGACGTCCCATCCGGGGCACAGCGTGTAGGGCAGGGCCTGTTCGGTCAGCCCTACTGACGAGTCCACGAACAGGCCCAGGACGAAACGCAGCGCACGCTAACTACCATTTTCACCCTTTCCTAGGAAGAGAAGGACCCTCCGCCGGACCGGCCGCAGCCGAGGCACCGAACTCAGCTGGTGCCCTCTCAACTGGGTGTGGATGGGCCCAGTCAGGAACTGCGGCCGGCCCCAGCCACGACGGTCCCTTCAGTATCAAAAACTAATATTATATCATAATTTTCCATTTCACGTCACATACATTTTCACGTGTGTGGCCAATTATTTAATCAATCTAATGTTACAAAGTTGGACTCCAGACTACTCTCGATTTGATCGCTTTTTTTTTAATTGAATACTTCAATAGCCCAATTAATATTAATTAATAGTTAAATCATCACTGTTTACGACTTTAGGCGTGGTATTGTGCAAATGACAATTTCGCCCTTCGGTGAATTTAGCAAGTACTTTCTTGGTGTGAAGTGGACTGTATCTTATTGTAAAGATGAACAAACTTAACAAGTATAACAAAACTGTGAGTAACAAAAAACTGATATTAATGATGTGATGTTTGGCTTAGTTGCAAATCCGAACGAGGCGCTACTCGTACCGGAGGTGTGTATGAGTCTGAACGAGACGCTACTCGTGCCGGCGGTTTTCAGACTGATGATTTTTCTAATGAGAAAATGTCGCGAGGCCTTTACCCGCGCTTCCCCTTCCGAGGGCACCTTGCTAACAAGAATGTGATTTTTGCGCCTTCGGAAGTTGTACGGAAAATATCGGTTTCCCAAAAGTAACTAGCGCATGGATGGTTTCGCGTGAGCGCTGGTTTTGGCGCGCTTGTTGAAGGGCGCCCCCCTTTTGGGACCGATGGAGGGGCAAAGGCCTGCGGTAAGAGAAAGAGGCCCGCTCGAGGGCAGTTCGACGGCCGAAGACCACGCTCCGGCGCACTGAGTTTATTGCACGGCAATAACCATTGAGTCTTTGCTGAAAATCTGGAAATAATCAAATTCGCAGGCGAGGGTTTCTTGGAAAAGTGGGTCCGCAGAAGTTGCACATCTGGTACTTCTGCGTCCCGTTAAACTAACTGTTTTCCTCAAAAATAGTTGCCTCTTAGTTCGTGTAATAAACCTTATACATTAAGGGCTTGGGCCTTAACAATCACCCTGTTACGTGCCACAGGAGCGTTGTGAATGGCTCCAGTAAATGCATAAGAGTGCGACGTTCATGGGGTTTTTAGAAATTGTTGCTACGTGTATACGATCCCATGTATGGCTAACACGGGTTGCCACAGAATGTTTGAACACGCGTGGATGATTTCGTGTATGGCTAACACAGGTTGCCATAGCAGGTTGGGACACGCGTGGACGATCCCGTGTATGACTAACCCGGTTTGCGCAGGAGATGTTAGTAAGGCTGACATAACTTTATAATTAATGCAATACACCTGGAGCGGTATAGATGTATTGTTGTGAGATTGCAGGCTAGCGATTTCTGAAAGGCAGTTGCAAATTAATTTTAGTGTGTAGTGTGTGCAGTGTGATCGTTTAGTTTGTACTGTATGTGTGTTACAAAGGTATTACGTGAACTAATGTTTTATTACACACGCACGTAGGTACAGTGCGGCTCGGCCAACTTGGCACTTGGGAGGTAGGTCTGTTTCGGCAGAGTCTGATTCGCCGGGCGTCAAGGGTCATACGTACACGAAGGCACTTGACGTTCTTCCCAAATTAGCAAAAAACAATACAGGCTCTCAAAAAATTTTTCGATTCACGCGACGGAAAGATTTGACCTTTTAATCCCTCGGCTGAAAAAGGTCAAATATTTGGGTGTAATTCTCAACGAACACTTAAACTATAATGAACACGCCAACTACTGTCTTGGGAAAGCAAAAGGTATAGCATCTAAATTGGCTCGCCTCTTCTACTCAAAACACCTCGGTGAGAATGTCAAACTACTCCTTTACAAGCTTTATGTCAGGTCAGTACTATCTTATGCGATCCCAATCTGGTTCTCAATTTCGCCTTATGTGATGGAGCGCATTCGCACCTTCGAGAGGAAAATATTCCGGGCGATCACGGGACTTCTCATGCCCAGGCGTATGTCGGATGGTACCAAGCGACACTTCCACAATCAAACAATTTATAGCAGGGTTGACTGTTCGCGGTTTCATATTTTTGCACTTAAAATCACCAGAATGTTTATCCTTAAATCTTTGCACTCAAACTCTGACAATCCCCTCATCACCTCGTTACATACAATGTCGGACGAGGAGGCTAGGAAGGCTCGCGAAAATGGGTTCCTCTCTACTGCTGCCTTTCCCTATCTCGACAGAGAAGGATACATTCAGGATTTTCGCTCCAAAATTCCCATCATATACCATACGCATAGAAAAAGGGCCTCGCTTGCTCTTCGATACGATCCTTTGGTAGTTTCTGCCGATCTATCACAACTGCAACATTCTATATCTCTTCCTCCACGGGATACTGTCCAAAAGCATTACAATTATCTCGATAAATTACCATGGCTTAAATCTTGACCGATTGTCGTACTCTGAACCGAGCACTTCCATCATAAAAAAAACGCTAATCACTCAGTTTTCTCCCTTCTGACAGTCTTAGTTTAAACTCTGTATATACTCTTTAGTCCATAACATAGTTAGATTAGTACATCTACTTTAAGTTACTTTAAGAATATCGTTGATGTCAACAACATCCTTTACTATCCTCTTGATTCGTATGGAACGTTATTCAGTATAATTTCATGCCACTTGCAATCGCAAGCACGGTAATTTTTCTTTATCATGGATTTCTTTACTTATTTAATTCTTCCATCGTCTAATTCTTGACCACTAATCCGTGCAATTTTTGTTATTTATTTTGGTCAAGATCTCATTATTGTTCATTTTGTTTTACTTAGTATATTGGCCGTGCCAATATCTTCTCCCCCCCCCCCCTTTTTATAGTTGTTAATTGTTTTGTCAGTCCTGGTACCTCTCTGTAACGAAGATGCCTTTTTTGATGATCATATCAAATCTTTTGGGGCGTAATACTAATCGTTTAACTTTATTATACAGCGCAAATTGATTCTTTCTTGTATTGTATAATTTCCGTTCTCCTGCGAGAAGTCGCTAATGTGCGGCCATACAGGAGTTATATAATTGTATGTTTATGCTATCCTAGCATCATGTATATATGTATGATTGAATAAAGGAACTGTTCCATGCACTTGACGTTCTACCTCGCGTTTCGTTGAAAGAGCTACACATACAAATCGAACTAAAAGACGAAGAGAGGGAACGCTGCAGGAAGAGCAAGGGAGACAACGCGATTTGGGTGGCGACAGTAAGGACATCGGCGTAGGCACCGGATTTCTAACACCTCTATAGTAAAAACAGGATAAACTTCGGCAGAATTACCCCCACAACATGGGAAGATTCTCCTTGATGAAACGGAGCGCGCGACGAGAATTCAATGTAATACAATGTCTCGCTGCTGCAACCAAACTAGTAAGAATATTTTAATGCTACGACTTTGTCGGGTGCTTCCTTTAACCCATTCGAGACCGTGCATTTTTTTGGAGGCTATCCAGAAAGACCGATAACTTTTGGCTTTATATGTACCACTTCTTGTATTTCTAATGATCGTGGCTTTGGGTCACCTACTTTATGGTCGAAATTGAACAAAATACCAAATGTAATGTTTACACATTTGTAAGATACCTTTTATTTTAAGCTAGTCTTATTTCGAAGGCTGTTTTTTCTATAATGACTGATAATTGCAATTCAAGATCATTACACACACGGTGTGCAATTGGTCTCGAATGGGTTAAGAGGCTGAGCGAGTGGATTCCAAGAAACAAAATGGTACGAATATGCGATTGAAAGCGAGAAGCTCCGCCACCGAGGTGCCAAGTTGGTCGAGTCGCACTGTACTTACAGTGCTGCCGGGTTTGACGCACCGAGAAAATGCGGAGGTAACAGAACTTTATAATTCCTAATAGATATCGCTGGCTAGGCGTGTATTCTACACGCTTAACCCTTTCGCTACGGGCGGGTTCTCCGCGGCGATATTCCCACTGAACGGGCCCCTGCGACGCGTCGTGACAAAGTTGCACGGTATGGAAGACCGATCGTCGCATGTTATATAGAGCGACTATAGTCGCCCGTAGTACCTCAGTGGCATCTTGTGTAGAGCGACTATAGTCGCCCGTAGTAGCGAAAGTGTTAACACGTTGCGAGAACTCGAAGTTTTGGTCTTATGAGAAGAAGATCTGTTCGCATAGTTTAATCGGTCCTACAGCATGACAATCTTTTATAGAACTAACCCCCAGAGGTGGTTTGTAATCGGTCCTTTATAGGACAAAAACTGGTAGGTTACGATGTAATTCCAGTAATCTTCCTGAGGAGTGTTCTAGGAACGTGTCAACGAAACGTGTGTTCCATCACTTGCTCGAATTCTGACTCCATAGTCTAATTAGATTAATTAATCTAATCAAATTGTGAAGTAGAGAGTAATTTAAATAATATCGGCACGAAATTGTAATTCTCCTAATCAAAGTAGTAGAAATTAAAGGAAGAAATTGAAAATTATTTGCAGAGAAAATCAAAATGATCATTACTGTATCCGTTAAAGAGAAATTTGCTTTCAAGTACCTTTCGTAAAAAAAAAAAAATAAAATCATCTACAGCAGTGTAACCCAGAAAATATTAAATTATAGAACATTCGGTTAACTCATGCTCGTTTACTAATTTTACAAATTTCTTTCGTTCAAATTCTACAGATTAATAAACGAGTTACTGCAATTAGCTAATGCAAGCTACACCCCCTTCGTTGTCTATGAGGTGCAATTAAAAATGTACATAGATCAATCATCGCTCCCAAGTTTTCCAAAGTGATACGAAATAATTTCGCTTTGAGATTAAAATTCAATCCAATTACACCCACACCGTAAGTAACTAGAGTCTCCATCGAGCAAAAGACTCGCAAAAGAATCGAGAAGTCTGTCAGTAATTTTCTACTTATTCCAATGAGAAATTACTCGCCAGTTGCGATATTTCTCAAAGACATCGGATCATAAGCATCAACGCACCTCGTTAGAACAGTCAGGGGAGATCGGACTATTACAAGTATTCTATAATTCACTTTCAAGCAATAAACGCTCTGAACTGTAAAGTTCGGTCCTCTGCGAGTTCCTTGAGAATTTACGCGGATAAGTTTTATGAGTTCAAATAATTAGATTCTCCCGTTGACGGTGTACGTGCAAGCGCCGAGGGCGAAAGAAACAGATCAATAAGCGACGATACGTGGAGCAAAGAGCGAAGAGCGAAGAAAGTACGAACGAGTCGTCCTGAAATCCTGAATATTCCAAAGGGCGACTGAAAAGAAGAAGGTGGCACGAGGGAGAACAAAGCAAAAGGAAGAGCTGAAAGACGACGGAACAAAGTATAGAGACAGGGAAGGGCAGACGTGCAAAGCGGCATGGGGAAATTTAATAACAATTTCTCAAAATGAGAATTACCCGCTTTCAAGCGTCGCGGCGCCGCTCGTCGAGGGGTCTCTCTGGCCTCCGGTTTTCGCGTCTCTGCCGCCTCTGTTACCTCCGTTACCTCTGCCACCCCTGTCGAGCCGCGCAGTCCGGCCTGCATTTTATTTAATATTAGCCCGGTTACCGGGTTAAATTGTCGGGCGGAGACCCAGCCCCAAATTTGCATCTTAATCGGACCCTATTACGGTAACGTCGTTCCTCCAGTTCACTCACAGCCTAGCTACCACACCTAACCACTCGCCGAAACACGCGCGCGTCACGGCTGTGCAAATGCAAAAGCGGTTTTGATGCAGCGGTCCAGGCGTGGCCCGTTGCACCGTTGATCGCCTCGTACCGGATAATCGAACCGATTCACTCACGTGAATACGCCCACCTGATTGACTCCCATTGTTGCCGATCATTCATCGCTTCCGCCACGAATTGCTTCCGCTTCTCGAAAGTTTGCTACTCCCTGTACTCTCTCTCTCCCTCTCTCTCTCTGCGTCTCTTGCACATCCAATATACTCTGTCCTTTCTTTGTATGCCCGTTTCAGGTCTTGTAGGTTCGTATGGTGATACTTGATGTATATTTGGCTGAGTTACATGAAAAACTTTGATGGTATTGTGTTTGATAGGACGGATGATGAAACGTGTGTTCATTGTTCTTTTAGTTTTCACGGATCAGAATGAAAATCATTATTGAGGAGAGAAAGTAGAGGAGATTTTATACGGAATTTTGGAATACGTTTTCAGTTAGATACTCGAGAATTTTTTTTTTAAATAGAATTTCTTTGTTGTGTGGTGGCGTTATTGGAGTAATTTGAATTTTTATAGTATGTAATTGACCCATCGTTTGTTTGAGCATAGTAATAGTTTGTGAATATACTTGTGGAAATTACAAGGTTTCAGAAGAATCACAGTTTGCTATTAATAAGAGCCTGTGGTATAGTTTTTTTTTAAAGAATTATTTTCAAGGATAAAGCGAAGTTATGATATTAATTTAAAGTCTATGATTTCTTCGTAATTTATTTACTTATTGACCGATAAGTTGTTTTTAGTGTATTGATATAGCTACATGATATTTTGTAGTTGATAAACACTCCACAAAGTTATATTTGAACCTCTTGTTTATAGACTACATGCGTTTGTAATCCTTTTATGTTATTCATGTTTATCTTACAGACATATTATTTTATGAGCATGCATTTTCCTTAACAGCTTCTATCCTTAACAGCTATGTACGACAAAGCCAAATTATTTCCATTGCATTAACGCGAAACTTCTAATTATTGCCTTTAGGCAATAGAAAAAGTAAAAACGGTACAAATTAAGTAGGCACAACTCATTGTCAGAACAATATTTTTTCGATTATGCTTTTCAAATTGTAGAAATCTTTTAAGTCAGTGAACTTTAACTACCATTGCTGCCTTTTTTGTCGATACTAAATACCTTCTATTAAACATTCGTTGAGTCAGATAAACTGTTATTAATGCCCTATTTATCAGGCGGGAAGAAAAAGCAAGATCCAATTTATTTTTGCAATGCTTGCAAAGAACAGTTAAAAATATGCATTGAAGTATATAATGTATATATAATGAATGTAAACCAACACGATATTCTGCCTCAAGAGTATTTAATCCATTTTTATAGATTGTGCGATGTTAAATACGAATACGAAGTATGTTTATCTCAATCGAGCTGCATTTTTGAGAAAATCACTTTTAAAAAAAGAATACAACTTTCACACTTTTCTGTATTTTAACCGTAACAGTTATTTACAGTTTTTCTGAATAAAATAATTCCATAAACCTCTTGAATGTAACTATCCATATTACCTCAAAGTTACAAACATTGAAACATTTTTAAATAATGCTCAAACAGAAAACGACGCCCAAAACGCCACAAAATTTCTGGATCTTTTCCTATTTCAGGATTATACAACTTATTAAATATAAATATATAAATGTAAATATAAAAATGTCACAAAAAAAACTTACATGCCGCAAAAAAATGGATTACATATCTAAGTTTAGCAAAATAACACTATAAGAATTAATTACTTCTGTTCCAGTATTTGCTCATTAATCTCTTGCGATCGTATTTAATTAACACGTTGAATGGCAGAATTCGATTTAATGTAATCCATACGACGTTACAATTATAATATTTACGAATTTTTTAATGCATTTCAAATTTCAATATTATTATTGAAAGTATAAAGCCTTTCTAGCTATATATCTATTTGTATCTTTAAGGTGTCTGCTTTGTAAAGGTGTGATTTTAACAGAAAAAGTTGTACTTCGGTAAAAATAATGAAACTAGCGAAATACCAGTGGCGTTAAACGTTTTAAAATGAAATTGAGTAAGTATTTGCACTTAAAACAAAACTAGACTTTTAGTAAGAATTATATATACCTCAGAAACGTGGAGATTCTTTGCTTTGGTGGCTGAGAGTAGACATAGGTACTAAGAGTTAATATCACTGTAAGGATATCGTCACAAAAACAAAGTAGCCCACAAAATGAAAGATATGTACCGTGCGGCTCCACAGCCGTGTCACCTGGGCGGCGGAGCTTCTCGTTTTCAACCGCCTATTCGTACCATTTTGTTTCTTGGAGTCCACTCGCTCAGCCTCTTAAAGGAAGCACCCGACAAAGTCGTAGCATTCAAATATTCTTACTAGTTTGGCTGGAGGAGCGAGACATTGTATTACATTGTTTTCTTGTCGTGCGCTCCGTTTCATCAAGGAGAATCTCCACATGTGGCGGGGGTAATTCTGCCGGAATTTATCCTGTTTTGACTATAAAGATGTTAGAAATCTGGTGCCTATGCCGATGTCCTTACTGTCGCCACCCAAATCGCGTTGTCTCCCTTGCTTCGATCTGCAGCGTTCTCTCTCTTCGTCTTTTAATTCGATTTGTATATGTAGCTCTTTTAACGAATCACGAGGTAGAACGTCAAGTGCCTTCGTGTACCGTGCGGCTCGTCAAGCTTGTCACCTGGGCGGCGGAGCTTCTCGTTTTCAACCGCCTATTCGTACCATTTTGTTTCTTGGAGTCCACTCGCTCAGCCTCTTAAAGGAAGCACCCGACAAAGTCGTAGCATTCAAATATTCTTACTAGTTTGGTTGCAGCAGCGAGACATTGTATTACATTGTTGTCTCGTCGCGCGCTTCGTTTCATCAAGGAGAATCTTCCCATGTGGTGGGGGTAATTCTGCCGGAGTTTATTCTATTTTCACTATAGAGATGTTAGAAATCTGGTGCCTACGCCGATGTCCTCACTGTCGCCACCCAAATCGCGTTGTCTCCCTTGCTTCGATCTGCAGCGTTCTCTCTTTTCGTCTTTTAGTTCGATTTGTATGTGTAGCTCTTTTAACGAATCGCGAGGTAGAACGTCAAGTGCCTTCGTGTACGTGTGACAAGAGGCATGACGCTTGACGCCTGGCGAATCAGACTCTGCCAAAACAGGCTTACCTCCTAGGTCACACGTCTGACGAGCCGCACGGTACGTGTGACAAGAGGCATGACACTTGACTCCTGGCGAATCAGACTCTGCCGAAACAGGCTTACCTCCTAGGTGCCAGGTCTGGCGAGCCGCACTGTACTCGGGGACGCAGAATCTCGTCTGAAAAAGTATTATGTACACACTAATGGATGAAAATAGTTGGAGCCGTTCACGGAACACTGATTGTGATTAATGGTCGGCAGTTGTATTGATTGACCTTTTTATTATGTCTTTATTAATTTTTTCTTTTTGGACTTATATTTATCTTATAGCTCGTTGATTTCTGCATTTTCAATTAGACTTCGATTGTAATCATAGTTTTTTTAAGTATCATATTATTGTTAATAACCGAGATACAGTAGTATTACTGTCTAGTTTATTTGCCCACTGTTTAACTAGCTATATCTTTATTTTCGTTTATAAAAATGTATTATGTATTAACAAATATCAGAATTGAAATAAACCACATTAAAAAAAATATATGGTCGGCAGTCGAGGGAAAACTGATAGCGAGGCGAACATCCTAATATCTTATTGTTAGTTGGTTCACGAAACGGACACCTGTAGGGTACAGTCAATGAGTCCCGCCGAGTTTATTTTGACAGCACACGGCGATTGTCGTACTTCTTGGCCAGTGAAGTGGAAATAATTGCTCCCGCTACTCGTACAGAGAATTAATCTTACAATTGTAAGTGCAATTGAACGATTTTCCTTATTTTTATAACCAAGCGTTGCAAATATAATGTTTTGTTTAATGTAGCGTTATTGTCAAAGAGTAAAGCATAAGCATATAATGTGTTCGTAAAGCAAGTTACATATTATTATAATAACTCATAAAGTCATAAAATAACGAGTAAAGAATAAATATAGACTTGTAGGAAATTATGATACTAGCGTGGATGAACTGGCATTACTGATGGAATTTTGACTTTGCGGAAATACTTTAATTTTTCAACTGAAAATAAAACTTTTGTTGGTGTTTTCAATTGTGCTTTTCTTAATAAAAAATCTGTTCTATCGCTTTTTACCATTAGATTTTTTGTTAAAAGTCTGATTTTTTAGATAAATAGGGAAGTATTTTTAAAAACTGAGGCAATTTGGGTACTGATTTCGCCGTGAGCTTTGTTTAAACATGTTTAAATGTTTATGACATTAAACTGATGCGCATCGTTGTATACCGGGAGGATTTATCGAGTCGCGTTGTACAATATTAGCGACCGAAAGTGTTGTTACTGGATGTTGCTACCGGGCATTTGACGGTCAAACGTTCTAATTCGTAAAGACAGAGTATTTTTAATTGGAAGAATGTCGAAGATCCGACGACCTTCTGCCAGGCGGAATAATATATGTAGGAATACTTTTGAAAAGGTGGTGCTTACAGTCTCACTTATTATGAACTTAAGATTTATTAACTTAAAATGGACAAACTAAAAATATAAAAATACGAGTACAGATACTTTGAAAAATAATAAGAAATAGGTCGTAGCAGTTATGGCGTTTTTACACTTTCACGTTTTTTCTCGAACTTCGTGTCCTACTATCTTTTCGTCTTTTGTTTTACATCATCTATATACTCTCGTGCTCTCTGCCATTCACACATTCTCTCACTTACCCATTCAGTCAGCATTCCAACATATATACCAAAAAATTTTAATAACTCTCATGGCTCAAATACAAAAAATTCTGAAACTTGAAAATTTGAATTCTTTCTCAAATGTGATTTCATTGGTAATGGAACCTAACGGAGAAAAACGGACTCTAAATTCGTGTTCAGCGTCACAAAATTTATAAAAATCAACACAAATATTTTTTGGGATCAAAAAAGTTCAATTTTATGACATATTATAATTTTGAAACACCCTATACACAAGTATCTGCCGTGAATGGTGGATCTTACAGGCAATCGATACACAATCCCAAATACACTTTGTATGTTTGACAGTCTTTTTTTTTAAACAGCCTACATGCTTATTCCAATGTAATCACAGGAGCGATGCAATTTTCCTTTTATCTCAGTACTGGACAGGCAACGATTATCGAACGGAGCATACGTATTTATGTGTATGTACCAACGTATTACATTTTCTTTTCCAAGCATTTGGCTGGTAATTAAACTCGAATGATATTTACCATTTTACGAAAGTTTAAATTATACTGTCACGAGTGAGACATCCCAGCTTTATTTTTCTCCGGCGATGGGATGCAATTCTTCTCACGTGTCGTGTGTCAGCGAAAACATGTGTGTTTTTACTCCTTTGTATTTGTTGTGAAAATATTACAGGCGTACGTATTGTTCACGTGTGTGAGTGACTGTACATTGCAACTATACCAAATATATGGAAAGTTTGGAATTACTGAGAAATTTCGAGTTCTAATAGTTTCTAATTGCACGTGAGAACTTTCCAATTTGAGAGTCGCAAACTTTCTTGTATGAAGTTCAAAATCTTCATTACAGAAGGTCCGAGTGCAAAGCTCGGACTTGTTTTCAATACACCAACTGTGTTGGAAGAACTGAAAGGTTACTGTTCAGAGTTAAACAAATTTCGATTAAAGTTCAACACAATTTTGTAATATTTTTATTGTTTAAAAAATAATTCTCCTTTGGTACTAATTGTAAGTTGTGGAGTATATAGATTTGAAATATTTTAACAGCCTTAATGTGCGAAATGGCAGAATTTTTTTGTGCAGTTATACAATAATAACGAGGGACTTACTTTTTACTTGATATTTTATAATGCTTCGTTCATTTAAAAGTTTCCATAAAAATCTTGTACGGAGAGAGCAAATAATTTTATAATTGCAAATCAAATTTTGTTCCACGTCAATAAATTTAGGATACGTAATGTATTTGGACTCGTAGATTTTCGATATACCAATTAAGTATATATATTGCGGGATATTATGAATTATGCATGCTCACAATTTACACATATTAAATTTTCATTCCCATTTTTGTAATAGTCATGAGCGAGTAACAACTTCCAATAAAATATACATAAACAGACCCATATACATAGTGTACAGCCCGTAAATTAGTGCCTAGCATAAAACTCCCAGATTGTTCGTTTCTTCAAACCAGGGATTGAAACGGTTCGAAAAATATCTGTTTGGTATAGTAACAAGAACAGAAAATTGTTATATTTATTATAGATATATCGACTCTGGCCTCTAACGGTTTCAGTTTCGGTTTAGCAAAATCAATATTGTATCTTTTCAGTATCGGTTTTACAGCTGTTATTTTTCGGTGCCTGTATTGGTTTCGACTTCGGTTTTTCAAAACTTAAAACCCGAAATGTATTAGTATCAGTTTTACAATGTTGTAATTGATATTTTTTGGTTCTATATCGGCTATAGTTACGTTCTACGTATATATAAAATAAAGCCGCATTGACAATGGATCTAGGATAACCTTTCCAACGCCCCCAGCTTAAAACACGAAAATGGTTTTCAAACTTTTTGTTAATTTCCTGTTCTTTAAAAAAATAAAGTTTTACCTCGCTTCAATGATTTAATATTTTTGCACTTCTTCCACTTGATTTGTGAAAAATGTATGAAATCGCATCGACCCTTGTCACAGCAGACAAGTAAAAATTATTGAAATAAAATAATTTCTATGCTTTTATGTTAACTTATGTTATGAAAATTATTCATTTAATTTATTTCGTTAAAGTTTTGAGCGTTTTAGTTGTTAAATAGCTGCTATATGGTATTTAATCACTATTGAAACCTTTGAGAATACACAGATCTGGTTAAACTCACCAATGTTGACTTTTCCCGAATTATTCTAACTGAGGATCGAAAGTAACTCTTAATGTTTCTTCATAATTAATTATCTCTTCTATAATACCTGGCTCTAAGTCCGTGTAATCAACATCGACACATTGCAAGTATAGGTCATAATAATATCACAAAGTTTACAGGATATTATGTCTTTCTTCCAAATCAATTGTACGTCACATTTGAAAATTAGCTTTCAGGATTTTTGCAAAATCGGTGATACAGTATCACTCGATTCTGCTTTAGATCGTACACTTATGTAGCACTCTACACCGTCCAGTTCAGTTTGTCTAAAGAGGATTCTTTCTAGAAAGGTATAAGTTGAAAAAGGTTTTAGTGTGCAATGGTCTAACAATAACGATCATTCGCCATTCTTTGTTACTGCAACACAAATCTTGAAGAGAATTTTATTGACCAAACAAGTGCCCATCGAATAATGTTCCTCTGGAGGATAATTTCGGTGGCCGTGAACCCCAATAAATATCGACTACGAAAACTAAACTCTTTAAAAAACTCCTATGTAATCCATCTGCAAAGTGGTATTGTGCCGAACTAATCTCGAATAGCTCTAGCTCGAAAAAACATTTTTCTTTTTTTTTCGTGTCCGACGTTGTGAATCGAATGAGATTGAGTGCTTATATGAACATTGCGCTTGATTTTTTATAACATTAATAATACACCTATCCCATTCTACAATAAATAATATAATTAAAATAATAGAGTGTAATAATACGCAATACAAAATAATAATCTTAACGTGATAACACACTTCTATACTCTACAAACGCTCTTTTCCGACTGCCTTGTCCACTCCTAGAAAACCCTCTTAACACGTTGTCGCAAATGACGGCTATTGCTGGCCTGCACATTTGTATACTAATGCATTTATTTGGTAATAACTCAGTAATATTCGAAAAAAAGATATAACATTCCAGATAACATATTAATTGTTTTTTTATGCGATTTTTCATGCTTTAGAAATTCGAAATATTTTCGTGTATGTTTCTGAGCACTTTCGAAAATTAAAAGAGTGCGGCAACGTGTTAAACGCCCTCTGTCACTGTTCATACACTCTGTACCTCTTATGCACATCTCTCGGTCCCAACCCAAATCGGCACTCACTCATCGCATCTCATTCGCACACATACACAGATTCCTACATTTGTATCTATCTAATAAAAAAAATTGTAAATGATGGGTTACCTGCAAGCATATTATGGAGTATACTCCCTAGAAAAAATTGTCATTACTTCCAAAAAAGAGCTGCTCAATGCTATTTTCCAAAAAGCATAACTTTTTGTATAATTTGTTGGAGCAGTTTTATGTAAAATTTATTTATACAGATTCAAGTTTCAAATAGTGAAATTAGTTGAAGCTGCACGACTGAAAATACCAGAACAACTCTATTCATCGCAATTATCCTTAACTGCACGAGTGTTATCTACCAGATATCTTATCTCTAACATTCATCTTAGCATGTATTATTTGTTCAGGGAATAATATGTATGCACACGATCAATCAGAATAGGGAATCTTCCCTTTGAAATATAACGGTTAAAACGGCGCGACGTCTATTTAAACAGTCTTGCAAGTGAGTAGCCCAGAATAAAACGTGAATCATTAAATTGAAAACGTGCGATGAAAATACTAATAAGTCTAACTGAAATACTATTGAACAATTTATGCTTTATTAACCCTTCCTCTACGAGCTGATTATAGTCACCCAATGCTTGACGATCGCTACGTACGAACGGTGACTGTAGTCACCCGTGAAAATTTCACAAGAAGTTATATTAATTTATTTGTTAGATCGTATTTTGTAATTGAATGTTTTTTGAATATCGTAAATTTTTACATTTTATATATTATATGCATTGCAACTTTGAATTTATTGTTTAAATTACTCCACAAACTGTTGTAAGGTATATTCTACTAGCAACGAAATAAGCCTGCGACGAGGTTGTTCCGTACTGTCTTAGCAGAGTGAAAAGGAACTCTGTAGAGAAAGGTTTAAAAAAATGTTCTTATTGCGTATTTATTTTAAGGTATATACAGACTGATGCGCCTATTTGATCGCCTTGAATAATTTCTGAATTGTATAAGGCAGGGGTCGGCAACCTTTTTAGAGTTAAGAGCCATTTTCTTCCCGATGTGATAAATTATTTTTTTAAAGAGCCAAATATAAGTACATACATCGGTAATATGTATTAGAAAAAATACTATAACCGTCGTCTGCTGTAAAACATGTATTTATTGTGAAATCAAAACATATATACTATTAAATCAAGAGCCACAAGTATCATTCTACTGAGCCGCATGCGGCTCGCGAGCCGCAGGTTGCCGACCCCTGGTATAATATAAGGTATTTCAAAATTATATTATTCCATCATATACCACACGTTGTTTTACACTTTCTGCGAATATTTGCAAAAAGAAACAGCAGAAAAATCCCGGAAAGGATTAAAAGTTAAGGTGAAATATTTGTATTGACTCATTGCATCGGTCTTGCATTGTGAATGGTAACATTGTAAAGAAATGAACCGTTTTCTTGAAAATTAATGTTACAGTTGTAGCTCCGTGATTAACTTTCTGATCGGTAGGACCAGATTGTGGACAGACACAACAAGAAAAGAAGCACACGAATTACTCTTATTGGTCGAACTGTCGCATCTACCAATTTAAAACAGATACGTGCTACATGAGATGACAGTTCACCGAAGAATATAATCTTGCAGTCATTACTTTTTTTTTAAGTGGCTGAATGGTCTCGGCGCCAATATTTCAAGCCCCTGCCATGCATTTGCTTAAAACTGGTAGATGTAACACTTTGATCAGCGATGAAAATTCGTGTTCATCTTTTCCCTATGCGTCTGTCCACGAAGTTTGTCCTATCGTGATTGACTTTCTGATTGGAAGGTTAGAGAAACATAGAGAAGAGAAGCACACCGTTTTTTTTTTTTTAATGACTAGATGGTCTCGTCACCAGCATGTAAAGTCCCCAGTGAGAATCTGTTTGAACCTGGTAGATGTGGCACTTCAACGACTAATGATAATTCGAGTTCCTCTTTTCTATGTGTCTCTCCGGGAAGATTTTTCTATCGTGATTGGCTCTCTGATCGGAAGGACAGAGAAACATAGAGAAAAAGTACACGAATTACCCTTATTGGCCGATGTCTAGCATTTATCAGCTTAAAACAGATGCATATTCCACGTTTGACAAAGTCATATAACGAGGCTCTGGCGTCGTCAACCAGACTTACAGCCCATGCAATAGGCGTCTGATTGATACTAGTAGATGTGAAACATTGACGAATGACGGTAATTAGTGTGCTTTCTTCGCTATGTATTCGCGTCCTTCCGATCGGAAACTCAATCACGAAACTGGAATTTTAACGTCTATTTGCAAGAAAACGGTTCATTTATGGTCCATGGTTCCGTTCAGACATTTTATGTACACAGCAAGACGAAGTTGATAAGCCAATAAAAAAGTTTGGCTTGAATTTTTAATCCTTCTCCGGATTTTGTGGCTGGTTTCATTCACAAATGTCCATCGATCCGAAGGTGTAGAACATCGCCTGGTAGGTTATAACACATAATTCTGAAGCACCCTCCAAATCTATTACCCAACTTTCAACAAAAATAAAATAATCAGTGCCACGATCTCTATATGAATAATCTTTTAATAACAATCCTTTCAACTTTTAAGTTTTAGGATTAACATTTTAAATACGTTTAAAAAACGTAATCGTTTATACATAGTCTTGAGTAATTTCATCGGACTGAAAGCATCAGTAAGCAATAATCATTTCCAAGAATATTTAGCCTTTGTTTATGGTAACATTTATGTCTATATTGTGACACACCAAAGGCTATCGCTAAACGCGTATATACTTTGATCGTCCACAAAGGGCTAAGGGAAGTCTTTACGAGGTAAACACATCGGATATGTTGGTGATAAACTACAATACACGGAGGGAAATGCTCTCTCGTTATTACTTTCGTGGACAAAATTTCTCCGAGCCAAACCAGAATAAATCCATAAATGGAGCATGTAACTGTAGAAATCCTAAATTGGATAATAGAAGAACACCATGGCAACTAATTGTCAGAAACTAAATTTAAATTTTCGTCGCATTTTCGGTGTTTACCCAACTGCTTCGTTAATCAATGTCTCTTCTGCAATAACGTTTAATCTTTCCGATAACTGGTTATTAATTTATGTGAATTTGAAAGAAAATTGTCATTTTTGTTTTTCTTTCACTCTGCCCTTGAATGCGTTTTACATTCTTTCTACATTCATGGAAAACGCATTCAAGTGCAGAGTGAAAGAGGTACAAAAACTGAGGGATAGATAGATAGATAGACAGAGAGAGAGAGACAGACAGGGAGAGAGAGAATAATAAAAGAGGTTCAAAACGTGTGCGCGGGAAGCTGGAAGTGGTTAACGTTTGAATTTGACGCTCGTATCTAATTCTGTTTAGTAGAGTGATCGAGCTACGCGAGCGGCTGTGCATCGCGCAGGAAAGTTTAAATTATCCTGTCCGCCGAGAGAAGGCATCCTCCTCGGGGAAACGACTCGGATTGGTCGAGTCTGATTAGTTCGGCGGTCCCTCGCTCGTTTTATCCTCTCTTCTGCTGTCCTCCTTTCCACGCTTTGGTAACTACCGCATACCTATGGAGCAGAAACGCCGGTAAGGTGTTGCAATGACTTTCCTTTCGGGCAAACTAACCAGAAACTGCGAAAAGTAGAGCTACACCATCCATGCTCCCATCTCGAATTCTCTCTACGGGCTCTTTTTCTCTACTTTTCTCTTCATGCCCCTTATTCTTTTTCGCCTTTACGTTCTCTTTCTCTCTTTCCATCTATTCGTCTCATCCCCCTAAAATCACAATTCGTCCAAAGACAGTGTATTTCGTTGTTTCGCGAATGACTCGGCATCGACTGCTGGCTTCCGTTTAATTAGACCTCCATGGCAGGGGTTGCGTGAGTTTCGTAGATCGGTATCAATTCTCACAACGAGCCCCTTCGAGGCTAAACGAGAGTACTTTCTAGATATTCCGAGTGAATAGCCCAGGGGACAATACGTGTTGAGTTTAATTAATTCCAGCATATCCACGGCATTCCAGCTATTCGAAGATCCTTACGTAGATCTCACGAACGAGTACAGCGTTATAACGAGAAATTAAAGTATTTACTCGATGATTATATTAATAACGCGGAAAGTCTGGAGCAAAAGTTATTCTAGGAATTTTATCCGTAGTCTTTTAATACACACAGACACACACACACACACACACACTCTCTCTCTCTTCGATCATACTGCTTTTAGTCAGTTAATTTTATTTCTCGACTGGCGTTTGCTATATTTACGTAGCAATAGGATGGCTATATCGGACATTGACTTTCTCGTATACGTACAGATATCGCACTCTCAGAGTGGACTTTCGAATTGGAACAAAATTGCATTCGCATCAAAACGCGTGCTATAAAATGTCTGATCGACTCGCATCCCGGGACCCCTTTAACGTCGCTCGGGTGCTGTCCGAAAAAGCGGCATAGAAAAATCGTTGGAAAATACGCGAAACGGAATGAAACGAATTCAACTACCTGCAGAATACGCATATACGTATGAAAATGGGGGCCAGGGAATGGGAGGGAATGAGCTCTTCTTTTTCCGAATCGTTGCGGTAAAGGGGATACAGATTAAAAGTTCTCTGTTGCTTTTAGCCATTGGTCCCAGCCGCGATACATATCTGCCATTACCGTTTTAATCTTCAATCTTGTTTTTTTTTCTGCCAGCCAGATATCTACGGCTTTCCATACTTATTGACCTCTTCTTTTTTCTTTTTTTTTAACTTGGAACTCGGACATGTCAACCGTGCATGAAACGCTCGATGGAAACAACGTTTGCGATTAATATGCTATCGCTTTTTCAAAGAAAATATTTTTCATCGTGTAACTCTCGAGTTGGGGAATACGTTTGGGACAACTGTTTACAGTGTTGGTAATAAAGTATCGACGAAGAAATTACGCGAGGAAAATATGGAAAGTTGAAGCGCAATTATAAAATTTACGAAAGTTTAAAAACTAATCGCAAGCGAAGAAATCTGGGGAAACTCGATAAGGAGAGCGAGAAACTGGCAGACTCCCATTTCTAGCATTCCACGTTGATTCGCTCCGGCTTCGAGTATAGTTACTGCCGAATGCAAACGCGGCGTCGTTCTGTCGAATTTCTGGGATTCGATTTGAATTCTCGTAATGTTGAAGTTTGTACAGTTCAAAGTCGAGATAATTGCTGTACGTTGAGTTTCAGAAGCTGTGGTTACCCGTTTAAAAAGTGGATTGCTCGTGCATGATGTCATTATTGCCATCATACTAATATTCTTCATTACAGCTTACAGGGAGGCATTAGTTTTACGGAACTAATTGAATAAGAAAACGGAAATATTATTAACCGTTTAAGTGGCAGATTTCTTTAATAATTTAGTCGAATTTATTTAGTCGAAAAGTGTCAAGCGGCATACTCAGAGTTCTTTCGTTTTGTAACGATTAGTGCAAGAAAGCTAGATCTCGATGATTTTCTACTTTTAAATGCTAAGTACTTGTCTGTACGTCTACTCGACTATTTGTCTGCTCGTCTGCTGATCTACTCGTCTATTCGTCTGCTCGTTTATTCGTCAGCTCGTCTGTTCGTCTACTTATATACTCGCGTACTCGTTTATTCGTCCATGCGTCTATTGGTCGATTGCACTGTTTAGCACTCAAATGGTAGAAGAAACACTGTACATACTGATACTCGTTATTACCTATATCGCTATCGGAATCGCGATACCAACTGACTTCTTTATGGCAACGACCAAGCCAAAAACAAAGGATGATCACGGATCCACATCGAATTCATGGCTAACGTCGCTATGCTATTGTTTCTGTTGCCGTTTTATCTTTGTACTGCGGCTATTCCCTATAATTAGCAGCCGCAAGCGTACACTATACCTGACAATGAACGTTAATTACAGTCGCAAACGAGTAAAACCAGTTACGTCTTTAGTCTAATAAATCCTATTTTCACTAAATTGGAATCGTTTATTTAGTGTTTTGTCTACCTATTTAATATTATTATTGTTATTAAAAAGGCATCAGCATTTTCGTGACAACAATACATATTCGTGGCATACATATATGGCATTGTGCTCGGAATTTTAACATATATCCAAGACAGTTTATTAATTTCTTATGGATTTATTTGCATTTCTCGAATTAACCGGAATTAGGTTGATCGATAGATTTATGCTGAAACATAAAAAGTTTTTGTGGATGAAGTCCTGGTGAGAAGATTTACATCAGATGACGTAGTGTATTCTTAAATTATAAAAGGTTGATAGTTATATACATTCTCTGAGTATATGCATGTATTATTAAACGGTGACTTAATTAATTTATAGTAATTTATAATAATATACTACACGAAACTGACAGTGATTGCCCCTACTTCTACGACTGTTTCGCGTTTCCAAACTGCATTGAAGCATGAATAAATGAATTTCTGAATTTCCTATCTTTAAAATGCTTCATTGAATTGCTCTGGCATTGTCACTACCTAATATCTCCACTGAACAAGCCAAAAGTCCCATCAAAGCTGGCGTAGGAGAATACATATAATGTCTTCATCGGTTCTTAATTGGGCCTTGAAATGATTAAAGAACAAAAAAAACCTTCTAAGGTGGTGGACCATCCCTCGTTCATACTTCTTGTAGTAGTGAAAATGTAATATCCGACGAGAAGGTAAATTGAATTGTAAAAGAAATGTAATTCTCTCGACGAGAAGGCCCCAGAAAACCATGAGAAGAGAAGCAGTGATAATGATATTTTCCAGAACCAACTCCAGCGTGAGTTCCAACTTTGGGCACTCGCTGGTTAATACATTAGGCCAGAGTGTTCTGAAAACTCTTGTCAACGTTTCAGGCACGCCGTTCACTAGTGAGGGCGAAGAATTAGAAATAAATTAGCATTTCTTAAAACTAAGAACTGCCTCTTAAAGCGTACCTGGCTTACACCTGTAACCAAAACGCGTGAGAAATGTATAGTATCATTTTCATCGATCAAGAAATATAGATATTCCTCAGAAAGTTCTAAACAAGTCCAATATTCCAATCTTTCGTTGCAGCAATATGACGTTGCCATACAATGGATATACATGAACAATAGGAACTGCCAATCAACGTTTTTATTCCTTCGAGCCAGATCAGTCAAGAGGCCCATGTTGCAAAATTTATTAAGAGCTTAACGAAAATTTCTGACACGCTATACCGCTTTACGTCGAAAGACAAAGAAACTTACAAAAAAGAAGACAAAAAGTATATTCGAAGGAACATTCCCACCTTTTGCATTTGCGGCGCATCATCAATATTCAGGGTCAACGAAGCTGATGCTGTTTTATATCCTTGGAAGAAGTATAGCTCGGTGAAGCAAGGGCAAAACTCAATTAACAAAGTGGCTCGTCATCGTCTCCGACCTCGAAGCTAAATCCGTTTAATGCACTTATCTTTGTTGCCGCAGCAACAGAAAGCACTTGAAATCCGTTTAATATACTTATCTTTGTTTCTGCAGCTAAGGGAAGTATTTTGCTTTCAGCGTTTATTAGCTTATAAGAAAGTAAAAGCTACAGTGTATAGGGTGCAGTTTCCGTGTAATTATATTAGCACCGAAATTAAATACGAATCTTCGTTACATATTGCATTTTCATCATGTGTAATAACTGCCATACGTGTTTAAACGCTATATTCGATTTTATATTTTATTTTATATTCTATTTTACGATTCTGCCCTTTTTTCACGGTACTCTTCCTGAATTTATAGATCCCGTAACCCGAGAAAAAATAAAGTGGAACCAGTATCCATAATAATGTAGGGGTGCAAGTGGAATAAGGAAGAAAGGAAGAAGAAACGGCAGTAAACAAAATAAATTGTGTGAACATATCGTCCGAGAAAAAAAAAATATCGATAAAAATAAAGAAGTTATTGCGAAAACGAAGAATCAATGAAACTCAATTTATCTGTAAAATAATATTCTCAGGGAAGCTAAAGGTAATATCGTTGTTACATCCGTACGAATAATAATATCTCGCTAACCACTTTGTAAGTATGAAACTCCCATTTCCGTTAGCGTACAGTTACTTTTCAAGCTTTATTAAATTACATCGCATTATGCAATTCTAAAATACTTTCGAAAAGTTCATTATGTCGCTTGAATCTCGTTTTTGCACGATGTACGAGCATTTTTTAAATACTATTTAATTTTCCCTCCTTTTTGTCGTCCGTTTTAAGTGTTTGGTAATTTCATTATCGATAAAGTGAATTAGTCAGATTTATAATTAACGTGCTTCCATTGCGAGACGTTGAAGCCAGTTGATGAGACATGAAAAAATCTTAGCAATGAAATTATATTGTATTTCTTAACGTTATTTAATCATTTAATCATCAACTATATATAGTATCACGACTGTAACTGTATTTTCGTACATTCTTAATTTTCCTGGATGGAATTTTAATATTCGATTTTGTTACTACTACTGTGAACATTGTTAATTGAATAAAGTCGAGTAACTCAATTAACTTAAATCAACCTAATTTGCAAATGCGAAACTGTGACATACACGTTTTTTCGATTTCAAGCATTAAAATACGTAGAGATACATATCATAAGAATACACGGATCGTCAATCTGCTAATCAAATTGCTTTCCAAACAAGTTCATTGATTTCTCTTCTTTAATAAATATTTTGTATATATACAACTAAAATAGTATTGGTAAAGCTAAAATTGTTAAAGAACAAATAATTAATTGAGCAATGTCGAGAAAAAAATGTCACCAAATGAAAATGCCGCTTCACTTTTAACTATGTATCTTTTATCATTTCAATTTCAGCTGCGTATAAAACACTAAAGCGATTTGGTACTATAAAAAAATCTGACGCCAAATCCGGCACGATAAAATTCGTCCGGAGCCGAGTTGTATGCATTCGAATGCAACTATTATATATGTGTACGTAAATGCATGGTAAGAAACTTTCAGTCCACGTTCGATCAAAATATGAAGCGCTACCCGACCTGAAATTTTCATTTTAGTGAAAAAAATAAGATAGGTTTTCCTAATTTTTTTAACCTATCTCTTTTTTTTACTATCCTTTTGTTTCGTATAGCACGAATTTTTATAACGTGATATTTTTTAGAAACGCAGTATCTGTTGTATATAGAGCTTACCAGTAATAACACAGATTTCAAAACCAGTTATGTACTTCTGTTACAATACCAGTTAAAATATGACAATAATTACACTTTTACATTCCAACAATAAGTCTCAATAATTAGAACGTCTGTAACAATTTGAATATTGAATTTGATGTAGTTCAAGTCTCAAAGTAGTCGTCCATCCGTGGCATTAAAGATCTTCAACAGTGACGGGTCTATTTTGCGCCTACTTTAGTTTAGGCGGCTTTACACCCACCTTCATGTACTGCCCGTACAAGAACTCGTGAATTCTCAAAGAGTAGAAGAATAAAAAGAGCGGGTACGTACCCTATCTCTTTATAGATCGAAGAACTTCTTTGTACCTTGAAGTGGAGTCTTTCACTCGATTCGAGAGATACGAACATGGAGGACTATAGAGAGAGAGCACCACTTTGCGAAGAATTACTTCGATCTAGAACCTGTCGTTTGCGATCGATTTCAATCCATCGCGTGCTAATTTTTATCCTCCCCTTTTTCAACTCCGGCGCTACCTTACTCGTCCCGTGGTAAAATTTGCTGAAAAGATTTACCGCTGTATGTATATACGCAGTAAACCACGAACCCACATATTTTCTCCGATTTATTCGCGTAATTTAGCAACATATTACTATACTATGCCGGAACGAAATATCTTCTGGTTCACGTGTGTACTTTACGTGCATAAGAACTGAAACAGCAAGAAGCACATGGCGTAGATTATTGTGTGTGAAAGGAAAACAGGTATTAATTGATTGCAGTTCGAGAATGTATAGGCTAGTAAACAATATGTGAAAGGGTGGAAGGGATTTACTTACTTTGGGGGATTAGAAAGATGGCTAGCGGGACGAGACAGGGAGAAGAGGAACCTCTCGTTTGAACTTTCTCTCATTTAGTTTCGATGAGACTCATTTACTTTCCTTAACATGTGATCCAATTGAATGAGGGAATTAGGGTCACATTTTACTCACACTTCTTTTGCTAGCCTTGTTTCTAACATCACACGGTAGTAAGTAGTTTGTTACCTGAGGTTGTTTATCAAGAAACATTGATATTACAATATTAATTGTTTGTATTGAATGACGTCTTCATGGCCCGCTGTTGTGTTATCTTTTGTAATAAAATGTTTAAATTATTAAAATGTTCATTGAGGAAATCTTTCGAGGTATACAGCAAAGCCTAATCTCGCCGATCCCTCTCTCCCTCTACCTTTCAATTTCTCTGCACAAATATAGATTTCATCGTTCCACATGGGAAATTTAAGCGCGAGACAGACAAAAATTATCACCGATGACAGTCTCGGAATTTGCAGTTCGAGGAACAAAGTACCCACGTTAAACGTAACTCGCAGTCGGTTATACGGCTCGACGGACAGTCAGAGCAGGTCCGCTACTAATGGAGACAATTTATTATTTTCAACTTTCCAGCGAGGCGTTACGGCAATTCGCCTTTCACGAACCACGTTTCCTCTCTTTCTTTCTACGAGTAAAGCTGTTATGGGTGATGAATCGTGCTACCGGGAGCATGGGCAGGCCGATGAAGGGAAGGGAAATAGGCATGCACTGGCGTTGAAATGAAATCGGATGGAACGTAGGGGTGGCATGCCGGATAAAACTGTATATACCTCACTTTTTCGACTTCTACACGTTACATTTGTTTCCAAATCATCGTTTTCACGTGTTGTCATACGTATATTGCGGAGATTTTAATGGTGTTAACGTTACCACTACCGATGATTAATTCAATATGTCACGTACCGAATAAATGAGATAGAACGGAAGAAATGACGAGAAGAATACGAGTAACTGAATTATAAGTTGCTAACGCAGTGAAGTCACTTGACTTGAGGTACACAGTAAGAAACTTGAGCTCAGCGAATGGCAACTGAAAAATAGACTTATTTTGTCGTTAAACGCTTTTTGGGCTAGTCACGCATTAAAGTTGAAAATACAGGAGGACGAAGGACGTTCTTATTTATAGCAGAACGTAAACTACTAAAACATAAAATTATCGAGTCGATGTTTGTCGCGCCAACGCGTAAATCGGACTGTTCGGCGGGCACACGGGCCGTTGCCATGCAGTCATATGGCTGTAAAACAAAAGAGCGTTAATACCGAGAAGATATCTCAATATCGTTAATACAGAAAATGTCTCGATCTACTACATATTCGTCGAGTGAATCGGAGCAAACCACTTATCAAGTGACTTCTTTTTTTGGACCCAATGATAATCTTCTACATTATGAAAGACAAAGGTAGATAATTAACCCCTTGTCCTACGATTTGTTTCGTGACTGCCTCCGCTATAATTCAGAACTTAATTGCTAAAATAAAAATTGATCAGTGCTTCTTGATGTGCGTATAATTTAATGTAATATTAATGTTATAGAAATAATATTATCGCTTTGTGTTTCATTAATATTTTCAATTTCATAGGTTTTGGAAAACTTCAAAAATTTTCTATCCCGTTTATTTTATCACGAGTGTCACTCGTTATTGTAGGTCAAGGGGTTAAATAAAACACGTCAGAAATTTCCGAAAGTCTAACACAAATGAATTTATAAGTTTTTCCAGTTTGACAGATCTAGAGCTAATCGGTTACTGTAATTTTAGATAAAAGTAGTGAATAATTAGTACGATGTTCGTGTTTACACGAGAAGTACAATCTTAATAAATTCAAACTGTGAATCGTCATATTCTAACTCTAATTCGTATGCTAATACTTTGTTACGGAGCAAAACTACGCCCCTGAAGCTGACAGGTGTAATTTGCAAATCTTGAGTTCCCATTTTGTATCGGCAACTCAAAAAACATTAAAATACTAATTTTCTCACGCAGCTAGTTGTTTTTCGACACACGTGTTCGCTTTATTGAATACATTTTGTTTTTGGAAACTTTGAGCTCACGATCAAATTCGTAATTAGCAAGCTAATATATTAATTTTCGGAAAAACTGAAATATATTTTTTTACGTTTTTACCATCTCGGCGAAATGGTAAAATTCATGGTAAAATGCAATTAATATTTGGATATTAATAAGCAATAAATATTTGAATGTATGGACATTGCTGATGCTTCGTGTTCATAATGAAATGATAAATATTATGATTTCGCAACTTCAACATTCCTCTCACGTGTTAATCGTTTTTGCAGTATTTTTTAAATCAATGTCACGATATTATATGATCGAATTCAAAATTTTAAATACAGCAATGAACTGTCATTATCTTTGTCAAATGTTTGGAAATATCTAGCGCTTAAATAATCCGAGCAATTAAAATTTAGTTCGATGGTAATAATACTGATTAATCAGTGGAACTTTGTGTTGAAAATATCGTATATATCTATGCGCGTAATATATTCAAACGAGGACGAGTGTGAAGCAAAGTGGACGGGTTGACGCAAATTTCATATATATTAGAATAAAATTATCAAGAGTTAGCTTATTTAGGAACTAATAATTTTTTGCCTTCAAAGTGGAATAATATAATACGCATTATTAAAATAATTTGAAAAATCTCTATACAAGGAAATTTAGAAAGGATCATGTTAACAATAGATATAAAATAAAGACTTGGTTAAGAAGTCTCGTCTGCTCTTCGCTACACTATTCAATTATTATGTCGAGTCGTAAGTAACTTCCGTTTTGTTACGTGACATTTATTTTGCTCTCATTAAATAACAAAATTATATTAACTTATTATGTATATTCCGTTATTACGTATAACGTTCTCCCATCTTCCTGGCAGTTTATTAACCCCTTCCTTGTAAAATGTGGTTGGTTTAGACTGGAAGAAGTTTTCGACGGCCTGTCTGACTTGTCTTTCGGAATTGAATGTTTTTCTATTCAAAATTTTTTGTAGCGAACAGAAAAGGTGGTAATCTGTAGGGCCAAGGTCCGCGGAGTAAGGTGAAGAATTTTTTCTTGCGTCACCTTTGCCGTATGTAGTCGCGCATTGTCGTATTTTGCAAGTTTCTTCCAGTCCAAACCAACCAAATTTTGCAAGGAAAGGATTAATAAACTACCAGGAAGATGGGAGAAGGTTATACGTAATAACGGAGAATACATAATAAATTAATATAATTTTCTTATTTAATGAGAGCAAAATAATTGTCTCATAAAAAAAGGGAAGTTACTTATGACTCGACCTAATACATTAGTCTAATAAAATGTAGCCACGACAATTTACAATCCAATCTGCGACATTGTTCAACTTTGACGGCTGACCTTGTGCTGGGCCCATTAGTCATAATAGTAATTTAGAAAAATTCCTTACGGTTCGGGCCCCGTGGGTCTAGGACCGTCCGCGGTGGACAGAAGCTGGGTCGTGAGCTATCGGGGAAGAGAAATCATATTGTCTAATTGTAAGTGGCTACTTCTTCTTGAAGAGGGTTGGACGCGAGTTTTCACCAAATGTGGAGTTTTCCATACCAAGGATATCCCCATAGTTTATTGACATCTCGAAGCAACTTCAACAAATTTTTGGGACCCACTGTAAGGGATTCAGGGAGTGATAATAAAAATAAAATTTCAGTGACAGTGCCTTCCTTAACCCTTTTAGTGTCAGGCGAAAAAGAGGTGCCTATGCGAAGTTAACCAGCCGAATTTCACGATTTTACTAGGGTTTGGAAAAAGGCTCATAAAAACCAAACAACGAACAATATTTACATCATTCAAAAAGCAGTGTATTAAGGACGAAATAAAGAAAAAAAAATAACACTAATTTTTCTATATTCATTGAAAACTATATAAATAACAAAGGTATAAATGATCGTAAAAAAAATAAAAATTGAGTTCTCTCTTACAAAACGTATTTGCACATACTAACAGTCATCTTTTCATCATAACTTTATATAGACCATTTATTACAAAGTATATACTTTACATTTCCAATATATTTTGTAACAAAATAAATAATATTGCATAACAAAAATAAAGAGTAACTCCAAGGTAGATGGCATCAACCGGCATAGAATATAGGGAAAAGTCAAACCGAAAAACTATTTTTTTTAATTCTCTCGCTATGAAATTAGACCATTTATAACGTATTATAAATTTATTTTGAGATAGAGTTCTCTCGCAATGCGAATAGTAAAGTGCTACATGGTGCAGTGGCTGCTGCACTGGCGAATAGTGCCGATGCCGATATATCGGCCTCGAGCACTAAAAGGGTTAACGGTATAAATGTATACAGTAATCCCCCCTATAAGACGGTACTCTTATAACGCGTTTTCATATAACGCGATTTCATGTCCCTCGTATAACACGTGTTTTCCTCCATATAACGCGGGGATTTCCCACGTTATATTTCTGTACTGTGAAATTTATAATGAATTTGTACATAATCAATTTAAATGCAGATTATTGACGAAGTAGATGAAAATTTATGTATAGAAAATCTGAATAAAATAGTAAAACGGGGAAAACAATTGGAAATACTTGTTACGAATTGTGATTCTTCAGCGGCACGATCTAGTGAATTTAAAATAAATCTTCAATACTGTCTTGCACCATATGTAAAAATTCAGAAAAAACATAAAATAGAAAACGAAGAATCATTAGATACTGAATTTTCAATTAATATAGACGAACAAGAAGATATGCTCTTAAGTAAAGCAAATAACAAAGATTCCAATTGTGAAATCTTTGAACCTTTTATTAAAAAAAGATGACGGTGGAACGTTATTTCAGACAGCGCCAGCAGCGAATAAACATGTAACATAACTATTTTTGGAATTATGTATTTTTTTTTTAAATTAACTAATTTTAATTAGATACGTATAACGTTTTTACTTAAAATGTTCTTAGTTTGATTTTAATAAAATGCACTTGTAGATAATTGCATTTGTAGATAACGTGTTATACGGGGTCACAAAGCGCGTTATACGAGAATACTCCTACAACGCGTTTTCCTATAACGCAGAACGAATCTACCGTGTTATAGGGGGACTTACTGTATTATAACTATATATCCTTTCTCTTACACGTCCGCCTCTTTCTGCGCTTTCTGTCTCACTGCCTTCGTTTGTCCTGCCGACCAAGCTTGCCATCTCGTTCGCTTCATTCACACATTCTCAATCTCAAGCATATACACAACTATACTCTAATCGTAGTCACTCATTGTCAGTTCTCTGTTCACAATAATAGCTGCATACTTTCATATACACATCATACATCGCCACTCTTATAATTTCTTACACGACCTAGCAAGCACAAAAAATGTTAAGGTACCCCTACTCTCGAACAACAAGATTAGGGGTACGAAATCGGCAAAAAGCGTAGGGAGGACCGAGATGTGAAAAGGACGATACACGATCCTCCTGAAGAACTTTTTGCGAAGAAGCGATTTGCGACACTGAACAGTGAACTCTGTTAATGCACTAAGTTTGTGCGGTTTGTAAAAATAAATAAAGGTCGCAGTGTAAAATAAATGAAGAATACATTCTCTAAAAGAACAAGTAACAATATTTAATTATTACTACAATTTAGTATAATTCTTATAGTAATAGATATTTCTTCCAAGCTACAATCACACTTATGATTGCACAAAAAATGATAATATTCTGACGACAGAAGTACTCTTGAAATTCTATTAGAGTATTAAGCTATCCTTCATATCCTGTCGCTATACTTGCACAGTACCTTTGCAAACATTCTTCGCACGACGCAACCTCGTTAGAAAACTTCCCAATTACGGATGCTCTCAAACAATGACATATTGTTTATTTTATATGATATGTAAAACAGTCTCGTACGCCTCGAGAACTTCCTTCGGCACTATGATTATACAAAGGGATTTCCTAATTGTCGCTCGTAAAATAAAGTGGTACAGTCTGACACTACGACCCGCGCGTGCACGGAGCATCGAATTACCGAAATGTTCAACTTTCAACAGAACGGTCATTGTTTCTGTGTACGTATAATAACGAAGTGTTGTGAGGTGAGCGCACATACGCAACATGAAAGGAAGGAACTGCCACGTCGCATGTCGCAGTTTGAAATGGTCGGAATATGTAAGGTTGTCTTGAATGTGGGCACAGGAGTGTGTCGAGCTAATTGGCTGCAGGAGCAAATTGGGCCACTGGTATACCTACAGACACATGTACCTGCATTGTCACCGTCATTCATATTTTCCATCAAAGTTTCGGGCATTAAATATTTTTATCATGCAAGTGAAATCGTAACAGTACGATTTCAATGGAAGACAGAATCAATGGTGTGATTATTCTCTACCAATTAAATTGGCAATTTCGGTAAATTATCTATGATTCTCCTGTTACATCAGTTGCTGCAGGTCTTTCGCAATACCGTTGGATTTTATTATTGTGCATGAAAGCCATTTCAGTTGATATTTTCGTTAAATGGTTCCCCGCTTCGGATTCGTAAATAGAGTTGAAAAATCGTGTTTAATTTTGCGCGCAATTTCCACGACTCTCGGCCTGGAACAGCCGGTGTAACGTTGGCCAATTTCAATTTCCCTCTCGTTATCGATCAGCCACCTGAAGAGGGAAAGAGTACCTACAGTTCGGCTGTACATCACGTGAAACTAAAAGTTCACGGTTCTCAGTTAAAACCTGGAAACTTCGTCGTATCACCTCTAACGAACGCTTTTACAATCCAAATTTTGAATTTCCTTCGAATTATTTTCACCATTGCAATTCCCAAGAAACACTTTGTATTTAACACTAGAGCTACGGCCGCTAAATCCAATATATTCACATATATTAAACAAATACTTTGAACAAGATGGATCAATCGGCAAAAAATACGAAAGTTAAGTAATTTGTGAATTATAAGATAGATGTGAAATATCTACTGTACTGCTTCCCTATAAAAAGAAATATTTTTAAAAAAGTAGGAGTACGCCAATTTGACAACTGCTTTTGATCAAGTGTTAATATCACCATAGCTTCCTATCTATAATTTTATATATTTTCAATTCTACTCAAAATCAGCTTCTAAGCGAACCCTCATACAATGAGTAATCTTCTAGGAAACTTTAGTTATATTTGGATAATTTCAAATGTTATTTGGTTGGTGCAATGGAAGAAACGAACGTTACCTTTCGATTAGGCTCTTTTTATGAATACTTGAAGGTGTTCAAGTACGTTGAGCCTTTTTTCGGACGGTATGAGCGAAAGAGAAAATGAAAAGAGGAAGGAACGCGAAGAGAAACTCATGAAGCTGACAAGAGAGCAGAAAGAGGGAAGGATGAGAACAACGACTTTGGCACTTATCCCTTATCCTGCGGCTAAAATTGAACGCCAGCGAAATTTCTGTCAGAGGATAGGGGCTACGACACCCCGAGGGGAAAAGAAGAAGAAGAAAAGAGGGAAAGCAGGAAGAATGGAGGGAGAAGAGAGAAAAGAAGGTAATTGGTCTAGATAGAGGACGCTCTCATCGTCGGTTTTTCAGGCAATTCCACATAGAGGCTTTAGCCACCCTCCTGCTTGCGTAGCTCTGTAATCCTTGCTCCTTATGATGGGGTATATCCTTCCGGTTGACACGCAGCTTCCTTCGCTGCGGTCGGAAAAAATTTTCTTTTCGTTGTTGGCACTACAATTTCCTTTTACCTCGGAACGTGCCAAACGAGCGATTTTCTTCCTCTTTTCTTCTTTTTGCATTTTCGTTAATTTTCGCCCATCGAGGATAATGAGCAGGGTGTCACCCTCTTTCTGTGACGAGAGATTCTATAAAATTTATTAATCTGCCGAGGAATTATGGTTGGAATCGAAAAGTTTAAATTGTGTTCTGCATAAGTTAAAATTTATAATCACATCTGAGGAAGCGATGTAAATGATTGATTGAAGTACTGGACAAGATAACTGTGAGGGACTGAATGAAAATGTAGGAGAAATATATGAACTAAGAAACTACTGGAGACAATTTTCTATCGTCGGATCACCAGTTAACAGTTGAACAAGACAAATTGCTATTGATGTCCGATTTTTCTTTCATCCCTCTAGGAAGGAAACGTTATTTTGTCCATGTTTCAGCTCGGTAGAAGTGCAACTTGCATTAGTTGCTATCGAACCCGGAAATTCCATCGACTCTCGTTAATCAGAAGCAGTTTTTCCAGTTATATTTACGAATTGAAGTTGATACTTTTTGATAAGGAATACAAATACTTCTAATTTTTTAAATAGAATATGCATTCCGTAAACCATAATGAACTAGAAATTAACTATTCTGGATTAAAAAAGTATTAATGTTAGCCTTCGAGTAATTTGTTGCATCTTTGCAATAATTGCACGGTTACAAGAAAATCTCTTTCTCGTTTTACGTGATCCTTATCGAGACCTCTGCTCGCAATATTATAATTAATCCTCTATTAACCATTGTATACTTATGTTAACGTTACCTTATCACATTTTTATTTTCTGATTAGTACACCATTCTAGCTCTCAGATAACAAGAAGCGAATAAAAGCTTCACCTAGATAAAGTTTTAAACATCTGTTAATTATAATCATTTTTAGATAACAGAAATTTCGAATTAACAATACACTCGAAAAAGAATGAAAGGGTGATGTGGCTTTTTTGTTATCTTTTTAACACGTTCGCGGACGTGAATCCTGCCATTCATTTTTCTTGTAATTCAGAATAACACGAACGTCACAGCATTCAAATTTTAAACTCAATTATGAATTAGATTTTACATAACTTGCCTATTTTTATAGCTTTTTGAATTTTTTTTTATTTATAAGTAAATATTGCTCTTTGTAGAGATTTTAAAATCTAAACACATGTGTGAAATATCCTCAGTCTGGAAATTATGTCAGGAACAAACTTAATTATCTTACTAATGCAAAATGTACAATAATTAGGTGGAAGAAGATTAACTTTTATGATACATTTATGCATAGATTAGGACTGTTAAAATATAGCATATTCTACAGCACAGAATGTAGATAGATAGTAAATTAGTAATTACATAATTACTACAGATGACGAGAAAAGTGCAATAAAAATATAGCCATAACAGATTCTTTGATTCGCCGTTTCTGTCATCTGAAAACGTAAATTCAATCACAAACTTACGGTACATTCGTTCATGAATCGAAATTCTAGTTTGGAATTTGTCATCCTCCATCTAAAAATTGATTCCCCGCATTACTGAAATCCCTTTACGACTTTTACAGTCGTTAAACCGCCAACGCCTGATATCGGAATTTTTTGAACGATTCGTTGCAGCCACCAACGTGAAATTGCAGCGTGGGCTGCTGTTCTCCGATCTTTCTTTGACCCCGATTTAATCTTCTGACGGTGCATAGAAAACGAGCATCGAATATGGGTTACCGGGACGAGGACTTTTCGTTGAACATTTCGAGTGTTCTTTGAGGTTGCAATGAACAGGACATTATCGGTTCTAACGAGCAGTATGAAAGAGCACAGCGCTCTTGGAAGAACTTGATTCTTGGATTACGAGAAATAGATGTAGAAATGCTCGTGATTTCATCGTACTTCGCTTCTTCGCTCTTTTGAGGAGAAAAAGAAAGTAAAAAGGACGAAATAATGAATACCAATGAAACATGAGCAAAAAAATTGTAATAGTTTCGCTCGAAAAACGAATAACAAGTGATATATACAGCAATGGATTACTAAATACAACGTATCCCACGATTTACACACAATGTAGGTCCCTTAGAAAGCAGTGTAAAACAAAATCGTGGATTTTTATATGTAAAACGGTTGAAATGGAAAAGAAATTAAAATATACATAATTCAGTAATTTACAGTGACTTGAGGGAAAAGAAAAGAAAAGTATTCTTTTTAATGTGTTACCTTAAAAACCTCATAAATGAAGTACCATGTAAATCGAGAGATAAATGTATAAGTTCTCACCTTGCGATGTGACACAAACTTATATTTGATATCACTTAGAGTTTCATTGTGAATGCGAGGTAATAACTCGTTTGGAATTGTTTCAAGGAAGCGATCATTTCGCTGACTATGTTAACATTGAGTCCATTTTACCATATATAGTTTAATTTTATACTAGTAGTGCCCACGAACAGCGATAGTTTATAAAATTTTTAAACGGCATATGCCTTAATAAATATTTCGATTAATTACATAAAATTCTTTAGAATACCATAAACTGAAAATTCGAAAATTGTTTAAATTAAAAACTTTTTATATTTCAACGTCGACTGGAAAATTTTATAGTGTTGGATAAATGAATACTTTATCTTTATTGCAATACGTGGATCATGTTGAACGAATTACGAAGTAATACTAATGAAATAAATTTTTTAAATGAGAATATGCCGTCGTGGGAAGTGAAATGTTAAATACATTTCGTTTGACGTTACGCATGAAATAAATTGCTAAACCTCTGAGGTGTTTCGGAAAAAACTGCTTGGTTTTTGCCCAAAAATTATTTCCAGTTAATAAAAAATTATTATGAAATTAGTGCAAAAAAAGTTTTATTACAATTAAATCATCTGCTCTATCCTCGCTCGATACGAAAAGCTATAAGCACGTTTCTGTAAAACGGCAGAAGTAAATATCAATATTAATTTAGAAATGGTCAATTAACAACGTAATATGATAGCATGAAATGAACGAGTGTCAAGCTACAACTGTAAATATAAACATGGCCATAGGAATATAATATAGGTATGCGATTAAATAATCACAGATATTGACTGCGACAACTTAAGGGGCATCAAAAATTCATTTTTAAATGAAATCAAATTTTACTAAACGACCCAACTAACCAATTACAA